>CM070012.1:18684272-20151772 GCA_036247105.1 Cirrhinus mrigala | reverse complement strand
TATTTTGCCCTTTGACTTTCACTACTGTAACTGTAGAACAAGACACTAAAGGTCACATGACATGTGAGGAGCATTTAAACTGCATTCCTTTGCTCTCCATCTCTCCCACCAACAAAGTAAACTTGTAAACTATGTAGCCTATGTATTATTTGGTGCTGTTAGAATTTAGAGATTTGTGTATGACAAACTTCTATCCAAAATATGACACCCACATCTGTTTTTCCTGCATTCAAGACACTGTTCCAGCTTGACTTTTAACCTGTATTTTTTAAAGAAAACTGCAACATCATGACAACATGCGAACCTTGCATCATTGTAAACTTTGTTCTGGGTGAAACTTGATGCAATAGACAAACAAAACTTCGGCTTTCCCAACATGAACTTTTAAGGGCTCCTAAATGTTCTCCCACAAGACCAATGGGTGCTTATGTGTACAACTAAAAGCCTTAAATGTTCCTAGTGAGATAAATATTGAGATTGAAGTGCAGACATATCTAATAAAAACGATTAATCACTTAATCTGCAACCAGTCTGATGTTCAATGTTCAAATATTGTTTGTTTGGTTAGGTTTTCATAGTATACAAGAATAATTTAGAGCATAAAACAGTTTTATGAATGACTTGGTTTATTACGGACGTTATATATGGTGTAACTGTCTCTTTAAATGTGGGCGTGTCCGGTTGAGCGCTGAAAGGCCAATGTGTGAGTAGAGAAGCTACGTGGAGAACACACACATCTCGCTGGGCAACCGGATAGTGACAGACACTGACCGCTGCTTCAACATGGTGAAAATTACGGTTATTAAGACCAAACCGTACACCGATCAAAAACCCGGAACCAGCGGTTTGAGAAAGAGGGTGACTGTATTCCAGCAGAACCAGCATTATGCGGAAAATTTCATCCAGAGTATCATTTCCACCATTGACCCTGCTCAGAGGCAAGAGGGCACCCTGGTAGTGGGAGGAGATGGACGGTTCTTCATGAAAGACGCTATTCAGCTGATCATCCAGATTGCTGCAGCTAATGGGGTTAGTGTTGGCTGAATTCGACGCGTAACGTTAATTGTATGCAAAAGTAACGTGTAGCAAAAATGATTTCCTTAAATAGGAAGGGGTGGCTCTGTCTAGTCATTGACTCATTCAAGTTCATTGCAAAAGAGGTACTAAAACTGCAACTGCCATGCATGCTTTCAAAACTCCAAGGAATGGAATTTCTTATGCATATTTTATCAGCGTTTCCTAATACATTGCAAACAATTTTATAAACGTTACATAATCATTCTCGCCTGGGAATAATCTTGTCAATACTGCTATGTTCAATTCGTGAACGACTCGTTCATATGAGTCGCATCTTTTCAATGAATCGGTTAGTTTGTCAATGAAAAGGTTTTAATGAAACCTTTCTAAACCCATTCGGTCAATGCGGTTATCAAGTCAGCATCCCATTGAATCAGACCTTGTTGGTTCATGCCCGATTCGAAATGCACAGATGAGCGAGTTTATCAGCTTAGTTTATATGTATTTCCAGCGTATTTGACCAATTAACACCCGTGTTAATGGAACTTACCAACAAAAACTTAAAAATAAGCACTATGACTTAATGTGTTTTATGTCAGGGACGAATGGATGACGTAGCTGCTGCAGCATGACGTAAATTAATCGCAGAATCTTTGTTCCGGTTCTTTAAAAACAAACTGTTCAAAAGAGCCGATTCGCGGAAATGAGTCGGACTTGATGCAAACGGACTCCGTGCTCTTTCGAGCTGAACTGTTTTGAGACACCTTTGACATTTCACGCACTGCCAAAAGCAGGGGCCACTGCGTGTTGACCTCACAACATGCAGTCTCATCTTTTTACAGAGCTCATTTACTGTAATTTAGAAAACGTGCAGCAGCGTTTTGTATGAATGTGTGGATTTCTTTAACATAGGAAGTCTTGTAGCAGCGACCATGATGTGAAGCAGGCGTGCCTGCAGTCACGTCCCTAGTCTACACGGCATCAATGTTGTATTGAGTAACATAAACAGAAGTGGTTGCGTAGCTTTTTTAAGTATTAGATTTTCATACTTTATGAATATAAACTAACATGTCCTATTGATTGCAATGCAGTTGCAGTGCTGTGCAACAGTCCGTAGTATATCATATGTGTGTCCTATATAAATCACAAGGACACATCAATAGGATTGATGTGATGTAAACATTGTACTGGATGGGAAAGTCAGTGTTGTTGTCTCTAATGCTTCCGAGTTTATTAAACAGTGTATTTCTAAAAATAATTTTCATCTTTCTTTCTATATATTTTAACATGTGTTGATCAGTCACTTGTTTCATTCATGATCTCTTAGATTGGCAAGCTGGTCATTGGTCAGAATGGGATCATGTCAACACCTGCCGTTTCCTGTGTGATCCGTAAAATGAAAGCCATCGGGGGAATCATCCTGACAGCCAGTCACAACCCTGGCGGCCCCAGTGGAGACTTCGGCATCAAATTCAACATATCTAGTGGAGGTTAGAGATGCCTGCATATATTAGTAATTAGCACATGTTAGTGATGAAGTATTAAAGGGATAGTTCACCCAAAAATGAAAACTGTGTCATTAATTACTCACCCTCATGTCGTTCCAAACCCGTAAGACCTTCGTTCATCTTTGGAACACAAATTAAGATATTTTTGATGAAGTCCGAAAGCTTTCTGACTCTGCATAGACAGCAACGCAGCTGACACATTCAAAGCCCAGACAGGTAGTAAGGACATCATTAAAATAGTCCATGTGACATCAGTGGTTCAACCATAATGTCAATCTCCGCTATGCGTTCACGAGATTACCACATTGTGTCGATTTTCTCTCAGATTTCATCTAAATTATCTTAATTTGTGTTCCAAAGATGAACAAAGGTCTTACAGTTTTGGAACATCATGAGGGTGAGTAAATAATAACAAAATTTTCATTTTCATCAAGTGAACTGTCACTTTAAAGACTGTATTGAGCTGGAATTCAGTTTATCTGGTTTGTCTTTCCCAGGTCCTGCACCAGAGGGCATCACAGACAAAATCTTTCAGATCAGCAAGAGCCTTCAGGAATATCACATCTGCCCTGAGCTCAAGGTGGACCTCTCAACCATTGGGAAGCAGACCCTTGAGGTTGACACGTTTAAGCCCTTTACAGGTACAGTTTTGGAGTTTTACTGTTTGCCAGTAATATAAAATCATTTTTTAGTTCATATTTGATTAATGTGTCTACACTGTGGTTAACAGTCTTGTATCTTTTGCAGTTGAAATTGTGGATTCCGTGGAATCCTATGCAGAGATGCTTAGAGATATCTTTGATTTTGCTGCTCTGAAGGAATTGCTATCAGGACCCAATCATATCAATGTACGGCTCGATGCAATGCATGGAGGTAAGGATTTTATTCCACCACCCAAAACAACAGAAACATAGGTAAATTCTCTGAAACTATACAAATATGTAAACAGTACATACAGTTGAAGTCAAAAGTTTACATACAACTTGAAGAATCTGCATAATGTTAATTGTTTTACCAAAATAAGAGGGATCATACAAAATGCATGTTATTTTGTATTTAGTACTCGCCTGAATAAGATATTGCACATAAAATACGTTTACATGTAGTCCATGAAAGAAAATAATAATTTAATTTATAAAAATTACCCTGTTCAAAAGTTTACATACACTTCATTCTTAATACTGTGTTGTTACCTGAATGATCCACATCTATGTTTGTTTGTTTGTTCATGAGTCCCTCGTTTGTCGTGAACAGTTAAACTGCTTGCTGTTCTTCAGAAAAATCCTTCGGGTCCCACAAATTCTTTGGTTTCTCAGCATTACGTGTATTTAAACGCTTTCCGACAATGACTGTATGATTTTGAGATCCATCTTTTCACGCTGAGGACAACTGAAGGACTCATATGCGCCTATTACAGAAGGTTCAAGCGCTCACTGATGCTCCAGAAGGAAAAACGATGCATTAAGAGCCGGAGGGGTGAAAACCTTAAATTTGAAGATCAGGGTATATTTAATATATTTTGTCTTCTGGGAAACATGTGTCTTCTGTAGCTTCTGAAGGGCAGTACTAAATAAAAAAAAATGATATTTAGTTCAAAAGTTTACATCCCTGGCTCTTAATGCATCATGTTTTCATTCTGAAGCATCAGTGAGCGTTTGAACCTTCTGAAATAGTTGCATATGAGTCCTTGAGTTGTCATCAGTGATGAAAGATGGATCTCAAAATCATACAGTCATTGTTGGAAAGGGTTCAAATACACAAAAATGCTGAAAAACCAAAGAAGAACTCATGAACAACTATCACTAAACAAAAAAAAAAAAAACACACAGTGGATCATTTAAGTAACAACACAGTATTAATAGTCAAGTGTATGTAAACTTTTGAACAGGCTCATTTTTATAAATTCAGCTATTTTTTTCTCGTGTGGACTATATGTAAATGTCTTTTATGTGAAATATTTTATTCAGGTCAGTACTAAATGCAATATAACATGCATTTTGTAAGGTCCCTCTTATTTTTGTAGAATAAATAACATTTTGCAGATTCTGCAAGGTGTATGTAAACTTTTGAACTCAAATTTATATGAACTAACTGAAGACTTTCTCTTTCTGTGTTCTTCACACTAGTGGTGGGTCCCTATGTAAAGAAGATTGTGTGTGAAGAGCTTGGTTCACCTGCTAACTCCGCTGTTAACTGTGTCCCATCCGAGGACTTTGGGGGGCACCATCCTGACCCTAACTTAACATATGCCGCTGACCTGGTTAACACTATGAAGGGAGGTGAATATGACTTCGGTGCAGCTTTTGATGGCGATGGTGTAAGTTTAAAAGTTTCTGTCTGAAGTTTATTACCACATACACTGCTGTTCAAAAGTTTGGGGTCACTCAGATTTTTTTGTTTTTCAAACAATTCTCTTCTGCTCAGACTGAATTTATTTGATTAAAATATACACTAAAAACAGAAATATTGTGAAATATTATTACAATATAAAATAACTGTTTTATAGTGTAATATCTTTTAAAATGTAATTTTTCCTGTGATTACAAAGCTGAATATTCCGTAGCCATTACGCCAGTCTTCCGTGTAACATGATCCTTCGGAAATCACTCTAATACTGTATGCTGATTTGGTGATCAATAAACATTTATTATTATTATCAATGCTGAAAACAGTTGTTCTGCTTAATATTTATTTGGAAACTGTATTATTCTTTATTTTCTTTGATGAATAGGTAGTTCGAAAGAACAATATGTATTTCAAATGCAAAATATTTTGTTACACTATAAATGTCTTTACTCTCAGTCTTGATCAGTTTAATGCATCCTTGCTGAATAAAACTGCTCTCAAACATTTGAACAGTAGTGTACATTTTATAATGCAATTGAAGTCAACCGAAATTACTTTCAGGTAAAGCCTTATGATTACATTTCTCATCTTGCTGTTCTCTTTGTAGGATCGTAATATGGTTCTGGGTAAGCATGGATTCTTTGTAAACCCCTCAGACTCTGTGGCAGTCATCGGTGCCAACATTACATCCATCCCTTATTTCCAGAAGACTGGAGTGAAGGGTCTGGCTCGCAGTATGCCCACCAGTGGGGCTTTGGATAGGTAAGTTCCTCTAAGTTCACTTTTATATTGTGATTTAGCCCTATGTTTTATCATCTCACTAAAAGTAATAAGTGTATACTATGCAATCCATAGTATTTCATAAACTTTGGTATTCTTTGTTTTTGCTGTACAGTGTAGCTAAAGCTTTGAAGATGCCGCTTTATGAGACTCCCACAGGCTGGAAATTCTTCGGAAATTTGATGGATGCTGGCAAGTTATCCCTCTGTGGTGAAGAAAGCTTTGGTACTGGTGAGTAGCTACAAAACCATTGGTGTTATTCAGTCAAATAGGAGATTTAAGTAGCTATTAACCAGCTTAAAGGTTAGATGTTATTCACATGGTTTTGTCTAAAACCCTTACATATTACATCATACATTTTTGTTCCACGGAGGTCCACTTTTAATGTTGGTAATGTTTTTGCACCAAATACGTCATTATAAATTGTCTTAAAGTTATAAATTAGTTTTTCTCGACCGTTTACATTATGTTTTCATAGTAAATCAAGCTCTTTCCTCTCAAAATGTGGAAGAAAGCTTGATTTTTCTTGATACAACCTTTTAAAGTCCTGTTTTTTGGTAGGTTCTGATCACATCCGGGAGAAGGATGGTCTGTGGGCGATTCTCGCATGGCTCTCAATCCTGGCCACTCGCAAACAGAGCGTAGAGGATATCATGAAAGACCACTGGCAGAAGTTTGGAAGGAATTTCTTCACAAGGTAATCTCAATAAAGTGACATGCTGATCTGTGTAGCCTGACTGCCCTCTACTGGTAGATTTATGGAAAATTTTGTTCTAAATCTCTGTTTCAGGTATGACTATGAAGAGGTGGACTCTGATGCTGCGAATAAGATGATTGATCACTTACAGACAACTATGTCAGATAAAGCCTTCGTAGGGCAAAAGTTCTCCTCAGGGGATAAAACATATCAAGTGGAGAAGGCTGATAACTTTGAGTACACAGACCCTGTCGATGGCAGTGTTTCAAAAGGACAGGTGAGCCAGTTGTATAAAATCTTTTTTTTTTTTAATAGCAAGTCATAAATTTCACTACCATTATTTAGAAATCAGCTGTGTTTCTACTCGTATAACAAAATACACTATCAGGCAAAAGATTTTTAATGTTTTTTTTTTTTTAAAGTCTTCTTTGCTCACCAAGCCTGCATTTATTTGAACCAAAGTACAGCAAAAACAGTCAAATTTTGAAATATTTTTACTATTTAAAATAACCTTTTCAATTTGAATATATTTTAAAATGTAATTTATTCCTGTGATTTGAAAGCTGGATTTTTTATTATTATTATTATTTTTATTATTATGTTGAAAACAGCTTAGTAGAATTTGTTTAGTTTTCTTGAATAGAAATATTATAATAGTATATTTATCTGAAATGGAAATCTTTAACATTATAAATGTCTCTTATTATCACTTTTAATCAATTTAAAGCATCCTTGCTAAATACAAGTATTAATATCTATAATTTCTTTTCCAAAAAAAAAAAAAAGAATTATACTCCAAAATTATACTTTTGAATGGCATAGTATATAGTGTTACAAAATCTTTTTATTTCAGATAAATTCTTATTCGTCAAAGAATCCTGAAAAAAATGTACTCGACGGTTTTAAATATTGATAATAATAATAATCATCAAAAATGTTTCTTGAACAGCAAATGAGCATATTAGAATGATTTCTGAAGGATCATGTGACACTGAAGACTGGAGTAATGATGCTGAAATATTAGCTTTGATCACATAAATAAATTACATTTTAAAATATATTCAAATAGAAAACAGCTATTTTAAATAGTAAAAATATTTCAAAATTTTACTGCCTTTGCTGTACTTTGGATCAAATAAATGCAGGCTTGGTGAGCAGAAGAGACTTCTTTAAAAACATTACAAATCTTTTGACTGGTATATTTAAAATATATTAAAATATTGCTTTTAATGACTGCTAATTTTACATTCTTTTAAAAATATAAAAAAGACATTCGCTGTTATGGTGAAATTACTGGTCATATTCAAGACTTACGTTGAAAGAATAATCTCATCATGACCTTTAGTATTTGAAATATCTCATGGAAATGTTTAGTCTAAACACCTTTCTTGATTTCATAGAAATTTTTGCATACTTTCCAAAACACAGTATATTGGCCATCATCCCTGTTTCATGTCTTCATGCTTTTTTTAGGGTTTGAGGATCATCTTCTCAGATGGCTCACGTATCATCTTCCGTCTCAGCGGGACAGGCAGTGCTGGGGCAACCATCAGGCTTTACATTGACAGCTATGAGAAAGACCCTCAGAAGATTTATCAGGATCCACAGGTAAACTGGTCAAAAGTGACCCTTTTTTCCACAAAATATAAGTTCTCCCACCACATATTTGTTTCACAAAAATGTATTTATTTTTAATATTATGTTTTGAAAACTTGACAAATCTATGGTAGCTATAGCAGTAATCGATTTTGACATGCTCATCCCTGCACATATGGTTAAAGATCAGATTCATTCAATTTTATCTGCTCAAGCTGGATCACAAGAGTATTAATCTGTCTTAAAGAATCAACCTCAGACATGCTTAGAATTGATCTGAGATGACTTTTAGTTCCAGCAGTTCTTTTCATCTCGAGCTTTGAGGCTTGGGTTACTGTAGAAGAAAAAGATTCTCATTTTCAGTACAAAACCCTAAATTTGCACCACCCGTTTTCAGTTAGTCTAAATCAAAGTCCCTATTGCATTTCTCCCATTTTGCGGTTCCCTAATGGTACACTTGTAACATTTCCACCCTCTTTAATATTATTAACTTTGTCTCTCGACTGTTGTGAACAGGTCATGCTGGCCCCTCTGGTGGACATTGCCTTGAGGATCTCACAGCTTCAGGAAAAAACGGGCCGCACCGCTCCAACTGTGATCACATAATTACTGTATAGCCCATTTTTACCTGATCCAGCCCGAACTAGCCCTCACTGTACGCAGTAATGCCTTACTTTATCGTTATTCTCATCAGTTTCATACCGTAGTCATTATGTGTTCAATGTGTCCTCGAGAAAGTGTCACATTTCAAGTGTTCCATATGCACAATCAAAGATCTATATCCATTAGAGAGAGTATAAAGAGAGTATAGAGAGAGTATAAAATAAAGTCTATAAAATGAATGGCTCGTTGTGATTTGTTCTTTAGAAACTCGTACTTTTTCATGCACTTTGATTTGTCATAAGGACTAAAGAGGACTTGGCTTTCCTCTGTGTCTGTTAGATCTATCATATTTAGGTTCTAAAAACAACAGCTAAGTTTTATTCATATACACAGTTTGTCTTTCATTTGTGGCTGAAAGTAGTAACTATTATGCTATAGTGTGTTATTAGTGGATAAAGAATCCTAAAGGCAGGAAACCTTCATAAAATATATTCTGCCTTTAAATTAGCACCACAAATAGCACAAGTATCTTTCAATGGGAGTTGACACTTAAAAGCTCAGATTACCATGATTTTCGTGGTCAAATCATTTTTTAAGAGTGTATAGTCTAAATCTGTTCAGACTAAAGGCTTTAATTACCGGTTTGGCTGCTGCAAAAATTCATCACACAGATTTAAAAGTCAAATGTATTCTTTTACAAGCTATTTTATGAATTATACATGCTTGCATACATGCTAAATAAATATTATGTGTCAGAGTTTACCAAAACAATACGAGTTTATAAATTAAATGCATGTCAATGTCAATGGTTACCCTCAACTGACTGGTTTCCATCATTCTTCAAGAGGTAAGCCTATGGGTAAGACTTCCAGTTCATTAGCCGCTATAGGGAAATAAGGAGAAGAACAACAATGTGCGGTAAACGGTAGAACTGTTTGCACTACAAACCAATGTGCTAATAATTAAGATGATACATTAAAATAACATGGTAAGACACCAATTTGCAACATCAAGCAGCAAAACGAGCTGTTTTGTACAGCTAAAAATATCTGGAAGTGGATAGACTGGAAGCCAGATTTACAAATGGCTGTGCCCACTCAAAAAATAAAGGGGTGGATATCTTCATGTTCAACAGAAGAAAGAAACTCACCCTGAGTGAGTAAGTAACTGATGACAGAATTTTCATTTTTGGGTGAGCTATCCCTTAAACATTTTAATTGCAGCCTTAAATTTAAAATATGTTCATGTTGCATCACAATTTTACGCGTTTTACAACGTTGTGCATTATAACCAATCACATACGACTCCGTTGAGTTTATGAATGCAACAGCCAATCAGAAGCGCCCAGATGAGTCATCGCTGAAAAGCTGGTGTTTTGATCAGTGTTTGTGCTCGCTCGAACTTACATTGTTTTTATTAAATGATCAAGTTAAATACAAGTCCAGCTGTATTAAAAATATCTTATATCTCTAACATTAGGCTACCTTGGAGTTGGTTCACCCTATGTATCTGCATATAATTTATTATTCAAAATATTGTTTTAAAAATGCAAAAGAAAAAAAAAAAGTATTTTCATTTGTGGTTTTAAATTTATGTATGGACCCACTGTATATAGTGCTCTCATGAACTGATGTGTTGTCATCATAAACTCCCAGTCAGTCTATTTGGTTTGAAATTTCCTTCAATTTAGTTAATATGGGACATGGAAAATCAGGTGCACATACCTGAGAACAGAAACCTCTTTATTTTGAAAAATATAGGCCTATATTTAAAAAAAAAAAAATAAAAAATAAATGTAGGAGCCTATTTGAAACCTGCATACACACATACCCATACGATCAAAACATTTCTTCAGTCTTTGTCAGAAATGACCTCAACTTTATTACAACCCATTTATTAGTACCTGTCAGGACTCCCATCAAACACCTGCTCTTAAATAGTCTCCCGCTTGCGCTCTGGATGAATAAATGGGTGGGACATTTTTTCAGAACAGGTTCGCACATAGAAGCCCCCCTATGTTGACATAGCGAGATACAAAGAACGTCCTGCCCGGAAAGTAATGGTTTGCAGGTTTTATTTTCATTGGATGTCATTACATGAGGTAATGGCAGTAACAGTGTTTATTTAGCTGTCAGGTTATTATATTTTGTTCTCTTTTAGTTCTCTTTTAATCTCTTTATATTTCTACCACAGAATCTTTATTTAATCTAGGGGTCTGGAGAGATCTAAAGCCCTTAGAAAAGGTCACTCACAAAAAAGAACTTTACCATACATTTATATAGAGATCAAATTGTAACCAGTGCATATATGCTCAATATATGTTATGTTGAATTAAGCAGTTATTTTAACATCTGCTCTGCTTTTATCTTTTACATTTTTAAATCATATAATATTAAAGATACTTTAAAGCATGCTTTAAAAAAAGTCTCTTCTAATACTTACAAAAGCTGCATTTATTTGGTTAAAATACAGTAATATTGAGGAAATAATGTTTTCTATTTTTATATATTTTAAAATGTAATTTAGAATGATGGCTGAATTTTCAATAGCCATTACTCAAGTTTTTAGTGTCACATGATCCTTCAGAAATCATTATAATATTCTCAAGAAACATTTCTTCTTATTATTAATGAGGAAAACAGTTGTGCTGCTGTGTAGAAAATGTATTTTCTATTACCTTACCCTTACAGAAAACTTTATGCATTTTTAGATTTTTAAATAAAAATTCAAAAATTAAAATTTCACCAACTTACATTACCAGTCAAAAGTTTTTGAACAGTAAGATTTTAAATGTTTTTTTTTTTTAATGAAGTCTCTCCTGCTCACTAAGCCTTCATTTATTTGATCCCAAATACAGCAAAAGCAGTAATATTTGAAATATTTGTACTATTTAAAATAACTGCTTTCTATTTGAATATTTTGTATGTCATTTATTTTGTATGTCATTTATTTAAATGTCATTTATTCCTGTGATCAAAGATAAAACATTTTCAGCATCATTACTCCAGTCACATAATCCTTCAGAATTCATTCTAATATGCTGTTTTTTTTTTGTTTTTTTTTTCAGGATTCTTTGATGAATAGAAATATTCAAAGATCAGCATTTATCTGAAATAAAAAGCTTTTGTAACATTGTACATTATTGGGGAAAAAAATATAGAAATTAATACTTTTATTTAGCAAGGATGCTTTAAATTGATCAAAAGTGATGATAAAGTGATGATTTGTAATGTTACAAAATAATTTTATTTCAGATAAATTCTGTGCTTCTGAACTTTCTATTCATCAAAGAAACCTGAAAAAAATTCTACTGAGCTGTTTTCAACATAATAATAATAATAATAAAAATAATAATAATAAATGTTTTAATAAATGAGCAGCAAATAAAAATATTAGAATGATTTCTGAAGCATCATGTGACTGGAGTAATGATGCTAAAAATTCAGCTTTAAAATCACAGGAATAAATTAGATTTTAAAATATATTCAAATAGAAAACAGTTATTTTTAATAGTAAAAATATTTCAAAAATGTTACTGTTTTTGCTGTATTTTAGATAAAAAAAGCAGGCTTGGTGAACAAAAGAGACTTCTTTAGAAAAACCTTTGACTGGTAGTGTAATTATCTAAGCTGTTTTCCTCATGGGGACCAAAAAATGTCCCCACAAGGTCAAAAGTTACTAGTATTACTTTCCTTGTGGGGACATTTGTTCCCCAAAACGTAGGGAATACCAGGTACACACACACTTACGTAACAGTTTAGTTTGTATCAGGTGGAGTATCATATTTTTGTTGTTTGTTTTCCAACATGTGGGTTAGAAAAAGCAAAACTGCAACTGCGAAACTGCAGCGAAAGAATCTATTTGTTTTTCCAAGTTCACACAGTTCCCCATACACAGTTTACTCAGTGAAAATAAACCTACATCAAGTTTTCATTCTAGTTATTTACTGGACAATGGATGACAGATTAACCCAAGGAACCCAAAATATTCCAAAATATTAGCTCACGCGGTGTGGCCTGTTGGTCTTTTCTGCATTCTTTTCCCCTCTGTTATCCAGAGGGTGCTATGCTATGATTTCAATTACCATAGAAATCTAATAACACAGAAGACAGAGAGAGAGAGATGACCTCTTGACCTAACAATAACAGTGTATTGCTCCATATTGTTTATTGTATTGGGCCCAGGTTAAAGCCTGATGGAATGTGCTGAGATGCAATCGTTGTCGGCAGGTCATGTGGGTAAAGATCAGCATGATCGAGTCTGAGCAATCATTCCTAAAGCCAGGCAAAATAAATACAGCAACAGGGTCATGCTGGCACTCTCTGCATCTTTCATTTTCCTTTTTGAACCCTCCACCCCACCTCTTCCTGAAACATACACACATACACATATGTTTGAATAACATCTATGCTGTCTAATTCTTGCTGACCCTACTTCCATATGATCAAACATGACCCCTTGTACCAAATACAACTGCTATCAGACTGGAAAGCTTTAATGAGAGACCACCCACCCACTCAAAGTCTTCAAATAAGTTCTCTCTGTCACTATCATACTACATGAGTTTGGTGAATATCCCCTTGCCTTGGCTTGTTAGTAGCACAAATGTAGATGATGTCACTGGATTCTGATTCTGTGTCGTTCTTGGACTCCGATCCAGGATTAGTTTCAAAGGGCTTATTTTGATAGAAATGTAAATGATCTAATAGACGTCATTTACAGACCTTCGTGAGAATGAGGTCACCGTCACAGCACATCTTGAACTCCACTCAAAAATGTCTCACCAGACACACAACATCAGTTACCAGAAATGATGTCACCAGCAATGCCCTTATTTGGGTGGAAAAATGCATGACAACACATGCATCATCTCTTTGAAAGTCTATATTTTTATTTTTAGTCTAAAGTTGCCTGACATATAAGAGTGTCCACAGTAAAGAAAAAGACAAAGAAAAGAAGTGCTATTCACGTTGGTTTAAACTTTCAACGAATTTTGGAAAAACTTACATACCATTTTCCAGTGGTGTGCTCTTTTTTTTCTTTCTTTCTTCTTTTTTTTAAAATAAAATTTAAATTCTTGTCCCAGTCACATTTTTCAGGTTAAACAAACATTACTTATGCTATCAGAAAGAATATATATATATATACAGTCATGGCCAAAAATATTGGCACCCTTGCAATTCTGTCAGAAAATGCAACACTTCTCTCAGAAAATTGTTCCAATATAGTAATCACACTTGCAACCAGTTAAAATGGACCTTTGTGTTGTGTGTCACACTGAGCATGGAGAAAGAAAGAAAGAAATGTAAAGAGTTGTCTGTGGATTTGAGAGAAAAAATTGTGGAAAAACAATGGACAATCTCAAGGCTGCAAGTCCATCCTAATGTTCATGTGTCCACTGTGCGCAATATCATCAAGAGGTTTACAGCCCATGGGTCTTCCAGCAGGACGATGACCGGAACACACTTCAAAAAGCACTCAGAAATGGTTACAAACAAAGCGCTGGAGAGTTCTGAAATGTCCAGCAATGAGTCCAGATCTGAATCCCATACAACACCTGTGGAGAGATCTCAAAACAGCAGTTAGGAGAAGGCATCCTTCAAATCTGAATGACCTGGAGCAGTTTGCAAAAGAAGTGTGGTCCAAAATTCCAGTAGAGAGGCGTAAGAAACTTGCTCATGGTTACAGGAAGCGATTGATTTCAGTTATTTTTTCCAAAGGGGGTGCTACCAAATATTAAGTTAAGGGTGCCAATAATTTTTTCCAGTGCATTTTTTGGGTTCTGTGTGGAATTGTATCAGATTTGACTTTTCTTCTCTGTTTCTTTGTGTTGTTCCAATGCAACCAAAAGTAATAAATATGTGAGTACCAAAACATTTGCAATTGTAACAATTTTCTGAGAGAAGGGTTGCATTTTCTGACAGAACTGCAAGGGTGCCAATATTTTTGGCCATAACTGTGTGTGTGTATATATATATATCAACAATGTAATTAATATTCTGTTTATTAAAACCAAGTATGTACCTCATCAGTTTAGTGTTTAAGCAGTTTACATTTATTCCATAATAACAACTCAAAGCAGTAACAATATATTTTATTAGTGAATTTATGTCTAGCTATTCTTTTTAATAGTTAACTTTTAACTATTTTTGAATTTTTTGGATCATCAGTCATCAGTTAGCTCTGCAAATATTTGTCAGACAAGGAGTTTTACTTCAAATTTCACCAAGCTGATTGCTCACTAAAAACCACAGTTTTCATGCCATTTTAAATCTTATTTTGACATAACAAAGTTGTTATATCTAAACGTGTGAGTGGTTTACTTAATTTTTTAAGTTAGTCTTCCCATTAACTTAACTTAAATAAATTTTTGTACAACAAGTTTGTTCTCATTCAGTATTTTGAGGTGACACTGCCTCCCTTGCCTCCTTGAAGGAAACCTGATCATTATATTGAGAATGATGAGAGAAAGCAGGAATCATTTCTATATGTTAAATCACGTCCCCTGAATGTTGGTCACACTATGACTTAAATTTTTTTTTAAGTTTTTCTTTAAAGTTTTTCAGATATTAATAAGCAGTGAAGCAGTTTTGTATTATTTTTTTTTTATAATGATAATTATACCAAAATTATAAAAATTGTACAAAACCAATTGTTTTTACGAATGTAAACAGTTGTATCACCCTGATAATGTTGGCCCTCAAAATACATCACAATTAATTTTAATTCAAAAATTAAAGTGAGTCCACTCTACAGTATATATAAATTACATTTTTACATTTTTTACATTTTTTTATTTATTAAATAGGACAAAAATATAAGTATTATGTTACCCAGGTGAATGTCCTAAGTTACCTTTTTTTTTTTTTTTTTAAATAAGTCTCTTCTGCTCACCAAGCCTGCATTTATTTGATCCAATTTTGAAATATTTTTACTATTTACTTTTTACTATTTTAAAAATGTCATTTATTCCTGTGATTTCAAAGCTGAATTTTTAGCATCATTTCTCCAGTCACATGATCCTTCAGAAATCATTCTAATATTCTGATTATAATAAACATTTATTATTATTATGTTGAAAACAGTAGAATTTTTCAGGTTTCTTTGATGAATAGAACGTTCAAAAGAACAGCATTTATCTGAAATAGAAATCTTTTGTAATATTATAA
The DNA here is from genome assembly GCA_036247105.1 of Cirrhinus mrigala. Classification (NCBI taxonomy): domain Eukaryota; kingdom Metazoa; phylum Chordata; class Actinopteri; order Cypriniformes; family Cyprinidae; genus Cirrhinus; species Cirrhinus mrigala. Next base: position 20,136,056 of record CM070012.1, on the reverse strand, counting down.
ATGTCTTTATAATCACTTTTGATCAATTTAAAGCATCTTTGCTAAATAAAAGTAGTAATTTCTATAATTTCTCCCCCCACCCCCTCAACTGTTTTAAATATTTATAATAATAATGTTATATTATATTATATTATTATTATTATTATTATAATGTTTCTTGAACAGCAAATCAGCATATTAGAATGATTTCTGAAGGTTTATGTGACACTGAAGACTAGAGTAATGATGCTGAAAATTTAGCTTTGATCACAGGAATAAATTGCATTTTAAAATATATTCAAATAGAAAACAGTTATTTTACTAAAAATATTTCAAGATTTTACTGTTTTTGCTGTACTTTGGATCAAATAAATCCAGGCTTGGAGAGCAAAAGAGACCTCTTTAAAAAACATTAAAAATCTTACTGTTCAAAAACTTTTGACGGGTAGTTTACTACATAAAAAGGAAGAACACAAGTAACTTTTTTTTGGACAGTAGGAAGCTCAGTAGTAGCTTCTCATTTGTAATTCAAGCGGTTTTATTCCCATTAGCTACAAACCCTAGTAACTCCAGAGATTACTCTATTTAAGGTTCAGAACAGAAGGTCCATTCTAAATAGATCCGCTGTGTGTGGAGAATGGCCAAGGGGATGGACCTTCAAAGCGGCCTGCATAACCCTCAATCCCTCTGCTCATTACAATTAGATGAGTTTCGCTGTGCATGGTTGCAATTTTAATAATCTTATTTTACTTTGGGAAAATAAAACAGATCGACATCGGAAAGAAAAACAGCCCCATGTCACAAATATTTCAACTGCTTTGCTGCTCAGCAGATAATGGTTTCCAAATGTTTAATATTAGATGCAATCACACTGAAGAAAAGGTACAGCTTTTCTTTGAAAACTGAGATGCCTGACTGTAGAGAAAACAACAAAAAAGTTCAAAATCTTAGCTTGGACAAAATTATCCTGTTGCTTTATGACTCTTCACAGCTTTTTTACGCAATCGCACACTTGCAGTAATGTGTTTGATATCTTAACATTAGTTTCCATTCCTTCGTAATTCATTCCACCAAAAAGCTCTCATGAAAGCTGCAGGAACAGCCCTCCCTCTGCCATCCCCACCAATCAGCATCTCTTCCCAGCATGTGAGCTCATATTAGAGTCTGCAGGAGCGCGTCTTTAACTGGGCTTTGATCGCAGCCTGCCGTTTGCGTGTGTCAGAGAGCTGACGTCACTGGAGGAAATGAGGGATGAACTCTGGGTCTAGAGAGTCAACCCTGCCTATCACTTCAAAAGAGGAATGTCATACTCTTCTTGTCCTCTACTGATATAACATAAATGAACAGAAACAGGTCAGAATGCAAGACCTCTGACTTGTAAAATTGCTACCATTCTCTGTCTGGTCTTCATAGGCCTGAAAAGGCAGCATGTTGGGTCTTAGAGAGAAAGGGCGTTCAGTCAGCAGTGATCAGATGAGAGTTATGGACCTTAAAAAGTTAAAGTATAGGCTACTGTAAACTAACATGAGCAAACTACCATGTTGTTTCTTCAAAGATTTATATCTACCTGACCTGATCATTAAAATAACATTTGTTAATATGCTCTTTGCTATCAGGCTATTTTATTTATTTGTTTGATTGTTTGTTTGTTTGTGTATGTATCTATGTATTTATTTATTTTAATGCAACCTCTTTATACAACCTATTAATTAGATTTCACTACATGAAAGGCTGTTATGTTAATTTTTTTTAATTAATTTATTTGTTTATTTATTTTACAGTTTATATTGTTATTTAAAAACTAAGAAGAATGCAGATATTGTAGATTTTAGGACAATATTGTGCTCTTTTATAATAGTATAAACATTCTGGGAAAATATAGATTGTTTATTTTGCATTGTTGATATTTATTTATATTATTAATGTTAATATTAAAATATTATATATTTATTTATATGCTTATACTTTTTATATAATATAAATATAATTTTTATACATTTATTTTATAAATATTTATTTATATATTTATATTTGTTTTTATATTTAATACATTATTACTTTATATTATTAAAATGATTAATATAAAACAAAATGTTTATATTCCTATTAATATTTAGTTGTGTTAGTAATAATTCCAGTTTACTTTACTTACAAATTTATATATTTTTTTAACTATTTACAGCATAATGAAATATAGCCTACTTCATACTTCATTATAAAATGTTTAGAAGACCCTGAGTGCAGTTCATTTGTTTTTAGAATTGAACTTATTTTTTAAATTACTGTATCCTGTGGCCTTTCTTTCTTTCTTTTTATTAGGGATTGTTTTTTAAATACAGTAATTGTATTTAATTTTTAGTGTCACAAATTAGACACAAATTAACTAATGCAACAAAATACATTGTAAAATGGAAACTAATTAATTTGTGTTGGGACTAAATAAATAATTTTATTTTGTGTTGGAATTGTAAATAATATTAGGTTGTAAAGGTCTTTGCACACTGAGTCCGAAATTTTTGCACGTTAAAAAATAAATCACGTTTTGTCACTCATGTTTACACACTGCATCTAAAACTTTCGTCCATCATAAAAAATCAGGTTCAATTTTCTGCACTTTCACATCCATAGCAAGCATTTTGATAAGAAAGGATGAGGAATACAAAAAAAATAAATTAATTAATTAAAAAAAAAAAAAATGAAAATACGCATATGGAAATTTCGGACCCAGCGTGCAATGACCTTAACATTGTATTTCTATTTCCTAGCATGCTTTCAAGGCTTTTGTAGACTGATAGAGTAAATACTGAGATTGAGTGTTATTTATTTATTTATTTTTGTGTTTTTGAGCAAGGAGGTAGTTGTTATTGAAAAATGTTTTTAAAGTCTGTGATTTAGATGGGTTTATAGCTATACGCTAGCTATAATATATTGGGGGTCAACACTGTGACAATAAATAGAGTTACTATTTAGGCTGAATTTTAAAATTAACTCAATTAAGCAGGAAATTAAGCACATCCAGCTATTTTTAGCTGTACAAAACAGCTCGTTTTGCTGCTTGATATTGCAAATTGGTATGTCTTACCATATTATTTTAATATGTTATCTTAATTATGAAGCTTACTTCCGCGTCGAAGAATAAGGTGGATATGTTTTTCGTTGAAGCTGTTCTTTAAAAGTTACAACAAAAAATTAGCATGCTAACATGTCCTGCTACTAGTTTAGTAGTTAACTGAATGAGATTTATTTGAGTTAATTAGACGTTAAATGTTATTGTTTTTCTTATTAAGGCTTCTCGCTATACAAAATATAGGTTATTGTTTAAATAAGTGTTAAGAAAGCCCATTCACAGTTTTTTTCCCTTCTAACAATCCCATAGTATTGAAACAGCAGGTGGCGCCAAACACATTGCTAAGCAGCACATGTCCTGAGACTTTGTAGGAACTTCTTGAGAGGACTGAAGAAACTCCAAACAGGAGCGAAAGAAGGAGAGAGCAGAGCAGAGGACCATCCGCCTACACCATTACACCTCTGCGGACATCCGAGGCTCAGTAAAGTCCAGAAGAGCTCTGCATTCTCCAGCTATAACACTGACCTGTGAGAAGAACTTGCGGTGGATGTAAGAGCGCTCAGAGGCAGAAGAAATGAGCAGAGGAACAGTGAAAGAGCCGCACGGATGCCAGCGCAACTTCACACTGATCATCGTGTTGCTCGTAGTCAACTGCGGTAGGCGATTCAACTCATGCATTTACACTACTGTGTTCAACTTACAGAATCATTTTTAAATTAAATTGAGCCTCGTCTGTCGAGTTCACAAGAAAATACTGAGCAGTCGAAACTATTTCTGTTATTATTAAAAATAATTTGCGGAAACAGTGTCTCAAATTACAGTACAATGCCCAGTATAAGTAAATTACATAAGTACATGTTGTTTATTTGTATTTGTGTATGTACTGTAATATGTACACTGTTATGTGAAGTGACATTTTGATGCTATTTAAATAAGTTATTCTAGTCATATATAATTTTACTCAAACTTCATGTTGAACAACTAGTTAAGATGTGTCATTTCATTCAGTAGTCCTCAGGTTTTTATGTTTACCTATTGACTCATGTTGCCAAAGGGCTATCTAAACAGTTTTTGTGTCATTGGAATGACAATAGGGCTCTTAAAGTGCACTGATTGAGAGAGTAACAGTCTTAAGCTCTCAGCTGGAGTCTCTTTGTACGGTCTGACCTGCTTCATTTGCCTTAGAATAGCACTTTGACATAAGATAGCATCCAATTATACTGAGCAAAGGGCTTAAAAAGGTACATTAACTTCTATGAGCTTTTCATTATTTCCTTGTTTGCAAAGATGAGACATGAGTGTAAATACCAAAGGCCAACTTGAATGTAGGCGCACACTTTTGAGCAACTCCTTTTTTAGTGTTTATGTTACATGAGTGGATGTTAACATTATTGATTACTGCAATAGTTAAAACAATAACAGTATGTAAGTACAGGCAGCCATGCAAAATAATTATATAGTACACGTAGTTCATTATAATCAGTTTACCTGTCTATAAATATTTGTGTGAATACACTGCAACATTGACACTTTTTTATTATAAAATAAATGGGTTTAGTTTCAAGTCATATTATAATAACAAATTGGTTTTTTATATTTATGAGCATACAGACAGACATACAAAGGCAGTATTTCAGACTTGAATTTGAGGTTTAGTAGTGATGTGCAATATTTTATCAGTGTGCTATTTTTGCAATGATAGTACAGAGATAATGTTTTATAAATATTCTGCCCAGGATTAATTAAAAAAAAATGTTTTAATGTTTTTCAAAGAGGCCTCTTCTGCTCACCAAGCCTGCATTTATTTGATTCAAAATACAGCAAAAGCAGTTATATTGTGAAATATTTTTACTATTTAAAATACCTGCTTTCTATTTGAATATATTTTTTAAAATGTAATTTATTCCTGTGATTAAAGCTTAATTTTTCAGCATCATTAATCCAGTCTTCAGTGTCACACGATCCTTCAGAGATCATTCTAATATGCTGTTCAAGAGACATTTATTATTATTATCATCAGTGTTTAAAACAGAGTACATTAGAATGACAGAAATTAATATTTTTATTTAGCAAGGATGCTTTAAATTGATCAAAAGTGATAACGAAGACATTTATAATGTTACTAAATATTTCGATTTCAGATAAATCCTGTTCTTCTGAACTTTCTATTCATCAAAGAAACCTGAAAAAATTCAACTCAGCTGTTTTCAACATAATAATAATAAGATTTTTTTGAGCAGCAAATCAGAATATTAGAATGATTTCTGAAGGATCATGCGACTAAAATAATGATGCTAAAAATTCAGCTTTGAAATAACAGGAATAAATTACATTTTAAAATACATTTTATTTTAAACGGTAAAAATATTTGAATATTGTACTTTTTTGCTGTACTTTGGATCAAATAAATGCAGGATTAGTGAGCAAAAGAGACTTCTTTAAAAACATTAAAAATCTTACTGTTCAAAAACTTTTGACTGGCAGTGTATATATATATATATTTTCATATGTCAATATTACATATTACATTATTTTAATATGTCCACTTTTTATATATATCACTTCTGGAGATATTTCTAAAAACTGGTGTGTTAACATATGAAGACATTTCAAACTAACAGTAAATTAATAATCAACAGTTAATTAATAAAAAAATTTAGTGCTAATCAGATTTCTACCTAAGCATGAATTACTACATCTAAAATAATTTCAGTTGAATTGTCAGATTAAATTAGGCTACGTTATACTACAGTATATCGGCATGTTTGACAAATTTTGCTGACAAAGCACTCTGACTTCAATGTTATAGAGTGTTTTAGTCCATGACATGTAAAGCTTTCTGCACTGAGTTGTCAGAGGGGAATTTTAACAATTGCTCCTCATTTATAACTTAAAACACTGACTAAGACCATCGGTACTGTGGTTTGGATAGGTTTCTTTCCAGATTCCCACTTTGTTCGTTGTGTGCCCGGGATGTCTGTACTTTAGGATGGGAGACGTGGACTCCATTTTATGTTTTGGCTTAGATTTAGTTTTACCTTTTATCTGATGGATGAGTTTTTTGTCAATATGTGGCTTACTTCACCTTGTCGATAGTGTTTTCCCATCTGTTCTAGATAGTATCCCTGGATATTTTGTCACAAAATTTAAACCTTTTCAGATGGAGTTTTATAGACACTGCGCTACATATATCTAGCTATGTCATATTTTTGAGAGCGGCGGGCAAAATGGAAACAGACTGCTTCCGTGATCCAGTCTTTGGTTTTAATAATAGTTGGTAGATTATAAATCACTGGGGTGGAACTCTATCAGTGCATTATACTGCCAGACTAGATGTTGACACAAAAGTCACTTTGCCTCCAAGAAAAGCCTACGAGGGAGGATTTGACTCGTCGTAGTAAAACTCATTGGTTTAATCTGGTCTGCAAGTGTACAGTACAGTTACTCAAGCATCAAGGCTCCCGTCTTAAAAAAAAAACCTAATAGATGTTGAAGGAATGCCCATTCAGCCACATGTTCCAACTTTGTGAAACGCATGCAACTCTCTTGAACCGTTCGCTCTTTGTTGGTATTACTTTATAAATCTCTGTTTAATATGAGATGCTTGTGTATTTTATATCACAAGTTGTAAATTTCTTTCTGCTTTTTTTGCAGAGTTATAAATCTTTATATCTGAGGTGTCAAACACAAGAAGTTACTGTGCATTTTATCTTTTATTACTAAATACCGACTGTTGGCTGGATTTAAAAAAAAAAACTTGGCTTGTCTTGTTTAATAAACAGAATGTGGGGAGAATTCTAAAGCTTACCAGCAGTTTTAACATTTTGATTAATTGCTCTCAATTACCCTATCTTTTGTCTAAGCCTTCAGTCAGAGCTGGATGTTTAGGTGTTGGATATGAGCTCAGAGAATGATCTGTGTATTTTCACTTGTCTTTAGTGATGGTGTGATTCAAGCTCTTAGTCTGTGTTTCTGTTTGGGTTTGTGGTAGAGTAACTGGCAGAGTTTACAGCCATTCAATTTCATTATGCAGCTTCAGTGGCATCAGAACGATGTAGAACATCATTATAAACTGACAAAACTGGCATTTTTGCAACCTGCCTTTTGAAACATTTTTGGATTTTTTTTTTATGTTGGAAAAATATATTTCATGCTACATGCATTTTATTTTATTTTATTTTATTTTATTTTATTTTATTTTATTTTATTTTATTTTATTTTATTTTATTTTTATTTTATTTTATTTTATTTTTAACCTAAAATGGAAGATCTTGTTATCTTGATAAAAATATGGAGGGACATTAAAGTGATGTAGAGTATCATTGTAGTCTGTATTTAATTAACTCACTTGTGTTTAAAAAAAATACAAATTCCATTTTATTATTTTTTCATCATCCAAATTGGATTCCAGCATCTATCATATTTATGACCCTGGACCACAAAACCAGTCATAAGGGTCAATTTTGAGTTGTATACATCATTTGAAAGCTAAATAAATAAGCTTCCCATTGATTTATGGTTTGATAGGATAGGACAATATTTGGCCGAAATACAACTACACTGTAAAAACCAAAAAAAAAACACAATTTGTTGAGTCAACTTAAAATAATTTGTTACCCTGCTGTCTTAAAACTTTAAATTCAGTCCACTCAAATAAGTTTAGTCAACTTGAAATGTTAAGTTTTACTAAGTCACAACTTAGATATTTGAGTTGACTAAACTAAAAATTGGGTTTGTTAAACTTAAAAGCTGGGTTTGTTACCCATCTGCCTTGAAATTTTAAGTTGAATCAACTCAAATATATAAGTTGTCACTTAGTACAACTTAACATTTCAAGTTGACTAAACTTTTTTGAGTTGACAAATAGTAACAAATTATTTTAAGTTGACTCAACAAATAGTTTTTTGCAGTGTATTTGAAAATCTGGAATCTGAGAGTGCAAAAAAAATCTAAATATTGAGAAAATCATTGTCCGAAGTAGTCCAAATGAAGTTATTAGCAGTGCATATTAGTGATCAAAAATTACGTTTAGATATATTTACAGTAGGAAATTTAAATCTTAAATCTAATCTTTATATGGCTTGTGGCAGCACATTGTATTGTGGATGCATTTGGATAAGCCTTGCCCAGCTTTCTCCACCTTCATCATTGTGGTCCTTTGCCTGAAAAAGGCTAATGGTAATATAAACATCACAGGCCAAAAGGTCTGCAGTGAATATAATAGGAAATGAGCTGCCATGATTATCTAAGCGATCAGACGTCTGCCAACACTTATCAAATAATGACTTTCCCTTGCCCACCCAATGTAATGTGCCAGGATATGCTACATTTCACTTTTTAGAGGGCATGATGAAACATGGCTTTTTAATTTTAGCCGTAAATGTGTCGGAAAGTAAGGCTCTAAAGCCTGTTTACGTTGTATTAAGGACTCAACTAACCCTCAATGCATAAAGACTGGCAAATTTCTTGCCGCCCACAGTTGGGCCTTTGTACCTGCCACACTCCCAGTGAGCTCATAAATACCTAACCTTTACTGCCTGTTCAGTCGGAGATTGATATTTGCTTTAAAAATGAAAATATATGTGCAAAGTATCAGTCATCTGGGAGATTTCTCTCTTTTCCTTCACACAGTGCTGGTCTTGACAGCGTCAGGTTTCTATCTCTGAGGAGAGCTTTGTACATTCATAATTCACTCTCGCTGTCAGTCTTGGAACATTTTTTTTTTGCCTAAATAATGCGGCCTAGTAGTCCAAATCTGGCTCTGAAATTGCAGTAGTACATTGAGTGATGGAAGTGGATGTTGCTAAGCTTGGCTTACTTTGGAAAACATCTTTTAGGTGTTGAAAATGCTGCTATACTCATGCACCCACATACTCAGAGCTGATTAAGCCAGTTGTAAAGGATTCTTTGGCAGCGGCTTCCCTATGAGGTTTCAGCCTAATTAAGTTTTTGTTCAATACATGCATGTTTTTAGCTACACTGTATCTAGACTTGAACACTGTCCTCAGTTGACAGTTTCCACATAGTGTGATAGACAGTTCAGCCCTGGCATGAGTTCGGATGTTTACCCATGCTGTTCCAAATGGAACGAGAAAGCGTGAAGGGATTAAAATTTGACACTTCGGGGCTCCAGAATGTCCCACTCTTACCTCACCCATATATCACAATATGGAATATTTCTCAAAATTTGTTTTAAGTTTTTTTATTTTAATGTTTCCAGTTAAATCCAAATGGGTCCCAATCAATGGTCTTGGATTTGACCTTATATATTTGTCATTGCTGTAGCTCTTAGACATTGAAGGTTTAGTTCACTTCCAGAATAAAGATTTCCTGATAATTTACTCACCCCCATGTCATCCAAGATGTTCCTGTCTTTCATTCTTCAGTTGAAACTAAACTTTTCTCCATTGGACTTCAGCAGAAGCCAGCGAGTTGAAGATAGGGCTGGGCGATTATGGGCAAAAAAATTATCACGATAATTTTTTTCATATCAGTCGATATCGATAATTATCATGATAAATGTCAAATCTTTATTTCTTTCAAGTCAGGTTTTTGCTCCAAAGTAAAAGTTGTAAAAAACCAGACCATTAATTTTCCATAACAAAATAAATATCTACATAGAAAAATTAATTTCTGCATGTCAAAAAACAGGTTTGGGTTGTCTGATAATGATAATGATAATAATAATAATAATAATATCACTTTTTTGTTATTCTGACCCAGTTTTTTTTTTTTTTTTAATTAATCATTGGTCTCCCGTAGTAGCAAGCATACATTTAAATCATGATAAACACAGGTAAGACCACTCATAATGGTACCTCAATACCGTGGTAAAAATATAACTACATGGTTTTATAGGTAGTCTATTTGTATGAAAAAAGGTAGTCTAAAAACATTCAGTATAAATGCACACATGCTATAGCTTAATCACAAATACATACATACTATAATTATATACTATTACTCCTGTAATAAAATTCATTGTGAATATCCCACATTGCTGCCACAATACCATGGTGCAGTGAGTGTTCCTACAGTAAATCCATGGTGAATGATGGCGATGTGTAGATTGAAAAGCCTTCTGACTGTCTCGTTACACACAGCTTTAAACTAGTTGGAATCACAGAGTCATTTGTGTTCATCACTGAATTCAAGTGTTTCACACTGGATCTGACAGCACTGTTTAGTGCTCGCGTGACAGAGTAAATGCACCTTCACTAGTGAGCTCACGCAGCGAGGCAGTTTGAACTTTGGTCCGAGCGGATAAACGACCCGTGTGGCACGATTCAAATGAGTCGCACTGTTATGTTCCGCTTTTGGCACATAAAAATGAAATCAAACATTTATCAAACTCTTCATATCGTTTAATTGAGGAAAATTATATTGCGATAATTATCGTTATCAAATTATCGCCCAGCCCTAGTTGAAGATCTAAATTGCAGTTTCAGTGCAGCTTCAAAAGGGCTCCACACAATCCCAGCGAAGGAATAATGGTCTTATCTAGTGAAACAATTTTATAAAAAGAAGAAAAATTTATACACTTTTTAACCACAAATGCTCATCGTACACTAGCTTTGCGATGCGTATGCGCAACTTCACGCATTACGTAATCACATTGGAAAGGTCACGCACGGGTCTTTGTGAACTTCGGTTCAGAAAGGTAGGGTAGGGTGAAAAACTCAAAAGTTCAAAACTAGCCCAATCGCATTTCGAGGGGGTTCCCTGTTAAAAATCACATTCCGGAGGATAAAATACATGTTTTTTGGTGGGGTTCCCCTGGTAAATTACCATTTCAGTGGCTAAAATATGATGGTATTGGGGTTGCTTCAACCTGCGAACATCAAAAACAGCCCGCGGCAACAGTGTTAAAGGAACACTCCACTTTTTTTGCTAATAGCTTAGCATAGATCATTGAATCAGTTTAGACCGTTAGCATCGAGAGAGATGCTAACGGTCTAATCTGATTCAATGATCTATGCTAAGTTATTAGCAAAAAAAGTGGAGTGTTCCTTTAAAGTATTGCAATTCCGTGGGAAAACCGTGGGACTTGGCAACACTGATTTGTTAAAATCAGTTTTTTTTTTTTAGAAAATGACCAATTGTTTTGTTAGACAAGACCCTTATTCTTCAGCTGGGATTGTGTAGAGCTCTTTGAAGCTGCATTGAAACTGCAATTTGGACCTTCAACCCATTGGCTCCCATTGAAGTTCACTATATGGGACAAAAATCCTGGAACGTTTTCCTCAAAAACCTTAATTCATTTTTGACTGAAGAAAGAAAGGCATGAACATCTAGGATGGAATGGGGGTGACTAAATGATAAGGAAATTAAAAAAAATCAGCTGACCATTGATTTTTCTTTGAGAAGAGGTGATCATGTTGATCTGTAGAACTCGGACATGTCGCCATTGGGTGTTTGTTAGTATTTAACATTTATATGCAGAAATTATTTTACACAAGTGTTTTGTCTGACCTGGTGGATTTCGGACTTTGCTGAAATGATTGAAAGCTGCTTGCACTGTTAGTGGCCCAAGTGGGAGAAATGTCAGGCTAAGTACATTTTCAGTTCATGCAATGTGTACATGTGTGTTTATGTGTGCATGTACACGCTGGGAGTGTTAAAACTGTGCAGATCTCAGGAAATTAAATTTAATGGTTGTTAGACACTGCACAATGTTAGCACAACATGTCCCTATTGCAGCATTCAGTTATAGGCTTATTAGAGTATTAATTGTCGGATTTATTTGAAAATATTCAAAGATGCCTAAATCGTTTGGCATTCTTCCTGTAATCAAATTAAATTCATTGGCCTGCTCTTTAGGAGATCCAGTAAAATTTTAAGTATGTTTTGATTGCTTTTGATTGTTTGCTAATTATCATAAGTAGCTAGAAATGTAGATCCTGTACAGGAGGTAATGCTCAGGACTGTGATGATTAGCTCTGTTAAAGTGATTTAAGTTTAACAAGCTGACAATAATTCTCCACATGCAAAATAAAAAGAGTCTGAAAGGTCCTCGCTGTCTTGTTTTGAGAGTCCCACTCTTTTCATAAACCTAAGATTGTGTTCAAATAATATTATCTGCTGACAGCAACTCTTGAGCATTTTAAATTGTTGTGTGGTAGTTGGTTTGATGCTGTTTAGGGATTAGAATACCCGGAGTGAGGCCTCTTAGCTTTTATGGACATTTACCCACAGGCTGCAGTGAAACAAAGAGCTTTTAAACAACTGTTTGTTTGTTTAGGATGCCGTTTGTTGTATGCTTGTCAGTGCCAGTGGGTCACAATTAAACACAAGTCACAGTTTGCCCTGTTGCTTCAGGACAAAAGCCAAAGGACTATTAAATGTTGTTTAGAGGCCAGCAGAGAAAATCTGAACCACTGATGTCACATGGACCGTTTTATTGATGTCCTTGACTTTCTGGGCCTTGAACGTGGTAGTTGCGTTGCTTTCTATGCAGGGTCAGAAAGCTCTTGGATTTCATCAGAAATACCTAATTTGTGTTTTAAAGTTGAACGAAGGTCTTACGGGTTTGCAACGACATGAGGGTGATTAATTAATGACAGAATTTTCATTTTTGGGTGAACTATCCCTTTAAGAGGTTTTGAAATACCTGATGTTTCAAATAAAATTTAATTGTTTTTAATTTAAATAATAGATGGTTGTAGAATCATTTGTTGATGGAGTAGTTAGTGTTATATATTGCTATATCACAACGTATTTGCTGACGATTTGCACACTATCTACATTTATGATTTTTATATATATACACAAAACATACTGTGGTACAGAAAAACTCCCTCTAGTTGGCTTACATTTCCATGAATATTCATTAAAGAGCTATATACTTTTCAGTTAGGAACATAAAAAGGATATTTTTTTTTCATTTGGAATCTCATTTTCTTAAGAGGGGCTGTTAGCCCAATTGTTGGCTTTGCGTGTTCCTCCATTCCCTCCACATCTCTTTTTTTCTTCGGTTCAGTTGTTGTCTCTTTCCTTTTCACTCATTTATGCAGGCAGCTAACAGTCATTTAGCTCTCTTACTTTGTGGCAAAGCAGAAATGACTTACCCGACCACACTGACCATGGAATCCTGAAATAAAAAGCTTCATTTCCCTAATGCTTTGTGATTGGAAGCCAAACAGGCCACAGAGGCCTGTGAGACCTCTGCCCAGCTATGCGTACACGGAGGAAACACTATGAAGCCTTTGCTGTCTGCTCTCAAAGACTGACCCCATAGATTTGTGAACCAGATATCTTCACCAACATAAAAGTCTTGATAATACTAGGGCTAAAGGGGTTATCCATCACCTCTGATTATTACTTTATTTTATGTAATTTCCTTAGCAATGACAAGCACTGACCATAGTCTTCCACAACCTACAGTGTACTGGAGCCTACATGTATTTTTCATGTTTATGAAATATAGCACCGCTCATGTGGCTCTGCTGTGTGTTTGCCTGTGGCAGAGAGGAATCTCATCAAGGCTCACTCAGATGGAAATTTTATTCAGCAGGAATGTCTTCCCCGGTCCCAGTGGAATCTCTCGGAGGTGGATCAAAATCTTAAATGGCGTTGAGGGGAAAATTGAGTTTACCTGTTTGAACTAGCTCTTTCAGATTTCCACGTTAACTGTTATTTCATTTCCTTTTGGATGTTTTTCAATGCCAGCATTACTTTATACCGTTTTTGACATTTAGAGGCAAAGACCAAAATTATGTTTAGCTTTTTGCAAGCCCTAATATTGTGTTTTTCTTTTGTGTATATTATATTATATTATATTACATTTGTTTTCATATGATTAACTTTTTTATTTTATTTCGTTTTATTTTATTGGACGATGACAATGCCTAGAATGCAGGGTGGCCAATGGCCAAAGAAAGTATAATAGCTTAAAGTTAAAATAAAGTTGGGAAACAAAATGAAAATTAAATTTTAAAAGTATTTTACGTATTATGTTTAAATGTGTTTACATATTAAAGGGATAGTTCACCCAAAAAAGAAAATTCTGTCATTAATTACTCAGCCTCACGTCTTTTATCTCCGGAACACAAATTAAGAAATTTTTAATATAATCTGAAAATTTTCCGACCATGCATAGACAGCAACGCAACTCACACGTTCAAGGCCCAGAAAGTAGTAAGGACATTGTTAAAGTAGTCCATGTGACATCAGTGGTTCAACTCTAATGTTATGAAGCTACGAACACTTTTTGTGTGCAAAGAAAACAAAAAAAACTTTATTCAACAATTTGACACACGTTCATGAAACTACGTTGTGATATTTTCATGAACGCGTGTTGAAGAAGTTGTTGAATATAGTCGTTATTTTTGTTTTCTTTGCGTACAAAAAGTATTATCTTAGCTTTATAACATTATGTTTTAACTACTGAATATTTTGACTATTTTAATGATGTTCTTACTACCTTTCTGGGCCTTGAACATGGTTGTTGTGTTGCTGTCTATGCAGGGTCAAAAAGTTCTTGGATTTCATCAAAAATATCTTCATTTGTGTTCTGAAGATGAACGAAGGTCTTACGGGTTTGGAACGATATGAGGGTCAGTAATTAAATACAGAATTTTCATTTTTGGGTGAACTAACCCTTTAAATTTACTTGTCATATTTGCAATGTATTTATATATTAAATTTCACTTAACATTGTGTATTATACATAGCCAAAACTTTTCTTTCCACAGTTCATTGTTAACTGTTTCTCTCAAAAATAGCCAAATATTGTCTGATTAATTGCCTTGGCTGATCAGTTTTTTTCTTCCTCAAACTTTGACTTCAAGAAGTAAAGAAGGCAAAGCCACGGGGTCAAAGACATGAAGAGAGAGGAAGCAAGAGTGAGTGTGAAGACTTAATACCCTCATTGCTTTAAATATACAGCCCACTTCACTACAAAAGAGATTTACTGGACTAGGAAACTGGCAGATGAGTTATTCAACCAAACAGAGGAATGAGGTCAAGTGAATGGGGCAGCGGTGAGTAAAGCAGAAGCTAGGAAGGAATAGGCTTTCATTATTCCACTCTTTTTTACACCAGTACAAGTCAGGTCATGCCATTTGAATCAATCAAACATGTTTTGTGCTTTTTCTTTTATCACCTTCCTACTTTTAGTTTTATGATTCTGTATATGTTGGGCAGGGAATGAAAAGTTCACAGAAAAGTTCTACCTTCGGTATTTGTCTAAGCGGCCATGCGTTCAGTATGACAAACAGCTATTTAAACATTCTCAGCTATTTTGCACAAAAATTCCATCTTAAATGAACCCGAATGTATTTATTGAAATTGCCAAGAGATATGAACATTTATTTACATGCATGCTGTTCTGTTGTGTAATTAAACTTTAGCAGGATCTGTGGCCTGGCTTGAAATTTGGCTCCACTTTATGGGGTGAACAGGCCTATTACCGACATTTTGAGTTATTATTTCTGACATGCACCGCTGGACTGCCGATTTCAAATGGGAGGCACATTTCTTTGATTCATTACTGTTTTATAGCACGTCTAAACACTGAGGCTGGTAAGACAAGTCTATTGTTAGTATTTTCCTTAAACTAGCCAGTGGGAAAAAAGTATGAGAAATGAAAGTGCTTGGTAATTGTAGCTCTTTTAATTTCCAGTTTCCTCAACTGCAATTATTTCTTGTAGTGAAATGTGCTTCATTTGAGAATTTGTAGCTTGTGTTTTAGAACATTTTGAATATAAAATCACCGCTCTTTGTCACTCTTTGTTTTTTTTTTTGTTTAATAGTCACTATGAACTGTCATTGTGAGGAAAAGATGAGCATGTATGCTGTTCAAGATTTCTTCTTTTGTATTCCATAGAATTAGTTAAACTGTTTTTTTAATATCCTGGAAAAACTATCCCCTCTTTTTTTACGGGAATGAACTATGATTGGTTGCTAACGACCTTATGTTTAGGTTACAGACTAAATTGATTCGTGGCACTTCGAGTGTTGCAATAAATCATTTTTCTGTTGAAGTTTTTGGATTGCCACTATACTTTAGGTAAACATACATAAGACTAATATCGTAAGAAGTAGGGAAGTTAGAAATCTTTTTTCTCTTCCTCCTATTGACTGAAAATATCTAGACAGGAGCTCCCTCAGGTTTGTGGAGAAATGAAAACACTCTGCTCCAGTAGTGTATATTACACTTGAAGCAGGTCACTGAATCTTTCACCAAGATTATGACATTAATCCATCCTCAGAAGGCAATAAAATACCCTCTCAATTTTTACTGCTGTCAACACTTTGTGTCTGACTCTATTATTTTATTTCCCCCCCTCAAAAAAAGCACTAACCACGAATATGCTTGTAGTTTCTCGTTCTCTCCTCAAAGTGGAAGTTGCACACACGACTCACACTGTTTCTCATCTTGAAGGTGGTCTTGGACGGACCCCAAGAAGGCCTGGATGCTTAGTAATATGAAAGCAATTAGCAGTGGTTTCATGGTGTGCTGAGATACGTGCAATAACAAAGTGACTGTGAGTCACTGGTGCCCAAGTCGGTGCTTGTAGTTTTACCGTCATAGGTGTGGGTAAACACCTGCAACCGGGGCCTAAAATTAACACTCGTCAAGTGCCAAATGCGAGTAAAAATTAGCGTTTGGAGAGTATATGAAACAGTGTTACTCACCAGTTGACTGGTAACTTTTTAGTAGTTCTAAAAATACCTTAGAACGTGATATGGCTTAGCATGATAAAATTCTAATGTAATTTTACGCACTGATGCATAATTTCATTGTTTGTAGTAAATTCTGTTTGTAGTAAACAGTGGCTTATTACCTGCATTTGAAAATGCAACATGCGCCAACTGTGAGTATTTAAGACATGCTGCTGCTACACATTTAGTATATAAAATAACCCATGGCTAGGGAGATTTTTCCGAATCGATTTTATCGATTAATTCAAATGTAATGTTTTGCAAAGATTTTATTTTTGAGAAATCGAGGAATCACGATTTTTAATAGAAATATTACAAAACGTTGGAATTAGACACTTTGATAATATGCCAATGATAACAGTCAAGAGAAAAGAACGATCCAACCGCACGACGGTACACGTGATTAACTGCTCATGTGTGACGCACTCATTTTGCGGTTGGGTTGACAAAGATGCGACATGGGCAGTGGAATAGGAAAATATGTGAGAAGATGGGAGTGAACTTCTTTTAACTGTGTTTTTATAATGCAGTCAAACGCGTCCATGTTTACATAGAAAAAACAATGGAAAAGCAGCGCAACTGAATAAAAAACCTGTGAAGAACTATTACTGTATGTCTGATATTTCATGTTTGCATCATGGTGGCAGACTGAAATCTGCTGTTGATTTTTTTACAAAACATTTATAGTTAATAATAATCTACTTATACTCTCAGTCACACTCTCAGTCATTTTAAATTTGAATTAAAAAATTAAGAAAAAATCGAGATTTTAATTTTTTGCCATATCGCCCAGCCCTATCCGTGGCAGATCTACAGTAGTTAGCATTTGAAGTGGATCAAAAAAGTTAATCAAAGATTAAAAAATGGGCATTGTTTTGGTTTTAGGACAACTTTGATGAACAGTTTCGATTCACTTCAGATGTTGACTACTGTATACAGGTGGAGCTGGGGATGGAGGGTTTTAAATGCCAGAACTTGGCATTTATTTAAGTTGAAATTATTTTATAGTTAGAAGAAAGAGAGTCACGAGACACGAAACCAGCACAGAGTAGGACCAATATACGGTAGAGTCCTCATTAAACTGAAATATTTGACCACAGATTACTGTGATCGACCAATTAGAATGAAGTATTTTAGAAATGTACCTTCTTTTCCACAAGAAAAAAAGTCAAAGCATTCTCTCCTGGTCTACAAGCACATAAAAAATGAAGCTCAAAATGTCTGAAAAAAATGTAGAAAATATTCCCAGCTGTAGTGTCACAAGGGCTTTACACTGGCCACTGCCGCTTCACAATTCCCTTCTAATTGATTGTCCATTTTCCTTTCCAGAGACCAGGCCAAAGTGGTTCTGTAAGCAAGTAAGAGTGTGTGGCTCCTTGCCAGAGCTTGTCCACTCAGCTTTAACATCTGCGTTTGGAAGTCTGTCCGTGGGTTTGAATGCTGTTTTCTGTATCACTCAGCTCTCACTCTTTGAGTGATACAGACGTTAAGCATGATGCCGACACTGCTCGACATTTCTCAGCATGTGCGATGTTGTTTTTCAGTTTAGATTTACACCTATATTGAAGCATTTTCCAAAACTAACAGGACACAATAACACAGAAACAGAGACTAAGATAACAAAGCTGAAATTTCTGGCAAGCGCAGCTGGAGATGAGATATTTCTCAGAAGGTAAAGCCATTTTCACCTCTTCTTGAAGAAGCTAGGCCAAAAATAATCTATGTGAAGCATATTTCACAGTTCTTTTGAGCCTCGAAGAAAGCATAGAAAACTTGGAGAAAGCATTAAAAAAAAGTTTTAGGCTATCCGCTATCAGTTTGACTGAACTTTCTGCACACGCCTGAAGAAGAAAAATGGGGGAATGTATCATCTGAAAGTCTTTTTAAAATCTAAAGCATTTGTTAAGCTCAAAGCTTTGATGTTATAAGCAAAGCGTAGCTAATAGAGCATGACAGATGTGCTCTTATCAGCATGCTGATAACTTCATATCTTCATCTTTTAATCTTGCATACTTTTTTAAAGGAAAGAAATATGACGAAATACAGATGTAGACATCAATTGCAAACTTGGAATGGAAACCAAAGCAACTGTTTTAGTCCTGCAATGGCAGTAATCTTGATTAATCAGTGTCTGTTACATAAGCATTTGAAAATTAGTGACTGTAGCATAGTAGTTTTAAAAATTGAGCTCAAAATAATGCTGTGATCTAATTGGCTTTTCAGATTGCTTCTGTTTCTTTCTGGCAGTGTTTCTTCTTTATTTTTAGTTTGTTTGTCTTTCTTAGTATTGGACAGTTTTTCCATGTATGTCTTTTATCTGCCTCTGAACAGAAAATATGCACTTTCTTCTATCAAGCAGAGATTACTGAGGAGATTTTAGGGACTTTGTGTTTTGCCCTCAGCCTGCGGTTGGCGGGATTTTACTTTTTCACACCAGGAGCGGCATTTTACTTCAAATAATGAAATGGCCAGATGTCAGTACCACGCTGTTTGACTCCTGGTACATAGTTCAATAGGTTGAGAACTACTAACCTTTTACCGCTGTAAAAGAAATATTACTTAAGGGCCATTCACACAAAACACAGTTCTATCATGACAACTCTCAGAAGATTTTAGGATGGTAATAGATATGACAATGTTGATGTATTTGGTCTTGGCAGAATAGATCTGCTACCCTGCTGAATTGCTGATGCGTTGGTTATTGATGTTATTGTAGATTATTGTTGTATAATAACCCATAGCAGATCTAGACAGGTGGAGCTGGGGAGGTGGAGGGTTTCTGAGAAACTCTGAAAGTGCGGTGAAATGCTCTAGTGATTGCTAACCCGCCATTAAAATGCAAAGCAGCAAGCTCATTGGCTGCGTGTGCAACATGAACCAATCAGCTTTTGCCAAGTAGTTTAACGCTGTAAATATCATCAGTTTGCATTAACAAACCATCAGTCTGCGCCATCTAGAGTTTTATAGAACTTGGCATTTTTGTGGTTAGAAATGCAAGATGTAGGGTAGTGGAACAGAAACAAAATGTTTTTTGTTGAACTTTAGAACACCGTGAAACAACAGTCAGTGGTTATAGGTTGTAACAACTGTCATTTCATAAACATGGAAATTTAAAAGCGTAGCCAAAGTTTTAACCAGAACTGGTTAATTTATAAAGACAAATATTTGGATTAAGCACTCACTTGACAAACATGCAACCCATCAGGCTACGCACTGTCCTATTTTTAGACTATCAGTGTCCATAAAAAGCCGCAGCGAGGCCATGCTTCATTAGAGAAGGTTTGACTGCATGTTTCCTCTCAGTCAGAGGTTTGCTTCACACCTCACTGTACAAGTATTTGAAAGGAAGCCACATGCTTTTAGTACCAGATCGACATATTAAACGGCATGCTGTTCTTACTGCAGCGCTCTGAATCCCCTGGCTTCAGCCGTGGGATTCAATTATTCCACCGCTGCCGTGTTTTCAAGGAAAGCAAACACAGAGATTCGCAGAACATTGAAGGCAGCTGCAACTCTCGAGTGAAAAAGGGCACAAAAGACTAGAGGGGGTGCTTCTGAAGGAAGTACAGGAAAAAAAAAAAAGGGTGATGGGGAACAAAAACTAAAAAACTACAGGAGGTGGAGGAAGGGGAAGGGGTGAAGATGTTTTATTAATGGTCAGGCATTAGAAAGGTAATAGAAATTATAAATTGCAGTAGTCTGTTGAAACCAAACCCTCTGCTTCAGGCTTATACGTTGCAAAATCCACTGGGTGCACTGCCACGAAGGAGTATTGTACTTCAAGACATATAGCCGCAACTAGAAATTAGGGTTTCCTGTGTAGACAGGAAGTTATAAAAAGGAAAAAGGCCAAGACATGAATTTAAATTCTTCATAGAAAGCAAAAAAAAATCAATAGAGGGAGAGTGAGGCTGCTGTTCCGAAAAGAGGCACCCTGCTTTTTCTTTAGCTAACATGAGAATAACTCTGAACCTTGTCATGCTGTTTGATTGGCATGACGTGAATATGTAGACGGATAAGGGGAGGGTTTTTACGAGGGGTTGCTCATCAAAGGATGTTGGTGGGACTTGAAGCCCAAGACTCCCGGAGCTGGCAGGGAGTCTGAAACCTCAAGGGAAAAAGGGAAATACGATAGTCCTTTCCTAGACACCTGTCTATCTCTTTGTGTACCTTAACTGTCATAAACGGCTGATTTACATGCTTTTCAGGCTTATATGTTCTCTGCCGGTTGGCTTCGTGCTTTTTACATTGTGGAAACACCATCTGTGTTTCCGCTTTAGTCGGGCAGACCCTTAAGTGTCGTTTTTAGCAGATGGGGGATTTTTCCCCCTTTGCTTTCTCGTTTTCCCATCCGTGAAATTAAGAGAAATTACTCACAAACAGAGCGTCAGTTAATAAATCAAATAACACAACGAAAGATGGATATGCCTGCTTGCAAGCTAAAAGTAAACTGAGTATAAAGCAAAGTTTGTCAAGACAAAATATGAGTGTTGGCATCAGAAAGACTTGTTTGAAAGTTTCTTACTGTCATTTCCGATTTAAATTCCGATTCAGCTTCCTGTGGGGTGTGGCTGAATTCTCGGTCACAGGTATTTCGCATATACAAAGTCACATTTAGTCTAGACATTTTCTCAAATTTTAGAAGACAGTATGTTTTTTTTTAATTAATATTTTGTTAATATTAAATCAATCAAATGCGACATTTTAAATTACAATAATATTTCACAAATTACATTACTGTATTACAGTATTTTAAAGAACGAGAGAATAAGAGACATGTCAAAAACTAGTAAAAAAAAATCTTGCTGATCCCAAACCTTTGAATAATTTCTTATAGTAAAGAATTAGTTCGCTCCAGAATTAAAATTTCCTAATAATTTACTCACCCCCATGTCATCCAAGATGTTCATTTCTTTCTTTCTTCAGTTGAAAAGAAATGAAGGTTTTTGAGGAAAACATTTCAGAATTTTTCTCCATATAGTGGACTGCACAGTTTCAATGCAGCTTCAAAGGATTGTACATGGTCCCAGCTGAGGAATAAGGGTCTTATTTGCCAACACGGTTGGTAATTTCATTAAAAAAAAAAAAAAAAAAATTAATTTAGATACTTTTTAACCACACATGCTTGGCTTGCACTAGCTCTGCGTCCATGACTTCCCACATTATGTAATCACATTGGAAAGGTCACATGTGACCTTTAAATTTGAAAAAAATATAATTGTTTGTTGTTTTTAGAATATTACCGATTATTGTGCTAAATAAGTCCCTTATTCCTCGGCTGGGATCATGTAGAACCCTTTGAAGCTGTTCTGAAACTGCAGTTTGGATCTTCAACCCGATCATCCCCATTGAAGTCCACTATATGGAGAAAAATCCTGGAATGTTTTCCTCAAAAACCGAATTTCATTTCGACTGAAGAAAGAAAGACATGAACATCTTGGATGACATGGGAGTGTGTAAATTATCAGTAAGTTTTAATTCAGGAGTGAACTAACATATTAATTCAAATAGTTGAGTTTTTATTAGAATGTAGTACGCCACAAGAAATACGTCATGGAAGAATGAACACACACAAGGGATCTTGCGCCAGTCCTCGTTTCGTGTCTTGATTAGCGGAAATAACCTGTCCCTGTAGAGGTGTAAGAGATATGGGAGACTGCATCTACACTTAGCACGCTTGACAAATGTAGTCCACAACATGCCTTACAAGTGCTCACGCAATCCTGGCAGACGGGAGAAGATAGAAACAGCTCTTCCAAAATAGAAACTTGAGTTATTTTAACTTTCTGGATAGGAAGAGCTGTACAGAAAGAGAGAGAGAGAGAAAATAAATTATGACTTGCAGTATTTGGAAGCAAGGCCAGAAAAATCCCATTATTTTATCAACATTTGACATCCATTTTATACTAGTCAGCTATCAGCTGACTAAATATGAAGTCCTACTCAAAACAACAAATAATCAGTCACTAATACTGGATGCTAACCAATATTTTCATGATATATTGTCAATCCCTATGACAGTATGGTTGAAACTAAGTGGGTTTGGAGAGAATAAGTGAGTGAGAGGGAAATGATCATTACTCATAGTCTTGGCATGTTGACCATGTCATCAAAACGCAAGTAACGCTGGACTAAGAAAACAGAAAGGGAAGACTAACCAGATCCTAGCACACACAACCCAGACTCTAACGTCTGCAGCACTCTCTCTCTCTCTGTGTGTGTGTGTGTGTGTGTGTTCAATTGCCTTTGTGTGTGGTCACATGCATAAGTGTGTGTGTGAGATTGAGTGAGAGACAGCAGTGGCTTGCTGTCATTCATCTGTCATTACCACACCAACATGTTTTCACTCGAAAAACAGAAGCCGTAAAATCACTTTTACTTTTCTGAAACTGAAGAGATTTTACATGTGTATTAACGTCAGGGTTTTTTGTGTGCATTAATGTGCGCGCATATACATCAGCACACTTCTGCCGATAGCCTTGATACTGTACCGATGCCAATATATAAATTATAAATAAATAAAAAAATGTTTTACTTATAAAAAAAAACCCTCCCTGTTTTTCAGCAATTTTGTGAACTTACTAC
The DNA here is from genome assembly GCA_036247105.1 of Cirrhinus mrigala. Taxonomy (NCBI): domain Eukaryota; kingdom Metazoa; phylum Chordata; class Actinopteri; order Cypriniformes; family Cyprinidae; genus Cirrhinus; species Cirrhinus mrigala. The sequence goes on along the minus strand of CM070012.1, from coordinate 20,112,760 downwards.
AAATAAATTCTATTATACATATTATAATTTTAAATGCTACCATTATCTTTAATTTACCTCAACATAATGTGTTTGGCTTTTCTTAGCAAATTTACTGTCTATAATTAAATTATATGGTATTTTTAAGTGGTTGGAATTATCTTGCATAATTAACTATCTATGATCTATTATTTAATTATATATGTAATTATCTAATTATATAAACAATCAGAATGATTGAGTGAAATATTACATTTAATTTTAAGATTTAATTTTATGATACTCTTCATTTTTTTTTATTTTTTAAACACTTTAAACGATAGCTAAAAGAACATATCTTGAGCAGACACCAAATGCTTGAATGTTGGTAAAGAGCCACATGTGTCACGTGGAAGGCTTATAATGAAGTTATGTGTGAACCTGGATTAGGAGGATTTAGACCAACCTATCTCGTGTTGGTTTGGGGTTTGTTCTGTTTAAATGACTTTTCCATTGCTACAGGTACTTAAGCCAAGAATATCCTCTGTTTATGCTCCTTGGGAGGCTGGGTTTAAAAATTAAGGTGGCTGGCATTTGCCTGATAAAAATGACCTTCTTATATAAACTATGAACTCATAAGAATGAACAAAGCCTTGTGCTAATGCCACGTACACACGCGGCGTTCAGTTTATTAAGCGGCAAACATAGCCAAACGCTATAATTCAGTGAATCTCCGAAACTCATTCTCAGACTCGGTTTAAGTGATTTTGCGGTCAAAAAGCCACCTTTCTCCACCGTGCGCAGTAATATTGATATATTGTTGTTCCTTCTCTGGTAAATTGGAGTTAAAATGTATCTTCTGTCTCATGTAACACGGGCTTCTCATGCAGTCACAGTCTGTATCCCGCCTCACTAAATCACGTCTGACGTGTGGCGTTCGGGTTCTGTTCGTTCACCCCGCCAAAAGTCTGTACCCGCACATCCTGCGGGTCAACCTTCAGCTCGCGTTGTAAATTCAGCTCGCCTCCTTCAAGAATAAAGCTCTGTGAGGCCTGGAGACATTTAGCTTGGCCATGAATACCGTCGTGCTGAGCGCTGGAGAAGAAAGCCTGTGTTGAAACAGAGGGGCTAAATGCAACTGTAGACATGTGTTGAGGCCAAGACACTCGAGACAAGAGGTGAGAAAAAGTGCATGACGCATGACTGAGTAACATAAATATATATATACAGTTTTTTTAAGAGTTGTTTTTGTTTGACACCAATATCTCTGTGTCATCTGTACACTGTATTCAGGCTTTATTTGATTTTATTGGATCGGGTTCTGCATACAAAGTGCATGCCTCTCGTGTTTGGACTGTCTTTTCCCTAGTGCTTCAGTTGGAACTCTACGGACCATTTTACTATAATAGGCTTGAGCACAGAGAACAGAAACGCTGCTTAGCATTGTTTGTATATGTGTGTGTTATAATCAAATTTGAGTTAAAATGACAGAGAATTATGAGCCGAGCGTGCCTTTTCATGTGTAAGTTGAGTAGATGGCAATAAAGCTGTTCCTCTTGGTTAAGCTGTGCTGTTCTACCAACACCCAAGTCAATTTTTTACACATTTTTTTGGTAGTACATTAGAGGTGGGTCAAAGGGCAATGTCAGACATACCTACAGAATTTATTACATACTACTTTCTAAAGAATTTTTTTTTGATGTAAATTAAAATTGATTATTGGAGTATGTTTTACAAGAAAATACTATTTCAGTTTTCTCCTAAATGTTTAATTCAGTTGTTATTTGTTGATTCTTTGTATTTACTTGTGAAAATTTACTAGCGATTTCTGGGTGAAAATAGTTTCTACACAAATTTTATTTTGAAAGTGTGAAAGTATTAGAATTTAGATGCAGTGTTTTCATGTGTTTCACATCTAAACATACTCTAGCGATAAAATCGCTGAAAAAATGTGCCTAGATTATAGCTAAATCTGACAAAACCTGATTTTAGAACATTTTTGCCCTCAAAATGCAAATCTAGTTTGTAAATGTTAAAATGTTTTTCTTAAAGCTGTGAACTTTGAGAAAAGGTAAGTAGAAAGTAATTTATCTAAAAGTAAAAGTAAATAATATCTCAAAAGGTATGCCGTTAACTCAGTCAAAAAAGACATGGAAGCCTGTTTCCGTCACTGAATAAAAAATTAAAAAGTTAATTAAAAAGTTGCAACTTTTTATCTCACAATTATAACTTTTTTTTTCTTGCAATTGTGAGTTTCTGACTCACAATCCAGAATACGAACTTGCAATTCCACTTTTTTCTCAGGATTTCTGAATCCTCAGAATTTTGACTTCTATTCTCAGAATTGAGCAAATTTGCAATTCTGACTTTTTTCTTTGAATTGCATGATACAAACTTGCAATTGTGAGTTATAAAGTTAGAATAGTAAGATGTAAAGTCAGAATTACGGGATATAATCTCCCAATTCTGATTTTTTTTTTTTTTTTTTTTATGCAAATGCGAGTTTGTATCTCACAATTCTGACTTTTATTTTCAGAATTGCATGATACAAACTTGCATTTCTGACTTTTTTTCTCAGAATTGTGAGATAAACTCACAAGTGCGAGTTAAGTCAGAATTGCAAGATATAAACTTGCAATTCTGACTTTTTTCTCAGAATTGAAAGATAAATTAACTATTTCGAGTTATAAAGTCAGAATTACGAGATATAAACTCAGAATGGCAGGATATAAACTTAAAATTCTGACTTTTTTCTCACAAATGTGAGTTTTTGTCTCGCAATTCTGACTTTTCTTCTCAGAATTGCATGATTCAAACTTGCAATTCTGACTTTCTCAGAATTGAAAGATAAATTTACTATTGCGAGTTATAAAGTCAGAATTGTGAGATATAAACTCGCTATTTTGTCTTTTTTCTTGGAATTGCATGATATAAACTCACAATTTTGAATTATAAAGTCAGAATTGCGGGATCTAAATGCAGTTCTGAATTTTTCATTGTTTTTTCTCACAAATGCAAGTTTATATCTCGCAATTTTGACTTTTATTCTCAGAATTGTAAAATAAACTCACAATTTCAAGTTATAAAGCCAGAATTGTGACTATTTTTCTAAATTGTGAGTTTATATCACGCAATTCTGTCTTTATAACTCGCAACTGCAAGTTTATATCACAGAATTCTGTGAAAAAAGTCGGAATTGTAAGAAAAAAATGACCTTTTTAAAATTACCTCACAATTACCTTTTTTTTATGTTTTATTCAGTGGCGGAACGGGGTTACATAAAAGGAAGAGATTTCAAGATGAAACCAAAACATTTCAAATTATTCCAAAAAGACAAAATTATACACCTTTGTTATCCATATTAAATGTATAGCTCTGTTATACTATGTATATATTTACAGTGCTTCTTCAAAGGAGCTTTAGGAAAAAATTCTGAGATGAACCTCCTATGTAATATACCTGATTAAGTCTTCTGAGACATGAAAGCGCAACATCCGCGCACTAACGTTTTCCAGAGACGTCATACACCGATTCACCATACAGTTTTCCTCCTCTGCACCTCTACCTGTCACTATACATATGCACATTTAAACAGATTTCCAACGTGTCAGCTCTTATTTTCCATAAGTCCCGGGCTCCTCTGAAAAATATTTAGTTTTCCTGTCAACAATCGACTTTGAAGGAGTCTGAGAAAAGGGCCTGCTGGAGCGGTCATTATTGTCAGCAACGAGGCAGATTTAGGGAGAGTTTCTGTTAGCACTGTCTGGGTTGTCTGCATACCCTTTACCCAGATTCCTCTGAGGACGGCCCAAACGCCATTGTCTCCCGATGCCTTTGGGACCCACTGATTTGAAACAAATGGAGCACATGAATGGAGTTTCTTGTTGTGGGTACGAGTGCGTAATGAGGGAAAAAAAACATGAGAGTTGACAGAGAAAGTTTAGTAGTTGTCAGAATGTTATTTGTGTGCTGTAAAAATGTGTGAAGCCACATTCTTTTTACTTTGTACAAAATCCTGCGAGACTAAATTCATCTGTACAGTCTCCAGGGCTGCATTGTCTTCGTTCTGCTCTGCTCCGTGGCACCCTACCTGGGCTTGTCTTGTTACGTGGCCCCTCCCTCCTGTGGATGTCGATCTTGGAGCTTGAAGGGGGACAAAAGCAGTCTTTGGTTGGATGACTGGTGGGCAGGCTGGAGGTGGTGCCAGCTGTCTGTCAAAAGCCAGCGTGATGAATGCAGGTGGTGCCGATTCATAGATCAGACGTTAGAGGGGGGTTGAAAGAAGACAGGAATAGTGATTCTTATCACTGGCCCTCATCTCCACCTTGTGTGTGATCTTCTCATGGCTGGTTATGCTTACTGAGAACAATTGCAGAGGGTGAACAAAGCTTAACATATGTTGGTAAAACCCATCTTGTGATTCTCTCTCTCAGTATCCATACCTTGTGCTTTATCCACTTTTCCATTTCTCTCTTTTACTAATATTTTACATTATTTTTTTTCTTCAAGAAGCATTAAAGCAGGTCCCCAAACTGTTTTTTTTTTGTTTGCCGAACCTCTCTGACCTAAAATATTTACTTGAAAGCCCCCTGAGATTTTAAGTTAATATTTCAGTAACACTTTACGTGTCATTTGTTAACATTAGTTATTAAATGCTGTTGAAGTATTGTTCATTCTTAGTTCATTTAACACATTTGTATGTTCACAGTTTTAAAAGTGAAATCTTTTTTAGTAAGAATTTTTCTTTTTTGTTTTGATTTTACTCTTACCTTAGTTTTACTTTTTATGATTTAATTAATAATGAGCTTTTCATCAATATATAAACCCTCTGTTCCCTCAGAAAAAGTTCACTCATAAAAATACAATTCTGTTATAGTTACCCTCATGATAATCGAAACCACATGACTTTTTTTCTTCCATGAGACGAAAGGAAACTTTTTGTTTATTTTTTCCTGTTCAGTTGGAGGGCCTTATGAAATCCATTTTATTTTTTCCTAATTTCATTTTTTTTCCGTTTTAATTTTTCTGGATTTTTTTTTTTTTTTTGAACTTCATTTTAATGGTTCATTAATCAAAAAGCTTGTCTTGAAATCATGAAACTTATACCATTTAACAGCAATTTATTATAAGTTTAACAAAAATTACATTTTTTAGGGCCCTATGAAGTACGTTTTATTTTATGATTTTTTTTCCTGGTAATCAGATGAAGGCTTAAAACATTAATGACATTTTTGTCCAATGAATGTTAAACCCTTTAAATTTTTTGGCAAACAAAATTTATTAGTAGCAGTAGTACAATAAGACGTACATTTCTACTGTACAAAAGTAATGTATTTCTGTCAAAATTTCTTCAAGTTTAACCAGACTTTTATTTTGACGGGTTGCTTGAAAAGTTGTTTTTTGTGTGTGAGTGTATGTTCATGAGTTTTTCTAAAATGAAACTGTCAAACGCTCCAAATTTGACATTCAAATGGCAAATACCGTGACATTCCGTGTTATACGGTAAATTTAATTTTTATGACTGGATTCCGCAATCATAGGGTCTTGAGATTGAAGCTTTAAGCCTTGAAAAAAGGATGCAAATGTGTTGTAAATCTATCATAAAAGTAGTCCATATGACTTCTGTGTATTATTCTGTGTTTGGAACAATCTGAAATTTAAGTTCTTATAAGCTGAAAATCTTTTCTAACTTTCCTTGGGTCATTCCTGAGAGCAGTACAGTAGCGATGTCCAATTTGTAACTGAATTATCAAACCTTTTCAATAAATGCGTTGATCTGGTTAATATCAGTGTGAGTGATTTGTTCATAAATTGGACTGATTTGGTTCTAAAAGTTCTCAGTTGGCTTACTGTCTCATTAATTTCAAGAGTGAGGAAGATTATTGGTGAATAATGACTTTGTTTTTCACACAAAGGACTACTTTGGACTACTTTTCTACCTGTTTATCCATTTTGAAGCTTTATTCCCCATTAATTGTAACTGCATTGAAAAGCACAGTCTTGAGAATTTTGTAGTTCCTCCACTGAAGAAAGAAAGTCTCACAGGTTTGAAACAAGATGACAGTGAGTACATTATTACTGAATTTTCTTTATTATATGAACTATCCCTTTAAACTCTTCCTCACTCCCTCATCCACGTGCTTTAGTATTATATCAAAAGCTCCGACATTTCCCGACGCGTCTTGGCCAGGATAAACAGAACCGCTGTGAACGGTTCTTCCCAGTAGGCGAGCTCTACGGGTTTGGTTTGTTAATATGATCTGGAATTCACCGTAGTCCATCAGATCCCAGCGCTTTCTGAACGTTTCCTCTACTCAGATGTATGGATGAATAGAGGCCACAAGGTCGTTTTTGTTTTTTCAGAATCTAATAAGTTTCTTGTCATTCAAAAGAGAGGCTACAAGGAAATAGCAGTTGAGTAAATTTTCTTGCGCTGGGTTCAGTGATACAACCAGTGTTATTCATCACTGACTTGCAATCATGCACAAGAGCATGAGCCTGCTGGCAGCTGTTGAGAGGAGATGGATGCGGTATGTTATTGATGGTGACGCTGGAGTTTTTCTTGCAGACGAAACCCCCTGCTCGTGTCCATGTGTTTGCCCACTTCAGAGACACACCTTTGGGACCCAGACATGTGCCTGGATCTTTTAGGGTAACACCCAAAGCTTTGCTTTTACTACACAAGCCACCGTGGCTAATGTTAACCTTCACCGTGGCTAATAACATCATGGCGAGTGTCGTAAGGCTTTTAATAGAGACTCGGTAGCAAAAAGGGCTGATTTGGATTACTGGAGTAGAGCATCGAGACCTGAATCCAGGTTAACCTCAGCTTTCTAGAAAATGATTATTTATTCATTAGTGAACCCCTAACATTTTACGCGACTGTTATTGATTTGTTTAGTCTAAACAGTCATGGGCTGGCTGCAAAACTTGTGTTGAAGAGGGAAGGTTTAAGAATTTCTGTTTATCTGAATTCAATCTAAAATGTGTAGATGCACACAATGAACACAATTTGGTCTGTACCCCATAAGATGTATATATATATATATATATATATATATATATTATATATATATATATATAATATATCACATAGAGAGAGAGTTTATTTGCAAAAACAGATAACTGAATTTTTATTTATTTTCACAAATCATGTTTTTTATATTGTGCATTACAAGTAATATCAATCAAACTGCAGTTGGGTTATTTTAAATTAAGTAATAATAACTTAAACAAATACAAATGAAAGTATGTTTTTTATATATTAAAGGTTTGTTTTAAAGCAAAAGCAGATAACTCCAGCAGTCGTTTTTTGGCAAAAGCAGATAACTCCACATTTCATGCTTCAGAGTTTTTAAAAAAACGCTTCTTTTATCTTTGTAATGTCATCAGCTGACAATTTAGATTCCTGACAAACGTTGTTTTTGTGATCATAGATATATATATATATATATATATATATATATATACATATCTATGGTTGTGATCATAGACTGTATGGTTGTGATTACATGCGGTTTTCCCTCACCATCGTAACATGCTGTTTTTGCAAGGTTCCGTGAAAAAGTTTCAGGTTTTATTTTTTCTTTTACGCCCTGAAGAAGATATCATGGGTTCATCAGGTTCATCCTCAATCATTCTTAGTCAGCTTTGACGAAGAGATGAAATTGTGATGCCTTGAAAGATGAAATCGCGATGCCTTGAAAGTGGACAATACCAACTTTTTGGACAAAATGTGTTTAGGGTTCAGATCACACTATATGTGGAGAATAAGACTGCGTAATACTGGCAATTTTAACTTTTTTCTCTCAAAAATTAGAGATATATACTACAAAGTCAGAATTGCGTGATATACTGCATGGTATAAAAGTTGCATTTCAGAGAAATAAAATCAGAATGGCGAGATATAAAGGCACAATTCTGAGAAATAAACATGCAGTTCTGAGAAATAAAGCGATAATAAACTTGCATATCTTGGAATTGTGACTTTTTTTTCTCAGAATCAAAAGTTTATATCTCACACACTGTACAAAAAAAAAAACAACTTAAAGTTGTTTCAACTTAAAAAAAAAAAAAGTAAGTGTTCATACTGCCTTAAAATTTTAAGTTTACTCAACTGAAATATCCACATTTTCATGTAGTACAACTTAACATTTCATGTTGACTTAACTTAAAATTCGAAGGCAACACAACCACTTACTTTAAGTTGAAACAACTTTTTTTTTTACAGTGCAGTTCCGAATTGTAAGTCAGAATTGTAAGTTACAAACGCGCAATTCTGAGAGCATATCAGTCTTTTCCCCCATCAAAACTTGACTTTATAACTCGCAGTTGTGTTTATATCTCACAATTCCGAGAAAAAAGTGAGATATAATCTCACGATTACAAGAAAAAAGTCAGAATTGCACGTTTTTACCTCACAATTCTGACTGTTTCTCACAATTGTGAGTTAAAAGTTCAGAATTGTGAGATAAAAAGTCGCAATAAACTTTTATATTTTTTTATTCAGTGGCAGAAATGGGCTTCCATACCATACTGTATTAAGAGCAAATAAGATTTATTATTTACAAACTACTACAATGAGTATTCTAGCTTGTTGATAAAAATAATTCTAATGTTTCTCATGTTTTGAAGGTTGAAAGGCATGATTATGGTCTGAAATGAGTTTACTGTGCATTTCAAAGTAGTATTATGAAAGTTTGCATAAAAAAATCAAGTAATGAAATGAACTAATTTCATGCATGAATGCATTCTAATGTAGTTACATGCACAAAGCAGCTCATTCTAACACACACAGCAGATTATTCTGTGTCCAAATATCAAAAAACGTAAGCAAAATTCAAGTTTGACTCTAATAAAGTAAGTCTTTCATATCGATGTTTGTGTTGACGTAAAGTGTGAAGTCTTTGCCATAATATATTGTTAGCAGTACGGCATCGTTTTAACTTGTCTTGAATGAGTGTAAACAGGATCCTACAGTTAAATATCCAACATGGACTGCTAAATATCCAGTATTGACTGATCAGTAATATTGGCCAAAAACAGATATCATCATAATATATCCCATCCCTTCAGCTTGGGAGATCAAACTTTGCATTTGAAGTGTCAGTTGGGAAGTGTTAATTCCAGATCCCTCAGAAAGATTTGAAGTGGCATTTATTCTTAAGTGACTAAATAAATGAAAAGATCATGTTAGGAGTATACAGCTAGCACAGTGCTGTTTTTACTCTCTCACAAACACAAAGCTGTTGAGCGATCGTATGCCATGTGAGAGACATTTCAGATGTTTATGTAAGCGCTGAACAGGCCCAGCTGCTCACATCTGGATCTGTGGTGATGCTCAGTTGGGAAGAGAGAAGAAACAGCTCCGTTCCTCTACACATCTTAAGCGGTATTCCGACAATAAACAGATCAATTGAAGAGAATAGCTCTTACACCTACAGAGAATTCACCCGTGTCAGAAGTTCTTCCTCAAGGACTGTGGTGCTCTGGCACTAGTTGGGTGTGCAAACAAGAGAAATTCCCTAACAAAACAAAGGAAGTAAACGTGCGATTCCATGCAGTTGCTTTTTTTATTCTTTATTCTGGTGTGTGGCCTTCAAACCACTGATCCCAAATGTTATGTCTCCATCTTAATTTACGTTTTTGCAAATCCATCCTGCTATACCAAAAGCGGATCTACTTATCCAGTGCCCTTCTTCTTCCTTCCATGTTGCCACAGATTTTCCAGCTAGTGACATTCTGCCAAAACGACCGCAGAAGACTATGCGCACTCTAATGTTTTTCAGACACAGTAACATGATGCATAATCTACAACAAAACAAAACAGCGTTCAGAAACAAAGAAGGTTACCTCCAACCCTGGCTGTATTGTTTTGAATGGATGAGAATCGGGCCAAAGGCAAACATTGATCCTCTTTGTCCTCCTGAGAACCTTCCTGAGTTTCCCGAAACACCATGGTGCAAGTTCTAAAAGCTTCAGCAAACTGTATGAAATTAACCCTACTGTGGGTAAAAGTCACAACTTTATTTTTAATAATAGCTGGGTTCAGATTATATTTACAACAGATAAGACATTCCAGAACCACACAAGTTTTTAAAGGGATAGTTCATTCAAAAATGATAATTCTGTCATTAATTACTCACCCCCATGTCGTTCCAAACACGCAAGACCTTCGTTCATCTTCTGAACACAAATTAAGATATTTCTAATAAAATCCAAGAGCTTACTGACCCTGTATAGACAGCAACACACCTGACATGTTCAAAGCTGAGAAAGCTAGTAAATAGTGTTGTCAGCCGATTAAAAAAACGAATTATTCAGACATTTTTTCTGAAATTAATCACGATTAATCGCGATTAATCCCACCTAACATTAAAGTTTTAAATTTTTAAAAAAATATTTTTATGCTGCAATAATTTCACATTCAATCTTCAAATTAATGTAGAAACAACATAAAAAAGTTTTTTTTTTATTTGTTTAATGCCATCTTTTTTATGACTGGAGGCAAGTATCACTAATACCAACTGATGTCTTTATATTTTTTTCTATTTTTTTAACCATTTAACCAACTATAGCCGTTCAACATTACAGTATAATTGAGAGCTATCAATTTAACATTTATTAGACTTTAAAAAAATAACTTCTAATTTAAGTGAACTTAAAACAATCTTCACATAAACCCATTATAATAAATGTCATATAACTACCTGTGCCCAGCAGGAAAATATAGCCTAATTTAATGAAGTTATCAAACACTAAATTCTAAATTAAATAAGGATAAAGCTTAAAACATACATTAGTTATTGATTTCCTCTTTTAAATTTTGTTCTTTGATTAACAGACATTAGAGCAGCTGGCTATTAGGATATTGTGCCTGCTGCTTTTAAATCTTGCATTGCTGAACTTGACACGGATTTGACACTGCTTTAAATGTGATTAATAAATAATAAATACTTGCACAATTTTAAGGCAGCTTTAATCGCCTTTTTTGTAATTTCATGTCTTAACTGACGACATAACTACAACATTGCATACTCATAGTGTCATTTGGGTCTGAATATGATACAGCGCTTTAAAGTAGCATTAATTGCGTTAAATATTTTTAACGCGTTAAACTGAAAAAATTAATCGACTGCATTAACGTGCTAATTTTGACACCACTAGTAGTAAATGGTACTTTCGTGAACGCATGTTGAAAAAGAAATTGTTGAATAAAGTCATTTTTGTTTTCTTCGCACACAAAAAAAGTATTCTCGTAGCTTCATAATATTATGGTTGAACCACTAATGTCACATGGACTATTTTAATGATGTCCTTACTACCTTTCTGGACCTTGAACATGTCAGTTGTGTTGCTGTCTATGCAGGCTCAGAAAGCTCTTGGATTTCATCAAAAATATCTTAATTTGTATTACGAAGATGAATGACGGTCTTACGGGTTTGAAACGACATGAGGGTGAGTAATTAATGACCACGTTTTTATTTTTGGGTGAACTATCCCTTTAATATCAACTGAAGATCCAGTGCTATTCTCCTCATCTCGAAACCTACTTTAAAATTGTGCTGGTTTAAGGAAATTTTATCATTCAGCAAACACTTTTGAAGACATTTTTAAGTCAACCCTGGATCTTTTTTTTCAGTTTTTGTCCAAAGCAAACTTTAAAAGCCTCTTTTATAGTGTTTCAAGTTACTACTTGCCAAAGGAGCTGGCGTGGCGGTAAAACACAAACAATTCAACCGACTAAAAGCTTCAGCTTTGCGTTGACTTTAGTGTCCAAATTATTTATCTTTTATTTGACTTGACGCAATATGTTTCGGCTCTGGAACATTCATATCGAGTGGTTTGCAAGCGAGGGAATGACATTGGCGTTTTGTTTCAAGGACACCAGCTCTTTGGACCTCTTGAATTGTGTGTATTTTGGACAAGTATGCTTTTGATTATTGAGGACAGTGTGTAATGTAAGCAATGATTTTCATTCACATGCCTTTCAGTTATCTCTGGGTCTTCCTTTGTTCTTTCAAAATATCGTGGCACGGTTTCAAAAGTCAGAGTTGCACAGTTTCAAAAAGTCCTTACGGTCTGATTGTCAGGACATATGAGGAGCCACAGGATACATGTGGGCAACACATGAGGAAATGATGCGATGGTTCTGTGAAATCAGGTCATATTAAATGACCAGGCGGCTTCGATCCTCTGTGAAACTTTTACAGCTCTATATTAACCGTTCAAGCTGCTTGAGATTGTTTTTCAAAACAAGTATAATTGCCATCGCAGCTTAATCGAATGCAGGCCAGATCAGAGGCTGAAACCGTAGGAGTGCACCTACTCTGAATGTGTGTGCGGCAGAAAGAGTAAAGCACAACCAGAACTCTCTGAAACATTAAGTTCTAAGACACCATGAACCATTTCCCACCAACACTACAATTAAAAGCAGAGCTCATCAATGGAATCATCATGGTGAATTTCTTTGCTGATTGAACAAATGTGTTTTTTATCTGTGCTGGCTGTCAGGGGAGAGTGTTTTGCCATGTTTAACAAGGTGTTAATGAAAGTGTTTTGTAAATGAAAATAGCCACTCTGCAAAAGAAGCCACTCTGAAAAAAATATTTTCTAAATCAATATTTTTGGGAGGTTTTCTAGGAAAGAAAATGTTTCCATTGTTCCAATTCCATTGTTTCAAGCTTAAATCTAACAAAATCCAGTGAGGTTTATGCCTAAAACTTAAAACTTAATTCATTATATATAAAATCTATAAAAAATCTAAAAAGAAATCTTAATTAATGTCATTTTAAAGGATGTCTTGAAATTTTTACTAAAAATTGCAAAACTGGTTAAAGATAATTAGTTTTTTGAAGTGGATGTTTTAAATATTGATGTCTCATAAGTTTTTTTCCTTGAGATCCTCAAGCTTTTTCCTTCTCCTTTCTCATTTTCTGATTTATTCATTAATATTGCATAAGCTATCAACGTCCAAGTATTTCAGTGTGGATACGGTCTGAAAGTATGTCTAGTCTTAGCTGCATTATCCATGGAAAGAAATTGTTAGTTTGGCCTGCTTTTAATGAAGAATAACAATTATCTGTCAATTTCAAGGCTTTTCCTGCATGGTATTTTAGGAAAAAACGAATGTCTGGACCAGATACACGGCAAACTGTGCTAAACAGCTTGACACAGGAGTGTTGAGAGGAAACAGATGCCTAACTTCAGCATGAAACTGAGAAGAAAAGGCATATTATAGTCAGTGAATAAGTCCTTCGGTCTCATTTGTGAGTAAGCTGTGTGTGCAAGTTGTGTAATATGTAGTTTGCGGTTGACTATAGGGAACTAGTCAATTTCCTCAAGTTAAAATTCTCCAGAAGCCTAAATCACCAAATGTGTTATTCATGGATGCCCGACTCTTTGTAATAGGGCTTTCACAAGTGCTTATTTTCACTAGTTAACTAGTTATCCATAAAAATAGTCAATTAGTTGGTAGGTCAGGGTTTTCCTAGATTATGAAAATGAGTATCAAAATAAGTCTCCAACTAGCTGGAGAATATGTTGCATGCAGCTGAGATGATGGAAAACAAAACCTCGGAAATCTCTATTGCCAGATACATGCTGCGTTTGTTGTCATAAATAGTTCAAAATGTCCCGCTATCTTATAGTTTACATCAGCCTTTGGCCGAAGCACATTTGATTCGTGGATGTCAGAGAGGTTTGTGAGAATTTTGGCATGTATGTGAACACTCAAAGAAATTAGAAGTCTTAATGAATACAACATGCAACAGTTTGGCTGTTGACATAAACGTATATTTTGCCATTACAGGATACCAGACACAATAACGTTACACAAATACAATGAATGCAGGTTGTGGACAGTTGTGCACTGTTATTGCCATACAGAACTTACACTGAAGTCATGATCCATTAGTCGATACAGACATCAGTGATGTGAATTTGACTTGAGAACAAAAGCTGCACAATATGCAGTAATGTGACTTGATTTTAAGTAGTATGCCTTTGGCTTTTTTTCATGTTTCAAAGTTAAGTCCATATGAAAGTCCATTTCTGCCACTGAATAAAAAATCAAAAAGGTAATTGCAACTTACAACTCGCAATTCTGATATAAACAAGAAGTTGCGAGAAGTTAAAATCAAAACAAAATACCAAGAAGTTAAAATCAGTATAGTGAGATAAAAGCAATTCTCACTTTAGTTTATATCTCACAATTCTGAGGAAAAAAGTAGCAATTCTGAGAAAAAAATTGTAAAAAAATATATATTTGCGAGAAAAAAACAGAATTACAAGATATAAATTCGCATTTGTGAGAAAAAAGTCAGAATTGCGAGATGTAAGCTCACCATTGTGAGAAAAAAGTTCAAATTGTGAGATATAAACTCGCAATTGCGAGAAAAATGGTCAGAATTGTGAGATTTTAAATTAGCTTTTGCAAGAAAAAAAGTCAGAATTGCGAGAAATCTGGCAGAATTGTGACATAAACGCATTTGCGAGAACAAAGTCAGAATTGCGAAATATAAAACCACATTTGTGAGAAAAGTCAGGATTGCAAGAAAAAAAGTCTGAATTGTAAGATATAAACTCGCAATTGCAAGAAAAATGGTCAGACTTGCGAAATAAAAACAAACATTTGCAAGGAAGAAAAGTCAGAATTGTAAGATATAAACTCACATTTGTGAGAAGTCAGAATTGCAAGGAAAAAAAGCCAGGATTGCGAGGAAAAAGTCAGAATTGTGAGATATAAACTCGCAAATGTGAGAAAAAAGTCAGAATTGCAAGATTTAAATTTGCTTTTGCAAGAAAAAAAAGTCAGAATTGCGTGATGTAAACTCACAATTGCGAGAAAAAAGTCAGAATTGCAAGATATAAACAAATTTGTGAGGAAAAAAGTCAGAATTGCGAGAAAGATAGAATTGCAAGATATAAACAAATTTGTGAGGAAAAAAGTCAGAATTGCAAGTTTATATTTAGCAATTCTGACTTTATAACTTATATAGCAAGTTTATATCATGCAATTCTGAGAAAAAAGTCAGAATTGCGAATTTATATCTCGCAACCGTGGGTTTAACTCGCATTTGCAATGAAAAAAGTCTGAATTGTGAGATAAAAAGCTGCAATACCTTTTTTATTTTTTAGTCAGTGGCAGAAACGGAATTCCATAAATTTCACATAAATGGTTTTTATGCTTTAAAAAATTTTAAAATCCCAATGGTGTAAGACAACTTAATCCAAGACATTTATTCTTAAAACAAGTTTTTTTTAAGTATATCTATCTTGTTATTGTTTTTAGATATTTTTACTCAAAAACAAGACAGAAATATTGATAATTATGATTATAATTATGACGATTTGAAAATGAACGAATTAAAATAATTATGATTCATTTTTTTCTGGTGTGTTATTCCACTCTTTAAAATCTAAGTCAAATCTACGTGCTACTGCCCAAGTTTCAGCTACCACAATCCAGTTTTCCAAAAATTTACATGAAAACAGTTTGATTCGAGCATGCCACAGTTGCCTAATAATCAGTAATGTTTAATATTGTTTATTTGGTTTGTTGACATGACATGTCAGCTAGAGGCAGTAATTACTACTTTTCACTACACCACGTCAATTCTTCTTAGACTTTGCACATGTCATGTAGTGGCTGATGGCATTTTCTTGTCCGATTTTACTCGAAAGAATAACAAAATTACAAGAAAGCCATTATTTTCCAATCCAATTCTCAGCAGACCATCGTAAGAGGGGGCGGGGCTTCTCGCTCCTGAATGACGGCCTGAGTAAACAAATGAGAAACCAGAATGTTTGTGTGGTCATTTGTGGGTTTAGCCCTCTATTTGCATGTCATTACCAGCTTCTGTCAACCCACAAAGTGTTCATTCATACTTTTACTTGTACCATGCATATGGGTGAAGAACACACACATGCTCATAACACACGTGCAAGCTAAGCATGTAGATCTGAACCCAAACACATTTTCAAAAGCATAAATAATCACTCACCATGATCTGTCTCAACATAAATAGAAAGACAGCTGCCAGGGCCGGTTAGAGTTACCTCTGGAAATGACAGTTGTCAGGATGCTACTCTTGTTAGCAAGTGTCACAGTGTGCTGAAAGGAAGTTTCGGTTTGATAAGTTGCTCTAGACACTCAGACACAGGGCTCGACAATAAGGAGTGCCCGATGGCCCGGGGCCAGCGTGAAAGACGCTCGGGACAGTTGACGAATCTGGCCGATCGGGCCACTGCTGTGTCGTCACGAAAGTTATCATTTGCACGTGTTTTTAAGCCTTGTTCATGTAAAATTTTAAGCGTTCACAGTCTCTGACGGACAGATAGCCTACAAAAGTATGTCAAAATACCCGTCTTGACAAGTAACTTAATAGCTTTAACAATGATTACTCTGTATTTAATTTATACAGTGGTGTAAAGATGCACCGATCGACCAGACATATTTCAATCGATCTCTGTTCCGGGCTTGCACACGAACTGCATGCAGTCATTTTTCAAAATGTCATGTGTGTGGAAATATTACGAACTCTTTAAGCATCCGTTAACAGAGGCCAGAGACGCTGAAGACGAACCATAGACTGTAAAAAACGTAATATCCGTAATGTCACCCGCAGGTTTCTGAAGAGCATTTTTGAAGCTGTTAGTGGGGGGGAGTCGACCGTCGCCATCTTGGAATCGCGTCACTGCACGTCACTCCCGGATAATCGAAAATGGGCAAAGAGGCGGGACGTGGGTGGAGCTGGTTGCTGAAACCACGCCCACCTAGCGTGACGGTGGTGACAGCAGCGGCAATCCACCTGTCACTCAAGTGGCCACGCCCTAAATTATGCAGAACTTTAAGGCTTAATATAAATTAAACAGATGAGTTATAAAAAAATTCACCCCCCTCACAGTTGACATGAAGGGCAAAATTAGCTATATAGACCAAAACCACTTTTTGTACCAGGTTTTTTTCTGCTGTAAATTTGGGCATTTTAACATGGGGAGTCTATGAGATTGACTCCCTTTTGCAGCCAGCCTCTAGCGGCCAGTCGATGAATTGCAGTTTTAGTCACTTCCCTGTTGGCTTCAAGAGGGAGACCGGGAGGTTGCCGCTTGACACGAACACAAGAGCAAGGCAGAGCAAGATCACTGTTCTCAATGCGCGAAATATTGGAAATATTATCCTAAATATTGAAAAGGGGTTTATATGAATGTATCTCTGAGGGGAACTGACTGTTTTAAGAAATGTTTACATGGCGTTTTCTTTTCATTTGGCTCTGTATAATGCATTTAAAGTAGCGTTCATAAGCACAGTGCTGCTTTGTTTACAGCGGTAACCAGGGAAACGTTGTATCATTATTCCATAAGCGCCATCTGCTGGCAGACACTTGAACATTTGTGTTCGTTCAGTCCGTCTGCTGTTTTTCCCTAAAGCATCGTTTCATTAGTAATAAAATAATAAAATAATGTTTGAACTTTATATTTGTTACGCTAGTAGGTTTTGCTGTTATATCGAAATTGGAAGCGAGAACTGTACAATTTAATTAGTATGTAAAATGTTGATGTCATATAAGCTTATTTTTTAAAATAAAAGATAACATAGGTCAGAAACAATGGTAATAGCGGCTGTTTAGTTTTTTTGTGGCAGGGCCAGTGAAAATTTTGACCATAAAAATCCTTAGCGTTGAACTCTGCAAACATTTACATTCAGGAATTGTTGGAGATTGACAGTGTGGCAGAGAGGAGAATTTAACTAACGTAAATACTCCTATATTTGTGGTTTATTAATCGCTTACCTCTGCTGAGTTGTCATATCAGCACTTAGCCAAGTATAGACAGTCTCATTGCTAATTGGCTAGCGCCAATGTGTTACATGACCGCTAAAGAGACATTTATCAAACAGGGTGTGCAGTTTTTCCAACAAGTTGATTTCTTGTGGAAAAAAATCTGTCTCCTGCACACTGTGTCATCAGTCCATCCATCATACAGACAGTGTTGAAAAGCTCTGAAATGGTATTTTGTTTTGCAGCAGTTAAGCAAGACTGGGCAGAGTGAAGGAACAGTATAATGTAGTATTGTGCTTGTGTGTTGAGTGAGTAGAGGAAGCCTTGTAGATGATGAAAGAAAGGAGGAGAAGCGAGAGAGATTTTTGTGGATTTAAACAATTGAATGCTACTGAGGATGAACTGCGTCTCACTGATTATGTTGTTTACTTGCGCATGTTGTCTGTGTCATTTTAGCACCCGATTCACTAAAGCAGACGACAGATGTTACTGATTACCAGGCGCTGATCCAGACCTGGACCCTGGATTGGTTTCTTATGAATGACTTATCATTTCTCAAAAATTAATGTAAACCAAAATATGAAGCTGGATTATGTTCATACTACATATATTCACACTATATAAAACAAACTTTTTTTTCATGGTCACAGACTAAGTTCTTCCTCAAATGTAGTATGTTTACAGACTGTATGTGATTTTGCACACTTCGCTATTTTTTCGTAGTCGTTGACTTACACTGCCGTTTAAAAGTTTGGGATCAGATGTTTAATGTTTTTTAAAGAAGTTTCTTATGTTCATCAAGGCTGCATCTATCCGATCAAAAAGACAGAAAAAATATTATTTATCTGTTTTAATGTACTTTAAAATATAATTTATTCCTCTGAAGCAAAGCTGATTTTTACTCCAGTCTTCAGTGTCACATGATCCTTCAGAAATCATTCTGATGTGCTGATTTATTATCAGTGCTGGAAACAGTTGTGCTGCGTAGTATCTTTTGGGACCTGTGATGCTTTTTTCAGGATTCCTTAATCAAGTGTTTATATAAAATAGAAATTTTGTGTAATAATATACAGTATTTAAAAGTTTGGGGTCAGTAAATTTTATCTTTTCTTTTTTCTTTTTTTTTTTTTAAAGAAATTAATACTTTTATTCAGCAAGGATGTGTTAAATGGATAAAAAGTGATAGTAAACACTTTTTAGAATTGTTAGAAAAGATTTCTATTTTGAATAAATGCTGTTATTTAAAAAAAATATATTCATCAAGAAAAAATCACAGGTTCCAAAAAATATATTGAGCGGCACAACAGTTTCATATAAATAATTCAGCATATTAGAATGATTTCTGAAGGATCATGTGACACTGAAGACTGCAGTAATGGCTGATGAAAATTCAGTGTTGTGTCACAGAAATAAATTACATTTTAAAGTATATTAAAATAGGAAACAATATTAGAAATTGCAATAATATTTCACAATATTACTGCTTTTTTCTGTATTTTTGATTAAATAAATACTGCTTTGATGAGCATAATATATATATATATACTATAATAGTTTTTCAGTGACACTAAAACATTGATTTGCAACAATACAAACACTGAGTGTAAAATTGCCCATATGATAAAACTGATCTATTTGAAATTGATTCATAAATTCAGTGTATACTGGATAAAACAGCAGTTTTTCGAAACATCAAATTTTTGATTTTATAAAATTAAAATCTTTTTTAGGAGCAACAGTGGGGAAACATTCCTCAGTTTTTATTTTATTTTTGCAGTTTAAGTGATGTAGTGTTGGAAAGATTTGTGTCAGTAAGATTTTTAATATGTTTGAAAGAAGTCTTCTTTATTCACCATGACTGCTTTTGATTAAAAGTACAGTGAAAACTGCAATTCTGTGAAATATTATTACAATTTAAAGTAACTGTTTTCAGTTTCAATACATTTCAAAATGTCAGTTTTTCCTGTGATGGCAAATATGAATTTTCAGCAGTCATTACATTCTTTAGTGTCACACTATCCTTCAGAAATCATTCTAATATGCTGATTTGCTGCTCAAAAAAAACATGAATTAATGTCAATGTTGAAAATACTTTAGAGAAAACCTTGTTACATTTTGTCAGGATTTTTTGATAAATAAAAAGTTCAAAAGAACAACATTTAATGAAAATGTAATGTTTGTAGAAAAGGTAAAGTCTTTGCTGATTTTACTTTTTATTGGTGTGATTTTGCCAAACAAAAGTAGTAATTTCTTTAATGACCCTAAACTTTTGAACGGCAGTATTGGAGACCTGAAATAAGACCCTCCATTCGTCAAAATTTGATCTCTAGCGTTCAAAGGAGGCACATTTGAGATGCATACGACTACCAGGTGTAAACGCCAATCTATCATGGCTGACCAACTGTGATTAGAACAACAGAGATGGATGTTAACATCTCTATCTGAGATTAGATAGGAGCAGTTCATAGAAATGAAGAAGGTATGCTGGTGTCAGACTGTGGGAACTGTGAAGCAACTCATTAACCTGCACCTCAAGTGGCCTGTGGCACAGAGGGGGAGGACAGGTCACCAGTGGGTCACAGAGAGCTTCAGATTGACCACAAAAAGCCACTGTAAAACATCCCAGCACTGCAAGCACTCACACACCCCCGGCCCTTAAGCATGCGTAATGATTTGGCTCAGATGACCCATCTGCTTTCTCTGCCTTCCTTTCACTTTTTCCCTAATCTCTGCCTCGTCTCTTCTTCGTAATGCAACTCAGAGATGCTGGTGTGACCGAACACCCTCTATGTTTCTGAATTACTTCATGGTTGAGAGCCTGACTTACGTAATTAGTGTTTAATTGGCTCTTGGATTGTCACATGAAAGAGCAAAGACCACAAAGAATCTGTTGCTCATTCCCTCCCTGTGTCCCATTAGCTCATCCTTCCATAAAGATCTGCATCTTGTAAGCAAGACAAGGTCAGAAAGAACTTTAAACTTGTGTATGAGATATTTCAGCACAGAAACTGCTTTACATTTAAATGGCTGGTTAGCATCCACTAGAGCATGTTGTTTCTCTGAAACCCTCTGCTGTGGGTTATTTTATGTGCTATTTTATGTTTTTTTTTTTTTTTTTTTTCTCAGTGATAGTTGTTCGTGAGTCCCTTTTTTATCCTGAACAGTTCAATTGCCCGCTGCTCTTCAGAAAAATCTTTCAGATGCCACAAATTCTTTAGTTTTCAACCCTTTCCAGCAATGGCTGTATGATTTTGAAATCCATCTTTTCACACTGAGGACAATTGAGGGACTCATATGCAACTATTACAGAAGGTTCAAACACTCACTGATACTTTAGAAGGAAACACAATGCATTAAGAGCCGGGGGGTGAAAACTTTTGAACAGAATGAAGATGTGTATATTTTCCTTATTTTGCCTAAATATCATATTTATTTCATTTAGTACTGCCCTTCAGAAGCTATAGAAAATACTTACATGTTTCCCAGAAGACAAAATAAGTTAAATTTACCCTGATATTCAAATTCCAAAAGTTTTCACCCCCCGGCTCTTAATGCATAGTTTTTCCTTTTGGAGCATCAGTGAGTGTTTGAACCTTCTGTAATAGTTGCATATGAGTCCCTCAATTGTCCTCAGTGTGAAAAGATGGATCTCAAAATTATACAGTCATTTTTGAAAAGGGTTCAAATACAAAAATCATGAACAACTCATGAACAACTATCACTAATCAAACAAACATATAAACAAAAAACAGCTGTGGATCATTCAGGTAACAACACAGTATTAAGAATCAAGTGTATGTAAACTTTTGAACAGGGTCATTTTCTATCAATTCAACTATTAGTTTCTCTTGTGGACTATATGTAAATGCATTTTGTGTGAAATGTCTTATTCAGGTCAGTACTAAATAAAAAATAACATGCATTTTGTATGATCCCTCCTGTTTTGGTAAAATAATTAACATTTTGCAGATTCTTTTGACTTTTGACTTCAAGATTAAAATTTTTGCTTCCAAAGTTTTTGAACATGCAGAAATGCAATGACAAAATAACTGATCTACAATACATAATCATAAAATCAGAGATCTCTGCCGATCTGATTATGAGTAGTGACAGGGGACCCATCTGTTTTGCCTGACCACTTATGATCAGATCGCCAGAGACTGCTGTTACACATGTCTGTGCATCTCTTCAGCCAATATTTGAGCCCATTACAACTGGATTGTCTGTCCAGATGCTAAACCACCACCAGATACAGTTTATTTTTAGCTTACGGCAAGTGTCTAGCCTTCGGATATGATGTTATACTGCTACATGCATCCTGTACTGATACACAATGACATAGCATTGGGTTCTTCAGCCAAGCTAGACTCAAGATAAAAGATGAAGTGCAAATAAAAGTGTCTTGTGTGAATTAGGAGAAGACGAATCTCTCTGGTCTTGATCAAACAGCTCAAATCTTCCTCTTCTGTTAATGGTCTGCGGATGATTTCTTTGAGATGTTTTTATAAGCTTTCACGTAAGCCGGAGATATCTCTGAGAAGTCCTTCATTTTTGTACTTCTGAATAACAAATCTCTGTCTCTCTGAGACAGTGTTTCTTAACGCCATCCCAGACTTATGAACACACTCCTCTTCAACTCCCACACTCTCACTCTCCCTTGCTCCGGAGTCTTAAGCTTGAGACAAGTGGCTCATTTTTTTTTAAGAAATATGCTTGTGTTGTATTTTAAGTGAGTATTATCATAAACATGTATTCCAGACTTTGAGAAATATGTGCTCTGGTAAAGCTCACGCACTTAAACGTTATTAACAATGGCCAGAAAATTAACAGGATGAAACCTAACAAGATGGAAATGTGGAGCTAAAGCCAATGAGCATTATAACATTTTAATGTCTTTTTAATGATACTACAGTAGTACAAAACATTTCAGAATTCAGCTGGGTTTTCTTAGTTAGAGAGATCCACAAATAAACCAGAATTAAGCAAAAGTAGTGAAATTATTTAGAATTCTCCCTCATGTTTATTCAGTTTTAATACTGCTTAAAAATACTTCGTAATTAAAAAGGGTAATATGATTTACATCATGGGACATGAAAGTGTACTGCATAGTAGAAATGACCCGGAGTTTGGCTGCATCGTAAGAGAATATGAAGGAGGGAAGACGGGAGGGAGTGAGGGAAGGTGAGAGGTTGTGTAATGGAAGACCAGCATTTATCAGTCACTGAATCCCTGTTTGGGAGGGCATGCCGCAGGACGGTTGGATAAACAGAGCAATGCGAAAGCCAAAGTTCACCAAGTCGATACAACACTGGAATAGAGGAATAGAATAGAAAAGAGTGGGATGCTGTGGTCATTCATTTTTTTCTTCTCACCCCCCTGTCATTGTTTTCTCGTTCTGTCACTCCTCACTGTTCCTCCCAATTTCAGTCATTTCAACCTTGAAGTCCTTGTTCCGCTGTCTGTCCGGTTTTGCCTTTGAGTCGCACCCCATGCTGTTTATTTTTTTGTTCTTTACTTCTTTCTTAGTCTTCTACTCAGTCCAGTCTAAAAGTAAGTATTTAAATCTACAGGTTTACTATAAATAACAGTTCTCTGATTGTTTATTCACCCTCATGTCAGTCTAAACCAATGTTGTTTCTTTTTTGAAACACAAAAGAAGACATTCTGAAAAACTGTGCTGGTTGCTTTTTGCCAGTGAATGGGGACTGAGGCTTTTAAACTTCAAAAAGAATGCAAAAGTGCCATAAAAATTATCCAAATGGGTCAAAAGTCAAATTTAGATGATTATTCAATTGATGACCTTCACATAAGGGGCTGTGAATGATTTGTTTAGTAGATTCAGAATGTGAACTGGATCTGCTGATTCATTGAAATCAGATTCAAAAGAATGATTGGTTAAGAAATCTAACATATTTCTGCACCCTTTTTGAGGCTTAAAGGAGAAGTGCACTTACAGAATAAAAAAAAGTTTTTTGAGGAAAACATTCCAGGATTTTTCTCCATATGTGACCCTGGACCACAAAACCAGTCTTAAATAGCACAGGTATATTTTTAGTAATAGCCAAAAATACATTGTGTGGGTCAAAATTATCTATTTTTTTATGCCAAAAATCATTAGGATATTAAGTAAAGATCATGTTCCATGAAGATATTTTCCTACCATAATTTTCCAACCATATATATATGAAAACATAATTTTTGACTAGTATTATGCATTGCTATGAACTCCATTTGGACAACTTTAAAGGCGATTTTCTCAATATTTAGATTTTTTTTGCACCCTCAGATTCCAGATTTTCAAATAGTTGTATCTCAGCCAAAAATTGTCCTACCTTAATAAATCATACATCAATTGAAAGCAAGCTTTAAGATGTATAAATGATGTATAAATCTCTGATGTATAAATCTCCGTTTTAAAAAATTTACCTTATGACTGGTTTTGCGGTCCAGGGTCACATATAGTGGACTTCAATGGTGGCGAACGGGTTTAAGGTCCAAATTGCAGTTTCAATGCAGCTTCAAAGGGCCCTACATGATCCTAGCTTATCCAGCGAAAGATCTGTCATTTGCTTAAAAAATAATTTAACCACAAATGCTCATCTTGCATAATCACATTGGAAAGATCACATGCGATAAGTTTTCGTCTGTGTGCTCTGATTCAGAAAGGTAGGGGTAGGATAAAAACTCCATCTCATGTTCACCTCCAACTTCAAAATCATCCAGCATCATTGTTTTACCTTTTTTTGTAAAGAGCCTTTGACTTTCTTTGCACATTCGCTTTGTAAAGACTGGGTCGCTGCTTCCACCTACGTGACACATGACCTTGCCAACATGATTATGTAATGTGTGAGGTCAGGCTGGTGCGAGATGAGCATTTGTGGTTAAAAAGTATATAACTTTACATATTTTTTTAGAAAATGACCAATCGTTTCACTAGATAAGACCCTTATTCCTCATCTGGGAATGTGTAGAGCCCTTTAAAGTGCCATTGAAACTGCAATTTTGACCTTCAACCCGTTGGCCACCATTGAAGTCCAGTATATGAAGAAAAATCCTGGAATGTTTTCCTCAAAAACCTTAATTTCTTTGCGACTAAAGACAGAAAGACATAAACATCTTGGATCACATGGGGGTGAGTAAATTATCAGGAAATTATCAGGAAGTGTGAAAAAGAGTTATCTGATTTATAAAATGCTTCTCTTGTGTCCCTCAGAAGAAATATTAAGTCATAATGTTTTGGAACGTAGTGAGGGTGAGTAAATAATTACAAAAGTTTTATTTTTAGGTGAAATACTCCTTAAATGGATGTGTATAATTCTCCCAATGGCAAAATTTTCTTTATTTAAAGAGAATTTTCTTGTCCCGGTTGTACATTGCATAATAAAGGATGAAAAGTGACAATCCAAATCTATTCTAAATCACGTAGGAGTGAAGTAATCAGGCCACGTTCGTAAGAGTATCACGCTTTGGTCTTGTTCAGGTTCAGTTGGCGTTATTTAATACAGCTTGTCTGTCCGCCCAAAGTAACATTGGAAAGTCGTACACGAACCAAAGCAAAGCATGTGGTTCTGTCATTGTTGGGGTAATTGACATGGCTAAATGTTTGATAACTATGCCAAATCGTAACAAAAACCTCTAGAGAACTTTCACCGTAAAGGAGGTCGTAACAAGCACAATTGCTCAAATGCTGTGCGCGCTTTTAGATAGTCATCAGCTCTTTGAAAAAGTCGATTATTTTTGTGACACTTAGTCCATTTTAAGGTAATACAGTCCAGACTGAGTCGAGGCCATATGGCTGTGTCTGTGTGTGTTTGGAGAGAACTGCTCATTTATCACGACCATTTATCAGAGTCTGCTGAGAATTCCCTCGGAACGTTTTTTACGCCGTGGCCCCAATTTAAAGCCGCTTGGCTCTGCGTATCTGAGTATGTGTTTGTGCATGTGTACATGTGCGAGTGTGTAAAAGTAGGCAGGAGTGAAAGGTCTCCATGCTCTTTAGAGTTCATCACATTAGCCAGATTTCACTCGCGCTTGATTTTGTGGCAGGGGACTCACACAATAATGTCAGTATATCAGAAAAAATTTGTTAAGATTAACTGAAAATCCAAGCTGTGGCTCAAACTTTACATGGTGGTTTACAATGAAGTTAATGCTTTTTTATAAATTAAAGGGTATAGTTCACATAAAAATGAACATTCTGTCATTAATTACTCACCCTCATGTCGTTCCAAACACACAAGACCTTCGACTGTATTCGAAACACAAATTAAGATATTTTTGATTAAATCCGAGCACTTTCTTACTCTAAATTGACTGCAACACAACTTTGCACAAATAAAACAAAAATAATGACTTTATTCAACAATTTATTTTCTTCTGTGTCAGTTCATGAGAGTACCATGGCGTCTAAGTCGAAGACTGACACAGAAGAGAAGAAATTGTTGAATAAAGTTTTTTTTTTTTTTTTTCTTTGTGCACAAAAAGAATTCTCGTAGCTTCGTAAAATTAAGGTTGAACTGTAGATGTCACATGGAATGTTAACAATGTTCTTACTACCTTTCTGGGTTTTGAACGTGGTAGTTGTGTTGCAGTTTATGGAGGGTCAGAAAGCTCTCAGATTTCATCAAAAATATCTTAATTTGTGTTCTGAAGATGAACAAATGTCTTATGAGTTTCATTTTTAGATGAAAATCTCTTTAAAATCTCTTTAAAATACTCTGAAACTTAAAAAACGCATTTAGAAAGTTTTCCATTCCTTTGTGTTCTGTTTTTTTTTTCAGCACAAGAATATTGATGTCTTCTAAGATGCATGTTTAGGTAAACCTAAAACTAGCGGAATAATTTAGAGCTTACTTGCGACCGATTAGTCAACTCGTTTAGGCGACCCATGAACTACATTGTAAAAAATAATTTGAGTCAACTTAAAATAATTTGTTACCCAGCTGCCTTAAAATTTTAAGTTCAGTCAACTCAAAAAAGTTTAGTCAACTTGAAATGTTAAGTTATACTAAGTGATAACTTAGATATTTGAGTTCATTCAACTTAAAATTTTAACAAATAAAACAAACTAAATGTTTTATTTAGTCAACTCAAATATCTAAGTTTTCACTTAGTACAACTAAACTTGACTAAACTTATTTGAGTTGACTGAAGTTAAAATTTGAAAGCAGCAGAGTAACAAATTATTTTAAGTTGACTCAACAAATTGTTTTTTTTTTTTTTTTACAGTGTAGACATTTTTGGAAATGGCTAGTTTTCCACATCTTTTATCAATACTGACAAAGCCAAGCTTGAGACTGCAAAGAATGAAATGAAAGTAGTGAAAGCAGGAGAACTTGCAGACCTGTCCTTTACACTTTCCCAAGCTCACTTCCTGCAGACTGTCCCAAGAGAGGGATTGGTTTCCTGTGGAACCTTTCCTTCGCTATTTGTCCCACCTGGGTCATGGTTTGGGGTAGACTGGGGCAGGATTTGGGGTAAAGCCCCATTTGACAGCACTTGAGCAGCACAGCCTCCCTCTGTGGAAACTGCATCTTGGAGTCTCTTGTTCTTCCAGTCACTCGCTTTTTGCACTGATCCGTGAACTGCTCCTGACCCCCGTGTGCTCGTGATTAATGTCCCCGGCACAACGTTTCATCCCCCCTTCGAAAGAAAACACGCTAGCGAGTTAGAGAGCCAAGTGATGTTGGGACTTTTTGCAAGTTATAATGAGGAGAGAAAGTAATAAAGAAAGAGCAAAAGGAAGCAGTGGAGGAATGTCTTCTTTTTAATCACTCTGTGGGGCCTCAGACCATCATTGGTGGCCATATTGATGTGGCATAACATGATGATGATGATGGGTCAGTTCATCTCATCCATGCATGTCCTCGAAACATTGCTCAAACTATGTGGTCTTTGGTTCAGCAGAGCGAGACGGTTGCTCCAATCACAGTTGTGGTTCACCTCAGTAGCTTCCTATGAGTCTCTCCAATCAGAGAAAATCCTGTGACAAAGCGATGGTCAACTAGTGGTTTTACTCTAAAAATTAGCATGGGAAGTTAAGTAGCTATGTTTATCCTGCTGAGTTAGGGTTAGGTGGGTGTTTCTTGTAAGCCTCGCTGTTTTAAACAGTGTTCATAGTGTGCCACAAGCATTTGTTTTTCTTTTTTTAAAGCAATAAATCATGCAATTTTGTTATGGCATTTGCCATAAAATGGTACAACAGTTTAACTTACGTGCATAGAACTACATATGGAGGCTCAAACATGTGATACACAGCTTTTCTTACCCTGTATTTTTTTTTCAAACTCTGCTTGGATTTTTTTCCAGCCAAGATTCATAACAGTTAAATGCCTGTTTGATGATGTTTATTTCAAAGCAGGAATTATATGGAATTATGTGGATCTACACAAAGATTTTCAGTTACAAGGGGGTGCCTGGGGCTCTGTGAAAAATTTAAGAGAGAAAAAAAAACTATTTATAAATGTGTTTTTAGGTCTTTTAGGGCTCAAAATAATTTTTAATTTTTTTTTTTTTTTTAACATTTTTACATTTACATTTATCAAATTTATTATTACTAGTTAATTATGTCTAAAGACAGAATAGAACCCATGAGGTTAATATTAATTATTTTATTTTATTATTAGAACTAATAACAATTTTTTGTCTTGGTGACTTGGTTCTTTTTCATATTATATTTAATATTTTGCTGTTTATTTAGTAGGGCCCTATGAAATCCATTTTATTTTTTCCCAAATTCCTTTTTTTTCTGTTTTAATTTTTCTGAATTCTTTTTTTTTTTTTTTTTTTTTTTCCTGTTTTATTTTTATAGACTCTGTTTAAATGGATCAATTGAATTTAATAAATAAAAAAGCATATCTAATAATTGAAATTATGAAATGTATACAATTTAAAAGCAATTTATTATAAGTTTAACAAACTTATTTTTACCAAATTTACCAAATCTCCAAATAATTGATTTTATTAAAAGAAATTACATGTATTTACATTTTCTGGTAAATATTTAGTGAAAATAATGTCTTAATATTTTTATTAGTAGTAGCAGTAATACTATCTTTACATTAAGTAATATATTTCTGTCACTGTTTCTTCAAGTTAAATCAAACTTTTATTTGACATGTTGCTGTGAATTGATACAACGACAATTGTTGTCAAAAGAAACGGTAAAATGCTCATGAAGTGACAGTTCTGTTATGTTCAGATTATGTTCATGTGTTAATGCACTCATATATTGAGTCAGCGATTGAAAATACAGTATAAATAGATTTATTTAAATAGCCTTTTTATATTTTAGGAAGAAGGCTCTTTGAAAGAAGTTGGGATAATATATTTCAGGGTCATCGAAAACCCATGGATTTAAGCAATGGAGCAGATAGCTGATATTATACTTTTATTGGAATTCAATTAATCAGAGTATTTAATAAATAAATATGACAGGGCATCCTGATTAGGAAATCTGCACATCATTTGTGGCTGCAGATTCCATGTACACCTGCTCTTTAGTAATGAATAAATTTATCAGAGCTAGAATCATGGCTTGTGGCATATGTTTGTACATTTGCAGGTTCATAATGGAATCTATATGTTGTGCTGTCAACAATGAAAGCATGGTGAGACAGACTAGACATTGTTTGATGAGGCCAGAGGGTGACCCGCCTCTTGACCTCTTCTGACCTCTTGACCTGCGTGACCACAGTGTCGAACTTCATAGGGACAGAACTTAGTAACCTGCTGAGGTGCCGTAGCAACTGGCCATGAACCTTTGCTTTCCCGCCACCGTTTGACCTTTGTTGTGATATGCAAGGATGATGATCAGAGATTGTCTTACACAGGCATATGGGCAGACACACACACAGAAGCACATGAAAAATCTAAAGTAGGATTCACAGTGACACAGAGTGAATGTTACAGACTTCAAAGTCTGCCCGTTCACACACGACAGGGTTCCCACGGTCCTGAGAGACCTGGAAATAACAGGGAATGTTAAAATTGTGATGACCAGGCCTGGAAAAGTCATGGAATTTAATGGAAGTCTTGGGAAAGTCTAGGATATTAATGCAATGTCAAAAGTTTCGGAAAACCCATGAACTTCACTATTGTACGTTTTTATCGCTTTAAGTTATTTTATCGGTAAGTGTGAGCAGTTAGTCCACTGAGCCTCATTTATAAACTTTAAGAGATTTCTTTAGTCTTACTGGAAACGTTTGTAGACTAAAAAGTATAGTTGTGTAAATCCATTCACTTCAAAAGATTCAGTTCCACCGAGTAAATCTAAGTCCATCTGTGTGTCTCATCCAAGTTTTGTAACTGCATTAACTAAAAGCACATTGCCCTGTGACTTTATTAAACAGTACAACAACATGCACCTCTGCATCATTCATTTATAGACTCAAATTCGCCTAAAAAGGCATTTTTCATGATTTGTTCCAATCCTGTTTTTTTTCTCCCCCCATTTTTTCCATGAAACACAATAGATGATGTTAAGCAGAATGTCAAACCTGCTTTTTTTCTTAAGAGAAAGTAGATGATGATTTATACTGCAAAGCTCCAAAAACGAGAAAAAGCGTGACATAAAAGCAGTTTGTGTGACTCATTCTCTTTGTTCGACATCATTTGAAGTTATACGACTGCTCTGTGAGTGTGTGTGTGTGTGTGTGTGTTAAGGCTGCATGTTTAATACAATAAATACTGAAGATTACAATTATAACTGCCACTATTACACTACTCAAATGTTTGGCATCTAAAACATTCATTAAATATATCACAGCGCAACGTGAACCCAACGTCTGCTATTTCATCAGATTTGTAACGTAAATTGTTTATAAACGCGCAAATACAGGGGAATACATCAGTATCTTTCTCAATATGCTAACTGTTCATTGCGATTTCAAACTAAAAGATTAAACCCTCACTCTGAGTTTACACGTTTTGATGTCTAATTATTTGAGAAATTACAGTGGCTGTAGCATTTCCATCATAAAGATATGGCCAGATATTAAAGATTCAATAGTCAATATTAAACAAGGATTAGACCGCACAGTAAAGTGTAAAAACAATCGTCAGGCAGTTGGCACCCTCTGCAGGCATTTCTTATAATGCATAATGTACATTAGCTCTATTGTTTATAATACATTATTTATTTTAATAGTTTTTGTTCCATTAAACCACATGATTACTACTTAATATTGCCTCATTGATATTATATATGAATTTGAATCATTTAAAGGCTATTGGTCACTTAGGTCTATTTTTATCACTGCAAAAAAATGTATTATAATTATCCGATTACTCGATTAATCGTCAGAATAATCAACAAATTACTCGATTACCAAAATAATTAGTGACACCCTTACATTTTATTCCTGTAATGACAAAGATGAATTTTCAGTGGCCATTACTCCATCTTCAGTGTCACATGTAGGGCGATTCAATTCGAGTACTCGATTTTACAAAAATCCTTGACTGCAATTTGCCCTTGTCGAGTAACCGGTAAAATACCGGAAGTGGCGTGTTCCACGGATGAGAATCCATGAAACACATTATTTGACCATTTTCCAAGGCTGCATGATATATTAAACCCAAAAATCATAATAAAGCATAATGCTATTGTGAATTCACAAACACTACGATTCAATTAAATAAAGATATGCGATGCAAGTTTAATATATGCACTTAATTATTTACATGTAAGATACATGTCTCAGACCGGCTTGACTGATTACTTGAGTACTAGTGCTGTCAAACGATTAATCGCGATTAATCGCATCCGAAGTAAAGTTTTTGTTTACATAATATGTGCATATACTGTGTATATTTAGTATGAATATATAAATACACACATACAGTATATTTTTTGAAAATGTTTGCATGTATATATTTATATTAATGTTTGAGAGCGGCTCGACCAATTACTCCTAGTGCTGTCAAACGATTAATCGCGATTATTCGCATCCAAAATAAAAGTTTTTGTTTATGTAATATGTGTATATACTGTGTATATGTATTATGTATATATAAATACACACACATACTGTATATTTTTTGGAAATATTTACATGTATTTACATGTATATATTTATATTCATGTCTCAGAGTGGCTTGACCAATTACTCTATTACTTAGTGCTGTCAAACGATTAATTGTGATTAATTGCATCCAAAATAAAAGTTTTTGTTTACATAATATGTGTATACTGTGTATATTTTTATGTATATATAAATACACACACATACAGTAGATTTTTTTGAAATATTTACATGTATTTACTTGTATATATTTGTACTCATATAATTGATATTATGTATAAATATTTTTAATATATAAACATAACATTTTTCTTAAATATATACATGCGTGTGTATTTATATATACATAATAAATATATGCAGTACACACATATATTATGTAAACAAAAACTTTTATTTTGGATACGATTAACGTAATCGTTTAACAGCATTATCAATTCCCAAATATAATTGTTAGTGACAGCCCTCGTCACGTCTTTACAGTCACTTTTGATCAATTTAATGCATCATTGTTGTATTGAATTATTAATTTCTTTTAAAAAAAAGTTACTGAACACAAGTTTTTGAAAGGTATAGTTGAACGAACTACTTTCGTTGTGCCGTCTTTTGTACATTTGTGGGTTAAATTAATATGGTTATGCTGCTCACTGTATATAATCTTTTAAAATATTTCATACTGTGTGAAACAGCTATGAATAGTTAAGGAGCATTTGCTTGTTTCATTTGTGTACCCTATAGGCAATTCCCCCACTCAAAAGAAGTGCAGTATTCAATTTAACTTCTATTAATCAAAATGAATAATAGTTATTTGAAGCAAAATAATCCATAATTATGATTTCTGCACTCATGTGTGTTTTGTTACGCATCTTTCTGATGTCTTCTGCAAAGACACACACCCAGCGTTCACCTGTCGCCATTGGCAGGAGGTGTTGCTGGGTGTTTATGATGTCTGCTTGATTAGAGGATAGGTTTACATTACCCGCACTGACATCCTGCTCAGGCCTGATAATGGAGCCAGTGTGCTGGAATCCCTGGCATGTTTTCAGTGCTGTGCAGCGAAAGGGCATCCTTTTATATCCAAACCCCTCTCTGATCCTTTCTTCTCTGTCCTGATGAGGTGATAAGAGCCAGAAGGGATATAATGAACCTCTGTCAGTGCAGACAAGGGAGTGAGGAGGGTCTCTGATGAGCTAGACAAGCTTACATGACAGCGAACTGTCCCGGGGCAAGGCTACACACACATGTAGACGGATACACACACGTGCATTCCAGTCTGACACGCTGTACTTATTGTCAGACCTTTTGACCTCCTTGTCAGACAATGGTGTCGTCCTCTGAACAGCCAGTCATAATTCAAACAATTAATCTCCCGTAAGGGCTGCGGTCTGACTCGATGTAACCCTCCGAGTTGATGGAGTCCCCCGGAGAAGCACCTCTGGTTTTTATCTGTGGCAGGAAAGCCTTTTTTCCTGCTATGATCTCAACTGTCCCTGATCTGCCCTCGATTTTACCTTTTTGCTTCAGAGCGAATGTTCTGAGTAAATTAGATAAAACTTACTTTTCGGCCTTTGAATGTGATTTATTGAGGGGACCAAGTTTAGTTTTTGTTGATTGAATTTACAGCTCGTAACAGCCTTCTTCAAGCCACCTTAACACCAGTCGCTCTTTTCTTTTTTATCTCTCTAGAACATTCCCGGGCTGTTAAAGTTAGTTAGCGTGAAATTTGCGATTAACATCCCTACTGATACAGACAGGTCTAGTTATTGTTTGCTTATTTTAATGCTTGACGTGTGCTAAAGGTATGTGTATCCTTTATCTGAACCTCACTGAATGGTTTGCGAGCCTCCATCTGTGCTGCTGTGTCATGTCCGACCCTCAGCGCAGTCATGCTGCTCTTAGATTTTGTCTTGCCACATGGGTTTACATTAAAAGCATGTTGTATCTTTACTCACACTTGCAATTTTAAATGTGTCAACTCTTATGATTTCACACAGCTGTGCATTCCCTTGACTGGGCGTTCACACTAGCAGCGACTTGCAGTGACAAAATAAACTTAAGTCATTTGTTTTCAATGAGAGCTGATGATTTGCGGCAACATTAGCAAGGTGTTGTGAGCTTGTGCAGCAATGCATTTACTTTATGCACATGAACTATGCATCAGCAATGTATTTAACTTTGTGCCGATGTTGTTCATTATATAATGCATTATGCCTGGATAATAATTTTTTTTTTGCTTTGTTTTGCTTTGCTCTGCTCTGTTTTGTTTTGTTTAACTCTGTTTTGCTTTGCTCTCTTGTGCGTTGTTGTTTTTTGTTTTGTTTTGTTTTACTGTTTTGCTTTGCTGTTTTGTTTTGCTCGGTGTTTGCTTTGCTTTGTTTTTTGCTGTTTTTCTTTGCTGTTTTGCTTTGCTCTCCTTTGTTTTGCTGTTTTATTTTATTTTTGTTTTGTTTTGCTCTGTTTTGCTCTTGCTTTGCTGTTTTATTTTAGTTTTTTTAGTTTTTTTGTATTTGTTTTGTTCTGTTTTCATTTGCTTTCTTTTTCTTTGCTGTGTTTTGTTTTGCTCTGTTTTGCTTTGTTTTTTTTGCTTTGTTTTGTTTAGTTTTTGTTTAGTTTTGTTTAGTTTTGTTTTGCTGTTTTGTTTAGTTTAGTAGTAGAGTGCTCTCTTTTGCGTTGTTTTGTTTTGCTTTGCTGTTTTGTTTTGTTTTGTTTTACTCTGTTTTGCTTTGTTCACTTTTGCTTTGCTGTTTCGTTTTGCTCTTTTTCTTTTCTCTGATTTGATTTTTGTTTTTTGCTGTTTTTCTTTGCTCTTTTGTTTTGCGGTTTTATTTTGCTATTTTAATTTTGTTTTGCTCTCTTTTGCTTTGCTGTTTTGTTTTGTTTGTTTTGCTGCTTTCATTTGCTTTTCTTTTCTTTGCTTTTGTTTTGTTTTGCTGTTTTGCTCTTTTTCTTTGCTGTTTTGTTTGTTTTGCTGTTTTGCTTTTCTCTGTTTTGATTTTTGTTTTTTTGCTGTTTTTTGCTGTTTTGTTTTGTATTGCTGTTTTGTTTTTTGTATTGCTGTTTTGATTTGCTCTCATTTTCTTTACTTTTGTTTGTTTTGCTCTGTTTTCATTTGCATTGTTTTGCTTTGTTTTTTGTTTTGCTGTTTTGTTTTGTTTTGTTTAGTTTTTAGCTTTGTTTTGATTCGGTCTTTTTATCTTGCTCTTGTTCTTTTTTTGCTGTTTTGATTTGCTCTCTTGTTCTTTTTTTGTTTTGCTCTGTTTTCATTTGCATTGTTTTACTTTGTTTTTTGTTTTGCTTTTTGATTTGCTCTCTTTTTCTTTACTTTTGTTTTGTTTTGCACTGTTTTGTTTTTTCTTTTGCTCTGTTTTGTTTTGCTCTTTTTTTTTCTTTGCTTTTTTCAGTTTTGCTCTGTTTTGTTTTGTTTTGCTTTGTTTTGTTTTGTCCATTTTACTTAGGACAGTGGAGATGAGACAGGAAGTGAGTTGGAGAGACAGGGGGTGGGACCAGGAAAGGTCCACGAGGCAGGATTCGATATCAGGACACCCGAGGCGCGACTGCGCCATATGTTGGTGCACTGCCCACAAGGCTATTGGCACCAACATAATTTACATTTTTAAGTGAGCTCTCCATTCTTGAAGTGATACTGAAAGTAGCACTTGCTTTTAGAGTATCACACTGGTTTAAAGAATTTTGCTACAGAAATACTGCATTGTACTTGGTATTTGTGTGGATTTCCTTGTATGTTTATATGAATGACCGTGTGAAAACCGTTTGACGTTTAATGAACCGCTTCTATCCTCTGCTGTTAAGTGTACAATCATTTGTACTACTGAAGTGTTGGTCTTTTTAGGCAGTCTCAGTGAAAATAGAAGTGAGTGGTAACACTCTGTTTGGGTAAATGAAGTGCCTCCTAGTAACAACCAAAGCATGTCAGTAAATAAAAGCCGATGGCCTAAAGCTACAGCTGCCTTAAAACAACAGGAGTTGTAATTGCAGCATGCTGCGAGCTCCACTGGTGCTTTCTGGTCTGACTCTGAGAGGAAGGAGGGCTTTCATACGGAAATTAGAGGGCTTAGCAGTGGCTGTTTGGTTTGTTTGAGTAAACCATTGCTTTTATTTCGAATGTGCAGTGGAGAGTGAGTTTTATGTGGCCTACATGTAGAGCAGTCATCAAAAGGAGCTGCAGTCAAACTTATGCCCTCTGTGGGAGGAAACAGGACTAATCAAGGTATGGTTTGGGATGTATTTCAGGAGAACTAGCCTACGTGTTTCTGAAAGCACTGTTGAAATTTCTTGCAGGAAACAGCGCTTTGTCTGAGCTTGTCTTCTTCCAGGAAGATTGGTTAGATAACTGACAACACACATAAACACTGATATACTGAATTTACAGTACAGACTAAATTCACTGACAAAAAACCTGACAGCTGTTTTGAAAGAAATTCACAGTAAATAAAAAATAATGTAACAATGTTTTAGCCAGTGTGGGATGGCATTTTAGTGCCTGTTTATTTTATGATTCCTAAATGTACAGTATATACAGTATACAGTAACTTAAATTGTGTACATCATACAATGCATTTTTTAATGTGATGCAGGACTTCTGGGGATATCTTTTTACAATTTTTCTTTTTAATAAAAAAAAAAAAAAAGTAATTTTCACAAAATATAACTATAAAATGCATATATTGCCTTTTAATATAAAATGTAATTGAATTTTGATCACACTTCAGTTTGAAGACCGATTTTCACTATTAACTTTTACCTCATTTAACTCCTAATTTGCTGCTAATAGTTAGTAAAGTAGTTGTTAAGTTTAGGTATGGGCCATACTAATAAGCAACTATATTGAGAATGGTTACATTTTATTTATTTTTATATATATATATATATGTATATATATATATATATATATATATATATATATATATATATATATATATATATATATATATATATAAATTGTAAGGTGTGTCAACTTTGTACTTAGTAAGCAGTATTTTAAAGTAAAATTTTCATTTCATTTAGCAATGTATACATTTGTACCTTTAACATTTTAAATGTATGTGAAATTTAGCTTAACGG
The DNA here is from genome assembly GCA_036247105.1 of Cirrhinus mrigala. Taxonomy (NCBI): domain Eukaryota; kingdom Metazoa; phylum Chordata; class Actinopteri; order Cypriniformes; family Cyprinidae; genus Cirrhinus; species Cirrhinus mrigala. The sequence continues at coordinate 20,075,916 of CM070012.1, read as the reverse complement.
TTATTTTTTACTATGATAAAAGTACATATTTTAAATATGGTTCAGAGAAATTTATAGCATGTTTTTGCACTGCAAATAATCTCTTGGTTTGCACACTTTTTGGAGTTTTCAATGGTACTTTTTATGCTAGCAGTAACTGATTGGCAGGTTGTTCTCCGTAGCTCATCTCTGTGTGTGACGGCATAGTTATCTGTCCTCTGTCCCTGGCTGATGAACTCATAGGTCTCTTTTCTATTAAATTAAATGAAGCGCTTTAGTTGTTTTTCTTTCGTCAAGACTTGGCGTGTGCAAAGGCAGCAGAACAAAGCCTCCGCTTTCCTATAGCGAACGTGGAGCCAGATCTACGCCATCCAAACTTGGCATAGAAACTTGGAGCCAATCTGTAAGCAATTTAGTGTAGCTCTGTGGAAGCAGTTTGCGAGAGACAGCGCGCGAGAGAGGGAGATTTCTTATAAATAGTAATAGTGAGCGGCAGTCGGTAAGTACCGAATTGGTGTGCTTCAAATGAAAATGTGCTGAAAAAATCCTTAAAGGCAATCAAAAGCGAATACCCACAAAAGATTGAGTTAGATATTACAGTAATCATTTCCGGCAAGGTCTTTCTTCTCCAAACCAAATTAGAAAGGGAGCGTTTGATTTGCCTGCGAGCGTGCACACATGTGCATGTGGGGCTCAATGTGTTTCGTTAGTGCGTGTAAAAGATTGCTCGCGTGACTGTTATGATTATGTCACCCTTATGCTCTCCAAATCTGTCAGTTCGCCGCTGAGTCGTAAGTATTGACCTGCACGGACCAGACGGTGGGATCATATAACTGATATCATGTGACTGATTTTACGAGGCAGGTGGTGCTGGGTCATGCTCTCTCCCTTTATTAGACCAAAGCAAAATCAAAGAGTCTTTTGTGCTGTGCCATCTTTTCACTGCAGTGGACCATAAGAAAAATGAGAGAGATACATCCACCTTAAGATCTGTAATGTTTTTTTTTTTTTTTTTTTTAAAAAAAAAAAAAAAAAAAGCATGAGCGATATATTAGCCAAGGTGTGGTTGATGTGTGATGGTATTGACATTTATATATTTTTTAGTTTGAGAATTTTTTTTTCTAGCCGAATTAAATGTATGCATCATAGATGTTCATTTCGGTTATTTTGACTAACCGACACCCGACCCTCGTTAACCGATTATTAACCGACAAGATTATTGTAAATTAGAATTTAATTATTTTAGAAAGTATAAGTGTCTGTGACCCGTTAAAAATACCAACATTTGTTTTCCAGGGATTAATTTTACGTGCGCAAAAAGTAGTAAACAACAGACCACGAGGATTCACATGAACACATCACGCACCTGCAGCGCTTCTGTGAATGGAGAAAAACATAAAGCTAGGCTATATATATAATGAATGAATAGGCCTATATGATAAATAGTTTTACTTAATTAACAAAACGAAAGAAAAAAAAGCGCAACAAGTAGCTAGTATGCGGAGTTTTGGTTCATTTTTGTGCTGCGCGCTATTTTCATTTGTTTTACAAATACACAAAGATTTGTTTTTATTGTGAATGTACGCAAATAAAAACAAACCGTTTATAGTTTCGATTACCTGTATGACTAGGAGTCGTTTCCACTGTTAGAAAGAAAAAAATGAAGTGATTGCGCCGACGCAGCACGCACACACACAGTTTAGCATTGCTAACTTGACAGTGCAGCCTGTCCATTATCATAATAAAATACAGTCAGCCAAACATGGAAAAAACGTACTGCCGTGATATTATGCTAAACAGTTTGTTTTATGTGGATACTGGAATGCGAGTGAAGTACAAAACCAGGTTTTCATAATATTTTGGCATTCAAATACATCTCGAATACGGAGACATTTGGATTTGTGTCGAATGAGAGACCCAACGTTTCGCTTTAGCCTAAATTAATTTGTTTTGGCTTGCTTCTTATATTTTTCATTCTTGTTCTTTTCTGAATACTGGTAATTTTAAAGGATTTTTTATAATTTTTTATAATTTTTTTTTTTTTTTTTTTTTTTTGTGGAGTGAGGGTAACTAAAATAGCCTAGCCTACGTTTAAAGTGTTTGTAAACATTTTGCGTCGGCAAAAGTCTATTTCTGAATGTAATAATAAAATGCGACTTAACGTTATAGGCCTACGCGATTTATCTTTTCTCTCTCTCTCTCTCTCTCTCTCTCTCTCTCTCAAAAATGCAATTTTATTTTATTTTAACCATCCAGCAAATGTTTTAAAATATTTTGATAAATTACTGAAATAAAAAAAAAATTAATAAATGACCTTTTAAACCATTTAACTGATTGTATTAATCGGTCAAAATTCTTCCTTCCGGTTAAAATGAGCATCCCTAATGCATTATCTTTTGTGTCAAATTCTTACATTTAATCAATAAATTCAAATGGTAAGACACCATAGGTCTGTTACCAATCAAATAAAATCAGTATTAACAAAATTTGTGTTTGCAATGCAGAGGTGGTGCAGAATCTGCATCTAAAGTGACATTTGGATGCATTTACAAAGGCTGTTTAAAGGAGGAAATGAATGCTTTTAACCTGGTTACCAGTACTGAAAACTGATATTTGAAATGATTTAGGGAAAAAAAGAAAATATACTTTAAATATAAATCTAAAATTGCCAGAATCACAAAATGAGCCAGTCATTGAATCATTCGTTCAACCAATTCATTCAAACAGCTGATTAATTCTGTACTGAAAGACCATTGTGTGTTGCTCAGAGACGCAAAACAATTCTGCTGTTGCTTTGTTTGAAACAATTTTCGTTGTCGAAATACAGCAAATACGAACTGTTTTGTCTAAAATGTATGCCATTTAATATTAACTTCTTATTTGCTGAACTGTTCATCAGATCAGTATCACATTTGCTGTCGTGCTGATATTTGGAGAAAAATGTCACTCTTTGTGTGATATTAATTATATCATGTGGTATAAATATAAAATAATACAGGGGGATTTTTTTTCCCCCTGTCTTGAGATTTTTTTTAGAATTTGAAGTGTATTTTAATAGACTACATAATGCTGTGAAAACATGAACTCTAATTTACATTATGTATGTGTGCACTTTTAGTGGGTTCCATTTGGATTTTGCGATATACTCAATAATTTCAAATCACATGTCGTTTAAACAACAATTACAATATTATCATAGATGATATATATCGCACAGCCCTAGACGGAACAGAGAAGTTCTTCTAATAAAAAATACACCTGTATATTTTTAATATTTTTAATATTCCTCTTTCTTTCTCTCTCTCTCTATTTTTGCCCCTGTCTCTCTCTCCTCATATTCTCGGATGGATGATCGCCTTGTCCACCCTGTAGGTGAGTGTATATCTGCATTATATCTGCCTCCACACTTATTATACAGCAGATGGTTTTTATTTTTATTTTTTGGTCATTGCATAAGTCTTATAAAAGTATTTTTTTTTATAGACACTTAATTATGAGCAGCTTGTAATAAGGATGTTCCTTATGAAAAAAGAAGCACTTGGGACGCAGTCCGCCTCTTTAAACCTTTGAACTATTGTTCTGGGAATGAAATACACATACATCAAACATGATAGATTTTCTGTGCCAAATGTACTATTTTTAAATCAGATCATCATTCACAGACTGTGATATTTTTGTATTGATGTGCAATAGAACTGAGCGGCTACATTGTGTTCCCAGCGACATGCCAAGAGGTTTAGACCTCTGAGAGTGCAAGATATACTTGTCGTTTTCTCAGATAGGATCAGTCCTGAAGGTTCTTATGAAATATTTTTATTTTAACAAACAGTCAATGATTAGTATGAAATCTCACAATTCTGATTTTTTTTCTCGCAGTTGTGAGTTTACATCCCACAGTTCTGACTTTTTTTCTCAGAATTGCGTGATTAAAAACTTGCAATGACTTTTTCTTAAATTTTCATGATACAAACTTGCAATTCTGACTACAGTTCTCAGAATTGACAGTTTATATCTTACAATTCTGAGAAATGTAGTCAGAATTGCGAGATATAAACTTTTTTTATAGCTCACAAATGCCAGTGTATATTTTAATTCTGAGAAACAAAAGTGTGGGATATAAACTCATAATTGTGAGAAAATACTCAGAATTGCAAGAAATATACAGCCAATTCTGACTTTTTCTCAGAATTGCGTGATATAAACTTACAATTCTGAAGAAAAAAGTCACAATTGTGAGATATAAACTCACAATTCTGAGAAAAACATCATTTTGCGAGCTTATATCTGGTGATTGTGACTATAGAACACACAGTTGCAAGTTTTTAAGTCATGATTGTGAGATATAAACTTGCAATTCTAAGAAAACATCAGTCTTTTTTTTCCCCCTCAGAACTGGACTTTCTAACTTGCAATTGGGAGTTTATATTTCATTTCTGAGAAACAAAAGTCAGGAAAGTCAGAATTGCAAGAAAAAAACAGGCAGTTCAGACTTTTTTCTCAGAATTGCGTGATATAAACTCGCAATTCTGAGGAAAAAAGTCAGTTGCAAAATATAAACTTGCAATGCTAAAAAAAAAGTCAATATCTTGCAATTTTGACTTTAGAACAGACAATTGTGATTTATTGGTGAGATTAGTGAGACAGAATTGTGAGATATAAACACCCAATTCTGAGAAAATATCAGTCTTTTTCTTTTCCTCTCAGAACTGGACTTTATAACTCACTATTGCTAATATTTTATATTTCACTTCTGAGAAGCAAAAGTCACTATTGTGAGATATAAACTCGCAATTGCAAGGAAAAAGTCAGAATTGCGAGAAATAAACATTCAATTCACAGTTGCGAAATATAAACTTGCAATTCTGAGAAAAAAATCAGAATTGTGAGTTTATATCTCGCTTTATATTACAGTTCTAAGAAACAAAAGTCAGAATTGTGAGTTTGTATCTCGCAATTCTGACTTTATTTCTTGCAGTTTTGACTTTATGACTTGCAATTGCAAATTTATATTAAGCAGTTCTGAGAAAAAAGTCAGAATAATGTTTATATCTCACAATTCTGACTTCATTACTCACAATTTTGAGTTTATATTTCACAATTCTGACTTTTGTTTCTCAGAATTTAAATATAAAAAATGTCAGAATTGTGAGATAAAAAGTCGCAATTACCTTTTTTTATTTTTTAAGTAAATGTATAAGTTTAGGGTTTTTTTGTGTGTGTTTTTTCAGTTTGTTTTGTTTAGTTTTTAAAAACATAAAAAATATGAAATCAGAACTATGAATTGGTAGGACAGGGCTGTAGGATGAGACTAGGGACTTGCAGAGAAAACCACTGACTTGCTTAAGTCTATCGTTCAGGAAGCTGGGCTGATTTCCAAAGGATATGGTTACATGGATCTCTTGATTTTAAGCTTAGCATTTCTTAATGCCAGATATTTCTCTTATGATGACTATTGATGAAGAGGCGGGTGCTCTGAGGTTCCGAGTGGAAATGCTTCGGCTGAATAACGTTGGAGTATAGTTTTGCATTTCCTCAAGGCACTAATGGATCATATAAATACGGATTATTGCACTAAATATCACTGTGTAAGCAGAGTTCTGCATGAACTCCAAACATTGGTCTGAAGGTCCCACTATGGATGCTTACATGACTTGATGCTCTCCTGCTGAGAGTTTACCACTGGCTTGGTGCAGAACCACTTCACCTCTGATGTGAGATACAGTGTGCCACATTTTCCATAAAGACATTTAGACATTCCCAAAGGGCAAAATCGAAAGCTTCCATTAGCTAGAGCTCCCTGCTGTTCCCATTTAAGGCCAGCTCTGAAACTGGAGAGAAGAACTGACTGTCTAAATTTGCTTTGTGTAGGAAATCTGCACATTAAGAGCAGATAGTTTTCTAAAGGTTATTCATCCCTCATGTTTGAATCTTCTTTCTCTTTTGTAATCACTTCTTCAGATGTAATCAGAGTTTTTCCATCTGCTTTGCATCTAGGAAGCTTTTCTTAAAGCCTTGCAAAAGTGCTCATTAGCAAAGGCACTCAAATGATAATGTTTCTTACTGGGAGCCTCTGAGTGTGTGAACGCCTTTATAGGTTTGATTTATGTAAATGTTTGAGGTTTTGCAGTGTTGTGGTTGTGGTACGCATCTCTTCGTTCAAAGATGAGATTGCACATGAACGGGGAACGTGAGGAACCGGCAGGAGGCATCTCTCTCTCTCTGTTTCTCACACCGTCTCACTATGACGCTCTCATTTTTCTCACTTTCAAAACCTCATATCGGATGACTAACACGTTGAAGCTGTGTGTTTAGCTCAATCCTCTGTCATGTCACCTCATGTTTGACTAATTGTCCTGCTACTTGTATTACAGGACTCCTTATCCTGTCACCTTAGCTGACATTGTTATTACTTCCCCCTCTAAACCCCTTCTCACTCAGAGTGAGGTAATTTACTTTCGAATAAACCATTTGCTTCAAAGTAAATGAATATAAATAATACATGAGTAATTTTTTTTTTACATAAACACTCTAGAAAAGTGGAATAAAGTTTAAATGTGAGTTTAGTAAATCAAAATGTGGCTTAAAGGATTAGTTGACTTCCAGAATTAAAAATTTCCTGATATTTTACTCCCCCATGTCATCCAAGATGTTTATGTCTTTCTTTCTTCAGTCAAAAAAGAAATTAAGGAAAACTTTCTTCATATAGTGGACTTCAGTGGTGGCCAATGGGTTGAAGGTCCAAACTGCAGTTTCAGTGCAGCTTCAAAGGACTCTACATGATCCCAGCTAAAAAAATACGTGTCTTATCTAGCAAAACGATCTGTCATTTTCTAAAAAGATAAAAATGTATGTACTTTTTAACCCACAAATGCTCGTCTTGCAGTAGCTCGAACTCATGCATTGCGAGGTCACGTTGAAAAGGTCACACGTGATGTAGGCGGAAACACAGACCTGGTGTTTACAAAATGAACGTGCAAAGAAAGTCAAATGCCCTTTACGAAAAAAGGTTAAAACAACGATGAAATGAGAAAATAAGATGGAGTTTTTCGCCCTACCCTACTTTTTTTAACCAGAGTACACAGATGAAGAACTAACCACTCGTGACCTTTCCAACGTGATCACGTAATGCATGAAGGCACGGATGTGCATCGCAGAGCTAGTGCAAGACAAGAATTTGTGGTTAAGAAGTATATATATTTAATTTTTAAAAAAAATAACCAATCCTTTTGCTAGATAAGACCCTTATTTCTTGATTGTGTGGATCCCTTTGAAGCTGCATTGAAACTGCAGTTTGAAGTACACTACATAGAGAAAGATCCTGGAATGTTTTCCTAAGAAACATTATTTTCTCTTCAACTGAAGAAAGAGAGAAATTAACTTCTTGGATGACATTGGGGTGAGTAAATCATCAGGAAATTTTTATTCTGGAAGTGAACTAATCCTTTAAGGAAAGTGTCACTTTCTAGTGTTTCTCATTATTTGGGATTTGAACAAACCCTTAAATTGATAGTTCACGCAAAATGTAAATCTTTTACTCACCCTAGTGTCATCCCAAACTTTTATGACCTTCTTTCTTCAGGCAAACACAAAACAAGATATTTTGATGACATTTTATTGAATAAGAAAAGAACACTGCAACTTTTTTTTTTTTTTTTTTTGCATTCCACAGAATAAAAAGTCATAGTTTTGGAATGACAAGAAGGAGAGTAAATTATGACAGAATTTCCATGTTAGGAAATTCCATTTTTGCCAAAGAACATTATCATAAATCATGCAGTTTGTTGATGAGAACTATGCTGTTACATTTTTAATATTTTTTTTATTATAAATTACATTTTCTTTTACATTTACTTTTCTTTCTTTTACCATTTTAATTTTCCTTTGATTTTAATTTTCTTTTTTCTTGTCTAAAATGGGTGAAAAAAGTCCCATAGACTTACACTGAATAAACCCGAGGCATGTCCAGGTTTAAAGGAGTAGTTCACTTCCAGAACAAAAATGTACAGAAAATGTACTCACACCAGTTATCATCCAAGATGTTCATGTCTGTCTTTCTTTAGTCGTAAAGAAATTATGTTTTTTGAGAAAAACATTTCAGGAATTATCTCCATATAGTGAACTTCAGTGGTGCCTGTGAGTTTGAACGTCCAAAATGCAGTTTCAATACAGCTTCAAAGGGCTCTAAACAATCTCAGCCAAGGAATAAGGGTCTTATCTAGCGAAACGGTCTGTCATTTTCTAACAAAAAAAAAATGTATATACTTTTTTTTTTTTTTTACCTCAAATGCTCATCTTGTCTAGCTCTGCGATGCATATACGTACTCTGTGTAATCCGGGTCAATACAGTTAGGGTATGTCAAAAAACTCCCATCTCATTTTCTTCTCCAGCTTCAAAATCATCCTACATTGCTGTTTTTTACCTTTTTTTAGTAAAGGACAATTTTAAAGTTAGAGGAGAAAATGAGATGGGAATTTTTCGACATACCCTAACTGTATTTGACCCAGATTTCACTATGCACGCACATCGCAGAGCTAGACTAGATGAGCATTCAAGGTTAAAAAGTATATAAATTTGTATTTGTTTTAAAAAATTACCGATTGTTTCGCTAGATAAGACCCTTGTTGCTTGGCTGGGATCATTTAGAGCCTATTGAAGCTGCATTTAAACTGCATTTTTGATGTTCAAACTCATGGGCACCATTGAAGTCCACTTTACAACTGAAGAAAGAAGGGCATGAACATTTTTGGATGACAACGGGGTGAATACATTATCTGTAAATTTTTGTTCTGGAAGTGAACTAATCCTTGATCCAGGAACCTCTAAGAACATCTAAGCAATCACATAGCAATACCTTGACTTTTTCTTAAGAAAATGTAAAGCTCTGTTTTTTAGGTGCAATTGTGTTATAGTGCCATGGGATGTGCTGTCAGACTCGATGATTAGTCGTGTACAGATGGACGTGAGGTAATATTGTTATTGTGCTGGGCTCAAGTGTCCGATCCAGTCACAATGATTGGAGACTTTTGTCTTCAGGGAACAAACTTATTGTGTTTGTCCGTAATAAATAGTCTTTTCCTCCAGATATGTTTGAAAAACTGCAGTCGCCTGTTGATTTCGAGGGCCATCATTTATGCCGTTGACGTATTTAATGTACGCAAGCTGCAAACAACATCTATAAGCAATTAATAATTGTAACATTTTCAAGAAAAGTTTGACAGGACTGTAAAACTTATGATGTTTTGCATTGTATTTCAAGATTAAGTGGTACAGGTTTATTTTTGTTGCAGTACAGCCATGTAATTACACGTTAGGGGAATCAGTTGTAAAACAAGTAAAAATTTGTTGAGTCTTGTGAAGTTGACTTGTGAGGGATCAGGGTAATGAGAGAGAAAAAGAGCTGCCCTCGGGAGCCAGGGACGAGGAGACGTATGTGTGAGCGTGTGTCTGCAGAAGAGAAAAAGAACACAAGTATTGGGAAGAAAAAGTTGGATGCTATTGTCCAACACTCATACACTAGGGAGTGAAGAAAGATAAAATAGCTGAACCATCCAGTTGAAAGGAAAAACAAATGAAAGATAGAGAAGATAATGCAGGAATTCCACAAATCCCCAGTGATGAGTCAGGGAATGATACGTCTCGGCGGAGGCCCTAATAAATTCCTGCCTTGATTGGGAGCACGATGTGAGGCTTAGGTTGCGGGGGCTGCCTGCAGGAATCTTGTCTTGCCTCATCCAACTCTCTCAGGACGCTGCAGTTGATTGCGGAGTCGGCCTATGTCAGTTGTCACTCAGTCAGATCTCTTCGGTAATCATGGTAGAGTATGATTGAAATAATTGGACTTAATAGGCCTTGACTGGAAACGTCTTGGGTGTTCTCAATTAAACAAGCAAGTGTCCTTTTTGGAAATCAGGATTCGTCAAATCAGCATTCAGTCAGAAACCCACACCTGAGGTGAAGCTTATAGCCAAAGCACACAGTTATGATGAGTTCCAGCATTTAGTGATTAAACATTGACATTTTCAGTGTCATGATGCATGTTCTCATCAAACATACTTTTTTTGTTTAGGCTGAAATATTTCTTACGGACTTTATTCAGACTTTTTGTTTCAGCTATAGGTGTCTGATGTTCCCATAGTCATTGTGGGAACGCTTGTAAATATCAGGGAATTTTGCACTGCAAAAAATGATTTCCTTCCTTGGTATGTTTGTCTTGTTTTCTAGTATAAATATCTAAAAATTCTTGAATTAGGATGCTTTTACTGGACAAGTAAAATGACTTAAATTACCCAAAATGACAAAAATTACCCAAATTGTGTTAGTTTTTGCTTAAAACAAGCAAAAATATCTGCCAATGAGGCAAGAAAAATAATCTTGTTCAGGCTTTGATTTAAGATTATTTTTCTTGCTTGTTTTAAGTGAAAACTAACAAAAATTTGATAATTTTTTCAGTCAAGTAAATGCATCCTGATTTGAGAATTAGATATTTATACTAGAAAACAAGACACAAATACTAAGGAAGAAAATCATTTTTTGCAGGTTTTCCAGGTCTGACAAAATTATGAACATTAATTCTAATCTTAAAAGTCATGGAAATTTCTGTAGTGAATAAACACCATTACTTTTTAATAGATGTGGTCAGTATTTTTATTTTTTTTTAAATTAAAATATTAATACTTGTGTTGCATTTAATGTTACAAAAAGATTTCAAATGCTGTTCTTTTGAACTTTATTAGTCATAGAATAAACTGCAGTTTATTAATCACAGAATTAATCACAGAAACAATTGTGAAGGATCATGTGACACTGAAGACTGGACTATTGGCTGCTAAAGATGGAATCAATTTTATATATATATATATATATATATATATATATATATATATATATATATATATTAGAATTGAATTTAAATTTTAATATTTCAAAAATGTTGTAAAATATAGTATATTTGATTAAATAAATGCAGCCTTGGTAAGCATAAGAAATTTCGGTAACACTTTACAATAAGGTTCCATTATAATGTTAGTTAATGTATCAACTAACATGAACAAACAATGAACAATACTTTTATTACAGTATTTATTAATCTTTGTTAATGTTAGTTAATAAAATTACAGTCATTGTTAGTTCATGTTAATTCACAGAGAATTAACTAATGTTAACAAGCACAAATTTTTAATTTAAGATTAATAAATGCATGCTGTAGAAGTTTTGTTCATTCTTAGTACATGTTAACTAAAGTAGTTAACTAATGAACCTTATTGTAAAGTAGAAAAAAAAAAAGTCTTACTGACTTTAAACTTTTGAAATGCAGTTAACAGGTTTTTATTTTATTTTATTTTATTTTATTTTATTTTATTTTATTTTATTTTATTTTATTTTATTTTATTTTATTTTATTTTATCTAAAATGTTTTATCTGCTAGATGTTGCTGTGTTGTTGAGCTTGTGTGGAGTAACACACAATTTCAAGCCGTAATGATTTATGAGCTAATTGTTCTTTTGAGTCTGATTTGTGAGCTAATTGTTCTTTTGAGTCAGCTCGTTTGAGTGAATTAGTCTAAATGATTCATTAGCAAATCAGTCTGAATCAAAATTAATTTTACAAGTCCTTTTCCAGTAATCACAATCAACTGGAAACATCAGAAAAGCCGAAAGCCCTTAGAAGCCTTGGTAAACAAGTTTTGTTTTTGTAAACTTAACTTTTTAATAAATGTAAAATTAAAATATGAACATTACTTATAACCCTCACTGATGACATCATTGTAATATTTGCGAACTAAAATGTTATTAGTCACATCTTGCTTGCATGTACTACCACAGCATTAAACCTAAGCTTATTTAAAACTTTAACGCCATTCTTTTCCAGCCTTGCAAGCACTGGTATTTCCGTCAGGAAATGCATATCTAGTTTTCCGATTAAATCATTGGGTTAAAGTACTTCAAGATTCAAGATGTTTGAATTTGGGTTGTTGCCTCACCTATGTAACCCCTGGTTAGCCAGAGCTGTCAAAATACATGCACTGCAGGCAGATACATTTATGTGTGCAACACAAATTAGTCGGATGCCAATCAGTGCAACTGGCCCAGAGGGCGGCACTATCTCTACAGCTGTTAACATATCATGTTTGACATTGAGCCACTACTCCACGCCCCTGGCCACCACACCCTTATGAGCGGACTGAGATTTATGGGAGCTTTGGGGCCCGTGGGCTGCAGTTTAACTCTGATTCTGCACTCGTCATGCAGGAGGTTGTGATTACAGGCCAAGCTGGAACCGGTAGGCCTGAGTCAGCGCCATCTCGCTAGGAATCTATGCAAACCCACATGAATGTACATACGCAGATGCATACTCTGATGTGAAAACCATCTTTCCAAACATGCACATAGATAAAGAAAGTCACTGTGACCTTAACAGTCTCTGAAAACACACTTTACGTTGTCAGATATACATGGGAAGCCATACAGCGAGGATCGCAAGCGCACAACCATAATTCGTTCCTCTGAATTACACACACTCACTCACACCCATATCCTCACAGCCTGCTGTTGGTATGATCGCTCTTCCTTTCATGCATGCCAGCTAATCAAAAAAGCGTGGCTTAGATGTGGAGAAAATGTGCGTGCGTGAGGGAAAAATAAAAGGGTTTGTTTCACTATAATGAATAGTTTTAGTATATTTGTTTTGTTTTTTACTCAAATTATCTAAACATGCTTATAAAGAGATAAATTTACTACTTGTGCAAACAAAATTGCATGAAATAAGACTTGTTTTTTTTTTTTTTAGAGAATCTTAATTGAATTGTGTTTATTATTCTTACACTTTACACTTATTCTTATATAACCCTTGCAGAATCTGTGAATATGTGAATAATTTTAACAAAATAAGAGAGATCATACAAAATGCATGCTATTTTTTATTTAGTACTGTCCTGAGTAAGAAATTTTACATAAAAAATGTTTACATATAGTCCACAAGACAAAAAATGAACACTCCACTTTTTTTGCTAATAGCTTAGCATAGATCATTGAATCAGATTAGACTGTTAGCATCTCGCTCGATGCTAACGGTCTAATCTGATTCAATGATCTATGCTAAGCTATTAGCAAAAAAAGTGGAGTGTTCCTTTAATACTGTGTGTGGTTACCTGGATGATCTACGACTGTAGGTCCTGCAGATTCTTCAGTTTTCCAGAATTCTTTGCATATTTGCCTTTTCCAGCAGTCACTGTATGATTTTGAGGTCCATCTTTTCATACTGAGGACAACTGAGAGACTCAAACACAACTATTAAAAAAGGTTCAAACATTCACTGATGCTCCAGAAGGAAACACGATGCATTAAGAGCTGGGGGGTGAAAACTTTTTGAATTTGAAGATTAAGGTAAATTGTACTTATCTTCTGTTGCTTCTGAAAAATTATAATTATATTATATTATAATTAAAAAATATTTTAAAAATCATAAAAAAATAATAATAAAATAAAGATTCAATTATATTTCAACAAAATAAGAAAAAATTTGACATCTTCATCCTGTTCAAAAATTTTCACTCTCTTAATGCATTGTGTTTCCTTCTGGAGCATCAGTGAATGTTTGGATCTCAAAATCATACAGTCACTGCTGGAAAGGATTCAAAAGATGCTGGAAAACGAAAGAAACTGCAGGACCTGGAGGATTTTTCTGAAGAACAGTGCTTAGTTTAACTGTTCGGAACAAACAAGCGACTCATGAACAACTATCACAAAACATAACCACACACAGTATTAAGAACCAAGGGTTCCCAAACTTTTGTATGGGGATATTTTTATAATTTCTTTTTTTATTTTTTGTCTTGTGGACTATATGTAAACATCTTTTATGTAAAATATCTTACTCAGGACAGTACTAAATAAAAAATAACATGCTTTTTGTATTATATGTCTTATTCTGTTAAAATGATTCACATTTTCACAGATTCTGGAAGGGGTTCTCAAACTTTCGCATGCCACTTTATAGTTGTTTTTTATTTTCATCTTGTTTTTAAGTATCTACACATGCTTAAATCAAGATAAATGTACTTCTTGTGCAAGCAAAACTGCATAATATAAAACTTGTTTTCAGAGAAACTTAATTAAATTATGTTTGTTATTCTTACACAATGGCTAATTCATTTTATTTAGTATGTTTTTGCTTGTTTTAGGCATAAACCTGTATGAGTTTCTTTCTTATGTTGAACATAAAAGACAATATTTTGAAGAATGCTGGTAATCAAACAGTTGATGGTCCCTATTAACTTCCATAGTATTTCTTTCCCTGCTATCAAGTCAATGGGGACTCTTTGGTTCTTCAAAATTCTTCTTGGAGTGTCATGAGGGTGAGTAAATGATAATAAAATGTTCATTTTGCAGTGAATTATTCCTTTAAACAATACTTTTAGTCAACTTGAGTTTGTTTGCAGGGTTGCCAGGTTTTTAACAACAAAACCTGCTCAATTGCTAGCCCAGTGGCCTTTCGGGGGTTCTCCCTGGTAAAAATAGCGTTCCGGGAGGTAAATACACGTTTTTTGGCTAGGTACCCCTGAAAAAATTCACATTCCAGGTGCTAAATATCACGTTATTGGGGTCGCTTCAATCCGCGGACATGAAAAACAACCCACAGCAACAGTGTTAAAGTTGCCCAGGTCCGTGGGAAATTCACTGACTTGGCAACACTCTTTGTTTGTTCACTAAATGCCTATTTTCCTTAAGACAAAAAGTTTTTGTCATGGTAACTACATTTCTTTATTCAGCAAAAGGAAAGGATGCACAATATATCTGTACAGTATTGGTTACTGGCCTATCCACCTTATTTTTCAATGCGGAAGTAAGCTGTTTTCTGGTAATGTGCACTCATAGTTAATCACTACCTGATCTCATGATGAAAACGTGCCTTTGGGAACTACGCAAGACGCAAAGTACGTACCATTAAGTACATATCACTGCGGTTTCCAACAGAAATGAACACTAGAGGTGGTAAAATAGCAAGCACTTGAAATCGTTTTTTCATACACAGTTATGATTACATCTTCATATGTTTCACTTTCCGAACGTAACAAGCTTGTTCTGTAAAATTAACAATGGGGTGGTAAAACAGCGAGAAAAACGTGTACTAGTGCAGATGGTACACTATTTTAAAACGTCATGGAGCATTAGAGTTGCAGCGCCACTCAACGGACATTTCAAGTCGGAAAACCAACGTCACATAAAACGTACCATACTATACGTACCTCTATGTATCTGTTCCGGTGGAAAAAACGAACATTCCTTTAGCGCCACTCAGTGGACATTTCACATCGAATATGTCACAAAACGTACGTGGTGGTACGTATTTCGCGTCTTGTGAAAAAATTCCCACAAGTAGGTTTTCATCATGAGATCAGGTCGGTTAATCTTTAAGTACACTAAAAATGTACACTAACAGTGTTAAATGTAGTTTTTATCAAATCACGAAATTAATGACCATTTTTTTTATATTGTATATTATAACGTTGTTGGATTTATTTTTTCCCCCATGATCTAATAAACCTCAAGTGTCTGATTCTGCGGAATATATCTCAATTTATCTCATCAACATAATCTGATCCTAGAATTGCCTAACATGCACAGAATGTACTTGCATTCATCCAGTTAGAGCTGTGCTTGACCGGCCAACCTAACTCAGCCGTACTGAACAGAATTGGACTTAGATCAGTTGATAATAGATACGTCTTTTTCTCCAGGTGGAGCAGATCTTTGTGTGTGGCCTTGTGTCGCATGTTCAAGACCACCTTGCTCCATTCAGCCCGCATAGCTTGTGTTTGGATGACTTCCTGCTTCATCAAGCCGTTTGCTGAGACAAACCAGGCCTGGTTAGAATCAAAACGTACATGCGCACACATTCGCCTCCTCACTGGCCCTCGAGCTCTCGCATTACACATCGAGTGTAATGTCACTTTTCTTTATCCAACACCTTTCTCTGCGTCCACATGATTAATGAAGCCCCCACCTGCATTCATCACTCAAACACTCAGGGTTTGTCTGTGAGTAACGGCAGTGGACCTGAGGCAATGCAGAGCCATGAAGTTTCTGTTGTTTTGAGAGAATTACAATTATTTAGACCAGTGACTTCATAGTGTACACACACCCAGTTGAAAGATTTAAGAGACCATGCTAATTTTGTATATTGAGGGGTGTTGATATTAGCTTGATGCTAGATTTAGTACATAATAGTCCTTACTACCTTTCTGGGCCTTGAACGTGGTTGCTGTCTATGAGTCAGAAAGCTCTCGTATTTCATCAAAAATATCTTAATTTTTGTTCCGAAGATGAACAAAGGCCCTCGAAATGACATGAGGGTGGGTAATTAATGACAGAATCTTCATGGTGGCCTTTGGATCACTTGGTTACCTAGACTTTCAATGGAGGGACAGAAAACTCTCTGGTTCCATTTAAAATATCTTAATTTGTGTTTTGAATATTATTGAACGATTTATGGGTTTGGAACACCATGAGCGCCAATACAGTAAATGATGACAGAATTTTCATTTTTGGATGAACTATCCCTGTAACAGTCTGTCCTGACCAGATGAGATGCAGTGAGTTTCCAAATGCAACATGGCTACAAGACACAACAAAAACAATCACAAATCACAACCAGTCAGAAGAGAATGTGGCTCTCTCTTTGCAAGTGCTGAGTGTACTTTGCACTCACAATGAAATGGATAAGTACATAATCAAATTAATGAATAATAAACCATGTTAACTATTCAAAATACACGCTCGGTGACTGATTTGTCATGTTTGTTCACATAGAGTTCACACTCTAAACATTCTCATGTACTTTAAGTTCTTTTCACAATCTGACATGAATTATCCATTGTGGCTTTCAATGGCCACATGCACACTACAGCTAAATTCGGTTGTCAGTTCACCTTTTACTCCTTAATCACGTTCTGTACACACATAATTCGCTAAAATACGGGAGTGACAACCGCATTAAAGGAGAAGTCCACTTCCAGAACAACAATTTACAAATGAAGAGTTTCGTTGCAAAACGCGATAAACGCCATTTTTTGACATTTGGATTTTATTATTGGAAATCACTGTTCAGATGTACCTTAATCTATGTGTGAATTGGTGCCATTAATAAAATTTAAGAATGTACATTTTAGGCCTACTATAAAATGTATTTTTTCACAAAACGCGATATCCGCCAGACCAGTTTCTTTACAAAGTGCGATATAACCAGGGTTCTAAATTAACACCCGCCAACCCGCCAAATGCGGGTTAAAAATCATTTTGGCGTGTATTGATAAAAACTTACCAGCCAGTTTGGCCGGTGATGCATGAGCCAATCATGCAAATCATGTCAGAGAGGCTCTGGGTCGTTTGTCCCCTCCGTCCTACATTTCACATGAACACTACACTACGGGTGACGTTTTAGATACCTATTGGCAGCAGCGCGCAGAAACTGTACGCTTCGGTTTGCGGGTCCAATCAAGGACGACAAGAGCGCGAAAATACAAACAGGTAATAGGAAATATCGGATGAGCAAAGAGGACTGAGCTGGACAGCGAAATAAGCTAAAATCAAAATGCTGCGGTGGTTAGGACAGACGTCAGGATCAGGAAGAGGTGAGAAGAGGAAGGAGGCAGAAGATGAAAATGTTGACAGAGCGTGCGAAACAAAGAGAAGGAAGTTTAATTGTAAATGGCAGACAGGTCGTCATTGGCTAGTGTTTGATAGTAAAAATGCGGTCATGTTTTGTCAGATTTGCCGTGAGTACAAGAAAGAAAAAAATAAAACTAACAGTTTCGTGGTGGGGACCAGTAATTTTAAAATCGAGGCAGTAAAGGACCACGAGAAAGCTCGAAGTCACCAGGAGAGCCTTCAAATAAAAACCGCTAAGACGGTTCCCGTTGAAGACAGTGCACTTTCTGTGCGTTTTTTCATGCACTGTTAATAAAATGATCAAATTTTCATTCAGTGGCATTCATAATCTCTTATTTTCACCACGTAAAAATTTGTCTAATGGAAATTCTTATTGGCTACGTAGGCTACGTTTATAGCGTTTTGCAAAAAAAAAATCTTATGTTGTGTATGTTCTGGTCAAAACTAACTCAGAATCTTATTATTATTAATCAATCTTTGTATATACTATTCCATATATTTATGATGTATTGTTTTTTTTAAACAAATTTAAGATGTTTGACAATGTTAAGATAAATATGTTGCATTTTGGCATGGTTTTTGACTTATTTATGAACTATTTATGGACATAAAATTAAATAAAAAATATCCTGGATTTGAAAAATATTGTGTCCCTGGCCTTCACTGAGCTCAAGTAATAGTTTAATGTACAAAAATTGTGAATGAACTTGACTGTTGATGTCTTAAATAATAATGTCAAATAACCAACATTTCTCAAAATGGATATATCTCGTTTTGCAACGAAACTCTTCAAATAATGTACTCACCCCCTTGTCATCCAAGATGGTTCAGGTCTTTCTTTCTTCAGTCATAAAGAAACTGTGTTTTTTGAGAAAACATTTCAGGATTTTTCGCCATATAATGGACTGATATGGTGCCCAGAGTTTGAACTTCCAAAATGCAGTTTAAATGCGGCTTCAAATGATCCCATATGCGGTTGTAAACAATCCCAGCCGAGGAAGAAGGGTCTTATCTAGCGAAACGATTGGTTATTTTCATAAAAATAATACAATTTAAATACTTTTTAATGTCAAACGCTCATCTTGTCTTGCTCTCCCGGAACTCTGTGTATTCTGGCTCAAGACAGTTAGGGTATGTCGAAAAACTCTGATCGACTTTTCTCCCTCAGCTTCAAAATCGTCCTATATCGCTGTTTTACATTTTTTAAGGGTGTTTGATCTTCTTTGCATGTTCACTTCGCAAAGACTGGGTCGGACTTCTGCAGCAATGTAGGATGATTTTGAAATGATTTTTGAATTTAAGGGAGAAAATAGGATCAGAGTTTTTTGACATACCCTAACTGTCTTGAGCCAGAATACACAGAGTTCAGGGAGAGCAAGACAAGACGAGCATTTGAGATTAAAAAGTATTTAAATTGTATTTTTTTAGGAAAATAACCAATCATTTCGCTAGATAAGACCCTTCTTCCTCGGCTGAGATCGTTTACACCGGCATTTGGGATCGTTAGAAGCCGCATTTAAACTGCATTTTGGAAGTTCAAACTCTGGGCACCATATCAGTCCATTATATGGAGAATAATCCTGAAATGTTTTCCTCAAAAAACACAATTTCTTAACGACTGAAGAAAGAAACACATGAACATCTTGGATGACAAGGGGGTGAGTACATTATCTGTAAATTGTTGTTCTGGAAGTGGACTTCTCCTTTAACTCCTGAAAAATACAGGTAGTGACAACCACATTTACAGAAATGCACAGTGTGTACAGAACTGAATCAGTGTTGCCAGTTCCGCTATTTTCCCCCTGGAATTGGGGTATTTTAACACTGTTGACACGGGTTGCTTTTCATGTCTGCCAGTTGAAGCGACCCTAAAAAACCTGATAGTTAGCACATGGAATGTGAATTTTACCAGGGGAGCCCATCCATAAAACGTGTATTTTACCCCCGGAACGCAATTTTTACCAGAGGACCCCCCTGCGAAACGCAATTGGGCTAGTTTAGGGCTAGTTTTGAGTATCAAATGGGCGGGCTTTATCGTGAAAACCTGGCAACCCTGATCTGAACTGAACAACTAGTTAACGGCATATTTAAACACGCATCAGAAATGTGTCTCTGTCTATATGTGAGATGTAAGAAAATAACAGTGAAATAAGTCTTAATCTTAACACATTTTGAACACACTGAAACTTGCAGTGTATGTGGCCATTATTGGTTATAAGTCACGCAAAAATATCTAAACTCAAATGAAACAATTTGAATACTGTACAAAAAACACAAGTGCCTGAGATTGTTAAAGAAAAAGAAACCATCCCAGAACAGAATCCTGTCACTTACTTCGTATAATTGTCACGTCTGTGTAACTTTTTGTACAGAGAAGCACGCATAGCACAGTTGCTGTTAGCTTTAGCATGTTCAGCTCCTCTTTTTTTAGCAATGTAGAAAAAACTGCAAACATTAAGTTAAGAAAGTGTCCAACATGCACTACAAAATGTAGAAAAGTGTGAATTTTGTGAAATGGGACGCGCAGGATGACTGCACCATGCATATTTTTGTCCAATAGGATGCTGTATAGAATAATTGCGCCCCTCCCCCAACTAACTAAATTCTACTAAGGGACAAATCAGCACAAATTAATAAAATGACTACTTTTTTTTACTAAATTTGACTATTTTTTTTTTTTCCCCAGTGTTTTCCAACCTAATATTCAGAAACAGATATAAAAACCTGTTTAAAATAAGCCATTGTTTTTGTAGTGTACTTGGCACAGATATTACCACTGTACCATTAAGAGGAAGTTCCATTTCATGTGAGAGGGTTTAGGTAGCTTCTGAGTTATGCCAGTCTGCACGTACATATACACACAAACCCCACACACGTTGTGTCACCACAGGCTTTGCTTGTAAAGTCAGAGCAAGTGTGAAACTAAAGAGGTGGTTTAAGGTTTTATGAGGACTGGTATTATGGCAGTGCGGAGTGTGAAAGGAGAACTTCACCTCTCTCAGCGTAAGCTCATGTGGCACTTGGCTGTTTGCACCATTTACTGGCAGCCAAAAAAGTCTCAATCAGTTGTGCTACATTTGCAGAGCACAGCTTTCAAAGCACCGAAGCGTTTTGCCTCAGTGTTGTGATGTCATTCTGAATGTAAAGCCTGTCATCGGGAGTGAATTGAGTGCATGATGTATGGTGGAAAAAGGGATCGGTGGATTAAAATGAAAGAGTTTAACCTTCAGTGAGTTTGAAGGGAAGCGCGGGTGATTTGGGATCCTTGATTCTTGCACACACCTCAAGCATCACTTCAACGGCATCAGCTGCACATAAATCACAGCAGACAGACTAGATTCCAGTTCTAAGCTGAGTGAAATATGCCAATAAACCAAACATTCAATGCTTTCTTGTGGTTAAAACAACTAGACGGAGCACAACGGAATGAAATAAAATGCAGGTGCGTTGTCATGTATTTTCAGTTAAAATTTAAAGTTGAATCTATTATAACAAATTAATTTAGGTTTACTGTTTTTGAAAGTGAAAAATTATCTGCTTTAGTGTTTAGAGAGAATCAAGTGTGGGTGGGGCTTAAAGAGATAGTTCAGCCAAAAATTTAAATTCTGTCATTAATTAGTCATCCTCATGTCGTTCCAAACCCGTAAGACCTTTGTTTATCTTCAGAACACAAATTAGGATATTTTTGATGAAATCCAATAGTTTTCTGACCCTCCATAGACAGCATACATATCTTAATTTGTGTAATGAAGATGAACGAAGGTCTTACGTGTTTGAAACAACATAAGGGTGAGTGATTTAATGACAAAATTTTCATTTGGGTGGACAATCCCTTTAAAAACAAAGTCAAAAATAATTTGAGTATTGATTGTATAATTAATGAAATTATTATTTTTTATTACAGCCTTTATGTAAAATAGTGGTAATATAAAATTTCATGTGTCCCCAGCTCCGGTATGAATGGATGTGCAACAGCAGAGTTGGAGAGTGTGTTTATGGTGCCGTGTCCCCTCTGGTGCATCAGGGCTCTAAGAGCACAGGGGGATAATGTTAGCTTGTAAAACTTTAGGAGCTTTCAGCCACAGCCAGCCTTTATATGCAGGGACAGAGCTGCACTGTGGGGACTTTCCTGCAATGCTGGTACTTTTTCATTATGGAAAGCTTGGAGAGCACACTGAACTGTTGGGACTTTTTTGTGAGCCGGAATTGGACAACTACACGGTGCACAGTTGACTTGATAAGGCGTTTTCTTCTTTCTCATCTGTGTAACATTTGTTTTAAATTCTTTCACTGAATAACTTGCCTTTAACATTTTAATTTTCTACAGAAGACTGTTTACTGTTTTAGATTAAAAAATAATCATTTTAATTAACTGACCTAAAAGGTTAGTTCTGTCATTAATTACTCACCCTCATGACATTCAAATTAAATATTTTTGATGAAATCTGAAAGCTTTCTGATCCTGCATAGACAGCAACACAACTACCACCTTCAAG
Organism: Cirrhinus mrigala; assembly: GCA_036247105.1. Classification (NCBI taxonomy): domain Eukaryota; kingdom Metazoa; phylum Chordata; class Actinopteri; order Cypriniformes; family Cyprinidae; genus Cirrhinus; species Cirrhinus mrigala. The sequence goes on along the minus strand of CM070012.1, from coordinate 20,053,774 downwards.
GGCCATAAAGGTAGTAAGGACATCATTAAAATAGCCCATGTGACATCAGTGGTTCAACCGTAATGTTATGAAGCTATGAGAATACTTTTTTGTGCATAAAGAAAACAAAAATAGTAATTTTATTCAACAATTTCTTTATTTAGTACTGACCTGAATTAGATTTTTCACATAAATGAATGTTTACATATAGTCCACAAGAAAAATAATAGTTGAATTTATAAAAATGAACCTGTTTAAAAGTTTACTTGATTCTTAATACTGTGTGGTTACCTGAATGATCCACAGCTGTGTTTTTTTGTTTAGTAATAGTTGTTTATGAGTCCCTTGTTTGTCCTGAACAGTTAAACTGCCTGCTGTTTTTCAGAAAAATCCTTCAGGTCCTACAAATTCTTTGGCTTTTTCAGTATTTTTGCGTTTTTGAACACTTTCCAACAACGACTGTATGATTTTGAGATCCATCTTTTCACACTGAGGACAACTGAGGGACTCATATGAAACCATTACAGAAGGTTCAAACACTCACTGTTGCTCCAGAAGAAAAAACAATGCAATAAGAGCCAGGAGTTGTAAACTTTTGAACTAAGATGCGTACATTTTTCTTATTTTGCCTAAATATTATGTTTTTTTTTTTTTTTCATTTAGCACAGAAGCTACATGTTTCCCACAAGACAAAATAATTAAAATAATTTACACTGATCTTTTCACGCCCTGGCTCTTAATGCACCGTGTTTCCTTCTGAAGCATCAGTGAACATTTGAACCTTCTGTAATAGTTGAATATGAGTCCCTCAGTTGTCCTCAGTGTGTTAAGATGGATCTCAAAATCATACAGTCCTTGTTGGAAAGCATTCAAATACACAAAAATACTGAAAAAGCCAAAGAATTTGTGGGACCTGAAGGATTTTTCTGAAAAACAGCGGGCAGTTTAACTGTTCAGGACAAACAAGGGACTCATAAACGACTATCGCTAAACAAAAAAACACAGCTGTGGATCATTCAGGTAACAGCACACTATTAAGCATTAAGCATTTGGAAACTTTTGAATGGGGTCATTTTCATAAATTCAACTATTATTTTCTCTTGTGGACTATATGTAAATGTCTTTTATTTTAAAAATAACATGCATTTTGTATGATCCCTCTTGTTTTGGCAAAACGATTAGCATTTTGCAGATTCTTCAAGGTGTATGTAAACTTTTGACTTCAGTTGTATCATGGTATTAACATAGCCTTCATGGCATGTCAGTAAAAATAAAGGTGCTTTAAAAGGTTCTTCAAGCGATGCCATAGAAGAACCATTTTTGGTTCCACAAAGAACCATTCAGTCAAAGGTTCTTTAAAGAACCATCTCTTTCTTAACTTTTTATAATCTGAAGAACCTTCTTTTGCCACAAAGAACCTTTTGTGAAACAGAAAGGTTCTTCAGATGTTTAAGGTTCTTTATGGAACCATTTAGACAAAATAGGTTCTTCTATGGCATCGTGAAGCACCTTTATTTTTAAGAGTGTAATACCATTGTGCTTTTACTGAGATGTATTAGTATGTGACAAAATCCAATGGAATTAAATGCATATAAGCTTGTACGTCTATATACACTGTTGCTCTTGACACACACACACATGCATACACACACAACCTTGCTTTCTCTGTCTCTTGTATCTTCTCTTTCTACATTTCTAGTGGTTTGGCACTAAAAGTAGCACTGAAGTGGGAATATCTGGTGCACTTAACATAGTTCCACAGAAATGCTAAGCTAAACAAGAATTTGTCTTTTGTTTGTGTGTCTTTAGTAGTTGGACGGGCTTTCTGCGCTCCGGTTCTCTCCACCAATTTACTGTAAATGTTCCATTCATTAATCCATCTGTTCTGTGTAATTGTACCATAGGTTGTGCAGGAATGTTGGCAGCCATCTTGACTTATTTTTGTCATATTCCTGCGCTTGCTAAACACATAGCCTTACTTCTGATAGTCCGGGAGACAAAATAAACTTTCTCGCTCAGCCGTACTAAATTGAATTAGGGTTTTAGCAATTAATTTGGCATCCATTTCTAAGGCAGGTCAACCGTCCTGTGGAAACATGGTGCTCAGATGTTGTTGGCTGCACTTCAGGAAGGTTCATGGCTCTGTGGACTTGTAATTGCACTCTGTGAAGGCAATCTCTTGATGAGCTCTAATGGACCCAGCGCTGCTCGGTGGTGCTGTTCAGTGTCCTACAGGAAGACTTTGAGCTTTCGGAGCACACACACACATTCAAAGACTTTGTTCTCTAGGGTATTTGCTCAACACAGAGCATAGAGGTGGTACTTCCTGAAACATTTACCCCCAGATTCCACCAGCAGACTTTTTTGGGCCACAGCTAAGCTTTTCCTAAACAAACACTTATTGTGTTCACACAATAAGTTCAAACAGTTTATACCAATGGCAGGTAGATAAATAAGTCCATTAGGAAAAAACTACAACCATTCAAAGCTAATAAATACAAAGGCCTTGATTCTGCTGCGTGATTACATGAAAGTCACTATAGCCTCTGTTTTACTCAATAATAAATAAACAAAAACGTAATTATGCTTGTGAAGGGAAACCTCAGGTCATAAACAGCTAAGGACGGACATATTTTAATGAAAAATGAGACCGTATGCTGTGGAAAACAGGAAGCTAACTAGCCACGGTCATTCGCCATGGCCGATCGTAGTGTTTAGATACAGTTCCAGAAATAGCACGTTAAGTACTGCATCATAGCGGCATGCAGATGTACAACAGGAGGGCCATGTGCATTTGTTTCTTTTTTTTAGCTAAATAATTCAGTCTTTTTCAGACCCAAACAGATTGTGAACATCTTAAAACAGTTATTCATAAAAGTATGTGTATGGTTATTTGAGCAGGTTCAAAATGAGGGAAATACATGGGGTAAAGTTTTGATTTTGCTCTGTTAAACCCATCAAACGAAACTAAAATTAAAATAATTTTGAAATACACTTTTTTTTTTTTTAAGTAGTAGCTCATCAAGGCTGCATATATTTGATCAAAATACAGTAGAAACTATAATATTTATTGTTAAAATATATTAATAAAATGTTATTTTTAAAACACTGTTTTCTATTTTAATTTATTTTACATTTTTATTTATTTCTGTGATGGCAAAGTGAATTTTCAGCAGCCATTACTCCAGTGTTTAGTGTCACATGATCCTTCAGAAATTATTCTAAAATGCTGATTTATTTTATTTTATTGTTTAAGATGTTAAATGTATTTACAGTCATTTTTTACAAATTTAATGTGTCCTTGCTAAATTATTCATTTTTTCAAAAAAAAAAAACTAAAATTTTTAATTAGTAGTGTATATTTATAATATTTTTAAAATATTATTAACAAGAAAATAAAATAAAATGTGCATATTGTGTGCAAGTTTTATACATCCGATAGTAAAACCATGGGTTACTTTGTTACCGAAAGTTTTGATTTGTTTAATTTAAACCAGACTTTATTAATTCTGTTAATATTAATGATACTGAAACATGATATCCAGTAAATGAGAAACACATTGTGGTTTGGTGTTGATGATATACTTGAACCTTACTGATGGGACTCTAGGGATACAATGTTGGGAAACACTGTCCTATGAAATCAGTTCAATCATGTGCTCATATGAAAGCTTGAGCAAGTAGTTTTAATAACAACTGCACATTTAGACAAAAGCCCTCGCTGAGCTGATGAATCTGCTGACTGAGTAAATGGGGGAGCTGGGAGGAGAAAGGACATAAAGGTAAAATATGTGTAGCACAAGGTCTGCTGTAAGATGTGTACAATTTATGGCTGACCAGGTTGAAAGCAAAATGAGGGATTTTTATTGGGTTAAATCTACTGCTCAATTCCCAAGAGCTGGGTCACTCTAGCCAAGAATCATCAGTTTTAGGTATGATAAAGCTCTTTTTCTGCCCTCCTTCCTGCGCCTGTTAGCAATGTCATGGATGGGTTAATTCACACAAAACTATCTAGAAAATGACTGCAGTGTGTTAGGTTGGATTTATGCCTGTAACAATAGGTGTAAGACACGGTCAGAAATTAACTTTTCCATTAAGGAGCAATATTTGCCCGCTGGAATTGATTTCCAGGGGCATTTTAAAATTTTTGTGATGCCAATTTTTTATAATCACCTTATTATTGTAAAAACCATATGTTGTCTTTAATGTCAAATAATTACATTTACCCAGTTACTTTAATCAATTCTTTAAACTTGTCAATAACAATAGATTGCTTACAGTAGCTCATATAGGGCCGTAATATTAGGACTAAAATCATTATTGTAGATTATTGCTCTTTATATTGTTATAATGATTATTAATATCAATAAAGAAAACAATATAAACGTTTTTGTTTTGTTTTGGGCACTTCACATTCTGGCTTCATAGACAAACATGTCAGTCCATGACGTTAGCCAAGTCTAGCACAAGTTATGCAAAAACTAATCACTGAAATTAATCTTTATTTACATCGTATCTGTACTGTGTCGCTGCACTACACAGCGTTTTCAGCGCTGACTAATCTAAGCGCCTCTGCATTCCTAAGTTTAACAGAAATGCGTTTGATTGGTTACAAGGCTCAACGCCGCACAAAACAGTGTGTAAAAGCAATCTGATGCAGTGTGAGCGAATTTATGGGGCGTTTTTGTTCATTTTGGTGGCCACAAGTTCTTGTTAATTTCCCACTCTGGTGTAAGATTACATCAAGGCATTTAAACTTTATCATTCAACTAATAAATGTTTCAGTTTATAAAAAAAAGTAATGTGGTGTACCATGGTACAATGTTGGTATTAAATTGTACTTGATACTGAATGATTGGCAATTTACTGTATTAACTTTTTGAAAATGTGTTTTTTTTGTTATTCAGAGTTAAAGCTAAAGTGAAACTTTAATTTCAAATGTTAAAAGGAACAGTAATTCTGCTACTGTGAAAAAATTCATTAGCTTCACTAAAGCTGCAAATAAAAGTAGCTACATTTCTCATATGTGACCCTGATAGGACAATATTTGGCTGAGATACAACTGGAATCTGAGAGTGCAAAAAAATCGAAATATTGAGAAAATCACATTCAAAGTTGTCCAAATGAAGTTCTTAGCAATGCATATTACTAATAAAAGTTAAGTTTTAATACATTTACGGTAGGAAATTTACAGAATATCTTCATCAAACATGACCTTTACTTAATATCCCAATGATTTTTAGCATAAAAAAAAACGATAATTTTGATCTATACAGTGTATTTTTGGCTATTGCTACAAATAGACCTGTGCTACATACGACTGGTTTTGTGGTCCAGGGTCACATATATACACTACCATTTGGGTTCAGAAAGCATTTTTTGAAAGAAATTAATACTTTTATTCAGTAAGGATGCATTAAATTGATCAAAAGTGGTAGTTAAGACATTCATAATGTTACACAAAATTCTACTTCTACTTAAAATAGATTTCTATTCATCAAAGAATCATTAAAAATAGATGAGTTTCCACAAAAATATTAAGCAATACAACAGTTTTCAGCATTTATAATAATAACCAGTGTTTGTTAAGCATCAGATCAGCATATCAGAATGATTTCTGAAGGATCATGTGACACTAAAGACTAATGGTTGCGGAAAATCCAGAAATAAATAGTTCATTTGAATTATAATTGTATTTCACAATAATACACCCTACCCCAAATTTTTGAATAGCAGTGTAATATTGAAATTGAACAGTTTAAAAAAAAAAAAAAAAAAAAAAAAAAAACATTGATGTAGCCTTTCATAGCATTAATGTGTCAGTTGTAACGCTACTGAAAAATGTAGTTAAGTTACCGTAGTATTGTAGAACTCCGCCTCTTTTGCAAGAGTGTTACTGATCTGATGATGGGTTGAATTATGTAAAAATGTACATAAAAAGAAGAAACGAGTAAATTGTGTTCTCTCTTCCTCTCTCTTTCTCGTTTTCTGATCATATGTGACTGATTAGAGGATGGGACAGGGAGAGAAGCGCAGGCTTTGTTTTCCCTCTCTTGGCCTTCTTGGAATTCCAACGGATTTACGGTGCACTCACCCCTCTGATCCTACTGATCAATGAGACCCTGGAGATGGACAGATGAAGACCCCCCTCCTCTCCCTCTCTCCCTTCTCTCTCTCTTCTCTCCTCCCCGTCTCTTTCACTTTCTCTGACTTGTGTCTGTTTTGTTCAAAGACGCAAGAGCCCCAGCTGTGGAGTGGCTAATTTTGGCAGTGACTTTGTCTTTTTATAGTGGCTTTGATCCATTAGAACTGATGGGGAAAGGGATAGGATTCACATCGGAGTGGCCTCTTCAACACCGTGTTTGTGTGCTGGATAAACTGATACAGATTTGCATCTCCCTGGCCTGTGATGTGACCTCATCATGTTTTGGTGTTTAGATAAAACCGTCGCCATAGAAACTGCCCACCAAACCCCTGTATTCTTCTGTTTCATGCAACGCCACTATATTACCTCACCACCAAGTTTATATCCCGAACTTATCAACTTACTCAGTGTGTAATCATGTGACAGTAGCTATCAGAATCTATATGTCTTTTGATTTGCTCATTATATTATATTATATTATATTGTAATGTAATCAAATCTCAAATGTTTCCTATTCCCCACCATTTCCTTTACTCAATGATAATCATAAATATGACAATTTGGAGGAGAAGGTCAGGATTCAAACAGATGAATGAAATTAGAATAGAATGATGAATAAAATGAGGATCTCTCTCTTTCTTTTTCCTCCCTCTCAAATTACAGCTAAAATCAGTGTTTTGGGTGGAAAAAAAAACAAGTAAATTATTTTCAGATTTCGATTAGGTGCTTTGAGGTTTTTCTCAAAGCACATGTGGAAGTAATATAACATTTTGCACTGTTTTATTTCAAATAACATATCCTTTATACTTCAACAGTGCTTTAATATTCCCGTAAAACTAAAGAGTCACGACTGAGAGAGTAGGTCCTGCAGTATTTGACATTACAGGCCATTTCATGAAGGAGGAATGAAATTACTTCAGCATTAATAAACAAAGGCATTTTTATGGTCATGACCTCTTCACTTGCTCTCTTGCTATAATATGTCATTTTTTCTGTAATAATTGTGAAATTAAAAAAGCGTCTTGCCGCTGCAATTCGGAACACGTAATTGGTTAGCGTAGGAGTTGTGTGTGTTAATTCACTTCTATCAAATGGGCTTATCGTTATATCAAAGTCTGGGCACAGGAGTTTGTTTATGGTGAGATCATGCAGAATGAATGCAAAGAGATTGAAAGAGCACTGACAGTTCATTGGCACAGCAGCGCTCTGTAACCTTTCAGCACATTAGTACTAGACCACACAGTCATCATCTATTAAAACATTATGTACGCACTTCCCCTATATCGTATTCTGTAAAATATTTACTAAATATTATCATATTGTTAATGTAATTTACTTCATTTTGTTAGTTGGACACAACGCAGCCTGTGTGACAGCTGTAAAGTAAAGTCAAAGTTTGTTGTTATCTATATTAGTGTTGATTTTGTTAACGAAACCTATGGGGAAAAATGCTGACGAGCTTTTGTCCCGGGACTAAAACGAGATGATGACGAGAGGGCAATAAGGTCAATAAACGATAACTGTGACTAAATCAACATGCAATATCATTGACAATAGAAGACAAGACTAAAATGTATTTTAAAAATATGCCAAAATCTATTTGTATTTTCGTTGGAAAAACAGAGACAAAATATTATTGCGGACTGCTGTACATAGCTTTGCGAGCTTTTGTTGCGGTTGCCAGATATCAAGAATTCAAATCCCCAAATCAGGGCTTCTCTGTTAAAAGGATACATTTTCTGCCCGGTGTTTTGCTTTATTTTTGCAATCTGGCAACCACGTGCTCGCTCTTCATTACGGAAGCTCCGACGATGATCTGAAAACACAGACAAACAAATAAGCTGAAGTTTAGCGATCTCCATGTGAGGCTTAAATTGAAGCGTCCTTCGGGCTCTCTGTGTTCTGTCATGAGATCTCAACTACTTTGTTTGCGATTGTGGATGCTGAATAAAAGCAATAACTCAACCGCTGTTGTTTTAATAGAGAAACATTATTGCAATTTGGTTTTGCTATTTATGGAAGCCTGTTTCCGCCACAGAATAAAACATAAAAAAAGGTAATTGTGACTTTTTAATCTTGCAATTCTGACCTTTTTTCTCAGAATTGTGAGATACAAACTCACAGTTGTGAGTTATAAAGTCAAAGTTGTGAGATATAAACTCAAAATTCTTTTTTTCTCATAATTGTGAGTTTATATCTTGCAATTCTGACTTTATAATATGCAATTGCGAGTTATTAAATCAAAATTGCAAGGTATAAACTCGCAATTCTAAGAACATAGTCTTTTTTCCGCTCAAAAATTTGATTTTGTTACTTGCAATTGCAAATTTATATCTCAGAAAAAAATCAGAATTATGAGATATATCACTTGCAAGAAAAGATGTTAGAATAGTTTGTTTTTATCTCTCAATTCTGACTTTATTTCTTGCAATTGTGAGTTTATATCACACAATTCTGAGAAAAAAGTCAGAATTGTGAGTTTATATCTTGCAATTCTGACTTTAGAACTTGCAATTGTCAGTTTATATCTCACAATTCTGAGAAAAAAGTCAAAGTCCATGTGTATGAGCCGAATTCTGTTGATTTGTGCTTATTGGTGAAAGTGCAATACCTGAAATGCAAATATAAATTTTTCAAATAACAACAATCATTGCAATTTATAATTTTGAGCAAAAATTTAATTTAATTTAATTTTATTTTATTTAATTTAATTTTATTTTATTTTATTTATTATTTTTTAATCAGTTTAACCATTATACAGCATGATGAAAATGTGAAAGGTTTTCAGTGACTAAAAATAGACCAAAATGCTCAGACATTTAGTTGACTAAAACTTGACTAAACAAAAACAGGACAAGGTTGACTAAATATGATAATAACTAAAAATTACGTTTGACACAAGACTAAGGCCAAGACCATTTTAAAAGACTAAGATTAAATTTAAAAAAACAAACCAAAAAAAAAACACTAATATCTGTTGTCTATGAAAAGATTTTTGTTTTTGTTGTTGTTGATCAGTGATCCTAAACTTATAGTATGGATCAAAAGTTTGAGGTTGGCAAGTTTTTTTTTATGTTTTTATGTTGAAAAAAAAAAAAATAGTAATGTTAAAAAAAAACAGAGATGTTAACACAACTTAAATCTGCAGTCTGTAACTGTTTTTGTGTTCAAATTGTACAAAATTTATATAATAAGGGAGTACATCATGAATCCATTTTTCAAACCATGTTTTTGGCTTATCTTCAACCACTACGGTATACTTAAAATAAATTTTTATATTCAGACTACTTCAGACTGGTTCTGGTAGGAGCCACTGCGGAGTAGCCCAGTACCTGCATGATTCGTCATAGACATAAACAGGGAGAAGTAGCTCCGGCTGCAATATTCTTCCACAAGATGCACACTGTAAAAAATAAAAATCACAATTTCTTGAGTCAGCTTAAAATAATTTGTTACCCCACTGCCTTAAAATTTTAAGTTCAGTCAGCTAAAATAAGTTTAGCCAACTTAAAATGTTAAGTTGTACTAAGTAACAACTTAGATATTTGTGTTTGCTAAACTTAACAAATGGGTAAGTAACCCAGCTGCCTTGAAATTTTAAGTTGATTCAACTCAAATATCTAAGTTGTCACTTAGTATAATTTAACATTTTAATTTGAATAAACTTTTTTTTGAGTTGACTGAACTTAAAATTTTATATAAGGCAGCCAGGTTACAAATTATTTTAAGTTGACTCAACAAATTGTTTTTTTTACAGTGCATGCAGTTCTGTTTATTAACCGCTACAGTGCCAAAAGTTATGGACTGCAGCTTTAAAAAACCTAAAATGTAACTTATTTCTGAGCTGACAAAGTTTTAATTTGAAAGCTGTTTTTTTGATAGAAATCTTTGTTCCGTCTTTCACGCAAATGAGCAAAACTGCTCTAAAGAATCAAGTAGTCTTGCTGTAAAACTCATTAGCGTGTCTGCTCCTCCTCAGATCCCCACACCACCAAGCAGGAGTCATCAGGGAGGTCACCAGACATCCTTTGCCTGCTTTGACCTAGCTGTCTCTCAGGAGAAGAAAGGTCAAGGCGACCATTTTAGGGTTCAAGGAGTGATGAATGACTAGCGTTTCTGTTCTGTCATAAAATGGTGTTTAGTTTGACCTTATTCACAATGGCTTTGTTTCTTTTTTTGAGGTGAGGCTATACTATGTTAGATTAGTTTTAAGCAAAACAATTGTAATCCCATACTTTGTTATGCACCGGGAATATTAACTCAACTCCACCACATTGTTAGTCTTTGAGCTGACAGCTCTAGTGCACTTTTGGGGCTACAATTACTGCGGAATGCATCCTCCTTATGCGGCTTATTAGTTAGCATCAATGAGCATATGATATAAAACCCATTATAAATGCCATCAGGCAGAAATATTCTGCAGTTCTGTCGAGAAGATCTTCTTTGGAACCGCAGCGTATTTCATTTCGCTTTCGTCTTCCTGCAACTATTTCAAAACGACAAAGAAAGAGAGACCAAAAACATGAAAGAGAAGGGAAAAGTGGTGGATGAATCAAAGAAGATGAGAGACCACAAGCTGGTGATGGCTTGAGCAGGGCCGAGCTTCTTGAGGCAAGAGGCTGGCAGACGTACACATTCCAGCAGGCTAATTTACGAGCTCCTGTGAGCTGACTAATCCACCCTGATGCATCATGGAGGAGAATAGACTGATTGCGTAATAGACCACCATAACACCATTTACTTCAGCCGCCGTTGTGCTCTCCTCTTGTTTCTTTATGTCACACATCTTAATCCCGCCTGGTGTCGGTCCATTTATTTTTCATGTGTTAATTAGTGGTTCTTGCTAAAGCTGTTAGTATTGCTTCTGCTTAGAGAGTTTTGAAACTTTTAGCACAGACATGGTTGATGACCTCAAATCATGCGGCTTGCTGAAGAGAGGTGCGCTGTTAGTGATAAGACTTAAAATATGTGTCTTGTGGATGATAAAACAGGCTATAAATCACAGAGTTGCACTGAAGAAGACGACGAGGACTTGGGGATGGGCTCTGTTACTTGTAAGAAACCTTCCAGAAGACTATGCCAACTGCACAGCGCAACAATTTAACATGATGTTAATCTGTGTCATGTTTGCTTTGTTTTAATTGGAAAACGATTCATTTTAGCAGCCTTATATTAAATATCCTGTACATACACTACCAGTCAAAAGATTTTTAATGTTTTTCAAAGAAGTCTGCTTCTGCTCACCAAGCCTGTATTTATTTGATCCAAAGTACAGCAAAACACAGTACAATTTTGTAAGTATTTTTACTATTTAAAATAACCATTTTCTGTTTGAATATATTTTAAAATGTAATTTATTTATGTGATTTCAAAGCTGCATTTTTAGCATCATTACTCCAGTCACATGATCCTTCAGAAATATTATCTAATATGTAATGTTCAGATTTGCTGCTCAAAAAACATTTATTATTATTATTATTATTATGTTGAAAACAGCTGAATAGAACTTTTTCAGGTTTCTGTGATGAATAGAAAGTTTAGAAGAACAGCATTTATCTGAAATAGAAATCTTTTGTAACATTATAAATGTCTTTATCATCACTTTTGATCAATTTAAAGCATCCTTGCTTATATATATATATATATATATATATATATATATATATATGCTGACTCCAAGCTTTTGAATGGTATAGTGTATAATGTTACAAAAGCTTTTTATTTCAGATGCTGATAATTGGATCATTCTATTCATCAAAGAATCCTGAAAAATAAATAAAAATAAAAAACTTTTGACTGGTAGTGTTGTGTAGAGGTAGAGGTTGTGTTTTTGGGAAAGTGAACCAAAATACCCTTTCCATGAAAATGATGAGCAATAAGTATATTTAGGAGTTTAGCCATACACAAAAATTACGATTTGGTATGTTCCTCATTTTGAAATCACGGTTTGGCATGTTACTGCCGGGAGGAAAGCGAAACATACATTTTTTATTTATTTTTTTATTTTTTTATTTTTTTATTTTTTAATTAGACAGTAGTTTACTGAACAAACTATGGCCCAGTCTTTAAGAAATGTTTCTACTGTACATACTGTAGACTGTAGATACTGTTTATTATACTGACAGCAAAATTAACCATAAGGAAAACATATAAATAGCTTTGTGGGGAGAAAAATTGTGCTGTCAGCCTAAAATTAATATTTAGGGTCACACTTTTTTTAACGTCCAATTCTTGCTATTAACGAACCATTAACTATGACTTTTGCCTCAATAAACTCCTATTCTGCTGCTTATTAATAGTAAGGTAGTTGTTAAGTTTAGATATTGGGTAAGACTAGGGATGTAGAATATGGTCATGCAGAATATGTGCTTTATAAGTACTAATAAACAGCCAATATGATAATAATAGGCATGCTAATAAGCAACTAGTTAATAGTAAGAATTAGTCACTATACTAAAGTGTTACCGAATTTAGTATTTACAGATAAATGACAAGTTAGATAAATGATATGGTTGATGGCTGATGGGTCGTTAAAGGAACACTCCACTTTTTTTGAAAATAGGCTCATTTTCCAACTCCCCTAGAGTTAAACAGTTGAGTTTTACCGTTTTCAAATCCATTCAGCCGGTCTCCGGGTCTGGCGGTAGCACTTTTAGCATAGCTTAGCATAGATCATTAAATCTGATTAGACCGTTAGCATCTCGCTCAAAAATGACTTGACTCTTCTGTAGTTACATCGTGTACAAAGACGGACGCAAAATTAATAAATTGCAATTTTCTAGGTCGATATGGCTAGGAACTATACTCTCATTTCGGCGTAATAATCAAGGAACTTTGCTGCCGTACCATGGGTGCAGCAGGCGCAATGATATTACGCAGCCGTCAACTCTGCTGGCTGCTGCAACTCTGCATCTACACAAACTTAGTGGCAGTCACTTTCAGGCGCTGCGTAATATCATTGCGCCTGCTGCACCCATGGTACGGCAGCAAAGTTCCTTGATTATTATGCCGGAATAAGAGTATAGTTCCTAGTCATATCAGCCTAGAAAATCGCAACTTTTCATTTTCCGTCAGTCTTAGTACACGATGTAGCTACAGAAGAGTCAAGTTTTGAATAGGAAAAATATTGTCATCATATATGGTCATTTTTGAGCGAGATGCCATCGGTCTAATCAGATTCAATGATCTATGCTAAGTTATGCTAAAAGTGCTACCGCCAGACCCGGAGATCGGTTGAATGGATTAGAAAACGGTAAAACTCAACTGTTTAACTCTAGGGGAGTTGGACAATGAGCCTATTTTCAAAAAAAGTGGAGTGTTTCTTTAACACAAACTGATGATATTCACAGCGTTAAACCACTTGGCACAAACTGATTGGTTCATGTTCCATACGCAGCCAGTGAGCTTGCGACTTTACATTTAAATGTCTGGTTAGCATTCACTAGAGTATTTCACAGCGCATTTTCAGAGTTCTCTGAAACCCTTCACCTCCCCAGCTCCACCTGTATAGATCCGCTACGGATTATTATATATGCTACTTGTGTAGCAGGATTCTGTCTTAGTGTGTGTCACACTTGTCATGTTTGGTTCAATTAAAACTAACCCTGCGTCATTCAACCCGACCAATCATGTTTTGAATGCATCACCAAGCCTTTAGGTTTGTTATCTTCAGATTCGCTGTCAAAAATGCCAGTGTGAATGCTAAACGGACCAGGACCAAATGTATCATTTTCCTTTTTGGTCCGGACCAAATCAACCAAACAAACCAAACTACAAGTGTGAACACAACCTTAAATACTCACAGCAGTGTATCAGCGTACGTATTGGCAGTAGCAGCAGCAATAACCAACAGCCAGTTCAGCATTGTCGTATCCATTACCATGATGAAATCTTCCAAGAGTTATCATGATAAAACATAAGTTTGTTTACAGTTTACTTATGTACAGTAACTAATTTGGGAAGCAGATGAATCCAAAAATTATCTTAATATTTTCCTTACATAAAATGCATAAATAAAATGGATCTTTATACATGAAAAGTTATAGTATACCTGTTTTTTTCATTTTACTGTAGGAAGAGAGTCCCCCGCAAGGTGATCATATTTGCGGGTCACTGGCAATAAAATCTAGTCTTTCTTTCTCATTCACCCCATACACGCACAACCGCTACTAACAAAACTTTTATTACCGTTTGCATGAGACTTGATAAAACAGTCTTCCAGAAGGAAAGGGTGGGTGGGGGGGTTGCTGTCATGGGAGCAGTGGCCTCTGTGGACTGTCAGCGGTGGCTGCTCATTTCAAAGACTGTATGTGGACAGCCTAAAACCGCTGAGCAGCTTTTCCAGATGTGCGGAATCAAAGGCATTGCTGCACATCAGTCTACAGACCAACGGGCCAAAACCCCCCCAAGAGAGCCCGAGAAACTCTTACTGTAATGCGAAGGACCCAGAACGGGTTAAATTATTGCTCATCATATCACTGAAAGGGCACTTTGGTTCAATTTACTTAAAATACTAACTGCTGTGTGCATGTTCCGCATGAGGCTGCTAAAATTTATCAGTCTCCAGTTAAAGACAAGCCAACTTAAGACATACAGACTGCGCGCCCTTGCTAAAATGTGAGGTATTTGGCTTTATTATAGAGCGATAAGATTGTCTCAACACAGGTTTCGTCCATATGAGCCTTTTAAGTTATCTTAACATGTGATCTCAAGGGTAATCGTTTGAAGGTACTTACGCGATCGCCCCGATAGCTTTCGGGCATTTAAATGGCCGTGAGAACTGTAACAATAAGGTAATCAGAATGTCATTGACAGCTGATTCATTATTTAAATATCCATCATTTAAAGTGAAAGTCAAGGTACTTTTGTTCATATAGTGCTTTATACAATACAGATTGTTTCAAAGCAGCCTCATAGTAATAACAGAATCGATGATGTTCATCATTTATAAAACAAGTTCAATTCAGCTACAGCATAAGCAGCTTTACAGAAGGAAATAGTGAGTTATTCAGCTAAGTTAGATCAAATGTCGAGTTTAATAATAGTGTCAATGTTCCAAAAGTCATCAATTATGAAACAAATTCTACTATAAAGCAGCTCTACAGAAAACAATAGTTTTTCATTTAGCTCAATTCAGTTTGTTTTGTTCTCATCCAATATAGTCAGCGCAGTCAATTCAATAAATGTCACTGAAATTCGTAACGCTGTTTCAAAGGAACCGCAGTTCGCAACAACATCTCTAAAATATTATGTCCGTTGCCCTTTCATTAGCTGTGTTTTGTTATTCTGTCTGGTTATGATCCCGTAGATATGCTTTTGTTTAAAATCCCATGGATGCGCTAGAACTATGTCACTGTAATTGAAGTCATACTTTAAAAGCAGCCCAAAAATGCTTTGTTGTATCTCCAAAATGCTTGTGCTCATTCCACAAGACTTATTTTGCTTCAAAGACAAAACGCCCCAGTAGACAATATGTGTCTATGCATAAGTTGACCCCCCATCTAATGTATTTCCATGAAAATCTGTCCCTGCTTCCAGAGCTCCTCTCTAGGGAACATATGATCCGCTAAATGAAGGCATGTGATAACATCAGAACAGCAATATTAGTGTAAACATCTTCCATATGCTATCATATGCTGGCTTTATCTAAGGCCTAGGCTGCTTATTCCATCCTGCGTTGTTGCTTTATTGAGGGACGGACCTATTGGAACTGGAAGAGGTAGCATTTGATCATATCAATGCTTTGTCAAGACACCCTGAAGGGGGTAGAGCTGTCAGGACGGGGTAGATTTAGTACATGTGAACCTGCATGTGTCCCCAATTACGCAGATGTAAATGGATGGTTCCAGACCTTGAGCTGAGGTGGAGGTGCTGAGGGGGAATGATATGCCTAATGAAGGCCAGACCCCCTCGCTCTACGGACCTGCCTGTGCTGGACTGAGCCTCCCCTGGTTACCTGCATATTATTAACAATTTAAAACAATGCCATATAGAATTATTCCAGTGTGGTGTATTAATAGAGGGGCAGAAATAGGAGCAATATGTTATGGGTTTTTTGCAGAATGCTTGAGGATTTTATCTCGGTAAGATGGGACGTCTTACAGCTAGTTGTGACAGGAAATGAGGTAATACAAAATGGTTCTTTCCTCGTTTCTACCTCATCTTTTCACTTGCCGCTACACCCACTAGCTGTGTTTCCATTACCCTTCAAATTGCGCAAACTGTAATTGCAAGTTGAAAATAAGCCTAATGGAAACGCATCAATTTTGCAAAAACGCCCATATATCGCAAAAAAGTTTTACGCTTGCATGAGGTGGTTTTTCAGACAATTTGAAAAAGGAATATTTTGCAAAACTGCAATGGAAACATTTTTTTTAACATTTACAGGTCACATGGCGTATGTAAAAAGTCATATGATCATTCTTCACTGTACTATAACCTCCAAGAAGAACTTCATACGTGGCCGCTCTCCAGTATAAGGGGCTTTCCTTCCCATTAATGCTTAGACAGTTCACCCTGCACACGTCTGCGGTAAATTACGGCTCCAACACAGCCACCGGAGCTGATCACGGTCGCTCCACGCACATTTTAGAAGTGGCTCTCTGCGCTGCTTCTGTAAAGATACATGCATACACCACCTTTAATTAAATATAGCCAAAGTCCCACCAAAATCCTTTGTCATGACTTCTCGCTAGAGGGCTTTAGTCGCAAAACATTGGTTAATGGAAACGGTGCAAAATATTGGTTAATGGAAACGCCGTCATTTCGCAATACTTTTTTATCAACATTTATAAAATATCGTTTTAAGCAAATATCTTTTTCTCTCTGTGACTATGATTTAGACCTACACTTATATTTAAAAGTCTCTTATGCTCAACATTATTTGATCAGATATACAGCAAAAACACTAATACTGTGATATTATTACATACTGACAATTAAACATGATAATCATTTCTTATAAGGTGATTTTGGTGCTCAAGAAACTTCTTATTGTTTTCACAGTGGTCTGCATTTTTTTTAGGATTCTTATATATCAATATATATTTCTATATAGAAAGTTCAAAAGAACAGAACTTTGAAATAGAGATCTTGTGTGAAATCTTGTTATGTTATTAATTTATTGTATCCTTCCTGAAAAAGACTATTAAAGGGTTATTTCATTAAAAATGTAAATTCTGTCATTAATTATTCAACCTCATGTCGTTCCAAACTCGTAAGACCTTCGTTCATTTTCCGAACACAAGTTAAAGGGTTAGTTCACCCAAAAACGAAAATTAGCCAATTATTTACTCACCCTCCATGCATCCTTGGTGTATATGACTTCCTTCTTTCAGACGAATCCAGTTGGAGTTATATTAAAAATTATCCTGCCACTTCCAACAGTAATGAATTAGAAGTTCAAAACGAGGATTTGTAAAGAAAAATGTCAGAGGAGAGGAGACTGGTTTTCCTTTGCTAAAATAAGGAAACTTTGCATCCTTTGCTTCTGTAAACAAACGGTTTTCGCGAGACTCACAGACGCATGCGCAACCGGAGCTGCTTCCATGTACGACTGTTAGCGCAAGCTAGATTAAAGTGATTATTATGTTTTAGATATTTTTCTTACAAAACACATCGATTCACTACAGGAGGCCTTTATTTACTTCTGAAGCCATGTGAGGCACTTTTTATTATGGATGGATCCACTTTATTGGACTTGTTTTGGACTGATGAAGAGAAACACCCATCTATGCCGTTCTAAAGCTTGGAAGTGGCAGGATAATTTTTAATATAACTCCGACTGGATTCGTCTGAAAGAAGAACATCATATACACCTAGGATGCTTGGAGGGTGAGTAAACAATAGGCTAATTTTCATTTTTGTGAAAACTAACTCTTTAAGATATTTTTGATACTTTTTATGCAAAAAGAAGATCAGTTGTGGTAATCTCATGAACGCTAGTTGAACACTGACACAGAAGGGATTATTAAATAAAGTCATTATTTTTGTTTTCTTTGCGGACAAAAAGTATTCTTGTAGCTTCATAATGTTACGATTGAACCACTGTTTTAACAATGTCCTTTCTGGGCCTTGAATGTGTCAGTTGCATTGCTGTCTATGTAGGGTCAGAAAGCTGTCGGATTTCATCAGAAATATCTTCATTTGTGTTTTGAACATGAACGAAAGTCTTACGGGTTTGAAACGACATGAGGGTGAGTAATTAATGACAGAATGTTCATTTTTGGGTGAACTATCCCTTAAATTTCTTTCCAAAAAATAAAAATCTTACTGACCCTAAACTTTTGAATAATTGTGTATATTTAAAAAAAATATATATAAGAAACATATTTCTAAAATATAATTAAATATTTACAAATTATAGGGTTTGCCAGTGACCACTTGAAAAGCATAAAATGTATTTTTCCTGTCTGCTGCTTTTCACATTACAGAATATCTCTAGTAAAGGATTTGGGCTGTGTGCTTTCTTGTGGTACCATCAGCCAATCATCATTTACATTTTTGGCTCATGCGATTCACTCAAAATCTTCCATGACCAGACTTAAGTGCCCATGAGTAAAGATGGCAGCAGGCCGGTCTCATGCTTCTGGGACTCCTGTCCCACTGGACTTCTTTCCTGCTGTACACTTGTGCTACATATCATTTCCTCTTAAAGTCAAGTCCTCTGGAGAGTCCACTTAGTTGATGCTTCATTAACATCTACTCTTCACTTGCTGGTAGAGTTCCAGAGTTCAGTCCTGCAGTCTATTCTCCCTACTGCTAGTTCATATTACTGAGCTTTTTTTTTTTGTACTATTTAGTCTAAGTTTTGTGGTGTGCTTTAATACAATCTTGTTTTCTTTCGTCATTTTTTCCTATTCACATTGAAGTCCATAAGACTTTCTGGACGGCGGTCTTTTTTATATAAATATATTGTCGTATATTGAAAGTCCACTGTAAACGTATGACATTTCGAAAGTTGAAATGACAGAAATTATTGTGTTAGTTTAAATGGATGGAAAAAGAGATCATATAACAAAATGATGAAAACATTTTTTACCATGTGCATAAGCTTAAACACACACCCATGACTCATCTTTCATCGCTCTGGTTGTTTACAGCCCAATGTCAAACCAGATCCAGGCTTCCCCCACATCATCACTCATTGTTCTTCTTTCAGTTCTGCCATGTTCACCCCATGAAAACACATGCATATAAAGTGATGTCCAACCAAAATTCATTTATATGACAAATAGCTATGTACAGACACGCTAAATCGTAATCATTTGGTGATCTACCATCATTCTGTTAAAGTCACACTGATATAATTTAAAAAGAATGAATGACTCGAGACCACAAAACCAGTCATAAGTAGCATGGGTATATTTGTACCACTATCCAACAACACAATGTATGGGTCAAAATTATCGATTCTTCATTTATGCCAAAATCGTTAGGATATTAAATAAAGATCATGTTCCATCAAGATATTTTGTAAATTTCTTACCATAAAAATATAAACACTTAATTTTTGATTAGTAATATGCATTGCTAATAACTTCATTTGGACAAGTTTAAGGCAATTTTATCAATATTTTGATTTTTTTTTTTTTTTTTGCACCTTCAGATTTTAAAAATTTAAAATTATATTAAATGAATTTCATGAGTTCAATCTGTGTGTGTGTGTGTGTGTGTTTATAAACTTGTGGAAGCATACTGCTCCAAATTATTTTGTTCTTTCAAGTTTCTCTCACTCACAATAAGGTTGGAGAGCCCTGCTTTGTTAAATTCCAGTGATTTTTTTTGGAGACGTAATCTAATTTGTGCTGTATAATGCGCTTTCTATGATTATTCTCTGTTGAAAACCATTGAAGAGTGGACTAGATGTGGCTTTTTTCAACGAGTCTCCATCTGGCAATCTACTTGTCTTCAAATAACCAGAGATGCAAGTTTCATTAAGACTGGAATCCCACTGACAAATCCTCAGCATTAGGAGCCAACTTCTGAGGAAGAGTCTGCTCCTCAAATGATAGTCTCATTTTGACTCTCATTTCTGATGAAATATGTGTTTTGGTGTGGAATACCAACTTTGCGCTCTTTTGGATGCAAATAATATCAAGGCAGTAGTATTCTTTCAGTAAGTTAGCCTCTTTATTTGAGTACAGGGGCATGCGAAAGTTTGGGAACCCCTTGCAGAATCTGTGAAAATGTGAATAATTTTAACAAAATAAGAGAGATCATACAAAATGAATGTTGTTTTTTATTTAGTACCATCCTGAGTAAGATATTTTACATAAAAAATGTTTACATATAGTCCACAAGACAAAAAAAATAGCTGAAATTATTAAAATAACCCCTCTTCAAAAGTTTGTGAACCCTTGGTTCTTAATACTGTGTGCGTTTACCTGCATGATCTACCACTGTTTTTGTTTGTGATGGTTGTTCATTTGTCCCTTGTTTGTCCCAGATTCTTAAGTTTTCCAGCATCTTTTGCATATTTGAACCCTTTCCAGCAGTGACTGTATGATTTTGAGATCCATCTTTTCACACTGAGGGACAAGAATCACAGTGCAACTTTGTGAGGGGTGAAAACTTTTGAACAAATTTTGAACAAATCTAAATTTTTCTTTTTTTGTTGATACATCATTTTTTTTTCCATTTAGTACTGCCCTTTGGAAGCAACGGAAGATGCTTGCATGTTTCCCAGAAGATAAATTAAGTACAATTTACCTTGATCTTCAAATTCAAAAGGTTTTCACCCCCCAGTTCTTAATGCATCGTGTTTCCTTCTGGAGCATCAGTAAATGTTTGAACCTTTTTTAATAGTTTAATAGTCCTCAGTCTAAAAAGATGGATCTCAAAATTGTACAGTCACTGCTGGAAAGGGTTCAAATATGCAAAAGATGCTGGAAAACTGAAGAATCTGCAGGACCTGGAGGATTTTTCTGAAGAACAGTGCTCAGTTTAACGCAAAAAATGCAGATTGAACCTGATACGAATTTTTTTATGATGGACAGAAGTTTCGGAGGCAGTGTGTAAAGCGTGATTGACACAACGTATTTATTTTTGAACGTACAAAAATTTTGGACGAGAATTTCAGACTCAGTGTGCAAGGACCTTTACTCGTTAAAACCTGTATGACTTACTTTCTTCTGTTGACAATGTCTCAGTATTTTGTATACATATGCTGTAGTAAAGGTTGATGTTTAAACCTCAGCATTTTTCAAAATATCTCCTTTTCTGCTCTGCAGAATGTCATACAGGTTTATAATGACATAAGGGTGAGTAAAGGATGACAGAATTCTCATTTGTCTGCAATTCAATGCGTTTAGCACCTGGTTAAACTGAATTGCAGGCAGTTAGCGAGCAGCAGAACGAGTAAGGAGGCTGTTTGCACAGAATGCAATTTTGCATTTAAATGTGCTGCTTTTCCATTGTTTTTAAAGTAAGCATGCTCTAAACAACCATGTTTGACCGTCACATCTTGCAGGGTTTGCAGGGTTTTGAGCATGACACTGGGTTCTAAAAGTGCAACGCTTAAGTTAAAAAAAAGTTTGATGTCTCTAAACCTTGCATTTTTTTTCCATTCCATGCCTTGCGACTTGCTTTTTTAAATGCAAAAATGCATTCTGTGTGAACGGCCTCTGAAACTTTTTGCATGAAAATACTCCACGCAGTGCACCCAGTGAATTGACTCTTTTCTGTACAGTATTCCTGTATATTTTTTCCTCATTTAAAGTATAAACCTTCCCCTAGAGATTCTTCCACCAGTTTTACAATTGTACAGATTATTTCATCAACTTCTCTTCGATTCCTTTACTTGACAGTTTGTGCATGCTTCTCCCTGTGTTGTCGTCTTATGAAAGTCTTTGTGGTTTTCCAGAGGAATAATACTCAGCAGGACATCACATATAACAGCAGAACTAATGTTATTCTTTAATATAGTGAATCAATCAAAGTCTTCTTAAAACTTCCTTAGAAGACTCCCTTGTTTTTTTACTTGCACCAGATGGAATATCCTTTGGTTTCTGGCTAAAGTTCGTCCAATTGACCTTAGTTCTCTTCTATCTGTCTTTGTCACCATCCCTTTCACTTGCTTTTCCTCTCTCATTCTGTCTCTCGTGCATATACTGTCTTCCTCATTATGTTAGCTGAAGGTTCTCTGGAATTCTTCAGCTTATTTCTCTTACCCTTGAGGGGTGTGCTATCAAGAGACCATCCGTTTGATTGACAGACGAGAAAGCAGGAGGTAGCCAAAGCTGTAGACATCCCATTGGCACTTTCTGCAAAGCTGGCTAAGCAACAAGAGGAAGGCTGGGCTGGAAGAAAGGAGAAATAATAAATGGCTGTAAGTTTTACTGGAAACATAGGCGGTTCTGGCTCGTAATCTGGTTCATCTTGCCGTGACTGTCACACCATTGGGTCAGGTGACAAAGACATAGTATGTGAGCGGGGCTCCTAAGCCACAGATGTTTTCCATTCTGTCTGGGAAGACTTGTGAATAGTGCCGTGCGGCCATCGATGGATCACGTTTAAAGACAAACGGCTTGTATTGATCAATGTCTGAGTGTTTTATGTGATTAGTTTCCCAGTAGTGTTTTTATGGATATGTATCAACGCAGCAGTTCTGGGAACTAACAGCTTCTGCACACACATACCCCCGTTTCCACGCGAATAGTGTCTGGTGCTGATAGCGAAACGCATCGTCCATGACTTATCTGTCGTACTTGTCTCCCATTTCCCAACTGGAAGATTTACCATAAATCAGGGAGATTAACTTTTGCATAAAGGCAAGGAAGGAACCCTTTGGAAAACGAGTTACAAGCATACGGAAACACCTGTGTGTTAAAGAAATAGACCAAAGCGACTGATTTTTATTCGATTGTGGGTTTTCTTGGCCAAGTAGATGTATTATCTCATCCATAATTCTCATATTTCGGGTATTACACCTCTTTTGAGGTCAGATTTGTGGTCTCCATGATGACTTAAAGAATGGTGTGCCATGAAAATTGCAATTTTGTGGCTTTTAGTCCGTATCTGCTAGCTTTGAGGCCATCTATGTGCTTTTTTAAAGCAGATACGCACATATAAAGTCTAGTCTTTCTCTGTCAGCTGAGGTAGGGTACTCTCCTTATGAAAATTAACCATGTTTTTACTACAATTAAAACCAAAAAACCATGGTTACTATAGTTAAACCATGGTAACCACAAATTAACCATGGTTTTGCTACACTAACCATAGTTTAACAATGGTATTTGTATTAAAACTGTGAACTGCCAAAAAAAAAAAAAAAAAAAAAAACATGGTTACTACACTTTTACTGTAATAAAACCATGGTTAATAATTTTCAAAAGGGTCTATTCAGTGCCTGATTACAAATGTTAGAAAATCGTTTTATGATATATTTAATCTTAATCATGAAATTTTAATGATATTAAAAAAATGTTGATACATTTTCCCTTTGTTTGTTTCGTTTGACAAGCTAGCATCTAAGTTTACTAGCTTTGCATAGCACTGTAGCATTCTACTGACAAAGACATTTTCTGTATAGATGTCCACTCAAAAGTAGCTGTTTATTCTGACTAAACGAATTGTTTTTGGAAGTGACATAAAATACACCATATGAAAGATTAGTTTTTTTTTTGTTTTTTGTTTTTTGAAAGGCAACAGAGAGCCTTCCTAGTATTATAAACCTTCTTGATTGTAATAGATAGAAGGGCTGTCACTAATGATTATTTTGGTAATCGAGTATTCTGTCGATTATTCTGAAGATTAATCGAGTAATTATAATACCTTTTTTGTAGTAATAAAAATAGACTTAAGTAAACAATAGCCTTTAAAATGACTTCAAATGCATATATAATAGCAAGGAGGCAATAATAATTAATTCAAATAAGGTATCAAAAGAAAGTAATCATATGGTTAAAAACTGTTAAAACACATAATTTATTGTAAACAATAGAGCTAATGTACATTACCCATTACGACAAGTGACTGCAGAGGGCGTCAACAGCCTGACGATTGTTTTTACACTTTACTGCGCGATCTAATCTGTTTAATATTGACTCAGCAACATTTCATTCAAATGTCCACTTAATGTTTAATATCTGGCCATGTCTTGTTGATAGAAAAGCTACAGCCACTGTAATTTCTTGAATATGTGGACATCAAAACGTGTAAACTCAGTGTGTTTAAACTTTTATTTTGAAATCACAATGAACAGTTAGCATATTGAGAAAGATAATGATGTATTCTCCCATAGATTTCTAATTTATTTACCTCAAAAATTTGATGAAATAGTGCACGTTGCATTCCCAGATGAATGTTATAATAAACCCAAACTCACAACAACATGCAGAAATGGAGTTTGAGATGCACCCCATATGTAAATGATAACAGTTTGTGTGGAGCAGCATTTACTGTGAACGGAGCCACTCTAAAATGCACATACTTAACCTACACGCATATAAATAATTAACCCTTTCACTGGTGAGTTTAAAATATTCTATTTGACCCCACAGAGTGAGTTTTTTTTTAGGCGACCGTTATTTTAGAACGTTCCCTTTATTGTTTCCATGGCGACGTGTCATGATTGACACCGCAGCCACTATAGCGCTGTATGACTGACGTGTCGCTTTTATTTCATTTTTCCTTTTTTTATTCAAAATATTCACACACTTGCTTACATGTCTTCAACTATCTGATATTCCGATTCACGAATACGTGTAAGTGAGTGTATTTTGCAGTTTTAAAACCTTTATAAATGATCTGGATCGTGATCTATAACGTGAGATGGGCGCCGCCATGTTTGTTCGCGCTGCCGTTCAGAGAGTCCTGTCAGCCGGATTTACAGCACGTAAATTCACCAGTTTCTCCCGAAATACATGCAAGTAAGTAGCTGGTGAACTGGGAAAGGAATGGAGTGAATCATATCGTTACTTACACTAAGTGAATCAAACACGTCGGCAAATTATACTTAATTTGGATTGTTACTGCTGCTTCCATAGACATCCGTGTGTATTTTACAAACTCTAAATGTATTGTTTTACTAGTGCGTATGTGTATTTAAATGCCTGAATCCTAAAATAAACGTTAAGTTGTTGAAAACACTACACAATTGTGATTATATGACAAGCGCAGCAAGCGTCTCTCTATGGCTCAGGGCCAGACAATGCGCGAAAACACAGTTTGAATTTGGCAGTTACGTGACGTCACCGAACGTTCTAAATCCCATATGTGGGACCGTACTCCCAGGGGCACGGAAAATAGAATCCCATATGTGGGACCGTACCGCTCAAAGGGTTAAAGCACATATATTAAACCTGCATTGCGTATATTTATTTCATTGAATAGTAGCGTTTGTGAATTCTTAATAGCGTTATGCTTTATTATGATTTTTAAATGGGTCTAATATATGGTACTTTGCCAATTACTAAACAACTGCAAACATTTTTTAAAATCAAATACTTAAATAGAATTGAGAAATCATTGCAGCCCTAATAGCAAGTAGCCATCATGGTTCATGGTTGTGATATATACTAATGGCGCTTTTCAATTCGGCTCGCTTTACTTTGGCTCGGTTTGCTTTTCCACTGCAGTTTATGCTGCATTCACGTCATGT
This sequence comes from Cirrhinus mrigala, assembly GCA_036247105.1. Lineage (NCBI taxonomy): Eukaryota > Metazoa > Chordata > Actinopteri > Cypriniformes > Cyprinidae > Cirrhinus > Cirrhinus mrigala. Next base: position 20,028,050 of record CM070012.1, on the reverse strand, counting down.
TGTAATTATCGCAATTTCAAGATACAACACTTGACATTTTACTCTTCAGCGTTCCATGTCACCGGACTCAGTTACTTAGTTAGCGCCTAAGTAGCGCCTCAATGAATCTGGCGGCAGTCAGGTGGTACAGCTGTCACTGGTCTAATTTGTAGCTCTCAGAACATTTAGAGTTTACAAGTTGTAATTATGAGTTCTGGAGAACATTAAGGCTTTGGCGTTGATAGTGTTGCCATGGAAACACATAATTCAGTTCTGAGTAGAATGTCATCTCAGAATTACGGTAATTATGACATGGCGTGAACACAGCATTAGTATCGCTTCAAAGTGGGTGGGATTATAGATGTTTGTTATAGTTACGCCACCACCTCGTCTACTGACCACAATACAGCCATTTATTTTTTCAAGTTGTGTGCGACAGCACCAGAAAGTCACACGAACAAATGCTACTATGGTGGCTGTTGCTGACTATTTAAATCTAGTGGAATTCTGTTGCCATTGATAGCCTAGTGAGCAAATTCACCAACATTCGCCAACAACTAATGCCGTTAGGTTACAGGCGTCCCGAGTTCGAATCCCGGCTCCCAATCTCCCTTCTCTCAGTCCCACTTTGCTTTCTGTCTGCTCTCCACCGTTGTATCATAAGAAAAGCAAAACACCCTAAATAAATCTTTAAAAAAAAAAATAATCTAGCGAGTTTTGTGTCTTGTGTCGCAAATCAAATGACACTGATAGTGATGATTCTCTCTGACCAGTCTGTGGTCTGCAGTGTTTACACGTCACATTTTAGTATCCGTATGGCTCGCTTGGAACTTCAACTGAACCCCCTAAAAGTGAGCCGTACCGAGCCGTACCATGCAGTGGAAAAGAGCCATAAATACTATTGACTATTTCAAAAAATTGGTACATGCCAACTTTCTGCTTTAATAGGGAATATGCCAGGAAAGAAACCCATGCTTGTCAAGCCTGAATATAAACTCTCATCAGTAAGCATTTTAAGGGTCTAGAGTTCAGTATGCTGAGTAGTTGAGTAGCGCCAGGTGCAGTATGGGGGCTTGAGTCTTTGACGTGAAGAACCTGGATGATGGACAGCTCTGAAGCATCACTGGTAGTCCTCAAACACTTTCTCTTGTCAATGCAATTTTCCGCAATCATCCCTTAGGCAGAAGACAATCACTGCTTTTAAACGGTTTAAGATGCTTTACGACTCACATCCAACTGTTTGCTTTGTTCATTACACTCTGCCTATTATTTCTATCAAGCTTAGGGAAAGACTGTGGAAGGGGTTTGGAAAGTCTGATGTCAAGGATTTGGATCAAACCCTGGGCCTCCTGTGATGTTTAAACTGTAATGACATTCTAAATTGTCCCACATTAAACGGGGCATCTCCGGTTCTTATCCGTCCCAAACGCTTCTCAGGCCGAGGCTGCTGAGTTGCTTTAGTGCTTCTGTGTGAGTTACATATGGAATCTTTTGGAATACCGACAGGCTCTCGCTGTGCTATTACCAATCTCACGGTACGTGTCTTTCTCTCTTCACCTGAGATTGTGCTTGCGTTCAGATTCTGATAATGCGAGTGGAGCCTGTTCCACGCCAGTGGAGGATTTCAACATGTTGTCAGTCTGGCACCGGGAGATCGCTTTCTCCTGGCTGTCAGGAGAAAACAAATGACTTCTACAGTAGGTGGTAACCAGCAGAGCACATTCCGAAATGCTCCTGTGAGATCTCAGAGTGACCCGATATGCCCAGAGATTGGTTGTGTGAGTACACGGGTCATTAAATGGTAAAGCAATATCATGTTTGTGACGTGTTGCACGTCTGACCAAACATCACTCCGGGCCCCTGAAATTAGACCGTAGGTAAACGATGCACCGACTTTGAAGTGGTTCGGGTCCTTTCAGGAATATGCTAATCTCCCCCCATTGATCTTGATTGCATGGGATATCCTGATATAATACCCATCAGCCTGTGTGCTGCACTGCTGTTTCAGCAACACATTAGCCTGCGCTGGGGAAGCTGCTTTGAAACTGTAGCTTGCCAAGCTACAAGTTACTCATAATTTAGAGCAGTTCAACTACAGCCAAGCTACTCTTGAAAAAAGTAGTTGGCTTACACTACAAGCTACTAATGAAAAATGCTATAAGCTACTAATAATTTAAAGTAGTTATACTGCAGCCAAGATACTCATTGGAAATTGCAGCTAGTAACAAAAAAGCTATGTAAATGGAAAATAGTTAAGGAGTCACGTTTTATTGTTAAAAAGTTTGGGGTGAGTACAGTTTTCAGAAATGTATACTTTTATTTGGTGAGGATGCATTAAAATTAGGAGAAGTGTCTGGAAACACATTTATAATGTTACAAAAGATTTATATTTCAAATAAATGCTGTTCAGTTGAACTTTCTTTATATCAGTGAATCCTGAAATATAGCTTTTGAACAATTGTTTTGTTTTTGTTTTACTATAAATGCAGCTTTTTAAAAATAAAAATTGAATATACCTAAATTTACTATAGTAAACAGCAGCATTTAATTAAATATTCCACTATTAAAAGATTATGTGAAATGCTTCCTAGGGAAACATAATGTTTTTTTTTTTTTTCCTACATGAACTGGCCAAAATGAACTGATTCACTAGGTGAAGGGAACCCTAGGAATTAAGACTTGTATGGCTTAACCCTTTAACCATCACCGTCCACTCTGTGGGACGCCTAAGTTTACTTCACCATATTACAAATAAATCCTAATCTAATCATGACAAACTATACATCGCTGGAAAGTCTAAGACTCCTAAATAGATATTTTACCATATTTTCATGTTACAATTTATTTAGGAAAAGTAATAGATTAATATATGCCAAGAGTGCAACTTAAAAAATCTACATCATAACATGCATAGTGCATTTTTATGTCTGTGTTCAAAATGGGAGTAACAGTTAAAGGGTTAATATAACGTAAATGATGTTTCATACTGAAATATGTAGTAGAAAATCCACATAGTTTTTTTTTAGTTATTTTGATGGGCTTTTTATTGAGATAAGACAGTAATGAGACAACAGGAAAGTACTGGGAGGAGGAGAGAGGGGAGGAGGATCGGCAAAGGACCTCGAGCCGGGAATCGAACTTGGGTCGCTGTGAGCGCGGTTGCACTATATGTCGACACACTAACCACAAGGCTATTGGCGCTGACAAATCCAAATTGGCTGCGGCGTCATGACCAGCGGCGCCATGTTTACATCTTGCCAAGATGGCATCTAGCGTTTCTTGTCTCTGCCGTTTGTAAGCTTTTAGTAGCTGTGGTCTGCTAAAAGCCTCAAAGGCATCAGGGCTAAAGTGCGGAGAACAAAGACGCGGGTCTTTAGAAAGTTTTATTTGTCCACAGGCATCTTCCCATTCTTTTCTCCTCTTCTTATCGCTAGGAAAGCAGTGAAGACTTACATTGCTTCTCTTGTTGCTCTTCGACTAAAAAATTACAATCAAAAGCTGCACAATGTGGTTGGAAACAATGTAAACAAAAATTTGAGGACTGTTTCGCAAAAATGCTCTTTAGAGCTAATGTCCTTTGTTTAAAGCTAAGTACATTTATCCTGGGGCTAATGCTAGCCCGTTCCCAGGAGGGCTGCCCAGCAGTGGGCCTGGCTGTTGTCTTGCTAAGGAGGGCTAACCGGAGGAGAGACTACCTTTCAGCTGCATCAGAGGCTTTGTTCTGCTCTGGTGTTTGTTGTGCTAATGGGAAAGGTCCTTGTATTACAGCGTCCATGGCCAGCGCTCACCCTGGTTCATTGCCCAGTCTCCAGCCTGTCTACGCCTGGTCTATACGGGGCCATCTGGGTCCCTGGAGCCTGAACAGAGTTATCACATTTCAGCTCGGCTTCCTGAGACAGGACGGTGGGGTAGGTGGTGGTGGAGGATTTGGGGGCGGCTTGGTTCCTGTTCCCCGTAGTGCACTCAGGTGGAGTTATTCAGGTGGAGTCTCGCTGATCCTTTTATATGGATCAGGTGACACCTGAGAAGGTGAAACAGCCATGATCCTCTACCATGGATCTTCTCCATCTCTCTCTCTCTCACTTAGGTTTACTCTCCTGTCTGAGGTGGGTGGGAAACACCAAGCCAAGACAAACCTCAGCATTTGGGCCGGGTTCAACACCCACCTCCAAACACAAGAGTTTATAGTCGGAATCATCAGCCCGGGCTTTTCCCTCACATTCTCCCTGTCATTAAAAAGCTTTATTGTCTCTGGCCCAGCCAGCCTCACATTTTCCATTCACATCCAAGTGCCGACGTAATTATGCTAATAATTCATTAAGGTCAACAGGCTATGTTCGAACCCAGGAAGATCAGGCAACTCTCTATAAAGACTCAGCCAGCTGTTCATTTTATTTAATTGTTTAAATGGGGACCTTACAGTTAGATAGTGACAGAGTATTTATGACCTCATTATTTATTAGTTAAAGACTTCGTTCATTTCCAAACTTTCTTTTATTTGACGTCAATAGTGCCTTTTTGTTTCTTTGGTTAACCATCTGCCAAGGACATATCTATCTATCTATCTATCTATCTATCTAGCTGTCTATCTATCTATCTATCTATCTATCTATCTATCTATCTATCTATCTGTCTGTCTGTCTATCTGTCTATCTTGTTGATTGTATGTTATCTATCATGTTGATTGTATTTTATAGGATACAGTATTTGGGATACAGCTGTGTTTATTGCATTCTGAAAAAATGTATAATGTCAGAAACTATGAAGAGTAATTATAGTATAAGATGACTCACATCAATAACAGGAACCACATAAAAAGCCATAATTTCAGTTTTAAGAAACAAATCGTACAATCATAATTGATTGCATGGTTGTATACTTCAGTTCGCATGATTGCAAATTGTTGCAGTCATCTTTCCCATATGCACAAAACCAGATCCCTGGCACCTGTCCGAAGACATTTCTGTCGTCCTTCATTAAATCTGAGATGTGTTATGGTTTATAAGTGCGTGTGATTTTTAAAGGGAACCCTGGGCATTGTATAGGCTAATATAACATAAATCTTTCATGGGTTTTCTACTACATATTTCAGTGAGAGACGTAATTTACGTTATTTAAAAAATCCACATCATTTTTATACATATTTTGGACTATGGGGGTGCCATTAATTCAGTGAGGCAAAATGGTTGCACTCAGTGAGCTAGCGGCGCTACCTGTTGCTATTTTTACTGCAACACAACTCGAAAAAATAAAGTACTGATACGATGACCACAGCTGAAGGAGCTTACATGTGGCGATGGACCCTTCGACTGACAATTACAACTAAAAGCCGCACGGTGTGGCATCACATCAGTATTTTATTTTCAGAGTTGTATTGCGGTAAAAACAGCAACAGTTAGCGCCAGTAGCTCACCGAGTGCAGCCGTTTCACGTCATTGAGATAATGGCGCCACCCATAGTCCAAAATATGTATAAAATGATGTTGATTCTTAAATAACGCAAATCGTTTATGGGTTTTCTACTACATATTTCGGTAAGAGACATCATTTTTGTTATATTAAGCCATACAAGTTTTTATAGCAAGGACTTTTTATCTGTGCTGAGAGAGTAAAGTGTACGTTCATGTTTTTGACTTATATTTAATTTCTCTTGTGCATATTTTAAGAATTGTCTTGTATATATGAAACAGTGAGGAATAGTGAAAATCAAGTTTTTCGTCTGTGTTTATTATGTTAAGTGCAATAAGTGAAGAGAGAGAACATAACACAGAAACCAGACTGAAACCTGCAACCATTATGTGCTTTCAGATGCAAACTTATAGTGAATGGTGTACCAGAGGCTTTCCTGTGCCTTCTTGTTTGATTTTTCAGGTGTACTGCTTTCCTTTAAGGTCACAATTAACAAATGTTCCCAATTAAAGCTGCCTTTGTTGTTTGGCAACATTAGAAAGGTAATCTCCAAATTACACTGCAATTTGCCTAATATTTCATGATTAGCTAATGATGGGTAGCTAGCAGATGTGGACTAACTGCAGTGAAACTGCATTTCATCTGTTTTGATATATTCAGCTGACCTGTGTCGCACCTAATGAAATGTATTATAAATAGGATTGTCATTTTAAAAAAAAGTCCAGATTAATTGCATGAATACACTGATTAGCTAATCAAATTAATCACAATAAATTGCTTATATAAACATTTGCAGACAATTAATATAATTCAAATTAATATACTTCAGATTAATATAATTCAAATACGTCATTGTGGCAGATGAGTAATTACTTAAAAATACATTACAAAAAGTGGTTTTAGAAGTACACTACCAGTCAAAAGTTTTTGAACAGTAAGATTTGTAATGTTTTTAAAGAAGTCTCTTCTGCTCAAGTCTGCAGCAAAAACAGTAAAATTGTAAAATATTTTTACTGTTTAAAATAACTGTTTTCTATTTGAATATATTGTAAAATGAAATTTATTCCTGTGATTTCAAAGCTGAATTTTCAGCATCATTACTCCAGTCACATGATCCTTCAGAAATCATTCTAACATTCTGATTTGCTGCTCAAAAAAAAAAAAAATTATGATTATTATTATGTCGAAAACAGCTTAGTAGATTTTTTTCAGGTTTCTTTGCTGAATAGAAAGTTCAGCATTTATCTGAAATAAAAATCTTTTATAACATTGTAAATGTCTTTATCATCACTTTTGATCAATTAAAAGCATCCTTGCTAAATAAAAGTATTAATTTCTGTAATTAATTTCTCCCCCCCCCAAAAAAAAAAAAAAATGTATTTTCTTTTTATTCAGATAAATGCTGATCTTTGGATCTTTCTATTCATCAAAGAATCCTGAAAAAAAAGTACTCAGCTGTTTTAAATATTGATAATAATATGTTATTATACATGATAAAATGTTTCTTGAACAGCAAATCAGCATGTTAGAATGATTTCTGAAGGATCATGTGACACTGAAGACTGGAGTAATGATGCTAAAAATTCAGCTTTGAAATCACAGGAATAAATTACATTTTAAAATATATTCAAATAGAAAAACATTATTTTTAAACAGTAAAAATATTCCAAAATTGTATTGTTTTTGCTGTACTTTGGATCAAAGAAATGCAGTCTTGGTGAGCAGAAGAGACTAAAAACATTAAAAATTTTACTGTTCAAAAACTTTTGACTGGTAGTATATGTGTGTTGGTCAAGTTAGTGTTAGTCAAGTTAAAAGTGATGATTACACCATAAAATGTTACTGTAATGTGACACTTAAATATATTTAGATGATCCTAATTTGGTGCCACACTTGACTCAGATGAAAGTGACAGGTCATGCCATAATGAGTAATGACCTTAATGTAATGAGCAGATGAAGTGAGCTGTCATAGATACATCACTAATGAGCCTAATTCACATTTGCAGTCAATGTCATCGTGGAAGTGGCATTAAACCACCTGCCCCTGCAGCTGCTAGTTCTTACCCCAGCAACGGTAGCATGTGGTGGTTTATGTGTGTGTGCACGCTATGTTACACAAGACAGTTCATTGGCACTAACAGGTGTGTGTGTATATCAGCAGCTCATTAAAGTGGCATGTTTTCCAACACCAGGCATATTTAACATTAAATTAACACCCAGTTAACGTAATAACACCTCTGTGTTCACACTTTGACGCTTGTCTATCTCTTTCTCTAGCGGCGAGATTTGTGTATTTACTTCACACCACCACTAGAGCTGTGTTAAAATAAAACCTAGGGAGTTTCCTGCACCTAGATGTGCAATATGTGTCAATCATGAAGCCTCATAAGTGAACAATTTAGCATGTTGTTAAGCTAATTGCATTATGCACTAATAAGCATAAAAATAAATAGAAAGTATTATGCAAAATCATAGTCCCGGTTTTGGAACAGGCATCGTGGAGAGACCAGTGAGGCTGTAAAATGCTGCCTTCAAATGGCAGCTCACAGAACGGTATAAATTTTTATTTGTGTAATATTTCTGAATGATCATCCTCGAATGGAAGCACACCTTTCTGTTTTTGGCATTCCTGGAACTAGGTAAAGCAAGACCCCCCTCCCTCGCTGTAGTCCCAGCAGAGCTCTGAGCCTGTCAGCACACTGGAGATTTATCCTCCTATGTGAGCCCAGTCAGCAGGGAGTCTGTGTGATCCATTACCAGAACTCTACTTTACATATGCACTCATGCACAGACGCAAATGCACACACAGTGTGAGCATGTGTTTGCTTTGGTAGTCACTGTTGACCGAAGTCTTTGTCTTCAAGGTTATAAGAGTGTACGTGCACAGTTTTAGAGTTTACTTGAGATTATGCTGTCAGTCAGAGCAAATGGCTTTTTCAAAGCAAGTTTACACAGCAGCTATCTTGGAAAACTATTTTCTAGTCATGCAAGTACAGCTTCTATCTTTATGAATTGGGACAATGTAAGTAATTCTGACTTAAAGGGGAAGTTCACTTCCAGAACAAAAATGTACAGATAATTTACTCACTCCCTTGTCATCCAAGATGTTCATGTCTTTCTTTCTTCAGTCGTAAAGAAACAGTTTTTTGAGGAAAACATTTCAGGATTTCTCTCCATCATAGTCTGCGAGTTTGAACTTCCAAAATGCAGTTTAAAGGCAAAGGGCTACAAGCTGAGGAAGAAGGGTCTTATCTAGCAAAACGATCAGTTATTTTTTTTTTTTTTTAAATTAACAATTTATATACTTTTTACCCGCAAAAGCTCGTCTTGTCTAGCTCTGCGTGAACTGTGTGTATTCCGGTTCAGTACAGTTAGGGTACGTCGAAAAACTCCCATCTTATTTTCTCCTCCAACTTCAAAATCATCCTACATTACTGCAGAAGTACCTTGTGTTTACAAAGTGAATGTGCAAAGAAATTAAAACACCCTTTACACCCTTTAAAACAGCGATGTAGGACGATTTTGAAGTTGGAGAAGAAAATGAGATGGGAGTTTTTTGACAAACCCTAACTGTCTTGAACTTGAAGTTCACACATAGCTAGACAAGACGAGCATTTGATGTTAAAAAGTACATAAATTGTACATTTTTTAAGAGAATAGCCGCTAGATAAGAGCCTTCTTCCTTGGCTGGGATCGTTAAGAGTCCTTTAAAGCTGCATTTAAACTGCGTTTGGAAATTTAAACTCATGGAGACCGTAGAAGTCAACTATATGGAGAGAAATCCTGAAATGTTTTCCTCAAAAAACATAATTTCTTTACGACTGAAGAACGAAATTAACATCTTGGATGACAAGGGTGTGAGTAAATGATCTGTAAATTTTTGTTCTGAAAGTGAACTTTTCCTTTAAATGATTTAGCTCAAATCAGGCTATAGAAAGCTGTATTTTTTAAATGAAAAATTGAAAATGTTGTCGTTAATTACACACCCTTATGTCATTCCAAACATGTAAGACCTTCATTCATCTTCTGAACACAAATTAAGATATTTTTTATTAAATCTGACCAACGCAACTGACACGTTCAAGTTCCAGAAAGGTAGTAAAGACATCATTAAAAAAGTCCTTGTGACATCAGTGGTTCAAGTTTTGGGATTCCTCCCATTCCTATTTTTCAAATGTAGTCTTTCTCCTATTTATACCATGTCTGGTTAAGCATATGTGTAAAAACAGAGAGAAATGAACTAATTCCATACATTCCTGGAGCACCTTGCACCTCTTTTGGGACTCTTGTACTGCCCCAGTCCATTGTTTATTGTGTTCTGTAGTAAAATGATGAAAATATCCCTGGTCTGACTCAAAGGGGGCCATTGTAAGACGAGCATCGCTAACTTCGAACCTGTCAACACTTGCCCATATTGTGCTGCTACACTATAATAAAATGTCCTTTGTACAGTAACAAGTCTGTAATCTTCATATATTAGAGGCAGGTTTACCTGCACGCTCCTGAACACACACAGAGCGCTAATAGCAACATGACCGTCTCTTTAATTTCACATTCTTGCACTGTGTTTTATAAGAGTTCTCACAAAAGTAAATTGAAGCCAGAATACTGAACTGAAAATGTATTTGAATCAGCATCTATCCATAGATACTATCATACTATCCATAATGTAAAACGTGTAAATCCATACTCACTGTACCATGATAACACCACAGTCTGAACTGTGCCTCTTTTTGACTTTCTCTTCTGGCTTTGTATCTACAGGGGCAGTGATTTCTTCAGACCCAAACGTGGTGGCTGCCTCCAGTTGGAACATGTCCAGTGGAGCTGAAAGAGGTGAGTTTTAGCCCCAGCTCTGCTAGGCCAATCACGAACACCATTAGGACTACAGTCATGTGACAGATCGGCAGTGATCGCTGGATGTTTTGTCTGGAGATGAATGTTGGTTTTGATTGCCAAAGCAGACAGCATTTCTAGCAGGAACATGTGAGCTTTAGGATGGCAGCATTTTGAAAAAGGCTGGTTATGTGTCTTAAGTCATCCCAATTCCTCTGTCTGAGACGGTGCGCGGTAATTTGGGGGTTTCCGTGGTCATGGTAAACCTAGATCTGTTGTGTCTGTGTTATCGTTTTAGATGCAAGTTGGAACAAAAGTCAAGAGAATTCAAGCAAGAATGTATTTTCCATGAGATTTCACAGTGCCATCGTACAATAAGTTCTCTCTCATTCTTTTCTCTCTCTCTCTCTCATGAATGCACATCCATGAATACCTACAAATATGTAATATAAGCACTCCGCTCCATTCTTTCCATTCCAAGCCTCTTTTCTATCATTCTTTTATTTTTTGTTTAATCTAAGTGTTTTTCCTATCCTGAACAAAACTCAGTAGTAATTAAACTAATAAGAGAATTGGAGTCATTATGTCCGCTATGTGGTTTCTCCAAATTGTCCTAATTGCTTTGGGATTAATATTTAAATCTCAGTCAGATTTGTTGCCTAGCGTTTGAATACAGCTGTCAACACAAGAACTTTCATCTGACTTTGAGGCTTTTTCTTTTGACCAGTGGTTGACTTATGCTTTAGGTCATTGGTACATTTGTACATTTGTACATTTGTACACAATGTACATTTTTTGTACATTGCTGTTTCATAAACTATAAATTAACTAGAAAGTAAACTGTTTTAAAACTTATTTCACACTCTCACTAGTTTATTTGATTTTTCTGCTAACAATTTAATGTATATGCATGTACCAAATGAGAATTAATTAATTTTAATCTAATATTTTTTTATTATTTTAGCCACATTTCCAATTATATATATTTTTTTCAATTACAAATGCTTAAAGTAAATTACTATTTTATAAATCTTAAATACACTCAGTGCAACACTTTTGCAACTTTTGTAATGTTTTGCATGATTTACTCTGTGATTGGAAATTATTAACATTTAAAATAATATATTCTAAGTATATTTACCTTGATTTTTCATAGTTTTCCTCAAATATGTGACCCTGGACCATAAAACCAGTCGTAAGTAGCACAGGAATATTTGTAGCAATAGCCAAAAATACATTGTATGGGTCAAAATGATCCATTTTTCTTTTATGCCAAAAATCATTAGGATATTAAGTAAAGATTATGTTCTATGAAGATATTTTTGTAAATTTCCTACCGTAAATATATCAAATCTTAATTTCTGATTTTCTCAGTATTTATATTTTTTTTGCACCCTCAGATTTCAGATTTTCATATAGTTGGATCTCGATCAAATATTGTCCTATCCTAACAAACCATACAAACTGTCAATGGAAAGCTTATTTAGTCAGCTTGATCTTGATTTCAAAAAGTTTACCCATATGACTGGCTTTGTCGTCCAGGGTCAAATTTAATTTCTCATATTTTATCAAGTGTGTTGTTCATGACTTTCATGACTTTTCTCTTTTATTAGAAGCTAAGTACAGAAGGATGGCCTTTTTTACAGAATTAGCATTGAAATAATTTTTGTTACATTGAAAGTCTACTGTATAATTTTTAGGAGTTCAAGCATGTAGCGCTGAAACCCTGTTGTAAATTGGAAACGTTGGCTTATGACGGACAAAACGCATGCCTCGGACTTGATCGTCACCTTGGCAAAATTTCAGGTATTTCGGATTTTTTAAAAAAAACTACTTTTGCATACTAGTCCTAGGTTTTTTACCCGATCAGAACCAAATCAGTGCAGAAAGATTCTCTGGGAAGTTAATATCAATAATTATCAAAAAAAAAAAGTGGAACTTTTGACCCACAGTCGCAACGGGACGCCAAAATGTTCGTAAGGAGACGGAGCCACTTTTACTAAAACGCCTAGAACTCTTGAATAAAAAGAGATATTTTCACCAAACTCAGAACAAGTATGTAACAGCTCAATCTGAGGTCACAGTAAAAAAATCAAAGAGTTTTGAAAAAAAAACATAAAAACGGCTACACGCACCTGTTAATCGAGTTGAAAATTGTCATCACGTAGGTCCACACAATATTCATATCATATGATAGATTTTGCCTTTGCCTTTAGAACAGCTGCTGTCGATCAAATTGTTCATTATGTAGTCTCTATGTAAAAACCTACTTTTGCTAACTAGTCCTAGGTTTTTCAGTCAACCTCAATATAAGCACTGCAGTACGATTCTCGGGACCTTCTAGATCAATAGTTCTTAAAAAATGTTTAATTTTACCCTTTGGTAAAGTCATTTTATACCCAAATATACCCAAAAGCCTGTATGTCCAAAACGAAAACTCAAAACTTCAAGAATGTAGGTGAGCACATGCTACATGTAATTCTTAACAAGCATACCAGCTTTTATGAAGATTGGACTATGGGTGGAGCTATAACAGTCATTAATGTTAAAAAAAATTATATTTCTATAGTAAATTATGGTAAATTGCCAAAAAATACTATTTTAAATCATTGATTTAGGTTGTTACAGGTGTGATAAATAACATATAATGTCTTTTTTTATATGTGCTTAAATGTCTTAAAGCGTTTGAACCCCGGTAATCACTGCTTGCAGCTATATTTAACACATGGATTCCTAAGACCTATAAATTATCAGTTAGAACTGCAAGAATAATCTTTAAAAAAAAGTCCACCTTCAGGTTTTAATATTTTTAATTACTCAGTCTTTTCTGAAAATCTGTCTAGTTATCCAATGCTTTGAATAAGTATCTGCTATGTTTTGAGTGATCTAAAATTTTACATTTTGTTGCATTCAACATCCGAGAAAGATTATGTACATTCCATCCTATTTGTCTCAGTGGCTCCTTTAAGAGTGATGGGTAGCAGAAATAGTATGATAGACTCGGACATCCATTTCCCTCACACTCCCTTACAATAACTATCACCACAGTAAACAAAGAGCCTACTGTCGACACACATCCACACTGCCAGCAAAAGATGCCATTGTCTTGATCCCGCTGACTTACTCAAATTACTGCTTCAAATCATCTGCCGAACATTGATAAATAAACAACTGAATTTCATGTACGTGTGGGTTTGTGTGCAGTTGGTTCCATCTGGCTGAAGTTCATAACCAGTCACCGCATCCTTGCATCATTGGAAGGAAGTGGAAGCGCCCAAAAGATTAGGCTTGTCAGTCAGATGCATTATGGGTCGGAACTGATCGCCCTGCGGTTGTATTCTTCATTCGGTTCCTTTTTTTGGACAGCCATATTTGTATATTGTTGTAGGAGAGCTGATGTTTGGATGGAGGAAATTAAGATGGAGGGATAAAGAAGAGATCCGCCAGGGGAAGGAAGATATCTTTTCCTCCAGCTGTCCTCTGACCAGACATGTCTGGAACGGGAGCAAGAAGGCGGTAGAAAGAGAGGAGGGAGAAGAAAAGGGAGGAGGTGTGAATGGACAAGAGGAAGGATGAAAGGAAAGGAAAAGGGAGTGGGGCAGTAGTAGGATGGTGTGTATATTACTCAGTTGTCACACAAACCTCAGGTATCTCACTGTGGTTGCCAATGGGACCATATGAAATGACTGAGGCCCCAGAAATCTGCATGATTAATCTGTTTTGTGGTGTGAATTTGCAGTGACTCGCTTTTGCAACGCTGTGTTTTCAATAGTACTTTGTGTGAAATATATTGATCTTATAAAGAAAGAAGGTTCCTTGCAAAAAAATAAATCCAAAATGAACAAATGGCCTTAATATTATTTTTGTTATGCAAAATAATGCAAAATAATACAACAATATAATAATAAAACAATATGTAATAAAAACAAAATAAAAGAATCAGTTAATTAGCAAAATTAACAGTTTTTAAACAGTTAATCTCATTATCATGATCCTATGGAAGACCGTTTCTGTTTGTTTGTGTTTTTCTCGCAATTCTGACTTTTTTTCTCAGAATTGTAAGATATGAACTAGCAATTGCAAGTTATAAATTCGGAATAGCAGGGGATAAACTCGCAATTAAAATAAATATTTCTAACAAATGCAAGTTTGTATCTCACAATATTCTCACAATTCACAAACTGACTTTTTTTTTGCAGAAATCTGAGATATAAACTTTATATATATAAAAGCAGTTGCAAGTTATAAAGTCTAGTTCCGAGGGGGGAAAAGACAGATATGATATAATGCATATTATAAAGCCAGAATTGCAAAATATAAACAATATATAGCAATTCTGAGAAAGTCACAATTCTGATATATAAACTTGCAATTCTGACTTTCTTTCTCAGAATTGTTTCAGTTTTGCAATTCTGAGTTTTTTTGCAACTGAAAGTTTATATCACACAACCTAGCAAATGCGAGTTTATATCTCACAAGTCTGACCATTTTGAAAAAAAAAAAAATCAGAATTGTGAGTTTATATCGCAATTTTGAGGAAAAAAAAGTCAGAAATGTGAGTTTGTATCACACAATTTTAACAAAAAAGTCAAAATTGTGAGTTTATATCATGCAATTTTAAGAAAATAATTCAGAATTGTGAGTTTGTATTATGTAACTTTGAGAAAAAAGTCAGAATTGTGAATTACTATCACGCAATTTTGAGAGAAAGTCAGTATTGTGAGTTTGTATCACAATTTTGAAAAAAATAAGTCAGAATTGTGCATTTGGTATCATGCAATTTTGAGAAAAAAAGTCAGAATTGTAAGTTTGTTTTGTAATTTTGAGAAAAAAGTCAGAATTGTGAGTTTGTATCACAATTTTGAGAAAATAGGTCAGAATTGTGTATTTGTATCATGCAACTTTGAGAAAAAAAAGTCAGAATTGTGAGTTAGTATCACGCAATTTTGAGGAAGAATGTAAGAATTGTGAGTGTACCACAATTTTGAGAAAAGTCAGAATTGTGAGTTTCTATCATTCAATTTTGAGAAAAAAAAGTCAGACTTGTTAGTGTGTATCACAATTTTGAGAAAAAAATTGCTTCCATATAAACTAGTTTTTTTGAAAGCAGAATAAAGTGTGTGTGTGTGACAGAATACTCTTCATATATAATTTTTAATAATACAATTTTGGATCTGTTTTGTCTGAAATCAGTTTAAAAATCATTCGGACTAATGTATTTTAGATTAAGTAGAGGGCCACTTCATTTTTTTTTTTTTTTAAGCCAGCTGTTTTTTCCAGGTCTGATCCTCATATTCCTGTTAATTCCTGTTAAAATCCTGCTCAAAACTACCAAGAAGTTTCTGGTAACCCTAGATGCAGTTTTCTGAACACTGCTGTCAGGTGTAGTTCAGGCAGCGCTGGGATTTCTGAAAGGTGAATGATAGTCAAAGGAATTCAACCCCCACCACAGCAGGACTAATATTGTGGATGTACCTGCACAGCTGTGGGCCCTGCGGCTGCTTACCCTGCCTGTAACCCTGGGGGGCCACACTCATGGCTCCCTCTCAATATACTTTTATTAATTTTCTCGTCAAAGTCACATTCCTCGCACTGCACCAGAGTCTGACCTCCTGTGAGAAGATGTCACTGAATTCCAACCACTATATATTTAGACTCAAGTAATGTGGCATAACATGTCAACCAAAAGTCTGTGTTTTACGGTTTTACCTTTATGATTTAGCTTATACTTCACAGACAATCTTTAAAGGAGAAGTTCAGTTTTAGAAGGAAAATGTCCTGATCATTTACTCACCCCCATGTGATCCAAGATGTTCATGTCTTTCTTTCTTCAGTCAAAAAGAAATTAAGGTTTTTGAGGAAAATGTTCAAGGATTTTTCTCCATATTGTGGACTTCACTGGTTGCCACTGGGTTGAAGGTCCAAACTGCAGTTTCAGTGCAGCTTCAAAGGGGTATACACAATCCCACCTGAGAAATAAGGGTCTTATCTAGCAAAACAATCATCATTTTCTAAGAAAAATAGAAATGTATATACTTTTTAACTTCAAATGCTTGTCTTAAACTAGCTTGAAGATGTGCACGCATCGCAGACCTAGTGCAGAACGAGCATTTATAGTTAAAAAGTGTATACATTTTTATTTTCTCAAGAAAATGACCGACCGTTTTGCTAGATAAGACCCTTATTGTAGGTGCTTGTAGCTGCAATTTGGACCTTCAATTCCTGCAAATGAAGAAAGAAAGACATGATCATCTTGGATGACATGAGGGTGAGTAAATCATCAGGAAATTTTCATTCTGGAATCTCCAAACTTCTCCTTTAATGTTTCTCACAGTGGTCCGGTGTACAACAGAACACACCTTTTTAAGTGGCCTTGGCTTTGGGTATTACAAAAAGAAAGAAAGAAAGAAAGAAAGAAAGAAAAGAAGAAAAAATGACTTGTGAGGCTTGAGCTGAAATTGCACCAAGATTAATATAAACACCATTTGATTTGAAGTACAAAAAATGTTAATAGAAACTGAATAAATTAGATGTTAAATATTATACCTTTCTTGAAATATTTATTTATCACTTCATATAAATGGAACAAAAACATTGTGGGATTTCTACTTTTGGAACGCCACTTTTGCACTGTATTATTTATTCATATATTTTTAGTCATTTATTTATATTGTGGTAGTAATTATAGTCACTGCACAATGCCCTAGTCTATACGACTCTTTTTAATCATGAGTAAGTATTGACAGATTGTTGGACTGCACGTATGATATGCTCATAGTAAATCCGTGCTGAGTGAGAGGAAAAGTTTACTTTCACTCTCTGCTTCTTGGCTGCACCAGTAGGGCTTGTCAGGATGCCATCGAGAGCCTGTCAGAGCATGTCTGCCAAACCGATCATATGACTCCACAGGAAGTCCCAGGGAACTCTACAGAGGTTAAAATTATTTGTATGGAACAACTCTGACTGTCGGATTTTTGCCAAGATGATCTCATTAGTATTCATAGGCATTTTTACACTGTACACTTTTTATTTTAACATTTTTGTATATTTTGACACACTTAAATGTACAATAATATATTGACAGTATGTAAAACTTAAATCGTTTTATGTATATACAACCTGAACAAGTACAAAATATTTGTAACTATATAAAATATTTGTCAGTTTTGTGACATAACATTAACATGTTTCATTTATTTACCTTGGTCTTTGGTTTAGATGCTGGAAGTACTTTTGTACTGTACATTTCAGCATCTACTCAAACATATTTGTGCTAAAACCACACATTAGTAATGCTGATAAGACCTTATTGTTTTTGCAAACACACACATGTCATTATATACCCACTCTAAGCCCAATTCTGGTTGAGGTCCTTCACCACAAAGTGTTTCAACATACCGTCTGTGTAACTTTCCCATAGATTTTGAAGTGCTACCTCAACCGCCTTCCATGGCCTTACTCAGACCAGAATGGGTCGAATCTGCTGAGCTCACTGCAAGCACTTTTATTTCCCTCCCACCACTCATGAAATATTGGGGGTTGTCATGTTTTTGCTGGCCTCTTATCAAAGTTAGCTGTAGGCCTGGCAAGACAGATTTTCTGGAGACAGAAGTTTCCAGAAGCTTCAAGAGGTTTCGCCGTCCCTTCTGGCAGTATCCACCCCGATGAGACAAACTAATGATTTACCACCTAGTGGCAACCGCTAAATATCATGTAAGGAATTCCTAACCGGCAGCTTAGAGGTTTGTTGCACATTGTATGCTAGTATATAGTTACAAGTACACAAGAAAACCCTCTCGGAAAAACTTTTGACTTACTACATGTCAAATAATGGCGGTTTAAACGGATTAGTTCTGTCATTATTGCTCACCCTCATGCTGTTGATTTTTTTCAACCCTATTCCCTTTGGGTACTTTGAGTGAGTTAAGTGCAATCGATGTTTTCAATAACTTTTCTGTCCTGTCCTTTCAGATCACTTTCTAAGGCTTGATGCTCCAATGAATAACATCACTACCTCCCTCGGACAGACAGCGGAGTTGCATTGCCACGTTTCAGGGAATCCACCACCCGCAGTCCGCTGGCTTAAAAATGATGCCCCTGTGGTCCAGGAACCGCGGCGTGTCTCTTACAGGCCCACTCCATACGGCTCCCGCCTGAGAATCCGAAACCTGGACACCACAGACACTGGCTACTTTCAGTGTGTGGCTACCAACACCTATGGCACAGTATCTACCACAGGAATCCTGTTTGTCAAGTTTGGTGAGTGTTGTTGGAATTTGACAATATCTTGATGATTTCATTATCGGATAACTGATGACGCATTGCAGAAAAACCTCAGGTCTGTGTGTTTAAACACATTTTATCTCAGAGGGTCATCTTTGCTAGCTCAGGAGACATTAGGGGGTTCTTAGTTATGTTTTTGTAAAGTATCGACTTTGTCTCAGATGTTTCTCCTAAAATTCCTTTGGGGAAAAAAACTACAATAAATGCCAGCAAACCAAATTCCAAAATTTGCTGGATTGTGTTAACCCTGTTGCTGGCAGTGTTAAAGGAGTAGTTTACTTCCAGAACAGAAATGTACAGATAATGTACTCACCCCCTTGTCATCCAAGATGTTCATGTCTTTTCGACATACCCTAACTGTCATGAACTGGAATACACAGAGTTCACGCAGAGCTAGACAAGACGAGCATTTGAAGTTAAAAAGTATATAACTTGTCATTTTTTTTAGAAAATAACCGATCATTTTGCTAGATAAGACCCTTCTTCCTCAGCTGGGATAGTTAAGAGCCCTTTGAAGCTGCATTTAAACTGCATTTTGGAAGTTCAAACTAAGGGGCACCATAGAAGTCCACTATATGGAGAGAAATGTTGAAATGTTTTCCTCAAAAAACATAATTTCTTTATGACTGAAGAAAGAAAGACATAAACATCTTGGATGACATACATTATCTGTAAATTTTTGTTCTGGAAGTGCGCTACTCCTTTAACCGGCCTTAAAAAGAAAGAAAGTTGCAGAAATGCAGATGATCACCATTTACTCACTGTCATGTCATTATAAAACTGAATGTCTTTTTTCTGTTGGACATAAAAAAATATTTTGGAAAATATCTCCCTGTGTCTGACTATGCCTACTCCCCTACTATATAGTAGGGCAATAAACAATATGCGAAATAAGTAGCATTTCTAAATTTGTAGTATTCATAACATAAACAGTATGTACAGAGACCAAAGAGTGCATCCATTGGATTCTTTACTATCCCATGAGGCCACATGACATGACAAAGCCAACGCTATTTCATGTCCAATTCGTATGTATTTTACGAGGTGGCTAATGTGTATGAATTTGTACGACCTCACTTGTCCGATTTTGTAGGATTTCTGTGACCGTTAAGTTTAGAAGCAGGGTTAGGTGTGGTACTTTATATGAATTCCTAAGAATTTGGCTCCTCATAAAATATGTATGATTTTTCACAAATCACAAATCATATGATTTCTTACAAGTGAGGTCAAATGAATTTGTACGAATTAGACACGTTCTCAAATATGTACGAATTGCCATGAGATCAGGTTGACAAATCTGACAATGTCACATGTCCAAATTTCATTCATACTACTTACATTTATGCTATATTAAACATACTTTTTACGGGTTATGACGTTCGTTCCTCATCAGTGTAGTACCTACTCATAAAGCTATTTTGTACACACCTGTTTTTTGTTGTGTTTTTTGGACACCAATGAACAAAAATAGTTGATTAATAAGTGTAATAAGTGTAGGCTTAAACCAAATGCCGTACCATTGATTTTTAACGCCCCTGGATATCAAGTGAAATCCGTACTGAGAAATTCCTTCAGTGGCTGTGGCGTCATGACAAGCGACGGCATGTTTACATCCTGTCAGGATGGCATCTACCGATTCTTGTCTCTGCTGTTTGTAAGCTCTTTCAGTAGCTGTGGTCTACTAAAAGCCACAAGGCATCAGGGCTAAAGTGGAGAGAACAAAGATGCGGGTCTTTAGAATTTTATTCATCCACAGGCATCTTCCCATTCTTTTCTTCTCTTCTTATTACTAGGAAAGCAGTGAAGACTTGCATCGCTTTTCTTGTTGCTCTTCAACTGAAAATTACAATCAAAAGCTGCGCAATATGGCATCATATCAGTATTTTATTTTCCGAGTTGTGTTGCGGTGAAAATAGCAACAGGTAGTGTCAGTAACTCACTGAGTGCAAACATTTCATGTCATCAAAATAATGGCACCCCCGTAGTCCAAAATATATAAAACGATGTGGATTTTTTAAATAGAGTAAATCTTTTATGAGTTTTCTACTACATATTTCAGTAAGAGACATTATATTAAGCCAAACAAGTCTTAATACCCAGGGTTCCCTTTAAAGTCTTTGTATAATTCAGCAAACATTTTATATTCTCTTAAAATAAAGTCTTTGTTATCTAGGAGAAACAATTAAGATTTTAAGAGATTTCCACGTAGTACACTCCCCATATAAATTTTGACCAGTTGCAAAGCAGTGGTCCCTCCGTTTAGAATGACGACCCTTGTAAATGTCCTGATGGCAGAGAAACTTTGTAGGTTCGATGAGGTCACTGTAGTTATTCTCTACATCGTGATGCCAATAAGGCATATTGGCTGCATGTGTTGTGCTTCTTTGTAGGCGATTTGTGCCTAGCAAGTAGTTAAAAATCCCCACTCTCTCTTTTTTCCAGATCCGGCTCCCACCCCTCTGCCTGGAAGGCCTTCACCGTAAGTCCATTTTCCTTTTCTCATTGCTGTGTCCAATCTAAAATCCTCTATTATCTGTCATTAAATATAGCAGAGCAAAAGGGGAAAAAGCTTTGCATAAGCAAATAGTGATTTAATTGCTCCTTCAAGAGTCATCTGGCTAAAGCTTTGCCATTTTATTTGTGAGCGAGTGGGTAATGTAGACCTGCACAGAAAGGAATGCACGCTCTTGTCTGTAAGACTGTATATGTTAAACTAGCTTTTGAATTACTGTGATTTAAGTGTAACATTTCAAACCTATATTTGCTTGCAAGATCTCACCAGCCACAATTATGCATATTTTGGTGGGTGTGTTTGGATAGGGGTGTAAATAATGTGATTTGATTATCATTTGATACTAAATTGTGCAGTGCAGTTTAGAAGTATTCTTAGATGTGGTAATTAAAAGACTGTTCTTTACGTTTCTGATTTATGGCTTTACAGTGAGCATTCCAGAAACTTCAGCAGGTCAATTCTAGGTTAGCAAAGACAAATGAAGGTATTGTCCATGTTGCTTGCATGTGTCTTGTTTAAGGCTGTAGGAACTGCAGTATTTGTACGTCTAACTTCATTCAAATCAGCCAGCACCTGTTTGTGCTAAAATGTACAACCGGGCTCACCACATGTTTCTGTTTCAACCCACTCAGATTACAGACAGTACATTAATACACTGCCTTCATGTTTCTCTTTTAATCTTACCATATTTCCATGCTGCAGGCAACAACACCTACTGTAGGTATTTAGCGTGGAAGCAAAGATTTATGATAGCATTTTTTTTTACGTTCAGATTTAGTGCTATGGAAATTTAGGAAGTAGTTTTTGCCCTTAGTAGCATCTTCTCACATGATACAAGTTGACCTACTGTTAGAAGTAAACAGTCGCGTGGTTTTTATTTACAGTACTGATGCGAATCTCAGAGTAGTACAGATTTCATGTCTAAGCTTTTCGGAGAGTCTCCATCCAAATCAAAGTCTGAACCCCTGACCGTTTGACGTGACTGGCCGCGCTCCAAATCACATTAATATTGATTAAAGTCCACAAACCCGTCTGTGTGCCTCTAAGCCTCGTACAGACGACAGCACGGCTCATTTTGGACTAGCTGCCGTCATTGCACCGAGGTGCACAGAGATCCCTTTGAGCCATATGTTGGCCTGTTGGTAATCATTAGTGTCATCATCAAAGAAAGTCATCATGTCAGCTTCCATCAAGAGGAAAAGGGTCAGCATGCTGTCTGTTTTTCTTTACGCTCTTTCTCCTTTGTGCACCTCCGGATAAGTATCAAAGTGTCAATCTCGTCTTTTCTCGTCGAGTGTGGGGAGAAAGTGTCCCTGGTGAGGTGTTGTGGCTGGGACTCTAATGAAACTCTTCCTTTAATGAACTCCAGAGCAGAGGTGCGTTTGTAAACCTGGTGTCAGTGCATAGGCTGAGAGCTGAAGTGGCCACAGCTGGTCTTAAGCTGGCCTTGTAGTGGGGAAGAGAGGAAATATGAGAAATAGTGGGGAGGGGTATTGATGTCTGAAGAGCAAAAGGTCAATGAATAGGCAGGGTAAAAGGGATGAGGCATGAAAAGGAAAGAATGAGGTGACACATTCATAGATTAACAGTTTACCAGTATCTGTTTTAGCAGTTTGAAAACTGTAGTGATTTAGTGCTGGAAAAAAAAAAAGTTTTGAAAGAATCTAAATATTGTAAATACCTCATTTACAATTATGACTTTTTTCTCATATTTGCAACATTATGTAGCACTAATGCAACTATATTTCTTGTAATTGCGATGTTATATCATACAATTGTGACTTTATTTCTCATATTTGCAACTAAATATCTAATGCTACTTTAATTGTAATTTTAACTTAATTTTTACATAATTGCAACTTACAACTTTATTTCTCATATTTGCAATTTTATGTAGCACTAATGCAACTATATTTCTTGTAATTGCGACGTTATATCTTACAATTGTGACTTTCTTATATTTGGAACTTAATATCACAGAAATGCTACTTTATAACTGTAACCATTTTTAAAAAAAATTGCAACTTTATATCTTACAATTTTGACTTAATTTCTGATATTTGCAACTTTATGCAGCAGTAATGCAACTATACTTCTTTGAATTGCAACATTATATCTTACAATTTTGACTTTTTCTCATATTTGCAACTATAGTTCTTGTAATTGTGACATATCTTACAATTGACTTTATTTCTCATATTTGTGACTTAATATCTTAGAAATGCTACTTTAATTGTTGTAAGTTAATTTTTACATAATTGAAAGTTTATATCTTACAATTTTGAGTTAATCACTCATATATGTAGCACTAATTCAACTATATTTCTTGTAATTATGACGTTATATCTTACAATCATGACTTTATTTCTTATATTTGCAACTAAATATCTTAGAAATGCTACTTTAATTGTTGTAATTTTAACTTAATTTTTACATAATTGCAACTTACAACTTTATTTCTCATATTTGCAATTTTATGTAGCACTAATGCAACTATAGTTCTTGTAATTGCGACGTTATATCTTACAATTGTGACTTTCTTATATTTGCAACTTAATATCTCAGAAATGCTACTTTATTTCTTGTAACTGTAATCATTTTTAAAAAAATTGCAACTTTGTATCTTACAATTTGGACTTAATTTCTAATATTTGCAACTTTATGCAGCAGTAATGCAACTATACTTCTTTGAATTGCAACATTATATCTTACAATTTTGACTTTTTCTCATATTTGCAACTTTATGTTGCAGTAATGCAACTATAGTTCTTGTAATTGTGACATATCTTACAATTGTGACTATATTTCTGATATTTGCACCTTAATGTAGCACTAATGCAACTATATTTTTTTGTAATTGCGAAGTTATATCTTACAATTGTGACTTTATTTCTCATTTTTCCAACTTAATATCTTAGAAATGCTGCTTTATTTCTAGTAATTCTAACTTAATTTTTAGATAATTGCAATTTCACATCTTACAATTGTGACTTTATTTCTCATATTTGTGAATTAATATCTTTGAAATGCTACTTTATTTCTTGTAATTGTAACTTAATTTTTACATAATCGCAACTACAGTTGTGACTATTTCTTATATTTGCAACTTTATGTAGCACTATTGCAACTATATTTCTTGTAATTCTGACAATATATCTCTTAATTCTCATTTTTTGATTCATTTTTGCGACTTAATATTTTGGAAATGCTAATTTATTTCTTGTAATTGTAACTTAATTTTTACATAATTGCGATATTATATATCACAATAGTGACTTTATCTCTCATATTTGTGCATTAATATTTTAGAAATGCTACTTTATTTCTTATAATGCAACTTAATTTTTATGTTAATTGCAACTTTATATCTTACAGTTATGTCTATTTATCATAATTGACACTTTATATATCACAAATTCAACTTAATATTTCTGTAATTGAAACTTTGTCTTAAGATTTTGGCTTGATTTTTCCATAAATGCATTTTTTCTTATTTCTCATAACTGTGACTTCATATCCTATGTATGCTTTTTTCTGTAATTGTGACATTATATTGTGAAGTTGAGACTGAGTTGTTGGACCACATTCAGTGGATAAAAACAGTTGAAACATATTTCCAAATATCTTCTTTCATGTTCCATAGAGGAAAGAAAGTCATATAGGTCTTGAAAGGCATGATGATAAATAAATGATGACAGAATTTTCATTTTTGGGTGAACTACCCCTTTAAGAGTTTGACCATAATGGAGTCCCATGAGCCCTTTATGACACAGGAGGTTGCTTGTTTGATGAGGGCGGATTTGGCTTTGATTCAGTGATGTGAGGTTAACTCTGCTTTATCTTTTGCAAGCGGAAGGGCTTGAATAAGGTGAGCCGGTCTCAAAACAGCAGGTAGGGGCAACGTCTACATACAGTCCCCTGTTGTGTCTAGCGCGTCTCAGATGCTCACCACAGCTGCGTGTCACGATTACTCACACTGAAGACCTTATTCATAGACTTTTTAATAAATGCAATATGTTTTCTTCCCCCGTTTCACGGCCCCTCACTTTTAACATTGCCTTTTTTATGGGGACCACCTGGAAAGGAGGTAATCGAACACCCATGGATGAGGAATGGGCATGAACCTTGAAAGAACAAACAATGGTCACTGTTGTTCTGGCCCAAATGTCAGCCATCCTGTAGGGCAGAGAGGTCTCAGCATCACACCTCTTTCACTCATTCGCTGGGTGTTTTTGTGCATGGTAGGAAGAGTTTAATAGGCAAGAACAAACTTTGAAGAGAGATAAATGACTCATCAACCAACATTTCCTGTGCTTCCCTGAAGCATCCCATAAAAATGTGATTGATCACTGATTGCTTTTTCATAGCGTAGAATTTACTGGCATTTCCTAGAATAGAAGTTCTCAAACTTTTCAACTTAAAGGGATAGTTCAGAACACAAATTAAGATATTTTTGATGAGCTCCAAGAGCTTTCTGACCCTGCATAGACAGCAACATAATTGACATGTTCAAGGCCCAGAAAGGTAGTAAGGACATCATTAAAATAGTCCGTGTGACATCAGTGGTTTAACCGTAATGTTATGAAGCTACAAGAATACATTTTTGGGTGGTTTTCAGTTGCAGGCCTTGAAAATGACAGTCCTACTTCAGGTTCTACCATTTCTGATTCTCATTTTTAGCTACACCCCTCACATTTCAACATTCATTTTAGTATATATTTTAGTATATCTTCTCAAGGGACAATACTAGAGAAATGAAACTTGGATATATTTTAGAGTAGTCAATGTGCAGCTTGTATAGCAGTGTATATTTACTGTCCCCTAAAAATAACTCAACACAGCCATTATTGTCAAAACAGCTGGCAACAAAAGTGAGTACACCCTAAGTGAACTTGTCAAAACTGTGTCTAAAGTGTCAATATTTTGTGTTAGCACCATTGTTATCTAGCACTGCCTTCATCATTCTGTGCATGGAATTCACCAGAGCTGCACAGGTTGTTGCTGGGATCCTCTTTAAATCCAATTGACATCATGGAGTTGCTAGATGTTAGACCTTCCGCTTGAGGATGCCCCATAGGTGCTCAATAGGGTTCAGGTCAGAACGCCTTCACCTGCACCTTCCTCAGCAAAGCAGTTGTCATCTTGGTGGTGTGTTTTGGGTCATTATCATGTTGGAAAACTGCCATCCAGCCCAGTTTCTGAAGGGAAGGCATCATGTTCTGCTTCAGAAATGTACAGTACATAATGGAATCCAATGAACCGCAGCTCCCCAGTACCAGCAGCACTCATGCAGCCCCAGACCATGATGCTACCACCACCATGCTTGACTGTAGGAGAGACACAATTTTCTTGGTACTCCTCACCAAGGCATCACCACACATGCTGGACACCATCTGAGCCAAACAAGTTTATCTTAGTCTCATCAGACCATAGGACATGGTTCAAGTAATTCATGCTCTTAGACAGGTTGTCTTCAGCAGTTCTTCAAAACTGTTTGCGGGTTTTCTTGTAAGCCAGGTTCAGAAGAGGCTTCCTTCTTGGATGACGCCAATGCAAACCGACTTGTTACATTGTGCAGCGTATGGTCTGAGCACCGACAAGCGGACCTTCTACTTCTGCAACCTCTAAAGCAATGCTGCCAGCAGTCATGCATCTGTTTTTTGAAGCCAGATTCTGCACCTGACGCACAGAACGAGCACTTGATCATTGATCGATCCTTGCGAGGCCTATTTCGAATGGAACCCGTCTTGGAAAACCTCTGTATGACCCTGGCCACAGTACTGTAACTCAGTTTCAGGTTGTTACTGAACCTCTTATAGCCTAGGCCATCTTTGTGGAGAGCAACAATTCTAATTCTCAAATCTTCAGAGAGTTCTTTGCCATGAGGTGCCTTGTTGAACATCAAGTGGTTTTTCAGGGGGTATTTTCAGGGGATAGTAAATATACACTGCTATACAAGCTGCACATTTACTACTCTATAATATATCCAAGTTTCATTTCTCTAGTATTGTCCCTTGAGAAGATATACTAAAATGATTGCTAAAAATGTGAGGGGTGTACTCACTTTTGTGAGATACTGTACATGTTTGTCTGCCATCACTAGCCACTTTCAGAATGAGCTGCTTTCAGTTGAAAGTGATGCACATTACTCATGCTGAGGAGCTGTTAAGGTCATCCTTATCAAAATACCATTAATGTACTGTAAATAGACATGATTTCTTTACTGTGATTTTAGCATGAAAAGACAGCTTAATGTACACAATGCAGTTACGGTGCTGGTCTCCCATGAAATGTCAGCAGAATTCTTTAATAGCAGGCGTTTGAACCGTATACAGCCCCACATTTCTTCAAGGCTGTTTATAACATCCCCTTTTTTCCTGTTTGAAAAGATTAATAATACCGTCACTGCCTTGTCAAGCCTGTTAAAGTTTTCCCAGCTGTTCGAAAGGGAAACTTTTTCTCAAATAAAATTACTTTTAAAAAGGACACACTTATTTTTTTTTTACAATTGCTGTTTTAACTTGCCTGCTGAATGGTGGATCGAAGTGATCTTAACAAAGTCCAGACCATTGTTCGCTCAAAGCTGGGCTATCAGGGTACAGGAGCTGGAGATATCCCAGAAGCCTCAGCATTGTCTGAAGGAGCACATCCTAATGGGGCCCCGTCCTGCTTTTGAGTAACGGCTACAATAATACTTTTGAAAGCTATTCAAGTGCTTCAGTTTAAGAAAGCTCTCCATTCCAAAGCCTCTCATAACTTCTTTGATTGATGTTAAAAGTCTTGATGCTATATATTTGATTCTTAAAGCGTTTGATGTATTTGGTCATTCAGAACTGTGTCACTGTGGTCTGTTGTTTTGGAAGGTAATTTAATTGTAAAGTTATGAAAGTAAGTAGCAGCTGTTTGTATAGCATTTTGAGTTGGCATATTGAGTTACGGAACTTGTAAAAGCAGCTCAGATTTATTGCACGTTCATAGTACTTCATGTTTTTTTTCTTTTCTTCTTTTTCCTCAGACATTTTTAACCTAATGGGACATATTACACATAGAACTGCTCACTATATATCTGTAAAAACCAGTTTCCACCTCCGAGTTTAAAAAAACTGACATGGGACAGAAGAAATAGTTGAATAAAGTTGTTATTTTTGTTTTCTTTGTGCACAAAAAGTATTCTCGTAGCTTCGTAACATTAAGTTTGAGCAATTGATGTCGTGGACTATTGCTGGGTCAAAAAAGCTCTCGGATTTTATCAAAATTATCTTAATTTGTGTTCTGAAGATGAATGAAGGTCTTACAGGTTTGGAACAACAAGAGGGTGAGTGATTAATGACAGAATTTTAATTTTTGGGTAGCTATCCCTTTAATATAGTTGGTGCTAATGCTTTTTCCACAGCATTTTTGTTTTCTGCGGACCTGACAAAAGATGCACTTGTTTTTGTAGCTTCAAAATAGGTTATAATAACTGCAGAGCTCTAGCTCACCATGCAAGCAGACACAGGCTCGGTCAAGATCTAAATCTCTGGCTTGTTATGGAGCTCTTTTAACTAAGTGTTGATTGACTGAAGATTGGAGCTTTAATATGAGTCTCTTGGTATACGACCTTTGACCTGGTATGCTCTGTGGCGGAGGTGCGGTCTGAAACTTGAGCCTGACCTTTCGTCAGAACTTCTTTTCCAGTCCCAGGGCAAGCGGTGCGGGTCAGCATACCTCCCCAGCACCCCATATGACGCCATATTAACCTCTACCACTCAATTACATCAGCAGACCACACCGCCCTGCCATAGACAGCCTGTTTATCTTTTTTTTAATGGTCCGTTAATATATGCCAGCTGATATTAGGTCATCACAGACAAAAATATTTGCATTTCAGTTAACCACAGCAAGGATGTATGCTTATAATCAAAGTCTGCAAGTATAGTTTTATCCTGTTGTCTCCCTCTATTTATAATGGGTTTTTTTTGTGTTTATTTTAAAGGGGTAGTTCACTTCCAGAACAAAAATTTACAGATTATTTATTACGGGGGTGTTTTCGGTACATTACTCTCTGTGTAATAACAAAAACATTTATTTCAGTGAAAAAATAAGTCGAAAAATCTCAGTTTCAACATTTTGAACAATAGGGCCCTACAATCTTTTTTTTTTTTTTTTTCAGAAATTCTTGTTTTAATTTTTCTGATAATCAAATACAGGCATTAAACATTTATTTATTTTTAGTGAAATGAAAATTAAACCTTTTTATTTGCTGCCAAATAAACAAAGTTTTTTTCTGTTATTATTATAATTTCTGCGTTTAATTGTTTTATTTAAATTTGCCAGAAATAAGAATATATAAAACCCTACATTATACTGTACAAAAGTAATACAAGACTAATATATTTCTGTTACATCTTAAACCGTACTTTTATTTTGACAGGTTGCCGGTTAGTTTTTGTGTGTATACACTATGATATGATGCTAATTTTCTCAAATGAAACGGTAAAATTTACATGAAGTGACTCTCACAGCAGTTCTGGAGATTAAGTTCATGCGTTTATGTAGTCATATAATGAGACGCAGAGGCCGAATATCACCGCGAGCATCACGTGTGCTTCAGTATTTGTGTAGTAAACAAAGCCGTGTCTCCGCCATTCATTCATACAGAACCAAGCGGAACATGGAGGATTCATATTTAAACCGCCGTTTTGCGTTTTAACATTCACAGACACGAGTCCATATCGCGATTCGAATTAAGTGAGAGACCTACTTTTGATTTATTAATCCAAAAATTTACCAATTCTGTGGCATCCCGTGCTATAGAGTAAATCCGTTTTTATGAATGGACTCCGCGATCCCGTCCGCGTTTTATTTGTTTAATAAAGGAACAAGGTACAGACCTGTTCTATCCACCTTATTTTTCTCATAAGAGTGGGTGCAGCTATTTGTAATTTTTTTGTGTCTGGCTTCCGGTCTCATCCACTTCCAGGTATTTTTAGCTGCACAAAAAGCTTGTTTTGCTGCTTGATATTGGAAACTTCTGTGTCTTACCATATTATTTTAATGTATTTTCTTAATTATGAACACACTGGTTTGTAGTGCAAACTGTTTTACCGTTTACTGCACTTCGATATTCTTCTCGTTATTTCCCTATGGCGGATTATAAACCGGACGTCTAACACATTACCAGAAAACAGCTTACTTCCGCATTGAAAAATAAGGTGGATAGGAAAAGTAACCTTAACTGACGTCTGTTGTGAGCTGGCGCTATATAGAAAATAAATTTTACTTGACCTTCAAGGGGGCGGGGGCTGCCGTTGGGGGGGGGCGTGCCGCCCTCCTAATATAATGGCAGGGGAAACACTGAGTTTAAATGTAGCTTCAAAAAGCTCTAAACGAAGAAATAAGGGTTATTTTAGTTAGTTAAGAAACAACTGGTTATTTTCTTTAAAAAAAAAATACAATTTATGTGCTTTTTAACCTCAAACACTCATCTTGTCTAACTCTGCATGAACTCTGTGTATTCTGGTTCAAGACAGTTAGGGTAGGTTTAAAAAACTCCCATCTTATTTTCTCTTCCAACTTCTAAATTGTCCAGAATCACTGCAGAAGTACCAACCCAGTGTTTAAAAAGTCAAGGTCAAATGCCCTTTCCCAAAAAAAAGGTAAAACAGTGATGTAGGACGATTTTTAAATTGGAGGAGAAAATGAGATGGGAGTTTTTCGACATACATACGGTACTGAACCGGAAAAAAAAACAGAGTTCACGCAGACCTAGACAAGATGACCATTTGAGGTTAAAAAATAAATAAAATGTAATTTGGAGCCCTTTGAAACTGCATTTAAACTGCATTTTGAAAGTTCAAACTCAGGGGCACCATAGAAGTCCACTATATAGAGAGGAATCCTGAAATGTTTTCCTCAAAACTATTTCTTTACGACTGAAGAAAGAAAGACATGAACATCTTGGATGAAAAGGGGGTGAGTACATTATCTGTATATTTTTGTTCTGGAAATGAACTACTTCTTTAAAGGTATAGTTCACAAAAAAATGAAAATTCTGTCATTAAATACTCACCCTCATGTCGTTCCAAACCAGTAAGACCTTCGTTCATCTTTGGAACGCAAATTAAGATATTTTTGATGAAATCCGAAAGCTTTCTGACCCTGGATAGACAGCAATGCTACTATCATGTTCAAGGCCCAGAAGGGTAGTAAGGACATCGCTAAAATAGTCCATGTGACATCAATGGTTCGACCGTAATGTTATGAAGCTACAAGAATACATTTTGTGTGCAAATAAATGTCTTTACTTTGGCATTTTAAAGTAATTTCAAACTAGTACTTTATGGTATTTTATACTTTTATAGTATATATTATGTATTCAGAGTGTCCCCAATCTCTCTCTCTCGCAATCTTCTGCCGTTCCTTTTTCTATTGACTCTCTGCCCTGCACCCTCTCCTCAGGTTTTTCCATGAACAAAGTCTGGCAGCCAAAGCCTTCTGATTTTTTTCCATTTGAGCTACAGCGGACGCACGTTTGGATACACAACTGTAAATATGAATGAAAGCTCAGAAACGCGTTCTTTCTCTCTTCTTTTCACTGAGGGAATAAGTTATGTCTTATTCCCATTACTTTTAGAGGGACATGGGGCCAGTAAATTTGCTTTTATTGGGAGAGCATGAACTTTATTCCCAGGGCCCTTCTCAAATGGATAACCCCTTACCTGCAGCGCAAGTTCCTTTCGGTTTTAATGCGTTTTACAGCTATGGATATGCTAAAGTTATGAAATAACGTCTTAGTGAAGATAGTTTAATGATATATATAATGTATAATGATTTGTTCTGTTGATATGGACGGAGATAAATAGGTCATGCTCAAGAAAACACAGACAGTTGTGTACAATCAGCTTATTTATTGATACTCCCCGGCTTATGTGGAGTCCCTGTGTTTTCCTACACCTGGAAGTAAGCTGTGAGTAATGCATAATTACTCAAGGTTCCCCGCTCTCTATAAAAACACACCGGCTGTGTTAAACATGCATGTTCTTGTCATTTAAACAGCCGTGTTTGCATTATGATCTATATGCTTTGGCTTTGTAAATCATAAGGTGTGACAAATCGCAAGCACATATCAAAACATGGTGGAGAAGCTTTCTTGGATAAAGGTTGTTCTTCACTCTGCTTAGTGATTATACGAGTCATGTTGTCAGTTTAGTGGTGCTGTGCCAATTCTTTGAGCCAACACTGATTACAGCATGAACTTCAGGCGCTTTCTTGGCAGACGAATGTAGATTCACGTAGCGCACAATAACATATGAAGTAAATAACAGTGGTGTCAGGATTCAGTTTTATAACTTTCACACAACCAGATGCATACACACCCACATCTTTTCAAACAGTTGTGTTACTTTAGTATTCAGCAAAAAAAACTTTGTCTTATTCACTAAGCACAACAGATTAATCAAGTACTAAAATGCTTCCGTAACTTAATGTAATTTAAAGGAATAGTTTACCTAAAAATGACAAAAAAACGCTGAAGATTTACTCACTTGCTTTACTCGCTTGCTCACCAATGGATCTTTTGCAGTGAATGGGTGCCGTCAGAATGAGAGCCAACACAGCTGATTAAAAAAGCATGACTCTAGTCAATCAAATAATGTCTTGTGATATGAAAAACACCAAGATAAACATGATAAACAAATAATCATTAGACGTTTTTAACTTCCGGCTAAAATTTAAGTCCCTTACTGTATTGCTTTCTCCAATGAAAAAGTCATCTCATCAGAATCAGGAGAGAAATATGCACAGCTCTGTTTATGAGCAAAAACAGGTGGATTGGTGGCTTTTGATGCAAGAGGACAACAGAGGATAGAGTTTTCACTGGTTATTAAGAATTATGGACTGATATTTTGGCACAAAGTGATGGTTTAAAGTTAAAATGCTTTAGTGATGGATTTGTTTATTACAAACACACAGCTTTTTACTTTGCTAGATGTTAATTGACGGACAGGAGTCATGTGGATCACTTGTGGATTGTTGTATTTTTATCAGCTGTTTGGACTCCCATTCTGACGGCACCCATTCACTGCAGTGGATCCATTGGTGAGCAAGTGATGTAATGCTATATTTCTAAAAAATCTGTTCCAAACAAACTCTTATACATCTGGAATGGTCTGAGAGTAAGTACATTTTCAGTTAAGTTTTATTTTGGGGTGACTATGGGTGTATTTATTTTAACTAAATTCTTTGTGTAAATGTAACTTGTAAATGTATTTTTCATAGCCAAGCTCTCAGAAGCAATGCAAGATGGAGAACTACAACATGCAAATTGTGTTTTTCACTAATTTGGTTGGTTTGTTTGCACTGTTACCTAGTTAGCATAATTTCTTTAGTGTTTCAGATGCTGACACAACGCAGACAAGCGTGTGCGAACAAACAGCTATCAGCTGGCACAATTCACTCTTTGTTTACTCCGCCTAATCACTTGTTTTGTGACACCTCAGCTGGTCAGTCCTGTTTGTTATTAAATGATCAGTACACATTGTGGTTCAGTGAAGAGAAAAGCAAACATGGACTGTTTTTCTCCATGTATGTTGTCACCTCTCGGCCTAATGGGCTCCTAAGAGCTTGACCTTTCTGCCCTCCGTTGTTTAGCAAATCACTCAACTGCACATTGTATAAGCAAATCATCTGTGGGGGTTTTAATACACCCGTACAGCCAAACTCCAGATTATTTGTTTCAGCAAAAGCAGTTGCACCCAGTGGACGTGGACCTTTAAATTGAGAAATCGGAGCCCGAGGCTCAGCATGCTCTCAGGAGATGTGATGTGGTCAGATGGAGTGTGGAGTGAAGAGATGGGCTGGATAAACTTTTGGGTTCCTTAAGTACAGATCATAGATTTAACTGCAAATCTAATCAGGCTTCTGTCAGATGTTGATGGATATAAAGCTGTCAGGATACCAACAAAATACTAGTGATATTTCACAATGCTTGATGCTAAAAAATTTTTGTCAGTGATGTGAGCACTTACTATTTAAGTTAAATATTTATAAAAGATGGCATGAGAAAGCCGAGCCTGAAAGTTTGAAGCAGTTGTAAAAGTTTGAAGTTTGAAAGTTTAGATAGTTTAGACAGATGTCGATAGCATGTTGCTATCGTGAAGTAGCACATTAATAACATGATTTACCATGTTGTTAGTATGTTTATGACATGATTTAGCACATTGATAACATAATTTAAGATGTTGTTAGCATGTTTTTAGCATGATTAGCATGTTTTTAGCATGTTGTCCTAGCATAGTTTTGCTACTGATAAACAGCTTAAACACTCTGTAACGGTGTTGCCAAGTCCTTGGGAGTTAAGCTACTTTAACACTGTTGCCGTGGGTTGTCTTTCATGTCCGCGGGTTGAAGCAACCCCAATAACATAATATTTAGCCCCTCGGAATGCTAATTTGACCAGGGGAACCCCGCCAAAAAACGTGTGTTTTACCCCTCTAAATGCAATTTTTAATGGAGGAACCGCTTCAAAACGCTATTGGGCTACTTTTGGGCTAGGTTTGAGTAGCAGTTTTGGCAGGTTTTGTTGTGAAAACCTGGCAACCCTGCTCTGTAAGTCTAATTGTTCAAAAGTTTTCGCCCCCTCAATGATAACCTTTGGGATTTTGGTAGTTTTGGTAGTCTTCTTTACAAAAACTGTAAGCTGGATCAGTTAGAAAAGATTTAGCAACCTGAGTCAGACCAGTCTGAAGATCTGAACCAAGTTTGGTGCTTGTAGCTTGAAAGCTAGAAGATACATTTCAAAATTTAGCCTCAGGAGAAGTTTAAACAGCATTTCAGTAAGTTGGCTTTCTCAAGCCAACTTAATCATTCATTGTTAGCATGATTACATGTTGTTCTAGCATAGTCATTAAGCTTTAAGCTAGTGATAAACAGCTTAAACACTCTGTAAGTCTTATTTTTCAAAAGTTTTAACCCCCTTAATGAAAGTCTATGGGATTTTTGGTGGTTTTGATAGTCTGGTTTACAAAAAACGTAAGCCGGATCAGTTAAAAAAAGAATTAGCAATCTGAGTCAGACCAGTCTAAAGGTCCTGCCCGAGTTTGGTGGTTATAGCTTAAAAGCTCTAGGAGGAGATACATTTTTAAATTTAGTCTCAGAAGAAGAAGCAGCTAAATAGCATTTCAGTAAGTTGGCTTTCTCAAGCCAACCGTATTATTCAGTTATTCAAAAATAAGAACAGTGAGTGTTTTCCCCATCTTTTTCTTTTTTTTCTTTTAATGTTGCTTATAAGGATAATTATTATGGTTGTGTTATTGTTATATTAATATGATTGTAAATGATTAACAAATTTTTAAGTAATTATGTTTTGAGTAGTTTTCTCTTTTTCTCTTATTGTTAATTAATAATCATTAAATAAAAAAAAGTAATAATTCTTAAATAAATAATAATGTCAATAATATTAAAGTTGCAATTTTAAATTTACAAATAATTGACAAAAATTTTTTGTCAACTTACATTAATTTCATCTGATTGGTTTCTTTAAATTAATACGTTGTCAAGACAACCATTTAGATTTTTTTTTAATCTCTGCTCAGATCACGTGTCTAGTCTTTGACTATAGTTTGCATGCCCTGTTTCTTTCTGGGAGATCTCAGGGGTCACAGGGTTGTGTCCTTTGCTTCTGTAATAGAGGCTGCTATTGTGGTAGTGTAACATGAGGACTTTTTCCTCTTTTTCTTCGTGGCTCCTAATGAGAGTCCCTCGGTGGCTGTCTTTCCCTTCCTCCCGAGATCCAGTCACGGACCACAGGCCCCCCTGTATCGGGGACAAACCAATCCACTGTTACCCATATTCCCCTCATTGTTAAATATACTGCCACTGACCCAGGTCAAACATTAGCTGAGGAGTAAACCTGACTGTGAATTGTATCTCCTCTTTTTCAAAAAATCCTTCTCAAGGTCTTCAGTCTAGTCCTCATTATACAAGATTTTATGTGTTTTACATCTGGCATACAGAAGAGTCTGAAAAACCTCAAAAACTGTGTGTGTGCAGATACATAGCCAATGAAACACTCTATTTTACAGATTCAGGCAGTTTGCCCGTCTTCACAAACTCTACTCCGGAATGCCCTCAGACTTACAGTAACAACAAAGTTAAGATGTTTTGGAAAGCGTTTCATCAAAACATCACAGATAATATGGACATTAACATTTATAGTGCATGAAATGGCAAGCTCACAGTCACTGAGAAGTGATATGCAAGCACCATTGTTGCTTTCATGCTACACAAAGTATCTAAGATGAAAATATTGAGTGTTAGAAACTCCAGAGGTGCATGTAATAATTTTATATGAGTGCATAAAATATGACATGAATTTGGATGAGATCAGAACCTCTAAGTACATGCATCACCGTTGAGCCCATAAAATATTAAATAGAGGTGATCTAACGCAAGAGTTTAGGAGGGATCCTTTAGTCATGGAAAACAGCCTTTGCATGTTTAGGGATAAATCTGTCAAAAATATAGTGTGCTTCTCATATACAAGTAGAGAGAGGGCAGTATGTTATTTCAACTAAACATGAATTTTCAACATGATTATACAAGAGTCTGCTGTAGATTTTGAATTAAAGGAATAGTTCACCCAAAAATTAAAAATTTGCTGAAAATGTAATCACTCCCAGGCCATCCAAGATGTAGATGAATTTCTTTCTTCATCAGAAACATTGCATGTCTGCAGTGAATGGGTGTTGTTAGAGTTCAAAACTTATCGTCCAAAAGTTTTAACCCCCTTAATGAAAGTCTGTGGGTGGTTTTGATTGTTTTTTACAAAAACCGTAAGCTGGATCAGTTAAAAAAGATTTAGCAACCCAAGTAAGACCAGTCTGAAGGTCTGACTCGAGTCCGGTTGCTTCTAGCTTGTAAGCCTTAGGAGGAGATACATTTTAATACAGGAGATACATTTGATACATTGTTCTAGCATAGTCATTAAGCTTTGCTAGTGATAAACAGCTTAAACTCTCTGTAACTCTTATTGTCCAAAAGTTTTAACCCCCTCAATGAAAGTCTATGGGATTTTTAAAAAAAAAGATTCAGCAAACCAAGTAAGACCAGTCTGAAGGTCTGACCCGAGTCCGGTTGCTTCTAGCTTGAAAGCCCTAGGAGGAGATACATTTTAAAATTTAGTCTCAGAAGAAGAAGCTGCTTAAATTGCATTTCAGTAAGTTGGCTTTCTCCACACAACCTAATTATTTATTGTTAGCATGAATAGCATGTTGCTAACATGTTTTAGTGTGTTGCTAGCATGATTTAGCATGTTGTCCTAGCATAGTCATTAAGCTTTGCTAGTGATAAACAGCTCAAACACTCCGTAAGTCTTATTGTCCAAAAGTTTTAACCGCCTTAGTAAAAGTCTATGGGATTTTTGGTGGGTTTGGCAGTCTGCTTTACAAAACCCATAAGCTGGATCAGTTAGAAAAGATTTACCAACCCAAATCAGACCAGTCTGAAGGTCTGACCCAAGTTTGGTGGTTGTAGCTTGAAAGCTCTAGGAGAAGATACATTTCAAAATTTAACCTCAGAAGAAGCTTAAATAGCATTTCAGTAAGTTGGCTTTCTCCAGACAACCTAATTATTTGTTGTTAGCATGATTAGTATGTTGCTAGCATGTTTTAGTGTGTTGCTAGCATGTTGTCCTAGCATAGTCATTAAGCTTTTCTAGTGATAAACAGCTTAAACACTCTGTAACTCTTATTGTCCAAAAGTTTTAACCCCCTCAATGAAAGTCTATGGAATATTTGGTGGTTTTAATAGTCTGGTTTACAAAACCCATAAGCTGGATCAGTTAGAATAGATTTACCAACCCGAATCAGACCAGTCTGAAGGTCTGACCCAAGTTTGGTGGTTGTAGCTTGAAAGTTCTAGGAGAAGATACAATTCAAAATTTAGCCTCAGAAGAAGAAGCTTAAATAGCATTTCAGTAAGTTGGCTTTCTTGTTTTGGTGCCGTTCAAAACATTACAATAAGTAATCCACACCACTTCAATCCATCAGTTAATGTTTTGTGAGAAACAAATCCATGATTAAGGCATTTTACCTTAAGAAGTTAAAACTAATTCTGACGGCACCCATTTACTGCATAAGATCCAATGGTGAGCAAATGATATAATGCCTATTTTCTCCAAATCTTTTCTCTGCATCTTAGATGGCCTGAGGTGAATTTCATTTTTGGGTGAATTATTCCTATTTTAAAATTTATTTTAATAGATTTATTATAAATGTGCTTTACAGTATGTAGAGAAAAGGTTCAGTGTGTTTTCCTTACTTTTCTACAATCTTTCCAGTCCTTTTTTAATCATTTCATAAAGATGAATCCAAATTTCCATTTGTGTGTCAGTAACCAATCTTTGCAGTCTAGTGTACAAAAGTCCCTCAGTGGACAAACAGATGATATCAAGCTGACTTTTGAACCAGTTTTGCTCTACTTTACGATCTTAATAATTTCCATGATGTTTCCAGAACTGGAAATCACATGTTTTCCATGATCATGGGAGCCCTTCAAGTGAGCTTATCTACAATTAGTTTTCTTAATGTTGGCCAGTGAATCTCTTGATCTTGTAATGGAATAAGTGGAAATATCTGTTTATAAAATCAGTCGTCAGCAGTCAGATCTGCTTATTTCCAAATCACATTTCTGCACACTAGGCTTTGGGATTCCAGAGTATCTCACTGTCCATACTGATCAACCTTTCTGCTGCTTAACTCATTTTTAAGTGGAGCAGCATATGGCACAAGAGAAAAAAAAGTGTAGGAAACGTCTTAGGAGGTGTTTTTGACTCCTTAATGGATAGAGAAGGAGGGAGAGTGGCTGAAGAGATGGAGGAAGCTTCAGGCCAGGCAGATTGGAGATTGTTTCCGGATGGGAATATCTTGATACTTTTATTAGACTCCAGGGCATGTGCAGTAACACCGATGACACAAATCCATTCTCCCTACCGGGTTAGTATGCAGCACTGACATCTTCATGAGCTTAACTTCTTAACAAGGCTCCATCTTATAAATCACAACTTTGTTTGGGCCAAGATATTCATTTTAGGGCATCTGGCTGACCTCACCTCACATGCATCAAACAGAGAGACGTTTGATGGTGAAATAGCTGAGTTTCTGTCCAGGACAACAGGCAGAGATCATCTCCTGTTGTTTGGATTTTATTTTTTAATATTTTTCCACATTTAACATCTTCAAATCATACTGGCTATCAAATCTTGTGGAGTTTTTATCTGTGGAGATCCATTTTCACCACATAATTTAAAAAAATGCTTTGATAAATGATAATTATGACAGTGAAAAAGTCAAAATTATGCAATACTAAGTCATAATTGTGAGATAAAGTCAAACATACTGTATGATGTAAGTCATAATTTTGACATTTAAAAAGTTATTTTTAATCATAATTAGTATCTCATAATTACAGCATTTCATATGATTTTTATCTCATGATTTAAGCTTTGTCATAATTGTTTGTCAAATTTCGAGTTTTTACTATCTCATATTTTTTTAAATCTTTTTTTCCTTACATGGTGGAAATAGTCTTATTTAAAAAGTGAATTTTAATATCATAATTAGTACCTTATAATTTTATTTACCATTTAATATGTTTTTTATCTCATGATTTAAGCTTTGTCATAAATGTCTGTCATAATTTTGACATTTTATCTCATAATTATGTTTTTAGTGCCATTTTTTTTCTTTTTTTTCTTACATTGTTGGAAATAGGCTTAATTAAAAAGTTATAATTAGTATCTCATAATTTCAGCATTTCGTATCATAATGACTTTTAGCTTTTATCTCATGATTTAAGCTCAGTCATAAATGTTTGTCATAATTTTGACTTTTTATGTC
The DNA here is from genome assembly GCA_036247105.1 of Cirrhinus mrigala. NCBI lineage: Eukaryota > Metazoa > Chordata > Actinopteri > Cypriniformes > Cyprinidae > Cirrhinus > Cirrhinus mrigala. The sequence continues at coordinate 19,988,155 of CM070012.1, read as the reverse complement.
ATAATTATGACTCTCTTAATTTAGATTTTTAGTGTCATATTTTTTTTTTCTTACATGGTGGAAATAGGCTTATTTAAACAGTTAATTTTTAATATCATAAGTAGTATCTAATAATTTCAGCATTTCATATTACAATGATTTTTTTATCTCATGATTTAAGCTTTGTCATAAATGTTTGTCATAATTTTGACTTTTTATGTCATAATTATGACTTACTGTCTTACATGATTTAATCTTTGTCATGAATGTTTGTGATAATTTTGACTTTTTATTTGATTGTTAGTATTTTTTTTTTTTTTCCTTTTTTTCTTACATGGTGGAAATTGGCTAATACAAATGTCCGCTTGATAGCTGCTGTCAATAAACCAAACAGGAAATGCCAAATAATAAAAAACTTTCAAATTTATATATTTTTTAATAAATAAATCAATATAGTTTTTTCTCTGTGGTCTCAGTTTTGTGCCCCTTCTGTATAATTGTTTGTGGATGGTTTTGGCTACACACTCTCAAGAATAGGATGCCCTGAAGGATTAAACATCCTTCTTCAACATATCTGTAACATCTTAAACATAATGTTTAATGTGCATCTCTCTCAGGTTGATTTCTCTGCTACTCAGCACACAGGGGAGCATTTTTAGACTCCTCACTCCTTCCTTCTCTCGACTCAATAGGTTTAACAGGAGAGTTCGAGAATCCTGTAGGAATTCCGAAATGTGCTGGATCTGAAGAGCATGTTGAAAAGCAAATCATGTTTTGTGTGTGTGCAGAACTGAAGACTGAACTTTCCCTTGTTCTCTTCCTCGTTACATCACTGTCACGGATCAATTAGCAAACTTTGAGTTGTGGCTCACACTGTTCCTTTAATTATCACTCGCTTCCAATTGGCACTGATGAGTAAAGAAATGCCCTGGACTTCCTTCTGTTTATACGAACTACATGCTTTGTGAGAATGCAAACACATGCACTGGAGTTCGTTCATGTATGGGAAGAATGTGAGGGAAAGAGAAAGTTGAAAAAAGAACAAATATTATGCAAAAATAGGTTGTACTTCTCCACAACAACTGTTCCTCCTTGTCATTTAGCTTTCTGTGGGTGGCCACAGTTACCAATGCATTCTCTTGTGACGCACATGCTGGAGAGCTGTGAAACTTTTCCAGTGTCTGTCACTGTTCTGGATTCTTGCGCTGGCTTGAATGAGCACGCTCGAATTTAGATTGAACTGTTTTTACATAATACTCGACAGGACAAATTTTTGAAAGGGATAGTTCACCCAAAAATGGAAATTCTGTCATTAATTACTCACCCTCATGTCGTTCCAAACCCATAAGTCCTTCATTTATTGGAACACAAATCCAAGAGCTTTCTGTCCCTGCATAAACTGCAACGCAACTGACACATTCAAGGCCCAGAAAGGTAAAATAGTCCATGTGACATCAGTGGTTCAACTGTAATGTTATGCAGCTACGAAAAAACTTCGTGTGCAAAGAAAACAAAAATAACTTTCTTTTCTCTTCTTTTATTTTTGTGTTCTTTGTGCACAAAAAAGTATTCTCGTAGCTTCATAAAATTATGGTATACAGTATATAATGTGGAGTACTTAGTAAATAAGTTAGTATTGCTTTCCAAACATATCCAGATTGAGTGCTAATGTCTGGATTGACGTTTGCTTCTCAGACACTGCCTTGACTTTCAACCTCTGACCTTTCACACGCCTGCTTTTCATTAACACCACCAACCATTTTAATTGATTCCGATTTTGTCTGTTTATTTGAACTGTTCATAACCTGATCATTGTTTTCTCTCATTTTATCTTACATGTTATTAATTCAAATTGTTTTGGTTTAACGCACTGCAAATCACTGCCCGGTCCAGCGGTGACTCAGTCTTTGCTTTCTTCTCATAGTGTATATATGGATGACATACGCTTTTGCGAGAACCACCCGTTCATATGGTTTAAATTACAGGGTATGACATGCAGACACAGAACAAAACGTCTTTTTTCTTATTTATGATATGTTGAATGCTTCAAATGATATATCCAGGTCTGTATTATATACCATTTGAATGTATTTTTCATATGTTGGATTTGCATTGTATAGGCTGATTAAATACACCAGGTTTGTTCTGTAAGATCGCAGCTGTGTGCTTTTGTATAATACAGTAGCGCTTACCGCCCTCTAGCGTTGAAGTTGAAATGACAACATTACGTAAATTCCACAAAAAAGAAACTACAATGCTTTGCAATAAAAGCCAGTGTGGGCTATATAGGTTTTTTTAAGGCCTGCTAACCTGATTTACCATGATTAACATGCATGTTTGTTTTGTTTTTAGAGAGGATTTTGACGAGGAAGGCTTCTGCCAGCCATACAGAGGGATTGCGTGTGCTCGCTTCATAGGAAACAGGAGTATCTTTGTGGACTCGCTGCAGATGCAGGGCGAGATTGAGACGCAAATCACAGGTGGCGCTTTACAAAAAACATTCACTTCTCAGTGCTTACAAAAGACATTTCAAAACAACTATACTGTACAGATTTCAACCGAAACGCAGCTGATAAAATCAGTCTGAAGCCTTAGATAAGATAGGCTGTGTTTTTGGACATTTACAATCACCATAAATCATTTATCATAATTTTCTTTGAATTAAAGGAGAAGTCCACTTCCAGAACAAGAATTTACAGATCATTTACTCACCTCCTTGTCATCCAAGATGTTCATGTCTTTCTTTCTTCAGTCAATAAGAAATTGTGTTTCTTGAGGAAAACATTTCAGGTATTTTCTGCATATAGTGGACTTCAGTGGTGCCCTCAAGTTTGAACTTTCAAAATGCAGTTTAAATGCCGCTTCAAAGGGCTATAAACGATCCCAGACGAGGAAGAAGGGTCTTATCTAGTGAAACAATCGTCATTTTTGAAACAGATTGACTGTTTATATACTTTTTAACCTCAAATGCTTGTCTTGTCTCGTCTCTGTGATGCGAATGCGTAGTCTGTGTAATCCGGGTCAATACAGTTAGGGTATGTCGAAAAACTCCCGTCTCGTTTTCTTCTTCAACATCAAAATTGCCCTACATCACTGTTTTACCATTTTTTTGTAAACGCTGTTTGATCTTCATTGCATGTTTACTTTGTATACACTGGGTCAGTACCTCTGCAGCGATGTAGGATGATTTTGAAGTTAGGGAAGAAAATGAGACGGGAGTTTTTTGACATACCCTAACTGTCCGGAAAAAAGTATATAAATTGTCAATTTGTTTAGAAAATGACAGATTGTTTCACTAGATAAGACCCTTCTTCCTTGGCTGAGGTCATTTAGGTCATTTCAAGGCTATATGTTGGTATCATACACACATGGACTGAACGAAGCCTGGCTTCAGTTTTAAATTTGAATTGCTTTTTGTTTTCTATGAGAAATTTTCCAGTTGTAGCCATTTTAGATCACACAGGCATTCACTGTGGTTTCCTCTTAAGAGTGAGCAGTCAGTTTGTTTTTGAATCACACAGCTTATTGTGAAACCACAACAATTCACCAGAACTTTGTTTCTTTGTTGTTTGTGCGTAAGATGTAATTTCACTAGACTGTTACGTAGCTAGTTGGAATCCACAATAGCCTATTCTTGCTTTAAATTCTGAAGGAAACCCCTTTGTAAAGTCTTGTTTTTGTTTTTTCAGCGGCGTTCACCATGATTGGCACCTCTAATCACCTGTCAGATCGCTGCTCCCAGTTTGCCATCCCTTCCCTGTGCCACTTTGCCTTCCCCACATGTGACCGCAGCACTGGCATGGACAAACCACGGGACTTGTGCAAGGACGAGTGTGAGATTCTGGAGAATGATCTGTGTAAGACAGAGTACATCATCGCTCGCTCCAACCCTCTCATCCTCAAGCGCCTCAAACTCCCCAACTGTGAAGACCTGGCCGCTTCGGACAGTCCCGAGGCTGCCAACTGCATGAGAATAGGCATCCCGATAGCTGAGACCATAAATAAAAGTGTGTATTTTGTGTAATTACTAAATAAAAAGACATCAGAATGTTGTTTTATGAAAACTAAATTAATTCTATTCCATTTTAGGCCACAAATGTTATAACAACAGTGGTTCGGACTATCGTGGGACAGTCAGCGTGACTAAATCTGGTCGTCAGTGTCAGCCGTGGAACTCACAGTACCCCCACAGCCACACCTTCCTGGCCATGCGTTACCCAGAGCTCAACGGGGGACATTCCTACTGTCGCAACCCTGGCAACAAGCACGACGCTCCCTGGTGCTTCACCCTTGATGAGAGTGTGCGAATGGAGCTCTGCGACATTCCTCCATGTGGTGAGATGCACTGCTTATATTGACATATGGATTGACATATGGCTATGTTCAGAATAGCATACTACATTAATACTATTTCCATAATGCATGCTTTGTGCTGTATTTGAGTTTCTTTATGCACAGAGCACAGAGTACAGAGTACTGCTCTATCCCACAATGCAATGTACTATAATATAACCATTTATAGGCCTGTGTTATGAAAGATTTTGAATTTGTTTTCATTTTTATACTGTATTTATTAGGGTTCGACCGATAGGTGTTTTTAAGGGCCGATGCTGGCCGATAACCGATATTTTGAACCGATATATGTCTGGTGTAAAAATGAAAATTAATGTTAAAATTAAAAATAACAAGGGCTCTGACAAAAACTTTATTTAAATGTTTTTGAATTATTTTATTGGCAAATTGGTTTTGAAAATGACCGATAGGGATAACCATAAAAATGCTTAATATCGCCTTACTAGTCATCCCCTAGTATTTATATATAGCTTTAATTTTTATTTTAGTTTTTATTACAGTTATTTGCAAAGGCAACATTTCTAATTTTCATTTAAATATGAAGTTTTTAAGTTTTCTAATAATATATATTTTATTTTACCTTTATTTAAAGTATAAAAACAAAAAAAATCTATTTTATTTTTAGTTTTACAACACTTGACTTGACCTCCCACTTCCAGTGTGATGAACAATAAATATGGCTAATATGAAAAGTAAGTAATATGAGCTACGAAAGTTACCAATAACCATAAAAATCCTTAATATCGGTGCCAATAATCAGTCAACCCCTAGTATTTATATATAGCTTTTATTAACTTTTATTTTAGTTCATAAAACGGATAGTTCCTGTCCTTGATTCTGATTGGTTAAACCACGTTCAAAGCTGTTGTAAATTACTCTACAAACATACATCTTTGTTTACATTTGTGTGTTGACCTTGTTGCAGCCACAACTGTTTCTGAGAAACTACATTGTTTGGTGGAAGAATAATGTTTTTATTAATATCATTACACTTTATTTGGTCTGTTTTATTTTTCTAAAACAACGCCTCTTAGCTGTTATAAATTCACTATAAACCACGGCTTCTTGGGGCTTATTGCTTTATTTTATTACAATAAGTTGCAAAGGCAACATTTCAAATTTTCATTTAAATTTGAGGTTACGTTTTTAAGTTCTCTAATAATATGTATATTATATCAGCTTTATTTTAATTATAAAAATAAAAAATATATATATTTTTAATAGTTTTAGTTTTACAGTACTTGACCTCCCAGTTCAAGTGTGATGAGAACAATAAATATGGCTTAAAGTACTTACTTTTTTATTTTTACATTTTTTTATTTTTTAACTGTATTATTTCATAGGACTGTAAAAACATTAAAAAAATAAAAAATTACACAAAATTGAAGTTGATAACATGGCATCACTCACTGATCAAACATGCATGTAATAAGGACAATGCATGATAAAATAGAATGTTTTAGATACAATTTTTTTAAATTGCATGTGTTTTCCAGAGCCGATACCAATTATTACAGATCAAATAGGTCGGTAACCAATATTTTGAAACAATGTGTATGTCTTGTGTAAAAATTAATGACAAATTTAAGAATAACACGGGCTCTGACAAAAACTTTATTTAAATTCTTCTATTTTATTTTATCAGCAAATTGGATTGAAAATGACTGATACCGATAACCATAGAAATGCTTAATATCGGTTCCAATAATCAGTCGACTCCTATTATTTATATATAGCTTTAATTAACTTTTATTTCAGTTCTTATTACAATAAATAGCAAAGGCAACATTTGTGTTTTTTGTTGAAATGTAAGGTTCTTTTTTTTGCAATATACAGTTCATTTTATTCAGCTTTACTTTAATTTTATATATGTATATATATATAATTTTTTTTATTTACATTTTATTTTTACTTTTTATAATTGATTGTTTCATTGGACTGCAAAAAGTTAAAATAATTGTACACAACATTTGGTTAAAAATGCGAAATATTTTTTACGTTGATAACTGGGCACCACTCTCTGATCAAACATGTATGTAATAAGGTCAATCCATGATTAAATAGAGTGTTTCACATGTTTCATATTTAAAAAAAAATAAGTATGTAGTATACAGTATTTTTTCAGTATGCAGTATGCTAGTATTCAATTCAGAACATAGACAAACATGGATTATCTGTGAAAGATTTTACTCCAAAACACATTTGTAACGAGCACTGCCTTATCTTGACTGCAAATGTTGTTATAACAGAATTATCATATGGTATTAGTTCATACATTTATATAATGACTGTCCTCAGATTTGCCCAAGCACGGCAGCAGCAGTATGGGGATCCTGTACATCCTGGTACCGAGCGTTGCTATACCCCTGGCCATCGCCCTGTTGTTCTTCTTCATCTGTGTGTGTCGAAACAACCAGAAAGCCTCACGTCCACCCGCCCCACGGCAGCCCAAACCGGTACGCGGCCAGAACGTGGAGATGTCCATGCTCACAGCATATAAACCAAAGGTGAGATATTACCACTAATAGATCATAACCAATTATGAAGGATCTACACCACAACCTGCGTCTTATTCTCTTACTACCCACAGGTGCTAAATGCGCTGAAATAAATGTTGAAATCATGCATGCTTGGCTTGCTTTAGTGAATCGGGTGCTAAAACAACATATACATAAACATTGCTATTATCAGTTGTCTATTTTGGTTTTTATTCTTGTGCTTTTTGTCCACTGGAGTAAGAGGGAAATTGTCATAATGTTTGAATTAGTGTGCATTCCTGAGTTAAGGGCGCTGCACAAACAGGAGGCAAAATGACAGGATGAGCATATGGAGGCAATCTCTTCCAGGCCTGGAGAGGAATCTAAATATAATCATATTGTTATCATTCCATTTAGATCATTCAAAGCAGATTCAAATGAGATTTTCGCTTGAAAATAGTTTTTCCTTGTCTTTTCATTTTGGTTGCTGGTTAGAGACATTTTTGCAAACAAATATTTTGATGAGATGATGGTAGTTTCATTTAGTTCCAGTATTAATCAGACGCTCTGAAGTGCTGTTTGTATCTGTAACGCACTGAGACCTCTCTCATCTACAGTCTCAGCTGCAGTCCAAAGTTCAGACTAAGGTCATACAAAGGTCACCATTCACTCAAGTAATATCCAAAACAGGGATGAGACATGTTTAGCTTCAGGCGGAGTTGACGCTAACACAAAACATCTGCTTCGTTCAAAGAAAGAGACTCTATCTTTTATTTGATGCTATTCATTTCTGTGTCGAGTGTAGTTGTGACCTTTTGTCAAACTTTTTATTTCCTGTTTCATGAGCCAGAGTCTTGCATCTTACATCTATAACACGCATATAGGGGATAAAACAATATGGGGTCATAGTGACTGTCATGTAAGTGGTTAGACAGCTTCTGCAAAGTACATAAATGTACATGACAGTGTGAATATTTTAAGAGTAAACAGAGGTTTTATGCATTTCTGTGGTCAGTGGTTGAGGTTGTAGCATGTCTTGTTTTTCAGCAACAGAGTAGAAGATTAAAAACAAAGCTTTAACAGTTGACAAAAGTTTCTTTAAGGACTGAAACTAACAAAAAACTATCAAAGCATGACTCAAAGCAAATTCACTCATTGTTTCATAATTTAATTATCAATTATTAATTTAATATTTAATTATTCAAGCTAAGTTTCTCAATTTATATATTTAAAGTGCATTTAGTGTTATTTAATTATTACTTCAAGTTAGGCTTTAATAACAATAATTAGGTATTAAGATTCCTTTAATAATCTTTAACAAATCTCATAACTATTTAAAATTTTTACCTTATTGTACATTCATTTATATATTCTGCTAAAAAATGGTTCATGATCATGAAATTAATTGTGACTGGTTAATTTTGTTTAGTACTAACTGATCATTTTCATTTGTATTTACAGAAAAAAAAAAAAAAATTATATATATATATATATATATATATTACATACACATACATGCAGTATAAAGTTTGATATACAGCAATAAATTTACATAAAATATAACGTGATGAGATTTTGCCCTCAGCCAAAACTATTTGCTCTGGAACAAATAATAGATTAGAGACCAGACTGCCCATTAGATTGACCCAAAATGAATTATATCTCATGTTTAACCACTATAGAGACATTAGAGCCAGCTGCAAATTTCAGAAGATCCAGCCGAGGTAAGGCTGCTCTCGGCGGGTTCATGAGCACTGAACGGCTCACATTTCCGAAAACATCAAATTTTCAAATAGACGTTATTTTTATTAACAAACCACATATTTGTTAAAGTCTAAACAAGTACATTCTCACCTAAAAACTCTTAAAACTACATTCCGTGATACAAAAATAGCATTATTTCTAAAATTATAGTGGATTTGGGCATCTACTATAACACTCACTGTGAGAAATACTGCAAGCTGACTGATGCAAACGGTGAAACAGTTGGATTTCCGATAACACTAGAATATCACACTCCTCTCAGCCAATCAGATTCGAGGACCAGAAAGAACTGTTGGATAAGTATATGCATATTTCTAAACAAAGAACAAAATGAAATATGCATGTACAGATTTTTAAAATGATACGAAGACAGCAGTTAATGGAAGTATATACAGTATAATAGTAGTAATATTAATAATGTAATTATATTAATAAATCAGTAATTAATGACACTAAAAATGTATTATGCATATATTACTTATTATACAACAGTTCTTTCTGGTCCTCGAATCTGATTGGCTGATAAGAGTGTTGATATTACAGTCCAACAGAACTCCAACAGCCATTTCACCGTTTGTATCACTTCGTTTGCGGAAATTGCCGTATTTCTCTCAGTGAGTGTCATGGTGGATGCCCAAATACATTATAATGTTAAAAATAATACTGTTTTGTGTCACGGAATGAAGTTTGAAGAGCTTTTTAGGCGAGAAGGCACTTTTTTTGGACATGTGAGCTTCAGAGCGTCCGCAGCCATTCAGCGCTCAAGAACCCGCCCAAGAGAGCCTCAACTCGGCCAGATCTCCGTGAATTTACCGCTGGCTCAGATGTCTCTATAATGGTTAAACATGAGATGTAATTCAATTTGGGTAAATCTAATGGGCAGTCTTTGGTCTCATTAATCTATTATTTGTTCCAGAGCAAACAGTTTTGGCAAGATCTCATCATGTTTGTGTAAATACAAGTGCTGTATATCAGAACACTGAGTACTTTTGACTAAATTGCCTCGCAACTTTTATGATGACTGTTGTTGTTTATTATTTATTATTATTCAATAAATAATATTTGATATAAATAATAGTATAGTGTGTGTTTTTTCATGATGGTGATTTTTAGTTGTTGTTCCGCCATTAGATGACAGGAGAGTCAGCAATAAAGACTTTTAATCTGAAAAATACGCAGTTTTGAGCAAGGAAGTTATTTTTTCTGTCAAAACAAGCTTGTACGCAGCCAGAAAATGCACCAATCAGCACTGTCATCAGGAATCCTTAACAGATGGACATTGATTTATTGTGATCAAATGTATCAGATGCAGGTAATCACGATGGCTCAGATACTCCGTTGTTATTTTGTTTAAGTATTTACACACTCATGCCGTTGTACTGTTGTATAAATGCAATATCACACTCGTAGACATGAGATATGGCTGTATATCGGCACGCTGTGATTACCTATATACAGCCATGTTTCACGTCTATGAGTATGATACTGCTTATGTATTACTTGTGTATATATAGCCTTACTCTTCTTTCTTTCTCTTCTGTAGAGCAAAGCCAAAGAGCTTCCTCTGTCTGCAGTTCGCTTCATGGAGGAGTTGGGCGAGAGCAACTTTGGTAAAATCTACAAAGGCCACCTCTACCTGCCAGGCATGGAGCAAGCCCAGCTAGTGGCCATAAAAACAATGAAAGACATCTCAAGTGCACAACAGTGGGGCGATTTCCAGCAGGAAGCATCTGTCCTGGCAGAACTTCATCATCCCAATGTGGTTTGTCTCCTGGGTGTCGTGACCCAGGAGCAGCCCGTCTGCATGCTCTTCGAGTTCCTAGCCCAAGGGGACCTCCACGAGTTCCTCATCATGCGCTCACCCCACTCAGACGTGGGCTGCAGTAGCGACGAAGACGGTACAGTCAAGTCCAGCCTCGACCATGGAGACTTCCTTCACCTAGCTATTCAAGTCGCAGCCGGGATGGAGTACCTCGCAAGCCATTTTTACGTCCACAAAGACCTTGCGGCAAGAAACATCCTGGTTGGTGAGCAACTTCACATCAAGATCTCCGATCTTGGCTTGTCGAGAGAAATCTACTCCTCGGATTATTACCGAGTCCAGCCCAAAACGCTCGTTCCTATTCGCTGGATGCCACCAGAAGCCATCATTTATGGGAAGTACACGACAGACTCTGACATTTGGGCGTTTGGTGTGGTTCTGTGGGAGATCTTCAGCTTTGGCCTGCAACCCTATTATGGTTTCAGCAACCAGGAAGTGATGGAGATGGTACGGAAGAGGCAGCTCCTGCCCTGCCCAGAGGATTGCCCTCCTCGCATGTACGCACTGATGACCGAGTGCTGGCAGGAGGGTCCCGCTCGACGGCCGAGATTTAAAGACATCCATACCCGACTACGTGCCTGGGAGGGTCTGTCTTCCCACGCAAGCTCCAGTACGCCATCTGGAGGCAACGCCACCACCCAGACTACCTCTCTGAGCGCCAGCCCCGTCAGCAACCTCAGCAGCCCGCGCTACGCCGGATACATCTATGGAGCTCCGCAAAGCATCCCACCAGGACAAATCGCAGGATTCATGGCAGCGCCGATGCCTCAAAACCAGCGTTTTATACCTGTAAATGGATACCCTATCCCAACAGGCTATGCTGCCTTCCCGGCTGCCCATTTCGCACCGGCTCAGGGCCCTCCGCAGGTGGTGCAGCACTGCCCTCCGCCAAAGAGCCGGTCGCCCAGCAGCGCCAGCGGCTCAACTAGCACGGGTCACGTGACAAGCGTCCCCTCCACAGGCTCCAATCATGACGCCAATACACCTTTGCTTTCTCATTGTGTCACTCTGACGCCCATGACAGTGCCGGGCGGCACAATGCCAGTTTTTGGACATATGGCACAGAAGGCCATGCAAATAGACCCGAGTCAGGCGGCACTTCTGGCTGACACTAACAGACTGATCTACAGTGAATCCATCATTACTGCCGATTTGTGAATACATGTTTTGTTTTGTATATTGATTTATTGAATTATTGATATTTTAATGTTTTTTTCTTTCTTGTAAATATGAAATAGCCTGAACAAAATGCGAAAGTTTATATTTTAATGTTGTTTTATAAACGTGTCTTAAAGGAAACTTGTATATTCACATATTCTCTGTGAAGTTCATGCCACTTTTTTTGACTTTTAATGACTGAACGTGGCCTTAAAATGTCCTTTTTTCAACCAGAACTTTGAAATCATGCCCTTTCACGGTTATTTTTGTGGGTTTGTCATCGGTTTTGTCTGCTTTTTTACTCTTTGACGACTTCCTGGTAGGCTTCCAAATCTTTTAGGGTGTGCTTACACTTGTAGTTCGGTTCGTTTGGTTCATTTGGTCTGGACCAAAAAGGAAAATTATTAATTTGGTCCTGGTCCGTTTAGTGTTCACACTGGCATTTTTGACAACGAACCTAAAGATACCGAACCTAAAGGCATAGTGATATGTTCACAACCTGATTGGCCGGGTTGGGGGGCCTTTAATTTCGTGATGGAACTCACTGAACACTCCAAACAAAAGGAAAAGGTGCGTTCAACTTGAAGGCACTGAGGTCGTACGACACCAAAGTACCCATTCACTGATTGGTCTGCTCATCGCCGATTTAAGTTGAATACACCTAATGCTGTTTGCTGGACTAAACGTGCTCGTTGTGTGTATGTGATTTTATTTTCAACACCTGCGAACTCACAAAGAGCTCATGAAAGGCACTTTACCTCCTTGTTGCTCCACATTTGCTCTCTGCTCATTTTGTTTTGGATACACCATGTGTTCCCTTCGTGATAAAATGTCGCATAGCATCACATCTTGTCGTTACTTCGTGTTTTTGGTTTGTTTAAAAGTATTTGGTCCGTGTCAAGTTCATATTTCAATCAAAACGAGTTCATCTGGAAGCAGACCAAGACCCATCTTTTTAGCAGTCTCGGTCTGCTTGTTTGGTGTGCACCAGGGTTTGGATGGCAGCATTCACACTTACTCAAATGAACCACTAACAGAGCAGTCGCACCAGAGTTGGTTTTAATTGAACCAAACATGAAACGTGTGATCACACCCTCAGTCTCTGTCCCATCATTGCATTTTGGAGTTTACTGAATCAGTTAAATAGCATATTATTGCTGTAGCATATCATATGTTGTCTAAATGTTTTATGTTGCTGTGCAGATCGATCGGTGTATGACATCTAAATATTGTGAGAGCTAGAGAGCAGATGGCTCCTTATGCTTTTGGATCACTCTTGCGGTACTTTGTTGTCATACAGCGATTGGTCTGCGCAGCACTGCTTCAAGTTGAACACACCTGATATGCAGGGTTGCCAGGTTTTTACAACAAAACCTGCCCAACTGTTACTTAAAACAAGCCCAAAACTAGCCCAATCGCATTTTTGAGGGGGTCCCGTGTCCCGGGGGGTAAAATACTCCGTTTTTGGCGGAGTTGCCCTGGTAAAATTCGGATTCCAGGGGCTAAATATCATGTTATTGTTTAAAAAAAACCCTAATAAATAAAATAAGTTATTAAAATCTTAAAAAAAATAAGCAGTGGGGGGCGTGTCCTCTGTCTACGCTGAAACCACACCCACTCACAGGAAAGCTACTGCCTTTCTTAATTGTCAAATACCGCTACAACCTGAATGGATGGCCGAGATGTTTTGTAAATTACCGCAACCAAGTAATATGCATTTATGTCACAAAGGCATACCTAGCTAGCAAACTGTAGGATGTAGTAACCAACGGTAAATACAGTAACTTGCGATTGAGTAGGCGAACAACTGATGCTAACCCAGGTAGCACACGTACATCTGCAAGATGTCTGTTGAAGATCGCTTGATCTGGAAAGCATCTGCTTTGTACAAACATCTGACAGACGTTTGTAAGATATCAATTTTACATGCATTCTAAATCATAAACATCTTTAAAGACATCTAGTAAACGTCAATTTGACATCTGATAGGAAATGTCCTATAGACGTATTGCAGATGAGCAAACACTAAAAAAATAATAATGTAAATGCAGACGTCAAATAGACGTCTCCGTGATGTATTTGTGCTATCGAGGAATTCACTCTCGTTATTATAGATGCTCAGTGCCTCATCGAGCCATGATTTCAGCCTCGCCCAAAAAATCCTGAACACAAAAATGGTGAAAAACTGTTGAACGGTCTAACTCCGTTAACTTTGTAACGTATATATTTTTCAACAATACATTTCTAACAATTATAATGTTTAGAAACAATTCTCTGAATTGCCTTTACATGGACTTTAAGGGAATAGTTTTGCTAATATATGTCACCGTCTTAATATGAGGAAAAAATATTGCTTTCAATTCAGGCATTTGTACATGTGAGAGAGAATGTGTTCTGTGACATTCTTCTGTTAATGTGGTGTTATTCTTAATACTTCAACACACGAGACACACCAGTGCTATTTTGCGTTTCTAAGGTACATTCTGAAACTGATTTCGGACAGGTTTCTGTGGTGGCATAACTGTCTAAATGAGCTGCAACACAATAGCGAACTTTGGTGCTAACCAAACAAATATTTAAATACCATAATATTTATTTCTTGCTGGGAATTAAAGGGATGGTTTGCCCAAAAATGAACGTTTTGTCATGCACTTACTCATTTTGTCTTGGGCAGAAAGTTCATCCAAGTTTGGAATATCTTGAGGGTGAGTTAATTACGACGAAATATTCATTTTTGAGTAAACTATCCCTTAAGTCAAAAGCTGACAAAATTGAGCATAAACCTACATTTATACACAAACTGTCTGCTAGCTTTCAGATGTATATTTTTCCTTTCAGCTCAATTGTTTTCGGATCGTACACACAGACTAGCTGGTTATCATGAGCAGATGAAGACACAATCATTAGATTCGGATGTGCCTTTTTTGCCTTTCTACCTCCGTATACATCATTTTTTAGCTTTCGGACAAAGCCCAGATTATTTATATAATTCTTTGTCGTTGAATAATAGCCTATAACCGAAGTTCGGGCAACTAGAAAACATTCACTTGATTTCTATGTAACGTTATATTCTACATGTGCCTTAACCCAGAGCATATATTTTAAACTGTCAGGATAACATTTTATTTGTCCAAACAAGTCTTCAATCTTTCACATTACTGTTTGGCAAAGCATATGTGAATTCTGTCCTATAACTGACGCAGAATTTTTTTATACAATAAACTCCTCACTACCTATAGAATGTAATGCCTAAAAATTCCTCTAGAGGTCGGTGTCACTCTGCGACTCTGATTAAATGAAGTTCTTTGTAGTTGTCTCATGTTCATACTGTATGTGCCTACAATTTTCAGCTTTTTTATTTGATGTTTGTTAACTTTATTCTTTATTCTGAGTTTGTAGCTTGTTTAACCTCTTAAAACTTCGCAGAAACAGAGGTTAAATCATTTAAGTAAGCAGCTGTATGTAAAGTTAATTCTCATATTGGTTTGTTGCTATGCAACTATTTAATTCAACGACACCCTTTTCCTGTGTTGAAGACAATCAAGAATTTATCTTTTATGCAGGGTACAGTGTTTGTGAAGACATGATTGCTCTTGTGACCTATGAAATGCCTTTTGGACAATCTCATGATGCGCCATGACTTTTCATGAACAGACGTTATGCATGAAAAACTGACGTGTAGATCAATGGTTTATTTTTATACGATTTGTCACAATTTTACATCAATATCGCAGTCTTATTATTGTACGTCTGAACATAGAGTGTGTTGACATTAAAAAAAAGCCACTTAAAGAAACAGCTTGATTCAGTGTCATTCCTGTTCTATTATGATTTCACGTCAATGTACATTATAAACATATCGTTCAAAGGTTAATGTTTTTATCGGTAATATTTAAGTTAACTGCTCAAACAGACTTCAAATTAACATTAAATCAGAATTATTGACGAGCGTTTCACATTTGGCACCAGAAGAGGGCAATGTGGTGTTAGTTTGATTTCAAACAACGGACTATTTTCCGGTCCTCACTAGTTAAAAAGGCTTATAAATCAGCCAAAAGACGTTTTTAGTTAAATGTAGTGTTGTGTATGTGTATAAACAATCTTTTGAGGACAAATTTGTATCCAGACGTTAGTTAAACCTGACAAAAATCTCCCAAAACCTTCTTTCGTGGATGTCCACAATAGTAAAAATGGTGAACAAATTAAATTAAAACTGTAAATATGCAGAAAGTTTTCTTTTAGGATTGGGTCATAATATATAACATTTAACTAGCTGTATATAAAAACAATGGTAAAAAAATCCACAAGTCTATGCAATGTGCCTATTTAGCTAGCTAGGTATATGTGTGTGTCTGCATGTGAATGTTTTACATTATAGTGCTGCACGCATTTCAATAGTACGTCAAACAATTTTCCTTGGCAGTGGATAAACAAATCTTTTAAAAAGACTAACAAGTCCAGCATGTTTGCCAAAGGAAAAGAAGAGAGATGATGTGCGCATGACTTTATGATTACCTCCATAAAGACTCAATCTCAACCGGCAGAAAAAAACTCCTGACCTTGAACACATAACATTCAGAGGAGAGGGGTTTGATGTTGGGAATGTTTTTGATCAGTTCTGCTCTCCGGTTTCTTATCTGGAACAAGCCCAGGAATGGCCATCCAGTCTCTGACACTGGAATGCCATGTGAAGGTATAAATCCACACCGAGGCAATGTGTGTCAAAGAGAGAAAAAAAATAACAATATAATATGCTACATATAATTCCAAAGGCTTATGATTAAGAACATGAGGAAGAAACAGGGAAAACCCCAATACTAGAGAGACTC
The DNA here is from genome assembly GCA_036247105.1 of Cirrhinus mrigala. NCBI lineage: Eukaryota > Metazoa > Chordata > Actinopteri > Cypriniformes > Cyprinidae > Cirrhinus > Cirrhinus mrigala. Next base: position 19,971,773 of record CM070012.1, on the reverse strand, counting down.
ACCTTCTTTAAATTGCTCATATATAAACATATATTCAACAATACACATAATTAATATTATATATACACAATTACAATGATACAATAGGAATCCATTTGATTCGCAAATGGTAGGGCTGTGTAAATGACAGACAATGGTTATGACTGGGCCTGGCTTTGGATAAAACCCCATAATGGCAGATGGGATCCAGGTGTGCAGTTGACGAAGAGCCAGGGGTGGGTCTGGGCACAACAAGAGCTAGAGAACCTCAGGACAGGCTTCCAAAGGTGTGGGTAGAGAAATGTAATGGCAAAGGTTCTTCCAAAATGGAAATTATGTATAAATGTAGTGAATATAGTTAAATATAATTACATGACAGGCTAAACAGTTGAGTCTTCTGTGTTTGAGTCTCAAACATTGTTATAGGATAGTCTATTCCAAATGTTAAATGATTAGTTCACTTCCAGAACAAAAATTTACGAATAATGTACTCAGCCCCTTGTCATCCAAGATGTTCATGTCTTTCTTTGTTCAAGCCATAAAGAAATTTTTTTTGAGGAAAACATTTCACGATTTTTCTCCATGTAATGAACTTTTATTGTGCCCCCAAATTTGAACTTACAAAATGCAGTTTAAATACAGCTTCAAAGGGCTCAATTTATATCTTTTTAACCTCAAACGCTCGTTTTGTCTAGCTCTGAGTGAACTGTATTAATTTGTCGGACCGAGAAAAACATTTGTACTATAGACTGCCAAAAGTTATAACAAATCAAGGAGAATGCAAAAGACTGTCTGAGGAACAAAAGGCATTTGTGGTTGGCCAAAATGAACCAAGATTTCCAGAATCTTTACATTTGTGTTTGTTCTTATCATTTCCGGTCAGGCAGGTGAAATATTAGGCTAATATCTTGATAAATACTGCTCGCACATATCTTTACCACTGGGACGAGTCGGCTGCCTCCCACTAATTATCATCGTCACCCCGTCCGTAATCGCCACCCTTCACCAGGCTCCCGACAGGAGTGGGCGTGTGGGAGAGGAGGGGAGCCGAAACAGCCAGGTCTGGCGGCGTATGATGAGGCACACCTGACGTGAATGAAGCCTCATCACCGCCACTGTTGAAAGGCCGAGCGCGCCTCTCCTCGGGTGACCGGTCTCCTACCCGTGCTTGCACACTGGTGTTCTCGTGGGTCCAGGAAGGGTGTGTCGATCGAGGGAACCAGCGCCGCCGAAGCGAGGCGGCTGCGGGCCAGGATGGCAGGCCGTTTAATCCCCAGGGAGCGCCGTGGCCAAGGTGGACGAAGCCGCTGCCCCGTGTGCCGCAGACCTCAGCGGGGAGCGAGTGCGGCCGCCGGACTCCGCCCCTTACCTGGACCCTCCCTTCTCGAACACTGCCCCTCCTTCACGGAACCCCCAGCATGACGAGGACACCAGAACCCCTTTTTGTTTTGGACACTTTTATTTCCCCTTTAGGCACTTTTGTTTATTTTATTGTTTAATAAAAGCCTCTCCGAGGCCTGACGTCACGCCCACTGTGTCCGTTGTTTGCTCATCCCGCCACAACCACAACCAAATATTGCACTCTTTCCTGCTTACAAAGTCCTTCTCTATGTGACCTTTTTTCTGTGGTTTAGACAGCATAAATTGGAATTTGAACTAGACAGATGTGCTGTGTTTAAGGCTGAAATACACTACACAACTAATATCAAAACAGATCTGATAACAAGTCATACACTTTGTAGGTGGATACAGGGAAAACCTGGGCGTCATACACTAAATTACTGAATATCACACACTACCAGACTTTCAGTCAATTTCAAAAAACAAACTCGTGCAGAAATGTGCACCTTGTTGCTAGATGGCAGGTGACAAATGAAAATATTGAGTTCTACAATCACTTAAAAATATGTTTCATATCCTCGGACTGAATGGAACCATGGAGTAAAGCTCCAAATCAAAGTCTCTGTGCTCAAGTCTTGTAGTGTATTCCAACCTTTAGTCAGAAAGTCAAACATCGTGTCGGGTGAAGCTGAATGCTATATGTTAATATTATTCCTCACATCCTCAGGTTATCATTAGCTACATAGCATACAGCTAGAATGCCAAGCTTCACTGAGTGGCTACACACACACCGACACACCAGGTAAAGTCCAAGAACTTTGTCACTTCACAACCCCACCCCAATGAAATATAGATGAAGGTCTAAAATTTTGATGAGCCCCCAAACCATAACATGTCAGTCCTGTGAGCATTCAAAATAATCCTTTCAGTCTCCCCTCAGTTTAGCTTCTCTTGTTTTTACAAGAGACAGTAAGAAACAACAAATCTTTGTTATGAGTGTGCATGATTATGAGATTAAGAGAAAACATTAGCATAGTGCTAAAAAATGCTACAGATGTAGTGTTTTTGAAACAAGCTATGCTATTGTCTTTTTCCGCCCTATACAATTAATGTTACTGTCCAATGTTTTTTAGACCCCATTGACTCATTTAATTCAAAAGGGGGATTTCACAGCGATGCTATAGAAGAACCAGTCTTGGTTCCCCAAAGAACCTTGCAGTAAACGGTTCCTAAAAGATCCATTTTCAGAATGTTTTGAAAATCTAAAGAACCTTTTGTAGAATGAAAAGTTTCTATGGATGCTAAAGGTTCTTTGTGGAACCACTAATGCCAGTAAAGAACCTTCATTTTTAAGTGAATTGACCCCCTTTTGATTCTAAATATCTTTATCTTCAGATTTGCATTGACATGTCGGTGAGTAAAAGATGGCAAAATTTTCATTTCATTTTGTTCATTATCTGTTTATAATAGACGCCCACCTTTCTACAGTGGCAGTTTTTTTTTTTTTTTTTTTTTTAAATATAAAGGGTATATTATTACTTTGTAAAGCAAAATAATGTCCATGTCCTTTTTAACCTTTAGAAACAGGTGCTAGATTTAAAATCTGTAAATGAAGAGCTTCTTTCTCTAAGGAAAGAGGGAGTCTTTTGGTTGGTACAAGAAGATCTCCCTCAAGAGCTGACCTAATTTGCATCAATCATTACATCTGCTCTCTATTTTTTCCAAGACTAAGCCATGGAAAGCCAACATGTGACAAGTAACCTGAAGACAATCCGTTGCTCTCCTCAAATAAGAGCTGTTCTCAAGGGGCTACTTTAGAGGAACATCTTTAACCTACTTGAAAGGTTTATCAATGTGAATATTTTGAGTGTTTGACTTTGCTGAGATATGATATATGAGTTCTGATGAGTGAGTCATAATAATGAAAGCATTCTATATTGAAATTGCTTCCATTTGTCAGTTTGGCAGAGAAGGCATCGCTTCGCAAATATGAAAGAGCAACAACAGAAAACCAAAGAGTGGGAGGACAGAAATTCCTAAACAAGAATTAATCAAATTATAACATCCACCATAGTGATCTTAGTCAGGGTAGACATATTCCGTATTAAATTCTGTATCAAAATGAAAATGTGACTGTAATGTCATACTGTATGCATCTTAAGGCTGGGTGCTCTACAAAACGTCTGCACAGATTTCACCAATTCGATGCTAGTCGATGCTAATTGCCAAAAATCAGAGTCAGTCTGCAGATTTTATGCAGTCAGATTTAACACATTTCACAGAAAATTGCAGAGTATGATGAGCACAGACTTTTTTTGAGCTTCAAACTTTCATTCCATCCAGCTGGAGCTAAGACTTATTACAAAAAGTGATTAATTGGTTGATGAGCATGTCACACTAAACAAAAACTGCCAAATTTGGCCTACAATGAAATGATTAAAATTCTCTCAGATGGCAAAACTGTGGCCAAAATTGCACCAGAAAATGCAATACTTCTTCAGTGTTGTGAAGTCCAGTACAAAAGACACAAAGTACATTCAGGTGGGCATAATCAAAGAGCATGTGAGAGCTGATGTGCTCTTGTAGCAGGATAAAAGCCAGAGTGATGTGAGAGGGAGAATGAAATGCTGGTGTAAAGTTACTGTGTTTTTTCTCCTGGGCCTTCACTCTTATCTCTTCCCATCATCTCTTCCCTGCTCACATTCTCTCTCCCTCTTTGCTGAAGACAAATCCTCAATTGTCAGGGTACGTGTGAACTGTTGTTTCTAAGCGGGCGACAGCCAGTTGACCCCTGGACAAAGAAGTGCACTGTCCGTAGCATGGTGCTCGGATCTTAAGCAGTACAGATGAACAGAAGGACTTCTGACTTCCTCAAGTGGCCAGTCTTTTTTATTAAGACCTCAGGGTACGCAATGTCTAAGCATTGTTTCTGTGGCTCCAATAACTTAACAACAGCTATCAACTCAAATTTATGTAAACATGATTGATTTACCATTAGAAAAGCACTGTTGGGTGTTTTAATACATTTAATTAAAGGAGAACACCACTTCCAGAACAACAATTTACAAATAATTTACTCACCCCCTTGTTATCCAAGATGTTCATGTCTTTCTGTCTTCAGTCGTAAAGAAGTTATGGTTTTTGAGGAAAGCATTTCAGGATTTTTCTCCATAAAATGGTCTTCATTGGTGCCCTGATTTTGAACTTCCAAAATGCGGTTTAAATGCAGCTTCAAAGGGCTCTAAACGATCCCAGCCGAGGAAGAAGGGTCTTATCTAGCGAAACGATCTGTCATTTTTTTCGAAAAATAAAAATTTGTAACGTTATACTTTTTAAGCACAAAAGCTCGTGTAGCACAGGCTCTGAGACGCGCGTCCACGATGCTACGAATTAGTGACGGGTCGTTTGAACGAATCTTTAATGTGACTCGGGAAGAACGAGTCATCTCGGGGAATGATTCGTTCAGTCGTGCATGCGCAGAATTCTATTAGGTTCTGTACTGGAATTAGTTCATCTGTTTCGAGTCTTCGGGTTTTTCGAGTCGTTCGTTCATCTTATTGGGCTGTCACGTGATGAACGAACAACTCGAACCCGAAGACTGCAGAGATGAACTAATCAATTATTTTTCCGGCTCGCACTGCATTGGATAAGCTTATGGGGCTGTCACGTGATGAACCAATGACTCAAATCCGAAAATTTGTCAGATAAGAGGTGAGGTGAGCTAATCTAAAGAGCCAGGTAAACAATGAATTAATCTTTTCTGTTTCTTATAGCATTACAGTTTTGTCTTGTTTGTAGTGTGATCAATGTTTGTGTAAGCAGTAGATGTGTTAGGGAAGTAACACATGACATTTTCATTATATTTTGCTAAAATGAACGAAATGACTCGGAAAAAAGATTCGTTCATTTTGCTGAACGAGACTCAAAGGTTTGAGCTGGTAAAATGATCCGAACTTCCCATCACTACTACAATCACGTCTAAGTTCATCGTCTGTGTACTCCGGCTCAAAAAGGTAGAATATGGTGAAAAACTCCATCTTATTTTCTCCTACAACTTCAGAATCGCCCAACATTGTTGTACCTTTTTGTTTGTAAACAGCGTTTGACTTATTTGCACTTTCTTTGTCTTTGTCTTTGTTCATTTGCTTTGTAAACACTGGGTCTGTAGTTCCGCGTGACCTTTCGACGTGATTCAATAGTACGTAGCGTCGTGAACGTGCATCCCAGAGCCCGTGCTACACGAGCTTTTGTGCTTAAAAAGTATACAAATTTTTATTTTCCGAAAAAAATGACAGATTGTTTTGCTAGATAAGATCCTTCTTCCTCGGCTGGGATCGTTTAGAGCCCTTTGAAGCTGCATTTAAACTACATTTTGGAAGTTCAAAATCAGGGCACCAATGAAGTCCATTATATGGAGAAAAATCCTGAAATGCTTTCCGCAAAAACCATAATTTCTTCACGAGTGAAGACAGAAAGACATCAGCATATTGGATGACAAGGGGGTAAGTAAATTATTTGTGAATTGTTGTTCTGGAAGTGGAGTTCTCCTTTAACAACAGCTATCAAATACAAACATGCTTGATCTACTGTTAAAAAAGCACTGTTGGATGTTTTAATGCATTTAAGTCAAATTTATTGATAGCATTTTAAATATCATGAATTAATAATCAAGGTGACCTATTATGCCCCTTTTTACAAGATGCAGTGTAAGTCTCATGTGTCCCCAGAATGTGTCTGTGCAGTTTCAGCTAAAAATATCATACAGATAATTTATTATATCATTTTGAAAATGCCTGTTTTGAGTGAAAGCAGAAACACGCTGTTTTCGTGCATGTCTCTTTAAATGCAAATGATATGCCACTCACTGCCCCCTTTTCCAGAATAGGGCTGTGCCTTTACAACTCTTACCTCAGATACTCTCATAAACATCTGTTTGGTTTTGATTATCACGTCTATTGCGCTGAAATCATGCGTTTTAAAGCTATATCAGTTTAAACTTCTGATATACGGTTTTCTGAGCACACACATTCGAAACACGTTCACAGAAAGCGGCTGTCACACAGCATGAAAGTACTAAACTAAGTTCTCTTTCACATCTTATTGTGCTTAAACGGTCAAATACACAAAAGTTTGTTTTAAAAAAGAAAACATACATTACAAAAACACAATCGTTTATGTCTGTGAAGGTAAACAGATGGGAAAGAAATTGCATGTTTTTATTAGACCAGTGTATAAAGTGACAGCAGCATAATATACAGTACCTATACTGCTGTCAGTGCTGTTAATATAACCCAAACAAAACGGAAAACAAAATCACTCACTGCTCTGGACTGAATAAGTTCTGTAGCTTTAATAAGAAGACATTTCTTACCTGAATGCTGTTTTTAAATTAAAGGATTATATTATATTATATACAGTTGAGGTCAAAAGTTTAGATACACCTCCCAGAATGTGCAAAATGTTAATTATTTTACCAAAATAAGACAGATTATACAAAATGCATGTTATTTTTTATTTAGTACTGACCTGTCACATTTCACATAAAAGATGTTTACATATAGTCCACAAGAGAAAATAATAGTTGAATTTATAAAATGACCGCCCTTTATTAGGGTTTTTTTTTTTTTTTTTTTTTGTTTAGTGATAGTTGTTCATGAGTCCCTTGTTTGTCCTGAACTGTTAAACTGCCTGCTGTTCTTCAGAAAAATCCTTTAGGTCCCACAAATCCTTTGGTTTTTCAGCATTTTTGTGTATTTGAACCCTTTCCAACAATGACTGTATGATATTGAGATCCATCTTTTCACACTGAGAACAACTGAGGGACTCATACACAGTTATTACAGAAGGTTTGAACACTCACTGATGCTTCAGAAGGAAACACGATGCATTAAGAGCCAAGGGTTGAAAACTTTTTGAATTTGAAGGTCAGGGTAAGGTTTGACTGTAAAGTTGAGTAGATTTGTTGGTCATAGCACCCCTAGTGGTGATTTTAGGAAAGGTACATTTGATGAAATGCATCTTCCCCATCAATGTCATTGGCATATTACAGGAAAAAGGTTTGAAATCCTGGGGAGAAAAAACATGGGTTTAGCCATTTCACAAAATGGCACACATTGTATGATGCAAAAAATCTAAAGAGAGCCAGGTGTCGAGTTTTGGCCGAGAAATTCCAACGATATAACCACTAGGAAGCATGGTCACATTCACATTTACCATGTTTTTTGACATATCTAAATCTTTGGTAAATACAGTATTTTATAAAGAATTTAAAAAAGGTTGTTGAAAGGCAACTCGGCTAACCTTGAAACCGCATACTAACAAGCGTGCACAGATAATGTTGTGAAGGTTTTACTGGAACAGATTTAGATGGATCTGTGGTTTTCCATTACAGACAACCGAAACAGGTCTTACAGGAGAGGTTTTCCTTCAACATTTGTGCTTTCCAAAGCTTTAGTGAACACAATACAGCTTGAATTACTGCAATTTGGCAGCACAATGGAGAAAGAAGGTATAATGAGAAGAGCTGTTTCATCTGGGAGTATCAGGCTGAAGAACAGTCATAGCTAATGAGGGTGTTTTTTCTCGTCTCATTACCGACCAGTTTATTTGGCTAGTGATACCTGTGATGAAGATTGTTTAAGGAGAAAAATGAACTCCGCGTATGTATCGGTCCATCCATTCTCTCAGTCCTTGTAAGGAGAAAAACAACATAATGCTCTTTAATGTCTTCCATGTGCTTTTGGGGTTCATGAGTAATTCAGAATGCGCTCACTCAATACGCTTTCTCTTCTCTTTTATAGTTTTTTTTTTTTTTTACTTTCTATTATGTTCTGTGTTCTTTCTTACTGTCGCTGCCAATTTCCCCCTCTAACCTTCTCTCCCCCCTCTCTTTCTGTTTCTCCTATATTTGCACGTATGTTTCCACTCAGCCCAAAATTCTTTCCAATTCTAAGGCCTCTTCCCCCAGGCTAAAAGGAGGGGCCAGATCTGGGGCCAGTTTTCATGACCTGGATCAGCGTGTTTCTGCGTACTCTCCTTTCTTTTACGGAATAATCCATATACTATTACATAACTAAAACCTCTTGTGTTACAGACTCAGAAGTTGTTCCCACCTGTACAGCACTGAATTATTAGAAAGGTCTGTGTTTGGGTCTGTTGTTTGATTTATTTTATCAGACTGCTGTTTGTTCATTCAGATTTTGTTTGCAAGTCATTCATAGATTCAGACCCAATTATGAGATCAACTCAAATTCAAACATCACCTACCTATAGAAACCTCCCAAATTTTCGATTACGTTTTCTCAGGAATCAAATACTCGGACACAAAAGACTTGATGTCCAACAGACGTTGTATCCTCAGTCACTCTAGTCTTACTCATGGCAGTCTGCCCAGTGTAAAAAGCCAAAGCCTCCAGGAAAGCATCCTATATGGGGCTGGTTTTTATGTTAGCTTTAAATTATTGTCATGGAGGAAATGTTCTACCTTCAAGATTTACAGGACATTTGTAGAGAGGGGCCTGTTTTTTAAAACATTAACATGATTTGAATCTTTATGTGTGTTCTGTGTTTCTTAGTTGCAGTATAATAGATGTGACAGCAGATTTTGTGCTCCGTAATTTGTGATATTTTAAGATAGAAATATTATTTGTAGCCAGTGCAACTCTGTGTAATTGGAGATCTTCACATCTTGAACACACGTTGCTAAGAGCACTAAGTTTAATGACAGAGCACCGCTGTTAAAAAATGAACTTCTGAGCTCTCACAGCACAGAAATTTTAAATATAAGAACTGCTTATAAAAATTACATTTGATCAAAACCTGTATGGCTGACTTTCATCTGTAAAAGCACAAAAGGAAGCAGAGTGTTGATACTGCGATTTCCATATAATGGAGATAACTGGCAACCGGCGGCTATGAAGCTTCAGTAAATAACTAAAAACACCAGAGACTTTATCTCATAAGTCTCACAAACTCTTCTGAAGTCAGATGATAGATGTGTGTGAGGAAAATACTACATTTAAAGTGTTAGATGCTGATAATCTTCATCACATTTATGAAATCTAATGTCATGTTTTTTGTCAGTGATGCCAAATTTCATTAAAGGCATAGTTCACCCAAAAATGAAAATTCTGTCATCGATTACTCATCCCTCGTGTCATTCTAAACCCGTAAGACCTTCGGAACACAAATTAAGATATTTTTGACGAAACCCGAGAGCTTTTTGTCCCTGCAAAGTCCGCAATGCAACTGACACGTTCAAGGCCCAGAAAGGTAGTAAGGACATTGTCAAAAGAGTCCATGTGACATCAGTGGTTCAACCGTAATGTTATGAAGCTACGAGAATACTTTTTATGCGCAAAGATAACTTTCTTTAACAATTTTCTTCTCTTGCGTGTCAGTCATCGCCACATGTTCATGAGAGTACTGCAACGCAGAAAAAGGAGGATCATTTGGGTTTAGGACAGCATGAATGTGACTAATCAATTTTTAGGTGAGCTGTCCCTTTAAGGTTCAGGTAACTTTACTTTATAAATCATCCAAGAACTCTTTTGGTGCAGTTCTCGTTTCCATGGTAACATGGACTCCTTTGATTGGTGGAGCTGCCCGCTTCAGGATTATGAGTAGTGTTATGGGTATTAACGACAATTTGTTAAATCACTCTTACTTGTGGCTTTTATGGAAGCATATATCATCGCTTAACAATCTCAGAGCGCATGGAAGAACTGTCTTGAAAGGTTTATATGTTATCTCAAATATATGTCTCTGTGGAGAAAATGAATGAGCTTTTTATTGCGCTCTGTAGAGCCTGATTTCATTGTTATATTCTCACTACAGCATATTTACAGCTGAAATTCATAACCAGACCATCATCTTCATCATTTTGGATTTACTATCATCTTTCGCTGTTTTATCTAAAGCTAAAGTCCTGTTTAAACCAAATGGCTAATGGAAATGTCTTTGAATATGCTGTTTCGCTTTTGCTTGCTAATGTCTCGGTCCTCAGCACAGCCAGAAATAGAAAATAGCTTCATCTGGGAATCGGCTTAGTCCTCAAAGCTCACTATACTGCTCTGATGTTGAAATAGTTTGGGGGGGATGACGGGGGGAGAAAAGTGCAGAACCAGATTCAGTTTCGCTCGTCTGTAAAAAGCCAGGAATAAGGTTGTCATGGCAACACGGGTTGGTTTAAACTCCCCCAAAATTCCCCCTTAAACCGACATTAAAAAGAGTATAAAACATAATAGAGAGCCATGGTACCATTTATTTTTGGGTGCAAAACTCTGGAAAGGCTTGGTCCTTTTTATTCGGCTGTTCGGCTCAGCGAGAGTTCAGGCTGTGAGAGTGTTTTAATGATGCCTGCTGGAATCACATCCATCTGCTCATTATTTAGGCCTAGTTTTACGGCTGGCTCAAATTAAAACTGATAGTGGCTACTCACAGAATTTCTTCTTTGAGGTGAGGTCTATGATTCCTCCAAGACCCTCCATCCGAAATCACCTACTGCCTGAGTAGGTGCCACATTTGAATAAGAACTTACTTTGTATGCTCTGTATGTGACCCTGGACCACAAAACCAGTTGTAAGTAGCTTAAGTATATTTGTAGTAATAGCCAACAATACTTTGTATGGGTCAAAATTTTGTATTTTTCTTGTATGCCAAAAATCGTTAGGATATTAGGTAAAAATCATGTTCCATGAAGATATTTTGTAAATTTCCTACCGTAAATATATCAAAACGTAATTTTTAATTAGTAATATGCATTGCTAAGAACTTCATTTGGACAACTTTAAAGGCGATTTTCTCAATATATATATATATATATATATATATATATATATATATATATATATATATATATATATATATATATATATATATATATATATTATTTTTTTTTTTTTTTTTTTTTTGCCAGATTTTAAAATAGTTGTATCTCGGCCAAATAATGCTCTATCCTAACAAACAATACATCAATGGAAAGCTTTATAATTCAGCTCTCAGATAATGTATTAATGTATTTTTTTTAAAAACTGACCCTTATGACTGGTTTTGTGGTCCAGGGTCACATATAGCTTTAGTGTGTAGTATGAATTACATGGTTGTCTATTGGATTTTTCACTTTGGAATCTCGATAGAAGTAGCAGGACATCCAGATCAATTTCACAATCTGTTTTATGTTTAATGTGAATTCAGACAAAATACTATTTTCACATGGATATTGTCACCTTCTATATCCACCTTTTTCCTGAACGCGGAATCTCGCCTGACTGGAACGACTTTACATGTCCGGTTTCTGGTGTTTCTGGTCAAATTAACGTATTTTCCGAACCGATAATACAACATTAAACTTATGAAAACTATTTTTAGAAGCACATGGCGTCATAGTTTCATCACTTTACAGTGTAGCAATGACCGTCTTTTTGTAGTAACTCACCTGTCATAGTTTAATGAGTGGGAAGATGACATGAAGTGACGTGGGGTTATCTGATCTGAAAATAAATGAGCGCACATAATACAGTGCGAAGTTCGCGGGATTTTTGTACACAAAATTATAAGAGCACACATTATTTTATTATTTCACACACAGTATTCTAACTTAAGCGCTGCAAGCCATGCTCGTTTTTTCTGGTCATCGTTTATGCACGGAATACAGCGCTGGACACGGACAGATTTGCTGGTAAGCACAACAAGTACTTTATAGAAATTCCTTAAGCTTATTGCTGTTACGGTGGCAGCCAACAACAGCACAGTTTAACCCTGCGCACATTTTTATATTTAGTTATCTTTAAAAGTTTCAGTTTAATCAATTCAGTCGATTTTTTTTTCTTCGTTTTAACAAACGGAAGTTAGAGTGCATCAAATGGACGCTCATCGGTTCCATTGGTTCCTGCTTCCCATAACTGTAAATATTAAATATTAAATGTCTTCCAATTAGCTGTGAATTTATTTGCCACAGACATCCTGCTTGTTGCTTGACACTTGTCACATTGGGCTTGGTGTTAAAAGACTTAACATTTCTGCATTATCACATCTAAACAGCACTTTACATAAATACTGTTGTAAATAGAAACATCTTGTTTCTTGCAGGTTCTTTTCAAGTCTTCTCAGAGAGAGTAGTGTGAACACCAAAAGGCCACTGAACCCCATGTGAAGAGGACCTGTTTCAAGAAAGGGTCATGTTAAGGAATGTGGCCCCTTGTGGGGTCAGAGTTTAAAAGTCGGAGGTCGGCCTTCGTTCTTTTAATGGTGCAGTCCATTGGTAAGGTGCCAGAGATTACACTGTTCTGTGTGGAGAGCAGAACTAAAAACAGCCCAGATCTTTGTCTTCTGTTGCTCAGTGAGAACTAAAACAAGACTAATTTAAATTAAAGGATTCGTTCACTCAAAAATGAAAATTCTGTCATTAATTACTCACCCTCATGTCGTTCCAAACCTGTAAGAGCTTCGTTCAACTTCAGAACACAAATTGACATTTTTGATTTAATCGCTGGCTCCTGCATGAGCAGCACCACACGCAATGGTGGTGGAGCTCTCAGATTTCATCAAAAATATCTTAATATGTGTACTGAAGATGAACTAAGGTCTTACGGATTTGGAACGACATGAGGGTAAGTTACAGAATTTTCATTTTTGGATGAACCATCCTTTTAAAAAACAGTGTTCCTGAAACTTTTGAAATCTTTAGAGAACCACTAATTTAGAGCACAGTTGTTTAGTAGAGCCAGTCTATCAAATCTTTCATGCTGTATTCAACGAGCAGCTATAGTCTAAAATCATGTATGCTCTTGCTCTCCCTTTATCACTTCAGACCAGGTTGCTTTGTGGAACTGCAGACTAATTAGAATTATGTAAATGAAATAATCCACAGAGTCAAATTCTGAGCCACTCGCTACTAATCACTATGATTCTTATGTAATTATGTATTTGCTACAGGTAAATTACAAAGCAGGTTGGGAACATGCATATTTGTATGTAATGATTTTAATGTTTTTTGATGTTCTCTGATTGAGTGCTGTTTTTATTAAGGCTTTAATTGTGCTGGGATCATTTTAAAATTATATGTGTGTACACATGCATTGGCTGTTTGAATGTTAAACATCTGCCATGCCAGTAAAGCACACTAAAATTGAACATTTTAAAAAAGAGAGAGGGAGGTTTTTGCAGATGGATTGATATTGCGTGAAGATCCAAAGTCTGTATTTTCAACTTAAAAATACTGACCACTATGCCGCAGCTTTTTGTTACTGCTAATGAGACTGGAATCTCTCCCGCTGTTTAATGGGGCTAGAAAAATACCGTACTGGTGCACGTTCCTTGGCCTAACCATGGCCACATACTAAATTACAGCTTAGGCTGGTGTGCACATGTGTATGGACTTAGCAAGATGATAAACTAGCACAGACATTTAACTCACCACCACTAAAGAACACAACGTATGTAAGATATGTAAATATGCCACTTATTTCCAATGTATGCAGTGCTGAGACATTATTCTGAACTATCAGCCATGTTGGCTACGGTCATGAAATTTTCATATGAAACAGGCGAAATGCAAAGCGTGTAGCTCATCTATTCCAGTTTCTGTGCTCTGCAGGCATCGGCAGCAGCAGGAGGAGAAACTGCGGGCTGTGGTGATGCTCCTTTCATCTCCTCTGGCTGTGGATCAAGCAGTGTGTGCTGCCCCCACCCGCACTCACTCCTCCTCTTCCCCATTCCTCCCTTCATCCTCCACCCAGCTCCTGTCTGGAGAAGGCACTGATGCAGCATCCCAGCGGATTTCATTCATCATCAGCATATACCCGGTTTTTAACCCACATGTTTGTTGAGATTGACTTCACTATGTATGTATGTACATTTATGTATATAAATTTAAACAGAATTTTGCTGTTTACTGGTACAGTATACATACACACACAGACACACAGGCGCATACATACACATGTGTGTTTAATGTTTTTTAAAGAAGTATTATCTGCTCATCAAGGCTCTGTTTATTTGATTAAAAATACAGAAAAAGCAGTAATGTAAAATATTAATGCAATTTAAAATAGTGGTATTCTATTTCAGTATACTTAAAAATATAATTTATTTCTGTGATGCAACGCAGAATTTTCATCAGGCATTACTCCAGTCTTCAGTGTCACACAATCCTTCAGAAATCATTCTAATATTCTTTAAAACATAATTTATTCAGAATCAGAATATTAGAATGATTTCTGAAGGGTTGTGTGACACTGAAGACTGGAGTAATGATGCTGAAAATTCAGCTTTCATCACAGGAATTATGTTTAAAGCATATTAATATTATCATTGTTGGAAACAGATGTGCTGCTTAATTTCTTGTAATCTGTGATACCTTTTTCAGGATTCTTTGATGAATAAAAAGTAGGGCTGTCAAACGATTAATCACAATTAATCGCATACAAAATAGAAGTTTGAGTTTGCCTAATATAAGTGTGTGTGCTGTGTGTAATTATTATGTATATATAAATACACACAAATTAATGTATATTTTTTAGGAGAAATATGTTATTTTTGTACAAATTATTTTAATTTATATATAATATAAATTATATAAAAATTATAATAAATACATATACTTGTAAATATTTCTTAAATATATACATGAATGTGTTTTTATTTACATATACATAATAATTACACACAGAACACACACATATATTACGCAAACTCAAACTTTTATTTTGCATGCGATTCGCATCGCAATTAATCGTTTGACAGCCCTAATAAAAAGTTAAAAAGAACAGCATTTATTCAAAATAGAAATCTTTTACTATGACTTTTTATCAATGTAACACATCCTTGCTGAATTAAAGTATTAATTTCTTTCAAACAAGGAAAGAAAACATTTACTCACCCTAAACTTTAAATGATAGTGTGTATTGTTATAAAAGTTTTCTATTTTAAATAACTGCTGTTCTTTTTAACATTTTATTGATCAAAGAATCCTGA
Source organism: Cirrhinus mrigala (assembly GCA_036247105.1). Classification (NCBI taxonomy): domain Eukaryota; kingdom Metazoa; phylum Chordata; class Actinopteri; order Cypriniformes; family Cyprinidae; genus Cirrhinus; species Cirrhinus mrigala. The sequence goes on along the minus strand of CM070012.1, from coordinate 19,956,479 downwards.
AAAAAAACATCACAGGTTCCAAAAAAATAAAAAGCAGCAAAACTGATTCCAACATTGATAATAAATAAGAATATTAGAATGATTTTTGAAGAGTTGTGTGACACTGAAGACTGGAGTAATGATGCTGAAAATTCAGCTGTAATCACAGGAATTAATTATGTTTTAAAGCATATTAAAATAGAAAACCACTATTTTAAATTGCAATAATATTTCACAATATTGCTGCTTTTCTGTATTTTTAATCAAATAAACAACCTTGATGAGCAGAAAAGACTTTAAAAAACAGCAAAAATCTTACTGATCCCAAACTTTTGAATGGCAGTGTGTGTGTGTGTGTGTGTATATATATATATATAATATAGATAGATAGATAGATAGATCCTAATATGACACATCTGGCTAAGCAGCAAATATTCTCACAACCAGATTAAAACAGGAACCATCTCAGCTGATCTCATTCATTATCTCTTTGAAGCACTTTAGTCAATTTACTGAAACTCAATGAAGCCCTGTTACTCTGTATTGGTGACTGGGGAAAATCTTATATTTAGACACGTACTTGTCAAGATTAAAGAGGACAGCTTTTAATTTGAGTCAGCTGAAGGCCTTTTTAGATTGCAATTAAAGGGGTTCTTAATTCAGCGCAATTAATCTAAGACTGGGGCGTATAATAAATCAGTAAATACAAGGATACCGAAGAGACCAGATGAAATTGAACACATGAAACCAATTTTATAGTGCTGCGCTCGTTCAGCGCAAGTAAAAAACAGAGTCAAAACAACAATATATTGTGAAATTATTCTAAATGTGTAAATATCTATGTGGTGACCTCAAGTAAGTCTTTTAATGAGTATATATTGCTGGTCATCAGCTACAAACATTTGGATCTGTTTTTAGAAACATAAAACTAATTGTCATTTCACAATAATGCGTTTTCCATACCTACATTATATTTAACTGTCTTTGTAAGTATTCATGAAAGATTTGGACATTGTCCCACACAGCTGGCTGAGGCTGATATTATCCATCCCTTAAATTCCAGCTCAGCTTGCCAGGTTTTCCAAACCACACCGTGCTTATGTAAAGCAAACTATTCAAAAATTTATTAACACCTATTCTAATTAATCCTTACTCTCTCTCATTACAATAATTAGACTTAAATATAAAAATATATATTTTAATGACACTACCTTATATTAGATAATGTGGCACAAAGATTTATTCTAGAGAAAAAGTGATGCTTTGGATATAATTCCTATCATTATTTTGAGAGTAACCATAATAAGGAACCTGCTGGCTGCTTTCGTCCAGCAAAACCAATGCATCTTCAGTTGCCCAAAATGAATGTGTTCTGCTTTAAAACAGCCCTCAACCACAAGTCAGACCACATTATTATGCATCTTAGCTTTGAATTACATAAAAATATAGTGTTTCACAAGTTCATTACACATAGAAAATCACTCAAAGCACAAAACCATTCATTTTCCTCACACTTGGAGTTCACCTCATCTCAATATAGGCTCTCCTACCACACTGTTCAGCTGACATATTTGCCATTTTACTTATTGGAGAGGCCAGTGCTTTTCTGAGGTTGGCATATGCATTCATCTCGGTAATGCCCCCACAAACCACACATTTTGTTATACTCCTGTCCTGCTATGGCTGAGGCACTGCATTTTTGCAAAACAGACAAGTTTTGCAATGACATGCAGATTCTTAAGCAAACTATATGTGTTCAAAATATTTAGGCCAAGTCTTGAGTGTGTTCCTGATTAAATAACCCTCATGGTGTTTTGGGTCTGAAAAACCTCAGTTTTGATAACTCACATGCTTTCATTTACATTCAATGTTATGAAATAAAGTAAAATATGAAATAAATGAGTATAAAAGATTGCTACACCTGTGTCTTAAAATGTTCATTTCAGCATGCTGTTTTCAGATACAACCTGCACCTGAGATGCAGCTGCAAACATTATTTACAATGTGTTCTGTGTTTCTTGTGTTATGATATATTGTGTATTATTTACAGCTGCTTTTGTATTTGATGGTGATTTAACTTTATCCACCTTATTCTTCAGCACTTAAGTAAACTTATAGGCGAGACTTCCGGTTCATTAGCCGCTATAGGGAAATAACAAGAAGAAATATAGCTGCAAACAGTGATTACCAGGGTTCAAGCGCTTTGTGGCATTTAAGCACATATGAAAAAAATATATTACATATTATTTAGCAAGCCTGTAACCACTTAAATCAGTGATTTAAAAACCATTTGTGGCAAATACAGGTTATTTGCCATAAAAATATGTTAGAGCCGGCTGTGGTCTGATCTCCCTAAAACTTGAAAATCACCTGTTGCATGTGCTCACCAGTTTTTGTGAAGTTTTGAGTTTTCATTTAGGCTTTATGGGCTTTTGGGCATTTTTGGGCAGGTCCCTTTTCTAAACAACCTCCTTATAGCTTCCCAAAGGGTAAATTTCAGCATTTTTTGATAATTTATTGACCTAGAGAATCCAGAGAATTGTACTGCAGTGTTTTTTCACCTAGGACCAGTTCGCAAAAGTAGTTTACATTTTCTCAATCATTTAACAAAGTTGTTCGGAATGTGGAGTTCTATCATATGATATGAATATGGTGCGTATGTGTAAAAAACTGTGCAATAATCAATCGCTTATGCCCTTGAAAATGTGGCCCCCCAGTGGCCAATTTCTTTAAAAACTTTGGACCAAGACCGTGTGTAACTACTTTCATGTCGATAAGACAAATGGGTGTGTAGTTATGGCCATGATATACTTAAAGCGAAATCGAAAAACGAACTGACGTGATGTCATTTTGAACCAAATCAGGCCAAAACGAAGTTTATTTTAAGTATGTTTCAGCAGTTTGAAACAGCTCACCAAAGTGAACTTTCTGTTCGTTTTGGCTCCTAAACACCTTTGAGCTACCATTGGTCCGTGGTGATTACGCAATCAGTGAGTGTGTTCCGGAACTCCTCCACTTTCTCTGACTTAAGATTTTTTTCCGCGTTCTGACCATTGGCATCCGTCTCACACCTAGACACACTTCATCATTGCATCATTGTTGTGTTGTTGTGCAAGCGGTACAACACATATTTACATTAATCTACACCCCGCCTCCAGCAGCGCGGGGGTGACGGAATGTTCGAAAACAGTATACCGGCGCCCAGCCTTTTCGAACTTCTTTTTGCCCCCAAACGAAGAACGAAAAAGAACTTCATTTGAAATATATGGGGGCCTTTATAGCACCACCAAACTGCCAAGCTCCGCAACTTTTTTCATGTGATCTCAGATTCAGTTCTTACATACACGTTGTAAATTTGGCGAATATATCTCATTCCGTTGAAAAGTTATAGCCATTTTAGGAAAAGCAGCCCTGGCCCTTTCGAACGCCTTGGTGCCCCTTCATGACGGAGAGTCGCAAGTTCAACTTTTTTTTGATAATTATTGATATTCACTCTGCAGAGAATCTTCCTGCACTAGTTTGGTCCCAATCGGGTGAAAAACCTAGGATTAGTTCGCAAAAGTAGGTTTTTTGAAAAATTAAAAAATGTGTATTCCAACGGCATAAAACACTTGAGCCTGCAACGAACCTTTTAGGAGTTATGAGCAATTTCATACTTTCGATCGCTGTAGCGCCCCCATCAGGCCGATTTGGGCGAGACTTGGTGACATTGTAGGCAGTGTGAGCACTACAATCCCTCCAAGTTTCAGGTCTCTATGACTTACAGTTTTGTCTGCCCTATCAGTTTTACGTGGAGATTACTGATCCTTGGCCATTCTAACAATTACAATAGGGTTTCTACGTGCCTGAAGCCCTAATAACAGCGTGCAGTAAACGGTAAAACTGTTTGCACTACAAACCAGTGTGTTTATAATTAAGATAATATATTAAAATAATACGGTAAGCTACTAATTTGCAATATCGTGGAGCAAAAGGTGCTGTTTTGTACAGCTGAAAATAGCTGGATGCAGATGATACCGAAAGCTAGACCCATAAAACTTAAGTTAAAAATAAGGTGGATGTGTAAACCTTAATCGTTTCGATTAAAAATCTATGATGTGCTGTGTTTTATTGTTCATTATATTTTTCTACAAGGTGTTCTTGATATCGTATTGACCCTAAACACACAGGCCTATTGTTTTCTACAATTTTCGTGACACAAAAATCACCTTTTTGAAACGTATGTCTAGTTATTTGAAAAACGGGATTAAAGCCTTAATAAGATCTGTGTATTTAGATTTACCTTGGTACCGGACACGATTTTTAAAACTTTGAACGCAAAACAAGGTTTGGATTTTTAAAAATCCTTTAAACGAACAAAACAGGGGGTTCTGAGACCCCAAACATCAAGGAAGTCCGTTTCAACATTACAGGATAAAATCCAAATCCAGCTGTTCTGCAGAATCCATGACGGTGTTTGGATGGCGCGCCTCCTGCTTTTCACTCCTATTGTGATGCTCCGGCTCACACACACTCACTCGCTCACACACTCACTTTACCCAGCGCCAACAGCCAAAGAAACTAATGCAGCCCTCTTTACCAGCGTTTGAGTTTTTAAAACTATGCCTTGATGCAACTTAGCAGCCCTGCTGTAGTTTGGAAAGTGGGAGAAGTGAAAAGGGAAAGTTTGGAAGTAATCGGTGAAGTTTTTCGCTATTCCCGTGCAGGAGCGCATCGAGCCATAATGGCGAGTCGTGCGCGGACAGGATCTCGATTCTCTCTCGCGGCGTGGAGCTCACACTCCCGATCATACTGGAATAACCTGGAGCTTTCAAAGTGGAGCCTAGTCGCCCTGTTGCTGCTCGTTTGTGCTGGATTTTGTGCTGCGGATAGTGAGTTTTCGATCCTGGAAGAGGCTCAAGTTTTGGCAGTGCAGATGAAGAAGCTGTCTACTCAGGAGCTGGGTGTTCTCACCATGCAGGTAATAAAACACTTTAAATAAAACTTTAGCCTGTGTTTTTAATGCATTTATAATCAGTTATGTTTTTAGAGAGCTTGGCTTGCTTTATTTATCTTGAATAACTTTAGAAGTGTAAAATAAAGTGCACGTTATTTAGGATTGATGCAGGTCCTGTGTACTGTCATATACTAGTGTGCATTTCTTACCTCCATGTTTATTTTACTTGCTTTGCATTGTTGATAAAATATAAAAGCGGTTCATTCCAGCTATTTGGACTTTTAAAAACATGTAATGACAGCCTTCACAATTGCAGGTTTATTGATTGACTGTTTGCAGTCATGCTTGCACGCATTGCATTCATTCATTTAAAGGTTTATGTGATATGAATGCATAGCTTTAAATTTGCGTTTGAAAGATTTGTTTAATTTGTGTCATTGTTTTCCACATCAGAAACATCTGCAGTAGTTCATTAGTTCTTCCAGTCAATGTATGATCATATCTGCGTTTTATAAACAGAGCAGTGTGTGAAGCACACGACTTGTTATTAGTTTAGAAAGTCTTCTCGTTTAAAAATGAAAGTGTGTGTGTCTCGTTACAGCTACAGCTTTTTATGTTAATGTGGGGTGTTGTGTGATATGGCTCATTTTATAAGCAAATATTTCTTGTTTGTACATTTCTAACCGTGTTTGTGTAAAGACAGACCATTAAATGCACTATACAATGATTTGGCGCCACCAGAATCAGGCAAATTATGTATACACCGTAGTGTGTGTGTATGTGTGTGTGTGTGTGTGTGTGTGTGTGTGTGAAATTCATGCCAATTTCACACTAATTATATGTTTTATGCGCTAACCCTCCATCGTAAAGTTTCCAGCTCGACATACGGATATTATAAAGCAGAAACATCTTTCTTTGGCCATCCCTATGAATTACGAATACAGTTAAAAGTGTGTTTTCGCAACAAATGGTAAATTTTGTTTTGGCGCTGTGATATGTTGGTGTAAACGCGCGCACAGAGGTGGGCAGTAGGGGGCCAGACCCAAATGGCCTTTCATCTGTGCCACACTATACTGCTGTCCTAGCTCCTCCTTTTTTCTTTGTCACACTCAGATGTTAATAATCTCCTTCTCTCTCTCTCTCTCTCTCTCTCTCTCTCTGTCTCTCACACACTCTTCCCCCCCCCCCCCCCCCCCCCCCCCAGATCTGTCTCTCTCTCCACTCCCCTTAGACTTATAATTGGTTGTAAATCAAATGAATGAATTACTCATGCAGCCACATTTACAAATTGGCAACCTCCACCAAGTATCTGTTGTTGAGATCAATTTTTCTTCTCTTGCACTGAGCCGTGAATTTAGCTAGAGCCATTTCCCACAAACGAGACTATCTGCTTCCAGTTCAAATATTCATGTGCCCATAAAAACATCTCTGACCTCATGTGTCTACGAACTCTTTTACACCTGCATCCTAGCTTTGATCAAGGCCCACCCCATTGTTTGATGTATCTTTAAAAAAAATATTTTTGTGTTATGACAAAAACAAAATGCCACTCTAAAGATTTTTTCATTCATATATGGATATTTATCTTTCATTCTCCATGACTAATGACCACAATTTAATTAAGTTTTTTTTTTTTTTTTTTTTAGATATTAAAAAAAAAAAAAAAATGTTATCATTAATGTTATTTAAGCTATAAATTCCTTACTTAAGATGGATTGCTCACATAAATACTTAGTTCCACCTGTTAAGTGTACTGAGGGTTGTAAATTACATTTCGAACTAGGTGTATTTGCTTTTTTATTTGCAATATTTCTCTTCAGGCTGCTCTGAGCTCCCTCTGTTTGTCCATCAGACTGGTGGCTGTGGTTTAAGTTGAGGCTGTTTTAACTGAGGCCTCCTAATTGAATAATGATGGTAATTCTGAATCAGTGTGTGTAAAAAGTAATAGAGACGGGCTAGAGGATTGATTATGGAGACTCTGCTGGTTCTCTGGTGCTTGTCATGTCTTATTTTGTTATTTATTAGAAGCTGATTGTCACTGTGGTATGATCGTAGTTAAAAAAAAAAATGTGATGTGGTTATAGGAAAATTCAAAAACTTCTGGAATTTAAAGGGATAGTACATGCAAAATTTTTAATTTCTCCTCACGTTATTCCAAACTTCCATGTGTGTCTTCTGATGAAGAAAGGACATATTTGTGACCTTGGACCACAAAAGCAGTCATAAGGGGCAATTTTGTCAAATTGAGTTTTATACATTATCTGAAAGCTGATAAATAAGCTTTCCATTGATGTATGCTTTGTTAGGATATGACAATATTAGGCTGAGATGCAACTATTATGAAAATCTGCAAAAAAAAACAAAATATTGAGAAAATGGCCTTTAAAGTTGTCCAAATGAAGTTCCTAGCAATGCATATTACTAATCAAAAATTAAGTTTTGATATATTTACGGTAGGAAATTTATAAAATATCTTCATGGAACATGATCTTTACTTAATATCCTAATGATTTTTGGTATAAAAGAAAAATCAATAATTTTGACCCATACAATCTATTGTTGGCTATTGCTACAAATATATGCTACTTGCGACTGGTTTTGTGGTCCAGGGTCACATTTATAAGTTTTTGTCTGTGCAGTAAAAGTGGATATTGGACCCCATTTTCTTTCATTGTTTAAAAAAAAAAAAAATCCATATCGTATAATGATATTTCCTTCACATGCTGGTCTAGTAAGCAGTCTTTGTGCTGGATTCATCAATGGAAATTAGTCCTGGTTTGAGGGACTTTTCATAGTCTCTGGGTGGGATGATCTTTGATAAAATAGCCCATTGAGACAGAGCCATTGCGAATGACCCATCCAGTTAACGACAGTCCATCCATCAGCTCACGGCCACTGGGGCCCCTTCAAAGAAGTCCATCTGATAGGCCACCCCCACCTTACTGCTGAACTGGTCACTCATCTACAGGTTCTTGTGATCTAATTCAGTTACAGTGGATGAGTGTGTAACAGTAGGCTATTTGTGAGCTTTCTCGTGAGGGCAAGGCTTTTCGGTCATGCTTAATTAGCTCTGGAGAATTTGTTGTGTTGACTGTCCACTACGCTGTGACTGTGACCTTTGGAACTGCTTCCTGCTTAAGTGCACACACTCGTCTGAGAAAAACAGCCACTGGTCTTGATCAGAAGAGCTGTGACCTGCCATTAAGTTCTGTGGTTTGTGTATAATTAGTTTTCTTTGAAATTAGTTAAAGATTATGATGATTCAGCCTTGACCGAACAAAAATGTACTGTGGAAGTACTATTGTACAGTGATCATTTGATATATATACCTAAGCTAATATTGATATACCATGGTGTTTACATGGTTCTTCAAATAATGGCATGGAATTATTGTAGTATATATCTGAAAAAACATTCAGAGTTTGGGTTATGTGGATTTTTATGTTCAAAAAGACAGTAAAAGTATTAATATTGTGAAATATTGTTGAATATAAAATACTGATGAATAGAAAAGAACCGTTATAAGTGTCTTTACTGTTACTTTTTATGTAATGCACCTTTTTGAATAAATGTATTCATTTGTTTAACCAGACTTTTGAATTAAGGGTTGACTGATATGTGTTTTTTCAGGGCCAACACAGATTATTACAGATCAAGTAAACTGATAACCGATATTTTGAACACATATGTCGGGTGTAAAAATTAAAATTGATGTCAAAATTAAGAATAACAAGGGCTCTGATAAAAACTTTCTTTAAATGCTTTTAAATTATTTTATCAGCAAAATATCGGTTTTGAAAATGACTGATACTGATAACCATAAAAAATGCTTAATATCTTTGTGGATGATCGGCCAGGCCGATAATTATTTTGAATAGTAGCATATATTTATGATTTTGGGTCAATTATAGTGTCACCAGTAAAGGAAAAAGTGAATAAAAGATCTATTAAGACTACATTTTGAAGATAAGTTTAAATTTTAAGTTTTAAATTATTTTTTTTATCAAGTAGACTGATAGCTGATATTATGAACCGGTATATATATGTCTGGTGTAAAAATGAAAATTAATGTCAAAATAAAGAATAACAAAGGCTCTTACAAAAACTTTCTTTAAATGCTTTTAAATTATTTTATGGGCAAAAAATTGTTTATTAAAATGACCGATACCGATAACCATAAAAATGCTTAATATCTGCGCCGATAATCGATTGACCCCTGTTTTGAATAGTAGCATATATTTATGATTTTGGGTCAATCACAGTGTCCCCAGTGAAGAAGAAAAGAATAAAAGATCTATTAAAAATTCATTTTGAAGATAAGTTTAAATTTTATTATATCAAGTAGACCCATAACTGATATTTTGAACCGGCATATATGTCTGGTGTAAAAATAAAATTTGATGTCAAAATTAAGAATAACAAGGGCTCTGACAAAAACTTTAAATGCATTTAAATTATTTTATCGACAAAATATCGTTTTGTTTTGTTTTGTTTTTTTTAATGACCAAAACCGATAACCACAAAAATACTTAATATCTGCACCGATAATTAATTGACCCCTATTTTGAATAGTAGCATATATTTATGATTTTGGGTCAATTACAGTGTCACCAAAAAAGAAAAAGTGAATGAAGGATCTATTAAAAAATCATTTTAAAGATAAGCTTAAATTTTATCCAATGTCAAGTAAAAAGAAATATCAAATGTTCATTACATCTCAAATACATGTGAAGGTAATTTTTTTTTTTTTTCAATAAATCATAAAATATCATACATATTAATGTATCATTTAAGCTTTTGGAGAGCTGCACCACATGACATTTTACAATGACTTTTTTTATAATATCAGTTGTAGAGTTATATTACAACAAATAGACAAACTAAATTTGATGTGTCCATAGACAATCACAAAAATTCATAGTCTAATGCCGGTTTTTTTTAGATTCAGTGAGTTAAAAGCGATTTCTGTCCTCCTCCAGCTGTTTGATTTCAATCAGTGATGATGGCAGCAGAAGATTCCCTCTTTCACTTACCCTGTACACTTGTTGCTCTCTTTTCCCCCTATATCTTTCCTGCTTTATGTTTCATTCTATTGTCCTTGTACTTTTGTCCCCTCACCGTTTTTCAGTATCCTGTTGAAACCACTCCCAGACTCGAGTTAACAATCTAAAGGGAGCGTTCCTCGCCGTACATCGCAGCAAAACATTTGTATGCTTTAATTGGGCTTTCGGTGAGGGGGAAAAAAAAAGGCCACCCTGGCGGTCCTTTCGTTGGGTATCACCATGGTAAAGTAAACCTCAACGAAGCCATTGTGGCATATTTTTCATTCACTCGAAACTTCACCAAGAGGGCTTCTCATTGCACGGCTAGGATGCGCCTGTTATTGAACGACCTAGTTAGAAAGTCTGGTGTGTGGAAGCTTTTGAGAAGAGGTCTTTCATTCACAATCTCCCAGAGGCAAACCCCCCACCCTTTCTCTTGGAGAAGAGTCTGCCTTCTGTAGTGCCTTTATTAACCAGGAGCTGTAATTAACCGGCCTTATTTAATCAGTTTGGGCTCTTTCTCTCACACACACGTAGGGAAGAATAGAAGCTTCATGGGAACTGGCCTTTGTGCAGCGCTCAAAAGCTTCTTTCAGTAAGTTCCTACAGGGTCGACCTGGGATGGGACATCGGGCCTTATCACAGAGTCCTCAATAGGGAGGTCTTCACACACCCTACCCTATCCCAAGGGGGATGGGGATGGGAGACCAGGGGCCCCACAGCGCTCTTAAAAGTGTGTCTGTGTTGGTGTTTGTTGGATGACTATGCGGGGAGGCTTGGTGCTTGTTCTCTCTTCAACCTTTATGTTTTTTGGAACTGTGATCTCCTTCCCCTCATCTGATACGGCCTCACATTCACCAAGAAGGACCCTTACTGCATTCGCTCCAGACTGTTTTTCATTTCTACTTCTTTTCTTTTCAACAGCCCCACTTTCTCCAGGGTCTAGACTGTCCTGATAACCCTCATGTTGTTGTTTGTCTCAGAGTAAAAGAAATGTATAGGATTGAATAGTTGGATGTCAATTAAGGGTTAGTTTTTTTTTCGGCTGTGTTGTGATGCAATAGTTGAGCAATTTAGAGAAATAATTCATTTACTCACCCACATGTCATTTCCAAACCTGTATTTTTTTTCTTGCTTCCATTGAACAAAAAAGGAGATGATGACTATACAAAAGGAGTGTCCTGACTACCCTATCCCATACAATGAAGGTGAATAGGAATGGGCGATAACCTGTAACTGTCTACTGAATGACAATCTAAAAAATTCTCAGGAATACAGTAAAATGTAAATGATTGTATAATTCATTTACTGTACCTCTACTGTACCTGTCAACTATTGCTAACATATATTTGAATATTAACATGTTTTCTGACGAGTCACATTTTTTTGAGCCCCAAAAATTACCGTGGATTACCGTGAAAGTGAAAAGTCTTTTTTTTTTTAAATGCATAATATTTTATTTTTTAATTTGTTTTTATTTTATTTAACTAAAATGATTTTTTTCTTTTTACAATCAGTGCATTTGAGTAAAAATTCTAAATCATTTCTAATTTTGAGTCCAGTCTAACCATTCAGACTTAAATTCAGATTTAAATCAGACTTCAAACAACATTTTGATGTGCTTTGGATTGGATTTGTAAAATAAATAAATAAATAAATAAAATAAAATAAAATAAATAATTAAATAAATACAGTTTTAACAGTTTTAGTTTTCCTTCAGCTTTTATCTCTACTTTAAAGTTTGGATAACCATGAAAGTTAATTTTTTATTTATTTATTATATTTTTTTAATACATAATATTTTATTTATTTACTTGTTTTCATTTTATTTAACCAAAATAAAATGTTAATATTCCTAACTGAGTCAAAATTTTAAATCACTTTAAGTCCAAGTTTTGATGTGCTTTTTCTCTCTCTCACACACACACACAAACACACACACACACACACACACACACACACACACAAAGTCTTCCGGTTCAGATGTCAACAACTAAACACATCTGAGTTAGACACAACAATTTTTTTATGTTAGCAATCAAACTATTAGTTGATGCTTTTCTTTGAGGTTTGTTTAGTTTTCCTTCAGTTTTTATCTCCACTTGAAAGTTTGGATTAACATTTTTTTTTTTATACATAATATTTTATTTATTTGTTTTTATATTATTTAACTAACTTTTTTATACATAATATTTTGTTTATTTTTACTTTAACTAAAATAAAATTTTCCTTTTCAAATTCAGTGCATTTGAGTACAAATTCTAAATCACTTTAAGTCCAGTCTGACCATTCAGACTTAAATTCAATTTTAAATCGGACATCAATGATGTGCAAAAAACAAAACAAAAAAAGTCTTCCAGTTCAGATGTCAACAACTAAACAAATTTGAGTTATACACCACAATTTTTTTTTCAGCCTGTCTGAACAAAGCCTATGTTAGTGATCAAACTATTAGTTGATGCTGTTCTTTGAGAACCCATTACTGTTTTAACTCACAGTTTCTTTAGTTTTCCTTCAGCTTTTATCTCCACTGTTGATGTAATCTTGGAGTAGTTTTCTCAGGCTGTTATTGATTGTTTTGAGAATGTGTGTTTTGAATTGACATTTTCTTTCCAGAGTATCCAGAGCCTCATGTATTATGTATATAGGGAGCCAGTTTGATAGCGCATTGAAGTGTCTGAGGCAGGAATGTTTCGGTTTGGGAGGAGTCGAACAGCCCTGAAATGACCGGGTGAGGAGGACTATGTCTGTGCAGCTAAACCTATTCACTGTGAGCGACTGAATGAATGTACTCCACTTCATTAATCCTGAACTCTTTGATCCCATTCATACCTGCTATTAACATCCATTTTTCTAAGCCGCTCACAGTATTAAAGTATAACAGACACTCTAGGCATCGATGCTTGTACTTTATATGCTTCTGAGAAACAGAACCAGACTTTGTTTTATTAGTTCTAGGAAGCAAACATTAGGAAATTTTAGTAAAACTTGTTTTCTCCGTCACAGAGGAAGGAGCTCAGATATAAGATGGATGTGTTTAGAGATTAAGAAAGGCAAGATGAGAGTGCCCACTGTGTTTGGTCATGGGGGGGGGGGGGGGAGTACTCCCTGATTTAGAGATTAAAGTAGGTCCATAAATACAGAGGTCAGTAGTTTGCATCCCATCCAAACCCCTTTATCTGATAACCTTTGAGATAAGAGGGTAGGTGGGAATTCCTCTTTGTGGTACTAGAGGCACATTTCCTTTTGCTCATGGGCGGCATAAAATGGTTGAACCGGTGTCTCTATTAGCTTTTAGTGCTTGACCATTGCTTTTTTTGCTTAAAGGGATAGTTCACCCAAAATACTCACCCTCATGTCATTCCAAACCTGTAAGACCTTTGTTCATCTTTGGAACACAAATTATATTTTTGATGAAATCCAAGAGCTTTCTGCAACGCAACTGACACATTCAAGACCCAGAAAAGTAGGAAGGACATCATTAAAATAGTCCATGTGGCATCAGTGGTTCATCTGCAGTTTTATGAAGCTACAAGAATGTGCAAAGAAAACAAAAACAAGGACTTTTATTCAACAATTTATTGAGAAATTCTTAAATAAACTCCTTATTTTTGTTTTCTTTGCACACAAAAAGTATTTGCTTCATAAAATTACAGTAAATAAATTAGTAAACCTAATTGACTAGTGATATTGTTTTTTAGAGCCTTATATTTCAGCCCAGGCCCAACGGTCCCCGACTTATTTACGCCCCTCGGGCCAGGCTTCAGGCCGATTTTTACGTCATAGCTCAGACGCTCAGTTTTAAGCTTCTCCTTATTTTTATATTTTAGACATCCATTACTCATGGTGATGGAAAAAAAAAAATTGCCGCGCTGGTGGAAACAACACAAGACCAGGCTTCCGCGACTGTCAAGAGCTCGGACAGTGTTTAGTGTCCCGTCAGCAGCAGCAGCGAGGAAGAATTCTGCAAGAAGATTTCCACGTTCAACTGCACTCAATAGGCTAAAGCTTGCAGCAAAGCCCCGGCAAAAGTGATACCATAAATGTGTCGGGAGGGAAATAGTAAGGCGATATTTGAATTATTTATTAATAAACTAGTGTTTTTTGAGTAAGTATCGCAAAGATGAAGTTGATGATCCTGACTCACCATCTCCTCACTGGATGCGCCTTTAAAGAGAAATGCATCTTTAGGGATTTTATAATAAAAGAGTTTTTGTTTTCGATTTAAATGATTTAGTTTTAAGGTAGTTATTTAAAGCATTCTATAGATATGTTCATCAAGTCAGTGAGACAAGTAGGCTATTCGCTTTCAGTTAGTTTCGGATAAGCAGAAGCACTCCTGCTCAAAAGCAAAACTGCAGAAAGCGCATCGTTTTTTCTTTCTTTATTTTATAAAAGCACAATGTTTTGCTGATATTGTGAGTGCACTCAAATAAAAATAGACCCTTTACAATTCCAAACAATGTATTACTCTTACTCTCAGGACATATTTATATGGGTTAAGCATTTATACCAACACTGTGATATGCTCGAGCTGTTTTATATTAATAGATTTAATTTTAGGCAAGTCGTGATGATTTGTGAAGGCTAAATTGATCAAACATAGGCTATGATCAACTCACTGTCTGCCGCTGGCCGCTTGGTCGTTACTTTAAAAAACAAAAAACGAAATGAAAAAACGAAAACTTTAATGAATAAAAAATGCTTTTTTCTAAATTAACTTAATAAAATAACCAAACGAAATATAATCTCTTCGCCATTTCATACAATAATGAGCTATTTTAATAGCTGAAACAGTACTGTAAGTTGTTTTGGGAGAAGGGGGAAAAAAGACAGGCTCGGGCCGGATTTGGGCCAAGAATTCTGTTAAGTTGTCGTACAAGGGCTGGACTAGGGCCTGAGCGTCTTGGGCCAGGGCCGGACTAGGGCCTAAATTTAAGGCCCGTGCAGAGCTCTGTCGTTTCTGGTGCTTTAAGTTAATGTACAGGTAATTCTAATCTCATATAATCCATATCAAAGATTGGCACCGTCTCTCACCACCCAAGATGAAGCAGGAAATGACCCCAGATAGTGTCTGAACTTTGAATCTCTCTCTTGTAGTGTGTACTTTGAAAGATAAAAAGAACCTTGACTCTGAGGCCACTAATTGGCCGACATAAAGGAGCGTTCCTGCTTTGACTGTGCGATAGGAAAAGGAGGAAAGCTGCTAGAGCAACAAGCAGCAGCTGTGTTTTGCTATGACTGTCTCGAGCTGGGCCGCCGCTTGCCAAGGACAGTTATTTTATCTACCCCGACTGACTGGTAACGCAACACCTGCGTTAGCACAGCAGATGAACTTGGGTGTTAGGCACGAGAGTACATTTCCCCTCTATGATATGTAAACACGAAAAAGGAATCAGAAAGAATTTTTATTGGCCTTGACACCGCAGTCGCTGCTTAACATCTGTGTGTGTGTGTAGCTTGTTAGGGTGTGTATGTGTGTGGACTATTTACGAGCATTTCCAAAGTAATTCTTCTGTTTATTGATTCATGTTCCCTAGAGGCTCCATAGAGATGTTGCAGTGTGGTCTCAGATAAACTGCCCTTGTCTTGTGATTGCTTTAGCAGTAGGGACCAATTTACTGCCTGATTTACTAGGTGCCTGTGCCTCAGAGAGAGTGAAAGAAAGAAGAGAGCAAGGTTGTGGGAGAGAAAGAGAATATGTTTGTGCTTGACGTATGCATGTGCACTTCTCAAATCATGCCCAGCAGCGGTCCGCTTGGCACTCGTGTGTGTGTGTGTGTGTGTGTGTGAACTGGTCCAGTGCCAGCGTCTCTTTTACAGGAGTCTTGGGGACAGCGTTTTGAGTCTCTGGTGTCTGCTGAAAGGAAGACTGTGTGTAATGAACAGTTTGCAGCAGAGCACTGTGGGAATGCAGGTGTCTGGACGGAGGCACTTATTGTAATGTTTAGTGGGCTCCGCATGCACGTTTACTCGGTTGAAAGGCTTTATGTGGTATTTTATGGTTTATTATTTATGGTTTCTGTGCTATTTTCTGTTTGCAGTTAATGCAGTACTGGAGTATTACAAGTTGTTGTCCAAAAGATTTCTCCAGTATTGGCAATTACTTTTTATTGGCTTTTTTTTTTTTTTCATAATTTGAACTATCTCTTTAAAGTTATAACAGACCGGCAAGCTTGTTCTTGAGTTAGGCATGTTGTCTGCACCTAGACTGACAACTAGAACTGGGTGATTTTGATGAATTATAATTTAATGTTTTGCCACAGTTTTATGTTTTAGAAATCAAGAAATCACAATTTTGAGTAGAAATATTACCAAATGCTAGAGTTAGACACTTTAACAATACGCCAATGATAAAGAGAAAAGAACAATATATCTAGGCGCCATTCACACAGAATGCACTTTTGCATTGACAAAGATATGACGTGGACAGTGGAATAGGAAAAACATGCAAGAAGATGAGAGTGAGCAACTTTTAACTTGAGCACCGCATTTTTATCATGCTGTTTCATGCATGAGATGCTGCAAGAGACACTTTCTTGTGTACATAGAACAAACAATGGAAAAACAGCGCGGTCAAATAAAAAAAACCTATAAAGAGTTACTACTGTATGTCTGATATTTCATGTTTGCATCATGGTGACAGACTGAAAGCTGTTGTTCATTGTTTTTACACATTTATAGTTAATAACACTCTACTGGTGTTATACCTTCAGTCATTTTGAATTTGAATTACCTTGACTTTTGAGATTTTATTCATTTATTTTTTTTCCTTATGATTTCTGAACATGTATGTATAAGAAAAGCTTCTACAAGATTGTGGTTGCATCTTTTCTGCAAAGATATTTAACAAATGATTTGTTTAACATTTGTATCATGTTGACAACTTCATGTGTGGTATACTTGGAATAGAATTTTCTTTAACTAGAAGGTTAATAAAGAACAAGTTACTTAAAATATGTTGCAGTTACATTTTTAAGTTGACTAGTAAAAAATCTAAAAAAAAAAAATAGAGAATCGGTCAAACGTTCTGAAGAAATTGAGATTTAATTTTTTGCCATATCGCTCAGCCATACTGAAAACAGATGATTATTTGTTGATTGGGTGAGAGACTGAAAGAACCTGACAAAAAATGGAAAATTGTTGATATTTGAGTGGGATAGTTCACCCAAAAATTTTAATTCTGTCATTGGTTATTCACCCTCATGTTGTTCCAAACCCGTAGGACCTTTGTCCGTGTTCAGAACACAGATTAAGATATCTTTGATGAAATCCAAGAGATTTCTGACCCTGCATAGACCGCAATGCAACTGACACGTTCAAAGCCTAGAAAGGTAGTAAGGACATCACTAAAATAGTCCATGTGGCATCAGTTGTTTTATGAAGCTACGAGAACTCTTTATATAAAAATACCGACTTTATTCAACAATTTCTTCTCTTCCGTTCACAAGAGTACCATGATTAATTAATGACAGCATTGACAAAACAGAATTACGTATGTAAACATTTACCTTCAGTGTGAGACTGCTTCAAATTTCTTTCGGGTTTCAACCTGATAATGTCTCTGCACTTAAAATCTGTTAATTTCAGTGAGATGTCTTGATTTTGCTTACCTCAGTGAGTGAGTTTACTACGCCGCAAACCGGAATCAGGTTTTCAGCTGTGTTTAAGTGAGGATTTGCCAAATCTTTCATCTGATTTTCATCTCTGTTTGGGTTTCTCAAAGAGGATTAGGTGAGTTTGTTTGTTTGCAATGTCTTCGCTTTACACACCATTATGGATGGTGCCAAAACCTAGCGCTGTATTCCTGTATTTAGCTGGATTTGGGGAAGGGAGGGTTGGTATTTTTTTACGATTTGAATTAACCCTGGCAGCTTTCTCGATGGAAATGTCATCATTTAGAGAGCAGTTGCAAAGGAATGTAAGCAATGATTTGACAGCAAATATATCTTTGGTTGCCTGGGGTGTTTACTGTCTTTGCTGTAAGACTTTGTGGATCATGTTTTTCTTCAGCGTGAGTTTACCAGTTCGCGCACAAATGCATATTTGCGTGAGGAAAAATTTGTCCGTGAATACCCAAGGCTTTGATCAGCCAAACTTTAGCCTTGCAGTGGTGTCACGGTGTATAATCTGACAGAAACCACATCGATGACATTTCCAGACTGTTGATTCAAAAGCATTTCTGTCTCGTTCTCGATGCTTGTTGTTGGCAGAGAATTTAAAGAGAATGCAAAGCGAGTGTGTTATTTTTCTTCACCCATTTCCCATGAACACGTGCATGCAAACCTGACTGAACCTGAGGTATTACAGAAGTAATTGATGGCAATTGAGGTACAGTTTTTCCCACAAGTTGTTTTTGCAGTTATTACATTTGTAGGTAAATGCTTTACCATGTCACTGCCATTTTGAGCAAATATTCACCCGTATCCAACGTTTTAGGCCTATTAAGCTGGTTTGATGTAGATTTAAAATGAGAAATTGCTTGCCTAGGAAGGCATCCTAATTACACATCACATTTATTTTATTTGTGCGTAACTTAATTCAAAAGTAGGACACGTAATAATAATATATACTGTAGTAGCATTTAAATTGTGTGGATATGTGTGGGGTTTATAATTTATTTCTATCAATCAAAACACATTGGAGTGATTTGCTAAAGGCAGAATGATACAGTAAAACCAAGTTATTTCCGATTACAGCTCTGATACTGTGAAAATCACATATTGTAAACTGTTTTTTTTGGACTGTGTCATTGTTAGGGTTTTTATAGTTTATTCAGCCTGTGCTTCAGCTTGCTGGATTGGTTATGATGGTGGTATATTTATATTATATATATTTATATATATATTTATATATTATTTTAAATACTTCTAAATGCAAAAGCTGATTGCTAACTGTCAATGTAGTACAGCTGTTGTAATGTATTTGTATTGCATGATTTAATGACATTTAAATCAAATTTTAGTAAAATTAAAAAAAAAAATAATAATTTTTTTAAAATTTTTAATTCACAGTGGATGATTGGCAGGTGAATCCTTCCCTGTTGTCTCGGACACATCAGGGTCGATAAGTGTTTACACTACAAATGCAGTGTGGTTATATTTTTACCCTAATTATACTTGCATTTACTGCACTTATAATCAGATCACTTGAAATAAATGCCAAGTATAAACAGAATCTTAGACTTGTATTGAAGTTCGGGTTTGTAGCATAGGAGCTTGCGTGAGTGTAATAGACTTTGGCAGGCCTGTGGGTATCAGAGGCCCTTCTCCCTCACTGATGCTGTCTGTAACCAAGCCCCTGTGTCCATCTGAGCGTGTTCACCACGCACCCTGAGTTCACATCCGGCAGGCAGCCAACAGAGCCTTTGTCCTCTGGACTGAAGCGAGCAGCAGGATCCTGCTCTGTCTTACTGATCCGAGAATAACCAGAGATAAGCAGTGATCCCAGACTGGAATGATTCTCCCTGATCACTGGAATGTGCGTTCCCCCTGTAGGCCTTGGATTGGGTTTTAACTTAGAAGTTTTATGGATTCAGAATTAAAGTTTTGTTGGGTTTGAGGTCATTTGTATGCTAGTGTGCTCTCAAAAGTTTAGTTTTAGCAAATATGCATTTAAAATTTTAATCTTCTTTTGGAAAAACAGACCACAAATACTCGCTCATCTTGGAGTACGCTGTTTTTTCCACATCAGTGATGAAGTACAGAGCTGTATATCCATGTAATTCACCTTTAGAGCTCCCCAGGGTTTGGTCTGTTCTTGAAACTTGAAGTTTTACGACACAGAGCACATGTGTACAGTAATTCTAGGTAGTGTCGGGCAGTGTTCCTGTGAAAGATGCTGCATTCTTCAGTGACGGCCCTACAAAAGTCTCTCTATGAGCAACTTCCACCCTGTCTCCTGGCCTTGTCACCACCATATGACAAGTGTCTCTGGATCATCAGGATAGAAGAAAGACAAATGCATATTGTCAAACAGTTTATCCCAGGAGCAAAAGCAGAGCGTTACCCTAATAGCAGGAAAAAACCAAATGACTTATTTTGTATACTTGTTAATAAGTGCCTGAAAGGGATAGTTCACCCAAAAATGAAAATTCTGTCATTAATTACTCACCCTCATGTCATTCCAAACCCGTAAAACACAAATTAAGGAATCCCAGAGCTTTCTGACCATGCATAGACAGCAACGGTACTACCACGTTCAAGCTCTAGAAAGGTAGCAGGGACATCGTTAAAATAGTCCATGTGACATCAGTGGTTCATCCGTGATTTTATGAAGCTGCGAGAATGGACTATTTTAACAATGTCTTTACTACCTTTCTGGACCTTGAACGTGGTAGTACCATTGCTGTCTTTGCAGGGTCAGAAAGTGCTCGGATTTTATCAAAATATCCTAATTTGTGTTTCGAAGATCAATGAAGGTCTTATGACTTTGGAAAGACACAAGGGTAAGCAATTAATGACAGAACTTTCATTTTAGGGTGAACTATCCCTTTGATCTGAGTATGTTTCACAGATTTGGTTCCACAAACCTGGCAGACTTTGAATAACCCAGCAACTATCCAACATCAAATCTAAAAACGTGATTTTCTTTCCCAATGGGCTGATTACGATCTGTACAGCCTGACTCTTGTAGATTGCATAAAATGCAATCTGATTTAACCTTGTGGTTTTTCCAGTTTTATGTCGACTGAGACTGAGAATAGCTGTTTTGGTTCTTGTGCACTACTTTAGTCAGTACTTTATTTGGTCACAAGTGCATCATTTACCATGTTTGATGTGCTCTGTGTATTCGCATTGATCGATGTTTATAAATCTGTTATTCAGTTTAAGAATTTCTGTGTTTTCAGAAGACTTTGATTAAACCGTTGGGTTTCTTTCACAATCTCTTAATGAACTTTTGAAGCATTCAAAGTGTTGGTGGAATAAATTTTTCTACCTGATCTAATGAAAACGTACCTGTGGAAACTTTTTCAGAAGACGCGGAATACGTACCAATAAGTAGATATCACTGCCTTTTCCAACAGAAATTAACAGTAGCGGCAGTAAAACAGTGAGCACTTGTAATCGTTTTCATGCACAGTTATGATTACAACTCCAGTGTTTTGCTTTCCAGTGTTGTGCCAAATTCTGACCCCTGCCAGATTACTACCCCCTTAGTATTAGTAGGTATAGGGTTAGGTGTGGGGTTAGGCAATCAAGTAGCGATTTTTAATGAGAGGAAGTAGTAATTTGGCAGGGGGTCGAAAATGGTTGCAACACCGGATGTAACAAGCTTGCTCAGTAGCGCGGCCATGATGGAATTGGACTTAGGATGCGGAATCCTTGGGTACGAATCTCTTAAAAAAAAAATATGACTCAAAAAAACGGCATGCTTGTGATTGCGTTTTTACTTCGCTTTATGTTGTTCGCTTTTATTCACACTATTGGGTAGGTTTAGGTGTTGTGCAGATGGTATGTTATTTTAAAACGTCATGGAGCCTTAGAGTTATAGCGCACTCAATGGACATTTCAAGTCAGAACTGTGGTGACGTATAAAACCAACGTCACCTAAAACGTACCATACGTACGTTCATCTGTTCCGAGGAAGAAAACTGAACGCTCTTTTAGGGCCACCCAGAGGACATTTCACATTGAATATGTCACAAAACCTACATGAAGCTACGTATTTCACTTCTTGCAGGAAATGTTCCCACGGGAACATTTTCGTCATGAGTTTAGGTTGAGATTTTTAATGAAAAGACACAAAACTGTTAGATTTCATTAAAATTTTTATCTTTTCAAATGGTTTCACTTCAAAGATGAAAAGTGAATTGAACTTTTAATAAATTTTGCTTATGCGGAACGGAGTACTGAGGTTAAAAAGTGGGGGAATAAGCCCTCCCAAAGTTAATTTGCAATGTATGGCGTCACTAATCTAGTTTTCTGTTTCTTAAATTATGGCTGGCTTTGCTTCTTCCATGTCAATAGTTTTTCTGCTAAATCTCTGGTCCTTCAGATTTTCCAAGTGTCTTAATGCAAATATCCTTAATATTTTCATGAATCTAACCTGAAAGACTTCAAAGTAATTGTCCAGAGGAACAAGCTCAAGAGAATTGAGTATGTGGACGTGAGCTCACATTTTAATATAATGCAAAAAAAAGAGTGAGAGGACCACCCTTGATCTGCTATACGTGTTTTCATTCAATTTGGCTCTCCTGAGTGATGTGGTTGAATTAATGCAATCAAAGCAACGAGAATTACGTTTTCTGAATAAAAAAGCAGATCGCTGGTTTATAAGGAGAGGTCTGTTTGCTTAAGCTCGACGGTGCTGAAATGTTGGCTTTCACAAGCCTGCGGACACAGTTTGATTGCCTTGTTCTCATAAACTCAAGCTGACTCTATGAGATGTTTGATCTGAATTACGTATTTTATGTGGAAAAAGAGATTTGTCCTTCAGTCCAGGCAGAAATCCTGTCTCCTAGCATGCTGTTTGTCTTCTGGTCAGTGTTTGCTCTCCAGTCCTTGAGGTTTTCTCACCTCACTAGCTTTATATTTAGCTGTTCTCAGTTCAAAAGATTTAGATGAAGAACATTACAAGGGTGTTATTATGGCTGCAGGTGCCAGAACTGTTGGTGTGTGTCTGACCATGTTGGCAGTGTTAAAGAAGAATGGGCACAGGGCAGCTAAACCCGACGTAGCCCAGACCATATGTGGGCGTTGTGGGTTGAGGTGGTTGGGAAGTTGGAAAGTTACACCACCGTGAGTGCCAGGGTAGCCGGCGCACGGTCCAGGACTTGCAACATAACCCGTGTGTAGCACGATAATTAAAAACACAGCACAAAATTTCTTGTTGTTGCCATTTGATCGCACCTGTGTGTGATAAAACTGCTTGAGTCCGAGATGGAGAATGTGTATGGTTGTGTGGTAGGTCTGCATACATAGATTAACACTTCCAAAAGATTTCATATTGGAGGCTTTGTTTTTTTGGTTCAGGTTTGCTGTACCAAGAAACTCTTAACTAATCATTTAGTACTTTGATCTGTTACTTTGATCTGCCAATAACACCGTTTTATAAGATGTCAAATGGTATTTCTGTTTAACAAGGCCCAGGTTTAAAGTCTTAAAGTTAGACTTTCATCTTTAGTGGATTAAAGAAAAATCATTTCACAAGCCAAACATTTGGCCAAAAAGTATTTTCCTCAGGGAAAACTAACACCATTGTTGTTTAATGTTAAGTTATTAATATTAGTTAAGCCTATTTGTTATATGTGACCCACAAAACCAGTTGTAAGTAGCATGGGTGGATTTGTCAACAGTACATTGTATGGGTCAAAATTATTGATTTTTTTCATTTATGCCAAAAATCATTAGAATATTAAGTAAAGATCATGTTCCATGAAGAAATTTTGTAAATTTCTAACCGTAAATATATCAAAACTTAATTTTAGATTAGTAATATGCATTGCTAAAAACTTCATTTGGACAACTTTAAGGTGATTATTTCAATTTTTTACACCCTCAGATTCCAGATTTTCAAATAGTTGTATCTCGGCCAAATATTGTCCTATCCTAACAAACCATACATCAATGGAATGCTTATTTATTTAAAAAAAAATTGACCCTTAAGACTGGTTTTATGGTCCAGGGTCACATATGATTTGTGAATAATGGATTACTTGCTTGTGAATTACAATGAATTACTTGTGAATAATGTTACTTACTTGGTGGAGAAGAGGAGAGAAGTATCCTCAGGTTAACACAGCTGCTCACACTTACTTGTGGCCAAAAACCTAAGAGAAAAGAAAATGTTCATTTGGAAACCAGTTACATTTTTTGTATTTGTATTTAAATTTAAGAATTAATTTCATTTAGCTGTTGAAAGTGTGCTGACAGTCTGTCTAGTTGGATTACTGAGCTCCAGAAAATCAGTTATGAGGTGCTTTGACAGTTACAGTTTTGAATCACAAAAAGGCGGGAATAAAGAACCCTGAACTGTAACACATAAAATGGTTTATAAGTTATAAAAAAAATCTATTGTAAATTCAATGTATCTGTTACTTACTGGTGGAGAAGAAAAGTATCCTCAGCTTTGGAAACCAGTTCACAACAATTTTTCACTTAAGTTTGGATTTAAATTTAAGATTGAAATCATTTACCTGTTGAGAGAGTGCGGACAGTCTGTGTAGTTGGATCGCTGAGCTCCAGAAAATCAGTTATGAGGTGCTTTGATAGTTACAGATTTGAATCACAAAAAGGCAGGAATAAAGAACCCTAAACTCGGACACAAAAAATGGTTCTTTTGGATGCCATGGTTCTAAATAGAACTGTTACTACATGTAAAGAACAAAATCTTTTTTAGTGTACTATGGTAGGCCTACTACTTTTTTTTTTTTTTTTTTTTTTTGGTACCATGATATTTTTTGAAACACAATTTAAATACTGTGGTATGTATTGAAAGTACTGTGATATTACGTCCTGATATCATCGTTGTACCGCAGCAGCATCTTTTTTTAAAGCAAGCCAGTTCAGTTGGTTGCCATTTTTGTAACGCTTCTAAAATTTGTAATGGTTTTACTGGTTATGAAGGGAATTTGTATTGGTTTTACTGGACACTGTAACAAACCCTGTGGGTTTCTACTGGTGATTGGTGGCCTTCTATTTGTGGCTTGTTAAAATTACTAAACGCTAAACACTACAGAAAACCATTTTTAATGGTTTTAATGGTTAAAAGTTGATGGTTTGTAATGTTTGTAATGGTATTTTTACTGGAAACCATTAATTTCTGTGGTGGTTTCTCTTGTTTTTTTTTCAGCAGGGCCATTTGCAACTATTTTATATGCAGGTAAGAGAGTAGAATACTGCTCCCTTTTTTTTTTTTTTTTTTTTTTTTTTTTTGAATGAGGGAACATTTTTATTTTTTATTTATTTTTTTATTTTAGAGGTAAATGTTAGAGGTTTCCCTTCACTGTTTGCCTTCTTTAGACCAACACTGGAATGGAAACTCTGTCTGATGGGGATCTGGATGATCTGTTTCTAGGCAGACCTTGCCAGTGTAGCAGGAAATGAAGCAGTGTCTCCATCGTCCCTCATAGATGGATGAGCTCCGGGAATGTCAGACAGGGCTGTGGACTCCAAGACCTTCTCCTTTCTTTTTTTTCCAATCTTCTCTCCCTCCTCCTCGCTCCCTTTTTATGTTTTTCCAGTGAGTTGTGAATTATGCTCGGCGTTTGAAGCTCACACTTCACCACTGACAAACAGACATCGCTCATCTCCTAAATTTTAACACCCCACGAGAGGAAAGATTAGAGACTCAGAGTCTCTCTCATGTTTACCTCCGCCGCTCTCAGAAGCAGAAGTGCTAGCTGCCCTATTTTTAGTCAGAAGAGTATAAAATTCTTGCTCTTCTCTCTGAATGTTGCCATGGTGCAAATAAGATCATTAACTACATCTGGAAGCTCAAAGCGAGGACTTGATAATATGGAAGCACTTTCATTTATTTTCCACATGTGGCAAATGGATGAAGATTGTCGCTTCTTGAATCTACTGAATGCTGCTCCACAGTAAAGACGTTTTGACTTTTTGTTGACTGTTTTGATGTTGTTTTCCATTTTTCACTCAGGCCAATTAAGTTCTCAGTTGGTTTGATGTACCTACACTTATAAAAAAAAAGACTCTTCACACAAGCAAGACTCAAAAATAAGCATTTTCTTTTCTGCTGTAGTTTAGATTTGTACTTGCCCTGCCAATATTTTAGTTTCCCTACCACAGTGTTTTAATTAATATTTTTATTTTTAGATTTCGTATATAAAAAATAATTATGAAGTCTATATATATATATATATATATATATATATATATATATATATATATATATATATATATATATATATATATTTATTTATTTATTTATTTATTTTTTTTTTAATATATTTAAAATATTTTATATTAATTTTATGAAATTATTTGACATATCAACTAACGCAAGACTCAGTGACAACACAGCTTTTTCCTTTTTTCTATAGCTTACCACTTTTTACACAGGTATACCTTTTTTATGTGCACATTGGATCTTGTAAGCCTACGGCGATGACTGTATGCAGAAATTCAAGGTAATAAAACACTCAGGCCTCTCAACTGTTGTCATTGTTATTTGGGCCCCCTTCACATGTGGAAACCATTATATCCTGTCTGCTGGACTGAAAAAAAACAGGGCTGCCGCGAGTTGGAGATCTGCGAGAGAATCCGCTCCGTGACCCGGTCTCTCAACGGGCCCCTCAGTGTTTGCACAAAGAGGTTTTGTTATTGTAGGACCCCAGGCTCTGTCGGCCCCTCCACCGACACTCAGTCTCTCTCTCGGTGGAGGGGTGGCCTTAAACATAAGTTCAGCCCAGAGCGGCTCAAGAACACACAGACGCAAGGTGTGTTATCTCTGTAGGTGATTTATCTACACGTTGTACGTTGAGTGAGGCCCGATTGTATATCCTTGTTTAGACGGTATATTGATGCTGGATGTGTAAAAAGCTTCTTTTATATTAAAACCACTCTTTTTTTCCCTCAAGAAGGCATCCCAGACAGTCATCAACCTTACTTAGGCTGAACTGCACATGGTCCAAGACCTTGAAAGTGTATGAATGCAATGTTTTGTCTATGCTAGTAATGCGTAACTGTGGAAACCAAAGTCCTTTTTGCTCCAGCCTTGCGCAGTGTCATTACTGCAGTTCTGATGGTCAGATAAGTTTGAGAATTTTTGGTATTAAAGAACTATTAAAACAACTTATGCTCCATTAACCTGATAACTCGGTGAGATTATAAATGCGGTCCACCCCTATATGCTCGCATGTGGAACTCATTTTACACTCGCTCTCTTCTCGTCCACCCAACCCCCTCACAAACACACACACTTCAGTTTATTCACTGCTAATGTGAAACATGTCAGCCACACTTCAGTGTCTGTAAGACCCTTTTTTTCAAACAAGATTGAAAAATGTATGCAAGAAAAACACAGACGTTATAACCTATGATATATCTGACAAATTATTTTTTTTGTCTTACTCTAATGTATAATTTGATTAGGTATGTCAGAATAAGGGAACCTATAGAAGCCCATTTCTGACACTAAATAAAAAATGGTAAGTGTCTTTATCTCAAAATTATGAGTTTATATCTCACAGTTGTGGCTTTCTCAGAAGTGAGTTTATATCTCGCAATTCTAACTTTTTTTCTCAGAACTGGAGGATATAAAGTTGCAGTTGTGAGTAATAAAGTTAGTTGTGAGATATAAACCCACAATTATGAGAAAAAAGTCAGAATTGCGAGTTATAAACAATTCTGAGGAAAAACACAATTGCAAGATATAAACTCACAATTCTGAGAAAAAGGCACAGTTGCAAGATATAAACTTGTAAATCTGAGAAAGTCACAATTGCGAGATATAAACTCACAATTCTGAGAAAAATGTCACAGTTGTGAGTTTATCTCACAACTGTCTCACAATAGTGACTTTTTTCAGAATTGCAAGTTAAGTCAGAATTGCAAGATATAAACTAAGAATTTTGAGAAACGTCATGGTTGCACAATATAAACTCAGAATTCTGAGGAAAAAAGTTAGAATTACAAGTTATAAACTCTCAATTCTGAGAAAAAAGTCACAGTTGTGAGTGTATCTCACAATAGTGACTTTTTTCAGAATTGTGAGTTATAAAGTCAGAATTGCAAGATATCAACTTACAGTTCTGAGAAAAAGTGTCACAATTGCAAGATATAAACTTACAATTCTAAGAAAAAGTCACAGTTGCAAGATATAAACTCGTAATTCTGAGAAAAAAGTCATAGTTGTGAGTTGTTGTGAGTTTATCTCAAAAAGTCACAATTGCAAGTTTGTATCATGCAATTCTGAGGAAAAAAAGTTATAATTGTGAGAGAAAGTCAAATTTTTTACTTAGTGGTGGAAACAGGCTTCCATAAAATCTATATGCAATTTTGGGACATAATGCAAAATTAAAGTTTAAATAATTAAATATTGTTATTTATTGTTATATATTGTAAAAGTGTGAATAACTTTGCTTTTTCATTAGATGCATTTTGAATCTAATGGCAACAATGGCTGTTTGGTTGAAATTGTTTCCTTTTATTGAAAAAATAAATAAATAAATAAATATAATAATAATAATAATAATAATAATAATAATAATAATAATAATATATATATATATTAATATATAATAATATATATATAATATATATATACAACAACTACTTTATACAGTACAATATTGTACATATTATACATTCTTAATATACCATATTAAATAGCTTTTGAAAGATGAAATGTTGGTATCATTTCTAGTTATATTTCTTAATCCTAGAAGTTGCTGAATGATACTCATAAGCCATGCTATTTGCAATATTCCAATTATATAATATCCAGTAAACCGCAGTACCATGGTACTCTTTCGTTAGTGAGGAATCACGTCAGAAATGCTAGACCCAAAATTTGAGTTATCTCTTGCTCTGTGGTTCTATAGTGCATTTTCAGTATTCATCTGTCAAAGTTAAAGTTACATTTAGTTTGCTTTTTGGTTCTTGCCAGTGTGTATATTAAACATTTCCGCATATTCGGGTGCAGATGCAGAGTGCTGCCTTGTCTCTGGCTCATCCTTAGAAACTGGGAGAGGGTGAGAGGGAGATGGAGAAAAAAAACACATCAGAGGGCAGGGAAGGATGCCTCATTCTGGAGCAGAAGCCTTTGTAGTGCAATGAGCACATTGCTTCTGAGAGTTAGAGCGTGGGGGAGGGGGGATGGGGGTGAGCGGGGTACCTGCGGCAGGAAATCGCAATAGCATCCCAGACTGGCTTCTGTTGTCTGGCCTTTCATCTTCTCTGTTTGTACCCAGTTTCCCCTGTCGCTGCCGCAGCAACTAGGTGTTGTCAGCTGCAGTGAGGAAATATGGGATTTCAAATCAGATTGTCAGTTACTCTCATAAAACACATTTATCTGAAGGCAATTTTCAGTATGTACAGAAAAAAAAGAAACAGTCAAGGCAAATAATTGGAAATAATATAACATACAAGAGATAAATGCAGGTCATAATGAATTCATTGGGACGTCTGAGCATACAAAAATTAGTTTGTTTTTTTTTTGTTTTTTTTCTGAGTTAAATTACAGATTCTTAAATCCCAAGAATCGATTAGTCTAGCCTGTTTTCAGTTAATAAACAGAACATTATAACGCACCTACCATTCAATAATCATAATAAGCTTTGTGCTTTGTTACTTTTGATATGAAAAGTCTCAGATTTCAAATTCTATTCATTTTATTACAGTATTCAAACAATAAATACCGTTTTGGCACTGTTTAATGTGGCGAAGCACATGTGAACTAATCATCTCCTCCAATTACAGCGTGAAATAAACATGAATGAACATCCGAAGCTATGTTAAAAGAGAGTACAACTTAATGAAATCCGTATCCTGTCTCAAGTAATCGCTCTATCAGCTCAATCAGTGTCTGCGGAACAGGTATCAGTATAACAACTTGTGAACAAAGTCACATAACGTCACATTTACCTCAGAAAAAAACATATTTGGTGACCATAAACTCGTTAGTTATTATAACATATTCTTTAAAATTTTTACTGTTCTTCAATATTAAATTGTTTGAATACCACCATTTATTTATATATATATATATATATATATATATATATATATATATATATATATATATATATATATATATATATATATATATATATATATATATAATGTATATATGTATATGTGTGTGTGTCTATATATATGTGAGAGGTTGTTTGTTTTTGTTTTTTTTCTTGAGAAACTGCACCTGATATATCCAAAAAAAAAAAAAAAAAACAATATTGAATCGAATCAGAATAGAATCAAATCGAGTCTCAAGCTTGTGAATTCAAATTGAATTCTAAAAGTTGTCAAAACCGAGCCATAGTACTGTATAAAACATTGCAACTGAATTGAAGTTTACAACATTCATACATTTATGAGGTAAAAATACAAGAAGTTATAGTGCTAATAACATTTGATCTTGTTTTATTTTGAAATTGTACGCATGGATTTGCAGTCAGGAATGTGCTTTAGATGACATTTGTTTTTGATAGCAGCAATAGATAAGTTGATAGTTCAGCCAAAACGGAAAATATTTATCATTTACTCACCCTCATGTTGTTCCAAACCTTACAGGAATGTCCTTTTTCTGTGAAAAACAAACAAATTTTTTTTTTTTGAAATATGTTGCAGTTCTTCTGTCCATAAATGAAGGTCATTGGGGTCCAATTTAGTTTTTTTGTCTTTTACAATGTTGGAACTGGCTTTCATTGTATAGACAAAAGCTAAAATATTCTTCAAAAAATCACCTTCTGTGTTCCACAGGCATGAGGGTGAGTAAAATGACAATTTTTCATTTTTGGGAGCTAACCCTGGCAAGTATTTCACATCATCTAACATCCCTCATGATAGATGAACAATCTTGAATTCAACTTAAAATTCTAATGCTAAATAAATTATATTTAATTAATATAATGATTTTTCAAATCTTTAATTAAAATGTAACTACTTGCTTTTCCTCTGAAGCAACACTTCTTGTCCAACAAATATTTGTTTAGTCATTGTTTTAGCAAGCTCTCATTCATTTTGACCTTATTATTTGACGCACACTTTTGCTCATCAAATAAGTTACAGATGAATAAAATTAAGCCCTGGCCTATATTTTTCCATTCATTGTTGTGTTTATAGAAGTAAAATTGGTTCCAAATGGCAATTCACGTTGACTTACCTAAACACATTACTGCTCTTTAACCTACATCTTTACTGCAGTGTTAAGGGAGGGTCAGTCCAATGATTTAGACCTTGTAGGCCTAAAGAGAGGATTACGGCACCTTTTCTGCTCATTGCGTTGTGTGAGCACACCCTTTCACTCCCTTGTACAATCCCAAATTAATGAGGATTAGCTGGATGGGCTCTGGCCTTTGAAGATGACTGAATTGCTAATAGGTTTATCCCCCTCCATCGCACCATTTTAATGGAAATGCTGCCGAGCATCAACGCCGCGGCTCCAGTGTTATTCCGCTCCCACAGCGCGTCAGCTGTTTCCTCAACCAATGCCTGGAAACTTTAAGGAAGAGCGTGTGCAGTTAAAATCCAATAAGCTCATCTGTGCCCATTAGCTTTGCGAACTGCTATGGGCTGTGCTGAGAATGACGGAGCACTTTTCTGTTTGTGTATTGAAATATGGACATGACTTATGGGTTTCGTTCCTTAGGTGGAGGCAATAATTCTTAAGTGGCTGCTTTTAGGCTAAGGGAGATGGCAATCTTGATATAATAAACCACCCTGCAGAGGGCTTGGTTTTAGTCAATCTCCCTTGCCGTGCCTCTGTTGAAGGGAGTGCCGGAGACTTGACAAGCCTGGATCAAAGACAGCATGAGGTTCAGTCATTCCAGACATCTATTCAACTGCAGTCAAGATTAACCCTGGGGTTGACAAGATTAATAACCGCCCTGGACACCAAATTCTGAGCCAAAGCAGCTGCACATAGGCCCCTTTGTCCCCACTCTGTTGAACGGAGCGATGTTATTGCTTACAATCCTATAGCTTGTCATTCATTTTAGTGTTGACTTGTCTGTGAGGATTAGACGGTGGATAGTCCAAACTTGAAGAGTCCTGTCGAATTGTAAAGTTCATGCACTCATGGCATAGCTTGATGCTACTCTGTTTCTTTCTGTTGTTGCAGGGCTGTAGACCAAGACTAAAGTGGTCACAGATGTGACGATAAACAACTGCAGCAATAATTTACATCTTAGTCACCATTGGTGACAGTTGAAAAAACTTTGTTTGCGTTCATATCATCAATTTTGACATATTATCTCCTTAAAGCGGTGGTTCTCAAACAGAGGGCCTCAAGATGAATTGAAAGGATTTAAAATAAGACAAAACAAGAACCATGATTCCCACGATCTTGAAAAACCTGGATATAAGATGATGCCTAATTTTAAAAGTGATTTCTAGACTAAGGAAAAGTCATGGAAATGAATTAGATCTTTTAACTCCATGAGCATTTTTTTAAAAGAATACACATTCTTTTTTTTTTTTTTTAGTCTTGGTAACAAAAAGCCTACCTTAATGTTTTTTCCAGAAGATTCCCAAAACCATTTTGTTCCCTCATGTTGTTCCAAACCCGTAAGACTTTCGTTCATCTTTGTAACACAAGATATTATTGATGAAATCCAAGAGCTTTCTGAACCTGCTTAGACATCAACGCAACTGACACGTGCAAGGCCCGGAAAGGTAGTAAGGACAGCGTTAAAATAGCCCATGTGACATCAGTGGTTCAACCATAATTTTATAAAGCTATGACAATACTTTTTATGTCCAAAGAAAAGGAAAAATAACAACTTTATGCAACAATTTCGTCTCTTCCGTGTCGGCCTCCGACATGTGTTCACAAGAGTACCACAATGCATGAAACTTCTGAAAATTCATCAAAAATATCTCAATTTGTGTTCTGAAAATGAACGAAGGTCTTACAGGTTTGGAACAACATGAGGGTGAGTAATTAATGAATGATTTTCATATTTAAAGAAGTTCCAGAACAAAAAATTACAGATAATTTACTCTTCCCCCTAATCATCCAAGATGTTCATGTCTTTCTTTTTTCAATTGTAAAGAAATTGTTTTTTGAGGAAAACATTTCAGTATTTCTCTCCATATAGTGGACTTCTATGGAGCCCCCGAGTTTGAACTTCCAAAATGCAGTTTAAATGCAGCTTCAAAGGAGTCTAAAAAATCCCAGCTGAGGAAGAAGGGTCTTATCTATCAAAACAAATCGGTTAATTTCTAAAAATAAAAAAAAAATTATATACTTCTTAACTTTGAATGCTCATCTCGTCTAGCTCTGAGTGAACTCTGTGTATTCCGGTTCATGACAGTTAGGGTATGTCGAAAAACTCATCTAATTTTTTTCTCCAACTTTAAAAACATACATCGCTGTTTTACCTTTTTTTGTAAACAGCGTTTGATCTTTGCACGTTCACTTTGTAAACACTGAGTCGGTATTTCTTCAGCGATGTAGGATGATTTTGAAGTTGGAGGAGAAAATGAGATGTGAGTTTTTTGACATACCCTAACTGTCTTGAATCGGAATACACAGAGTTAACGCAGAGCTACACAAGACGAGAATTTGACTTTAAAATGTATATAAATTGTCTTTTTTTTATTAGAAAATAACCAATCGTTTTGCTAGATAAGACCCTTCTTTGATGGACGGGATTATTTAGAGCTTTTTGAAGCTGCATTTAATATGCATTTTGGAAGTTTATACTCAGGGCCACCATTGAAGTCCACTATATGGAGAGAAATACTGAAATTGTTTCCTCAAGAAACAATTTCTTAATGACTGAAGAAAAAAGGCACATTTTGGATGAGGGGGTGAGTAAATTATCTGTAAATTTTTGTTCTGGAATTGAAATTCTCCTATAAGCTTATAAAACATATGACGTTTCATTTAAGATACATATTCACATACGCAAAACATTCAAATCTTTTACAAAACACCGTCATTGTTTAACATAGTGAGGTTGAATCAACTGTAAAGGAAACTTTGTTTAGGTGAAATGTTGGAACCATAATAATAGTCTAGCGCCCTGTGTTTTTATCAGATTTCTTACCTCAAAGACCTTCCTCTCAAGAGCTTCACGTTTGTTGAGAGGGTTCTCAAGTTACAAGCTGCGAAATTCCTCTTTGGCCTGGCTAAAGCTGTGAAAGCCATCGGAGCGATTCGAAAAACAAACCCACCACACCAGGGAAAGACCTGCACTGGTGCCCGGTGTGCTATTTGTGTTTGTGCGTGTGTTTATTTTACAAGAAGGGTCTGAAATGACAAGTTTCTTCTTTCACTTAGTTTTCCACAGCTTCTGTGTCTGGAGCTTTATTCACAAAGGTGGGGCTCATCCATACATCACCCACAGTTTGTTTTGCTTTTTATAAACATGCGCTGGTGATGAAATTCCAGGTCTTAGGTGAGTGCGGACATGTTGCCCATTTCATCATCTTTAATGTGGGTGACCACCCTGACCTCAGACACATTACACAGTGACTAAAAGAGTTTCTTCTTTTCTTAAGAGTTAAAGACCATCAGTCCTCCTGATGGCTAGTGATTTTTGGATGGGGTAATAATCCATCAAGTTGTTTTGACACATTCCGCAGTGATATTCCGTGTCAGGATTGCCATGGTAATGAGGCGCGCAAAGAGCAAATATCATCATTGTGAGGAACTGTTGAGCTTGGAGGCTATTTTTGAAGGTTTACAATGGCTGAGGTGTAGACATAGAAAGGTTTAATCTTCCATAGCTCATTTAGCCCGAAATCGGGAGGCTTACACGTAACATCTGCAGTCTTTTTTTTTTAAGCAAATGTTTGGTGAGCTTTTGTGTAGTATGTAATGCGATTGTTGGGTTTAGATGTTTATCTAGTGTTTGTGCCTACAGTGAGTGCATCAAGTTGGCAAAACATGTGGTGCAACTGTACATTTAGGTACTAGATGAACTTGAAATGCACCTGAACATTTCTGAATTCTTTAAACACTCTAGGAACTTTGCCACCAAAGAAATTACTCGGTGTACTTTCAGTAATAAAGAGAGTTTTGAAAGAAAAATATAATTAGTATAATTAACATCAGTTATTCACATAATCACTTAACCATTTTTACTTTGAACCTGTAGCTTGCTTATAATATAGCACAGTTAGTATAAGCTTTAAAGTGCCCCTATTATGCTATTTTTAAGGTTCCTAATATTGTTTTGGGAGTCTCCTACAGTAGATTTACATGCATGCAAGGTCAAACACCACTTTCATTTTCTCAAAATATGCACTTAATATCACCTCATTCTCCAGCGATTCTCATACGATTAGTTTGAAGCACTTCAAAGATTCAGTCTCTCTGAAACCCCTCCTTTCTATGAACTTGCTGTGATTGGTCAGATGGCCAATTCAAATTACTTACGGCTCGTTTACACTGTTTGGAGTCGATTATTTGTTTTATCGTGCACTTTTAGCATTAAAACTTTGCAGATTGATCCACAGCTGTTGTTTTTTTTTTATTTTTTTTTTAAATAGTTGTTCATGAGTTGTTCAGAGAAATCCTTCTGGTCCCACAAATTCTTTGTTTTTTCAGCATTTTTGTGTATTCAAACCCTTTCCAACAATGACAGTGAGATCCATCTTTTCACACTAAGAACAACTGAGGGACTGAGGGATTACAGAAGGTTCAAACGCTCACTGATGTTCCAGAAGGAAGCACAATGTATTAAGAGCCGGGGGTGAAAACTTTTTGAATTTGAAGATCAGGGTAAATTTAACTTATTTTGTCTTCTGGGAAACATGTAAGTATCTTCTGTAGCTTCTTAAGGGCAGTACTAAATGAAAAAATATGATATTTAGGCAAAATAAGAAAAATTTTCGTTCTGTTCAAAAGTTTTCACCCCCTCTTAATGCATCGTTTTTCCCCTTCTGAAGCATCATTGAGCGTTTGAACCTTCTGTTATAGTTGCATATGAGTCCCTCAGTTGTAACAAAGTAACATTAAAGTGTTTTGTTGTGCTCCGTCTTGAAAATTGTTTTACACTATTTTAAACGCATCTGAGCTACTCTCTCACTACTGAAAAATTATCAAAAAATAAATAAATTAACCAAAAGTCCTTGTGCATACAGGTAAATTCTGACAGATATTTTACCTGTCATTGCCATTTTCTTCGAGTGTTCAGTCTAGCAGTTCCTTACTTTTATTTGTCAGCTTTCAGTAACTGTTCTCTCTTCTTTTCCACGCAGAGAATCTTCAACTCCTTTGTGTACACGGAGAAGACTTCAAATGGTGAAACAGAGGTGCAGCAGGTGAGTTACTCATCATCATGCCTTGATACCGAGAGAGTGCTGTGTGTGTGTGTGTGTGGTCTAGAGGGGCAAAGGACACCCATTAAAATTCTGCAGTTGCTGTCTGCTGTCTTTGAAGCCATCTTTGTGCTTTCTGCTGCTGAAACACTAATTCCAACCTCTATTGACTGCACTATGTCCCTCTCTAATAAGCTCTGGAGAAAGCAGAAGATGGTTGCTCATGTTTTAGCTCTTTCTAACGTCAATGCATTTGGCCCTTGATCAAAACTCTCTGAGTAGAAACCATTTTAAAACTCTGCGGCATTAGGAAAAGAACTTGTTCAATTACAAACATGCCTGTCTGTCAGTATGAATAACGTTTAATAGAACAAGAAAGGGAAATTATGTATTTGCATTACACCCATGACATAAATGTCTGTTTTAAAGTTATGCTGTTATGGTTTTCAAGGCTTAACGCTGAAATTGTCATGTTTTAGTTAAGTGCATGATTTCAGTGTAAAATGGTTACATAAAGGAAATTTTTAATCATAGTTTTTCAGCATTTTGTTTTTTTCAGTTAAAGTTAATTTTAAACAACCAAACTGTAAAATAAAAAAAAAAAAAGCTTAAAACACCAAACCAAATGATTGGGTAACACATTAAAGTATATTAATGAATTAGATACACACAAATTGTACATTTTTAAGGCTTGATATTGTTTTTAATTAGTGCTGTCAAACGATTAATCATGATTAATCGTATCCAAAAGAAAAGTTTTTGTTTACATTATATGTGTTTGTATAATGTCTATATTTATTATGTATAAATATGCACATATATAGTATATATTTTGAAAATATTTACATGTATTTGCATGTATATATTTATATTCATATAATTGATATTATATATAAATATTTTTTATTATATAAACACAATATATTTTTCTTAAATGTATACATGCATGTGTGTGTATTTTTATATACATAATAAATATACACAGCACACACACATATATTATGTAGATAAAAACTTATTTTGGATGCGATTAATTACGATGAATCATTTGACAGCACTATTTTTAATGCAAAAAACGTAAGATGTGTTTTAAGATATGTAATTATGAATATTTGTCCAAGCTAGCTTTGACTTTTGGATGTCATTCAGAGTTCGTTCCAGGTTTTTGCTCGAGTTAATGAAGAATAATATCATCACAAATAATATATGTAGTACTCTGTGGGACTTTGATCTCCTCAAAATTGTGTATATATGCATGCATTTCTTTATTGCTCAATTGAATTAATTAATTAATTAATTATTATTAAATTGTAATTTATTTGCATTTTTTGTAATGCATTAATAAACCTTATTGCCTTTGTTTACATGTCACTTGCCGAATCTGCAAGCTAATTTTTCATATTTTTAATTAGGTCTTTTTTTTTGTGTGTTTGCTGTCAAATGATTAATTGTGATTAATCGCATTTTTTGTACATATGCGTGTATACTGTGTATATTTATGTAGAAATACACACATACAGTATATATTTTGAAAATATTTACATGCGTTTACGGGAATATATTTATATTCATATAATCAATATTATATATAAATATTTTTAATATATGAATACAATATTTTTCTTAAATATGTACATGCGTGTGTGTATTTATATATACATATACACAGTACACATATTATGTAAACAAAAACCTTTATTTTGGATGCAATTAATTGTGATTAATCACGATTAAATGCTTGACAACACTCATTTTTTGTAATCGCTTGACAGCACTTATCCTTATTAAGCTATATTCACCAAGACAAAACAATAACAGAATTTACATAGTCTTGTTCAAAAGTGTACATACCTTTGTTCCTTAATATTGCATCTGTTGCATCCTTGAGCATTAATAACTTGCTTTTGTCTATAGTCTATATATTCTTATGCAGACTCTCAAACTAAATACACAATTGTTATGATCCCTTCTTTTTAATTTCTATATAATTATCTAAAAAATGTATTATTATTTGGCGAGGGACATTTATGAGCCCAACTGTGTATACAGTGTGTGCATATGTATCATATTTAAAAGAAAATAATAATTTAGGCCACAGTTACCATGGAATTTCATTTCAGTACTTTTCCATGTGAAACTGTGGGAATGCATTTCTTTTCCCCGTCAGTTATAAGACAGTAAGCCTGTCATGTGCTGGTGTGATTTATTCTTGCCATGGGCCTCTCCCTCATGCCTACTCCAGCTTCTGTTTTTGCTGTAAGGCATAAAGAGCTTTCAATGTTAATACACTCTGTTCTGACCAGCCTCAAAACAAATCAGCATGAGTGGCAGCAACTGCGCTCGTACCCTATGAATGTGTTTCTCAGCGACACACACACACACACACACACACACGCCCTGAGCAAGA
The DNA here is from genome assembly GCA_036247105.1 of Cirrhinus mrigala. Classification (NCBI taxonomy): domain Eukaryota; kingdom Metazoa; phylum Chordata; class Actinopteri; order Cypriniformes; family Cyprinidae; genus Cirrhinus; species Cirrhinus mrigala. The sequence continues at coordinate 19,918,220 of CM070012.1, read as the reverse complement.
ACGGACAGGTTGTTACTCTTCACTTGGGTTTCCGTGCCAAGAGAATCCCTTTTGTGTGAATTATTCCTGTACGCTGTCTCTCTCTCTTTCGTTCCCTCTTACCTGCAGCTATTTACCGGCTGCTGGTGAGAGATTAAGCCGATCGCTGGCAGGTTTTTCTAGTGACACCTCGACAACTAATTGCCAAACAGGGTTTTTGGGGGTAGCCGCTGATAAACCGTTCTGCCCGCTGAGGCAATCGAAACCTGAACGTGTTTGATTATGAAGTGACTCAGGCTTTGTCATGCTATAATGCTGGTTTGTTGTTCCTCATTAATTGGCACTGGGTGTACTCGGGGGGAAAAAATGGTAAGAGATGTAGACGAAGAATTAAAATGATTACTCGCTCCACTATTTTGAATCTTGCCACTGGTGTAGTTGACTAAGCCGAGTAGATTTAGACTTGTTTAAGTGTTACATGTGAAACACCCTTTTCCTTTGATCAAATTCAGTCAAGTCATTTCTACATGTATGAAAACTACTTGGTGTTAAAATGATTGACTTAGAGGGATAGTTCAGCCAAAAATGACAATTACTTCATGATTTACTCACCCTCAAGACATCCGAGGTGTTTATGACTTTCTTCTTTCAGACAAATGCATATATTAAAAATCTCTTGGCTGTAGCTTTATAATGGCAGAACAAAACGTTCCTAAAAAGTGCATCCACCCATCAAAAGAAGTACTCCACATGGCTCCGGGGGGTTAGTAAAGACCTTTTGAAGTGAATCAGTGCGTCTAAGTAAAATATCAATATTTAAAACTTTATAAACTGTAATCTCTAGCTTCCTCCAGTGAGAAGTGACAAATGTGGAAGCACAGAAGAGAGGGCAAAAATAAAAAAACGATCAAGAATTAGAAGTACAAAACGAGGATTTGTAAAGAAAAATGTTGAGGGCTTCAATATAAGCCAAGAGGAAACTGGTTTTTCAAAAATTAGTTCTCGAAAGGCTAGCGCGTTCTCATTGGAGCTTTTGTTATGCCTACGTCCTACGTCATCCGCTGGAACCCCACTCTCTCGTGAACGCGCGAACGAAATTTAGCAGAAGCTAGAGATTATGGTTTATAAAGTTTTAAGTTTTTTATTATTATAGTTTTTTTTACACATTATTCCCCCGGAACTGCGTGGAGCACTTTTTGGGCCCTATCATACATTTGGTGCAATCCGACGCAAGTGATTTTTGCTAGTTTCAGTGCAACGCAGTTATTATTTTTATGTCCTGCGCCACGTTGTTTAAATAGTGAATGCATTTGCACCCATTTGTGTGCCTATGGGCGTGCTGGTCTGAAAACGAGGTGTGTACAGGCGCGTTGTTGGCGTGTTGCTATTTTGAGGCAGCTGAAATAGACTGCGCCATTGACCAACTGAAACCTGGTCTAAAGTCAGTGGCACAATATTTTTTTTTGTTATTTAAAGAGCGTGTTACATGCACAGGGATATGCAGCAGCACACAATATGCCAAATATTAAAAATGAAAGGATTACAATGTAAAAGATTATTATTGTGTACATATAAAAATGTCTACTTATCATAATGGATAGTCAATAGTTTTTTTTATGCAAACTGTTGTTTTGGTTTCACTTTCGCTTTCAAAAACGATCACATTCAGCAAGGAGGGGAGAGGATGGAAAGGGGGTGCACAGTAACTTATTTGAGGGGGCTCAGCCTGTGAATGCCCCCCTTGGCACCACCCCTGCTCTCTGGAGAAGCGTTCAGTCTTTGTTCTAGCAAATTCCACCGGGTAAATAGCGAATATGCCATGGCGTCAGCGCAACTGGCTCTTAAAGGGAATGGGAGGTGAGCCTCTGATTGGTTTAATGCATGTTACGCCCAAAACACAACCATGATTTATTAAGAGAATAGGGACAACCCTTTTAGACCATGCGCCGGGTGCGCCAAAAGTGGATTCGGACACGCCCTAAGTGCACCTGCACCGTGCGCTTTGGACCATGCACTTAGATTGTTAAAATAGGGCCCTTAATGATGGACGGACGCACTTTTTTTGGGGGGTTCAAAATCTCAGGGCCCATTCACTGCCATTATAAAGTTTGGAAGAGCCAAGACAGTTTTTTTTATATAACTCCGATTGCATTCGTCTGAAAAAAGAAAGTCATATGCTCCTTTGTGTAGTGATATTAATAAAAACAGTATTCTTCCACCAAACAATGTAGTTCTGTATCTGTTTGATTACCATTCAACCCGACCAGTCAGGTTGTGAACGTATCACTTTGCCTTTAGGTTTGGTATCTTTAGTTTCGCTGTCAAAAATGCCAGTGTGAACGCCAAGCAGACCAGGACCAAATGTATCATTTTCCTTTTTGGTCCGGACCAAATGAACCAAACAAGCTGAACTACAAGTGTGAACACACCCTAAATTTTTGGGTGAACTATCCCTTTAATAAACAGCAATAAGTATACACAAAAGTGTAATATTTAGAAATGAAGAATTGTATATTTGTTTTTATTGCATTATTTTGTGGTATGGTGATGTAGTCTAGATACTGTCTATTCTTAGCTCTGAAATTTGTATTCCAGTAACCTGACCTAGTTTTAGTTTGTGCTTAATAGAGCTCTGCAGTTTGTTGTCTTAAAATCAGACAGAGAATTTGCATATTCAAGCCTTGTCAATTTCTAATGAGTTGAAGAATAAAGAATACAGAAAGAATAATGGTTGTAATTTGAGTAAAATGAAGTCTGTGAATTATTCTGCAACACAAATAATCCAGTCATACCTTTTGGTTTTTAAACCAATCTCATAACAGGTTGTTTATCCAGTGTTTACCCAGTTCGTCAAGCTTGTAAACTTATATCTATGTCTCTTTAAGTGATTTTAACCAGATGTTATTTTACTCCAACTTAAAAACTTTCTAAAACCCATTAGAAATTTCCAAGGAAATCCAAAGTAAATTAACCTTCCATGTTAGCCAACAAATGTGTCATATTTGAACAGCTTTTATAGCCATTAGTTTGTGGGAGAAAGAAGAAAAAGAGAAAAACATTATATGAATTCTTTGATTTATATTTATGGTGTCAAGTCCTAGTTGCTCATGTTTGCTTTGTACTGCTTTGTATTGTCTTTTGCTCTATTGTTTTAGTTGACATTCTAGTTCTACATTTATTATGTATTGTAAAGGATATAAAACCACACTACGAAATGTGACTACAAATCCCATTATTATGGGCTCTTCTAAAAAAATTTGACTTTCATCAGCTGCTCGTTTGGCAATGCTGTCAACATCTGCCAGTCTTGTGTATGCGCACACATGGTAATGAAGGCCTGGCACTGCCGTTTGTGTGAGTTGAAAAGGCACCCCAGTGGAAAACGGCACCAATTAGGATCATGTCCATGTCTTATAGGTATACAAAGACAAAGTAAGCCTGTCTTCTTTTACTGTCACCATTTTAATGAGCTAGGACACAGACGTCGTGAAATACCCAAACTAATTTTCACACAGCTTGTCATAAAAGATATTTAAGAATTAGATAATTTGTTTCATTTTAACTGTAGCTTGTATGTTTCGTTTTTCGTTTAAAAAATGCAGTTGATATTTACCAGAATTTAGACTTAAGCTAGGATTGTGGATTAGGCTCAATAACCTGTAACCTTAAATTATGTTTCCACTCTTTCAAGGCTTGAAAGTTTAGATTCTACAGAATTAGATGTACTGCTGTTCTGGATAATAGTGTTATTTTCCGACCTGTCTGAAGTGGAAAAGTTTCCCTTGGATTGTGAACTTGAAAGGATAACATTGAAGTTTAGCATTAATGGCTGAAACGGGCAGTTGATTGGATGCTTGCGGTCAATGGGTCATGGTACATTTCTCCAATCCAGGACTTGGAGGAGGAGATTTATCATTTGTTTTTTTTACCTTAAAATTCAATTCCTATGTAATGTTGTTGTTAATGCAAGAATTATGTTTTGTATGTGTGCATATTTTGGTTTACTAAAACATCTGGTGAAAAGAAAGTGGCTCATGTGTCAGTAATTTGGAGAAACTCTTAGCTGAGCCGCTGCTCTAGTTAATAACTTTCTCCAGGGAGCTCCAGTCTGCATCGGGTAAACCAGAATTCACAGAAACACGGTTAATCAGCCGTAACTCCTTCACATGAGTTCAGTATAGGCTCAAAGCTAAAACAACATCCCAGTTTTCTAAATCCTCTTCTGGTTTATGAACTTAGTTTTCCCTTATAGCGCCAAACCATTTTCCCAGTGCCTGTGGCACTGCAACAGCTGACAATGCATGTCTAATGGTGATCGATTACTAGTCTCCAAGGTTAGTTCAAGCTCTCTTTGATGTAGAGTACAGGACTAGATTTGGAAAGCGAATTAATCACAGCTTATTTCACAGGACTAATGGAAAGGGGGTTCTCGAACAAGAGTGTATATCAAAGTGATGTTTGATTAATTTATGCTGAATTTATAAAAAAGGACCGTTTTACATTCAAGCACTCAACTTAAACCAAGGTACAAAAATTAAAGTTCTCGAACATTTAAGTCAACTGGAAAGCTGAAAATGAATGAACTATTGAAAAAAAAAATACATTTTATTTTATTATATAATTTTTAAAATGTTTTTTTTATAAAAGCCCGTTTCCGCCTCTGAATATTTTTTTTTTAAAAAAAGGTAATTGTGTCTTTTTTTTATCTCACAATTGTTGACTTTTTCTCACAATTGCGTGATACAAACTCGCAATTCTGACTATTTTTCTCAGAATTGTGATATAATGCCAGATTTGTTAGATATAAACTCACAGTTCTAAGAAATGAAGTCAGAATTGCATGATATAAATTTGCAGTTGCGAGTTATGAAGTCAGAATTGCAAGATATAAATTCAGTTCTTTTTTTTTTCTCAGAACTGTGACATTAACTCACAGTTGTGAGTTCTACAGTCAGAATTGCGAGATATAAACTTAGTTCTGACATTTTTTTCTTAGAATTGCGTGATATTACCTCGCTATTGTGAGTTGTCATAATTTTGAGATATAAACTAAATTCTCACTTTTTTTTTTTCTCAGAATTCATGAGTTCTAAAGTCAGAATTGCAAGATATAAACTGGCAATTCTGACTTTTTTCTTAGAATAGTAAGTCTATATCACAGTTGACTTTTTTTTCTCAGAATTGCGAGTTAAGTCAGAATTGAGAAACAAACTCGAGAGCATGTCAGTCTTTTTTCTCCTCAAAATTGGACTTTGTAACTTGCAGTTGCAAGTTTATATCTCTCAATTATGAGGAAAAAAAAAGACTGAATTGTGAGGGGAAAAAAAGTCAGAATTGGAAGATTTTAATCTCACAATTCTGATTTTATTTCTCACAATTGTGAGTTTATGTCAAGCAATTCTGAGAAAAAGTCAGATCTGTGACACTATATCTCGCAATTCTGACTTTATAACTCGCAATTGCATTTCTGACTTTATAACTGGCAAAAAAGTCAGAATTGTGAGATAAAAAGTCACAATAACATTTTCGATTTTTTTTTTTTTTTTATTCAGTGGTGGAACCCGGCTTCCAAAGATTTTGGTATAAGTATGTTTAAAAAAAAAAAAAACTTTTTATGCTTGTTTTCTTTTTTTTCTTTTTTTTTTTTTTTTATTGCAAAATAATGGAAATAGGATATTGTGAAATTTTTAACCAAAATTTTGGGCGGCAAAGGTTAATGGGATAATTCGAAAAGTTCCAAAATTCTGAAAGTTCCAAATTTGCCGAACACAAAATAAGATATTTTGACAAATGTTGGTCGACTGTAGCTATTAACCTCTGTAGTATGGGAAAAAAAATACTATGAAAGTCAATAGCTACTGTCAACTGTTTGGTTACCAACATTCTTCAAAAGATCTTCTTTTATGTTTAAAATAAGGAAACTCACAGAAACTACAGGTAGAGTAAATGATGACAGAATTTTCATTTCTGGGTGAAAAATCTGGGTTAGGTTGAATTCCTAAATAGAAATATCAATGGAACAATCACTGTAACATACTGACCAGGGAGACATTTTTAAAATTTGACATGCATAGATATTAACACATCGGTTTTTATTGTTTTCAGCTTGCAAAAAAGATCCGTGAGAAGTTTAACCGGTACCTGGATGTGGTGAACAGGAACAAGCAGGTGGTGGAAGCCTCTTACACGGCCCACCTCACGTCCCCTCTCACAGCCATCCAGGACTGCTGCACCATCCCTCCCTCCATGATGGAGTGAGTACTCATTTACTACACATTTAATTTAACTTTTTTTCTCCACAGCACCTTTAAGTGCCTTTAAATTAAATCTGTGTGAATATGGTGCGTCATTGTAGTTCACTTGTTCCACTGATTTTACTGTTTGTGTGTGTAATGGGTGTGACAAAGCTCATGTCAGTGTGAATGAGCAAAGCATTTTTAAATGCCACAAATATTGTTTAAATCACTGAAAGGCAATGAGTAAGCTGAGATGTCAGACTGCTCTTTCAGACCTAATCTCTCTCTCTCCCAGTGCAGTTTGCAGAGTTTTTGCTGTTTCCTTTGTCTGCTTTGTGTCTTAACTGTCCCTCCCTTCTGTCTGTCTGACTGACTCTGTCTCACTCACACATCCAGACTCATATGTTTGGCTCTTCTCTTTTGAATTTTCAACTTCTCTGCAACCCTTTATCTCTGTCTGAAGGATGTTCTCCATCATCCGATGACCTTCTCAGCTATGTCTCTTTCATCCTTTATCATTTAATATTTTTTCCTCTCTGCATCCCCTCACTATCATCTGACGTTTTAAAGGTGCTGCTGGTTATTACAATTGAATTGTATATTGAATTATTTTCATTTTCATGTTTTTAGTATGTTATCACGTTTTTATTGTGTTTTATTGTTTGTTAGCTGTATTTTTTAGTTATTTTTACTTAATTCAAATAACCCAACTGCAGTTTAATTGAGATTCTTTGGAATGCACAATGAGAAAAACATGATTTTTTTTTTTTTTTAATTGTTAAAAACTGTTTTTGTCATCATATATATTTTAAACAATTCAAACATATTTCTATTTGAAATGTTTAAACTGTGACTTTTTTTTTTTTTTTTTTTTTTTTTTCAGACTAGGTAGTGGAAATTAATAAAATAGAAATATAATTTTACGCTACCATTTAATGTTTTAGGGTCAGTATGTTTCTTTTTGGGTTTGTTTTTTCTGCAAGAAATGAATACTTCTATTGAGTAATGATGCATTAAATTGATCTTGATCTTTCTATTTATCAAATTATTTAAAAGAAAGGTAGTAATACCACAAAAATATTTGTAATAAAGCACCTAATTCCAACATTGATAATTAAAGTCAATATTTCTTGAGAACCAAATCAGCATATTAAAATGATTTCTGAAGGATCATGTGACCACTGAACACTGGAGTGAAAAAATTCAGCTTTATCATCACATAAATTACATTTTGAAATATATTAAAATAGAAAACTTTAAATTTCTTAGTATTACTGTATTTTTAATCAGTAAAAGGCAAGCCCTGGTGAGCATAAAAATACAATAAAAAAACATAATTCTATATACAATGCTCGCTATATTTGTCATACGTGTCTTTTTTTTTAAAATCTTTTGCTTTCTCCCTCAAGAATAAGTTTGCTGTCAAAATGTGCAGTTCTCAAAGGACTGTTTTGGAGAATGTTTTTGTCCCTCAGGCATAGAAACGTCTTTTACGATGTGTTGAAGGGAAGTAAAATTATAGTAGTGTCTATTAGTATAACTACAAATAGAAGTTTACTTCAGGCTTTCCAGTATGTCGTCCAGTATCAAAGTGGTAGCATTGTATACATCACCTGAGGCTTGATGAAAAAGCGTAAAAGAGCTAGCTAGGAGTTGCTTTATCTTACAAGACAACACTTGGCTTTATTTATGATTGACACATCATTGGGCCTAAACCTTCACACACCTGCCCAGTCAGCTCGTCGATGTTTATCTAAACCGCCTCTTCAAGTTTCCTAACAATGGAATGTATTATACACCGCTGTGATATTATCATGTTACATCCTGTTTGTGGGTTTTGAAAAGCCTTTCATTGACAACATGATGAGCTATATAATGTACATTTTTAAAAACTGGAAGTGAACAGTACTTTTGTCAAGTAGGTTTATAATGGTGTACTTACATGATACGAAAAATCCGGTCATATCAGTGATCTCCAGAAAAAAAGTCATTTTATTTTGCACAAGGGTGGTCTGCTCTTATGGTGGCAACCACATTCAGATCTTGTGACCTGCTGTGTCCTATCAAAGTCGCTTTAAGGCATTTCAACTCACTCCGTTTTTTAATGTTTTTTTTTTTAAAGAAGTCTCTTCTGCCTGCAATTATTTGATCCAAAGTACAGCAAAAACAGTACAATTTTGAAATATTGTTACAATATAAAATAACTGTTTTCTATTTGAATATATTTAAAAAATTTAATTTATTCCTGTGATTTCAAAGCTGAATTTTTAGCATCATTACTCCAGTCACATGATCCTTCAGAAATCATTCTAATATTCTGATTTCCTTATTCTGATTTTCTTCTTTGTTGTTGTTATTATTAATATTATTATGTTGAAAACAGCTGAGTAGAATTTGTTGGGGGGTTCTTTGATGAACAGAACTCTTTTGTAACATTATAAATGTCTTTATCATCACTTTTGATCAATTTAAAGCATCCTTGCTAAATAAAAAATATTCATTTCTATAATACCTCCCGCCCTTCCAAAAAATACTGACTGCAAGCTTTTGAATGGTATCGTGTATAATGTTACGAAAGTTTTTTTTTTTTTTTTTTTAGATAAACGCTATCCATGGAAAGCATGGATTTCCTTTTTTTCATCAAATAATTCTGAATGTACTTAACTGTTTTAAATTGATAATAATAATAAATATTTCTGAGCAGCAAATAAAAATATTAGAATGATTTCTGAAGGATCATGTTACTGGAGTAATGATGCTAAAAATTCAGCTTTGAAATCATAGGAATAAATTGCATCTTAAAATATATTTAAATAGAAAACAGGTATTTTAAGTAGTAAAACTATTTCCGAATTGTACTGTTTTTGCTGTATTTTGGATCAAATAAATGTAGGCTTGGTGAGCGGAAGAGACTTCTTTAAAAAAAAAAAAAAAAAAACATAAAAAAAAATCTTACTGTTCAAAAACTTTTGACTGGTAATGTATTTAAAGGCAGTCTGAGAACATTGGTTTCCTAAGGTTAAATGACACTACAGTATTGTATGTAAAGGCAGTATAAATGTCAAGATCACTGCCATATTGACCAGTGAAACATAAACAAAATATTAAATTAAAGGTGACATCACAGTTTCTTATGGAAGCCCATTTCTGCAATAGAACAGAAAAACAGGAACGATAATTTAGACTTTACCTCACAATTTTGACTTTTTACTCGCAATTCTAAATTTAAATCTCGCAATTTAGACTTTTTCTCAAAATTTTGGGAAGAGTGAATATTTCAGAATTGCGAGAACCCTTGCAATTCCAAGTTTATACCTTGCAGTTGTGTTTTCTTTGTCTCTGCTATAGAATAAAAAAAATAAATAAAAAAGGTAATTGCTACTCTTTATCCAATAATTCTGAGTTTATATCTTCCAATTCTGAAATCATATCCCTCAGTTTTGAGTTTATTTGCAATTCTAAGGATTGTGAGGGGAAAAATAGTCTGAATTGTGAGATAAAAGCTTATACTTTTGCCCTTAAGGAATCACAAACAAAATGTGTATGCTATGATTTATGTAACAACAGATTGAGTAGATGAAAATGTCATTTTCAGACAAGGTTTCTAGAGATTTAAAGCTTCCATATGACATCTGCTCCAGCATTGTGTCCTCTATCGGACCCCAGTTCAGCTGCCCTCATAAAACCCAGTCACGGCCGAAAGATCAAATGTTTCACACCATATCGATGTCACATCCCCGTCATATATCCCAGCGGTGTCTGTTCTCCCATGTGCGCTGACCTCTGGCACAGGAGAATGCTTTAATCAACACTCACGCCGACTGCCTTCTGCAACACTTAACCAGCGATGAAACCGTCTAGAAATAGCTTCTTACTCAGGATGCATGTGATCGACTGCGCTCTCTCTCGCTCTCTCTCTGCTTAGGGGGATTTAAGTGTCGGTGGTGAGTTAAGCTACATTTGTGCATTGCCCAAAGGATGGTCTGCAAAACTAATGAAGTTGAAGTGTGTGCTTGTGGAGTCTACAGTCTCCACATGCACTTGAGATGAGGCTACAACCGTTATCACCATAGGCACGAGCATGTTTTTTTTTTTGGACCATGGTAATACCATGAAATTCCTGGAAGTATTTTGAGTACCGTCTAAATATCATGACGCACATGCATGGTTGATGCAGTGCAATTTTCAGCCTTTTAAAGGATTAGATCACTCTAGAAATTAAACTTCCTGATAATCTTTCTTCCATTAGTTGAAAAGAAATTAAGGTTTTTGAGGAAAACATTCAGATTTTTCTCCATATAGTGGACTTCAATGGGAATAAATGGGTTGAAAGTCCAGATTGCAGTTTCAATGCAGCTTCAAAGGGCTCTACACGATCCCAGCTGAGAAAAAAGGGTCTTATCTAGCGAAACAATTGATTTTTTTTTTTTTTTTTTTTTTTTAAACCGCAAATGCTTGTCTAGCAGAACTTCACACATTACATGGTTATGTTGGAAAGGTCACGTGTGACGTAGGCACAAGTACCGACCCAGTGTTTACAAAGCAAACATGCAAAGAAAGTCAAACGCCCTTTAAAAAAAAAGGTAAAACAATGATGTTGGACGATTCTGAAGTTGGAGGAGAAAATGATGAGGAGTTTTTCACCCTGACCTACCTTTTTGAACCGGAGCACACAGACAAATAACTAACCACTAGGGTTGTGTATCGAGTTTGATACTTTTTAGGCACCGACCGAAATGTCTCGATACCATCTAGTATCGAAAAACCTCTTGTCGTTCGGTACCAAACTTCGATACCTAAGAGGTTAATCTCGTCAACGTCTGTTTGCCAGTAAGCCTGCAGCACTAGGTGTGTTCGACTAGAAGCGGCACCGCGCAGATCGGTGAAAGCATTACAATCCACTTAGATGCAAGGCTACATTTACACTGGTGCGTTTTTGCTTAAAAAATTAAAAGAATCCTCATCCATACTCGCATTTCAGAAATTACATTACTCTGTGTAATAACAAAAACATTTATTTGAGTGAAAACGTAAGATCTCAATTTCAACATTTTGAACAATAGGGCCCTACAATCTTTTTTATTTATTTATTTTTTTTTCCAGAAATACTTGTGTGTTTTAATTTTTCTGATAATCAAATACAGGCATTAAACATTTATTTATTTTTAATGAAATGAAAATTAAAACCTTTTATTTGATGCCAAACAAACAGTTTTTTTTATCTGTTATTTATGTTGTTATTATTATAATTTCTGCATTTAATTGTTTTATTTAAACTGGCCAGAAATAGAAACATTTAAACACCTACGTTATACTGTACAAAAGTAATACAAGACTAATACATTTCTATTACATGTTAAACCGTACTTTTATTTTGACAGGTTGCCGGTTAGTTTTTGTGTGTATACACAATGATATGATGCTAATTTTCTCCAATGAAACGGTAAAATTTACATGAAGTGACTCTCACAGCAGTTCTGAAGATTAAGTTCGTGCGTTTATGTCGTCATATAATGAGACGCAGAGGCCGAAAATAACCGCGAGCGTCACGTGTGCTTCAGTATTTATGTAGTAAACAAAGCCGCGTCTCCGCCATTCATTCATACAGAGCCAAGCGGAACATGGAGGATTCATATTTAAAACGTCTTTTTGCGTTTTAATATTCACAGACACTAGTCCACATTGCGATTCGAATTAAGTGAGAGACCTACTTTTGATTTATTAATCCTGTGGCATCCCGTGCTATAGAGTAAATCCGTTTTTATGAATTGACTCAGCGATCCCGTCCGCGTTTTAGCTGAGGAGAAATTGTAGACGCGTGACCACGTAACGTTAGAGACAGAAATGACACGCCGTTGTGTAAATAAGATATACAACATAAGGCTATTTCGTTTGTTTAATAAAAGAACAAGGTACAGACCTGTTCTATAGGAAAGGTAACCTTAAATGACGTCTGTTGTGATCTGCCGCTATATAGAAAATAAAATTTACTTGACCTTCAAGGGGGTGGGCCTAGCATTTGAGGTTAAAAAGTATATGCATTTTTGTTCTTTTTTTAAAAAATGATGCTAGACCCTTATTTCTCGGCTGGGATTGTGTAGAGCCATTTGAAGCTGCACTGAAACTGCAATTTGAAACTTCAACTTGCTTCAAGTCTGCTATGTGGAGAAAATCCTGGAATGTTTCCTCAAAAACTTTAATTTCTTTTCAACTTTCTTTTCTTTGCTTTTCCAGTTTTTAAATTTTTTTTGATTAGGCTTTCTTTCCCTCCACAAACAAACTCTCATTCTCCTGATCTCTTTTCCTCCCGCTTTCACTCCTTTTCTCATTCCCTGTTAACTGTTAATCCGGTCTGTATCTCCCAATCCTTTTGGAGCCAGACCGTTTGGACAGGCTCTGAGCCTTAGCTAATAAAGACGGCGTTACTGTGTGTGTGTGAGAGTGGGAGAGAGAGAGCAATGCAAAAAGGGAGCAAGAAGAGGGGCTTAAGTCACCATAAAGGGGTCTTAAACGCTCCTCTGCCGGACTGCATGCTTTCCCGAGTCCATGCAGGGTGAAATAGGGAACCTCTTTTCCCATAATCCCCCTTGAGCCTCCCTCTTAAACTCTCGGAGACCGCTGTGCTAATGAAGCCTGCTCCGATAGACGCAGTGAGAGAGTGAGTGAGTGTGTGTATGTGTGTGACAGACAGAGCTGATACCGCAGTGGTACGTGCATCTTATCTCCGCCGCGTGGCGAGACGTCATCGATCTGCCAGCACTCTATTAGCCATAGAATAGAATCACAGGGATTTGTTCTTGTCGCCGTCAAACATGAAGTGCCACTAAATGAGGAGTTCATCTCAGTACATGAGGACAGTGCTTTGCTTAGTTTAAATATTAAGAGGCTAAAAGCGTTCACTGCTCATAGACGGGGTTCATGAAGAGATATTAATGACTGTGTACTGACACAGATTAAACATTCATTTAGAATGACTGTGTTCTAATGCCTCATCATACATTTAATTGTCATCTAAAAGAGTGTGCATTGTATATTTCCCATTTTACTGTTAGCACAAAATACTACTTTGGCCATTTAAGACTAAAGGGTTTATTTTTCTTCTTTTAATAGATTAATTTCTTGTATTAGTTGGTTAATCAGATCTTTGTTTGGCCAAGTGTTCATTTCACCTTTTTTTAGTTATAAGATCTAATGAACAAAACGAAAAATTAGATTTTTCTGTTAATATTTATTATCATTTAAATATAGTAAATTGGTGTCTGCATGTTGTGAACAGCATCATACATTTAAAATCCTGTATTGTTTATTTCTTTTTTTTATTATTATTATTATTTTTTTTTAAATATTTTGCCCACTAATACAGTTTTATGCGAAAGTTTGGGAACCCCTTGCAGAATCTGTGAAAATGTGAACAATTTTAACAAAATAAGAGAGATCATATAAAATGCATGTTATTTTTTATGTAGTACTGTCCTGAGTAAGATATTTTACATAAGATGTTTACATATAGTCCATAAGACAAAAAAACAACAACAAAAAAAAAAAACAGCTGAATTTATCGAAGTAACCCATGCAAAAGTTTGGGAACCCTTGGTTCTTAATACTGTGTGTGGTTACTTGGATGATCTATGACTGTTTTTTTGTTTTATGATAGTTGTTCATGAGTCCCCTGTTTGTTCTGAGCAGTTAAATTGAGCACTGTTCCTCAGAAAAATCCTCCAGGTCCTGCAGATTCTTTAGTTTTACAGCATCTTTTGCATATTTGAACCATTTGCAGACTGTATGATTTTGAGATCCATCTTTTCACACTGAGGACAATTGAGGGACTCAAACACAACTATTAAAAAATGATCAAACTTTCACTGATGCTCCACAAGGGAACACAATGCATTAAGAGCTGGGGGTGAAAACTTTTGAACAGGATGAAGAAGTCCAAATTTTCCTTATTTTGTTGAAATATCTTTTTTTTTTTCCATTTAGTACTGCACTTTTGAAGCAACAGAAAAAACTTGCATGTTTCCCGGAAGACAAATTAAGTACAATTTACCTTCAAATTCAAAAAATGTTCACCCCCTGGCTCTTAATGCATCGTGTTTCCTTCTGTATTCCTTCAACCAAGGGTTCCCAAAGTTTTGCAGGGGGTTATTTTAATAATCTCAGCTTTTTTTTTGTCTTGTGGACTATATGTATACATATTTTATGTAAAATATCTTACTCATGACAGTACAAAAAAAAATAACATGCATTTACTGTGATCTCTCTTATTTTGTTAAAATTATTCACATTTTCACAGATTCTGCAGGGGGTTTCTGAATATATAAATGCAATTTGTGAATATATAGAAGTAGGCTAAATCTGAATATATGTAGTTATAATGCTGAATATATAAATGTAAATTGTAATATGTAGATGTAAGTCTGAATATATATATATAATATTATTATTATTATTATTATTATTATTATTATTATTATTATTATTATATATATTTTAAAATATAGTAAGTTAGTGTCTGCATATTGTAAACAGCATCATGTTTAAAATCCTTTGTTTGACTTTTTTCTTTTTTTTAATACATATCTTGTATGTGTGTGTATATATATATATATATATATATATATATTATATATATATTATATATATATATATATAATATATTATATATGTGTGTGTGTGTGTGTGCATATTTCAAATATAACTGACCATTTTCAGTTATTATTTTAATTATTTAATTATTATCAATAGAATCAAATTAAGATTTTATTTGAATTGTCAGTTTTAAGTAGTTAAGATCATGATAGTTGGCTTTAATTTTTGGATGATTCATTAAGTTATTGAAATCGTGTGCTTTGAAACTGAAATATGCAATTAGAGGTGAACCGCAGATGTGTTTCAAGTTCTTGGTTATTTTAGGTCAACGTTGTTTGCCACACCATGCAAGCTGAACGATACCTGAGGGCTTGTTTTTCCCCATTCATTCCTTTTTCTCCCCTCCTTATTCTTTCTGAATGTTTTTGCAGAGGCCCTAATTTGCATGTTGAACTGAAATCAAACATAGAGAAGGAATAAGTCTCAAGCTTTTATTCAATATATATTTTCTCTCCTTCTTTCTCGCTCATTCACACCCGAACCCCCCCCCCCCCCCCAACCACCCTTTTGCTTACTTGCTCTTCCGTTTTTTTCTGATGTAAAATTCAAAGCAGCTTGCAAATTTATTTTTTATCTAGCACATTTGCTTTGCCACCACATGTGAAGTGTGTTGAAGGAGAATTCTAATGACTAGGGCCTGATGGGAATTAAATGTCTGAAGTTCAAAGCGCTTTGCACATCACAGCAGCCGTCAATCAAACCGCAGCCCCACTCCGGCTCTGTGAGACGACGATAATGGGGAGAGAGAAATGAACCCGATGGTGAGAAAGACACTAGTTTAGTAATGGGTGATGGAAAAGAACATGCGTAGTTCATGTGGCAAAGGACAAATACGGTGCATTTACAGAAGGGATTGTGTGAAGAAGAACAGAAAAGATGCATGCAGTAACTGTCGTCAGAACAGAGTCGGTTGGCAGATGATGAGGAAATGATGGCTAGAGCTTGTTAAAGAGATTGTGTGTGCGTGCACAGCAGTGTTTTTGTAGAGTCATGAGGGAGATGAAAGCGAGTGTGGCGGTGAAAGATCTCTGGAGACACTGCCTAGATCAGTACTCGATTAGAGCAGGCAGAGGCCTGAAACAGCAACAAAATGGGTGGCTATTAAATATTATTTGTTTGCAGCACATTCTTAATAGACAAGACTCATGATTGTTAATTACAAATCTAGTCGGGTTCCTGAACACTAATTGCCACTGTGCCACTAATCAGTGCCGCCAACATGCAACTAACCATATAACTCTGCATAGCTGGCAGATTTAATGGATTTAGTACAGATTTAGTATTTACCATAGACCTTCAAGATTTGAGTTTACATCCTTAAATGGAATATTAGTAAGACATATATATGTGTTCCATTTATTTGATCAAAAATATAGAAAAAAGTAATATTATGAAATATTATTTCTATTTAAACTAAGAGTTTTCTATTTTAATATACTTTAAAAATATAATTTAATTCTGTGATGCGAAGCTGAATTTTCATCAGCCATGACTCCAGTCTTCAGTGTCACGTGATCCTTCAGAAATCATTCTAATATGCTGATTAATTATCAATGTTGGAAAAAGTGCTGCTTAATATTTTTTTTGGAATCTGTGATATTTTTTTCAGGATTTTTTGATGAACAATGTAAGTTTTTTTTCTATCACTTTTTATCAATTTGACACACCCTTGCTGAATAAAAATAATATTTTCTTTCAAGCAAAGAAAGAAAGGGGAAAAAAAGACTGATCCCAAACTTAAAACGGTGTTTATTGTTACAAAAGTTTTCTATTTTAAATAAATGCTGTTTTTTTTTTTTTTTTTTTTTTACATTTTATTCATCAAAGAATGCTGAAAAAAAGTATTACAGGTTCCAAATATTAAGCAACACAACTGTTTTTTTTTAACATTGATAATAAATCAACATATTAGAATGATTGCTTTGCATCACAGGAATAAATTATATTTTAAGGAATATTAAAATAGAAAACCACTATTTTAAGTTGCAATAATATTTCACAATATTACTGTTTTTTTTCTGTATTTTATTTATATATATTCTGTTTTTAGATTTATATTTTATATGTACACTGCCATTCAGGTAATATTTTTTTAATATGTTAGAAAGCATTTATTTGAGCAGAAATACAGTAAAAAGTATTATTGTAATTTGTAATAACCAGTTGCTATTTTAATATATTTTAGCCATTACTCCAGTCTTCAGTGTCGCATGATCCTTCAGAAAGCATTTTTATTGATCTTAATATTTGATGCTCAAGAAGCATTTCTTGTTATTATTAATAATCAAAAAAAAAAATGTTGCCCGTTTTTTTTTTTTTTTTTTTTTCAGGATTCTTTTGAATAGTGGGTTTGAAAGAATTTTTTTCTAACATTAAAAATGTCTGTCTTTAGTCAATGTAATGCATATTTCCTGAATAAAAGTATATGGAAGTATTTGTAAAAAATCTCACTGAACCCAAACATCAGTGCAGTTTTTGGCAGTTTCCTTTTATATTTATACATTTATGTTTTATATATAAATTTGCCTCTTCATGCCTGTCTAAAAGTGTTGGATACTGTGAATTAAATCAAAAGGGTTCTCCCATCTGCTCTTCGTCATCTTTCTCTCCCCTGCATCCCTCCATCTTTCTCTTTCATCTTCAGCAGAAGAGCTGTGCAGCTGGTAGAAATAGATATCGACGCAGTCTTCCTCAGGGGGTTTTACCACACAACTGTAAAAGCTGTTATTATAGAATGAGAAGCACTTCAGCTTCGTTTTTCTTCACGACTGAGGCCTTGAACAAACTGAGCACTCACCAATCAAGTGCTGGACTGTTTCCTTCAGTGTCACTTTCCAATTAAAAGAATCTGTTTTGATGTTTTGTCTTCTCTCTGATTTCAGATTTGATGGTAATTTTAACGCCAATGTTTCGAAGACCATCAGCTGTGATCGTCTCTCCCCTACAGTCAATAGCCGAGCTTTCAATCCAGGACGAGACCTCAACTCTGGTGTGTATAACACACACACAGTGTCTAAGCTTCAAAAACCCAAAGCCAATTTTCACTTATCCAGCTGCTGCCATGGCAACCATTTGCAAAGAACAATATTTCTTTTCTGACGTCAAATCTTCAAAGATTTTTTTGGCCCTTTGGAGTGAGATAAAACTGAACAAGGCTGTTGAATACGTGACCTTGCTCATTTGTGTGCGGAAATACTTTATTTTCTCTCCTCTCATCTCTCTGTTTTTATTCCTTCCCTTTTAAGTGACCACAGCTTTGTACCTCTGTGCTCTTTTCCCCTTTATATCTGCTCTACCTCACCAATCAGGAAGTGTATGTTTTTATCACTTTATACACTGCGCCAGTGTCAACAGCACCTCTTCATATCAGATACATCAGTGTTTTGCAATGGGAAAGCCCCCCAAGCCCCCTATAGTTGTTTTTTAACTACATACTAGACAAAAGAATGCTCAGTCAGTTAATTTAGTAACCTCTGTGATGGATTCAGCAAGTGGTTGGTCTGAATCAGTTCTTTAAAATAATCAGATATTTCACTATAGAAAATATTATATTAAAAAAAAATTGTGCATAGGGATACCAGTGAATTAGCTACCTTACTCATTAATAATAAGCAGCACATTAGGAGTTAAGTGAGGCAAAAGTAGTAATTAAAGGAATAGTTCACCCGAAAATGAAAATTACCCTATGATTTACTCACCCTCAAGCCATTCTAGGTGTATATGACTTGCTTCTGTCAGACGAATACTGTCGGAGTTGTGTTAAAAAATATTCAGGCTTTATGATGACAGTGAATGGGTGTTGATATTTTGAAGTCCAATAAAGTGTGCCAATCCATCATAAAAAGTACTTCACATGGTTCTGGGGGGTTAATAACGGCCTTCTGAAACGAATCGGTACATTTTTGCAAGAAAATATCTATATTTAAAACTTTACATACCGTAATCTCTAGCTTCCGCTAACTGTCGTTCACGCGTTCACGAGAGAGTGAAGAAGGACCATAGGCATAGCATGCGAGAACAAAGTTTTGTTTGAAGCAAAGTTTCCTTTGTTTAACAAAGGAAAACCAGTCTTCTTTTGGCTTGTCGAAATCGGCCAACATTTTTCTTTACAAATCTTTGTTTTGAACTTTTAATTTGTGTCTGGTGTTTAGTTTTGCTCTCTCCTCTGCTTCCACGTTCGTAACCACGTTTGCTTACGTCATCCACTGGATGTCACTCTTTAGTGTACAACAGTTAGCGGAAGTTAGATTTACTTCAGAAGCCCTTTATTAACCCCCTGGAGCCGTGTGGAGCCTTTTTTATGATGGATGGATGCACTTTATTGGACTTCAAAATATCAACACCCATTCACTCCCATTATAAAGCTTGGAAGAGCCAGGACATTTTTGAATATAACACCGATTGTGTTCTTCTGTATATACACCTAGAATGGCTTAAGGGTGAGTAAACCATGGGATAATTTTCATTTTTGAGTGAGGGCTGCCCTCGACCAAAGATTTTTCTGGTTGACTTGTAGTTGTTAATTTTAAGCATTAGTCGACTATTAGTTGCACGTTTATTAATAAACCATATAAATCATAATAATGAGTCTCTAATTGAATGTGTCAGATAGATTATAGATTGCTCTCTATACACAGAGTTTCGAAGTTTCACGCTCAAGTTCACAGAGACCGAGACGGCAGAAAGCGCATATCCTTTGCTTTCATTATTTTACAAAAGCGCAACGTTTTGTTGTTATTGCGAGTGCACACAAATAAATGTAGAGTCTTTACAGGTTCGAAAGATGTACTACTTTTGTCTGTATGTCCAAAAATAACAGAGTATTTTAAGATCAAGTGACCGCACTGGCACCTCCATCTGTCATACAGTGAGCGTGCTCTATTCAGCTTCCACATTTTGCACAAACACTTGAATAGCGCACATTTTCCTAGGTTAACATTAGATTGAGTGGCAGTGTAAAGTTGCTTCTACATACATCTTTCAGATGAAAAGCCATATTTGAGGTCGATGAATGATAGGTGAGCATTTGGATGTCGTATATTACCACATAGACCAGACGATAACAGTCTGTCCGTCACGGACTGCTTACTGTGGAATTTTTTTTTTTTCTGCGACTAATAAAATTTTGGTCGACTAACCCTAGTTAGTAGACAGCCCTAGTTAATAGTGAGACTTGGTCCCCAAACTGAAGTTTGACCAACTGATTTATTAAATGTGAAAAAAAGGACATCGTAGTGTGCAATAACAGCACAGTTCCTTCTTAGGTTTAGTGCTAAACACAGTTGCCTTATTTTATTATTATTATTATTATTTTTTTTTTTATCCACCTTGGTTCAGACTCTCCCTCCTCCTGGCCTCACACACTCGCTCTCGCTCCAGAACAGATTATCCCAATTCATCTTCATACAAATGCTTATTTTTGTAAGGCAGTCATCAGGAGTTCATGTTACCACTCTGCCTCCATTTGTCACTGAATACTGACCCTGCTAACCATGCAGGCAGTCATCAGTCACATTTGATCCCTGTTAGTCTAAACATTGATGAAAAGAGGAGGGGGGAGACAGAGGGGGGGGAAAGGAGAAGAAACAATCAAGAGGGAGGAAAAAACCTTGAGAATAGAGTGATGAGAGAGAGAAAGAGAGAGATAATGTTGTGTTAGAGTGTAATGTGATGTGTGTCTTTGATTTAGTTTGTAGGGTTGGTTCCTATTTCCCAACATTCCCCCGTTTGGGGTCCTTTGTTTCACCCATTACTCCTCTTCACATCTCCGTCTGTTTATTTCTAAAGAGTTCTGTAAGTTTTCTCTTGACTGTCATAAAGCTGCGTCCCAATTTTAGAAGCACTGAAAGTATGTACTAGAAATGGGGCGATATCTTATCGTTTGCGATATACCGGTAAAAATTTTCCCCACGATAAGAATTAGTCTTGATAATGATAATAACGATAAAGTCTACAGTAGCACGTGTGCGATGCAGTTTTGCATGCGAATGAGCCTGTTTACAAACCTGTTGTCCAACAAAGATATCATTTATTGACGCTTTTTCTCCGAATTAACGTTAACTTCATAACATAGTCGAGCGTTTGAAATAACTTTTTGCGATCAGACGTGGTTTCATATCACAGAATGAGGCAGAAATCATACTATTTTATAGTATTATAACATCTATGTCGATTAGCATTTCATTATAAATATACTTTATCCTTATAAAAATACCCAAGAATGCTTGAAGAACACGGACAAACCATATATCGTAGCAATCGTATGTTTATCGTTAAGTTTCCTCAGTTAAAATGTCTCTATCTGCATTTTATTCAGCAACAGCGATAGCCTGGAGCGTCAGTACTATTACTTCTGCTATAAAGCATATGGAGTTTCCCTGCAAGGGCGCCCTCCGGCTTCCAGTATGAATTAAACAGTCATTACATTGTACATGTGTACTCAGTTCTGAAGGGTGTTTTAACCGGAGGCTGCTGTTTCAGGACCGCATTTTTTTTTTTTTTTTTATTTATTGTGTATATGCATGTATTAGCTTCTCATACTATTTAATAACGCTTGCTATTCAATTCTGTATGTTATTATATTTTAATGAAATATGTAGTTGTTTAATTGTATACACTTAATTATTGTCCTAACGAACTCCTAACCCTTGACATACCCTTAACATTGTTAACCCGATTGGAATATTTAACCTAATTTATATATATATATTTCTGGGTTTAAATTCAGTTTTCTTGTAAAGAAAGACTTGTAGTAAACGGTACAACAATTGTGCTACAAATTAGTGTGTTTATTAGTACATTAATAAATTTAAGATAATTTGAATGCAAATGCTAGTTTATAACATTCAGCAGAACAATGAACTGTTCTGCACAGCTAAATAGGCTAAATGGAGATTGCTGACACCGCCTCAAACACAAGTTCACACCAGATCTTACATTAAAAATAAGATGGAAAGATAAAAAAATTAATAGTTTTTGTTTTATGCTTGAATCAGGTCTCGTCTGGATGGTGCTATCACAAAAAATAGGGTCCTTGAAATGTGGTCCTAGAGCTGCGGTCCTGAAACTACAGCCTCCGGTTGTGCAGGAACATACTATTGACTCAGTTATGTCTATTTTGGGTGAAAATAGGAAAGATAATAATTTTCTCTGAAGAAACAGGATTCCATAATTATCGTCATTAATATCGTTATCGTAATAATACCAGAAATTATTGTGATACATTTTTAAGCCCATATCGCCCATCCCTAGGAAGTACTTATTTTGTTGCTGAGAAAAAAATAAATACTATTAAGCATGTACAGTGCTGACCAAACGTTTAAGGTTTATATAAAGAAATGAATACTTAAAGGAACACTTTTTGTGCTAATAGCTTAGTATAGATCATTGAATCAGATTAGACCATTAGCATCTCGCTCGATGCTAACGGTCTAATCTGATTCAATGATCTATGCTAAGCTATTAGCAAAAAAAGTGGAGTGTTCCTTTAATAATATTTAGTAAAGGTCCATTAAATTGATCAAAAATTACAGTAAAGTTATAAAAAATGACAGTAAATGTTATAAGAAATTTCAGTTTAAAGGGATAGTTCACTCTCATGAAGCCATCACAGAAACTTATGTATGAAACTAATGGTTTCCACTACAAATACCATTACAAATAACATTACAAACCATCAACTTTTAACTTTTATAACCCTTAAGAATGATTTTCTGTTGTGTGTTTTGGGACATATTCCATTAGGATTTAGTGGCGTTAAAAAGCCACCAATAGAAGGTACCAATTACCAGTAGAAACCTACAGGGTCCATTACATTTTCCATTAAAACTGATACAAATCCCATTATAACCAGTAAAACGAATTTTGTGATGGTTTCTATTGTTTTTCTCAGCAGGGCTGAGTTACAGCTTTGTCATTGTTGCTGTGAGAAATACACAACAATTCCCATTGGCTAGATGAGACAGTTTAAATAAGGGAAGAGGCAAATGCAACAATTTTTGGAGTCAAAAATAACCATGAAATTGACAGCACCGTAAGCGAGAAGAAATATAACAGTCGGTGCTGATGTAGAGTGGAATGAAGGGATAGAGGAAATGAAGGGGTGTCACGTCATGACTCTGCTTCTCAGCTACTCTAAACACTGGAGGGGGGATTAAGCACTCTTGGGGCGGCACATGTGTATGATTTTTAAAGCTGTCAACATGCTGTAAAGTTCCTGTTTATACTTCGGGAATGGATTGATGGCTCATTTGTGCTTGGGACGCCTGTTTGTGCTTAGCATCCATTTTTCCTCTACAGGTTTTCACAGTGATTTGATGAACTATGTTTATTTTGATCAGAATTGGGAAAGGCTGTTCCATGTCTCTGTGGCGCCTAAAGCTAGTGTTTACTCTAATGACCTTTCTCCTTCTTATATTTCTATTATATTATATACTGTCCTTTGAGAGGTGTCAGCATGTTTAAGTGGAATAGTTAAATCACTGGACGTTTATTTGACCTGTGTAACCTCTCGTAGCACACTATTTCTCCTTACGCAACTCAAAATCTTTTTTTTTTTTTCCACTTTGGCTATAAAAGACCCAAGCAATCTTACTGAAGTAGGCTATATTCAGAAAAGTATCACATATATAATCAAATGAGTGCCTTCTTGAATACCTCAACTGCCCCTCTTTCAGTTGTATTCCTTCTTTTCTTGTTCTTTTCCCCACTTTCCTTCACTTCCCGGCTCCTGTTAAGTAAATAAACGCTTGAATTGATGGCAGCAGAGTGGTGATCGCTGTGCTTCTCGAGTGTTTGGAAAGGATCAGCTTGTCTGGGCTCCGGCCGTCACACAGCTGGGGCCTGTTCAGCTGACACGAACCCTACAGCTGCCTGCTTCAAGTGCACACACCATTCATATAGATCCATGCTGCATGGCGTATTAAATTAGTTCTGGATGATTGTCTTTGGGAGTTTGTGACATTTAGATACTAAAGTTTCTGTGAAAGAATGCTTTAGACTTTAATGATGATATATGACTTGACAAGTAGTGATTGTGATTGACATATAATGAATAACAAAGTTGTTAATTCAGAAAATAAAGTATTTATTTATTTATTTATTTGCTTATTTCTGTATTTATATTTGAGGTCAAAAGTTCACATCCCCCTTTCAGAATCATTAAAATGTTATTTTATCAAAATAAGAGGGATCATACAAAATGCATGTTGTTGTTTATTTAGTACTGACCTGAATAAGATATTTCACATAAAAGATGTTTGCATATAGTCCACAAGAGAAAATATTAGTTGAATTTATAAAAATGAACCGGATCAAAAGTTTACATCCCCTTGATTCTTAATACTGTGTTGTTACCTGAATGATCCACAGCTGTGTTTTTTTGTGTGGTGATAGTTGTTCATGAGTCCCTTGTTTGTCCTGAACAGTTAAACTGCCTGCTGTTCTTCAGAAAAATCCTTCGGGTCCCACAAATTCTTTGGTTTTCCAGCATTTTTGTGTATTTGAATCCTTTCCAACAATGACTGTATGTTTTTGAGATCCATCTTTTCACACTGAGGACAACTGAGGGACTCATATGAACTATTACAGAAGGTTCAAACGCTCACTGATGCTCCAGAAGGAAACACAATGCATTAAAAGCTGGGGCTGAAAACTTTTTGAATTTAAAGATCAGGGTAAATGTAACTTATTTTGTCTTCTGGAAAACATGTAAGTGTCTTCTGTAGCCTCTGAAGCCTCTAATGAAAAAATGTGATATTTAAACAAAATAAGAAAAATGTATCTCCGTTCTGTTCAAAAGTTTTCATCCCCCAGCTCTTAATGCATGGTTTTTCCTTCTGGAGCGTCAGTGAGCGTTTGAACCTTCTGTAATAGTTGCATATGAGTCCCTCAGTTGTCCTCAGTGTATAGATGGATCTCAAAATCATACAGTCATTGTTGGAAAGGGTTCAAATACACAAAAATGCTGGAAAACCAAAGAATGTGTGGAACCTGAAGGATTTTTTTGAAGAACAGCAGGCAGTTTAACTGTTCAGGACAAACATGAACAACTATCATTTTATTTTATTTTATTTTATTTTATTTTAAGAAGAAGTCATAGGGTAATGCAAAAGATATCAAACTTTTCAAACTATTCTTGCTTTCTCTTTGACTTTAGTGCTGGCAGATAACCTGAAGTCCAATCCAGGGATCAAGTGGCAGTACTTCAGCTCAGAGGAGGGCATTTTCACTGTGTTTCCTGCTCACAAGTTTCACTGCAAGGGCACATACGAGCACAGGAGCAGGTACAAAGAGCTTTCTCTCTCTTTTTCTCTCTCTTTTTCCTCGCTTTTTCCTCTCTCTCTCTCTCTCTCTCTCTCTCTCTCTCTCTCTCACTCACACACACACACACACACACACACACACACACACACACACACACACACACACACACACACACACACACACACACACACACACACACACATCCACACACACATACTATCCTTTAAGTTTTCACTCTGAATACTGATATACCCTGCAGCAAGGTATTGAATCCCATGGTTATCACTCTCTTTAGGGCATGCTTGGTAATGAGACTTTTAATTTTTTAACTTTCCTGTTTTAATAAAATTCAAACAAATTCATGCACACCATCCAAGTACAAATTTGTCAACACTGCCTTTTTAAAAATAGTTGTTTAGATTGATTCCATTTAGAAATCTTATTTGTTAAAAAAAAAAAAAAAAAGGTCAAATGCTCTTGTTGTTTTTGTATTTATATCAGTATTTTCAAAGGAGTCATCGGATGCCCATCTTCCCCAAGTTGTTATGATTGTTTAGGGTTTTAATGAAAAGTCTGTAATATACTTTGGTTAAAAATTCTCAATGGTAGTGTAAAACAACACCCTTTTTACCATCTCAAAATGAGCTCTGCAAAAATCATTGTGTTCTGGTCAAGGTTGCTTTAAATGTTAATGAACTCTGCTCGCCCCTCCCCTCTCTTCTCTCTGTGGAGTGACAAGCCTGTTTACTTATTTACTTTAGCCACGTTTAGCCGCTAAACTTGGTAACTAGCACGTTATTAGGAAAGGCGATCACAAAGATTCATAAAAAAAAACCCTTATACTCACTTCTGCTGTAAGTGAAGCTGGATCCCGAGTGATTCGCGCGAACATAGACGGATATATGTAGATCGGGAGGCGCATTCCCTTCACAAACAAACGTAATCCACTGCAACTTCAGCGGCTCAGATGTCGGGAATAAATGATGACCACTACGTTCATTATTACATCCAGCAACACAACACCTCAATCGCTCAATCTGAGATATTCTTGTCTAACTTACATCCCTGAACATCCCTTGAAACAATGGAGGTCGGACTGTTACAGCTGATTTAAGGCGGGTCTGAGGTAAGACGCTCATTTCAATCACCTATCGTGGGAGCGGCATCTGAGAATGGCTCGATTTGAAAAAGGGGATATTATTTTTACAGATTAATTAAAAACCACTGCATGGATTTTTATCATTATAGGGTAGATTTGTACATACACTGCCAAAACACATTAATGTTCAAACAACATGTAAAAGTGAACTTTGTATCCGTGACCCCTTTTAAGAAAAACTTCTCTCTTTTCTCTGTCCCCATCTTTTAGCTAGAGACCAGCTAAAAGTAGGGCCCTATGATTTCTGCGATGCAGAAAACACGTATGGAATTGCAGAATCCAGTCAAAAAAATGGAATTTAATGTATAACGCGGAATATTACCAAATTTTGGACGAATAAATCAGAAGTAGACCAGTTCACTTAAATCAGATTGAGATATTGACTAGTGTCGGTGAATATTAAGTGGCAAAAAAGCTATTTAAATATGAATCCTGCATGTTCTGTGTATCTCTGTGTGAATGAATGGCGCAGGTGCGGTTTCGTTCACTGCACATACTGAAGCACGTGTGACGCTTGCTGTGTTTTCAGCGTCTGGAGTCTCGCTAAATGAGGACGTGAACAAATAAACATCAGCTTCAGAGCTGCTCTGAGAGTCACTTTATGAGCATTTTACAGTTTTTGCGAAAAAATACCATCGTGTCATATACACACACAAACAAAACTCTTCACAGCAACCCGTCAAAATAAAAATGCGGTTAAACTTGATGAAATTGTGACAAATATATTACTTTCATACAATAGAATGTACTTCTTAATCTACTGCTATTACTAATAATAAAACTATTATTGAAACTTTCTTTTTTAAGGAATAATCATACAATTTTTCTTCTATGTTTAACAGAACACCTGTTGTGCAGCACTTTGTTTAAATAAAACATTTCATAGGGGCGTAAAAATGTATTTTTTTGTTAAACTTTTAATAAATTGCTGTTAAATTGTTTTTCAAGACATGCTTTTTAATTAATAAACTTTCATTTAACCATCAAGATTGAGTCGGAAAGAATGGAATTTGGAAAAAAAATTAAACTGAATTTGGGAAAAAATAAAACAGCTTTTATAGTGCTCTCACACTGTCATGGGCACCTCAGAATTTAACGTCTTGTGTGGCAGCGTGTAAATTACATTCTAGAGAGGCCTTTTTGGTCTGTTTAGCGTAGTTACAATAGGCCACATGCCCTTGACTGGAATGCAGGGTCGCCCCTACTAAACCCCGCTGGAATCTGCCACCCAGTGTTGTGGGTAATGTGTGCCTGTGCTGAAAGATGTGTTCATTTCTGCCCCCGTTCCCACAACTTCTCTCCTCCTGCTGGATATTGCACAAGAAACTGTGGTACTCAAAGGTTTTCAACCACTTATAGGATGTATATATGAGATTTAGACAATATGGACAACGTTTTCACAGTGTTGGAGATGAAAAAGGGTTTCCAAAAACAACACAATAGAGTGCAGGATCTCTTGCACAAACACTGTAGTGAAGAGAGCGGGAATCACGCCAAGACTACGCTTGGCTTCTTGCCGTCACAGTCCAGGAAAAGTCGTTCTGCAGGGTTCCTGCAAATAAGGCGATCGTAAATCTTTTTTTTTTCTGTGTTTTGGCAGGCCTGTGTATGTTTCGGCAGTAAGGCCGCAGTCGAAACATATTGTAGTGATCATAGACCACGGTGCCTCCGTCACTGAGACCCAACTCCAGATCGCCCGTGACGCCGCACTAATCATCCTCAACTCCATCGATGAACATGATAAAGTAAGGAAGTGATGTCATCGTCTTCGTCATACACCCTTCACTGATTGCATTTGTTCTTTTGGCACTCAATGTCCTCCCCCCCCCGCCCTCAGATCTCAGTGTTGACAATAGCAGATACTGTTCGTTCCTGCTCTCTGGATCAGTGCTACAAGAGCTTCCTCTCACCTGCTACCAGCGAGACGAAGAGGAAGATGAGCACCTTCATCAACAACATTAAAGCATCTGACAGCTCAACCCAGCATGCACTGGGCTTCCAGAAAGCCTTTCAGTTGTTAAGGAACACAAGCAGTGTCAACAGAAAGCCAACTAGTAAGAGTCAGAGCTTCTGTACATTAGATTTACCAACACCATAAAATTTGAAGGTTTGATTTTCACGTTTTAAAAATTAATTATTGAATTAAATTATAGAAATGAATATTTTTATTTAGAAAGGATGCTTTAAATTGAACAAAAGTGATGATAAAGACATTTATAATGTTACAAAAAAAATCTATTTTATATAAATGCTGTTCCTCTGAACTTTCTGTTCATCAAAGAAACCTGAAAAATTCAGCTGTTTACAACATAATAAAAAAATGTTTTTTGAACAGCAACTCAGAATATTAGAATGCTTTTCTGAAGGATTTTTGACTGGAGACATTATGCTAAAAATTCAGCTTTGAAATCACAGGCATAAATTACATTTTAAAATATATTCAAACAGAAAGCAGTTATTTTAAATAGTAAAAATATTTCAAAATTGTACTGTTTTTGCTGTACTTTGGATCAAATAAATGCAGGCTTGGTGAGCTGAAGAGACTTCTTTAAAAAACATTAAAAATCTTACTGTTCAAAAACTTTTGACTGGTAGTTATATAGTAGCCTATTATTATAATGTAATATAACTGTGGTTACAGTTATTTGTAAAATCATACAATGCATTATAACGTGGATTACAATGCATAATTAATGCATAAAACTGCTCTTTGCTGAAAATTTGGTAATATTTTGGGCAATTTTGGTAATACTTAAAGCCTTCATGTATGGTACGTTATTGAAGTATTTTTATATATATTTTCTTAAATGCAGTATTTATGCTTTGTAATGAACCTTATAAAGCATGAATGAATGAATAATTGTAATCATAGTTAATTATATTATAATGCATTATAATACATATTGATTCACTGAACACATGTTTAGAAAGTATAATGCATTAAAACAGATGACAAACAGCCAGTTTTATAATCTGCAAATATTATAATGCATTTTAGCTTTGGTTAGTTATTTTTTTAAAAAGATATAATGCGTTAAAACATGCCTTATGAATAGCTTTATAATGGATTATACATAAGCGCTTCAAGTAAAGCATTACCAAAAATTCTCCATGATTAAAAATAATGAAGGTAGATTTTAACAAAAAATCTGAATGTTACCACACAGAGGTTTTCACGTTTTTATTAGGCCAAAATATCAAATTTGTAAATGGTAAAAAAGAAAATCTATACATTTTCTAATGGATTTAAATATTACAATATTTATTGATCAAAGAAATATGAATAATTTATCAAAAAATCATTTATCATTTTATTATTTTCTTTCAGAATACTGATTTTAATTAAAAAATGAAAAGAGTAGTTCACCCAAAAATGAAAATTTTGTCATTATTTACTCACCCTCATGTCGTTCCGAAACTGTATAAGTTTCTTTCTTATGCTGAACACAAATTAAGATATTTTAAAGAACCAAACAGTTGTTGTTCCCCTTTGACTTCCATAGTAGAGAAAGAAATACTGTGGAAGTCAAAGGTGACCATCAACTGTTTAATTACCAGCTTATTTATCTTATGTTCATCATAAGAAAGAAACTCATACAGGTTTGGAATTACGTGAGGGTGAGTAAATAATGACAAAATTTAGATTTTTTTTTATTGTACTGTCCCTTTAATTATTGGTCAGGGAGGAGTTGGTCATTAAAAAAACCCCAGAAAGAAACAAATTGCTAATCAGCTTTTATTATTTAAAATATATTATTTATATAAATATGCAGACTTAAAGACAATGTGCCTATGAAGAATTTGTCCCTGAGAACCTTAATTTGGTGTGTATGTTCTGAAGTTGGCCATTATATTCAGTATGATTGATTATTGATCATCTTCCCTTTTCACAGACACCGACATGGTGATAATCTACCTGTCATCGGGCATCACCACCAGAGACTCATCTGAGCACGAAAAGAGAGCAACCCTGAGTGTGGTCAAAGAGGAGAACCGGCATCTCAACAACTCTGTCATGATCCTCACTTACGCTCTCATGAACGGTGAGATACCGCCAAGGAGTGTGGCTTTTGTCTCGTAGCCAACGGGGCCTCATAGCGAACACCTGTGTGCGTGTTTGTGCTTTTTCAAAACATGCTCAGCTGTTTTGAAGCCCTTCATCTTTCTTCAGCTCTTTGTGTGTGCATGTTTACGCACCTACCGTAAGAAACCACTCTCCATTATATTGCTCTCCTCAGCTGTTCCTCTCCCCGCATGTATTAGCCTGCCATTAGCATACATTAGTTTGGCATCATGAAAATTAAAATGGAGATCGTCGAAAAGAAGAAAGAGAAATGTGACAATACATCAAAGGCCACTCAGTGACATGAAAGAGTGAGAAAGGCCTTTTTTCATGCATTAGATGACTCAGAGATATGATTCAGATTGATTAGCTTGGCCGTGTGGGTTACGCTACTTTGACTAGGTATTGTGAAGCTCTGAAGGACACACACACACACACGGGGGATTACTCATATTTCTATGTTTGTTTGAAGTCTGGTTCATTTCTGACAAGTTGTATTATATTCACATATTAAAACCTGCCACAGTGTCAGATTAATAGATTGAAGTGTTGAAATTCATGTCAAGTCCAGTAACAATTCAACAGAATTGAATGTTCCTCCAAAAGTGAAAGTCTAAACCGCCTATTCTTTCTGTTAAAGCTCCAAAACCACCATTTCATGATGGAAATAGATTAAGTGTGATTTTTAGCTCTGCGGTTAAGGAATCCATGTGGGATATAAATGGCTTTCTATTACTGAGGCCCAGAGAAGCAAAACCTTTACAAAAAACCCGCAATATCTGTGAAAATGTAGATAAATAGGTTGATATTAGCTTTGTTCCAAAACCAGATGAGTGCATGAGAGACACATAGCACATACGTATTGAAGAAAAATGTCCATTTTAATTTTTTTTTTTTGTACTATCGTCCTCAGAAGGAGTAACGGGACTCAAGGAGCTGGCCTTTTTGCGAGACCTGGCCGAACAGAACTCTGTTAAATACGGCGTTCCGGATCGTTCCACTCTGCCTGTCGTGAAGGGCAGTATGATGGTTTTAAACCAGCTCAGTAACCTGGAGACCACCGTGGGCCGCTTCTACATCAACCTCCCCAATCGAATGATCGACGTGGCCTCCTTCAGCTTGCCTTATGCGGACCAGATGGGAGACGGTAAGTTAAGATCTTGAACTTGGCATCAAGCTCAAGTCTGGCACATTAACATTCCCTCTGACAAACCATATGCACACAGAAGACCTCAGAAGAAGTGGCTCTGCACCAGAACGTTTCCATGGTGCTGTATATGTAAACTTGAACTGTAAGTAAAGCCAAAAATCTTAAAGTCTGAAGGGGCTTCTAGACAGGAAGTCATTCTGATGAAATTATAGATCGTTTGGAAATTATGCATCATACAAATTTGCTCACAAGTGATATTTATCTGTATATTAATTGGTTCATAAAAATGTCTCATAGCTCATTTTCTAAATTTTGCTCGAACTTAATTAGGCTGTGATGAAAATGACATCTGAAGGAAATGAAGGAACAGTCATAAATTGATTTAAAATGTAGAAATTAGTGCTGGGCAATGATTAATTGTGATTAATCACATCTAAAATAAAAGTTTTTGTATACATAGTACATGTGTGTGTATGGTGTAAATTTATGTATATATAAAGACGCACACATACAGATTATATTTTGAAAGTATTTACATGTATTTGCATGTGTATATATTAATATTCATATCATTTATAGTATATCTAAATATATTTAATATATAAACATATTTTTCTTAAATATATGCATGCATGTGTGTGCATTTATATATACATAATAGAAATACACAGTACACACATGTATTATGTCCACAAAAACTTTTATTTTGGATGTGATTAATCATTGCCCAGCACTAGTAGAAATTAATTTTTACATTTTTATTTGTATAAGGTGTCAAGAACAAGGGCAAAAAAATAAAATCTATGAATTAAAGACATTTTTAAAATGGTAAGTGTTATGTTGTCAAGGAAAATCTGTTAAAATCTGTTTATCTGTCCTTTTTTTTTTTTTTATAATAAAAAATCAACTTCTGTAACAAAGAAAGTTGCCAAACTTAAAGGGATAGTTCACCCAAAAATGAAAATTGTCATTAATTACTCATCCTCATGTTGTTCCAAACCCATATAACCTATGTTTATCTTCAGAACACAAATTAAGTTATTTTTGATGAAATCCAAGCGCTTTCTGACCCTGCATTGACAACTGACACATCCAAGACCTAGAAAGGTAGTAAGGACATTGTTAAAATAGTCCATGTGACATCAGTGGTTCAATCGTAATGTCATGAAGCCACGAGAATACTTTTTGTGCAGAAAGGGTCTTCCGGGTCAAAAAGCTCTCGGATTTCATCAAAAATATCTTAATTTGTGTCCTGAATATGAACAAAGGTCTTACGGGTTTGGGACGACATGAGGGTGAGTAATTAACGACAGAATATTTCATTTTTTGGGAGAACTATCCCTTTAAGAACTAAGAAACAAGTTGTTAATTGTTGTTTTTGAGTATTGTTCGGCTTTTGGCAGTGGCTTGTACCTTACAGTTTATATTATTTTTTTCCAGTGTTGGGCACTTTACTTTAAAAAAAGTAACTAGTTATAGTTACTAGTTACTTCTCACAAATAGTAACTGCGTTACATCATTATAAAACTACCTAATTAACAGGGAAAGTAACTATTGTGTTACTTTTTTTAAAACTTGTTCAAATATGTCAAATAACTTGGATGAACCCCATATTAAATATGGTAAATGAATAAAACATTGTAAACTAATCTACACTATTTTAATGTTGCTGTGGGACAATGTGAGAGACACCTTCCAGGGGCTAAATATCACGTTATTGGGGTCACTTCAACCTGCAGACATTGTTAAACCTCTGGGGTTGAAGTCTGCACTTATGCGGTATGGCTCGTTTTTTCTTGATGACCGCAAAAAGAACTAAAAAATACTGTCATTTTGAAACTGCTACTTTTATTTGTGTATAGTCATAATAAAAAGAAAACAATGTGCTTTTGTAAAATAAATAAAATAAACATGGTGCACTCTCTGCTGTCTCGGTCTCTGTCACCTCTCTTCACAGACACGTAAATAAAACAACCTGAATCTCCGCGAGGGTTGCCAGGTTTTCATAGCAAAACCAATCTAATTGCTACTCAAAACTAGCCCAATGGCTTTTTAGGGGGGATCCCCCCAGTAAAAATAGCATTCTGAGGGGTAAAATACACGTTTTTCGGCAGGGCTCCCCTGGTAAAAGTCGCATTCCAGGGGCTAAATATCACATTATTGCGGTCGCTTCAACACGCGGACATAAAAAACATCCTGCGGCAACAGCGTTAAAATAGCCCAATTCTGCAGGAAAACCGTGGACTTGGCAACACTGATCTCCGCGAATACGTGCCTCTCAGAAAGTTTGAAATGAAGCAAGTCACATCAAAAACAAATATTCTCTGGAATAAGCCACGATTTACGTCAGAAGAAGAACGCAATGCGAAAATTATAGTAACGCTGCATTTTATTGTCAGTAAATGTAATGGGGGAAATAAGTTGTTTGATTACTCATTACTGAAAAAAGTAATGCCGTTAGTAACGCCGTTTATTTATGATGCCATTATTCCCATCACTGACTTTGGCTTGTTAGTTTGGGGACTGACTGAACGGAACTTCCTCTGTTTTTCTGTTTTGTAGGTTTCATCATGACTGTCAGCCGGCCATGCTACTTTGGGAACTTGTTACTGGGTGTAGTTGGAGTAGACGTGAATCTGGCATACATACTGGAAGACGTCACCTACTACCAGGACTCCCTGGCCTCATATACATTCCTCATAGACAATAAAGGTAGGGAGATTTATATGCTGATGATTGTTTTTGGTGGAGATCCACCTGATTCCATTAGCCAAAATGAGCTAAACTTGTTTCTTATGTTTCCAAACTCATAAGACCTTTGTTCATCTTCGAAACACAAATTACTTTTGATAGGGTCAAAAAGCTCTCAGACTTCATCAAAAATATCTTTCTTTGTGTTCCAAAGATGAACGAAGGTCTTACGGGTTTGGAACGAGATGAGGCTGTGGAATTAATGACAGAATTTTCATTTTTGAGTAAACTATTCCTTTAAGCTTGACTTTCTAACTTCACCGTGAATTTGGAGGTCTGATCTTCACGGACACAAACACTGAACTGATGGCCAGTAACCTTTAACAGTTCATTAGGAGAATCAGCTGTCCCACATTCGGCGGCTCAGAGTCAGAGCCATGGCTGACATCATGCCAGTTTCTTGAAGTGGGAACAGCAAAACTCTGTGGATCTGAACTTTTTGGGAAGAAAATACTTATTTTTTTTCTACTTAAAAAGGAGCAGTGGTAGCACTGTCTGCTTATGCAAACTTTGTCCACCAAAGAATTAAATTAAGCACTTTAATTTGCACTTTCTTCATTCTGTTCTAAATAACATCTATTCGTTTTTCAATGACTTCCCGCAGCAGGGTGATATATCTCTAAATTTACAACACTGTTAACCTCCACTTACCACATATTAAAACAATTAGATAAACCCACCAGAAATGGCCACTTTGCGCTAAAAGGGTGTGTTGCATTACATATGTAATAAAATGAGGGCGATTATCTGTTCCTGAGAGTATACAGTCTCTCCTAATGACTGGGATAATGAAGTGGCACCTGCTGTCTCCAGCTGTTCAGTAAAGAGACGTGACAGCACTGCCTCTCAGTTCTTTTCAAAAGGAAGTCTTTCCCTGTGTTGTGCAGGCCACAGAATGTGTGTGTAGCCTAGTAGTTGAAAATCTTGACTGGTAACTGAAAGGTTTGAGCCTCACAATGGACCATCTGTTAGCACATTGTACTGAAAACCTGTCACAATAAACAGTATGTTAAAAACATTTTGGACCAGGAAGCGTAGTTACAGCTTGCAAGGAAAAGTTATGCATTTCATATACAATAGGGATTTACAAAGAGGCCCAACAGGAAACTCAGTTCTTTAATAAGTAAATAGTACTCTTAAGCATGGAAAGTGTTATATAAAATGTTATATAAAAACATTTTCATATTTTTAATATTAAATGTAATGTTTTTGAATATCTTTCAGGCTACACCCTCATGCATCCGTCTCTCACCCGTCCTTACTTGATGACTGAAGCACCCCTCCATACAGACATCATCCACTATGAGAACATCCCAGGGTTTTCTGCTGTGCGTCAAAACATCCTCAGGTGAGGGTATATGGGATTTCAAACAGAGCTGGTTGTCTGCAGTTGCTCGAGTTTACTGTGTTACTCACATGATTTCTGAGCTCATGTTGTGTGTTTCTTGTTAGTCTGCCTCTGGGGAGCCAGGTCATTGCTGTGCCTGTCAATTCCTCTCTGTCTTGGCACATGAACCGCCTACGCGATCCCAGTCGAGATGCCTACAATGTCAGCTACGCTTGGAAATTGGTAAGCTATTCCTCTACAGTGGAACAAGCATTGGATTAGAGCAGGCTGAGGAAAAACTATATGTTATTTTGTTTATTCTTTTTTGTATTAATACTCATTTCGCTTATCTTGGTCTCTGATTTGCAGGTTCAGGACACTTCGTTTATCTTGTGCATAGTTTACGTGCAGCCGGAGATCCCGGTAAAGCAACTGAAAAATCTAAACACGGCCCCTAGCAGCAAACTTTTGTACCATCGCCTGGATCTACTGGGGCAACCCAGCTCCTGCCTCCACTTTAAACAGCTCGCTACAGTCGGTAAGTTCAGACAAAACATTATTATAATCTTTACTTTGTCTTGTTAAAAAAAAAAAAAGTACATGCTATTTTCATAGTTGTTAGGACCATGCAGAGCTCATGTTGCTCTGAAAATGGTGTGAGACATTATGTTAAGATATTTTTATTTTTTTTTATAAATCAAACATCAAATCCAGATGGAACACTTACTAAAGGTTTTTGTATTCTTACTCAAAAAGTGAATTTTTACCAACAAAGCCCAAATAAATGTTAATACACTAGCAGAGGACTGCATGCCAGATGTCCATAAAGTGGAAAAGTTGTTTTGTCAGTGAAGTATTATTGATTTCATATTTTTCTTAAACAGGATATATCTGAGAAAGAGAAAAACTGTTGGTTATATATTTTATATAGTCTATATATCACTCAATATTCCGCTCTATGAATGTACCGCTGGCTTATGCTTACCGGAAAAGCAGTGTCTTCTCAAATAATGCGCCGATAATAAATTTCTGTGTAGTGTACTTGTTCCTGTTTGCTTTGTAGGACTATACATTATTTGGATAATTAGTTAAAATGTTATATCTGATTCTGTTGCATAGAACTAAATAAAAATAATATAGTGATATTTAATATTATTATATTTTCTGTTCAATTTTGTGTTATTTTCAGTAAAAGTGTGGTTATTTTATTGCCTTGTGTTTTTTAAATTTTAGTATCATTCAAATTATTGGGTTAAATAAAAAAATCTTATAAAATTACTTTTTATTATTTCATAAAATAGTAAATAATTATTACAAAGCAGTTTTGGTTTCTGTTTTCAGCCAAGTGCATCCAGAATTTTCGGTTTCGGTTTGCATCCCTAGTTCTTAATATATTTAATGTAATTTATTCCTTTGGAAAGCTACATTTTCAGCAGAATTTCCATTACTCCAGTCTTCAGTGTCACATGATCCTTCAGAAATTATTCTAATATGCTAACTTGGCATCCATACATCTACACTGCCATTTAAAAGTTTGAGATCAGTAAGACTTGTAATCTTTTTAAAGAAACTGATATTTTTTCGAGATTCTTTGATGAATAAAAAGTTCAAAAGAACAGCATTTATGCAAAATATAAAAAAATTCTTACAATATAGTCTTTATCACTTTCTATCAATTTAAAACATCCTTGCTGAATAAAAGTATTAATTTCTTTCAAAAATAGAAAGAATAAAAATTTACTGACCCCAAACTTTTGAACAGCAAATAATAGCTGTTATAATAAATAATAGCTGTTCTTCTTAATTTTTTTATTCATCAAAGAATCTTAAAAAAATATTAAGCAGCAAAACTGTTTCCTGATAATAAATCAGCATATTAGAATGATTTCTGAAGCATCATGTGATACTGAATACTGGACTTACGATGCTGAAAATTCAGCTTTGATCACAGAAATAAATTAGATTTCAATGTATATTAATAGAATAGAAAAGCGCTATTTTACATTGTAATAATATTTCACAATATTACTTTTTTCTGTAGTTTTAATCAAATAAATGCAGTCTTGATGAGCATAAGAAACTTACAAAAAAAAAACATTAAAAATCGTACTGATCCCAAACTTTTGACCAGCAATGTATCTGCTGATTCCAAACTTGTGTAAGCTTTACTTTTTGTGAGTGACTATTACTGTAACTGAGGGATGACTGATAATGGTTAGGTGCCAATATAATTAAGCAGCACAACTGATTCATCTCTCTTTTTTCCACAGAGAGTCCCACAGTGATGTTGTCTGCTGGTAGTTTCTCTTCTCCATATGAGCACTTGAGTCAGCCAGAGACTAAGCGCATGGTGGAGCACTACACAGCTTACCTGAGTGACAACACCCGGCTCATAGCCAACCCAGGCCTGAAGGTACACACAAACACACACTTACTGCCCATCTCAGCAACACACGTCTCACAGCCAACCTGGGAATGACTCAGTCTTTCACAGTTAGTGGTCACATGGTTGGTTTCTCAGTCCTAACTGGCAGTTGTTCGTTGGCAGTGTTCCTCTCCTCTTTAATTCTTCTTTTTCATTAGGGAAATACAGCGCACCAGTCTTTATGATTCTCTACTTAGTAGAATTCTTTAACACCCCCCTCCTCTTCTTTGGTCTTCCAGTCTTCTGTGAGAAATGAGGTGATGGCCACCAGTCACGTGACAGATGAATGGATGAGTCTTATGGAGATGAGCAGCCTCAACTGCTACATTGTGAGGCGTTACATAGCAACGCCCAATGGGGTGCTGCGGATTTACCCCGGTTCGCTCATGGACAAAGCCTTCGATCCCACCAGGAGGCAATGGTAAGATTTGAGCCTCAGGACGGAGGTCTTCAAACTCCTAGTGGGACGCTGGTCAACAGATCCCACAGTCTGTTGACTAAGCTTAGCAAACTGTCAGATTCCCAAGGTTTTTTTCTGTTCATATGCAGCTGTCCACACTGCAAAACAAGATTGTATAAAGATTATATGAGGAAAAAAGCAAACTTTGATCAAATTGTAAATGTCTGTTTAAAGTTTGGTGTAATTAGTGATTGTCTTTTAGGTACCTACATGCTGTAGCCAATCCTGGTCTCATCACTTTTACTGGACCGTACCTGGATGTTGGTGGGGCAGGCTATGTGGTCACCATTAGCCACACCATCCACGCCTCTAGGTCAGTTGTTTAGGAGTTCATGTTTATACCTAGTGGTTCTCAACCAGGGGACCTCTGCAAGCTTCACACAGGATAGGAAATGTATTTTAGTAATAAATTATTATATATAAAAAAAAAAATCTCTAAATTAACATGCTAAAAAAAGTCTTTCCTCCCTCAAAAAGTTTTGTTTTTATTGAAAAACCTCTGGAATCACAAAATGTATAGTGGTTAATTAATTTTATATATAACCAGGGTTCAAACAAAGTGCTTAAAGTACATGAATTTGACTTTTTTTTTTAATTTTAAGGCCTGGAAACCTTTGAAAATAGCAATAATTCTGAAGAGGTGCTTGAATTTTTGAAAGACTATGTATCTATGAAACAAGTGTTTAATTTTGTCAGTAAGCACATTTAACACAAAATTCCGGCAGTTAAAAAAACATCATACCTTTTTCGCTTATTTCAGTTAATGTCAGAAAACAATTAAGCTAGGCAAGTAGTAGTGCTGACAGTTTCATGTAAACATGGCTGAAGAGGAACAGGTGAACCAAATCAATCAGGTTTTTTACGCTGAAACCGCTCTGATTGATTCAAACTTATGACTTTGATCATTTATTTCAGGCAATTCAATAGCCAAAACGTAAAAAAAGTTAAACTTAAACTTAAAAAAATTGAAAGAGCCATTAATTTTGGAATTTCAACATCGTTAGTAGCAGTTTTAAAAAGCACGTAGTGATGGGTGAAACTTTTCGAAACTCTGAATAAGTTAAACAGTTGCATCGCAAAATGATTCACTGTTTCAAAGCACTCAAATCAGATTGTGTATTAGGAATCATTTGTTTCAGATCAGGACTTCAAATCGGGTATCTCAAATAATTTGATTTAAGTTGAAACTTTGCGTATCGCCAATCATTTGATTTAGATCGGAACAGGTTTGTGAATCATTTGAATTATTCAAATTGAATAATTTGTCATATGCGATTTGAAGTCCCAATCTAAATCGAATGATTCACGATACGCAAAGCTCCGAACTAAGTCGTGATCCGGGGCCTGGATCATGAATCATTTGATTCAGATCGGGACTTCAGTCGGGTTCGCAAATCATTTGTTTCATATCAGGATTTTGGAGCGATTCCAAAATTTTCTTAAACAGTAGAAAACATCAATGCAATACCCTTAAGAAAATTAAATATGGTTTTACTATAGTAAAAGTGTAGTATACTTTGTAGTGCTTTTTTTAATAGTAATACTTCGCATATGCTTCACTTTATTTTCTCCATTTTCTATTAGTATATTTTTATTTATCTATTTATCTTTTTTTTTAAGAATTTAAAAGATAGGACATTGTTTAATAAGTGAGATCTCTGATTGAAGTCCTTGAAAATCAAAAAAATAGTGCTTGAAAAGGCCTGGAAAGTCTTGGAATTTCATTTTACAGCATCTATACGAACTCTGTATAACTGTATACTTCCTGTACACGGGTCTTTGAGTCAAAAGTTTTGATTTGAACACGATTTGCTATGTATTAAAGCTTTTATATGTGGTTATTTTTTTTATTTTTGCTCATTCAGACACTAGCTGTTTTTTTTTATGCTTGTATGGATCAAATTTAAATTATAATATAACTAACTTAAAGGGAAAAATGAAAATTCTGTCATTAATTACTCACCCTCATGTCATTCCAAAGACCTTCGTTCATATTTAGAACACAAATGAAGATATTTTTGATGAAACCCAAGAGCTTTCTGACCCTGCATAGACAGTAATGCAACTGACACATTCAAGGTCCAGAAAGGTAGTAAGGACATTGTTAAAATAGACCATGTGACATCAGTTGTTCAACCGTAATTTTATGAAGCTATGAGAATGCTGACACGTCACTACTGGTCACAAGAAACACAAAACTAGGAATGTTTTACATCAAGCCTAGCATAGTTTGTCATAACGTACCATGAATCCTACCTGACCCCTTTTTTTTGTCTAGCTGAAGAAAGCGTAGCATATGTTGTACGTAATGGTACCTGTTGCAAATGAAAAACAACTGCCTTATCACTGTCGGGTTTGTGCTTGGCACAGTGTGTGTGTGTGTGGTCGTGTGTGTAGAGATATGATGAAGCTGTTTGAATCTGGCAGCGTTCCAGAATGTCTGGTGTAGATAAAGAGTGTTTTCCCTTTCACGTTTTTCCAATCAGTTCTCTCTTAAAGAGGAGGAAATGTGACTATGGAATATGCAATCTGATCTAAAGCTTCATTGCAGTGACCCATCACACTGTAGATCTCATTCTTCATATTGTTCAACACACTTATCTGCCTCCTTTCCCAGTTCCCAAAAGGCCTCCGGTTACACAGTAGCGGTTATGGGCATTGACTTCACTCTGCGCTACTTCTACAAAGTTCTGTTGGATCTTCTGCCCATCTGCAACCAGGACAAGGGCAACAAAATCCGGTAAGGCCCTTCCCACCAAACCCAACCACCATCTCATTTCGGTTAGGTTCTTCTAAAACACTCTAGCGTCTGCCAAAACCCCAGTGTGCCGGCTTTGGTGTCCAGCGTAGTGCCTGAAGCTATCGATGCCCCACAGAGGCTCTTTAAAGCTCTTTCAAATGAAACTAATCAGATTTGCTTCTGTTGGAAAAGAGGCATTCACTTAGTCTTCTCTGCATGCTTCTAAGCTCCCTCTTTTAGGATAGGAGGAGATAGAATGAGAAAGATCTGAGGTGGGGATCAAGAAACAGCGAGGGAGCACTGGACGCAGAGAGAGAAGAGAGATGAGAAGGGAAAAGTGTGAAGGCTGGAACAATGATACTTATTTTATTTATTTATTTTTCAAAAAATACATTTGAATGGTGCTTGCCTCTGCAAAAGCATTATTCCTAGGTGGTTGCTTGTGATTATTCAGCTGAAGTTACAAACCAATTAAAAAAAAAAAAAATATATATATATATATATATGTACACTGCAGTTCAAAAGTTTGGGATCAGTAAGATTTTTGTTCTTTAAAAGACGTTTCGTATGCTCTTCAAGGCTGCATTTATTTGATCAAAAATCCAGAAAAAACAGTAGTAATGTGAAATATTATTTAATTGTAAAATAATTGTTTTCTATGTGAATATATTTTAAAATGTAATTTATTCCTGTGATGCGAAGCTGAATTTTCATCATCATTACTCCAGTCTTCATTGTCACATGGTGGGAATATGCTAATTTATCATAAATTTTTAAAACATTTTTGCTGCTTAATATTTTGTTGGAACCTGTGATACTTTTTTTTTTTAGGATTCTTTAATAAATAAAGTTAAAAAGAACAGAATTTATTTAAAATAGAAATCTTTTGTAACAATATAAACTACCATTTAACAGTTTGTGGTCAGTAAATTTTTATTCTTCCTTTTTTTTTTTTTTTTTTAAGAAATTAATATTTTTATTCAGCAAGAATGTGTTAAATTAATAAAAAAAGAAATGACTTATATTGTTAAAAAAGATTTATATTTTGAATAAATGCTGTTCTTTTTAACTTATTCATCAAAGAATCCTGAAAAAAAAGAATCACTTAAATTTAAGGTTCTTAAACATTAAGCAGCACAACTGTTTCCAACATTGATAATAAAAGTAATGAATCAGCATATTAGAATGATTACTGAAAGATCTTTGGACACTGAAGACTGGAGTAATGGCTGATGAAAATGCAGCTTTTAATGACAGGAATAAATTATATTTTAAGATGTATTAAAATAGAAAACCAATTTTTTAAACTGTAATAATATTTTACAATATTACAGGTTTTTTTTTTTTTTTTTTTTTGTATTTTTGATTAAATAAATGGAACTTTGATGAACTTTGATTTCTTCAAAAAACATTACCAATCTTACTAAACCCAAACTTTTAAACAGCAGTGTTTTTATGTACATAGAAATTTAAATGAAATTTTCAGTTTGTTCTGTTAGTATTTATTTCCCCTTCTAATTTTAAATGCA
Organism: Cirrhinus mrigala; assembly: GCA_036247105.1. Lineage (NCBI taxonomy): Eukaryota > Metazoa > Chordata > Actinopteri > Cypriniformes > Cyprinidae > Cirrhinus > Cirrhinus mrigala. The sequence continues at coordinate 19,875,489 of CM070012.1, read as the reverse complement.
GTTCCTGAATATTTAATATTTGCATATTAAAATATAATATTTAGGCTAGTGGTTCTCAACCAGGGGGCCTCTGCAAAGTTCAAGATTACTTGATTTTTAAAATAATGCAAAATAATCTTTAAAATAAGGTAAAAACAACTAAAAAACTGTAGAATTTGGAATTCTACAGTGTTTTTTTCATTTACTTTTATAATAATAATTGTTACTTATTTTAATCTGTAGATACTCCTAGTTTATGTAAATTAAAAATTTTTTGAGGACAGACTGACCACTGATGTAGACTGTAACAAGCATAATAGTATTATTTTTTTATTTTTTTGTATTATATTTAAATGGAAATCTAATTTATGTTGTCATAAAATAGTCTAACTAGTAGTCAATAAGGTCCTAGTTAAATAAGGTCTTACAAAATGGCTGGTTCAACCGTATATTATTATTATTATTATTATTATTACTATTTATTTTTATATTTTTTTTAATGCAAGTCTGTGGAATTTTTGTGCACTTTTTTTCGTTTGCCATGCAACCAGTCTCCAGTCTTTTAGAATAGTAACAGCACACTTCTGTCTGACACTTCTGTTTGTAACGCAACATTTTAACCCTAAGAATAAACAATAGTAATGCTTGCCTTTGCAAGCGACACAAATAAACCCTACTGATGCAATATATAAAACCAGGGAAGAAATGGAGTGTGATTTTCAGGACTGACTGAAAGACACAAAGGGAGATAAGCTGATTAGGGCTGCATTCCAGACACATCCTGTTATGTTAGGTGCCAGTGCCCCCATTTTTTTTTCCCCTCTCTCCCTTCTTTTCTGTCTCTCTTTTACCCTTCCCTCTCATTCCTCTCTTCCCTCCCTTTTCTTTCTTCTTAACTCTATTTCTACCAGTTTGTCTCTTTCTTTGTCCCTCTTCACGCTCTCTCTGTCTCTTTATCTGTCTGTGCTGTGGAGGCCTCCTTGTTCTTTGAGTTTCCAATGCTATGGTCATTAAACAGGATTAGTGAAGTGGAATGCTTCAGTGTGCCACACAATAACCTGAACTGTTCTGAACTGCAGATGGTACCCTGTGAACATACAGGAAGCCATCTAGTGTTTCCTTCCACCTTTCCCCTCTAAATGTCATTTTGGATCTTTGTACAGGCTCAGAGTGCTTGATCCTGTTTGTCTTGGTCTTTATGTATATGTAGGTGTTTTATCATGGAGGACAGAGGTTATCTGGTGGCTCATCCGACCTTGATTGACCCGAAGGGCCACGCTCCGGCAGAACAGCAACATATTACTCATAAGGTAAGGACCTGGATCTGAGGACAGCTTTACCTCCCTTGAACAAGAAAATAGGCATTTTTAAGCTTTTATTCTTCGAAAAATGGACTGTTTATATTCTTTAGTCATATTATATTTAAAGATTGGTAATGAAACTGAAAAACAAGCTTACTGAGTTCATCATTTTCTCCTGTTTTCTTGACTTCAGGAGCCTTTAGTGGCCAATGACATTCTCAACCACCCCAACTTTGTGAAGAAGAACCTGTGTAACAGTTTCAGTGATCGTACCGTTCAGCGTTTCTACAAGTTCAACACCAGCATTGTTGTGAGTGCAGTTTCATACTAATTTAATATCAGGCTACTGTAAATTCAGTTTCAAGTGATAATCTTTGTTTTTTTTTTACCTTGTACGGTTAGTCAGCTTAATGTATTAATGATGTTATGGCGCCACCTAGTGGAGGTTGTGTTAATGGCTGTTGTAGCAGATGTGCTTTATAACCAGCTGCGCAAGTTGTGAAAAGACTGTTATGAAATCAAATGATTGTTAATGGCTTACTTTGTGTTTTTCATGTTAAGGGTGATCTGACAAACCTTGTGCATGGCAGTCACTGCTCAAAGTACCGGCTCACCCGTATTCCAGGAACCAATGCGTTTGCTGGTATTGTGAATGAGACCTGTGATTCACTGGCGTTCTGTGCTTGCAGTACTGTGGATCGTCTCTGTCTTAACTGCCACAGGTAATGTTTACTCTCTGCATAACTCTGCTAATAACATGCTGTACTAAAAAGTCTGTTCATAAATGTAAATATTAAGGCATAGTTATATTTATTTATTTACACTATTGTTCACTATTGTGATTGCAGGCTTGGTGAACAGAAGAAAAAATTTACTGCTCAAAAACTTTTGACTGACAGATAGATAGATAGATAGATAGATAGATAGATAGATAGATAGATAGATAGATAGAGATACGCCACCAGTCAAAAGTTTTTGAACAGTAAGATTTTTGATGTTTTGTTTTTTTTTTTTTTTTTTTAAGAATTCTCTTCTGCTCACCAGGCCTGTATTTATTTAATCCAGCAATAATACAGCAAAAACTGTAAAATTGTGAAACATATTTACAATTAAAATAACTGCTTTCTGTTTGAATATATTTTAAAATGTAATTTATTCCTGTAAATAAAGCTAAATTTTCAGCATCATTTCTCCGGTCTTCAGTGTCACATGATCCTTCAGAAATCGTTCTAATATGCTGAATTGCTGTTCAAGAAACATTAATTATTATTATTATTATTGTTATTATTATTATTATTATTATTATTATTATTATTATTATTATTATCAATATTTAAAACAGTTGAGTACATTCAAAAATCCAAAGATCAGCATTTATCTGAAATAAAAAGCTTTTGTAACATTATACATTATACCATTCAAAAGTTTAAAGTCAGTATAATTTTTGGGGGGAAAGAAATTATAGAAACTAATACTTTTATTTAGCAAGGATGCTTTAAAGTGATCAAAAGTGATGATACAGACATTTATAATGTTACAAAAGATTTCTGTTTTAGAGAAAGGCTGTTCTTCTAAACTTTTTATTCATCAAACAAAAAACTGAAAAAATTCTACTCAGCTGTTTTCAACTAATATCAACAATAATAATGTTTTTGAGCAGCAAATCAGAATATTAGAATGATTTCTGAAGGATCTTATGACTGAAGTAATACTAAAAATGCAGCTTTAAAATCACAGGAATAAATTACATTTTAGAATATATTCAAATAGAAAACAGCCATTTCTTTTAAATATTTCAGAATTTGACTGTTTTTGCTGTAATTTGGATCAAATAAATGCAGGCTTGATGAGCAGAAGAGACTTCTTTAAAAACTCTTCTTCTTTGAAAAACTGTTTAAAAAAAAAAAAAAAAAAAAAAAAAAAAGGAGGTATTGTAAAAGGTAAATGTTTTATTATTTATAATGATTTTTTTTTCTATTTTTAAATATTTTACATTCAAAATGTAATTTATACCTGTGATGGCAATGCTAAATTAGCCATTACTCCAGTCTTCAGTGTGACATGATCCTTTAGAAATTATTCTAGTATTCTGATTTGCTCTCAAGAAACTTTTTTTTTTTTTTAATTATTACCAATGTTAAAAACAGTTGTGCTGCTTAATATTTTTGTGACACAACCATGGCATTTTTTAGGATTTTTTTGATGAATAGAAAGTCATTTTTGATAAATGGATTGCATCCTTGTCAAATAAAAGTGTATGTATATATATTCTCTTAAGGACCCTTTGAAATGGTTTGAGTTGTTTATCCTATGTAAATATATTTCCTGAAAATTAGAAGTTTGGATGGGACACATTGAAGGCCTCATCCCTATTTTTATTTATTTATTTATTTATTTATTTATTTTAAATGGCAGTAGGCTTTTGTTCTAACTGTGAAGATGTGCATTTTATTTAAAAAAAAAAAAAAAAATTGTTCACAGAATTTGTTCAATGTGAGGACAACTGTAAATTTGAAAAGCATTTTCTGCTAACAGTTATTTTTATCAATTTATAAGAGTACACTAGCAAAAGTAATAGCTACAAAACTCAAATTTAGTTTTTATGGGGTCTTTAAGTCCCTTTACATAAATAGTAGTCAGTTTGGTAGTTCCAGGTTAAAATCCCTGCAAACAGACCTTTTCAGTGTATTCCCATCTTCCTCAGAATGGAGCAGAATGAATGCGAGTGCCCCTGTGAATGCCCTCTAGAGGTGAATGAATGTACTGGCAACCTCACCAACGCTGAGAACAGGTAAACCACTGCTGTTTACAGGACAGCCTTGCATTATTTATTGAAGGTCATGTAGTAGTAGACATTAAGCCCATTTTCATACATATTACACGTTGTACACAATGTGTCAGGATGCAAAGGTTATCCCTTAAGTGCTTAGAGAATAAACTGCCACAATATACAATCCAGAAATTAATCACTGGACCACATGTCCAGATTCTCATCAGCATGCACTGGAATGAATCACACTTAGTCACACACACACACACACACACTTCTGCCTGTCACTTCATCAAGTTCTTGTTTGTCACGATGAATAGATATCCAGCCACCTGTGTCCTCAATTAGCCGTCAGTTCCTCAATAGACATTTAGACACTTTCAGGTTTGTTGCATTATTCCCAGCTGAGAGATCTCAAGGCATTTACCTTTCTCTCACTGTGCCATCTGTTCATTCTAGTGAAAAATTGTACACTTGAATGCTAATAAATGTATTCTTTACTACAGAGATCTGGGTTGCTATTCATTGTGCAGTAATAATAATTGAGTCAGTAATAATAATAAATCAGTTGTTGTCTGCTGAATGTCATTGATCTACAAAACAATGTTGTTTCCAGACTGTTAGTAATTACAAATAGCTTTGACTTTAATGAGTTCCATGTATTTAGGGCCTAACTTGCCTTACTTCTGTGTGTGCCTGCGCATGTAGAAACCCGAGCTGTGACGTGCACCAGGAGCCTTTGTCTTTGACTGTAATTGAGCCCAGTCTACAGGACACTCTGCCTCAGTGCATCAACACCAGATGCAGCCAGCGCTTCACCAGCAGGTACGGCCATATACTGTATCAGCTGTGTGATCAGCCTGCTCTTAGCAGGACCTTAACAGAAACACGGAGTCTCTGAGAGTAATGATGTTTCTCCTTTCACTTAACACAGCTAGTCTCGCATCACTTATTCACAACCTGTGCTGACCACAACAAGAAGCATGTGTGTTTCTCAAGATTATACAATGTCAGCTATTATTAGAGACTGTTGATATCAAAAACTCTGAAGATTGGTATATTTAGCACTCGTGTATTTGCAGCAATAGCCAAAAATACACTGTATGGGTCAAAATTATGCCAAAAATCATTCGGATATTCAGTAAAGATCATGTTCCATTAAGTTATTTTGTAAATTTCCTACCGTAAATATATAAAAACTTAATTTTTGATTAGTAATATACATTGCTGTGAACTTCATTTGGGCGACTTTAAAGGAACACTCCACTTTTTTTTTGAAAATAGGCTCACTGTCCAACTCCGCTAGAGTTAAACAGTTGAGTTTTACCGTTTTCGAATCCATTCAGCCGATCTCCGGGTCTGGCGGTAGCATTTTTAGCATAGCTTAGAAATAGATCATTGAATCTGATTAGACTGATAGCATCTCGCTCAAAAATGACCATATATAATGACGATATTTTTCCTATTTAAAACGCAGCGCCTGAAAGTGACCGGCTCTAAGTTAGATGCAGAATTGCAGCCGGCAGAATTGACGGGTGCGTAATATCATTGCGCCTGCTGCACCCATGGTACGGCAGCAAAGTTCCTTGATTATTACACCGGAATGAGAGTATAGTTCCTAGCCATATTGACCTAGAAAATCACAACTTTTCATTTTTCGTCCGTCTTTGTACACGATGTAACTACAGAAGAGTCAAGTTTTAAATAGGAAAAATATCGAAACTCTTTGGTCATTTATGAGCGAGATGCTAACGGTCTAATCGGATTCAATGATCTATGCTAAGCTATGCTAAAAGTGCTACCGCCAGACCCGGAGATCGGCTGAATGGATTTGAAAACGGTAAAACTCAACTGTTTAACTCTATGGGAATTGGAAAATGAGCCTATTTTCAAAAAAAGTGGACTGTCCCTTTAAAGTTCAATATTTTGTTGCCGGTCTATTGTTGCCAATAGTTTGTTGCACCCTCAGATTCCAGATTTTCAAATAGTTGTATCGCAGCCAAATTTGTCCTATCCTACCAAACCATTAATCAATGGAAAGCTTATTTATTCAGCTTTCAGATTATGTATAAATCTCAATTAAAAAAATGACTGGTTTTGTGGTTCAGGGTCACAAATAGCCTTTAGGTTATCACACACTGTCGTTCTCCAGCCTCTAAGAACCAAATCTGGTTTTTTTTGTATGTTCTGTTTTATTTGTGTGGGTTTTAGTGACTGTTTTGGTGTTCTGGACTGTGAGTGGTGTATGGTGGACAGTGACGGAAAGACCCATCTGGATAAGCCTTACTGTGCCCTACAGAAGGAATGTTTTGGAGGGATTGTGGGTGCCAAGAGTCCTTATGTGGATGGACTGGGTATTTTAGGTGAGCTACTACTACTTAGTCACACTGTTATGCTCTTTATTAATACATTTATTCTGTTTATAATAGCATATGTTGGTAAATTGCATTAATGTGTCACAATGGTCCACTAGAAAATTACTTCTTTTTAGTTTTGCTTCTTTAGAAACATATGCAAGGAAGTTTGCAATTACACTGACTTCATGAGTCACACATTGTGCCTTGAGGATCTTTGCTAGTGTGTATGCTTTATTACATTATTTCATTTCAATATTTGATTATTTTTTGTATTTCTTCATCTCTGTGCAGATGAGGAGTTGGCTTCGCTGAACATGATCAAGAGTGCACCCGTGGGGCCGGTGGCAGGAGGGATTATGGGTTGCATCATGGTGTTGGTGTTGGCTGTGTATGCCTACAGGCACCAGATCCACCGTCGCAGCCATCAGCACATGTCCCCTCTGGCCGCACAGGGTGAGTTTGGACACTTTGAGTCTAAAAGTAAAAGTGAAAGAGACATTTGGGAAACAAAGCTAGGACTGTGCAATTAATTGAATTTCAGTTTCAATTAGGAGTGGGCGATATACCGGTAGACAGAACTGACTGGTAGATTGACTATCCTTTCTGTTGCGGTTACACGCTTGTGTGACGTTGCTGTGCTACGTGGTCACGAAAACTTATCATTTGCATGCGTTTTAAGCATTGCGCTTTAAAAACAAGTGATTTTAAGCCGTTGAAATGCAATCAGCAGTCAAAGAGAGCTCTGAGAGACTGTTTCTGAGCGCTGTCAGAAAGGCGTGTGCATGTAAAGACGGTGAACTGAGGTGTTTTTTTGCCGTTTTACAGGCCTTGAGCGGTTAAATGCACATAGAGACGGCACATTTAGGACAACAGTCCAATGTTCTCCATTGACTTGGTATTACAGGAAGCTGCCTCCTTGTCAATTCTGACTTATAACAAAAAACAGAGCAGTGTCTAAAAGCTGCTATGTGACGTGTCGCTCTGTCTCTATATTTGTATTTGTCAAAATGCCTGTCTTTGCAAGCATCTTCGTAAACACAGTAAGTTAGTTCTTAAGTGAAAGCAAACAGCTGAAAAAGAAAACGTGTGTAACAGTATATTGGATCTGGGCAGCTCTTAAAGTGACAGCAGTCTAATATTCCTGCTGTGTGTCATTCATGTTAATCAAACAACAAAAGAAACAGTTTTGTATGACACAGTTTTAGTGCTGTGTTAAAAAATAAAAAATCTAAAATTGCGTAATGTATTTTGAGTATGAAGTCAGATATTTCAAAATTAAAGCTGTACTTATTAGAATTAAATCTTAGCATTTAAAGTTACAGTATTTTTAGAGTATAGTCTGCACATACAAATGGCCTGGATTGAAGTTGCCAGGCTACTGGAATTGATTTGAATATATGTGGGATTATTAGCAGAAATCATACCATGTGTTATACTCGCAGGGACAGTATGCTTGGAAATAATATTTCACATTTTGATTGCATTCATTAGGCCTATTTGTAGTGCTCCAGCCACCCAATAATAGCAATAAGCTTTGTGCTTTTGGTACTTTTAATATAAAACAAAGTTAGAATATACTCTTAAAATATTATAATTTTAATCTCGTAATTGCTATTAATTAATTAAGGTAATTTTGACTTTATTCTCAAAATATTTTGACTTTATTCTCAACATCTCAACAACATAATTTTGACTTTATTGTGGAAATATTTCAACTTTATTCTCATAATTTTGACTTTATTGTCGAAATATTTCAACTTTATTCTCGCAATTTCGACTTTATTTGCGAAATATTTTGACTTTGTTCTCGAAATATTTTGACTTTATTCTTGTAATTTCGACTTTATTCTCGAAACATTTCGACTTTATTTTTATAATTTTGACTTTATTGTCAAAATATTTAGACTTTATTCTTGTAATATTTAGACTTTATTCTGGAAACATTTTGACTTTATTCTCATAATTTTGACTTTATTGTTGAAATACTTTAACTTTATTCTTAAAATATTTAGACTTTATTCTAGTAATTTCGACTATTCTCGTAATAATACGAATAATGCAACTTTAATAGATTTATTTTTTAACATGGCACTAAAACAGCGTTGTAGTTATGTAACTTTAATAAGAAGAAATATATATTTAATTTACACAGTGAAGAATATGCATTGTTGTTATACAATACTCTATACAATGTATGTAGCATTTGTTTTTTTTTTTGTTGTTTTTTTTTTTGTCCTATTGCTTGTAATTAGTTTCTTATTCTTAGTCGCTGACTGTTTACTCGTCTTCAGTGAGCTTGAGGTTTTTTTTTTTTTTTTTTTATTTAGGCTAGCATTAGTTTTTTGTGATATTGACACTGGTGACAAGAATAATGACATTTCTATAGTATCAAAAATGTTGATATAAAGACCTTATGTATAGCAAATATAACTATACTGTGATACATATTAAAGATAACTGAATTAAAGTCACGGCGAATATCCCATGTTACTTCCATTATGTGACGTATTTCAGAGGGAAACAAGGTATTCAAGGACTCTAAAATGTAGACTAGGACCTTTTTAATCGAGAATTGATTAGAAAGTGACAAGTGATCTCTGACAGAGGCAGGTGACGTCAGGCTGAAAAGGAACTTGTTTCTGAGGAAGAGCAAGTAAAACTCACTTTAATGAGGGGAAAATTATTGAGTGCACTTTTAAAGTGTGCTACTCCCTGTGCTAATGAGACACTAAAGCACAGTTGCCCGTTAAAAGGACCTTAGAAAGATATAAAAGTAATTTAAAGAGCTGAATTCCCTTTTCCCTTGCAGTTGCTCCCTCATGTCTAAGCTAAATTCAGCTTCTATATGTGCACGGGTAGGAAGCATAACTTGGTCTGATGCAATATAAATCTGTTTGAATCAGTTTGTGAGAAATGCTGCTGTTTTGCAGTTTTGCAGTTACATAAACTGTCTGAAAAAGTCAACTTTTGTCTGAATCTGCATTCTAGAAATGAATAGAACAGAATGCTATATTCCCTTGAACTGGCTTTCTTCAGTTTTTTATTGTCTGATGGGCATCCGTGGGCAAAAAGTGATTTGAGGAGATTTGATGTCTGTCTTCTTTTTTATGAGAAAGGCTAGACCAAAGGAGAAGACAAAAATATATTACATCAGATCTGTTCAAGTTTGCTCCATCTTTCTAATCTTCTCTCACGCCTGTCTTTCTGTCTCTCTCTCTTTCATCAGAGATGTCTGTCCGGATGTCCAACCTGGACAACGAGCGAGATGACAGAGATGAAGACAGTCACGAAGACAGAGGAATAAGTAAGATACCCGTCTGCCTGCCTGGCACAGCTTCACACGAACTAACACAGAAAACCTTTAATGCCCATTTTTGCATTAGTAATTACACTGAGGGGTTTTATGTACATCAAGTCTGCAGTATTATACTTTATACCATTAATGCTGTTTTTTACCAGACGCCAAATGGATGATAATCCATGAATTCATTGTGTACAGTGTGCTGTTTTATTCTCCTAGAGTAAAAGGCGAGCATTCATGCTCCACAATGGTACTATGTCATTCTTGTGTGATAATTGCTTCAAACAGCCATGTGGGTTAGTCTGATGTCGTAATTGGTCTCATCTTTAGTGACAATATTATAATGTGTCCCTGATTGGCATTCTTGTTCTGTTGTACATTTTGTAATCAGAAGCATTTAATACCATCTGCATTTACATCACAAAGTTGTTTTAATTAGATTTTGTGCTATGCATATCTGTAAGAACCATACATTATGAAACATCATGCATAACTGTAAGAAATCTAAATGAATAAGAGTCGGTATGTATATAATACTGATTATCAGTGCAAAGAATTGCAAATGAAGCAAAATGTAAACTACTCCTACTATCGATTTTGAAATCCACCTTTTTACACTGAGGACAATTGAAGGACTCAAACACAACAATTAAAAAAGGTTCAAACATTCTCTGATGCTTCAGAAGGAAACACAATGCATTAAGAGCCAGGGGGTGAAAACTTTTTGAATTTGAAGATCAAGGTAAATTGTACATAATTTGTCTTCTGGGACACATGAAAGTATCTTCTGTTGCTTACTAAGGGCAGTACTAAATGGAAAAAATGTATGTATTTCAACAAAATAAGAAAAATTTGGACTTCATTCTGTTCAAAAGTTTTCACCCCCCGGCTCTAAATGCATCGTGTTTCCTTCTGGAGCATCAGTGAGTGTTTGAACTCAGTCCCTCAGTTGTCCTCATTGTGAAAAGATGGATCTCAAAATCATACAGTCACTGCTGGAAAGGGTTCAAATATGCAAAAGATGCTGGAAAACTGAAGAATCTGCAGGATCTGGAGGATTTTTATGAAGAACAGTGCTCAGTTTAACTGTTCAGAACAAACAAGAGACTCATGAACAACCATCACAAAACACAAAAACAGTCGTAGATCATCCAGGCAAACACACTCAGTATTAAGAACCAAGGGTTTCCAAACTTTTGCAGGGACTTTTTTCAAACTTTTTTCACATTGAGGACAACTGAGGGATTTATACGCAACTATTACAGAAGGTTCAAACACTCACTGATGCTCCAGAAGGAAAGACGATGCATTAAGTGGTGGTGGGTGAAAACTTTTGAACAGAATGAAGATGTGTACATTTTTCTTATTTTTCTTAAATACCATGTTTTTTTTTTTCTCGTTTACTATTGCCCTTCAGAAGTTACAGAAGATACTTGCATGTTTCGCAAAAGACAAAATAAATTCTTTTTAGTTTTTCCTTCTGAAGCATCAGTGAACGTTTGAACCTTTTGTAATAGTTGCGTATGAGTCCCTCAGTTGTCCTCAGTGTGAAAAGATGGATCTCAAAATCATACAGTCATTGTTGGAAAGGGTTCAAATACACAAAAGATGCTGGAAATCCAAAGAATTATAAATGATAAAACCCAAACCTAAAAAAAGCAGGTTGACTGGTAGTTTACCATGCTTTACTTAGCTGTTTGTATTTTGGAATTAAAATGCATATATAAACACAAAAGTGTAATATGTTGCTTTGGAAGTCTTTTGGAAGACATCTTTTATAATTTTTCTTTTTTTGTTTACTGAGTTCATCCCCAGTATAACCTTTTATATGAGAAGTATCTGCAAGTGTGTTATTGCCTTTTAAATTTCCTGTACTCTTACACTATGCTGGCCAGCTGGAGACCCGAGTGTTTTATTGTTATATGACCATTTGGCTCTGTTTCTCTCTCTCTCTGCAGTCAGTAACACTCGATTCATTGCTGCTGTTATTGAGAGGCACACACACAGCCCAGAACGACGGCGGAGATACTGGGGCCGGTCAGGGACCGAAAGTGACCATGGTAAGAGTGCGTACGTGTGTGTGTGTTTGTGTGTGTGTATGTGCGCTCCTTCCTCAAAGTCTAAAGGAAAAACGATATTAGTAGATTTGAAAAGATCCTTTTGAAACAAGGGTCAAAGAAAAATTCAAAGGCATGACCATCAAATTTCTCACCTAAGAATATATCGAGAGTTTTATTATTGAAATAAAGCAAAGCCTGGGAGCTCAGTGTATGCTTGTGTTCGGCCTCTATTTCATTGGTGGCTCCAGGCTTGGGTTACATGGAGTCTACAGTGCATGCTAAATCTGCCGCCCCTCAGGGACGAGGCTTTCTGGAGATCATTGTGTAACCAGCAAGAGGAGAAAGGGCAGCCCTATTCCACAAGGAGAGGTGCAATGAGAGACCTGGAGGAAGAAAGCCAGCAAAGTGGGTAGATTGAGAGATGCGAGAACAGTTAGAGGTGGCGAAGACCAAGTACAAAAGTTTCTTCCCTGTATTTTTATTTGGCAGGGTTAAAGGTCGCCTCCCACAGGCTGCTCAGTCATCCAGCTTAAGGGGTCGTTTTAAAGCAATATCGATTCGGCTTTTGAGCGTGCGTATGCAGGAGAACAGCACCGAAGCCTTTTCCTGTGCGCTCTGACTCATTACCGCTCCACCAACACAGAGAGTTTTCGCCAGGAGCAACGTAGATATATGACTACTCGCTTCAGATCGAGGTTTAAAGAATTTCGCTAAACACAAATGTGTTTTCTGCCAGGAACTGAGATGCTTTTTAGTACTTGTTTACTTGCTTGGTTCTTTGATATGTTTAGGGATAGATCCTGATCCAGAATCGGTATCCCAGTTCTTTCATTCTCACTGCAGAATTTCAAAGCTGATTCCAGATCTGCTTTGAGACGGCTCATGCAAACATTGATCAAAGTCAGGATCATAAGCGGTTTTTGACCTTTCGTTTCACCTCCGATCCTGTTTCCAAATGTCACATGTGGCTGGACGTTTGGCCACCTGACAGCAGGACAAAACCTTTTTTGTATTCTTTGTACCATATCTTAATTTAATTTAGGATGTGCCGTGACTGTTATTATGTTAAATTTCCAACCGCTTGTTTTTTGTATGCATTGTGAGCTTCTCTCCCACCATAAAAGTTTAGTTGCCAGCAACTGTCTAATCTATTATTCACTTCAGCTACTTTGTGTCTTTTGTATTGTTGTCTAAACAGGAACGTTAGCAGCTTGTCAGGGGAAAATGGATTTGGGTAGATAACAAATAACATTGACATCAGCTTCTTCTTTCAACATCAAGATTTTAAGTTTAAATTTATGTAAAGGAGGGTGAATGTTTCAGATGATGTAACTCATCAACATTTGTTTCCAAGTTAGTGTTTCTTTCTTCAGTTTGACGCATTTGATTTTGAAAGTAAAGCATTCTGTGTAGTCTCTCAATATAAATTCTGTATGTTTAAAATTGTTTGTATAATAATAGGTGTAGTAGGAAGTAGGTGTTACAGCCTTGTTCCCTAAATGCATGAACGCTACCTTGCACTATTGCCATTACTCTGCACCACAACTTCATAATTATTATAATCATTACTGCTACTGTATCAATACATTTATAACAAATAGCTGTTTTTATCATTTTAATTTTGCATTGCACTGATTAATACATTATTTGTATCCCTTATCTGTATTATTTTCAATATTTTTACATATTTCATTTTTATTAGGTTTCTGTACACTGCTTTTAAAAAGTTTGTGGGCAGTTTCTTAATGAAATGGATATTTTATTTGGCAAGAATGCATTAAATCGATCAAAAGTGACAGTAAAGACGTTTCATGATTGCATGAAAATGCTTTTTGAGTAGTAAATCTGAAAGGAGAAGTCCACTTCCAGAACAAAAATGTACAGATAATGTACTCACCCCCTTGTCATCCAAGATGTTCATGTCTTTCTTTCTTCAGTTGTAAACAAATTGTTTTTTTGAAGAAAACATTTCAGGGTTTTTCTCCATATAATGGACTGATATGGTGCCCCGAGTTTGAACTTCCAAAATGTAGTTTAAATGCGGCTTCAAACGATCCTAAATGCGGTTGTAAACGATCCCAGCCGATGAAGAAGGGTCTTATATAGCGACATGATCAGTTACTTTCATAAAAATAATACAATTTATATACTTTTTAATGTCAAACGCTCATCCTGTCTTGCTCTCCCTGAACTGTTTTTTTCTGGTTCATGACAGTTAGGGTATGTCAAAAAATTCCCATCTCATGTTCTCCCTCAACTTCAAAATCGTCCTATATCACTGTTTTACCTTTTTTGTTAAGGGTGTTTGATCTTCTTTGCATGTTCACTTTGCAAAGACTGGGTCGGTACTTCTGCAGCGATGTAGGATGATTTTGAAATGATTTTTGAAGTTGAGGGAGAAAATACGATTGGAGTTTTTCGACATACCCTATTCTTGAGCCAGAATACACAGAGTTCAGGCAGAGCAAGACAAGATGAGCATTTGAGATTAAAAAGTATTTAAATCGTATTTTTTTTAATGAAAATAACCGATCGTTTCGCTAGATAAGACCCTTCATCCTCGGCTGGGATCGTTTACAACCGCATTTGGGATCCTATGAATCCGCATTTAAACTGCATTTTGGAAGTTCAAACTCGGGGCACCATATCTGTCCATTATATGAAGAAAAATCCTGAAATGTTTTCCTCAAAAACCATAATTTCAAATTTTCAGAATTCTTTGATTAATAAAACATTAAAAAGAACAGCGTTTATTTAAAATGGAAAACTTTTTAAACAATATACACACCCGTTCAAAGTTTGGGGTCAGTACATTTTTCTTCTTTCTTTGTTTGAAAGAAATTAATACTTTTATTCAACAAGGATGTGTTAAATTAATAAAAAGTGATAGTAAAGACTGTTATTTTTAACTTTTTATTCATCAAAGATTCCTGAAAAAGGTATCACAGGTTCCAAAAAATATTAAGCAGCACAAATGTTTCCAACACTGATGATAAATCAGCATATTAGAATGATTTCTGAAGGATCATGTGACACTGAAGACTGAATTAATGGATGATGAAAATTCAGCTTTGCATCACAGAAATAAATTATATTTTAAAGTATATTAAAATAGAAAATGAATTTCAAATTGCAGTAATATTTCATACTATTACTTTTTCTGTATTTTTCAAATAAATGGAACTGATAAGAGACTTCTTGGCATCATGTCACATTACGCTATCTTGCATCTGTCAGATTAGTAAAAAATGAGATTGTTTCTTTAATATGTTTCGAGTTTTATGTGAGGAGTGTGAGATTAGAATGGATTAGGGTGATTAGTGTAATGAGCAACTTAAGTGATCATATTTTTAACAAGTTTCCATAAGCAATTTCTACAAAATGACACAGACACAACTTCCCACAAATTCCCATTCTCAGTTGAAAATTTCTCTTCAGCTCTCATTTTAGAAATAGCTGTTAGCTACACATTTTAGATTCAAAGCTAATTTATACTGTAGCTTCCAAAAACATTGATTGTGATTCCTTTATTTATATGTAGGCTACAGCACCATGAGCCCTCAGGAGGACAGCGAGAACCCGCCCTGCAACAACGATCCTCTATCCGCGGGCGTCGATGTGGGCAATCACGACGAGGACCTCGACCTGGACACGCCTCCACAGACAGCTGCTCTCCTCAGCCATAAGTTCCACCCCTATCGGCACCCCCACACGCACCATCCCCTGCACTTGCACACGCATCATCTCCAGGCTGCCGTCACCGTGCATAGCGTGGATGCCGAGTGCTGATCCTGCCCACCTGTGACCCCAAACCAACCGCCAACCCTGCCTTTGATGCCACCGCTAACTTCATCCACCACCTCCATTCAGGCCCTGCATCCTCCAAAAACGAGGAGAGAAACTTAACTCCAGACTCTCCTTGGGCATCTGCTAATGGCGGTCAGAGGTGTTTTATGCTTGTTGGACGAACATTTGACCTGAGGTCATATGGGAGTGGATCTGGCAGGTGTATACGATACAAAGCTCCTTATTTTTTTTTTTTCCCCCCTCTTTTTTTTCCAATGAAGATGAAAGGATTATTTTTCTACTATTTATTTAACAGGAGTGGAGATGGAGATAACGAATGGAAAAAATGAAACTGACTGACTGACTGAATTTGTCAGCTTTCTAGTAGGCCCATTGTAGGACGGAGCCTAGGTTTTCTCCTCAACTAGACTGCGAAGCAGCCTTGAAGGATTTGATTCATGGCAAATTTGAGTCATACGCATGCCATGAGAATTTGTGGAGAGAGTAAACAAAACATTTCAAGGAACAATAGACACAAATGCCTGCGCTGCACATCAAGGAGACGTGAAAATGCGGCGTATTCTGAGGAGCTGTCGCTCTTTGTTTTTTTTTTTTTTTTGTTTTTCTTTGACGGTGTGAGATGATGGTGAATCTCAAGACACTGTGCAATGTGACCAAGGTGTTCTGGGCCACAAACCCAGTGCGGGATATTTGAAATATTTTAAAGATGACTGGGAGAGAGACTATGCTCAGTCCTGCCACTGTGTGTATAAGCTCTCGTCGTATTTCTGTCTGCCCGATTATTTTACATTTGGTGTACGAGAGAGAGGAACAGAGTGTGCGTGTGTTGGTGCTTGTGTACGTAATTGTGTGCAAATGTGATGGATGTGTGATGCACAGACGGATCGTCTCCAATAATGTTGTCGTTTTTTAAGTCATTAGTCAGTATTGATGGAATGCCATGATATTTTTCAGATCCTTCTAAACCCATGTGCACTTTTACTCAACTGCTTGTCTACTGATATGTAGACATTGTGCTCCTATGATTTTAGAGGGATTGTGTCTATTGTTTTCAGAATGAAATGATATACCGTGTATATACATCTAAAGTTTAACAAAGTAGCTATAAATGTGTTATACACTACAAACCTATCCTCGTCAGACGTGTTTTATTTTGTCAGTGTTTATCTGCAGATGTTCTTAAATTGAATTGAAATTTGGGTGGGGGAAAAGCTATTGAATATGTTTGATTATGATTTTACTTTATCATCATGAGTCAAGTAATCAAACACATAAGCAAAACACAACTTTTCACACATTATGATACAGAAGTCTGGTACATTATTTCAGTCCAGGCATGTCCCTGTGAAATTTCAGCCTCAATCTGTTACAGTGACAGTTTTAAGCAAGTATACCTTAGAGACTGCTGAATCACATCTATGAATCATATTTTATGTGCTTAAAGTTCTGTGCACAGCTATCATTCTTATTTTGGTCATAATAACATTTTAAAGTTGATATTCAGATCTATCGCAGGGTGATTGTGATGAATTTTTCCACTTTGAATGTGACTGCGATCAGTCTGGTCATTATATGGAATCTGCTGTGATTCCAACATAAGCGCAATAATAATTGCACATGTACATGAATTTAGCGTCATATAAAAAGATGTCATATCTTCATTAAAATGTTTACGGAACAAGTCATTTCAATACTTAGAGATTTGAGAGTCAGCTTGTAATTCAGCCACCCCGAGAGGATTGTGGGCTAGTTGTCACACTTTTTACTCCAGTGAATATTTTTCAGGGTGGGGATACTGAATAAATCAATTTCTGTGTAGGCACATGCTTTGAAGTGTTGGCCACACTAAACATTTAAAATGTTACTGCCAAAGTAGAAAAGACATTTTAGTACTCAATTATTAGTTACCAATGTAACAAGTTTCTCTTAGGGTAATTTGCATTTATTTGCATGAAACAAACCGAATTTCACATCTTTTAGATTGTGGTGCTTTTTCATTTTTTAAAATAACTAGGCTGTCAGCATAAATGAAGCAAAATACTGGGATTTATAAGGCAGGATTGAAATATGAGCCTGTTGCATTATGACATCATCAGCCTATTACTGACCTACATTTACAGTTTTTGTGGCGGTCTTATAGACGTAACAGGTAAATACGGTCATGTGACGTGCAGGGCATTCCTCGCGCGCTGCCGCTGCCTGGGATTTGTATACAAGGTCATTAAGGTGTTACAGCACCGCTGATCCTTGGTGGATAATTTTAAACCAAACACGAGGCGTGAGGACACAGTGGGGCGGGCAGAAAAGTGGAGCACTTCTGTTAAATTGGGGCCATGGGAGAGACAGCAGCATTTTTGTGAATCGGCTCTTTTGAACAGCTGAATGAATCATCTATCCACCTTATTCTTCAACGCTGGAGTAAGCCTATGGGCGAGACTTCCTCTTTATTAGCCATTAGCCTCTCCATTGACTTTGTATTTTGGGGGCTGCCTCCTTATCATTTCTTACTTACAACAAAATCAGAACTGCATTTTTGTTAGCTGTCGACCCCCAAAAAACGAGCATTTAAGGACATAAAAATAGAGCGCAACACAACTCTGAGAACTACGCCCACAGGAGGAAAACGTAATCAGTGACAGGAAATGTTCATTTTGAACCATGTTAAATGATTATTTCACCTCCCTATGTGAACTTGAGAGGAGATATTGCCCCTTTTCCTTACCTTCCTTTGGCTTGAGGAATTATCCAACTGAACGGCCCAACATGAAATACCCTGACATCTACAAATATCTGTGTCCTTAAACGCTAGTTTTTTGGGGTCAACGGCTTATAAAAATGTAGTTCCAGATTTTTTTTTTAGCTTGTTTACTGTACACCTTGTCAAACAGCAGCCTTTAGGCATTGTTCTGTTTTTTTGTTATAAGTCAGAAAAGACAAGGAGGCAGAATCCTGCAATACAAAGTCAATGGAGAGCAGGGTTGCCAGGTTTTCACAACAAAACCTGTCCAATTGCTACCAATTAATAGTACGTTATTGGGGTCGCTTCAACCTGTGGACATGAAAAACAACCTGCGGCAACAGTGTTAAAGTAGCCCAATACCGCGGGAAAACCGTGGACTTGGCAACACTGATGGAGAGGGTTGGATTGCAGACACATTGAATTTACAAACGGCCGCTCGCACTCTTACGACAAAAATAAGGTGGATAGGGAAGTAACAATAATAATACCGCGCAGTAAACTGTAGTTTGCACTACAAACAGTATGCGTTTATAATTAATATAAAAATAATACATTAAAATAATACAGCAAGACAAGTTAATTTGCAATATCAAGTAGCAAAACAAGCTGTTTTGGACGTGGGCGTAAGTCAGACCCATAAAATTTACAAATGCCCGAGCCCACTCTAATGGAAAAAGTAAGATGGATACTTGTTCCAATATGCCCTAAGCATATTTTTCTTTTTATTTCGGTTATTTCATAACAGTGTTTATTGTAATTTCATGTGTTCAGTTCCGTTTTTCACTGTAGAATTTATGCGAATTGCATTCAACATTTTTTTTTTTTTATTTTAACTGAAAACGACAGGTTCCAGGCTAATAAAAAGTACTTTAAGTACTAACTCAAATTAGTACAACTTATTCATTGGCTCTCGCTTCAGTGTGATTCATTTAGACTAAAGTTCAACTCATTGAAAATAATTCGATTTGAAAGAATGATTCGTTTACGAGTCGGGCATCGCTAATCGAAGCTTTAGAGAAAACCAGTTGCTCAAGTTTCTTGCTTCTCAAATGTTTCTTTCATTCTGTCATTACTGCAAGGCAAACATATCTTGAGAAATGTGCAAATCGTTCAGTTTAATTACTCATTGTTCTCCTTCTTCTGTTCCTGGTTTACAGTGTTTACCTCTCAGTAATACATATGTATGCATCATTTGCGGAATCAGACAGTTGCGCATAAATGAATAAATCGCCCGTGGATTCACGATGCTTGGGACAACACACACACACATAATGACTCGGATACTGCCGCCCACGCACACTACGCACTCAGCGCTGCTCGCGGTGAGGAGTTCAAGGTTCCCATCACCCCTTTACATAAACACACGCGCGTCCCAGATGCGCGCTCTGCCCGCTCCAGCACTCGCTCGAGCGCCCACGCGCTACTTTTCTGAGCCATTGAAATATTCTGGTCTTTTCTCTCACTCCCACTCAGAGACGCGCTGAATCACTGCTTTAGTTCATGTTCAGGTAATTCTGATGAACGCATATGACATACATGTAAGGGTCTATCTGGAGGGTCCCATATAGTGATGGTAGAAAATCATCCGTGTGCAATTATGAATTCATTAATCCGTGCACTGCAATATATTAAATTGACATTCGTATTTACAGTATAAAGCAGTGCAGAGGTGGTTTACCTTGCAAAATTTTACATTTTTGTATTTTTTCGTAAAATTGCACAGAAAATCTTACGCTTAATAATAATATAATTGTTGTAATTGTTCTCATGTCTAAAAAAAATATATCCAAAAAACAGAAAAATGTGCTATCCCCATTCTTAAAGAGTCAAATGCAATCATCTGTAAATATTGTTGATGTGGGATGTGTAGCTGCCGAAACTGAAAGCGTTCATTCAGGGACATTATAAGGACTCCTGTGATGGAGTCTGCCAGGAGATGGCATTTAGCACACCCACGAGAGACGGCATAAGTCATTCATTCCACACCAGAGCCAGTGTATAACGACTCAAAAGATCTGTCAGGCATGCATGATTTTCTGCAGGCATGCCTTCAGATGTTTCTGCCATACACAATCTCTCCAAGTATAGTGCTATAAATGTCAACTTGTCCATACAGTTTATTTAAGCTTTCATGCAATCATTTTATAAACAATTAGTTTGAAACGTAAAGTGTAAGTTTTTAGACACATTATTGGCAGCTTGTTTGCTCCGTCAACAAAAATAGTTCAGAATGCAGTCAAAGTAGGAAAAATGTTGTGCATCTCTGAGCAACACACAGCAGTGGTGCTTAGTTCACTAACCAGCAAATCCGTTGAGTGAATGATTCAATAAAAAGTCACCTGTCAAATTGACAATCGTGTGGATTCCTATTGAAAAAGCTGGATTTTGTCTGCAAAAATTTGTGACGGCGCCTTTAAACATTGCTAAGCTATCCACCTAAAGGTCTTTGCACACTGAGTCCAAAATTCATGTCCTGAAATTTTCACACGTTAAAAAATAAATACAACTTCATGTTGTGTCAGTCATGTTTACACACTGCCTCCGAAACTTTCGTACGTCATAAAAAAAATCGGATCAGGTTCGATTTTCTGCATTTTTGCATCCGTAGCAAGCATTTTGATAGGGAAGGATGACGAATACGGAAAAAAAAAAAAACCTGGAAAAACATCTAAGAAAAATTCAGACTAGCA
Organism: Cirrhinus mrigala; assembly: GCA_036247105.1. Classification (NCBI taxonomy): domain Eukaryota; kingdom Metazoa; phylum Chordata; class Actinopteri; order Cypriniformes; family Cyprinidae; genus Cirrhinus; species Cirrhinus mrigala. The sequence continues at coordinate 19,854,484 of CM070012.1, read as the reverse complement.
GCTAATGAATCGGCTGTCTCACCCATTCTTCCTAGCTTCCTAGTTCTGCGTTGAAGAATAAGGTCATTGCACACTGGGTCCGAAATTTTAGTATGTGTTTTTATGTCGTTTTTTTTTTCGTATTCGTCATCCTTTCAAAAAAGTTTCAGAGGCAGTGCGCAAAAACACGATTGACACAATGTGAGGTTGTATTTATTTTTTAACGTGCGAACATTTTGGATGAGAATTTTGGACTCTTACAGATCACTGCACGACCTTTATTGTTCAATGCAGAACTAGGAAGCCTATGGTTAAGACCGATTCATTGGCCGCTATAGGTAAATTTTAACATGAAGTATAACAAAGTGCCGTAAACGGTAATGTTTGCATTACCAACCAGTGTGTTATTAAGACAATATATTAAAATAATACGGTAAGATACACCAATTTGCAATATCAAGCAGCAAAAGCAGCTGTTTCGTACAGCTAAACATGGCTGGATGCAGATGTGACAGGAAGCCAGACCCATAAAATTTACAAACGGCCGCACCAGCTCTTATGGAAAAATTAGGTGGATTGACAATAAACAATGGATTTATTTAATTCTTTATTTATGCCAAAGAATTTTGCTAAAATTTCTAATGTGACAGCAATTTAACTTTGCCTTTAAATAACTTGAATAAATAAATACTAAACATACGTAAATATTGCTTAATAATGTTTTAATAAGTGTATTTAATCACAAAAGACCTGCTTACTAGAGCTATTTATTACATCATCACAGACCGTTATTGAGCTGCTAATATTGTTGTTGTTGTTATTATTATTTATTGCTGCTTTCGTAAATATGCTGCTATCCTGTTAAGACCGGGAAAAGAGACTAATCACATTGTGTTTAGTTTTCCATCGGTGGAGGTCGCCAGCTGTACTGTGCTGGGGCTCATCCACACTTACTTTCAAGAGTGCGTCGATGGGTTTGACTCAAAGCACAGACGCCCACCTATCCGCTCTCTCCGACTCACTTTCTACCGAGCGCTTCAAAATGGCGGCCGCTTCATCCATCCAGCCGCCGAGCGTGCACGCGATAAAGCGGGAAAATTCACCTCACCCGGAGTCCGACAGCCCCGCGAGCCGACAGGAGGAGGACGCAGCATCCGAGGGGATCACCATCCTCAGAGATCTTCCGGAACTTGATCCTGAGGAGATCGAGAAACGGCTGGAGAAAACTCGCAGAGAGCTGAGCAACAGGAGGAAGATCCTTATTAAGAACCTGCCACAGGATACTACCAACCAGGTAGAGAGATTTACATACATCAGCCTGACAGGTGAAAGTTACGCTGCTCACTAGTTCATGGGACAAAAGAGCTTTTCAGCAGCTATTCTTAGCGTTTTAAGTATGGTTGTTAGTTTGTTAGGTCAAGATGCCTAAACAAGTTTTATTATTCCATGAGTTTGCCTCTAAACGCATATAAACAGATTAAGCGCACCACGTACGACCGCATCGATGAGAATATGTTTCAGCTGAAATAAATAAATGAATAAAATTGCAAACACACATCAGTTACAAGAAAGTTAAATTAAAACAATTACTAGTTTAAAATACGGATATTAGGCTTCGCGTAAGTAGCTAAACGTAAACAGTTCCATGAAGTGAATGAATAAATAGTGCTTAAACTTTTACGTTCACCATCAGCAAAACCTGTCGGTTGAACTGTTTGCGCACGACCCAAAACGTTATCAGCCTTAAAATAACACCAAATTTCTATTGTAAAAGCACCACTGAAGTGAAACGAAAACAAATAAGCGGAAAATATGCAGTAAAATAACAGCCCGACGGCACCTTTGAATGAACGGGCGCTCCGTCTGTAACAGAGTTCCGCTGAAAACGAGCCGCTCACTGTCTCTAATCTAGTTAAGCGTTTATCAACCTTTTCTTCTTATGTATCCTCACAACCTCATAAATGCGACTCAAACACTCGCCCATTAACTTATGTGCAGCCGAACATATGTTCCGTGTAACTGGTAATGAATTGAGCATGTTAACACTCACTGTAAAACCGCAAAGAGTTTCATTTTAATAAACCCTAATGGGTTTTATTTGATGTTTCATTTGTATATTTTACGTTTTGTTATACTTTGCCAATCGTTCTTTGCTAAAACTCTTAGAGTACGGCTTGTTTGCTTATTAATGTTTCCCCAAATGCGGCGGCTCTTATCCATTTGCTGGTTGTGGCTAGATGTTGTCTGCAGGCATGTTTGCTTATGGAGACAGACAGACTGACTGAGATCCGGTCGAGGGCGTTCAGGCAGGGAGAACAGCACAGCGGTGAGCTGAACTCTGAGTGGGAGATTTTCATATTCAACGAGCTGAGGTGGCTGCTGCCGATGGCATTTCCTACAGAGTTTTCCCACATTATTAATGTCAGTAAACATGTCGGATACCTGGGTCCTTGAGGGAGGTGTAATATTTCCCCAGCTCCAGGAGGAGATGAATGCAGTTAATATCTAATTGTCAGTATCTGCTGAACAGATGACACTGCACTGTATGTTTGCACTTCTACAATGCACAAAACATTAACTTTCGTTGGGTTGTGGGGATTATCTCGTGCAATAGCATTTGTCTTGATTAAGATGTTTAATCCTTATGCATATTATTTCACGTAATGCTGCATGTTGTATTACGGGCACCTATAACCGTAGACGGCACGACAGCGAGTAACAGTTTGGAGAAGGGTGTCAGGTGCACACCACCGCTGTGATCAGGTCACAGAGTAGCGGCTTATCACTGAGAACACATGTCAGGCAAAGCAGCTCGGTCTCTCTTTCTGTCTGTGTCCCTCATTCATACATACACAATCACTCCTGCTCCTTATGCTGAATAATTTAGGAGCAGGTCAGTCACAGGTTTGGGCAGGAGAAATGTCAGAAATGAACTCTGCTGATTGGCTCTTTGTCAGGTGACAACATATTTTGGGTGATCTCATCCCCTCCTCACTGTTGAGCTCGCTTTGTCCACTCTTCCACAGGTTTGTTGTTGGTTTGGGTGTCAGTAGCAGATGTTCAGCAATGGAGTATGGACGTGTGTAGTCTCTGAATACTCAACACAACATGCACACTTACAGATGGGGTGGGCAAAAATGTAATTATTATATTCTATTAATGAAATGTTAATATTCTGTTAGGCTATATGTTACCCTATATGTGGTACATTCTTTATTTACATACACTACCAGTCAGAAGTTTTTGAACAGTAAGATTTTTAATGTTTTTAAAGAAGTGTCTTCTGCTCACCAAGCCTGCATTTATTTGATCCAAAGAACAGCAAAAACAGTCGTATTTTGAAATATTTTTTACTATTTAAAATAACTGTTTTCTATTTAAATATATTTTAAAATGCAATTTATTCATGTGATTTCCGTATAATGTTACAAAAGCTTTTTATTTCAGATAAATGCTGATTTTTGGATCTTTTTATTTATCAGAGAATCACGAAAACATGTACTCAACTGTTTTAAATATTGATAATAATAATAAATGTTTCTTGAACAGCATATTAGAATGATTTCTGAAGGATTATGTGACATTGAAGACTGGAGTAATGATGCTAAAAATTTAGATTTGATCACAGAAATAAATTACATTTTAAAATATATTTAAATAGAAAACAGTTATTTTAAATAGTAAAAATATCCAAAAATTATACTGTTTTTACTGTACATTTGATCAAATAAATGCAGGCTTGGTGAGCAAACATCTTAAAAAATTAAATAAAAGTATTACCGTTCAAAAACGTTTAAATAATTTTTGCCTTTTTCATTTTATTTTAATTTTTGTTGAGTTAAAGTAATTTTGTTGTGCTTTTGTCTTTTAGTTCTTTAAAACATGTCTAATAGTATTTTATTAATTTATTTTAATATTAGTTATTTTAATACATCCAGTTAAACTAAATGAAAACGAAAAATACTGAAGTAGCTGAAATAAAATACATTTTAATTAATAATAATTCATTTTAATTATTTAACTTTAAAGTAATGGTTTTACTTAAGTTATCTATAAACCTAATTTAAATATGAAACAAATTAATAAAAAAATATATAATTTAAATAATAATTTACTATGCAGTCTCCAATCTGGCATTTGTATATATTTGAATATGAAGTCACTGGAATGCGTATTCTCTACCGTGTGGTGGCATTTTGTTCAAACTTGACACAAACAATAAATAAAACATTTAAATATTTAGAGTAAATATGTATTCTTAAACTTTAAGTAAGTGCTCCGAAATACTATTATACCATACTTGAGCTGTAGTCACTTAGAGGTCATTGCATACTGTTTACCAAGTGTTACTGGCTAAAATAAATTGTTTTCCTTCCCCTTCCTTCTGAAGATTAGTTTCTATCTGGTTTCAATTTCTCTCTGTTCTCTCCTGACCTCCTATCACCTTGGCTATTGACTCAGGTCACCACAGACCAAAGTAAACACTGTATCTGATAGTTTTCATGTGTCATTGTTTTTCCCCCCAATATCTGACCTTCCTGTGTGCACGAACCCTTAAAGGGATAGTTCACCCAAAAATGAAAATTACCTCATGATTTACTCACCCTCAAGCCATCCTAGGTGTATATGACTTTCTTCTTTCAGACAAATACAATCAGAGTTATATAAAAAAAAATGTCCTGGCACCCCCAAGCTTTATAATGGCAGTGAGTGAGATTTTGAAACCCAAAAATCTGCATCCATACATGATAAAAAGTGGTCCACATGGCACCAAGGGGTTAATAAAAGCCTCCGGTGAGAATATGCTAGTCTAATAAGAACCAAGTTTTGTTTACAGTTAAGGAAAACCAGTCTCCTCTTGCCTTATTTCGAAAATCACCATCATGTTTTTTTAACAAATCCTTGTTTTCTTACACAAGCGCATAGATTTACTTCAGGAGCCCTTTATTAACCCCCTGGAGCTTTGTGAAGTACTTTTTATAATGGATGGATGCAGTTTTTTGGGTTTCAATATCTTCAAATCCCCATTCACTATCATTATAAAGCTCGGAAGAGCCAGAATATTTTTTTAATATAACTTAGATTTGAATTCGTCCGAAAGAAGAAAGTCATATACACCTATGGCTTGAGGCTGAGTAAATCATGGGTTAATTGAACTATCTCTAACTTTCATTATGTGCTTTTGGAGTGTGAGACAGAGGTCTGACCAGAGTCAAACTCTTCTAAAATACAGTGAAAGTCATGAAAAAAACGTATAGAGAGTACCATAGATGTAGAATGTTGTAGAAATATTAATTACTGCTTGAAATCGACGAATGCACACTAGAAGTTAGATGTTTTTCATAATTCCTGAGGTATTGCACACAAACCTGTTTGTTGTTCTTCCATGTTTGACAGTGCCAGGGCTAGTAGAAAAGCTTGTTCTATCTAGCAAATATAACCAAGGGGGTGGAGCTTCGTGAAAGATGATCTCTAGAGTGAAAATGACAAATTCACAATTTGCATTTTCTGCACATTGCAGAATAAAAGTGAAAACCAGCGTAGTGAAAATTGTGTGTTGTGTAGTGATATATAGTAGCTAGCAGTTTTCATCAGTGTCACAGGCCTACAACACATTCAGACAACATTACACATCTCATCCTGGCTGTGTCTTCTCAGAGACAACAAAGCGTCTGAGTTCTCAGCAGTACAGAATGATTAACAAGGGAGTATATTTATACTCTCACTCTGATAAATTGCTCACTCTTTTGGTTTTAACTTCTTCTAGTTTTAAATCGCCTTGTTAACACAGACTGTCTGTAAAGCATTTGATTAAGTCATATGCAGCATGACCTGTGTTGAATTGGTGAACAGGCACAGAGACATTAATCAGGGGTGGTAACCCCCTCCCTTCTGTTAGCCTTCAGCCGTCCCAGATGTTCAGTTGAATCATAGCAGGCCGATGCTGGTCCTGACAGTGTGATCCATATCTAATGTATCTAGATGCTCACTCAGGCTTTCTGGCCATTTATGGGCCATTACAATGCATGTGTAATGCACTGTGTTAAGAGAAAGCCATAAGTGAGGCCGACTTGTGCGGAAAGTGTCTTGTTGACTCTAATTAGAGGCAGAGGGAAGGAGTGCAGAAATGGCAAAGGAAGTGAATTAGACAAAGTGTACTTCCATTTACCAAAGGACTGTACAGGATATGAAGTTGGAAAAAGTGTAGTTTATGTACTGTATGTAACAGATTAGAATGCATGTCTACTCAATTATATTTGGTTACATATTGAAGAGGATAAATGTGTTAATAGTTTGACAGATATGACTATTTAGGTTACCTCAAAAAGTCACATCTGTCTGATTCTTTCATCATTTACTCACAATCATGCATGGACCTTTTTCACATTTCTGAGTTTTTATAAACAGAAGTCATCATAGTTGGGTAAACTTTAATAGCGGTCAACAGGAGACTACATTTTTTTGCATTCCTATTTGCACAAATAGCAAAAGTAAAACTCCACGATAGTGTTTTCACAACTTTCAAAAAGAAGGAAAAATAGAGAGAGATTGAAACAACCGTCAGAGAAGAGAACAATGTCAAATTTACCGTCAATCCCACAGCCACTGTGTTTGAACAGTCTCACTTCAGCATTGACTAGTTTTTCGTCATTTCATGCAAAGGTAATATAATACAAAGTATAGCGTTATAAATGTACATAAATAAAAATATATATATATATAAAATCTTTGCAGGATTTATGATGCTGATCACCTTTGAAATGCGTCATCACAGTCTGAGAAAAGTGTTCATTACTTTATTTTCTTCTGTGGAACACAAAAATAGAAGTTTTGAACAATATCCAAACTACTATTGTCAATGCAGTTAAATGCAGGGATCAGTCATTCTTCTTAAAGGGAACCTTGGGTATTAAAGGAAAACACTTTTTTTGAAAATAGGCTCATTTTCCAACTCCCCTAGAGTTAAACAGTTGAGTTTTAAAGTTTTCGAATCCATTCAGCCGATCTCCGGGTCTGGCGGTAGCACTTTTAGCATAACTTAGCATAGATCATTGAATGCGATTAGACCTTTAGCATCTCGCTCAAAAATGACCATATATAATGACAATATTTTTCCTATTTAAAACTTGACTCTTCTGTGGTTATATTGTGTACTAAGACTGAGGGAAAATGAAAAGTTGTGATTTTCTAGGCTGATATGGCTAGGAACTATACTCTCATTATGGCGTAATATTCAAGGAACTTTGCTGGTGGAGCAGGTGAAGTTCTGAAAAATATCGAAAAATATGAAAAATATTGAAATTCTTTGGGAACTCTTTGGTCATTTTTGAGCGAGGCTAACGGTCTAATCGAATTCAATGATCTATGCTAAGCTATGTTAAAAGTGCTACCGCCAGACCCGGAGATCGGCTGAATGGAATTGAAAACGGTAAAACTCAACTGTTTAACTCTAGGGGAGTTGGAAAACGAGCCTATTTTCAAAAAAAGTGGAGTGTTCCTTTAAGACTTGTATGGCTTAATATAACATAATGATGTCTCTTACTGAAATATGTAGTAGAAAACCCATGAAAGATTTATGTTATTTAAAAAATCCACATAGTTTTAGTCCATATTTTGGACTATGGGGGGCACCATTATTTTGATCACATGACATAGTTGCACTCGGTGAGCTACTCCTGTTACCTGTTGCTATTTTTACCACAGCGCAACTCAGAATACACAACTCGGAAAATAAAAATTCTGATACGATGCCACATTGAGTCGAAGGGCAACAAAAGAAGCAATGTAAGTCTTCAGTGCTTTCCTAGTGATAAGAAGAGGAGAAAAGAAAGATGGAGAAAAGAAAGATGCCTGTGGACAAATAAAACTTCCTAAAGCCCCACATATTTTTTTCTCTCCACTTTACCCCTGATGCCTCTGAGGCTTTTAGCAGACCACAGCTACTGAAAGAGCTTACAAACTGTAGAGATAAGAAACGCTAGATGCCATCCTGGCAGGATGTAAACATGCTGACGTTTGTCATGACGCCACAGCCACTAAAGGAGTTTCTCAGCATGGATTTCACTCGATATCCGGGGGAGTTTAGACTCCTTATGGAAAAAAAAAAAAAAAAAAAGTACGGCTTTTGGTTAAAGACTACGCTTATAACAATTGCCACCTGTGTAAAAATAGCAACAGGTACCGCCAGTAGCTCAACAGGTGCAACCATTTGACATTATTTAAATAATGGCGCCCCCATAGTCCAAAATATGTATAAAACAATGTAGATTTCTTAAATAATGCAAAATCTTTTGTGGTTTTTCTACTACATATTTCAGTGCCTTTCAAGAGGCATCATTTATGTTATATTAAGTCGTGCATGTCTTGATGCCAGGGATTATCTTTAAAGAACAAAAAATAAAACCATAAAAGTATTATTAAAGGGTTAGTTCACCCATATGTATTACCCTCACGTCGTTCCAAACCCAAAGGCATTTATTTATCTTCGAAACACCAATGAAGATATTTTTAATGAAACCTGGGAGATTTCAATCCCTCCATCAAAAGTCCAAGTAAATGATGATTCAAAAAAGTTCCTTAAAGTATTTTAAATGTAATTTATATAAATCAAGTGCTCTTTTGTAGTTTTTGTTTTTATTCACATATAAACATTGATTAATGCATATACATAGAGCACATCAATATGGTATGGTAAATGGAAGCTCAAAGTTCCTGCTTGGTTTGTTCTCAGATTTTAAAGCAAAATAAAGTGCATCCATCTATCATAAAAAGTACTCCACACGGCTCCATTAGGTTAATAAAGGCCCCTTGAAAGTGATGTGTTTGTATAAGAGAAATATCCAAATTCACAACTATATAAAGAGCTAAGTGCTAACTATCGTATACGCGTTCTCGTTAGCGGATGACACAGGATGTAAGCGAATGTGGTGACGAACACAGAAACCAGAGGAGAGAGCCAAGAGAGCAAAACAAAAGACTGGTCAACAATGAGGATTTGTAAAAAAAAAAAAAAACAAATACTGTAAACAAAACTTGGTTCTCACAAGGCTAGCATATTCTCACCAAAACTTATCACATACTTATCACTTTTCAGTGAACAGTTCTTAAAAGAACCATTTTGAAGAACATTTTAAAAATCTAAAGAACCTTTTTCAGTTATAAAGAGCGTTTTCTACATTTGAAAGGTTCCATGGATGTTCAAGGTTCTTCATGGAACTTTTGATGGCAATAAAGAACCTTTATTTTCAAGAGTGTACGCTACGCCTGTGTCCTACGTTATCCACTGGAATGCCACTCTTGTGTATGTGCCTACGACAAGTTAGAGATTACGGTTTATAAAGTTGAAAATAAAGTTATTTTTATTATACAAACGTATCACTTTGTTTCAGAAGGCCTTTATTAACCCCTCGGAGCTGTGTGGGGTACTTTTTTATCATGGAATGGAAACACTTAATTTTGCATCAAAATCTGGACCAATTACCACTGCTATTATAAACCTTTGAAGAGCCAGGACATTTTATTATATAACTCGTATTGTATTTGTCTGAAAGAAGAAAGTCATATATACCTAGTGTAAATGATGCAAACATTTTTATGGATGAACTATCCCTTTAAATCTGTTCATTATATAGATGTTTATGTCTCTTCAGAAGACATAGTAAACTCTTCAGTTGACGCGGATTCATTTTACATGACCATATACACAGTTTTAGGTCCTCAGCAAAATCATTGTCAGACAGGCTGCCGGCATTACATGAAAGTACATCTCACGGTGAACGGTAACTCAGCACAGCACACATTAACAGCCCCACGCTGTTGCAGTATGCCATGTCCCCTGCTGAATCCAGAAGTCCCTTTGTCATAATCAAGTGTGTCCTTCTGGATGTTCCTTATGACCAGCTAGAGAAAACACAAAGCCAGTGTGGGCACCTCTGGTTTATCTCTGTTAACACACGTTCGGGATGTGACAGCAGGGCCTGCTGTGTGCATAAAAGGGAAGAGGAAGAGATTTATGAGACAGCGTATGTGTGTGTTTATCTGATGGATAACAGTGGACACTTTGTTTCTTTGTGTGGCTGCAGTTGGAAACCTTTATGTTCGTGGCCACACTTTCATTGTATGCATTTTCATAATGATAAAAGAACAAGTTTCTCTCACTCACTGAATTTATTATTACTGAATCTTTGATATTTTATGTTTTTCGTTTTATGTGTTTTACCAGAAAAAAATGTTTATACACCTTTATTTGATTTTAGAAACCCTTCCGAAAGAGACATTTTATGTCTCAGATTCTCTCTAAATGATGGCTGGAGGCCAATTGCAACATTTCTCACATGCGACATTTCTCACATGTGCCAACGTTCTTTCCTCACGCAAATAAAATCATCAGCTCTATACAATATAAATGCATGCAAGGGAAATGATTGCCCTATAAAGTTAACACCTCGTTAAACTAGTTATACATCTCTTAAAATCCCTGGTATGAGGATGTATATTTATATATTATTTAGTCATATTTTGTTTACATTTGTTTAAAGGGTCCTTGCTACAGACTATAGCGCAATATTGCAGTAGATAGATATGATATCAGTAGTCTTAGGTTATTTTATGCTATTAGTGTACTACTGTATAGCTTATTTACAATTTGAGCTCCGGCTCCACTCCAGGTTTTCATTTACTTACCAGTTAAGTGAAAAGAGGAACAATTTGAAAAACTGCTGATGATATAAGTTGTGTAACAAAAACAAACAAACATACAGTACAGTGTAGCATTATTTTGCTCACTTTTTCTCTCTTTTTCATCCCCCCCCAGGAGGTCCATGAAATTCTACGCGAGTACGAGCTCAAATACTGTTTTGTGGACCGGAACAAAGGAACAGGTAATTGGCCTCCTTCAGTCATCCTACCGCTCTCATGTTTCTAATGGTTCTCTTCCATCCGAGCCATCAGAATCCAGACCTCTTGAAAAACACCACACATTTGCCTACAGTACTTAACGCACCTGAGATGTTAATTTCCTGTGGTGGTGAATGAGCACTTACAGAGAATTGTTCTATTTTGATGAAAGGTCTCAGCTCTCTAACTGCAAAAATGTTGTCTGTTCCTTTGAAGTAAAGTGAAGCTTTGAGGTTATTTGAGTTTGTACATTCTGTCACTGTGCTGATTTGTCCTCTTTCTATTTTTGTTCTGTACGAAGTACTGAATCAAATAAGCAGTGTGTTTTAGATTTCACATATAATTTTAACTTCATTATAGGAAAATAATGAATAAAATGTAATGTTATTTTAACTTTAGTCCATCACTTCAAATAATAATTTAATACATCTTAAAGAACTGCCACTTAAGTTGGATTCCAGATAATTTGAATGCTCAGATTGACTTCCAAAACAAACCAAGCTTGTCATTGTCATCCATGCAGAAAACAATTTAAAGTCTAACATATGGTAATACATTCTTGAAGATAAATGTGGGAAGATAAACAAAATTCTCTGAAGTTAAGCAAACTGTATTCTGTTATTCACTTTGAGAAATTAGGAGGAAAAGCTTGTTCACTTGGAAGATTTAGTCATACCAGGAAATGTATGAAAATAAAATTACATTAGTAGCTAATTATTAGCTGATAATGTAAGTATTGCAGTTGCTTTATGACTGAATCATTACTCCTGCTGCAATTATATTTTAGCATTTGTCCAAACATTTTAAATTATGAATCTTGGTTTAGCATATTCAGTGCTCCATAATCATTTGTCTTAACGCTTATCAACCAGCATTCACACTCCTCCAGACCTTAAAAATGTAAACAGACAGCATAAACACTAAATTTGGCACAGCCTTTACCATGTTAGTTCTGGAAACAAGGGTGTAGTATACGTTTAGTCTCGTTCATGAGTACCTCAACCAAGGTACTGTTTTACTTTGGGCATGGATTGATCCGAAAGCAAGTCAAATAGCATTTTTATTTCAGAAAATCATTTCTAAATCTTTCAGCTGCTGTAATTATGACAGTTTCTCTTCTAAATGCAACAATTCTCTCTGAATGTTGTTGTGGTGGAAAACATTGAAACGTTTCATCAAAATTTTGTGCAAGATAGTAGACTCAAACCTGGCTAAATGTTCAATATTCTCACATTTTAGAACTGCTATGATAGCTACAGTGCTAGCAGCGTCTTGAAAAGTGCCACAAGCAACTTGCTTTGAAATGTTTTTGAAAAATCAGCTTTAATTTCTTAATTTTTTCAGAATGTGGAAGGCTTAAGTTAAAAGGTTTTAGCATCATTTGGCATATCTTCATGCCAGAATGAAAAATTGTGAATGATCAAAGCTGTAATGCTTCAGTGTAATAGGGCTCGTCAGAGGTTAAATCTATTCTGAGTTGCACAAAGTGATGGAGCCAAGTAGTATGTGTTCCTGGATTAACGTTCCTTGTTAGTCTTGGAACAATAGTTCTATAACAGTCGTCCTTTCCCTTGAAATTCAAGAGAAATGATCGATAGATAAGAACATTGTTTAAATTTCTAACCCCACAATGTGATTTTATCTGTATGTATATATATTAATTTTTCCAGTTTAACAGCGTTAAAATTATTTAACATAGTTAGCGCAGGGGCGGGGCTAGGGTTGGCCACTCCACTCATGACTGCTGCTTCTGTTTGTTTTTTTCTTGACAAGAATTGCGTTTATTTAGTCTTAGAACGTCTTTAGGACCACATCAAACGGGAGACTTTTCAGACACGGACTCCTCCTTCACTTCAGCGCCAGGTGCTAGGCAAACGAGCATGGGAAAGGTACACGTGACGAGGAGCTTTAGTAGAACAACAGTGAACTGCGGTCAGATGAGATGTTGTCAGGCCGTATGTCAGTAAAAACTTTATCCTGTTAGCCGTTATACTGTGTACATAGCACACATGCTTTAATTGCACACACAAATGCGGCAGCGCACGCTGTAGCCTGTATCATTTCATATAATAGTGCGAATGAAACTACAAAAATGTTAATTTTAAAAAATTAATTAAAAATTTTTTATCTGCAAAATGTTAATTATTTTAACAAAATAAGACTGATCATAGAAAATGCATGTTATTGTTTATTTAGTATGTTTCTCAATACTGTGTTCTTACCTGAATAATCCACAGCTGTGTTTTTTTTTTTGTTTTTTTTGTTTAGTGATAGTTGTTCATGAGTCCCTTGTTTGTCCTGAACAGTTAAACTGTCCGCTGTTCTTCAGAAAAATCCTTCAGGTCCCACAAATTCTGCATTTTTGTGTATTTGAACCCTTTCCAACAATGACTGTATGATTTTGAGATCCATCTTTTCACACTGAGGACAACTGAGGGACTCAAATGCAACTATTACAGAAGGTTCAAACACTCACTGATGCTCCAGAAGGAAAAACGATGCATTAAGAGCCGGGGGGTGAAAACTTTTGGAATTTAAAGATCAGGGTAAATGTAACTTATTTTGTCTTCTGTGAAACATGTAACTATCGTTTGTAGCCTCTGAAGAGCAGTACTAAATGAAAAAATATGATATTTAGGCAAAATAAGACATCTTCATTCTGTTCAAAAGTTTTACACCTGGCTCTTAATGCCTGTTTTTCCTTCTGGAGCATCAGTGAGCGTTTGAACCTTCTGTAATAGTTGCATATGAGTATGTGTTGTAGTTTAAATGAGAACTCCATTTCCAGAACAACAATTTACAGATAATTTACTCACCCCCTTGTCATCGAAGATGTTCATGTCTTTCTGTCTTCAGTCTTGAAAAAATTATGGATTTTGAGGAAAGCATTTCAGGATTTTTCTCCATATAACGGACTTCATTGGTGCCCCGATTTTGAACTTCCAAAATGTAATTTAAATGCAGCTTCAAAGGGCTCTAAACGATCCCAGCCGAGGGAGAAGGGTCTTTTCTAGCGAAACGATCATTTTTTTGGAAAATAAAAAATTGTATACTTTTTAAGCACAAAAGCTTGCATAACACTAGCTCTGGGATGTGCGTCCACGACGCTACGCACTATTGAATCACGTCGAAAGGTCACGCGGAACATAGGTGGAACTACAGTGTTTACAAAGCGAACGCACAAAGACTAAGGAAGTGCAAGTAAGTCAAACGCTGTTTACAAACAAAAAGGTACAACAATGTTGGACGATTCTGAAGTTAGAAAATAAGATGGAATTTTTCGCCATACTCTTACTTTTTTGAGCCGGAGTACATAGACGATGAACTCCCAGAGCCTGTGCTACACGAACTTTTGTGCTTAAAAAGTATACAAATTTTTATTTTTCGGGAAAAAAAATAATGACGCTATCGTTTCGCTAGATAAGATCCTTCTTCCTCAGCTGGGATCGTTTAGAGCCCTTTGAAGCCGCATTTAAACTACATTTTGGAAGTTCAAAATCGGGGCACCAATGAAGACCATTATATGGAGAAAAATCCCGAAATGCTTTCCTCAGAAACCATAATTTCTTTACGACTGAAGACAGAAAGACATGAACAACTTGGATGACAAGGAGGTGAGTAAATTATTTGTAAATTGTTGTTCTGGAAGTGGACTTCTCCTTTAAATTTACCACTATAGAAGTTCACCCAACTATGAATATAAAAATGGTTCATGTGGAAAATATGTTTTGAACTTAATAAGCTGCCATTCTCAGAGCTCTCAAAATAAAAGTCCTGGCACATTCAATATAAATGTCCCCTTTCTAAAACTCACCGGAAAGAAAAATGAATCGGCTTATGCTGATGAACTGCAAAATATTAGCTGATATATTGCATTATTTTTGCCACCAACCGTAGCCAAGCCACACGTGGCTGCTGTTGGATTGAGCCTTAGCTGCACGGTTACTGTAATTACAGCTGCACATGCGGGTATTTTGCACAGTCCAGTGCTAAACCTAAGGCTGATTAGCAACCTGCACCTTCATGTAATGCAGGGATTCTGGCCTGCTAAATGGCGTCAGTGCCTAAAACCCCTGGCAGGATTGCAAACATTCCCACATGCTCTAATTAGCAGTATCTAGGGATAAAGGTGAAACACCATGATGATCTCATCCTCCAGCCGCTCAGGGCTTGTCACCTCCTGCCAGCACCCCAGCAGCGGCTCCGGTGTCAAAGATCAGAGTCCAGCGTGCCTGCAGGAGGTCGAACGTTAATTTTGCTCTTCCGAAATAAGTTGAACAATATAAAAATGAGCAATTCACATGGCATATAGACCTGCTCCTTCGGTTAGAGTCAAGTTTAAATAAAGAGCTGTGAGGAGTGGAAAAAGAATGAGGAATTACCAAGAGAAGAAATGTGGAAAGGCGAGGAAATATTGATAGAGACTGCAGGGAGAGAAAGCAATCAGAGAAGGAAGAAAGAATGACAGCTTATATGATGGTGGAAAGATGGGGAAAAAAAGAAATCCTACAGAAAAAGAATTCTTGTCTCGTCTGGCGTACAGCCCGGAGTTGAAATATGCTCTGATATTCCCAATGCTGGAGGCTTACAGTAAGGGAATTACACACCTCCCCCTTTTTCCTCATGTTATAGTTGCTTCATACTGCATTATGAATGTTCCTAGGCTAAGTGATCTGAACATATGCTTTTAAGGCCTGCCAGGGAAGAGCTGCCTTCCAAAACAAAAATAGTGACAATAGTGGCAAGCTCTCATTTCAAACGCCTGTTCTTAGAAGCGCAAGTCCGCATTGTTACTGATCTCAGAGATGTCGCGTCTGACATGTTGAGTATCAGTGTGTTATTTCAGGTTTTGCTGGCTGTATCTTTGTGAGGTCATTTCAGTCTGCCATGAATACATCTAAGAAACTCTAAAGTGCATCTTGGGAATAATATGAAGGTCCTCAATGCTCAGACTCCATGTAATGGACCTGTCACACAATCACTGATTTGAATCAAATCAGCTCAGCTTTGTATTCACACTCAGTTCTTTCATTTCTAAAGCCTCTTTAGAAAGGGTAAAAGTCACTTGTGTGCATGTGAGTCTCCCCCACGCCTTTTAAATGCCAAACAAGGCTGGTGGACAGCGTTCTCCTTTAGCAGCTGTAGGCCCTCCAGCTTTATAAATGTTTGGATTGTCTGGAAAGGGAGGCAGCCCTTCTTCAGAGTGGTATGTGCAGTCCGTGGAATGCTGATGATGTAAATTATGACCCACACTGTCTGACCTCTAGTGTGCAATCGACCCCCTGTAGATTGCAGGTGTGTTGTGGTATTTTTTTTTTTTTTTTTTTTTTTTAAGGGCTTTTACTAGCAAAGATGCAAAGATGACGTCATTTAGGTTGCGTATTTCAGAAGTTGCACATGTCAGCAGATGATAACCGATAGCTCTCCCCGGGTTTATTACACATCTTTGGGTGGGTCAAACAAACAGAGCAATGTTTGATAGCGTTGCAGAGCCAGTATGTTTACACTGTTTGGTTAAATCAACATACGAATCACTCAAGTTCCTTGGATAAATTATAGGATGTATACACTACACTACACTACACTAGAAGGCTCACCAAGGCTGCATTCATTATATCAAAAATACAGTATGGATAGTAACATCAGCGAATATTATTACAATTTAAAATAACTTTTCTAATTTAGTATGTTTTTAAAATGTAATCTTGTGATGGCAAAGCTGAATTTTCAGACAGTCTTCAGTGTTCAAAATGTGCTTCAAATGTTGAAAATGGTGCTTAAAGGGATCATGAACTGCCTTATAAAAATACATTATAATTTAGAAGTAACAGGCTATTTTTGGCACCCCCTTATCAAAACACTGTTTGAATGGGCGTGGCAGATTCTAGACTTGCTAGGGGTGTAATGGTACACGTATTCATCCTGAAAAATTTCCGTATGGGTTTCTTTTGGTTCGGTACGCATGTGTACCGAACAAATACAGCATTTTTTACCACGGAATTCAAACAATAAACAGCATTTTAATAGTCTTTAATGTGGCATGACAGATCGCTGTATAAACGCCTCAGAGAACCACTTCTGGGACACTTCAGAAATGTGCCACGGCACTCACAAGCATTGAATAGAGTGGCCGCGATCAGCTCCAGTGGCTGTGTCAGAGCCGTAAAGCATCGCAGACTTGTGCAGTTTAAATGAGGTCAGTTCAAATGGTAGAGCGGACCACGAGTGAACATAATCTTTCCTTCCTCTTTACTACACGTTTTCACGCAAAATAAACATGAATGAACATCTCATGCCCCGCGTAATCACTCAATCAGTGTTTCAACCACGGAAAGATATCAATAAAACAACTTCTAAACTAAACTTCATTTACCTCAGGCAAGTCATGAGTGTCCGCAGCTCGATAGCTCGCTAGAGAAATGAAGTCTAAAGAAGAGCATTTCACGAAATATTAGACTATATACTTTTTTTTTATTTTCCTTTACCTGTTAGTGATGTCTTCAAGGAGAAGTTCACTTCCAGAACAATAATTTACAGATAATGGACTCACCCCCACTGTCATCCAAGATGTTCATATCTTTCTGTCTTCAGTCATAAAGAAATAATGTTTTCTGAGGAAAACATTTCAGGATTTTTCTCCATATAATGGACTTTTATGGTGCCCCTGATTCTGAATGTCCAAAATGCAATTTAAATGCAACTTTAAAAAGCTCTAAATGATCCCAGCTGATGAAGAAGGGTCTAGTAAAATGATTGGCTATTTTCTAAAAAAAAATTACAATATATATATATATACCTTTTAACCTTAAACACTCGTCTTGTCTTGTCTGCCTGAACTGTTTTTTCCAGTTCATGACAGTTGGTGTATGTCGACAAACTCCCATCTCATTTTCTCCTGCAACTTTAAAGTCATCCTACATCACTGCAGAAGTACTGACCCTGTGTTTACAAAATGAGCATGCGAAGACGATCAAACACCCTTTGCAAAAGAAGGTAAAACAGCGATGTAGTTGAAGTTGGAGGCGAAAATGAGATGGGAGTTTTTCAACAACCCTAACTGTCATGAACCCGGAAAAAACTTCAGGCGTTTCTTTCTCATTCAGGAGTTCAGGCAGATGAAACAAGACAAGCGTTTGAGGTTAAAAAGTGCATAAATTGTATATTTTTTTTTTTTTTTTTTTTAGAAAATAAACAATCGTTTGGCTAGGTAAGACCCTTCTTCCTCGGCTGGGATCATTTAGAGGCCTTTGAAGCTGCATTTAAACTGCATTTTGGACGTTCAAAATCAGGGGCACCATTAAAGTCCACTATATGGAGAAAAATGCTGAAATGTTTTCCTCAAAAAACAGAATTTCTTTATGACTGAAGAAAGAAAGACGCAAACATCTTGGATGACAAGGGTATGAGTACATTATCTGTACATTTTTATTCTGGAAGTGAACTTCTCCTTATTTATCTAATGTATGTTTAAATTAATCTGTTATGAAACAAGTTATGACAGCCACTGTGTAATTGAATTTATTTCAACAACAAACTTACAAACTTACAGGATGTTTATTTTATTTATTTATTAATTTTTTAATGACACAGTGACCTCTTATATGTCAAAATATCAAGGGAATTTTGATTTCTCAGTTCATGACCCCTTTAAGTCTGTACTTTAAGTACAAACTCTTGAATGGTGGTGTATAAGAAAGTTCCTAAGCGCAATTCCAAATTGCTCTCAAATATGTTCTTAACATTTTTTTTAGATAAAATGTTTCTGAAGAGATTTCAAGAATAAAATCTAAAACTATTTTTAAAGTCTTTTCTAAAATACAAAACATTCTTTACTTTTGTCTGTGTTGGAATATAAGTAGAAAATAATAGAATGTTTTTCTTAAGAATGCTATTTGAATCTGGGTCCCTGTTCTTCTCTGAAAGTTTTAGCAGCATGATAAAGCAGTTTCACTCAAATAGAAGAGACAAAAGGACAGAAAAGAACACAAGTTTTAGAAGATAATACATGATTTATTTTTATTCACATCTCATATGGATGAAATGATTCAGTATTTTTTTTTTTTTCTGGTTTATTGTTTTGGTATTTCTGCACATTGGAATCTGAGAGCTGCTGTTATTGCACTCAGGAAAGATGTTTAGACTCACAGAAGTGCAGAGAAGAAAATAATACAGGAGAGCCTACTGTACATTTAATTGAATTGTCAGTGTCTGGGAAGGCCATTAGGGATCAGACCTTCCTTTATCTCTCTCCCTCACATTTACATGACTACATAGCTTTTCCAGTAAAATAAAGCATGTTGTGAAGTCTACTTTTTGTTGTTTTTTTTTTATTTTTGCTCCTAATGGAGGTTGTAAGAGTGGCTTGTGAAGAAGGTTTTTCCCTGTAATTACAAAACAACAGAGGGTTTGTGTGTGCGTGAAGAGGTACACACTCTCATAGAGGGATTTGCTCCGGGCTGTTGCTTCCTCTCTTTAGGTAATGAGGAATATTTATCTTCCATCTCCTATGCAAAGTTTACTCAAGATTCGCCTCAGTGAGCCCAACAAATTGGCTGCGTGGTTTGAAAGCAATTGTTAATGGCTGCGCATTACGAAACAAAGCCTGTTAATTTAACACTTAGAACCCACCGTCAGCCATCCTGGATTTTCCCATCCTCTATGGTTATAGAATTAAAAAAGCTCACTTGTTTCAATAGGGGCATCCATTCTGTGATGGAATTCTGGAGGAATGTGTGGTGTTCCGGACGGGCAGTGGAATGACAATGGATGCGGTGGGCATGGGAATTAAAGTTAAACAATGCGTCTTTTGTTTAAACTGCACTGTCCTGTAATGAAGACACATACGGATCAAAAGCGTTTACGCTGGCCCAACCACACCGGCTCAACAGGCCTAGTTAACTTAAATGCAAAACTACATAACATAATTGTGCATGTAACAATTTCAGACCATCAAGGTATTTATATAATATTAGTAGATGCAATAATAGCAGCATTAGTCTAGTGTCATTTTATGTAAATGTAAATCTCTTGATATTTTACCTGAGAAGCTTGATATTGACTTTTACAGTATGTTCCTTATCTGTTGTCTTTGATGTTATTACTTTCTTCATGTTATTTTACTGTAGCACAAGAGTCATTAGTCACATTACATTTCTGGCTAAGGTGGTTGTATGACATAGTTGAAATTACATACTGTACTTTGGGGATCTTGTGTCATTTGGAATGGATGGGAAATGGATAGATTTCCTCAGGTATTATGAATCTTAAAACAGAACAAAACAGCAATGTATGGTAGTGCCAGAGAGCCACAGTGTTTCTGTTTTTTTTTTACAGAGGAATCAACCTATGAATAGCTTACTTATAGTTGTCTCTGCAAATTAAGCTCAGATAGAAAAAAGAATTTTAACATCTAAAAAATTACACCCTTCACTTTTGACATTAGTCATTTGCGTCAAATGTTTTTGGAGGATGATCGAGCACAAAACTGACTTTTCTCTCTCAGGACCTTTGATGTGATGATTCATTAAAGAAATCATACTGATGGGCAGCATCATTTAGTTATATAAATCCTAAATATTTCATCTTTTATATTTTATCATATACTGCATTATTTTAGATTTCATATAACCTTTATATTTCTGTGTACAATCAGACTTTTGTGCAGAATCTTTTGCATAACAAGAGATGTGATTAACTCTTAAAATTTAAAGTTATAGTTCACCCATAAATGAAAATTCTGTCTAATGATGTTCTTACTACCTTTCGGGGTCTTGAATGTGATAGTTCTATTGCTGTCAAGGTCAGAAAGCTCATGGATTTCATTAAAAATATCTTAAAGGAGAAGTCCACTTCCGGAACAACAATTTACAGATAATGTACTCACCCCCTTGTCATCCAAGATGTTCCTGTCTTTCTTTCTTCAGTCGTAAAGAAATTATGTTTTTTGAGGAAAACATTTCAGGATTTTTCTTCCTATAATGGACTGATATGGTGCCCCGAGTTTGAACTTCCAAAATACAGTTTAAATGCGACTTCAAACGATCCCAAATGAGGTTGTAAACGATCTCAGCCAAGGAAGAAGGGTCTTATCTAGCGAAACGAAATCGGTTATTTTCATACAAAAAATAATACAATATATATACTTTTTAATTTTCTTACTCTTCCCGACCTCTATTTTTTTTCCGGTTCATGACAGTTAGGGTATGTTGAAAAACTCCCATCTCATGTTCTCCGTCAACTTCAAAATCATCCTATATCGCTGTTTTAACTTTTGTGTTAAGGGTGTTTGTCATCTTCTTTGCATGTTCGCTTCACAAAGACTGGGTCGGTACTTCTACAGCAATGTAGGATGAAGTTGAAATGATTTTTGAAGTTAAGGGAGAAAATACGATGGGAGTTTTTCGACATACCCTAACTGTCAGAACAGAGCCTGAATACGTAAAGTTCAGGGAAAGCAAGGCAAGACGAGCATTTGAGATTTAAAAAGTATTTAAATTGTATTTTTTTTAATGAAAATAACCAGTCGTTTCGCTAGATAAGACCCTTCTTCCTCGGCTGGGATCGTTTACAGCCGCATTTGGGATCGTTTGAAGCCGCATTTTGCATTTTGGAAGTTCAAACTCAGGGCACCATATCAGTCCATTATATGGAGAATAATCCTGAAATGTTTTCCTCAAAAAACACAATTTCTTAACGACTAAAGAAAGATATGAACATCTTGGATGACAAGGGGGTGAATACATTATCTGTAAATTGTTGTTCTGGAAGTGGACTTCTCCTTTAATTTGTGTTCCGAAGATGAACTACAGGTTCGGAACGACATGACGTTCTGAGTAAAGTTTGTTATTAATTGTTGTTGTTTTATTAACACTATCTCTAGTTGCGTCTCTCTGTGTAGAGGTCTTCAGATCTCACCTTTTAACTGTCACTTGACACTTTTTTCCTCAGACTAATGCAGTTGAAATGTCTGTTGAGTGCTTTGAAGCTGCCTCAGTGACCATGACGTTGAGAGTCTTTGATAAAAGTCTCTCTGCGCACATTTTTATCCTCATTCAGCCTCATAATATATAAGGGTTCACGTACAGCCCTGCTGATTTTGCCCAATTATTTTTGATAGGCCATCAATGTTCTGGCCTTTCATGGGCCACTGCACTAGGTGTAATCGAGAGGGCTCATATAGGCCTTTTTGTGAAGCTTTTTTTTGGTTTTCTAGCATATTTTTAAAAAGCAGCGATTAGGGATGGTTGTGGCAAGGTATCTAATTAAGTGATTAAACCCTTTTGCTTTTTGTGTTGTCGCTTTGCCTTTGTATTCATTTACAAGGTGAAAACAGGCTGGTCGTGACTGATATGAGGTCATAGAAAGAGCTAATTTATAGATGGTATTTTTGATAGCAAGCAAAGCTGCGCAGAAAATGACGGAAAAGCTTAATGGAACAGAATAGCTTGGCAATGACGAGTTTTTCTGCTGAGAAAAAAACCCAATTATGTATTATATTATATTATATTATATTATATTATATTATATTATATTATATTATATTATATGACAAGCAGAACAACAACTTGATGATGTCAGATCTTTCATAGATTTTTTTTTTTAACATCTAGCAAAGCTGTCTAGACAGTGGCAGAGATGCTTTATTGCAAATAATTATTATATTATATTATATTATATTATACCACAGTTCTTTCTGGTCTTCGATTCTGATTAGCTGAGAGGAGTGCGATCTTCTAGTGATTTTGGAAATCCAACAGTCTTACTATTTGTGTCACTCCCTTTGCGGTCTTTTTCACAACAAGTGTCATGGCAGACTCACAAATCCACTGTAATTTTTAAAATAATACTGTTTTTGTGTCACGGAATGTAGTTTTAGGAGTTTTTTTTAGTCGAGAATGTACTTGTTTAGATTTCAAATATGCGGTTGTTTAATAAAGATCACGTCTATTTGAAAATTTGCTTTAGTGTTTTCGGAGATGTGAGCTCCAGGGTGTCAGCAGCCATTCAGCACTCAGAATTTGCCACTGGCTCTGATGTCTCTATTGTGGTTAAACATGAGATATAATTCATTTTGAATAAATTCAACAGTCTTTGGTCTCATTAATCTATTATTTGTTCCAGAGCAAATAGTTTTGGCTGAGGGTAAAATCTCATCACGTATTTAATATAACTTTAATGCTTTATATCAGAGTGCTGCCTTTGTACTTTTGACTGAATTGCCTTGCAACTTTTATGATGGCTGAGTCATGATGGCTTTTATAATGAGTGAGTCAGAAAAACTTGTTATTTTTACTTTCAGCAACACCTTATAAGGCTGGCCGCACACTAGACAATTTTACAGTTCTTAACCGATTTTCAAACCATGGGAGACCACAGCCATGAAGACAGTTTCAACTAATTTTTAGCCTTAAAAGACTCTGAATGCGCACACTAGACGATTCGACCAGACCGTGAGACCACACACTTGTTGATTGTAGGACCGATTTCACAGTGACACGTGATCTCACGGAGACTCGCAAGATCAAACATGACTAGAAAAGAATATGTATAAAAAAAGAATATGTGATGAATTCTGCTTTCGTGGCATTTTTGTAGCTGCCAAGTTTCAGCTATAGAAGCCCGCAACATCCGGTAAGTGACGCTTGCTCGCTCTCATTGGCTATCGTGGGTCTCACGTCAGAGGGAGCCCAGTCGAACATTTTTGATATTTATGATTTGAGTTTAGGGACACTCCGTCTTGATCGGGAGCAGTTAAATAATCGTAATGACACCACGCAACAGATTTTTGGACAAAAAATAGTTTGAGACAAGCCTCGACTCGGGCCACGTCCCCCGATCACTCGGGGGTGCAAATCGGGCTTAAAATCGTCTAGTGTGCGGATAGCTTAAAAAACAGCCAACAAATGCACTGAGCAGCGCTGTCATTGGAAATCACCTATAATATGAAAGGATAGTACGACAAAGATTTCCTTAGCAGGCATTCAAACTAATGTTTTGTTGTGAATATGAGATTGAGGTGAAGAATGAATGCTGTATCAGATAGGGATGCACAGAATCTTCGGCCGCCGAAAGAGAAAACCGTCCGAAAATATGAGCCAAAAAAAAAACAAACACTCTCTCTCACTCTCTCTCTCTCTATATATATATATTTAGGCCTATATATGGCCCGCAGTGGTGTGAAGCTCCGCTCAATATTCCGATCTATAAATGTGAGTTCCGCTCGTGTACCGCTTGCTCATGTCCCGCTTGCTCATGTCCACTGGAAAAGCAGAGTCCTCTCAAATAAGGCGGCGATAGGAAATTTCTATGTATTATAATTGTTCCTGTTTGCAGTAGCACTGCTGTGCTCTAACATGCTGTAGTAGAGCTGTACTGGGCAACACTGGTAAAATGTAAAAATATTTGATTCTGTTGCATAGAACTAATTAAAAATAATATATTGATATTTATTATTATTATGTTTTCTGTGTGGTTATTTTATTGGCTTCTGTTTTTTTTATTATTTAGTATTATTGAGTTAAATTAAAAAAATTAAATAAAAAAATATATATTATTTAATAAAATTGTAAATAATTATTACAAAGCATTTTCGGTTTCGGTTTTCGGTCAAGTGCATCCAGAATTTTCGGTTTCGGTTTCAGCCCAGAATTTTCATTTTGGTGCATCCCTAGTATCAGATGCAGGTAATCACACTCGCTCAGTCCTTCTCTCTCTCATAATACTCTGCATAATAAAGTGAGCTTTTAATATAGCAATTAAGCAACTCAGTGTTTCTTTGTTTCTTGTTCTAAAGTGTTTGTCTTGTTCAAATTAGTAACGGAGGCTTGGGTTCAGCTGTTCATTGTCAACTTGAAATTTAAATCCATGGCAGAAGGAAGTAGTTTGCACAAAAGAGGGTTTTTAAAGACACTCTGTTGTTGTTTCGTATGTATTTACACATTCGTGCCATCGAACTGTTGTATAAACGCAATATCACACGAGTAGCTGTGCAATATGGCTGTATATCGATAGACCCGCTGTGATTACCTATTGCCGAATAATGGCCGTGCCGATATACAGCCATAACCCACAGCTACTCGTGTGATATTGGTCATTTATATTATATATTATATATTATATATTATATATTATATTATATTGTATTATATGACCAGCAGAGCAACAGCTTAAAGGAACACTCCACTTTTTTTGCTAATAGCTTAGCATAGATCATTGAATCAGATTAGACCGTTAGCATCTCGCTCGATGCTGACGGTCTAATCTGATTCAATGATCTATGCTAAGCTATTAGCAAAAAAAGTGGAGTGTTCCTTTAATGCTGTATTAAGCTTTCTGCCAGACTGAAGTTTGCTAAAAGCTCACCCTGTGCGCCACAGTGGGTGACTACAGCTTTATACTCCTTAGAACAGTTGTTTTTCTCTTCATTTTTATTTTTTTTTTTTACTTTGTCAGTCCTGGATGTAGTAACATATTTAGAATGCATTGTCTCCCGCAGTACAGATCCTTCAAATATGGACGTTTATGCAGACAATAGCATAAAAACGCTCAGCCATCAGTTCAGCATCTCAGGATTCTTCTCATGCCTGTGACAGCACTTCACTGATCTCTCTCAACAGTGGCTTATCACGCAGAGAGACAGCACAGATAACAGCTGAATTCAAGTCCCAAAGGGAGGAGAAGAACACCATTAGAAGCCCACATGCTGTCATTTCACGCCTCAATTCTTGTTATGTGCGCTGTTGTTTGCTGTGCCCAGTTTCTAAATGACTGATTTGCAGCCCTGAAATTAATTGCCGTGTGAGCGTTCACATTCACTCCCAACGGACAGTTCATCAGCATGTACAGTGACAAATCATAGCCGATAAAAATGCTTCTATCTGACATGCGTGATCTATGAGGGAAACACACCGGAAATGGCTGCCCACTCCGTTGGCTCGTGTCATGTTGAAGTTGTCCTTCGAGAATCACAAATTGGGAGAAGAGCATTGTGTTCGGTCCTGCTGACACTGATTTATATAATCATAGTTAAAGAATCGCACAAAAACTTTTAGGACTGTTTTAGACCTATTTTGCATTATTGTCAGGAAAATATATATTTTTTTCATTTTATAAAATTTGTTAAAATATTATATTAATTATTTTTATTATTAATAATTATTTTTTATTAATTAATATTTTTAATATTTTTAGTCAGATAAAGGGAGTGCAACACATACTACTATGATGTATAAAAGCATACTACTATGATGTCTACCTCTTTTTTGCATCACAGTATTGACAAGCTGTTTTTTTTTAAGTTAAAAGTAATTTCTGTTTTCTTTAGTAACATTTTTGAGGTGAAATATGACATGATATTTACTGGTTTAGACCCGTTTATTTAGGTGCTGCATGTATTTAGGTGATGATAAGATGTGCGTCATTTAAACAGCATGAGCACTCCATCAGAACAATCACCCAGCGTGCATCTCAATCTCACAGATGATGAAGATCGAGAGAGGGGGCCGCAAATGGATCCAATAGCGGCGTGGGGGTCTCGTTGTCCACTTGAAGCTTTAGAGGGGCTTTTTACGGGAGCGTGTGGGAGTTACTGCTCGGCCCGACAACCACTTCAGCCAGATGACTGATGCTGGGAAAGCAGAAGGAGATCATCATTAATTGATGCAGTGGCAAATGTAGGCGGCTTTGGAGAAGGAGCACACACACACTCTCACACTCAAACACGAACACACAGGAGGACAAAGGCCAAAGTCGTGGCTGCTGAAGAGCAGAACACATTTGAATATTGAGCCTGGATAATGCTAGCATTTAACCGCTCCATTATCGGGCATCTTTGCCACATGGCTGGAAATGGGAACAGCGATGTCGTTTAGTTTGGTTTTCTGTTTTGACTCTGTCTTGTATGCAAGGGTTTTTCAGATTTATTTTGGATGTGTTGTACTGTATGTGTGAGGAGATTTTATTTAGGGCACTAATAGTGGCGGGTCCTTCAGCATAGGCTCATTGGAAAAACATGCATTTACCTACGTTGTTGAAAGACTACAAAAATGTACCTGCTAAAATGAACACTAGTGGCGGTAAAATACCAACCACTTTTATACCTTTTCACACAAATTATAATTACGGGGGGATTACTGATAATGTGCGGTTCCTGCACAATACTATTTTATGACCTGAAAATTATTTTTCCAGAGTGCATGATTTGTAAACTAATACATTTTGACATTAGCATTTGCAGCTCTAAGGCTTTTCTAATGTGGTAAACTTGCTCAGTAGCTCACCCGGTACAGCATCGCACTTGCAAAGTGCTGAGGTACAAGCCCTTCAAAACATGTCATGATAAAAGAGCTGAAATTCTTGTATTATTTTGTTCCATCCAGTCATTGACTCTAAACACATTTAATTCAGTGTGCAAATATTAGAACTATAGAGTCCTATGAAATCATTTTATTTTTTTATCAAATTCCATTTTTTTTTTCCAAATTCCTTTTTTCCATTTTCATTTTCTGTTTTTTTTTTTTTTTCATTTAAATATTTTTAGACTCATTTTTAAAGGATTAGTTCAATTCCAGAACAAAAATTAACAGTAATTTACTCACCCCCTTGTCATCCAAGATGTTCATGTCTTACTTTCTTCAGTCATAAAGAAATTATGTTTTTTGAGGGGAAAACATTTCAGGAATTTTCTCCATATAGTGGACTTCTATGGTGTCTGAGTTTGAACTTCTAAAATGTTTTAATGCAGCTTCAAAGGGCTCTAAACGATCCCAGCCGTGGAAGAAGGGTCTTATCTAGCACAAAACAATTAGTTATTTCCTAAAAGAAATTGCAATTTATATACTTATATAACCTCAAATGCTCATCTTGTCTTGCTCTGCATTGTGCATGCATACTCTGTGCACTCTAGTTCAGTACAGTTAGGGTATGTCGAAAAACTCCCATCTTATTTTCTCCTCCAACTTCAAAATCATCCTACATCGCTGCAGAAGTACCGACCCGGTGTTTACAAAGTGAATGTACAAAGAAGATCAAACGCACTTTACAAAAAAGGCGATGTAGGATGATTTTGAACTCTAACTGTAATGAACCGGAGTGCACAGAGTACGCATGTGCATCACAGAGCTAGACAAGACAAGCATTTGTGGTTAAAAAGTGTATAAATTGCAATTTTTTTTTTTTATTATTGTTAGAAAATAACCAATTGTTTTGCTAGATAAGACCCCTTTAGAGCCCTTTGAAGCTGCATTTAAACTGCATTTTTTAAGTTCATGCTCGCAGGCACCATAGAAGTTCACTATATGGAGAAAATTCCTGAAATGTTTTTCTCCAAAAAACATCATTTCTTTGTGACTGAAGAAAGAAAGACACGAACATCTTGGATGATAAGGGGGTGAGTAAATTATCTGTAAATTTTTGTTCTGGAAGTGAACTAATCTTTTAATGGTTTAATTTTATTTTATTTTAAAAAAGCATATTTTATTAATTTATTTTATTTAAAATATATATATATATATATACATATATATAGTTTTATTTATTTATTACATTTTTTTTCCAGACACTGTTTTGTGTATTTACGATTTTCTGGTAAATAAATTCTGATAAATAATTTTTCTGGTGAATATTCCTTTAAAAAAGATGTTTTAATAATTTTATTAGTAGTAGTGGTACTGTCATTACATTACGTAATATATTTCTGTCACAGTTTATTCAAGTTAAACCGAACTTTTATTTTGACAGGTTGCTTTGAAGACATTTATGTTTCTGTTTTTATATGATATGACGATAGTCTTCTCAAAAGAAATGGTAAAGTGCTCATGAAGTGACTCTCAGAGCAGTTCTAGATTATGTTTATGTGTTCATCTACTCATATATTGAGGCGGCAGAGACCGAAAACACCATGAGAGTCTCGCACGCTTCAGTACGTGTGCAGAAAACGAAACCAAGCGTCTGTGCCATTCATTCACACAAGCAATACAGATTCATATTTAAATAGTATTTTTGCAGCTTACTTTTCACAGACACTAGTCCATATTGTGTTTTAAGTGTGCTGACCTACTTTTGATTTATTCCTCCAAAAATTTGCAAATTCAAAAAATGTGCATTATACAGTTCCAAAATTCCATTTTTATGACTATTCTGCGATTCCATCCGCGTTTTCTTAGGGCCTGCTGCTACACAATTAATTAGGAATATAAATTTATGCAAGCAAAAACTGATTGTGATGGAATTAAAATACCACTTCTTATATAAAGGTAATAGGACGAACAAGTAGTTCAACAAACCAACTTTTTATTATACCCAAAACCTGTCTATTCAATGCATTTTTTTTTGTCATATTAAGTCATATTATGTTGACATCATTGGACAGCTTTTCTAACCAGAGTGCATGAGGCAGGTAACACTGGTGATCGGTTTTACTTCCACATCTTAAATTAAACCATTTTCAGAGCATTTTGGTGTATTGTATTAATGTATTAATTTCCAAAGCTTGTTTTTAAACGAGTTTGTCTGTTTGTTCTTTTGCATGTTCATCAGAATACATACTCCAAATCTACAGTACGGCAGCTGTCAGCTTTGTTGGGTGTTTTCAGTGGTAATTGACATGCTGAGATATAGCAGGTGGATGCCAAAATGTATGTGTGTGTGTTGTAGCAATATATTGAACGTTAGGTCAGGTGACCTTAGAAATGATATAGTTGCAACTACAGGTATGCATGCGTGTTTGTGTATCTCTGACCTGCCAGCTGACACACCATAAAGCAGTAGTTGGATCACAGAGCGTCTGTCTGCGTATTTGTGATAGTGTGTATGTGGGCCTGCCTGAATGCTTGATAATTGACATGCTGTAAAGCAGCAGGGGAAGGCTTGTTTGTGCTCTGCCGCTGAAGGCAGCGAATGGGGGGAGGACACTCTGTCAAGGCACAGCCTGAAGGACCCAAACTTGGCCCGGCACTGATGGCCTTGGTCTGCTAAGATATTGCAGCCATCTGGTAACGACACCCAGTCTGAACGGAGCCTAACAAGCCATAACGAGCACAGTACCAGGGCAGAGCTGCGTTGTCTGCTCTTTGCCACAGACCTAGTTGTAAACTAAAACCACAGTGATTGCATTTGTCTGTCTCACAGTGGCTAAATCCTCATTCACGGTGCTGCAGCGTTTAGCATGGCATATTAAGGATAGTGCAAGTCAGAGGCGTTTCTAGGATTTCACTCAGGGAGCTCAGCTTGCTCAAATGACAATATTTAGTTGCAGTTTTTGATTTTTAGGGCTCTGTTTACACCTGATATTAAAATGTGTTATTAAAATCCAAGTGGACAACTGGACAGTGCTAAATAATGAAACGGGGGTGTGAAACGTTTTGAGCTTTTCCACTTTTGACTACTTCAGATGTAGTCAAAAACACATTAGACCGGGTTGCTTTCATAGTTTTGACTCTTATGTGGTTAAATGCATTCAAACAGCCACAAAAACCAGTTCTGCTAAAATTGTACGTTTGGTTTAGAGGCGAAAAATGTAACACAAACTCACAACATTAGATGTAGTTTTTGTGGCTATCAGAGCAGAAACGAAAGCATTTTCCGTTTTCTCCATTCACATTCATAAGTAAATTGCATAAGCTTATTTCACTGTATTTGATCAGAAGCCCATACAAAGAAATCAGCAAAGTGGTTTAAAGGATTACGTAGTTCACTTCCAGAATAAACAAGTCCTGATAATTTACGTCTATGTCATCCAAGATGTTCATGTCTGTCTTTCTTCAGTCGAAAAGAAGTTAAGGTTTTTGAAGAAAACATTCCGGAATGTTTTTCCATATAGTGGACCTTTAATGGGAATCAATGGGTTGACGGTCCAAATTGCAGTTTCAGTGTAGCTTCAAATGGCTCTACACGATCCCAGCCGAGGAATAAGCGTCTTATCTAGAGAAAATTACATTTCTATACTTTTTAACCACAAATTCTCATCTTGCACTAGCTTGACCTCATGAGTTACGTAATTATGCACGTGTGACATTGGTATACACTCAGTGTTTATAAAGCAAACGTGCAAAGAAAGTCAACCACCCTTTACAATAAAAAGGTAAATCAACGATGTCGGACGATTTTGAAGTTGGAGGAAAAAAATGAGATGAAGTTTTCTGCCCTTCCTTACACTTTTGAAGCAGAGTACACAGGTGAAGTGAACTGAAGTGAGCATGACCTTTTCAACATGATTACGTCATGTGATTAAGTCGTGGTTAAAAAGTATAGCAATTTTATTTTTATTTTTTTAGAAAATAGCTGATCATTACGCTAGATAAGACCATTTATTCCTCGGCTGGGATCGTTTAGAGCCCTTTGAAGCTCCACTGAAACTGCAATTTGGATCTTCAACCTGATCCCCATTGAAGTCCACTATATGGAGAAAAATCCTGGAATGTTTTCTTCAAAAACCTTAATTTTTTTTCGACTGAAGAAAAAAACTTGTGATCTGATCGACCAAAACACATCTAAATACCAAGTGTAAACAGAGCCTAGAATGAAGATTTGATCATGCAGCATTTTGCGATGAGAAATGTTCCAAACTTTAAAGGATTAGTTCACTTCCAGAACAAAAATTTATAGATAATTTACTCACCCCCTTGTCATCCAAGATGTTCATGTCTTTTCTGCTTCTTTCTTCAGTCGATAAGAAATTATGTTTTCTAAGGAAAACATTTCAGGATTTCTCACCATATTGTGGACTTCTATGGTGCCTGTGAGTTTGAACTTCCAAAATGCAGCTTCAAAGGGCTCTAAATGATCCCAGCAGAGGAAGAAGGGTCTTATCTAGTGAAACGATCGGTCATTTTCTAAACAAATTGACAATCTATATGCTTTTTAACCTCAAATGCTCCTCTTGTCTAGCTCTGTGGGAACTCTGTTTATTCCGGACAGTTAGGGTATGTCGAAAAACTCCTATCTTATTTTCTCTTCCAACTTCAAAATCATCCTACATTGCTGCAGAAGTACCAAGCCAATGTTTATAAAGTGAACATGCAAAGAACATCAAACGGCCTTTACAAAAAAGGTAAAACAGCGATGTAGGACGATTTTGAAGTTGGAGAAGGAAATGAGATGGGAGTTTTTCAACATACCCTAAGTGTCTTGAACCGGAATACACAAGAGCTCACTCAGAGCTAAAGAAGATGAGCATTTGAGGTTAATTTTTTAGAAAATGTCAGATCATTTTGCTAGATAAGATCCTTCTTCCTCTGCTGGGATTGTTTAGAGCCCTTTGAAGGTGCATTTAAACTGCATTTTGGAAGTTCAAACTCGCGCGCACCTTAGAAGTCCACTACATGGAGAGAAATCCTGAAATGTTTTCCTCAAAAAACATAATTCCTTTATGACTAAAGAAAGACATGAACATCTTAGGTGACAAGGGGGTGAGTAAATCATCTGTAAATTTTTGTTCTGAAAGTGAACTTCTCCTTTAACATTTTTATGAGTCTGAATCATCATGA
The DNA here is from genome assembly GCA_036247105.1 of Cirrhinus mrigala. Lineage (NCBI taxonomy): Eukaryota > Metazoa > Chordata > Actinopteri > Cypriniformes > Cyprinidae > Cirrhinus > Cirrhinus mrigala. The sequence goes on along the minus strand of CM070012.1, from coordinate 19,822,127 downwards.
TTTCTTTCTCATATTACATTCCAGCTTTGGTGGCTTATACACTGCCATTCAAAAGTTAAAAAAAAAAAAAAAGTCTCTTATACTCACCAAGGTTGCTTTTACTTAATCAAAACTTTACAGTAAAACTAATAAAGTTAAAAAAATGAAATACCTTATCTATTTTAATATGTATTTTATTCATGTAATTTATTTCTGACATGGCAAAACTGATTTTAAGCAGCCATTAGTCCAGTCTTCACTGATCTTTCAGATACTGTTCTAATTTGTTCATTTGGTGCTGAAACAACATTGCATATTATTGTGTTTTTTTTTTTTTTTTTTTTTTTTTTTGAAAACTATGATTCAGAATTTTTTTGAATGATTCAGAATTTATTTAATTTTATTTGTAACAATGTAAAAGTCTTTACTGTCACTTTTGGACCCATATTTAACACATTTAGTAAACATCCTTGCTGAATAAAACTATTTATATACTATTTATTTATTCATTTTTTTTTTAGAGTTTTGGTCTTAAAAATGTCAGATAGACATTTTTAAAAAATATTATAATGGTAAACTATCATTTGAGGTACAACGGCTATATGGTTTGTATGTTTTTTTTTTTTTATTCAAGCATGTTACTGAAAGCAGAGAGGGTCAGTTTATCTTTTTTCACTTATCCTGTTTTCTTTTTTTATTCTGCAAAGCCTATTTTTACTCATGTTTTGCACTCTGTGGGTGTTCTTTTTGGACCCTGACTTCAACATTTCCAAAACCAGCAAAGTAACAATCATGTAATATTCCTCTCTCCCAATTTTTGCTTGTGTGCCAATGTTTACCCTTCCGCCTGCCAAAAGTGGCACAAGGTTTCTGACCCCTAAATTTTTGTGTTAGCTAGATGTTACACTTACTTCAAGTATGCAACAAAGCAGTCTCCTGGTATCAAGATGAAAATTTATGACATAGCGGGATCCGTTACAATTTTCTCATTGCCAAAGAAGTGCATTGAGTGTTTATCAGAAATATGCAAATTTAGCCAGTTAGTTGGAACGATGCTTTATGAGTGTCATTAGCCTGGACAGAAGCGACTGCATCAATCATCTAACCCCGTGCGCCAACAGATACAAGCCCATGCTTGTTTTAAATGCTGTGATCTTCCACACCCTGGCTTAATGAATCTCAATGAGCTCTCACAGTGTGAGTAGAGCTCGTGTCATACACTACAGTAGCTGAGTGAGTGTTACTCCTCCCAAGCATATTATCATCTCAGAGCTAACGAAAAGTCTAATGAGTGTAATAAGAACTGGGAAACGGAGCACAGACAGTGCTCATGGGATGAGAAGGCTCAACGCTGTGATTTTAACTTTATAATTGCTGTAATTGTTATGCCTTTGTTTTGTGATGTTTCTAGAGTGCAATGATAAATATTCCAATCTGGACTCATATTGACCACAACGAAGCAATGAATGATCTGCAATAGACATTAAAGTTGTCTTCTGTTGACAGCTGATCCCCGTCATTTTCCCGTCAGTCCCTGTGTAGCGCTTTTTAATGACTGCACTGTACATTAATGAGTAATTTTAGATGTCTCATGGCAGAAGAATTATAGGCTTTATGCTGTTACAATAAAGCCCCCCACCACACAACCCTCCTAACTCAACTTAGCCAGGAAAAAAAAAACTAATAACTGTCACAGATTGAGACGAAGGCTATAATCAGGTTCCTGTGTTTTAAAAAATGGCCGTCTCAGCGCTGTCACCAGCTAAAGTGGCTGTGATTTCTAAGATTATTGTGTTGGCTGTTCTTTGTTCATTCTGTATTTTTCTTTGTCGGATAAGAAAATGCCTAGCTGTGCTTCATTTACTCTAGTTAAAAGGAAGGGAGGAATGAGGGAGATGGAGACAGATGAAAAATGAAGTATAAACAAGATTAACTTCTATGGATCAAAAATCTGTGTGACACTATTTACAATAGTTATTTACCATTTATTATAAAAGATTGCGGCAGTTTTAAAGAATTGTCTCTGTATGTTATAAAGGGCACTACAGGTTCAGCGACAGTTAAAGGGCTGATTAATTTCTGAGGGGGTGGAAAGCATCCAATTAGCTCTTGCTAAACAATTTACTGTGAAATAATGCAACAGTGTTATTTACTGTATAAACAGCATAAATGTCATAAACTGGGTTTTGTGCTCAAATGCTGCATTCACATGTGTAATTGCAAGTAATGTGCGTGACCTATTCAGAATTAGATTTTATTGTATGTGGAACAGCATGTTTTGCTAAACAAAATATTTTATTTTTCTGCAAGTGTGATGGACATAGTTTTGATCAATTTATGCCCTGTTTTTTAAAAATTATGTAAATCCTTTTATGTTTGATAATTAAATCGACAGACGTCTTGTGAAGTTAATTACATGTTTTAATTGAATTTAATTGTAATTAAGAAATTATTTTATGACAGGCTCACTGTACTGGCACATTTCCAGGAATTAATCAGGTTCATAAACTGAGAGCCATCTGCCAATCCAATAGGAAATCTGTAAAGTTTTAGCTTTTACTTTTTTGTTGTTGTTGTTATTGAGATGGATACTTATAGAAGTTATTCTTATGAAGTCAGGATGGAGTGGCAGATCCGAGTGTAACTGATTATTGAAAAAAAGAAATAATTTAGGGCAGTTCTATGTATCGGTTGTTGATTTGGATTTTAAGATGTAGGCATAGCATTTAGAAATGGAGGCAGACAAATGTGAGCTGGCAAGAATGGGGTTTAAAGGATTAGTTCACTTCCAGAATAAAAATGTCCTGATAATTTACTCACCCCTATGTCATCCAAGATGTTCATGTCTTTCTTTCTTCGGTTGGGAAAAAAAAAAGGTTTTTAAAGGAAAGAAGGTTTTTTGGATCTCACATGGACCTCAATGGGAGCCAAAGGGTTGAAGGTCCAAATTGTTTCAGTGCAGCTTCAAAGGACTCTACACGATCCCAGCTGAGGAATAAGGGTGCTATCTAGTGAAAAGATTGTCTATTTTCTAAAAAAAAAGTCCTTGGTTAGTACTTTGTCTATGTACTCTGGTTCAAAATAGAAGGGTATGGTGCTTCATCTCATTTTCTCTTCCAACTTCAAAATCATCTGACGTCATTGTTTTACCTATTTTTGTAAAGGCCGTTTGACTGTCTTTGCACATTCATAAACACTGGGTCGGTAGTTCCGCCTACGTCACATGTGACCTTTCCAACGCAACTGTGTAATGCGTTACAGGGCTCCAGACTGCGATTTAAATGGTTGCACTTGCAACCAAAAATATTCATTTATCAATATTCAAGTTTTAGTGGAAAAAAGTCTTTAAAACAGTCCTCATCTCTGCCAAACAGCAGCATTGACAGCACACGTGCTAAACGCAGCTCCAGTTGTGCAGCATGAGAGAGATTGAAATGGAGATGTGCGTAGTAAATGTGTAAAAGCAGTGTCTATTTCGCATACAACTTGTACAAACTACAACAGTTAAAGCTGTCAGCTGTGTGGATATTGGCAATATCTTTAACAATTCTCTTTTATAATCATTACTAATATATAGCCTATTTGTAGCGCATTTGCCGTCCAGTAATTCCAGTAAACTTTGTGCTTTGTTACATTTTAATAAACTAAGTATCAGCTTTAAAATGATGCCAAATTCATAACGAAATTCAAACAATAAATACGGTGCTCTTTAATACAGCAGGCGCAATTGCTTTAGCACCTCAGTTCAGGCGGCAAGTGAACCCATTATAACTTTCTCTTTACAGTGCGAAATGAGCATGAATTAACATCAAAAGGTAGGCAATTTTATAAGAGAGGGATCGTGTAGAGCCCATTGAAGCTGCATTAAAACTGCCATTTGGACCTTCAAATCCGTTGGCTCCCATTGAAGTCAACTATCTGGAGAAAAATCCTAATGATAATTCACTCACCCCCTTGTCATCCAAAATGTTCATGTCTTTCTTTCTTCTGTCGATAAGAAATTATGTTTCTTGAGAAAAACATTTCAGGAATTCTCTCCATATAGTGGACTTCCAAAATGCAGTTTAAATGAAGCTTCAAATGGCTCTAAACAATCCCAGAGGAAAAAAGGGTCTTATCTAGCAAACCGATCGGTCATTTTTTTAAACAAATTGACTATTAATTGACTAATTTATATACATTTTAACCTCAAATGCTTGTCTTGTTGGGGTTTGTGTGAACTCTGTTTTTTTTTGGTTCAATACAGTTAGGGTATGTCGAAAAACTCCCTTCTTGATTTCTTCCTCAATTTCAAAACTGTCCTACATCGCTGCAGAAGTACCGACCCAGTGTTTACAAAGTGAAAATGCAAAGAAGATCAAATGCCCTTTAAAAAAAACAGGTAAAACAGCAATGTAGGACGATTTTGAAGTTGAAGAAGAAAACGAGATGGGAGTTTTTCGACATACCCTAACTGTATTGACTCGGATTATACAGACTATGCATGCGCTTTGCAGAGACTGGACAAGATGAGCATTTAAGGTTAAAAAGTATATAAATTGTCAATTTGTTTTGAAAATAACAGATCGTTTGGCTGGATAAGACCCTTCTTCCTAGGCTGGAAGAGTTTAGAGCCCTTTGAAGCTGTATTTAAACTGCATTTTGGAAGTTTAAACTTGGGGGCACCATTGAAGTCCACTACATGGAGATAATTCCTGAAATGTTCTCCCCAGAAAACATAATTTCTTTACCACTGAAGAAAGACAGACATGAACATCTTGGATGACAAAGGGGTGAGTAAATTATCTGTTAATTTTTGTTCTGGAAGTGAACTAATCCTTTAAGTGGACTAAATGATTGGAAAAGTCCAGCATTGGAAAAAAATGCAGCATATTTTCAAGGTTGTTCTGTGTATTTACTGCAGTTGTCATCAGTGTTGGATCCTACAGCATCAATGTTTACTTCTGCCAATAAAACATTTGCTCTAGAGCACAATTAATCGTTAAACAAATTACGATCTCGATTCAAACAGCCACGCAATCTTGTGACAATGATTCTACTGTGTCTGTTAAACCGTTGACTAAGTCATATTGGAATATTCATATCTGCTTATCTTAGTTCAGTTGCAATTTTGCTTAGTTCAGAATCTTGGGAGAATCTCTTTTTGAAACAAAACAAAACAAAAAAATGTGATTCTCAATTTATCCATGGTTGTGCAGCTCTAAATTGCTCCTCTTTTCATGAAATGCAACCACTAGCATATAGCTGCAATTTTATTTTATGTTTCTGATGTTATAATGTTTTCTTCTAGCCTGTATGTTAATTTTTGTTTGAGTTTTTCCATTTGTTTGTTAGACTATGCGTGACCCACAACTTAAGTTCTTTCTAATATCACTCACAGAATGTAGTTCTCTTCTACTCTTGTTGCTTTTTTACACTCAAGATCTGTTTGCTGTTTGAGTGTTTTATTAATGTTTTTTTGTGTATGTGTGTGTATTTGTGTGTGTGTGTCTCACTAGCCTTCGTAACCCTTCTAAATGGTGACCAGGCACAGGATGCCATCCGAACTCTGCACCAGACGTCAGTCCGAGGCCGTGACATCACCGTCCAGCTTCAGCCTACGGACTCTCTCCTGTGTGTCACCAACCTGCCCTACACAGTCACTGCCAGCCAGTTTCAGGAGCTGGTGCGCTCGTATGGCAACATTGAACGCTGTTTCCTGGTGTACAGCGACCTTACGGGCCACTCCAAAGGCTACGGCTTTGTGGAGTACATGAAGAAGGACTCGGCCTCCAGGGCACGGTCAGAACTCTTGGGCAAACCGCTGGGCGACCGTGCACTCATGGTGCAATGGGCTGACGTCAACCAGCTGACCTCTGCTGACCACCTCCACTCCAAGTGCCTATGCGTGGATCGCCTGCCGCTAGACTTTGAAGACTCGGAGGAGCTCGCGCACATTTTTTCCGAAAGCTACAAACCTGTCTTCTGCCAGGTGAGATGTGAACAAAAGTAAGAGGGTGTTTTGTATGTGGGCATTTCACCTCCACTGACATGGTTGAAAAAAAAATATATTTTATGGAAAGTAGAGAGTAAAAGTAAAATAGATAATATTTCTTAGTCCAACAAAGAATCAATTTCCACCAGAATGCTTGCTGCCACTTGCAGTCTTTTAAAGGGATAGTTCACTCAAAAATGAAACTTTTGTCATCATTTAGTCACTCTCATGTTCGTTTCAAACTTGCATGACTTTCTTTATTCTGTGGAACACAAAAGGAGAAGTTTAGCACATTGTTTCTGGTGCTCTTTTCATACAATGGATGGGAACTGTCAAGCTTCAGAAATTACATAAAAACACCCATAAAAGTTTGTGAGAAATTAATTCACTGACAGCTAGAGTGATTTTGATTCACTTAAAAGAACCTGCTCATTTGAGTCATTCATTTAGGAATCAGGCCACAGTGTTTGTACTGTGTGTTTTTGAATTGCGTTTAAAAAAGCGCTGAAACCTGTTGTAATTGTTAGAATGGTCACGGATCAGCGATCTCCACATAAAACTGATTGTGCAGACCAAACCGTAAGTTGTATAGACTTGAAACTTGGAGGGATAGTAGTATTCACATCACTTTACAACTTGACCAAGGCTTACCCCAATCGACCTGACAAGGGTGAACAAAAATACAAAATTGCTCATAACTCCTAAACCATCAGTCGCAGGCTCAAGTGTCTTATGTCGTTAGAATCCTTTTCAGGTGTTTCGCATTTTTTGAAAAACTTAATTTTGCGAACTAGTCATAGGTTTTTCGCCTGACTGGAACCAAACCAGTTCAGAAAGATTCTCTGGAGAGTGAATATCAGTAATTATCAAAAAAAACCAAAAAAGTTGAACTTTTACTCATCATCGCAAAGGGACGTCAAAACGTTTGAAAGGGCCAGGGCCACTTTTGGTAAAATGCCTATAACTCCTGAATGGAATGAGATAACTTCGCCAAACTCAGAAACACTTATGTAAGAGGTCAAAATGAGGTCACAGGAAAAAATGGCAGAGCTTAGCCACTTGGTGGCGCTATTAGAGGGGGAAAAACGTAAAAATGGCTTTAACTGTGCAACCATTTGTCCTTTCAACATGAAAATTGGTGTGCACGGTCTTGGTGCCACAAATGTCTATAAGGACATTTGCGTATCTCAAAAAACATGGCCGCCATTAGCCGAACGAATTTTGAGCACCTCTTAGACAAGGTTAACGGAGGCCGATTGCAACGAAATGAGGTGGGCCTGTTCGACTTACGACCCCAAAGGTCTCGATTTTTGCAGTTTTCAAGGGCATAAATGATTGTACAGCGTATGTTTTTTCACACATATGCGCAATATTCGTATCATACAATAGAACTCCTCATTCCGGGTAACTTTGCCTCTAGAACCGCTGTTGCCAATCATACCGTTTGTTAAATGATTGAGAAGATGTCAAAAACCTACTTCTGCGAACTAGTCCTAGTTTTTTTTTGCTTAATCTGGACACTGCAGTACAATTGTCTGGTCTCTCTAAGTCAATAATTATCAAAAAATGCTGAAATTTATCCTTTGGGAGGCTGTAATGTGGTCGTTTAGAAAAGGGGCCTGTCCAAGTTTACCCAAAATTCTATAAAGCCTAAAGGAAAACTTTTCGAAACCTGGTGAGCGCATGCGACTGGTGATTCTAAACAAGCATGCAATGATTTAAGGAGATCGGACCACAGCTGGTGCTATAACAAAAGGACTCAAAAACACTGTATTTCTCAGGTAAATGACCTGGATTTGCCAAAAATGCTTTTTTTAATCATTAATTTAGGCGGGTACAGCCTTGCTAAATAATATGTAATGTCTTATTCCTTATATTCTTAAATGCCTTAAGTGCTTGAACCCAGGTAATCGCTGCTTGCAACTATATTCCACCTTATTATTCTATGTGGAAGTAAGCGTTTTCTGTAAATGTGCAAGACTTCCAGTTCATTAACCACTGTAGGACAATAACAAGAAGAATAACAAAGTGCAGTCAATGGTAAAACTGTTTGCACTACAAAACAGTTGGTTCATAATTAAGATAATACATTAAAATAATATGGTAAGAGAACGGATTGTAATTCTAACCAGCAAAACGAGCTGTTTTGTACAGCTAAAAATAGCTGGAAGTGAATAACACTGGAAGCCAGACCCTTTAAATTTACTCTCTCTAATGGGAAAAATAAGGTGAATAAAAGTTGTTTGTTAGAGAATCAGACTACACTGATTGTGCAGTGATTGAGTCTTTCTGATTCATTCACTTCACTTCACCAAAAAGGCTCATAAGGATAATTTGTTAAGGACTTGGACTACACCGGTCAAACCTCATTAATCCTCATTAACATCAGTTGGTTCCAGTATTATTACTTTTTTTTTTTTTTTTTTTTCGGGAACAGTTTCTGAATACAAGCTGGTTTTCTGTTCCCAACTTAGTCATTTGAGAAGTACTGATGATCTGATTGTGGCTTTAGAGGTTGTGTTCTGTTGCCAGACTTGGTGACGAGGACTTGTGTGGAAACCCAACCCAGCCTTCACATCTGTCTCCACCGTGTTAATAAGAGAGAGCTTTTCACCATGCAAACCTTCTCCAGAAATCAATACCTCCTACAAAAACTGCCTTTAAGTGCTGATGCACGATACGGTTTCCTCAACCTCCATCCTAATCAAAACCATTAAAGCTAAAGGGCAACACTGACTTTAGATCTACAGTTAGGGCCAGCACCAGCCAACATAGAAATCAATACAGTACACCCTCTCAATCCCATGAAGCTTTGCAGCAGCACTAAACCCACACCATCTGCTGGAGTGTTGGAGATGCATCAAGCTCTCAGGACTTTGACCTCAAATTGCATCACAGTGCTCTCAGGCCTCTTTAATACTCAAGCTTTGCTTCAAGAATCAATAATGGAGCTCTCTGAATATTGCCGCCCCCACTGCTGTACAGAAGTGAAATAACTCGATGAACTGCACAACTGATTCAGCTCATTTCTGTGCGGGAGGTGCCGGAAAATAAGATGCGAGATGTGCCTCATGTCGACATAATGTCTCATCAATATTTAGGAGGTTTTTAATGATCTAAAAGCTTCTTTCATAACTGTATGGTGATTAGAAAGAGTGACTCTAGTAATGTTCTCCTAATTGTAGTGCTTCAACGCAGCTGTTTAGATACGTGGAGTTATTTCAGGATTCTGTTGTAATAGCACAGTAGTTATCAAACTGTATCAGGTGGTTGATCACTTCAAAATTAAAACAAAAATTGCAGACCATCCCAAACTATATAATATGTATAGTAACACTTTACATAAGGACCAATTCTCACTATTAACTAGTCACTTATTAGCATGCATTTTACTTGCATGTTGGCTGTTTATTGGTACTCCCATGAACGTGCATTGAAGACTGATACGGAAGAGAAAAAACTGTTCAATAAAGTAATTATTTTTGTTTTCTTTGAGCACAAAAAGTATTCCCGTAGCTTCATAACATTACGGTTGAACCACTGATGTCACATGGACTATTTGAACGATGTCCTTACTACCTTTCTGGGCCTTGAATGTGGTTGTGGTTGCTGTCTATGCAAGGTCAGAAAGCTCTCGGATTTCATCAAAAATATCTTAATTTGTAATGTGAAGATGAACAAAGGTCTTACAGGTTCGGAATGACATGAGGGTGAGTAATTAATGACAAAATTTTCATTTTATTAACTATTAATAAAAGCAAATTAGGAGTTTGTTCAGGGAAAACTCTTAAAGGAACACTCCGCTTTTTTTGAAAATAGGTTCATTTTCCAACTCCCCTGGAGTTATACAGATGTGTTTTACCGTTTTTGAATCCATTCAGCCGGTCGCCGGGTCTGGCGGTAGCACTTTTAAGCATAGCTTAGCATAAATCATTGAATCCGATCAGACCATTAGCATCTCGCTATAAAATGACTAAATAGTTTCGATATTTTTCCTATTTAAAACTTGACTCTTCTGTAGTTGCATCGTGTACTAAGACTGGTGGAAAATGAAAAGTTGCGATTTTATAGGCCGTTATGGCTAGGAGCTATTCTCTCATTCCGGCATAACAATCAAGGAACCTTGCCGCCGTACCATGGGTGCAGCAGGCAGAATGATATTACGCAGCCGTCAACTCTGCCGGCTGCAACTCTGCATCTACACAAACTTAGTGCCGGTCACTTTCAGGCGCTGCGTAATATCATTGCACCTGCTGCACCCATGGTTCCTTGATTATTACACCGGAATGAGAGTATAGTTCCTAGCCATATCGGCCTATAAAATCGCAACTTTTCATTTTCCGCCAGTCTTTGTACACGATGCAACTACAGAAGAGTCAAGTTTTAAATAGGAAAAATATCAAAACTCTTTAGTCATTTTATAGTGAGATGCTAATGGTCTAATCGGATTCAATGATTTATGCTAAGCTATGCTAAAAGTGCACCAGACCCAGCGACTGGCTGAATGGATTCAAAAACGGTAAAACACATATGTATAACTCTAGGGGAGTTGGAAAATGAAGCTATTTTCAAAAAAAAGTGGAGTGTTCCCTTAACAGTGAATATGTGTTCACTATTGTAAAGTGTTACCATATGTATATTTAAATAACCTTAGTTTATAGCTTATATTATATTTTGGCAATTTTTTGCCAGACTACTGTTTTGCTAGTTTCATTGAAATTTAAATAGACTGCTAACTAACTTAAAACTAAATGAGGCAGACACACCTTAGGCACATTTACAGTGCCGCTTGGAAGTTTGTGAACCCTTCAGAAATGTCTATATTATATAAACCAGTGTGAATGCTCCTGACACATAGTATACGTCCATCAAATATTTTTACTTCAAACTCGTTAAATTCCAGCCTCAGCCCAATCAGAAGCACCAGTACTTACATAGAAACCTATACAAAGTAGCCAGAAAGAAAAGCTAATTTTAAAGAAAAACATCAGATGGATTTAGAGGCTTTTGCATCTGAACTCTTCATATATACTTTGCTATTTATTTATTGAGAAAAAGATCCAGTGTTACGTATCCATCAGTGGCAAAAGTCTGTAAATCTTTGCTTTCAATAGCTGATGTGACCCCCTTTTGCACCAAAAACTGCAGTTGAATGTTTCTTGTAACTTCTGGTCAGTCCTATACAACAGCTTGTAAGAATTGTAGCTCATTCCTCAGTACAGAACAGCTTCAATTCTGTGATGTTGGTTTCCTTGAACTGCCTGTTTCAAGTCCTTCCACAAAATATCAATTGGATTAAGATCTGGACTTAGACTGCAGCCATTCCGAAACTTTAACTGTGTTCTTCTTTAATCATTCTTTTGTAGAACAACTTGTGTACTTGGAGTCGTCGTCTTGCTGCATGGCACATTTTCTCTCGAGCTTCAGTTCTCGGACAGATGTCCTGACATTTTCTTTTAGAATTTGCTGGTATAATTTAGAATTCAGTGTTCCATCAGTGATGGCAAGCTGCCGTGGAGCTAAAAAGTTGCAGAAAATCAGGCCCAAATCATGATACTACCACCATGTTTCACAGATTCACAGTGTGTTATTTTCTCTATACAAAACACTTCTCATTTAAACCAAGAAGTTCTATTTTGGTCTCATCTGTCCACACGACATTTCTCCAATAACTCTCTGGCTTGTCCACATGGTCTTTATCAAACTGCAGACGGCCAGCAGTGTTTTTTTTGGAGAAGAGTGGCTTTCTTCTTGCAACTCTGCCATGCACGCCATGGTTGGTCAGTGTTCTCCTGATGATGGACTCATGAACATTAACATTAGTCAGTGTGAGAAAGGCCTTTAGTTACTTAGAAGTTACACAGGGTTTCTTTGGAACCTTCCAGACTGTTACACTTCTTGCTTTTAGAGTGATCTCTGTTGGTCGACCACTCTTGGGGACGGTAACAATGGTCTTGAATTCCTCCATTTGTACACAATCTGACTCTGGATTTGTGAAGTCCAAACTCTTTAGAAATGTTTTTGTAACCTTCTCCAGCCTGATGAGCAACAACAACTCTTTTTCTGAGGTCCTCAGAGATCTCCTTTGTTCATGCCATGATTCACTTCCACAAACATGATCAGACTTTGATAGCCGCTTAAATATGATATATGTAATATTGGATCATTTGCCAGAACAAAATAAGGACAAAGTATATACAGTTGAGATCATAAGTTTACATACACCTTGCAGATTCTGCAAAATGTTAATTATTTTACCAAAATAAGAGGGATCATATAAAATGCATGTTATTTTTTATTTAGTACTTACCTGAAAAAGATATTTCATATAAAAGATGTTTACATATTGTCCACAAGAGAAAGTAATAGTTGAATTTATAAAAATAACCCTATAAAGTTACAAAAAATCTTTCAGGTCCCACACATTCTTTGGTTTTTCAGCATTTTTGTATATTTGAACCCTTTCCAACAATGACTGTGTGATTTTGAGATCCACTTTTTCACACCGAGGACAAATAAGGGACTCATATGCAACTATTACAGAAGGTTCAAATGCTCACTGATGCTTCAGAAGGAAAAACGATTGCATTAAGAGCCACGGGGTGAAAACTTTTGAATGTGTGCATTTTTCTTATTTTGCCTAAATATCATATTTTTTTCATTTAGTACTGCCCTTCAGAAGCTACAGAAGATGCTTGTTTCCCAGAAAAAAATTAAGTTAAATTTACCCTGTATTTTTAAATACAAAAAGTTATTACCCCCCCCCCCCCCGGCTCTTAATGCTTTGGGTTTCCTTCTGGAGCATCAGTGACCATTTGAACAAACAAGGGACTCGTGAACAACTATCACCAAAAAAAAAAAACAAAACAAAAAAAACACAGCTGTGGATCATTCAGGTAACAACATAGTATTAAGAATCAAGTGTATCTAAACTTTTGAACAGGGTCATTTTTATACATTTTAAAAAAGTAAATGTCTTTTATGTGAAATATCTTACTCAGGCCAGTACTAAATAAAAAAAAAAAACATGCATTTTGTATGATCCCTCTTATTTTGGTGAAATAATTAACGTTTTGCAGATTCTGCAAGGTATATGTAAACTTTTGGCCTCGACTGTATTTTTGTCTCATTTGTTTGATTGGATTCTTTGTCACTTTTCAGGACTTTTGGGTCATATTTATGCAGAAATGTAAAAAATTCACAAACTTTCAAGCATCACTGCATACCTGGGAGTATATACACTATGCTCCTTGAAGGAGAGTCATATTGTCATGAGGGTGTGTAATTGACTTTTACTGGCTTAAAGTCAGATTAGCTTGTTCATAGATATTTACAGTATAGCGATGACCAGGTCATGTTTGCAGAAGTGTATTTCTCAAATCCACTATGGTGTGGTATGAAATGACAAAACTTCTCAGTTTAGTTGACAGGAAATGTCAGCTCCATTAGATGTGTTTGAAAATGCGTCTTTTTTCATTCTTTCTCACATCTCACCTCCCACTTTATCACTCATTCATCTCGCAGCCCCCCTCCCTTCTGTCAACTCTCTTCCTTTTGCCTTTCTTTTTGAGAAAGACAGCAGCAGTTATGTTATTAGATGACTCAGCGCATGCATGATGGGCATATTCTGACCCTGGCACAAATGATGGACTCACATACACACAAAGACTGACAGCTGGACGCACACACGGTGCATCCAGATATATTTAGGTGGATGCGATTAATCACAAGTGGAGAGTTTTGATTTTGTTATTGCTGCTTTCCGTTTTCTTTTATCCATTCCTCCCCTCCCTCTCTCTTTGTATGCTCTCTATTTGTCTCTGTTTTTCTTTCAACTGATGTGAAGGTCAACTCATCTGCTGACCCAAGACCTGACATCCTCGGTAGATTTTGAAGGCTGTCATAACACACCCACAAACAAACATGTCATTTTTAAGACAACCTCCTTCTTAAAGGTGGAATCTGAAGACGCACACAATATATATACTTTTAAAATAAGTAATCATGGATGTTTTATGACTAAAAAATATTCATATTGATTGCAATGATTAAGTGATGTGATTTTTAATGCTGCTGCATTATTAATGACCAAATATAGGTCATTTGAAAAATGTATACATCTATTTAGATGTTTGGATTGACATGCTTTTAAATTTACCCCTTATTGTTTTGCTGTACATGCACTTATGCACTGCTTTTAGTTTTATTATATTACTTTGGGTTAGTGCTTGCATGTTGAGTGCATGTACAGTATATATCTGTCATTTTATAGATTTGTGATTTATTCCTAGGTTTTGATGTTCAGCATGGAAATTCTGTACAATTTACAAACACTGTCTGTCTGTTTAGACCAGTGTAAATTTACTATTAGCTTTTTTAAAACTATTATTTTTAATATGTTGAATTTCAGTTAAAGTTTCAGCAATTTTGTTGTGCTTTTTTCATTTTTATTATTATATTTAATACTTCTATTTAGCTTGAATTTATTTTCATTTCTGTTTTAGTTTTAGTAATTTTAGTACCTAAACTTATTTTATTTCAGTTAGTTGCTACATTTAGTTTGACATTTCTTATTTTTGATTTTAAAGTTTCTAAGTGTTTCATCTAATAATTTATTTTATTTAAGTTATTTTATTAAATAAAAACGGCTTTGCTTTAGTTTCGGATAACAATAACAACACTGGTTTATTATTCCAATGCAGGAAAAAAAAACAGCAGATCGGCTGGATATAAATGCAAATTCACTTTTTGTTATTTGACACCTGCCCATGAAAGAAAAGAAAGGACATAGAACTGTATTTACATGTTTTCAAACAGTCATGATGATTTTTGCATTCACTACGGTGTTTAACAGCACTAAATGCATGATTACGGAGACTGGAAATCTGTTTTCTGAAATCTTCTTATCGAAACAATTTGTTCGTGAGCATCACCAAGGCATTTTATGTAACAACAACAGTTCTTGGACATGTGACCGAAAGTGCAAATGTTCATGTTTTGACCAGCTTTATTTGCAGATATTAGTAAAAATGTAGTCACAAAAAAATTGTTATAAGAAGTGGACCATGTCAGATAAAATTTATTCACTTTTTTTGTGCAAACAGCTGTTTAGGTAGACATCACTCATGTAGCTATTGCTCATGCTTGTCATTATCCTTTCGCCCAAAGTTTTGCACATTTGATCTGTTGTAAATAAGGAGTAACTCACAAAACATGTAGCTTATTGACTTATGGTGCTAAGCGATTAAGCCCAGGAACCAGAATACCGTACAGAAAGGTGGTGACTTAGGACCAGGGTTGAAAATTGCAGAGGGCTTGTGGCAAAAATGCCACCAAAATGAACAAAAATGTCCCCATAAATTCAAGACAAATAGACAAAAAATGCCCCTACACAATTAAACAATATATTATGGCTGTTGCGATTCAAATTAAATGTGAAATTGTGAAATGTGGAATTACATGTACACTGTAAAAAACAATTTGTTGAGTCAACTTAAAATTGTTACCCGGCTACCTTAAAATTTTAAGTTCAGTCAGTTCAAAATGTTTGATCAACTTGAAATGTTAAGTTGTAATAAGTGACAACTTATTTGAGTTGATTCAACTCCATTTTAAGGCAGCTGGGTAACAAGCCCAGCTTTTAAGTTTAACAAACCAAATTTTTTGTTTAGTCAACTCATATCTATGTTGTCACTTAGTACAACTTAAGATTTTAAGTTGACTAAACTTATTTGAGTTGACTGAACTTAAAAATTTAAGGCAGCAGGGTAACAAATTATTTTAAGTTGACTTAAATGTTTTTTTTTTTTTTTGTTTTTTTTACAGTGTAGATTCGCTCATGCTGCATCAGATTGCTTTTACACGCTGTTTTGTGCAGTGTTGAGCCTTATAACCAATCAAATGCGTTTCTGTTGATTTTAGGAATACATTGGCCAATCAGAGGTGCTTAGGCCAATTAGTCAGCGCTGAAAACGCTAGAGCTGTTTTACTTATGCACACTTGTAAATTCCCTTATCATTAACAACACAGTGAGAATACGATGTAAATAAAAGATTTCATAGCTTCAGTGAGTTTTTTGCATAACTTGCGCTAGACTAGACTAACGTCATGGACCGTCATGTTTGTCTGTGAAGCCAGAATGTGACGTGTCCAAAACGCAGACACAAAACAAAAACATTTTATCTCACTTTCTATATCGGAATTAAGTATAATTACAATTTAAAGAGCAGTAATTTGCAATAATGATTTTTGTCATAATATTGCAGCTCCTGTTTCTTACATGTAGCTGTAATTTAGATAAAATTTGAAACAGTCTATTATTGACAGTCTATTAAAGTAACTGGGTAAATTTAGGTATTTGACATTAAAGACAACATAGTATTGTCATTGTATAAGATGATTATAAAAATTGCTCTCACAAATGTAAAAAATGCACCTGGAAATCAATTCCAGGGGGCAAATATTGCCCCTTAATGAAAAACTTAACTTCTGACCTTGTTTGGGACACTGTGGAGAGGCCCCTGGGAGCCATATCCAAGAACTAAAATATCTTCTCAAGGTGGACTTGTGCAATTTAGGGCAGTTGTATGGAAAAACACTAGCTAATTTTTTTTCATTTTCTTCTGCTTTTTCAAAAAACATCTTGTTACTTGATCTTATACCAAGTTACGTAAGGCTGAATTTTTTTGTACTTCACCATTGCCTTGACATTATTCTTTCATTCATACTGCCTAGCGCCCCCTCTTTTTCTCTGAATCCCACTGGGGTCTTTCTATTGCTCTCAAAGGTCAGCCATTTATAAGAGGAAATAGAACATGTCCGAGCCAGAGGGAACACACCATGCAGACGTCCAGCTACAATATTTGCTTTTGATAGCATACTTTATGGTTTGCTATACTGTTTGTGTGTGTTTAAATAGAGGAGGTTGCTGTATTGATTTCTCTGGCCTGAGGTCAGTAATAGCCAGCGGTTGAACGTCTCAGTGGGTGTATTCTCAGCCATCAGACATCACGCCTACAGACCGTTGTTGGCAAAATGACAAACGCTTCAGGAATTTCAGAGTCGTCATCTGATTGGTTGAATTCTGCAGGATTTCCAGAAGACTTGTGTGTTGTGTTCTTTAACGTTCTATAAACAGTCTAGTTGCATGTTGTTCTGTTATTGCAGAAACATTAGGCCTCATTTATCAATCTAACGTAGAAACGAGCGCAGATCCAAGCGCACAAATCAATTTACAACAGAGTTCACGTTTGATTCATCAAAAATTCATATGCCACCAATCCCGTTGTACGAATGATTGTACGTTGATAAATGTGGCGGCTGAAAACTATCGTCATTTAAATATCACGTCCCTAAAAACACCCCAGTTTAGAAGCCTTGCCCCTAGAGTTTATTACACAAAGAAAAGAAACCCGGCCAAAAAGAAGTAAACTCACGAAAGAGAAATTGATCTTACTCTTAAAAACACCCTTTAACCTTAGGCTATATTTGCAAACAATGGCATTAATTTATACAGTATGTACGTTAAATAGCAATAAATATAACAAAACATTTATAAACATTATAGCCTATTTAGTTCTCCTTAATTCATACCAAACCTTTTAAATTTAACAGTATTGAAGAACAAAAATGAAAAAAATTAGTAGCTAAAGTAAAACACAAATTAGTCTATAGTGAATATAGAATACAAATGGTGAGCTAAAATGAATAAATGAGTAAAGCGAAACTTAAAGGGGTCATCGGATGCAAAGTTCTGCGATTTGAGGTGTTGTGTTGCTGGATGTACTCCCGACATCTGAGGCGCTAAAGATGCAGTGGATTACATTTTTTTTGTGAATGGAATGCACCTCCCGATCTACATATATCCGTCTATGTTCGCGCGAATCATTCGTGATCCAGCTTCACTTACAGCAGAAGTGAGTATAAGGTTTTTTTATGAATCTTTGCGATCGCCTTTCCTAATAGCGTGCTAGTTAGCAAGTTTAACGGTTAAACATGGCTAAATGTGGCTAAAGTAAACAGGCTCATCACTCCACAGAGAGAAGAGAGGGGCGGGGCGAGCAGAGCTCATTAACATTTAAAGCAACCTCGACCAGAACAGGATGATTTTTGCAGAGCTGATTTTGACAAGGTAAAAAGGGTGTTATTTTACACTACCATTGAGAATTTTTAACCAAAGTATATTATAGACATTTCATTAAGACCCTAAAGAATCATATCAACTTGTGGAAAATGGGCATCTGATGACCCCATAAAATGGCGTTGGGCTCACAAGCCTCTCTCATTGACATCCAAATGTTTCCATTTTTTTGCCATGTAACATTTGCTAAACTATTATCCATGATGTAAAGAAGTCTTTGTACTTCTTGTGTTCCTGTATCCACGTAAATCATCATCCTTCACATGCGCAAAATTTTTTTATTTTGGCGCTGCACGCTGATTTTACAGTGGACCTTTTAAAATGAGCAGTGTAACTTTTATGTTTGTTTGACTGCATTTTAGTTTGATTATTGGCTGAAATGTCAAGTTGTGCGTGTGTGCCTGCACGATCAGTTACATTAAATAAAGATATAAGATAAGATTAAATAAACATTAAATAAAGACTCTTAAAGATAAGGTTTTTTTTTTTCTTTTGTTAGTCTTTTAATTATTTAAGAGAAATATATTTTGTGTATGCTAGCCCTATTTATTGTTTATTGTTTTTTTCCGCTCACAGATATGTGGCAGGTTTGTGATGCGATGATGTGCGAATCCTAATGCTGCTGTTTGCGCGTATACGCCCTAAAAGAATAAAAAAGCTTAATTTGTCGGCCAGGAAAATAATCTAAATGAACAAAATGCTGTCATTATAAAATTCTCCAAAATTCCCTATGCTGCATGCAAATTCAAATGCGTACACGAGCTCAGACCTGACGTGAGATTTGATCGCGTCCGCCGCTCTCGTCCGTATTGATAAATTCCAAGTTTTGCGGAGAAACGACCGTACGCCCAATTTTCTGTTGTACGTTCGTTTTAATAAATTAGGCCCATTGCCTTTAAATTTCCACGTCCCTAAACATGATGCTAAACAAATCAAACTGTGATTGGCTGTCTGTCAAACAGCTTTTTGGGTGGCTCTTGACCAATGAAGGTTGCAATGGAGTCCAGACCTTCTGTTATCAGGCTGTGCGAGACTACAGTGGGTCTGACTGTACTCGTACTGTACATGCAGACACCTGACCACTCTTTTCTTCCTGTCTAGTGAAGTGTTTGTACATACAAGGCCTAACACAGGAAACTCATGGAGTATCATTATTGTGTTAGATTTGCATCAAGTGCCCTGCAGGATATAGACTTATGACAGAATCAGTTTGGGCCAAGAAAGAGAGAATAGTTTACCATTTGCGCAGCTCAGCAGGTTTACTGAGCTCCAATTTGTCATACAGAAGCCTGTCATCATATACATACACACAAATCTACTTCTTGTTTGATTTTGCTAGTCTGTGTGTGTGGTGTCTTTGGCTGTGATAAGAGCCTTGGGTGGTGACAGTTTCCTTTTTTTCTATGCCTCTAAATATCTGTTTTTCATATTCCATCTCTCTTTTCACTGGGTTTTTTTTTGAAACAAGAGATGTAACAAGCTCATCTGGGGATGTTTGTGTGTGTGTGTGTTTATGTGCAAATTTAAAAGTCTGAAGAGGTGGGCGTTTTAAAAGCAGGAGGATGACACAGAGGAAGCCCATAAAAAAGAAAAATCACAAATGTCTTTTTAATATGAGATTTTTCCAAAACTGTTTTTCCTAGACAGAAATGGGACTGAATGGAGAGCAATTGGAGACCTTTTTCTTATGTTTTCTTGCTGCTTAGATTTTTTTAAATTCCACATATGTACATTACCATTCAAAAGTTAGAACTTTTTAAAGAAAATTGTGTTTTTATTCAGGAAGAATGCATTAAATTATATAAAAAAGACAGAATATAAATGACAAATAATGTTACAAAAGGTTTTTTTTTTTTTTTTAAATAAATGCTGTTTTTTTATTTATTTATTTATTTGTCAACAGAAAAAAAATCCCTCAGAAATATGCTGTTTCAGCATTGATAATTGTAAAAAATGTTTCTTTAGCACCAAACCAGCATATTAAAATGATTTATGAAGGATCATGTGACACTGAAGACTGCATTAATGACTGCTAAAAGTTCGGCTTTGATATCACAGGAATAAATTGCATTTTAAAAATATTAAAATACATTTCAGAAACATTACAAAAATCTCACTCTGTGTATCTCATTTGGAGTTCTCAGCAGTGTTGCAAACTATGCTCCGATCTTTCAAGACTTTAATGTTTGCAATCAAAATTCAGAGTACCTGTTATTGGCAGATATCAGTTTTTTTTTTTTTTTTTTAAAGTATTGCATTGGCCAATAATAGAGAATCATGGGTTTAAAGGTATAGCGCTTTATTACAGAAAAAAATAACTCTTTAATAAGGTGAGACCCTGCAGGTGAATAGGGTAAAAAAATAACTAATAGTTATCGCCTTACTTAACCATTAATTACGTTGATTTTCTGTATTACAAGTTTTCTAAAATGTTAGGTTTAAATATGCAAATGAGTCATTATTTAATGAAATATGCACTCATTTGCATAAAATTCTAGTGCAAAAATCTAAACACTGGATGAAGTCATTTTCAAAATCCTTGTTTAATTTTTTTTGACATGTTACAGAGTCAAATGTTTTTACAGAGGGAATTTCGGATCTCTTATTTTTGTCACTCCATAATTCAGAAAATACTTAGTACAGACAGAAAACAATATATTTTCACAATTTTGGGGGGAACAAAATCTTGTATATAGTCAAGCAAATTATATATGAACAAATCAGTCTGTAAAAACCTTCAGGACATAGACAGGAATAAAAATGTAAAGTTTGGTGCTACTAATGCTACTGAAGTGGAGATTTAAGGCTTAGTGTAAGAGAAAAACCTTTAAAAATATGTATTGTAATTGAAATCTATTGACACAAATACATAAAGTGCTATAAAAGAAACACTTAACAGTGTCTTTTGGATAAGTCTGAAAAAACACTTTATGAAAAACCAAAAAGCCCAAAATCTCAAACTTGACAAGTGCATGAAAAAAATAGTTTTTACCTGCAGTGTCTCTCCTTAAAGGAACACTCCACTTTTTTTGAAAACAGGCTAATTTTCCAGCTCCCCTAGAGTTAAACAGTTGAGTTTTACCATTTTCGAATCCATTCAGCCGATCTCCGGGTCTGGCGGTAGCACTTTTAGCAGGAAGGATGTTTTGATTATTTTTCCTTGACTCTTCTGTGGTTACATCATGTACAAAGACGGATGAAAAATGAAAAGTAGCGATTTTGTAGGTTAATATGGCTAGGAACTATACTCTCATTTCAGCGTAATGATCAAGGAACTTTGCTGCTGTACCATGGGTGCAGCAGGCACAATGATATTACGCAGCCGTCAACTCTGCCAGCTGCAACTTTGCATCTACACAAACTTAGTGCCGGTCACTTTCAGGCGCTGCATAATATCTTTGCGCCTTTTGCACCCATGGTGCGGCAGCAAAATTCCTTGATTATTACACCAGAATGAGATTATAGTTCCTAGCCATATCGACCTAGAAAATTGCAACTTTTCATTTACCGTCAGTCTTAGTACACGATGTAACTACAGAAGAGTCAAGTTTTAAATAGGAAAAATAACGTCATTATATATGGTCATTTTTGAGCGAGATGCTATCAGTTTAATCAGATTCAATGATCTATGTTAAGCTATGCTAAAAGTGCTACTGCCAGACCCAGAGATCGGCTGAATGGATTCGAAAACGGTAAAACTCAACTGTTTAACTCTAGGGGAGTTGGACAACGAGCCTATTTTCCAAAAAAGTGGAGTGTTCCTTTAAGAACACAATTTATCAAAGAGTGCTTTCCTATAAGAGAGGAAATCATCTGTTATTGGTTGTAATATCTGTGAACTCTTCAAATCAAATTCTTCCAAGAACAAATTATCTGCATCAGCGCACATTAATTTTACAGCTGTGTTCTTACTATATGGCAATAATTGTCTCATTTGCTTCCTTTATTTTATTCTTCTAAATTTATTTGGGCATCAAGAACCATAAAACAGAGAAACTGAATTTGGTGGGATGGAACCACCTGCTACTCGAGCAATTACGCACTCGTTCGACTCTAGGAGCTGCTTTAATAAGTTAATTTACATTTTCACAAATAACCCTGGAAGTTTGGTATCAAAAACATCCACAGGTTTTAATCATATTCACACGTGTTCGTCCTTGATGTTTTCTGCTCTCAGGTCTATTCATTTTAAGGAATTTTAGATGAAATATCTGAGTTGACATGTAAATGAAGCGTAACTGATAACTCCCCCCCCCCAAAAAAAAAAAGTGCTGAGCTGTAGAGGAACGGTAAAATGTTCCTCTGGGAAGATGCTGTAAATTCTGGGAATGGTGTGCATTCACTGTCGTGTTCAAACAGACACACACACAAATGTTTGACACTCTTCCAAATGACGAATGCTTTTCCTTCTCTATATTTAGACTTTTACATACGCTGTCCTGACTGCATTATAACTGGCACAGATAAGCCCTGGTTCCTCCGAGACATACCGCACCACTTATTACTGCCAAGGACGTACGCTGTGTGTGTGTGTGTGACAGTGTGAAAGAAATATCCAGGCCACACTAGTACACATTACAGATTCATGGTTTCCTACATTCTCAGCTCCATGTATGTATTCGTGTCTGTGCATATGTACATGTATAAGGTCCCGCTTTGAATCTGACTGTGTGTTTCCCTTTTTGCGTCTGTCATCCTTTATATCACTCCTCTCTGTCTGTCCTCTAATCAGCCCGTCTTCTTCTTACATTCTCTCAACATCCTGTCTCTTCTTCGGCGCTCCTTATTTTCCATCTTCTTCACTGTCATTAGGACATTATCCGTTCATTCATTCACTCACTCTCCAGAGCTCCTCTCATTCTCTCTTTCCTCTATCTGTGATCCCTCAGGAGCCTCATTTCCAACAGAGTAACTGCCAATAGCTGATCAGTTTCTTCCACCCCCTCACTTTATAGACTCCCTCGATTCAACCTTCATCCTTTCTTCATCTATCTCTTTCTTTTTTTCTCTCAGGCTGTATGAAGGCTGTGCATCACCACTATTCAGGAGTTGTGAATTGTATGTGATGAGAAAAAAACAGGCAGCACAACATATACTATATACTGATATTAGTTAAAACAATATTCAATTGATTTTTACTTCCTAACTGCACAGATTAAAAAAAAAAAGATTAGTACAAAATTGAACAAATCACTATATATTTACACTATATTTAATTGATTTGACCTTGCTAAAGGTAAAAACAAAATGCACAAAACATAACCAAATCTCTTAATTAGTGCCTTTTTTAATGAATCTTTGAATCAGTTAAAATCAAGCAAAGAGCCATCGTTCTGAACCATGGACTGAGTCAACTGAGAAAGAGAAGCGCTATGGCACAAAACGTATATTATATTACATTGAACAAGTTAATAATATTCTCATTAACCTCACAGATAAAAGGAATTAACAGCACAAAATCAGAACAAATCATTTGATTAATGTGTGATTCTTTGTAATGATTCAAAGTTTGTGAATCAGTCTAAATTAAGCACAGCAGTCATTGTTCTAATGAAACAATTATGAAGAGATTGAGCAGCACAAAATTATAATATATTGACATTAAGCAACATTTAATTGATGTCTGCTTGTTAACTGCACAGAGGAAAAATTGAACAGGACAAGACATGAACAAATCGCTTGATTAGTGCTATTCTTTGTAATGAATCAGTAAAAGTTGGTGAATCAGTCTGAATCAAGCACAGGAGTCATAATTCTGATTCATGGACTGAACCAGTCGAGAAGGAGACTGAGCAGCACAAAATATATAATAAAACAAGTTTACACTGTTTAAATGATTTGACCTTGCAAAAGGTAAAAAAAAAATGCACAAAACATAGGCCTAACTAAATCTCTTAATTAGTGCATTTTTTTGTAATGAATTAGTCTTTGAATCACTTAAAATCAAGCAAAGAGCCATCTCTCTGAATCATGGACTGAATAATTTGAGAAAGGAATGCGCTGTGACACAAAACATGCATTATATTTACATTTTCAAGTTAATAATGTTCTTACTAACCTCACAGATACAAGAAAATAACAGCACAAAATGTGATCAAATCACTTGATTAGTGTAAGTTCTTTGTAATGATTCAGAGTTTGTGAATCAGTCTGAATTAAGCACAGCAGTCATTGTTCTAACGAAATGATTATAAAAGAGATTGAGCAGCACAAAATATATAATATATTGACATTAAACAACATTTAATTTATTTCTTCTTGTTAACTGCACAGACCGAAAAAATCAACAGCACAAAACGTGAACAAATTGCTTGATTAGTGCTATTCTTTGTAATGAATCAGTCAAATTTCATGAATCTGTCTGAATCAAGCACAGGAGTTATAATTCTGATTCATGGACTATGATCTCTTAATTAGTGCATTTTTTGTAATGAATTAGTCTTTGATTCACTTAAAATCAAGCAAAGAGCCATCTCTCTGAATCATTGACTGAATCAATTGAGAAAGAAATGCACTGTGGCACAAAATATACATTATATTTACATTTAAATAAGTTAATAATGTTCTCACTAACCTCACAGATAAAAGAAATTAACAGCACAAAATGTAAACAAATCACTTGATTAGTGCTATTCTTTGTAATGAATCAGTAAAAGTTGGTGAATCAGTCTGAATCAAGCACAGGAGTCATAATTCTGATTCATGCACTCAAGAAGGAGACTGAGCAGCACAAAATATATGATAGAACAAGTTTATACTGTTTAAACAATTTGACCTTGCAAAAGGTCAAAAAAAAACTGCACAGACCGAAAAAATTAACAGCACAAACCGTGAACAAATTGCTTGATTAGTGCTATTCTTTGTAATGAATCAGTCAAATTTCATGGATCAGTCTGAATCAAGCACAGGAGTCATAATTGTGATTCATGGACTAAACCGATCAAAAAAGATACTGAGCAACGCAAAATATATAATAGGACAAGTTTACACTATGTTCAATTGATTTGACCTTGCTAAAGGTAAAAAAAAAAATGCACAAAACATAACCAAATCTCTTAATTAGTGCATTTTTTGTAATGAATTAGTCTTTGAATCACTTAAAATCAAGCAAATCATCTCTCTGAATCATGGACTGAATCAATTGAGAAAGAAATGCGCTGTGGCACAAAATGTACATCATATTTACATTAAACAAGTCAATAATGTTCTCACTAACATCACAGATAAAATAAATTAACAGCACAAAATCTGAACAAATCACTTGATTAGTGTGATTCTTTGTAATGATTTAATCAAAGTTTGTGAATCAGTCTGAAATAAGCACAGCAGTCATCGTTCTAACGATACGATTATGAAAGAGATTGAGCAGCACAAAATATATAATATATTGACATTAAACAAGTTATTACAGTGTTCTCTTGATTTGTTCCCACTAATTCACAAATGAACAGTAAAACAATAAAATTCTTGATTAGTCTAAATCTTTGTTATGAAGCAGTCTGAATTAAGCACAGGAGTCATCGATCTGAATCATGGACTGAATTGACTGAATTTGCGGTCCGTGTTTAACATGATCCAGAGTTTCTGAGAGCCATGGAAGATATGTAGCTTTAAGCCGAACATGATGAAGGAGTGGATAGAGTAGGCAGTTCATTCCACTGATAAGTCCCTGGCAGTTGGTGGAGATGTTTTGATGAGGCGCCGCTGGACTCCCTTGAGGCCAATTCACCAAAATGACGCACATAGATGAAAGACAACACCTCACAACACATCTGGAGATTGTGTGTTTGTGTGTGTTCACTCAAGCTCACCTTGTACATGTTCTTGATTCCCTGTGTGGTTCCTCACAAGGACTGTGAGATTCAAAAACACTGCCTGGTAATTGTGCTGGGATTTTGAGAGTCTTTAGCATATTTGCAAGTAAGCTTGTGTGCATCTGCAAGGTTTTTTATGGTGAATCACTTTAGTGTTAAATACGCTTGTTTTGAGTTGATTTAACCTGTGTCTTGGGTATAGTGGTCCCACCTAATGCAATAATGTGCATATATCTTTAAGTGTGGCTTAAGTGACAATGGTACTTTTTGGTGGGCAGTGCATGTTAGAGATGCCGTAAGTGTAAAAGGTCCTCTTTCCTGTTTCCTCTTTAACATGTTCATATTTCTTTTTCAAAACTAAAACCAAAGCCAGATTTCTCTACACCCCATCCAGAGTCATGGAAAGAACTCTAAACAAGGAACTAACTTGCCTGCTGGAACACAGCACATTCTCCCACAGACAGAATCTAGATTTAGATCAGGACACGGCTGGATTAATGAAAGCATGAAATGACGTCATCTCTGTTCCTGACGTGCAGCTACTCTAGTAATGCACAGCCTTTCTCACTGACTCAGCAAAGATGATATGCTGTGATACACTGCTTGGTTTACACACTTATGAAAACATGTTTTTGCATAGTAATTACTTTTTTCTTAACCTGTAAATGGCTTTGTATTACCATGAAATTTGTATGCCAAAAAGTAGGAACTTAAAGGCATAGCTCACCCAAAAATGAAAATTCTGTCATTAATTACTCACCCTCATGTTTTTCCAAACCTGTTAGACCTTCATTCATCTTCTTCACAAATTAAGATATTTTTGATGAAATCCGAGAGATTTCTGACCCTGCATAGACAGCAGCGCAGTGTTTCCTATTAACTATTAACTTTCTAATCAATCTAAAATATTTTACACTTCCCATTAGGGATGTGTCTGAATGCGATCACACCTACGAACACACACTACGAAATCCCTAAATACGACATGGGAGGAAAAAATATATTTCAATGCTTTCTCTCGCAATTATATCATTGGGTAATTATACTGTACACAAATTGCAGGCATCAGGGAGTTGTTATTAATATGCGCTTTTGAATGCACTTTGTGTTTTACTTTCACTTTCAAGATTCGTGATCACACGGAGCGACAGTAGGCCTACTTACCACATATTTTACAAAGATTAGATGTTTGTCAGTGTTGTTCAGGATCTGCAAATCATTCACCCTTGTCTAATCAGTCATCTCTTCTTACTCTGTTTATGTGGTAAGTGAAATATAGATTATGTACTCTAATGTAACAGTCTACCACTAGCACGGCTAACCATGTCCCTTTATTGGCTCCGCAGGATGTTGTTTGTTTTCCATCCCTTTCTGAATACCACCCATAATAACAAAAGATCAATAATTAATATAATATTTTTCCAAACACTTGCCCTCAATGAAAATGGGGCAGGGTGTATTTGTTTTTCCACCTTCATTGCTGTTGCTGTTTTGTTCTGACAACATCATGCTATGATTATTATTATATTAAGTATAAAATCTATTTTTTAAATTTGCCGATCACTAGAAGACTGAATCGCGATTCAAATGTGAATTGATTTTTCCCCCCACCCTAGGTTTGAATAGCAATTGAGTGAGTTTAGATGTAAAAACCTGCCAACATTGATTTACACGTTCAAGGCCCAAAAAGGTAGTTAAAACAGTCCATCGAACTGACACAGAAGTGAAGAAATTGTTAAATAAAGTCATAAATTTTTTTTCTTTGTGCACAAAAAGTATTGTCATAGCTTCTTAAGCGGTTAAACCACTGTTTTAACAATGTTTTTACTACCTTTCTGGGCCTTGAACATGGTAGTTGCGTTGCTGTCTATACAGGGTCAGAAAGCTCTCGGATTTGATATCTTAATTTGTGCTTTGAAGATGAACAAAGGGCTTACAGGTTTGGAATGACATGATGGTGAATAATTAATGACAGAATTTTCATTTCGGGATGAACTATCCTGAATAATAATTCTAATTATTGTCGTTGTTCTTGTTGTTAAAACATTTGAAACATTTTGCAGTAGTGGTCTCGGATGTTTGGACCCCACAGTATCAATAAACAGAAATGTTAGTTTGCCACAAGGAAAAATACTTAAACTTAATAATTAAACCTCAATTTCTGTTCTAATATCAAAGTAGTGCTTAGTATGCAGTGGGAGTTGTATTTCTCATGTCAGACTGCCACAATCATTAACCACATCCTTTAGCTGCTGGCAACTCACAAATCAACACCAGAAGAAACAGATCAGTGGGTTCCTTAAGGCTCTGCACAACCCAGCGGAGCTCATATCAACAGATAAATTTTGCTTCCATTATTTAGGATGCATCCAGTTGAGAATTTTAATGAAAATTAATGAAATTGTTCATTTTTTGGTTTCATAAAATAATCATGCGTCGCAAGAACTGAGGGAAAATTGGATTGTAATGATGTACCACAATCACACGCCTTTGGCAAGATTTGTTGATCTTCAAACACTCTGTGTGTGTGTGTGTGTGTGTTGCAGCTGGCTCAGGATGAGGGAAGTCCGGTGCGGGGTTTCGCTGTCGTGGAGTATGAAACGGCGGAGCAGGCTGAAGCCGTGCTGCTGGAGATGGACAGACAGCTGATCCAGGGTCAAGAGATACGTCTGTCTCTGTGTCCCCCAGGAACCTCTGGACGCAGCACTCTTGCCGCCCTCATCGCTGCTCAGGGAGTGGTGAGTGATGCGCACGCTCATGGGGAACAAGTGACATTCATTTTATCACCACGTAGCAAGCCACGAGAGTGTTTCTCACATATTCATCCAGAAGCATTAACGCGCACACGTGCATGTGTGAAACGGCAGCGGTGACGGTTTAATTACAGTATTCATACAAACCCTGCTGTTTCAGACATCTCCAGATCTCCACTGCATTTCCGAGGCCTGAAATAAACCACAGGGCTATTTTCATCATGCTGGACAGATCCACATAAACCAGCAGCCTGTCCTGAAGACACTGTCAGTGGTTTTGAGCATTAACTGATATTCTCCAAAACACAGGTTTTGCTTCAGGACTCAGATTTTCAGAGTTTCTAAACACATCTTTAATTTGGCTGGTTTTATGCCCTTGGCTCACAATAATTCACTGTATAATACACATTGTGGTTCACACCATGTTTATTCTTGCTGCAGGTGAATCTGTTTAATGCAGTCTTCACATTTTCGTGTAATCCTTCAGTAAGATAAAGTTAAGCATATTTAGCTTTTTGCTGTCCACGATAGAGAGCTTATGTTTAAGACTCGACTTGAGCTCTAAATCCCCTCCTTGGACTTCTTAACAAAGGTTTGAAATGTCTTTGTATCTTTTGTTATAATATAGTATTTAATATACACATTACCATTCAGACTTTGGGGTCGGAAGTATTTTCTAATGTATTTAAAAGAATCTTTTCTTCTTATCGATTATTTGATAACACATAACAAGATACAGATACATCATACATGATCACTATTTAAAATAGCTGTTTTTTTATTTGAATGTATAATAAAATGTAATTTATTCCTGTGATGGCAAATCCATTCTTCAGTCTTCCGAATCACATGAACCTTCAGAAATCATTCTAATATGTGTATTTGTTTGATCAAGAAACATTTCTTACTATTATCAGTGTTTAAAACATTTTTTTGTCTGTTTTGTTGAAACCATGAGACATTTTTCAGATTCTTTCATGACTAGAAAATACAAAAGAATAGCATTTATTTGAAATATACATTTTTTTGTAACAATGTAAAAGTCTTTACATGCCACTTAAATGCATTGTTGCAAAATAAAATGATTAATTTCTTATATATATATATATATATACACACACACTACCAGTCAAATGTTTTTGAACAGTAAGATTTTTATTGTTTTTTTTTTTTAAGAAGTCTCTTCTGCTGACCAAGCAAACCTGTATTTTTTTTTTTTAAATCCAAAGTACAGCAAAAACTATTATTACAAAATATTTTTACTATTTAAATAACTGTTCTATTTGAATATATTTTCAAATGTAATTTATTTCTATTCTTTCAAAGCAGAAATTTTATCATCATTACTCCAGTTACATGATCCTTCAGAAATCATTCTAATATTCTGAGTTACTGTTATTATTATTATGTTGAAAACACCTGAGTAGAATTTTACAGGTTTCTAAAGTTCAGAAGAACAGCATTTATCTGGAATTGAAATTTGGACCTTTCTTCTTATAAACATTAAAAATCTTACTGTTCAAAAACTTTTGACTGAGAATAATATATATTATTCTTATTATGTCTTATTGACCACAAACTCTGTATACAAGACAAAATATGGTAATACTCATTTTGGTTGGTTACATTTTATTATTTGCATTTAGCATAGTTTTTGTGCCGTTTACGTGACAAGCTTATTCACAGAAAGTCACAGAATGTGACTTTCTCTCACAGTTAGGCACCACTCAATACAGCTCAGCCTTCACACACACAAATACACATTCTTTTGTGTCTCAAATAGTGGTTCTCATTGATGTTTTGTTAAAACTGATTTTTTTTTTTCTTTTTTCTTTTAATCGGAGGCTTAATTCTGTAGACAGATGCAGTATATTGTTAGCAGAGCAGGATGTTACATCTGAACATTAATTGATTTTATTGTTCAACATTCAGCTTTTTGCTTGTGGTGGATAATAAAATATCTAAAACATTTTTATGGACACACATTTTCATTCTTGTATGGCCATTTGTCTTGTTGAAACAGGAAAATGGATTGCCGATAATTTAAATGCACATGCTTACTGGTAATTTTGTCAATTTTTAGAACTACAAGAGCATATAAAGACCTCAAAGCTAACAGACTTAAACTAAAAGCCTCAAAATTGCAATTTTGATTTCATGGGGTCTTAATACACAATGCTTTATGTCTCCGCTCCTCTTTGCTCTCTCTTGCCTCTCCACTCTCTCTCTCTCTCTCTCTCTCTCTTATACTTCCCGTCTTTCCTCTAAAAAGTATCAAGCCAAATAGAGCAAATGCAAGCTGACATTTCTCAGGAAGTCCACCCCTCCGAGCCACAGGCATCTCTGTGCTCTGTCTGTATCTGAGACACGCCTACCCACTCATCCACAGACTGTGAGGGCACAAGCATTCCCCTCAGCCTGATGGGCCGTTGCGCTTGCGTGTGAGTGTAGTCATGTAATTTTAGCACTGCTTGGGGACTAGCAGGTGTCTGCACTTGTCTTCTTCACTGGTTAGTACTCTGGGAGTTCATAAGCATAATGTCAAAAGATACGTGCCTACTGGTTATATCCGTTATTGTCAATGCTGCGCCTCAGTTATTGTTACGTGAACGTGAATACAAATAGTTTGTTTACGGTTCTAATCGTAGATAAAAATCACCCAAATAAAATTGGAAGCTTAAGTTTAATTGCTGCTTAATGATTCGTAACTCAAGTCAAACTGGTGCCAAGGTTACGCTAATTGATTGAACACTTGGAATTTGTTTAAAAAATAAATTCAAGTGGAAACTAAAATGAAAAAAATAAATAAATAAATAAACAAACAAAGATGTTATAATGTAATTAGGAAAATGTTTTTTTAAATATATGTACATTCAGTAGATGTTATTTTAGTTTTTGTTCTTGTTTATTACTTTTTACATTAAAGTTAAGTTACATTAAAGTCAGCTTTATTGATCTCACTGTTAAATGGCTTTTAAAATAATAAAAACTATCATTAAAATAATGTTCAAAATAATGTACAAACTGAAAAACTTTTGAAATTCTCAGAACAAAAAGGTTCTCGGAATGTCCAATATCTGTATTTATTTTATTGTTTTACAATCCTGTAAGCACTTTGTTTTTATTGATATTAAGCAGAGGTAATTCTTAAGTTCAGATCAAAATGATCTGACATGGTTACAATTGTAAACTTAAATTGTAAAGCAGGGTCTAAAAACATATATGGTCTGTTTATAAAAGCTTACATTTTATACATTTAATAACTAAAGAAACTTGCAAGCCCTTTATTTTCCCCCTTTACTCCTACTGCACAAAAAGTGATTCAGTAACATTGAATGGTTTGCATATGGTGGTGTGTTCTTAATTACAGCTTTCCTAAAATTATGTCCTATTCATAAAATAAGAAATATCCCAATATATCGCCTTGTTTACATTATCGCAATGTATCGCAACATATCGTATTGTCAGATTCTTGGCAGTACACAGCACTACTCTTTGATAACTCGAAAGTCAAAAGAATAGCACTTATTTGAAATTTTGAAAAATCTGTATTTTTTGTAACAATATAAAAGTGCATCCTTGCTTAATATAATATAATTATTAATTTCTTATATATATATATATATATAAATTTTTTTTTTTTTTTTTTAAATAAATGTGTGTGTGTGTGTGTGTGTGTGTGTGTGTATATATATATATATATATATATATATATATTTATTTATAAAATTTATAATATATATATATATATTAAATTAGTATTCATATTGACCACCCCCCCCCCCAAACTCTTAAATTGCTTTTAGAATAATAAAAAAGTATAATTTAAAATAATTTATAATTCACTTATACAGTTATACATTGTAATTAATTCATAAAATATCATTTTAAAACTATAACTACAATAGTAAATTGTAGTAAATATTTATTTATTTACATTTTTCATGTCCCTTTTTGTTTAGAAAGTGTAGTATACCTGTACTTTTATTTTTAGGACTTGCTTGTATTAATGCCTTTGTACTTTTTAAAATATTGTGTAGAGAAACCAAAACCAAAAACCAAAAAACAGAAGATCATATTCCTTACCGAATTTGTTCAGATATTTCCTAGCCATTTCAGGCTTAATTATGTCTATAAAAATGTATTACAAGCTTCTGTTACTTTCACTGTTCATTTTATCGTTCTGTCCTATTTTTCATTCAGTTGCAGAATGAACATTTAGAGCTTCTTCAGTGCAGCGGAACAGTAATCACTTGACATTTTCCTGTAATGATGTTGGAAACCACTTATTATACAGAACATTTCGCGTAACATTTAATGTTTTTACTTTTATGCGTGATTTACTGTTAATCCAAATGACACACAATGCCAGCATCTGTATCAGTGCATCCCTTATTCTTTTATAGGCATATTATGCCTCTAAAATGTACTCTGCTTTGAATTAGTAAAGAATTAGTGCTCTATACGCTATATGATCTCTTTCTCTCTCTCTCTGTACTGTCAATTATTAGACAAAACAAACTCCCCTGCTTTATTTAGATTGTAGTAAACCACCAGATGTTTCAGTTCTTATAGACTGCATGAATTGTCTCATGCTATAGACAATAGAGTTTCTCAGCTGTAGTTTGTGGCTCTTCACGCATCAGGAGCAGAGCTCTCTGCTAATCCATCTCTGAAGCTCTGGGCAGGGGGCAAAATGGGACACGGCCCTGCTTTTGTCATTCTTATAAAGAGACAGGCCAACTGTCTCTCCAGTCCCTCTCCCTGAATACTTCACCCATCTGCTGCTTCACCTACAGCCATCAACACCACAACTATGTTCCTGTGATTCTTAAATTATTACGTCCATGTCCCCTCATTACTGAATATGTGGTTACATCCTCGGTGTTACCCATTCCAGTATGAAAGCGGCACAATGTGTGTATGTGCACAAGTGTAGATGTGTGTGTGGGTGGGGGAGTAGTAGTCAGCAGATGGAGCTGGAGTGTGGTTGGGATGGATCCACACCTCTAGCAGACATCAGAGATCTAATCAGGGGTTCCGCATGTCTGCAAGCATCTCCCCCATGCCAACAAATACACACACTCACACATGCTCACTCACCACTGGGACGTAAACATCCCAGATAAACATTTGACAAGACATCAAGGAAGCTCTGCAAAAAAATCTTAACCCTATAAAGCCTACTGTATCATATTTGATATGCAAATTTCTAAGGCTTTTAAATTATAAGCATGTTAAAATTTTGCTTTAAAAAACTCTTGTATTAGTGTTGTCAAATCGATTAATTGCGATTAATCGTGTCTAAAATAACAGTTTGCATTTATATTTCTTAAATATATACATGTGTAAGTGTATTTATATATGTGACCCTGGACCACAAAACCAGTCTTAAGTAGCATGGGGGTATTTGTAGCAATAGCCAACAATACATTATATGAGTCAAAATGATCAATTTTTCTTTTATGCCAAAAATCATTAGGATGTTAAGTAAGGATCATGTTCCATGAAGAAATTTTGTAAATTTCCTACTGTAAATATATCTAAAAGTAATTTTTGATTAGTAATATGCATTGCTAAGAACGATTTTCTCAATATTTTGAATTTTTGTCACCCTCAGATTCCAGATGTTCAAATACTTGTATATCGACTAAGTAATGTCCTATCCTATCAAACCATACATCAATAGAAAGCTTATTTATTCAGCTTTCAGATGATGTATAAATCTCAATTTCAGAAAATTGATCCTTATGACTGGTTTTGTGGTCCACACATATATTGTTTAA
Source organism: Cirrhinus mrigala (assembly GCA_036247105.1). Classification (NCBI taxonomy): domain Eukaryota; kingdom Metazoa; phylum Chordata; class Actinopteri; order Cypriniformes; family Cyprinidae; genus Cirrhinus; species Cirrhinus mrigala. The sequence goes on along the minus strand of CM070012.1, from coordinate 19,787,682 downwards.
ACACAAACTTTTATTTTGGGTGCGATTAATCGCGATTAATCGATTTGTCAGCACTGTCTTATACACAATCTGATTGATCTTTTATACTTAAGCTGATAAAAGTCTTTTTAGTATAATCCTAAAAGTATTGTTTTGCATTGCATTATATATTTGGCCCCCCACAATAAAAACAACTTTTTTTTAAAAATAACATTTTGATAATAAAACAAAGCGTTTAAATATCACCCTACTGAGATTTTATTGGCAGATCTTTACATTTTAAGCGAAAAGAATTTAATATTATTTTTGGCCGTAAAATATCAGCAACTGCACCAAATTGCATATTTTCGCTCAGTTTAGAAATAAAAATTGAATTTTCGAATTTTTTTTTTAATCTCAGGCTTCACCATGTTAATCTGTTTTGTATGGAAGCAATGAATAAAAAAAGGTTATTGTTTTTTTTTTTTTACTTTTTTTTGACAGAATTGCGTAATACAAACTCGAAATTCTCAGAAATGAAGTCAAAATTGCAAGATATAAACTCAAATTCTTTCCCACAAGTTTTTTTCTCAGAATTGCATAATGTAATCAATTGCCAGAAATGTACTCAGAATTGTGAGTCAGCCAAAACTTGCAATTCTGACTTTTTTCTCGCAAATGTGAGTTTGTATCTCACAATTCTGACTTTTTTTATGCAATTCTGACTTTTTTCTCAGAATTGTGAGATTTAAGCTTACGGTTGTGCGTTATAAAAGTTCAGTTTTGAGGGGGAAAAAAGACATTTTCCTAAAAGATGTTTTCAGCTTTGCACGTTTGTATCTCACAATTCTGACTTAATAACTCGTACTTGCAAGTTATAAAGAAAAGGTCAGAAAGGTGTGTTTATATCTCACAATTCTGACTTTATAACACAATTGTGAGTTTATATCATAATTCTGTGAAAAAGTCAGAATTGTGAGTTTGTCACGCAATTCTGATTTAAAAAAAAAAAAAAAGAATTGCGAGATAATAAGTCGCAATTACATTTTTTTTGTTTTTTATCCAGTGGTGGTAACGGGCTTCCATAGTTTTGTCGTTTTTATAGTTAAAATGTAAACATCCTGAAAAATTAATTAGTGAACATACATTTACTTGACATGCAAAATATATATATAAGATATTTTTAGGGGAAAAAAAGTTTAATAACTTAACTTTACTTCTTTTTTTAACCCTGATTAATTTTCTAAATGTTTTCATACTTAAAACATAAATCTAACTAAATTATGTGAGGTTTATGCTTTGACTAGAAAAAGTATTTGCCAATGGGCTAAGTCTTACTTTCTTCTATAAAGCATGAAAAAAAGAAACAATGAATAGGGACTGAAGCTTTCAAGCTTCAAAGATGAGGCAAAAAAGCTCCAGAAATGTATCATGAAAAAAATATTATACTACATTCCAAGAGATCTGGGATAGATGTAAAGATTTACTTGAGTCCGTTCCCATGAAATTACTGAGATATAATACACTACACAAGTGTTTTTTTTTTTTTTTTTTTTTTGAGCTTGATTACAACAGTTATCATTCACTTTCATTATATTGAAAAGCTTGCTTTGATATTCTTAAAAAAAAAAAAAAAAAAATATATATATATATATATATATATATATATATATATATATATATATATATATATATATATATCCTTTTAATTTAAGATATTTCTTACTGTATGCAGTTTTGAGTCCCAAATAAATTATTTAAATTGATATTTTATTCATATATATTTTTTAACTGATTAAGAAATTTCTGTTCATTATAATATTTTTTTACATGGGTTTATTTTTGTATAATAAATCAGTGAATTAATGTTTTTATCTTTGTCGTGTGTGTGTGTGCTCCTGTAGATGTTGAGCAATAAGAAGGGTCTACTGCCTGAACCCAATCTGGCCCAGTTCCTCAACAGTATGACCAATCCTGCTGCCCTCCAAGTCCTTATGAGACCCTACCCTACCGCCAAACGAGGAGGTAACGCTCTCTCTCCGTGTCTCTCTTAAGTGTCTCTTTACTCATTAGGCAAATAATTTATTGAATATTCATGAGTAACACGTTTAAGTACTTTTCCAAACAGAACCAAAAATGTGTCCTGCGAGGACTGTGGACTTTGAGATGAAATATCTCTCATGCTTCTGCATATGTGTGTGTGTGTGTGTGTGTTGGCTGTGTAACGGTGATCACCAGCGCTGTAGATTCAGAGCAGATTTTTCTCTTGATGAAAGCCTAATCATATATTAAAATGAACTTTTCATTGGGTGGGAGAATAAATGAGCTGAGGAAGAAGTGGAGGCCGGAGCTTAAAGAGAACACACAATTACAAAACTAAATATAGCACATGATTAAATGTTAAACTTCTCTCTACCTATTCCGGAGCAACTTGCCATTAGTGCTGAAGCAGGAATTTTGGAATGACAAAATCATGGGCCACCAATGTTGAACATATAATTTCTGCTTTTTTCGAGAGCTTGTCTTGGTTTGTTTCTTTCGACATTATTTACTCTTACGTTTGCCTCTCATTATGTTTATCTAATGGTTTCCCATTAGGAAAGTTTGGTCGACCTCACAATCTCCCCTTCCTGCGTCCACCGTTGACTGCAGCGCTGCTACAGTTAGGAAAAGCACAGCAGGTACTCATTTTCTCTTTCTGTCACTCGCAAGACTGACTTAAAGGGATAGTTCGACTAAAAATGAAAATTCTGTCATCATTTACTCAACCTTAAGTTGTTCCAACTTGTATGAATTTTTTTAGCTGTTGAACACAAAAGAACATATTTTGAAGAATGCTGGTAACCAAACAGTTTATAATAGCCAATGACTTTCATAATATGGAAAAAAAAAATACTATGGAAGTCAGTGGCTATCATCTGCTTTTTGGTTACCAGCATTCTTCAAAATATGTTCTTTTGTGTTCAGCAGAAAGAAACTTGTCCAGGTTTGGAACAAGTGGAGGGTATGGAAGCCTGTTTCCACCACTGAATAAAAAAAATAAAAAAAAAGGTAATTTTTAGCTAACAATTCCGACTTTTTCTTATAATTGCATGATACAAACTCGCAATTGTGAGTATATCTCTTAATTCTGACACGGAATTGCGAGTTAAGTCAGAATTGTGAGATATAAACTTGCAATTCTGAGAACATATCAAACTTTTTTTTTCCCTTAACACTGGACTTTATAACTCGCAATTGTGAGTTTATATCTCACTATTCTGTAAAAAAAAGTCAGAATTGTGAGATATGACCTCGCAATTGCGAGAAAAATGTCAGAATTATGAGATATTTTAAGGAAAATTGCGAGTTACAAAGTCAGAATTGCGTAATACAAACTTGCAATTATGAGTTATAGTTTATATCTCGCAATTCTAACTTTATAACTTGCAATTGCAAGAAAAAAAGTCAGAATTGCAAGATATTCTGAGAAAAAAGAATTGTGAGTTTATAACGCTCAATTGTGTTTATATCATGCAATTCTTTATAACTCGCAATTGCGAGTATATCTTGCAAATCTGACTTTATAACTCACAATTGCGAGTTTATATCATGCAATTCTGAGAAAAAAGTCAGAATTGCGAGATATAAACTTGCAATTGCGAGAAAAAAGACAGAATTGCAAGATACAACCTCACAATTGTGAGAAACAAGTCAAAATTGCGAGTATGTATCTTGCAATTCTGACTTTATAACTCGCAATTGCAATTCTGAATTCTGAATTCTGAACATGCAATTGTTTATATAACAATTCTGAGAAAAAAGTCAGAATTGCGAGATACAACTGCAATTGCAAGAAAAGTCAGAATTGTGAGATGAAAACTCGCATTTGCGCGTTTGTAACACGCAATTCTGACTTTAGAATTTGCAATTGCGAGTTTATATCACAATTCTGAGAAAAAAGTCAGAATTGTGAGATACAAACTCAAAATTGTGTGAAACAAGTCAGAATTGCGAGATGGAAACTCGCATTTGTGAGTTTGTATCTCGCAGTTCTGAGAATAAAAATCCTGAGTTTATATCTTGCAATTCTGACTTTATAACTTTATAACAATGGTGAGTTTACATGACAAAATTCAGAGAAAAGAAGTCAGAATTGCAAAATATAAACTCAAAATTGTGAGAAAAAAGTCAGAATTGCAAGATGTTTTATAAATAAACATAAGAGTTAAATATAAGAGTTTATATTTCACAGTTCTGATTATAACTTGTAATTGTGAGTTTGTATCGCGAAATTCTGACTTTATAACCTGCAATTGCAGGTTTATATCTTGCAATTCTGACTTAACTCACAATTGCAAGTTTATATCACAATTCTGAGAAAAAAGTCAGAATTGTGAGCTAAAAAGTCGCAATGACCTTTTTTTATTTTTTATTCAGTATCAGAAACGGGCTTTCATAGGAGGGTGAATAAATGATGACAGAATTTTCATTCTTGGGTGAACTATCACTTTAAGGGAGCTTAATTTCTAAAAGTTCACAAAGTCAAAGGTGCTCGGAGTTAAAGAAACACCCTAGACAAATGGATAAAAAAGGCTATAGAACCGCAAAGATGAACACTTTAAAGAGATATATGTTGTAGAATAGGCTGCTCCCTCACGGAAATATAAAAAAGAATAATGAAGCAGATTTAACAATCTCTTTTTCTCTGATGCAGAGTGCCATTCTAGGAAACGGTCTCGTTCTCCAGAATCTTCTTCACATGCAGATGGCCCAACAACAGCTTTTACAGATCAAAGACAAGCAGATCACTAATGTAAGGGTCTGTGTGTGTGTTCATGTCTCAAACATACCCATAACAAAGAAATGCATCACCACATTTCACCTACCTGCATGCTGTTCAACAACAGCCTAAATTGTGCTCATAGTTCTTTTGCCAAGACATTATTGTTCTGCTGCATTAAATTCTGTTGTAAATAATGAGAAAACTGCAGCTGTTGTTCAGAAAAGCATCATTTATTTTATATAGCAGAATTAGAACCATAGATCTAACTGGCATTTTTAATTCAAATTTTTCAATTCGGGTTAAAGAATAATAATGCCATCCACAGGAAAATTTACATGAAAAACAAAGGAATTCATGCAATAATAATGCTTTTTTTTGTATTTTTGTAGCTATAATCTCATCCGTGTGTACTTCATCTTTCACTCGCCACATGACCATATTATGGCCTGTCTGCTCTTTTCTCCTTCATCGCTCTCTCATTTCCCTCCAGGTCCCAGGTCTTTTAGGCGACCCCTCTCGGCTGCTTCTGCAAAAAGTTCTGGGTCTTCGAACTCCGGCTTCGGTTCCACTGGGGAAGGGGCTGCTGGGAGATTCTCCCACAGGTGAGAGCTTCTGGTTGAGCGGTCAAGCTCGCAAAGCGCAGGCCTGGTCCAAAGGTCTTGTTCGCTACTGCAGGGAGAGACATTTGCAATGCAAATCCTCAAACTGTTTGAAAGCCCCATTATAAGCAGTTTGAGGCAGCCGCTTCAATCAGTATTTTCTTCCTTTGTGCTTTTATACAGACGTGTGTCTGTTTGTGTGTGCAAAGTCTGGTATTGGCATTCATCAAAGCATTGAAGACCTTTGAAGAGTATGCCTTTGTGCAGGGTCATTTCTATTTGAATATCAGTGCCATGCAGGTGTTTCAGTAAGACAGAAATTGAAACACTATAATGTGGTTTTCCAGAGTATGCATTGTATGCATTGAAAATGGAAGCTTATTTACTGAAGTAGTTTAACAAAGTTCTCTAATTCACAGAGTTGGGCCAAGACTCTTCTCCGGTCACGTCCCAGGGTGGAAACTCCTCGGCTGGAATGGTGTCACACGTACCTGGACGTTCGCACGCGAGTTCCATTGCCGAGCAGAATGGAGTCGCTGCGACGTGCTTGGCTCCGGAGAAACAGCCTGCACCTCCAGGAACCACAGGAGGCTCCGTAAGCTCCCAAACACAGCTGCAAAACTTCCTCCCTGGAATTAATGCACCAAGTCTGGGATCTTTGCTGGGGAGTACAACGCACAAAGCTCCAGCCAACCACCACAGTGCAAGTGTGCAGACTAGTACTTCCGTTACAGTAAGCCTGGATTTCTTTTTTGTTTTTCTGATTTCTTACCTCAAAGCAAAAATGAGGAAATCTGAAACATCTCAAAGCTGAAAACTTGATTTTGTCGTCATTTAATCACATTTGTTGTTCCATACCCTGACTTTGTCTCTACCGAAGAACAAAAAAGGAAAAACTTTGATGAATGTTTATGCTGCTCTTTTCCATACAATGACAACAAATAGTGATCAGAGGCTGTCAAGCTCAGGCCGAATCTTAAAAGAGAAGTTCACTTCCAGAACAGAAATTTTCAGATAATTTACTCACCCCCATCTCATCCAAGATGTTTGTGTCTTTCTTTCTTTCTTCAGTTGTAAAGAAATTATGTTTCTTGAGGAAAACATTTCAGGATTTTTCTCCATATAGTGGACTTCTATGGTGCCTGCGAGTTTGAACTCTCAAAATGCAGTTTAAATGCAGCTTCAAAGGGCTCTAAACGATCCAAGCCAAGGAAGAAGGGTCTTATCTAGCAAAACCACTGGTTATTTTCTTTAAAAAAAAAAAAAAAGGACAATTTCTATACTTTTAAACGCAAATGCTCGTCTTGTCTAGCTCTGCGATTCGCATGCGTAAACTGTGTTATCCGGGTCAATACAGTTAGGGTATGTTTTTTTCTCCTCCAACTTCAAAATCGTCCTACATCACTGTTTTACCTTTTTTTTGTAAAGGGTGTTAGGGTGTTTGACCCTCCTTTGCACGTTCACTTTGTAACACTGGGTCAGTACGTCTGCAGCAATGTAGGACGATTTTGAAGTTGGAGGAGAGAATGAGATAGGAGTTTTTTTAACATACCCTAACTGTATTGACCTGGATTACACAGAGTTTGCATGTGTAACACAGAAAATAGACGAGCGTTTGAGGTTAAAAAGTATACAAATTGTACATTTTTTAAGAAAATAACCAATCATTTCGCTAGATAAGAACTTTCTTCCTTGGCTGGGATCATTTAGAGCCCTTTGAAGCTGTATTCAAACTACATTTTGGAAGTTCGAACTCGCAGGCACCATAGAAGTCCACTATATGGAGATAAAAATCCTGAAATGTTTTCTTCAAGAAACACAATTTCTTTACGACTGAAAAAAGAAAGACGCGAACATCTTGGATGACGGGGGTGAGAAAATTATCTGTAAATTATCTGTAAACTTTTGTTCTGGAAGTGAACATCTCCTTAAGGCAACTAGGAAAATAGTGACCATTTACAATGTAGACTAGCCCTAAGTGTAATTTTAATCTTATGAAACTGTTACTCTATATAAAATTAGATTTTTTATATACAATATTTATATTTATAGCTAAATATATTCACCACAATTCAGAGGTTTGGGGTAAGTATTTTTTAAAGCAATGAATACTTTTATTCAGCAAGGATGTGTTAAATTAATGTATAATTAATTTAATTTACATTTCAATATAAATGCTCTCCTTTTAAACTTCCTATTCACCAAAGAATCCTTAAATCTCTCTAAATGTATCAGAATCAGAAAGAGCTTTATTGCCAAGTGTGTTCACACACAAGGAATTAGTCTTGGTGTAGCAAATGTATCAAGGTTTTCACAGAATAATAAGCAGCAAAACAGTTTTCAACATTGATAAGAATTTTTTAAAAATTGTAAAGGATTAGTTTACCTCCAGAATAAAAAAAATTCCTGATAATTTACTCACCCCCATGTCATCCAAGATATTCATGTCTTTCTTTCTTTAGTCGAAAAGAAATTAAGGTTTTTGAGCAAAACATTCCAGGATTTTTCTCCATATAATGGACTTTAATGGGAGCCAAAGGGTTGAAGGTCCAAATTGCAGTTTCAAATGGCTCTACACAATCCCAGCTGAGGAATAAGGTCTTGTCTAGCAAAAACGATTGGTCATTTTCTTAAAAAAAGAAAATTTCTACACTTTTTAACCATAAATGCCCGTCTTGCAGTAGCTTGACCTCACACATTACGTAATCACATTGAAAAGGTCACGCATGACATAGGTGGAAGTACTGATCCGGTTAAAACAAAATGTTGGACGATTACATACGAAGATCGTTTTTCTAGACCCGTATTCCGCAGCTGGGATCGTGTAGAGCCCTTTGAAGCTGAACTGAAACTGCAGTTTGGACCTTCAACCCGCTGATCCCCGTAGAAGCCCACTATATGGAGAAAAATCCTTGAATGTTTTCCTCAAAAACCTTAATTTCTTTACGACTATAGACAGAAAGATATGAACATCTTGGATGACATGGGGGTGAGAAATTGTCAGTTTAGTTTTTGACAAATAAATGCAGCATTAGTGAGCATACTTTCTAAAACATTATCTTACTGAGCTCCAACGTTCTAAAAGATTGTATTTTTTATGTTTTTGTAATGTAAATATATAGTGAAATATACATACAACACTATATATTTATTATTGTTATGTAAAATAACAGCAAGGGGAGTACCAGAAGCCATTTTTTTACACTCTGAACACCAAACACAGAAAAGTACACATTCGCTTATACTTAGAATTCTGTCTGAAGTGCTTTTGTCGACCTCCTGGAACTGCATTTCCATTGTTCTGTCTGGAGGTGTCTTTATTCAGACACGGGCGCTCAGACGCCTAGTAGAGCTCCGTAAAGTCTCTGACAGAGTTCTGAGCCCTAATGACAGACCGCTAGTGCTGCAGGCTCTGATTACTTACTGCATTACCCTACACAGGCTAATGGAGAGCTCAGTCTTCTGTGTGACTGTATTGGAGATGAATGCCAGACTCTGTGCCAGTACTTTTCCATGGCATCCCTGCTCTTGGATCGCAGTTTAGTTGTGAAAGCTGTGAAAGAAAAAACCGAAGACGTTTTAAAAGAATCTTAAAAGAATGTCTGTAGAGAAAGAAAAAGAAGGCGTTTAGAAGAATGTCTGAGCTGCTCGTTTCCGTACAATAAAAGTGGACAGTGACCAAAGTACCGTATGGTTTCTAAAGACTTGGAATGGAGTTGTATGGACTACTTTTATAATGTATATGGATTAGATATGAGGATCCCTCTGAATGGTCAGTTTCACTAAAAATCCATTATAGTGTTGGGCGATATGCTCAATTTTCATATCGTCCTATCGTCAGCCTGTGAGATTGCCGATACACGATACTGTCGAAGGGTCTTATCTAGCGAAACAATTGGTTATTTACATTTAAAAAATACAATTTAAATACTTTTTATTCACAAACGCTCATCTTGCCTTGCAGTCCTTGAACTCTGTGTATTCTGGCTCAAGACAGTTAGGGTATGTCCAAAAACTCTGACCATATTTTCTCCTTCAACTTCAAAAATCATTTCAAAATCATCCTACATCATTGCAGAAGTTCCAACCCAGTCTTTGCATAGTGAACATGCAAAGAAGATCAAACACCCTTAACAAAAAAAAGGTCAAACAGCGATATAGGACATTTTGAAGTTGAGGGAGAACATGAAATTGGAGTTTTTCGACATACCCTAACTGTCATGAACAGGAACAAAAACAGTCCAGGCAGAGTAAGTCGAGACGAGCGTTTGGCATTAAAAAGTATATAAATGGTATTATTTTTTATTTAAATAACCGATCGTTTCGTTAGATAAGACTTCCTCGGCTGGGATCGTTTGCAACCGCATTTGGGATCGTTTGAAGCCGCATTTAAACAGCCTTTTGAAAGTTCAAAATCAGGGCACAATATCAGTCCATTATATGGGGAAAAATGCTGAAATGTTTTCCTCAAAAAACATAATTTCTTTAAAACTTTAGAAAGAAAGACATGAACATCGTGGATGACAAGGGGGTGAGTAAATTATTTGTCAATTGTTGTTCTGGAAGTGGACTTCTCCTTTAATTTGTGTTTAACATGATAATCTAATAGAAACATTGTAAGTTACTAATGCTTACATTTCCTTAGTTATTCAAAAAGCAGCTACAGAAAACGAGCAAAGAACATTTACTTTATCATAGAACATCATCACTGGCTAGCCTAGCCTAGCGCGAGTTTATGCACTTTAATAGTACCGTAAGTGAATACAATAGTTACATGACTGTATGATGAATACATTTCTTACCCCTTATTTACACTGAACACGTCTGCGGTGCTAAGAGGGGGCCGTTTCCCCCAAAACGAGTTACTGTGCCTCCCTTTTCCATCCTCTGACCCGCTTTGCTGAACGGCATCGATTTCAAAAGTGAAAGTAAAACCGGAAAAACAGCGCGCATTAGAAAACGATTGCACGCTTTCGCGAGCATCAACAACTGCAAGCATAAACAGACTGCACGTTTTCCCACCTGAAACACCCCCTCCCGCTCAACGTTCCTTTGTGTTTATACCACCCACGTGGCGGCAAGTTTCTGAAGCATCCCAGAAGGGGCTCTCTGCACTGCATTGCATTGCTGAAGTTAGACGGCTAGTCTGTTTTTAACGGATAATAATAATAATAATCGTCTTGCTATCATCAAAGGCATCAGCAATAGGCGATATCTCTGACTATCGTCAATACACGATACGTCTATCGGCACAACCCTAATACATTACAATGCACAAGTTAAATATATTGCAAAAATATTTCGTTTTATCTTTATAGCTGTATGCTCAAGTTTGCAAAAGTAGGGGAGATTTCAGTCGTACCCTGTGGTCTGTATGTGTTAAACTCTGTGAAGTACCAGATTAGCAGCGGAACTGCTGTCATGTATTTTGTTCTCACCCTGTCTGTCTCTTTCTCACACTTCCTTTATCTCTGTCCACAGAGTCAGTCCAGTTGTCAGACGTCTCTGTTGGGAGACCCCCCTAAAGAAGTGAAGTTGCCTTCCAACCCATATCTAAACCTGGCTAGTGTGCTTCCTGGAGTGGTACTACAAGGTACGTGCACGATCAGAACGTCACATGCCGAAGATGACTCACTTCTGCCAGACCTGGGAATGTATCTCTTCTCTGTCAGCTCTCTATTTTCAAAGATAATGTTTACAGTGTGCGACTGTCTTGTCTCTCCCTGCTCAAGGCCACAGCCAGACTGGCTACAGCCCACACCAGCATAGAAGATAAAGAGTGTGTGTATGAGAGATGTTCTAAATGGGTGTCCCTGAGCAGGCCCTGATTTACATCTTGAATGTGTGTTTCTCCTGCAGCACCCTGCAACAGTAAACCTCAGACTGTGCAGGCGCACACTGGGACGTACAGCGCAGTCCTGCCACCTGCCACCCACCCACCCAGTCAATACAGCGCAGAGACCGCTCCTGCAGAATATAGTCACCAATACAGTCAGCAATACTCACAGGTAACTACAATACCTGGGGAAAGAAATCAGTAGCCATTACTCCAGTCTTCAGGTGTCAAACGATCCTTCAGAAATCATTCTATTACGCTAATTTATTATCAATGTTGGAAACAGTTGTGGTGCTTAATATTCTTTTGGAACCTGTGATACTTTTGTCAGGTTTAAAAGTTCAAAAGAACAGCATTTATTAAAAAAAGAAATCTTTTCTAACAATATAAGTCATTGCTATCATTATTTTTTTTTTTTTTTTTTTTTTTTACAATTTTCACACTTACTGACCCCAAACTTTAAACAATAGTGTATATTGTTACAAAAGATTTCTGTTTAAAATAAATCAGCATAATAGAATGATTTCTGAAGTATTATGTGACACTGAGGACTGGAGTAATGATGCTCAAAATTCAGCTTTGATCACAAAAAAAAATCTATTTTAAATTACATTAAAAAAGAAAACCACTATTTTAAATTTTTAAATAATATTTCACAATATTTCTGTTTTTTCTGTATTTTTCATCAAATAAATGCAGCCTTGATGAGCAGAAAAGACTTCTTTAAAGAAACAAAAATCTTACTGATCCCAAACTTTTAAATGGCAGTGTATATACAGGCTGCATTTATTATCAAAAATACAGTAAAAACACTGATATTGTGAAATATTTTTATAATGTAAAATAACTGTTTTCTACTTGAATATATTTTAAAATGTAATTTATTTCTGTAATGCACAGCTGAATTTTTAGCAGCCATTACTCCAGTCTTCTGTCACATGATCCATTCTGTCACTTCAGAAACCATTATAATATTCTGATGTGTTGCTTAAGAATTTATTATTATTATTAATATTATTATTATCATTATCAATGTTGAAAACAGTTGTGCTTCCTAATATATTTGTGAAAGCCATTTAAAAGTTTAATGTAAGGAAAAATAAATACTTTTATTAAGCAAGGATGCATTAAATTGATCAAAAGTGCCATGGTTACATTTATAACGTTACAAAAAACGTAACCACATTAAAAATCGTTAAGAATCATTAAAAATGTAATTAAAAAAACACATAAAAAAAAATAGTGTTCCAGGGGATAAAATACACATTTTTTTTGTCAGGGTTCCCCTGGTAAATTCGTATTTCCGGAGCTAAATATGACGTTACTGGGGTCGCTTCGACTTGCAGGCATCAAAAACAATCTGCGGCAACAGTGTTAAAGTAGCCCAAGTTCCACGGGAAATCCACGGACTTGGCAACACTGCCTCGTTTATCAGATAAATTCAGATGAAAGTACTTGACGGTTGTGCAATACAGACACTGACAGTCACAGACACAGAATGAAATCCCAGCGTTCACTGCAGCGATCAATCAGTCTTGCGCTTAGCCCACTCTCTCAAGTCTTTTCTCCCCCCATTATATTCCCCACAATTCCTCTCTCTAACACAAACTTCCACTGAGCCCAAGACTTGACAGCGAAAGCCAGAGAGAGTGAGAGGCACGAGAAAGAAAACAATTCTGCCATATGCTCAGCTGCACAATAGAGATAGATGGGTCTATACGGAATAAAGATAATGAATGTTCAAAACAGACAAAAAGAATTCCATCAGAATGGAGCTGTAGTGCACCACCGTGTCCTTACTAGAGTCGGCAAATGATAAAAGTTACTTCTGCCATTTAAATCAGATTTTTTTTTGTCCCAACTGAGTTTATATTTCTGCTCTGTTGTGTTTTGTAACCCTCACAGTAAAATCACATCGGACCAAAGTCCCACTTCACATTAAGCTTCAAATATCTTCTGATGTCTATGATTGGATATACAAATCGCTCCTCGTTCAGCTTGTCACATCACACCTAGTTTGGACCCATGGAGGTCTGTTATAAACTGTCAGCAACTGTCTCAATAGTCCCTTTCACACAGTAAATGACCATAAAACTACCAGAATTTTCCGGTAAATACACAAACGTGCTGTTCACACAAGCAACGGTAAGATAACATTCACACGTCAGTACTAAAATAAACTCTGATTGTCAATCATTGGAAATGAACTTTAAAAACTGTGCTGTCTTATGCATCCCTCTGGATTAGGTGATGCACTTCATTTCCTGTCCAATCTGACGGCATGTTTTACACAGAATGTGTTTTTGCACAGGAGACGCATAATAGATACTAATAGTACTACAGTTCTATAACAGGCGATCTTAACTTCAGAGGTGCGACACTGATGAATGAAAAAGAGGGCAGGTCTTGAGTGCAAGATGGCTGGATGTTCGTCTAGCACATCTTTCTACTTTCTTGCAAAAAAAAACAATTAAAAGCATTGCCGCTTCAGTGTTTCCCCTAGGATTCCGGTTTTGTGGGGGGGAAATAAGTCAAAAAAATCTCAGTTTCGACATTTTGAACAATAGGGCTCTACAATCGTTTTCTTTTCTTTTCTTTTTTTTTTTTTTTTTTCAGAAATTCTTGTTTTAATTGTTCTGATAATCAAATGGCATTTAAAAAAAAGGCATTAAACATTTATTTATTTTTGTTTGTTATCTTACTTTTATTTGTTGCCAAACAAACACACGTTTTTTCTGTTAAAATTAATACATGGAAGAAAAATTGTGTGAATATTCTGTTACATTTTTTTATGAACAGTATTCTGTAAAAAAAATTTTGTGAACAGTATTCTGTTAAAATAATAATTGTAGATTTTTTTCTACAATTAGATGGTTAAACTTGTTGCTTGTTTGACAGGTTGCCGGGTAGTTTTTGTGTGTATACAGTATTATATGATGCTAATTTTCTCAAATGAAACGGTAAAATTCACATGAAGTGGCTCTCAAAGCAGCTCTGGAGATTCATGTGTTTATGTCGTCATATAATGAGACGCAAAGGCCGAAAACCACCGCGAGCCTCACGTATGCTTCAGTATTTGTGTAATAAACAAAACCACATCTCCGCCATTCATTCATACAGAGCCAAGCGGAACATGGAGGATTCATAATTAAAACGTCTTTTTGTGTTTTAATATTCACAGACACTAGTCCATATCGTGATTCGAATTAAGTGAGAGACCTGCTTTTGATTCATTCATCCAAAAATTGACGAATTCTGTGGCATTCCATGCTATTAAATCCGTTTTTATGAATGGACTCCGCGATCCCGGAGGGATCCCGCATTTTCGTGGAGGAAATCGTAGACGTGTGTCCATGTAGAGACAGAAATGACATGCCGTTGTGTAATGAAGATAAATAACATAAGACTATTTCGTTTGTTTAATAAAAGAACAAAGAACACCTGTTCTATAGCAAAAATTTACCTTAAATGACTTGTGTTGTGATCTGGCGCTATATAGATAATAAAGTTTACTTGACCTTTAAGGGGGGCGGGGATGCCGTTGGCAGGGGAAACACTGCGCTTACTGTAAACAGCGCTGACAAAGCTATATGACTGGGCCAAAGCAGAACCAGTTTACTGGTATTTTTGAAAAGGTCCTCTTCACACGATCTCTTATGTACCGGTAATTTATCACTAAAGACTGTATAGGGACTTTCACACTAGAGGAACCTTTTTATAGTTCCTAGAACTATTGGCGGAAGTACCTGCTTTTTGGTGCGTTCGCACCGCACGAACTAGGAAAGTATTTCATTCTAGGAACTCGTTTGGAGGAACAAAATTAGCTCCCACTTCAGAGTAGGCTCTAAAACAGTTCTACAGGAACAGGGCTCTACGCTTACTTTTCTTTTTAGGAGCACTTGTCCTCCTAACTTAAAAAAATTTAGTAGCACAGTCAACATTTTAGGAGCACCTTCTAATCAATAATCTGAAAATCTGATCAAAACATTCCCATTAGCCTTCCCATTATGAGGGGATCTTTGGCTCCTTAAAATGATTTACAGGGGAATTTTGTTTTTACCTTTGTAATGGCATTTTTCTAACTGTATGTCATCTATAGTATGTCATCTTTGATGTCAAAATTTTTATGTCAAAGTTTTTTTTTTTTTAAAGTTTCTAATTAAAACAACAGAATAAGAACAAGTAGAATAAGAATAAGTTACCAATCAAATGAAATCAGTATTAACAAAATTAATTTGTACTACTGAGGTGGCATAGAAGAACACAAAAGTGGCTTGTAGGTGTATTTTAATGTTTAATGAGGTGGCATGTGTGCAATCAAATTCATAAATTCATGTTGAGATTAATGTTTTAAATATCAGTTTTTGAATACAGAAATATTAAATGCAGGGCTCGACAATAAGGAGTGCCGATGGCCCGGGGCCAGCGTGAAGGATGCTTGGGACAGTTGACATTTTGTCACTGCTGCGTCCTAACTAAAGTTCATAATTTGCACAGGTTTTAAGCCTTGTTAATTTACAATTTCAAGCGATCACTGAGAGACGCAACCCTGACGGACAAATAGCCTACAAAAGTATGTCAAAATACCTGTCTTGACGAGTAACTTTGTAGCTTTAACAATGTTTAATTTAATTTATACAGTGTAGTACAGATGCACCGATCGACCGGGTATTTCAACCGATCTGTGCTCAAGGCTTGCACAAAAACTGCATGCAGTCATTTCTCAAAATGTCATGTGTGTGGAAATATTACGAACCCTTTAAACATCCGTTAACAGAGGCCAGAGATGCTGAAGACGAACGTAAGGAGGAAAAAAAAAATATTGTAGCAGACAGAGCAAGATCATGGTTCACAATGTGCGAAATATTGTAAATATTATCCTAAATATTAAAATGGGGGGTTAAATTAATGTATCTAAGTGGAACTGACCGTTTCAAGAAAAGTTTACATGGCGTTTTCTTTTCATTTGCCTCTGTATAATGCATTTAAAGTAGCGTTCATAAGCACAACACTGCTTTGTTTACAGCGGTAACCAAGGAAACGTAGTATCATCGTTATACCATAAGCGCCACCTGCTGGCAGAGACTGATGAATTTGTGTTCTCTCAGTCTGCTGTTTTTCCCTAAAGCATCTTTTCATTTGTAATATAATAATAATAAAATAATTTTTGAACAAACAAATAATGTTTGAACTTTATGTTTGTTAGGCTAGTAGGTTTTGCTGTGATATCGAAATTGGAATCGAGAATTGTACATTTGAATTGTAAATTTAATTAGTATGTAAAATTTTGGTGTCATATAAGCTTATTTATTAAAATAAAAGATAACATGGGTCAAAAACAATGATAACTGCAACAATTTATTTTTTTGTGGCAGGGCCAGTGAAAAATTTGACCGTTGAGCCCTGTTAAATGATTTAAATAACTGAAAAGATACTTTAAAAATGAAACCAAATCTGCCAGTAGGTGGCAGCGAGTCACTGATTTAATTACTGAATCTTATCATTCATTTTATGGGAATGGGAAATTGAATCATTGACTCACTAGATTAGTTTAAAAACACACGTTCATTCATAAACAAAACACCACTGTGTTTAAATGGAGATGCGCAGCGGCTCAGTTGTGACTCGTTTCAGACTATTTTTGACGACGAAATGGAGCGAAATCATTAAAATAGCTTTTTGCCACACCTGCCAATGGCCAGTGACGTGAGAAAATTTTCCAGCCAAAAAAATTTTTACCGTCCATTTTTGCAAAAACAGGCAGTTACTTTAATTATATGTAATTACTACATTTTCATGTCAATCCATGTTCATATTTAGCACAAAAAATGAGCTGTCAGTTTAATTCAGCGTGTCCAGCACAACAAAAATAGACTCGGTCAACAACTGGTGAATGAACGATGCCGTGATTGGAACTGTTTTTGTCGTGTCGTGGGTTTCGCGATAACAGAGGTGGAATGTAAACGCACAATTGACACCTAAAAAAGACAAAAAAAAGTTGACAAAATTTTCTTTTTCACTGTTGCATATCATCGGGGCTGAGAAAAGAACCCAACACTGCAGAAAACAGGCTGCCATTATCGCTGTTTTTCATGTTTGTGGAGTAAATATTTTACATGGATTTTTAAAAATGCCAGGTAGCCGGTGATACATATGTGTTTGGCCAATCAGTGTACACTTACGTCACTGTAAGTTCCTATAGAACTGTTTTAGTGCCTACTCTGAAGTAGAAGCTAATTTAGTTCCCCCAAATGCAGTTCTCTTTGAATCGCATGAATTGTGCGTTTACATTCCATCCCCGTTATCATGAAACCCACGACAAACAACAAAAACAGCTCTGATCATGTTGTTCTCCATTCATTGGTTGTTGACGTCTGTAAATGCCGCAAATAGACAACGCTGTCGGCCGCTTCAGAGTTCTTGTTGCCGGTGCGAATGCAACTAGGAAAACGACCCGAGGGGGGGAATTGGTTCTCTAGGAACTAGCCAGCATGGTAGTTCCTAGAGAACCACTTCCCTTCTTAGAAAACTGGTTTCTTAGAACTACGCGGTGAAAGGGGCTAATGACAGTTGCACAGCCGGCCTAAAACCCCCCTGAAGTATGATTTAAATGCTATCTGGGCATAGAAGTTTTAAGCCAATCATCCAAGCCATTAATGCCACGTGACTAATTACTCAGGAAGATGACATCATGTTAAAGCTGATTAGCTGCTAACGCCACATGGCACACAGTCACAAGTCCTTAACTAGCGACTGTCCTGAACTGTGAAAGGCAGCAAATAGGTGCCCGACAAAAGCCCTACCCAAGCCTCCACACAATAATATCCTGCCACTCTGCACTATGCTGTCAAAAAAATGTCAAATGGAATAGAAATCGGAATCGAAAGATTTCAGCAGACGCAGAGGAGAGGAAAATGTGCTCCAGGAAAGGATGAGAGGGAAGGAGAAGGAGTTGCAGTCCACCCACGGTCTCTCAGATTCCTGCCAGTGTCTTTAGGGTGATCCCCTACTCCTTCCCTGGCAGAGAGTTTGTAGGGGAAGGAAATTTAGCAGGATTAAATGGCTTAAATGTGGGTCTCCCTCTCATTACTGCCGGCGTTCCTATGACAATACGAGAAGGAGTGGGTGAGAGAAGGGGGAGCGAGAGATGCAGAGGGGGAAGACAGGAGGGAAGAGGAAGATTGGCTGCGAGTTGTCTGTCCCATCTGGTCGCACACTCCCACACACTCCACCAGCTTTAGTGAAATGAGACAGTGAGCTTTCACGCTGTAGGCGTCCAGAGAGAAAGAAAGAGAGCAGGGAATGGTAAAAGGACTGATGGGAAGGAGATGAGAAGGAAAAGATGTATTAAAGAAATAGTAGAAGAGAAAGCTAGTGAAATGGATTAGGCCACAAGGTTAGACAGATGGAGAAAAAAAAAAAAAAGAGAAAACAGCTGGAGATCTAGCCTTGCAGGCACCTGGATGCAAAGAGGTACAATGTAGTCAGTGTAGAGTCACATAAGACATTTGACTATCGGCGTTAAGACCAGTCCAAGGTCTGGACAAGTTGTTTGATCAACATGTAAAGCAGGGGTAATTGACCTTGCTCTTGGAAGGCTACGTCCCTGCAGACTTTGGTTACAATCCTGTTTCCACACACCTCTCTGATATTTCTAAGTACTCCTCAACACTGCAGTTTCCAACAGAAATGAACACTAGAGATGGTAAAACAGCAAGCACTTGTAATCGTTTTTGTACACAGGTATGATTACAGCTGTTTCTTTTTCCGAACGTAACAAGCTTGCTCCGTAGCTCAGCTGGCACAGAATTGGACTTGGATTCGAATTCCGTAAAAAACATGACTCAGTGGACATTTCACATTGAATATGTCACGAAATGTACATGGCAGTACGTATTTCAAAAAGTTCTCACAGGTAAGTTTTCGTCATTAGATCAGGTTGGATATAAGGGAGCTACAGGGGCATGTGTCATTCTAAAATCAGATACAACCCTGTTATTACTGCTCAAGAAGTTTAGTTGCGTTTTTAGTTTCTCCAACAAAATTCTGAATATTTGTTGCAATATGTAATGCCATGAACCATGAATCACCCAATCTTCATGCTCAGAAACACTCCCTTTTGCACTAAAATGGTCTGAACTTCTGTCAGAAACAGGCTTTGATGTTAGTGATTCCTGGTTCAAGACCAGCTTGGTTTTATTGGTAGAAGGAAAGGAACTGTCTTTTCAATGGTGGAAATGTGCAGAATGGTTCCGGATTGGGCTTAATTTGAGCCACCTGGTACCTTGTACACATTTTTTGCCTGGTGGAAAGGTACATACCCTGACCCCTGAAAAATCCAATAAATCTAGAAAGCTGTTGCCACTTTGTGTACAATATGCAGTAAATTGTCAGTGAATAGACTGGGTTTGCCATCTGAGGCTGGGACTAGAGTCAGTGAAGTCAGTAAAGGGCCAGACACACCGAACCAACATCAAAGAACTTCCAGCAACAAAAGCCGATTGTGCTGTCGCACCTGCGCCTGGGCCAAAAATTTGCGCTTGAGCACACAGCAAAGACTGCAGCCAACGGCCAACTAGCATGTAGACTCTGTGCCTGTGTGAGAGGAAATAACTCTCCATACCAGCCATAGCAGTAGCTGTATTTGTTATTCAAAAAGGGAAAGCTGAAGAAATAGGACTGTGGATGTACAATGAGAAGAGCCCAAATGTGTGCCCTCTTGGCTTGCTTTCGTCACTTGCGTTTTTCTTCTTGTGCACGGGTTTGCTCACTGATGCGTTCCTCTACAGATTCAAGGAGCTCCCAAAAAGCTCCAGACGATACCAGCGGTACGTCTACGGTAGTACCAATGCAAAAACTAGTCCAACAGACGCTCAACAACCGCCCGATATTGTCCAACAGTCAACTTCCAAAACGAAAATGTACGGATAATGTACTCACCTCCTTGTCATCCAAGATGTTCATGTCTTTCTTTCTTCAGTCGTAAAGAAATTATGTTTTTGAGGAAAACATTTCAGGATTTTTCTCCATATAATGGACTGATATGGTGCCCCGAGTTTGAACTTCCAAAATGCAGTTTAAATGCGGCTTCAATCGATCCCAAATGCGGTTGTAAACGATCCCAGCTGAGGAAGAACGGCCCAGTCGGATCTCGCAAGATCTCGTGACGATATCCTCATAAAACTATAATGTTTACATTAAAGCTGCACGATTAATCCTTAAAATATCGAGATCTCGATTCAAACACCCACGCAATCTTATTCCTGAATGGCAACGATTTATCTATGTCTATTAGGACTGTTTCACATCGCGAGTGTCAGTGGAGCGTGAGAAGCACGTTTTGTCGCTGCCCATGTTAATGAATCAGAGGGTCGGGGTAAATGTGAACGCAGAAAGAGCAACACAAACAGTCTTTTCAACCACATTATAATCATTATTTCTGTGTTACAGACATTTAAATAACAGAAGTACTGGGATAAACGTTTATAGTTTGGGTATAAACACATTGTCTACAGGAGCGATTAAAACGAAAGTATATTAAAACTTGTATGTATTGTAACGCTTATACTCTTCCGCCAGGAGGTGGCGACAACTGCCCGTTTTAAAAAAAAAAGTATGTCATTGAATAATTCATTCAGGAGATTTCAATAGTCAAACAAGTCTTACTCTGCGTCCCAGTGTGCATACTATCCACCATATCTGCCCAAAATAGTATTGAAAATTGCTACTATCACACAGAATTTAGGATGGATAGTATGCACATTGGGATGCAGGCTTAATTAAGTGAGACACTGACTTTGTTTTGATTTTGTTTAAATGAATATATGTTTTTAAAAGACTTAAGCAATGAACAGTTTGTCAGAACCACTAGTAAATTATTTTGTTTCGTTTTTTTTCTCCAGAATCGTGAGAGAATCATGGTCTCCAATTTATTAAAAACAACTGGGATTCTCAATTTATCCAGAATCGTGAAGCTCTTGTTTAAATGTTTTTTGTACTGCATATAATTCATTAAAATTGAAGTTTATTTTCATAAAGTTCAAAATGCACCTACAATTTCTTGCATTTTTTCTTTTTCAGTTGAATAAAAGACTATTTTCCCTATATATTTCATCACTGAGGATTTCTTAAGAAAAGTTTAAAAATCTCATCTCATCTCGTCCCGTGGGATAAGTATCTCGTCACACCCCTAGTTATTTTCATTAAAAAAAAAAAAAAAAATACAATAAATACTTTTTAATCTCAAATGCTCTCCCTGAACTCGGTGTATTCTGGTTTAAGACAGTTAGGGTATGTCGAAAAAATCGTATTTTCTCCCTCAACTTCAAAAATCATTTCATCATTTTCATTACATCACTGCAGAAGTACCGACCCAGTATTTGCAAAGTGAACACGGAAAGAAGATCAAACACCCTTAACAAAAAAAGGTAAAACAGTGATATGGGACAATTTTAAAGTTGAGGGAGAAAATGAGATGGGAGTTTTTCGACATACCCCAACTGTCATGAACCGGTTCAGGCAGAGCAAGACAAGATGAGTGTTTGACGTTAAAAAGTATATAAATTGTATTTGAAGCCACATTTAAACTACATTTTGGAAGTTCAAACTCGGGGCACCACAGAAGTTCACTATATGGAGAAAAATTCTGAAATGTTTTTTCTCAAAAAAAGAAAAAAGAAAGACATGAACATCTTGGATGACAAGGGGGTGAATACATTATCTGTAAATTGTTGTTCTGGAAGTGGACTTCTCTTTTATGCCCCTGATATACTCATGGTGGAGCCCCAAAACACACCTCCTATTATTTCATTGCCACAGGTCAGTGGTAGTTCAAGGTGTTTATCTGCTGGAGCGAACCTTTTCAGACAGTTCTGAAACTCCCAAAAAGTTCTGAAACTGTTTTGAACTCCCAAAACGAACTTCATTTTGGCCTGATTTTGTTTGAAATGTCACACCAGTTTTCGCTTGATATATATCAGGGCCTTAAAGTCAAATATATCTTAAAGTCAAAGTCAAGACGTGTTTGATCCTCATATAGATCCCTGTTAAAGCTGCGCCTGACTGTATTTTATTCCATTTCATTGGTTTTGTTCTGTGTCTCTATGTGACAGGAGGCCATGCAGCAGTGGTACCAACACTACCAAGCACAGACCTACGGCAACACTAGCCAAGACACGGCTGCAGTTACTGAATGCACAAAAGAGCAACCTCAGGTAAGTACACATATACACAGACATGATACAACGGTAATGTCTAGTGCACATTGTATCCCACAAAAAATGGAAAAACCCTGAAATCATCTACATTGTCTCTGTGGAAAAAAAGATGTAATAAACATACTAAATAATGTCTCAGTGAAAATTGTGAAAGGATTAGGGCAGGGAATCCCAAACGTGGGTGTGCAGATTTTTAACTTACTAAGAAAAGATGAAATGTTTTGTTTACCTGCATGTAATGTGACCACTGGAAAGCCTGACATACAAATATGTTGTTTAATAAAGTATTAATATTTTAGGTAGGACTGAATAAAAAAATATTGATTTCTTGATTTTAATCAACTCCCATTTTTACAGAACGAAATCCGATTAGAGTTAATGAATGGAACACTGCAGCATACCTCCCATCCAATACATTGAAATAAAGAAACAAAAAATAGTGTTTCGGCGCCGTTTAATGTGGAATGACAGATTGCTGTAACGCCTCAGTTCAAGAGAAGCAGCAGCGTGAAGTGCAAAAATTTATCGTCTCTTCCACTTTAACCTTAAAAAAAGCACAAAATAAACATGAATGAACATCTGAAGGTGTGTCAAAAGAAAGAGTACAACTCAATCAGTGTTTCAACCTCAGAAAGATGTCCATACAACAGCTTGTAAACAATATGCCACACAACGTCACATTTACCTAAGAAGAAAACATATTAAATGACAATAAACTTTAGTTATTGATAGTTAGAGCCAAGAGCCTTATGATAGTTTTTACATTTTACTGCGTGATCACCTTTAATATTTGGCCATTTCTTTACGACAGAAATGCTACAGCCACTGTAATTTCTTGAATATGCAGACATCAAAACGAGGGTTTAAACATTTATTTTGAAATGGTGATGAACAGTTAGCATATTTAGAAAGATATTGATGTATTCTCCTGTGTTTGCACAGGTTTATTAATGATTTACCTTACAAATCTAATAAAATGGCACATGTTGCTTTCCCAGATGATTGTTCTAATAAACCCAAACTCACAACAATATGCAGAGATGGAGTTGGAGACACTCCACCACACATGTTAAATGATAACTGTTTGTGTGGAGCAGCATTTATTGTGAACGGAGCCGCTCTGACACAGACGTACTTAATCTACACGCATGTAAATAATCGAAGCGCATATATTAAACCTGCCTTGCATAGTTAATCTTTAATTAAAATGTAGCGTTTGTGAATTTACAATAGTATTATGCTTTATGATGATTTTTAAATGGGTTTAATATATCATGCCATGGAAAATTATCTAATAATGCATTTCATGGGTTCTTGTTCGTGGAATGTACCACTTTCAGTATTTTGCCAGTTACTCGACACTGGCAAAATGCAATTAAGGATTTTTTTTTAAATCAGGTACTCGAATTTAAGGGAATCAGGGAATCGTAACAGCCCTAAATAGAAGTCTATGGAAAGTCCCCACTATGATAACAGATGTGTTTGTGTTTGTCACAGGTGGTGGTCACCTCCTCATACGGAGACTACAGTTCTTACATGCATGCTGTCAGTCAGTACTATTCTCAGACGCAGATGAACCAGACAGCTGCTCAAGTCTACCAGCACCGAGATGTCAGCAAGGTACACACACACACACTCAAACACATCATGCTTAATCATGCTCGCTTTACAGAGTACATTAACCATCTCTGTCCATTTCTAGACTCTGCACACTGAAATTGGAACTATTCTGTGCAGGAATACACATATTCACTGCAGCAGAAATGCTAAACTGTTAACATACTGGCCAAACATCACACTGCATTCTCTGGAGGTAGAAATCCCCCAGCCGTCATACTTATGACAGATGTCAGAAAAGTCAAATGCCTGGACTTCCACTGTGTCTAAGCGTTTCGTGGCTGATACGGCATATCTCTATGACGGATCACTCTGACTTGCTGCCGATCGTTCATACTGTCACAGACCAAAATAGATCAGAAATTAGACTTTCATTTCTCTGTAGGCATATACAGTATGCAAATAGTATGCGACAAAAATCTATATTACAGCATGCATATTAAACCAAAATGTGTGTGGAATAAAATTCTGCATCGTATTCTGCAACAGAACAGAACAGAACATTCTGCATATTAAAGATGCAAAATTCACTTTTACATGGTGTTCACATCTAAATATGTCTTAGCAGTGTGTGGACACAAGCAGCCTACAATGATAAAAATCCATTCAGTCCTTTTTTTAATCCCCAAAAACCTAAACAATCTCAATTATCAAGCCGTTTTAATTTTCTGAGCAGTATGATGTCATATTGCACAAGCCCCGCCCACATCTGCTGACAGACTGTCCCGTATTAGCACATTTCAACACTTAGCAGTTGTACGGACGCAATTAATTCATTTTGTTTTTGATGGTAACGCGCAATCCGAATACACAAAAAAAAGGAAGAGAGGGGGCGGAGTGAGCAATAGCTCATTATCATTTAAAGAGACATGCATCGAAACAGGCCACTGTGAACAGAGCTGTTTTTGACAAGGTAAAAAGGTGTTGTTTTACATGACTTCATTTGAGGAATTTTAACCAAAGACCTTAAAGAATCATATCAACTTGTGGAAAACAGGCATCCAATCTCCCCTTTAAAGACTGCCAGCTGATTTATAGTGATAGAAGTTAGCTCATGTTTGTGTTGGTGGTATTTGTGTGGGGTGTATGAGCTTATGTAAATGTAGTGGCAGGTGGTGTTACAGGTCAGACACACATTCCTCACTAAGTCTCATGACACTCTCAGGACATGAGATCCTGCTGAAAACACTCCATCACTCCTCAGCACAGCAGCTGTGTGTGTGAGAGAGAGCGATTTGTAATCTGAATAGTGTGTGTTGCATATGGAGAGATACTGTATAAGCCTATGTATAAATGTTTGATGGTGTTTCTCTATAGGAGGTGGAGGTGGTGAAGACCCCCTTGAGTGGGTCTCTCCACACCTCTCTGAACGGCACTGCTCAGACCCTGCTGCCTACCTACAGTGCCCTACCCATCATGCCTGGCTTCATCACACCAACACACACGCACACCCATGCGCCCAGCCCTGCCGCGCACACACCTGCCGCACCCGCAGCCACTGACTGGAACAGCTACTATTATGTGAGTGTGTTTCTTTCTATATAAAGTGCGTGTATAATTGTGTGAGAGAAAGAGAAGTGAAACAAACAACATAGCATGTGAAATACAATATAAGGACTACAGTAGACACCTGAAACATGACATGTGTTTAGATACCAAGTGTCATTTCAGTTGAAAAGGGTAAGGTGTCATCACATAAAATTCCACAGCTTACTGAGAGGTCACTTCCAAACTAAGCAGCTTATAATTGGTAAATGCGGAAAATAAGTTTAAGTGGAATCCAGTGTGAAGTCCACATGGGAAATGGGAATTTTGCCATAAAGTACCCAGGCTGTAAATGCTATGAACTGTGGGGTCCCTTAAGCTGTGGTCAATAAATATGATTTTAAAAATGAGTAATTAAATACGGTTGAAGTCAAAAGTTACATACACCTTGCAGAATCTGCAAAAATGTTTTATATTACTACAATATTATTTTACCAAAATAAAAGGTATCATACAAAATGCATGTTATTTTTTATTTAGTACTGACCTGAATATTTAAAAGATATGTCACATGAAAGTTTTTTTACATATAGTCCACAAGAGAAAATAATAGGTGGATTTATAAAAATGACTCCGTTCAAAAGTTTACATACACTTGATTCTTAATACTGTGTTGTTACCTGAATGATCCACAGCTGTTGTTGTTTTTTGTTTAGTGATAGTTGTTCATGAGTCCCTTGTTTGTCCTGAACAGTTAAACTGTCTGCTGTTCATCAGAAAAGTCCTTCAGGTCCCACAAATTATTTGGTTTGTCAGCAACCCTTTCCAGCAATGACTGTATGATTTTGAGATCCATCATTTCACACTGAGGACAATTGAGGGACTCTCATGCAACTATTACAGAGGGTTCAAATACTCACTGATGCTCAAAAACGATGCTAGGGGTGTAAGCTTTTGAACAGAATCAAGATGTGTACATTTTTCTTTGCCTAAATATCATATTTTTTCATTTAGTACTGCCCTTCAGAAGCTACAGAAGATACTTACATGTTTACCAGAAGACAAAATAAGTTAAATGAACCCTGATCTTCAAATTCAAAATGTTTCCACCCCCTGGCTCTTAATGCATCGTTTTTCCTGCAGCATCAGTGAGCATTTGAAGCTTCTTTAATAGTTGCATGAGTCCTTCAGTTGTCCTCAGTGTGAAAAGATGGATCTCAAAATCATGCAGTCATTGCTGGAAAGGGTTGCTGACAAACCAAATAATTTGTGGGACCTGAAGGATTTTTCTGGAAAACAGCAGCCAGTTTAACTGTTCATGACAAACAAGGGACTCATTAACAACTATCACTAAACAAAAAAACACAGCTGTGTATCATTCAGGTAACAACAAAGCAGTAAGAATCAAGGGGGTGTAAACTTTTGAAAACTTTTATGTGAAATATTTTATTCAGGTCAGTACTAAAAAAAGAACATGCATTTTGTATTATCCCTCTTATTTTGGTAAAAATTAACATTTTGCAGATTCTGCAAGGTGTATGTAAATTTTCGACTTCAACTGTATGTGAGTGAGGCAAAAATCTAGGGCTGCACATAAAACAAACTCTGCAAATTAATATAAAATAGTATTTCATTATGTTTCCTGCATTTAATGTATTGTACTTTTAATAAAACATTAACAATATATATTTGAAAAGCTCTTTTTATGCATGTTTTAGACTGAGTTTTTGTTACATATCATAGCATTTCGTTGATCTTCAGAACACAAATTGAGATATTTTTGAAGAAATCCAAGAGATTTCTGACCCTGCATAGCCAGCAACGCAACTACCACATTGAAGGCCTATTACAATAGTCCATTTGAAACAGAAGAGACAAAATTGTTGAATAAAGTCATTATTTTTGTTTTCTTTGCACACAAATAGTATTCTCGTAGCTTCATGACATTACGGTTGAACCACTGATGTCACATGGACTATTTTAACTATGTGCTTACTACCTTTCTGGGCCTTGAACGTGACAGTTGCGTTACGGTTTATGCAGGGTCAGAAAGCTCTCGGATTTCATAAAACCTATATCTTAATTTGTGTTTTAAAGGTGAACAGAGGTCTTACAGGTTTGGAATGGCATGAGGGTAAATGATTAATGACAGAATTGTCATCTTTGGGTGAACTATCCCTTTAAATATTAAATACCATCTATACTTTGCATTGTTGTGCTTTGTGCCAACAACAATTGTTCGGTACGTTTGACAATTTAATATGAACCACCTTTTAAGTAAAAAAAAAACAACAAAAAAAAAACAAATGGGGCAAAGTGATATTTTATGTTTATAAAGGCAAACAGTACTATTATAAATATATTAGACAAATAAAATGATATATGGAATGATATACATAATGGTAGATGGATAGATAGGTCAACTGAATACATATGGTGTGTGTGTGTGTGTGTGTGTGTGTTTTTCTGCTCTGCTCGATGGTGAAGAAAGCAGTAGGAATCTGGCAGTAACTTTATTCTTCAGTTGGAAGTCGAAGACTGACACATTGAGAGATAAACAC
This sequence comes from Cirrhinus mrigala, assembly GCA_036247105.1. NCBI lineage: Eukaryota > Metazoa > Chordata > Actinopteri > Cypriniformes > Cyprinidae > Cirrhinus > Cirrhinus mrigala. The sequence continues at coordinate 19,759,645 of CM070012.1, read as the reverse complement.
CTCTAACAGCGCTTCACTGATTCAACAATGGGAGCTTTATCGTAGAGCAAGAGTCAGAGAAAATTCCTCAGACGCGTGTGTGGGCTGAAGGAGACGGCGTCAGTCATTTACTGTATGGAACACAAAAAACCCGTCACTCATTTACTGTATGTCACTCAGACTCCAGCATACAGTGAACAATGAGTCACGTACATCACCATCATCACCAAACAGGTGAAATCATTCTGATCACTGTAATCGCTTCTGTTATAATCACCCTCTCTCTTTCTTTCTCTCTCTCTCTCTCTCTCTCTCTCCTAGAGTCAGGCTAGAGGACAGAAGCGAGAATACCCCACTCTGCCTACACAGGAAGTGACATCAGAGGGGCCGTATGTAGGCCAGCACTCGCAGGGTCTTGGGGGCCAGTACGCCGACTACTTCAAAAAGAAGAGGATCTAACTCGCACTCGCTCTCAGTACTCGCTGTATGTTGCTGTTGTCAAGTCCAGGCCTTAACTTTTAGTCTATAACCGATATTTATGAAAAGATTGTACATTTTATTGTGCGTAAGGAGGTTTTATGCCTCTTCTTGAACCGTACGTAGATGTGGGTACTGTTGTTATTTCTGTCCGACGCCAGGCAGGACTTCTTAAAATTGCTCTCTGTCCCAAATGATGCGTTAAGATAATTGATATTTCTCTTTTTCTGTCCTGCCTTTGTACCTCTCTCCCAGGCGGGACGTACCATTCCACTTTAGAGGGGTTTTCCGTGTCCGTGTTTTACTGTATAAATGGTTAAGGGCTGATAAAGATTGAGCTACACTCAGAGAATAACAACTTTCAAAGATTTTTTTGTTTTCTTGACAGGGTAGGGCATAGCCAATGTATATTGTATATTCTGCGAAACGAGTGTATTTTTTACCGTGTACAGACATTGAGAATATTATTAATATTAACGTCTTGCTTAATGTGTCACTGTTTATCTTGACTATCGATTCGCTTTTCCGAAGTGTACGGGAAACGCGTTCATTAATCTTTAACGTGCGTCTCTGTACATACTGCTGTATCTGTAGGAACGATCAGCCATTCTAAATACTGCAGGAGCCTTAAAACACGGCGCTCAGAGAAGACATGGCTAAGGCAATAACCTCTACCTTCTCTGGAGAAACTACCACCGCGTACGTCAAGGTGACTTTTTTTTCCCCCAGGTGTCGGTGGGGTGACCTCCACACAACTTTCAGCTACGATGCTGCCAGTGGTTGCTTTTTAATAACAGTATGAGTAATAATATATTAGTGTAGAAGTAGTAATAATCTGCTGGAAAGATGTCAAGAGTTGGAGTGGTTGTGTAGGATAAAACTGATGCCCTGATGCAAACACCCATATGGTAATAATCTAACATAATGCCTTTATATGGATATTAGTGGTCTGTTGTTCTGTGGTTTAATCTTTTTGCTTCTTTAATGGAGAGAGTCTGTATTTTAGTGATTTTATGCTGCAAAAAAAAAAAAAATGCTGTTTTTAATCTATATCGGTCTTTTTTTCACTAAAATATACACATTAAAAAAGATAAATATACATGAGAGGCAAAAATATAAGATATTAAAATAATCAATGTTGAAGATCAGTATTTTGTCGTTGCGTGGCAATTTTTTTTGTTATTTTCTTAATTTAGATACTTAAAACAAGTGGAATAAATCTCCCAATGGGACAAACAAAGGGATAGTTCACCAAAATGTGAAAAAAAAGAAAAAAACTAAATCTGTTTTTTACTCATCCTCATGTTTTTCCAAACCTGAGGAACCCAACAGAAGATATCTTTAAAAATGTCTTTTAATTTTTTTGAATTTATATATATATACACACACACACTGTTACACTAATATTTATTAATATATTGAATTAACTGTTATAATACTTATTTTTTCAGCTAGCATACATTCACTAAAACTTAAAATTAAAACTAAAAATGTAAAAATTATTTTTGTAAAATTACAAAAAATACAAATTATAAGAAGCTTACAATTAAAATACTAAAATTAAAAAATCTAAAAATTTAAATTATATGCGTGACAATTTTCAGCTAAATTAATGACAAATTTGCTGTCATGCACATGTATATAATTTAATTTTTATATTTTCAGTTTAAATTTTAATTTTGTTTTAGTAATTTTGCTGTCATTTATATGTACAAAATAATTGTGTGTATATGTGTGTGTGTGTGTGTATGTATGTATATATATATATATATATATATATATATATATATATACACACACACACATATACACACAATTATTTTGTACTTTTGCTGTCAGAACTACTACAGCTTACAATTTAAATATTAAACTTGAAAATATAAAAATGTAAGTGTATATATTCAATATATATTCAATATATTCAAATATATATATAGAGAGAGAGAGAGAGAGAGAGAGAGAGAGAGAGAGAGAGAGAGAAAGAGAGTTTTAATATAAATGACAATTTTCAGCTAAATTTATGACTTCTGAATTTTTTTTTTTTAATTTTGGTGTCAAAATTACTAAAGCTTACAATTAAAATACAAAGTAAGTGTGTGTGTGTGTGTGTATATATATAGTCCAGTTTGTTCTAGTACTTCTACTTCGGCATTTCTAATATACGTTTAATTTGCAAGTTTTTTTTTATCCAGTATTTTTTAGCTTTATTTTACCAAAATCGTTTCAAGTTTAGTTTTAGTTAACAGTAACAACACTGCTTTATACAATCAAAGTCAGTGGGGTCTCATTTTGTTTTGGACCCCACTGACTTTCATTGTATAGGAAAAAACTGTTAATTCTTTAAAATTGCACAGTTAGGTTTGTAACAACACATGGGTGAGTAAATAACAGATTTTTTTTATTTACGCATAAAGTATCCCTTTTACTTTGCACTGAGCTTGTTTTAATCACATTTCGATATTATTAGTGGTAAATAAGACCGATACTCATTAAAAATGTGAATTTTTTTGCAGTACACCGTGTTGGTTACTGGTTGGACGCAGTCTGCCAGCAGATTGTCTTTAAAAGGAGCCGTTGTTTGGCTTTGTTACCACATAGCACATACAGGCGTTTGCCTGGCGCGTTCATCCGTTTATGATTAAGGCTGTGTGCCTTCTTTTTTCTACTCTTTTGAAGTGATCGTCTCTTGGTTGTTCCCTCTCTGAAAGCCATTCTTTCACCTCCACAACAGACTGACAACACATTTGAGGAGGAGCCTCTGTTATTGCGTCCCATTTATGTTGCCTTTTATGTGTTACGACAAGCATAAAGACAATCCCAAATTTACATCGGTACCTAAGGCTCTGCGTCCCACTTTCAGCACAAAACCATTTATAAACAAAGGTATTTTTCAGAAAACGGTTAAGAATAAAATGTTAAAGGAGAAGTTCACTTCCAGAACAAAAATTTACAGATAATGTACTCACCCCCTTGTCATCCAAGATGTTCGTGTCTTTCTTTCTTCAGTCAATAAGACATTACGTTTCTGGAGGAAAACATTTCAGGAACGATCCCCATATTAGCGGACTTAAATGGTGCCCGCAAGTTTTATCTTCCAAAATGCAGTTTAAATGCAGTTTCAGGTGGCTCTAAACGATCCCAGTCGAGGAAGAAAGGTCTTATCTAACAAAACGATCGGTCATTTTCGAAACAAATTGACAATGTATATACTTTTTAACCTCAAACGCTCATCTTCTCTAGGACTGCGTGAACTTTGTTTTATTCCGGGTCAGTACGGTCAAGACAGTTAGGGTATGTCGAAAAACTCCCAAGTCGTTTCTTCCCCAACTTTAAAATCCGTCGTACATCGCTGTAGAAGTACCGACCCAGTGTTTACAAAGTGAACATACAAAGAATATCAAACGCCCTTACAAAAAAAAAGGGTTAAACAGTGATGTAAGGCCATTTTGATGTTGAAGAAGAAAATGAGACCGGAGTTTTTCGACCTACCCTAACTGTATTGAACCGGATTACACAGACTACGCATGCGCATCGCAGAGACGAGGCAAGACGAGCGTTCTAGGTTAAAAAGTATATAATTTGCCGATTTGTTTCGAAAAAAAAAACACGATTGTTTCGCTAGATAAGACCTTCATTCCTTGGCTGGGATCGTTCAGAGCCATTTGAAGCTGCATTTAAACTGCATTTTGGGGGCACCATTGAAGTCCACTATTACGGAGAGAAATTCTGGAATGTTTTCCATCAAGAAACAATTTCTTTACGACTAAAGAAAGAAATACACGAAAATCTTGAATGACAAGGGGGTGAGTACATTATCAGTAAATTTTTGTTCTGCAAGTGAACTTTAAATGCGTTTTTAGTTTACCCCTTGTTCTGCATAGATCAAAAATGTTGCAAAATGTTACAAAACACTCTACAGGGATTACAAAGCACTTGTACTTCTGGTCACTTTCCCATGAGTCTCCTCTCTCCTGTTCTCCAACCTTACCACTGCTCCAAATCAAGACAAGCCTGACTATTTTACCTTGAAAAGAGAGGTTTGAAATACTAAAGTCAATAATCTCTTTACATTGTGCCTATTTTGCATTTATGAACTTGGTGTATCTTACCATTATTGCTGAAGGTCAACAACAAACTGATGTCCTCTTGTATTTCTAGTCAAAGCTGTAATGTCAAGGTCACTTTTACCCCTCTGAATGTCATAAACATACTTGTGCGCTTGTATCTCAAAGCTTTGCAATACTAAAGTGTCTTTTAATGACGTAGAAAGTCCAGTCGCCCGTTTAAACACGCAGGGTTATCAACACTATTGTGCTTTGTACACACATTGCAGGCTGTTTTTTAGTTTAAAGGTTGTAGTTTCTTTTTTTTTTCCACCTTGACTTAAGATTTTGCAATATTTTATAATCCAAACTCTATTGATATTGCTTTACTGTGAATAAGCTATTTTTAGAAACAGTGGAAGCATGCATATACTCCTGCAATACAAAAAAAAATGTTCCTTTTTTTCAGTAGATGTTTTCAATGCTTTTGAGTATTTAACAGCAAAAAAAATACTGTATTTATTATTTTATGTGTATTTATGTACATTTACCCTGTTGGATACAATTTTGTTGTCATTCTTTTTGAGGAAAATAGGTTTGGGTTTCATTTCAAGCAGATGGAATTGTTTTGCATTCCACATTAAAGGACAGGAAAATTACGTCTCCCGTCTCTTTTTTTCCTTTGACCATTCTCGTCTCCAGCGTGGCCACCGTGGAGGCGTAGATACGAGAACGTAGCGACGTGCATTTCACAATGCAAAACCACATGACACTTCCACCTGGGAGATGAATCATTTTTCCTTTTCAGGAACCATGTGTGAGGATTAACCATAATCTGATAATCAGATGGGAATTAGTGCATCTTTGAATATCTAGTCTTCTTTTAGCTATACGAATAACAGCTAAGGCTTTTAAGACGCTAAACTAATTTCAGTGATCCTTCTCTTCACCGTCAGTATCCATCTTGCAGTCAATGACAAAATATCTGCATGATGCACGTTTGTCACTCACTTTTTAATTCCATTTTAATAAAAAAGAAACAGATAAAATATTACAGTATTCTGCATGGTTAATTCAGTTTCTGAAAGTTAGCAGAGTCTGAGCTATATTTGCACAACATAAAATGTGATTTTTTTTTTTTCTTAGATATTTCATAAGCTTTACTGCCCCCTAGTGGCCAATTCATTAAACGTTCTCTTTCCACACTCTCAAAATCCTCCTCTTCAGTTTTCCCGTGGCAAATGTGAAGCTCAGAGAGGAAGTACAGCTATTTGAATGTGGCATCTTGACAGGCGCATGCTGTTTCAAAGTTCTCTGGTAATCCAGCACGTTTGGAATTTTCCAAGGAGGACAGCTGTCCTCTCCAAGTCAGACAAACCTACAGTGTTTGAGTGCTCAACATACTTTACACGTCAATTGTCTCATGAGAAGTGGCGCGATCCACTCGACATTCACTTATCAAAGCTCCAAATCTACATTCTAACACGTTGCTCTTCTTCCAAAGAACAGGAGTCCTTTTTATCACGTCACTGTTGTTGCATATGCCTCACGATGGGCAGAACCCGTACAGCGCATGCTGTAATGCACCTTGGGAAATTATGGGCTTTTCATACATGCATCATGGCTGCTGTGACACTGAGGCACAATATGAAGCTGAGAATGATACGAGTCTCTTTGAAGAGAAACATGAGCGACTCGAGAATGGCAGTTACATATTTGCATATTCAGAGACAAAGGGGCCGGACAGCGTCTTGACTGTCCGCTTCAGTGGTTCTAGCGGTTTCTTTTTGGCTATTTCAAAAGTTCTGCAGTTTATCATTATGAGGTCATAATGTGAGGGAAGGAGAGTATATTAAAAGAGTGCTACAATGCACAGCTATACTTTTTTCATGTGTTGGGTTTTGTCTCTCTGGGAAGAGGCGGAGTCTGCATCCCATCTTATTTCCATAGTTACTGATTGTCAATCATCTGCTGAAAGTCAGCAATCAGGCCTTTGAAATCGATTCGTTTTTCAGGTGTCGCCTCCCAGCATCTCCTCATCAGAGTGTACAACTGTCAAAACACAAAAGATTACAGTCAGACACAAGCCCTGGAGCGCCGCTCATAGCTGTTGTTTAATCATCCAACTCTGCGCCATCACGAAAGAAATGTTTGATTCCGCAATTCATAAAGCAGGAAATATCCTATCATGGCAGGATTTATAACCAAGGTATGGCTGGAAGGCGATTTGTAAAATTCCAAAATGATAACGCCTGAAATGTCATGACAAAGTGAAATATGTATACTAACAATTTTACAATGTAAATTAAAAAAAATGCTAATAATAATTTAAAGATTACATTTTAAAGAGTTTATATATTTACAATAGATGCAAAAAACACCACCACATTAACACATACTTTATGTAAATAAATGAAATTTAAGAATTACGTTTACTCAAAGATAAAAAAAAACGTACTCCCACCTATAGCATGCTATCAGTTAGCGCTAACTTGACAGTTAAAAACACCTTGACAGCTAATGGACATCTATAGGGCAACGGTTGCTTCTTAAACTTCCATTGTATGTGTGGGTGGGAACTCAGAGGTTACTTTAAGTAGAGTATTATTGTGCTAACATGATCTGTGACATACACTGCCTTTCAAAAGGGATCAGTAAGATTTTTTTACGTTTTTCTTATAAATGTTAGTCTCTTATGCTCATCAAAGTTTTATTTATTTGATCAAAAATACAGAAAAAAGTAATATTATGAAATATTATTGCAATTTAAAGTAAGTTTCCTATTTTAATATACTTTAAAATATCATTTCTGTCATGCAGATACTCTAGTCTTAAGTGTTACATGATCCTTCAGAAATCATTCTAATATGCTGATCTATTATCAATCTTGGAAACAGTTGTGAAGTTTCATTTTTTGTTTTTGGAACCTGTGATTTTTTTTTTTTCTTTGATGAATAAGAAGTTAAAAAGAACTGCATTTATTCAACTTAGAAATCTTTTCTAACAATGTAAGTCTTTACTATCACTTTTTATCAATTTAACACATCCTTGCTGAATAAAAGTTAATTTCTTTCAAAGAAATAAAAAGAAAAAAAATGTACTGACCCTACTTTAAACGGTGTTGTATATTGTTACAAACAATTTTTATTTTAAATAAATGCTGCTCTTTTTAACGTTTAATTCATCAAAGAATCCTGAAAAAAAGTATTAGTATTAAGCAGCACAACTGTTTTCAACATTGATAATAAAGCAGCATATTAAAATGATTTCTGAAGCATTATGTGACACTGTAGACTGGAGTAATGATGCTGAAAATTCAGCTTTGCGTCACAGGAATAAATTCTACTTTAATGTATATTAAAATTGAAAACCACTATTTTAAATTGCAATAATATTTCACAATATTACAATTTTTCTATACGTTTAATCAAACAAATGCAGCCTTGATGAGCAGAAAAGACTTAATTTAAAAAACATTAAAAATCTTACTGATCCCAAACTTTTGAATTGCAACGCCATTCAGATGTTTAAGGTCGGTAATATTTTTTATTTTCGAGATCTGAGCTCACCAAGTCTGATTTTTAAAAAATAAAAAATACAGTAAAAATGCTAAACATGTGAAACATTGCAATTTAAAATACCCGTTTTCTATGTTAACATATTTAAAAATGTAATTAATTCCTGTGATGGCAAAGTTAAATTTTCAGCAGTCGTTACTCCAGTCTTCAGTGTCACATGATCCTTCAGAAATCATTCTAATATGCTGATTTGCCGCTCAAGAAACATTTATCATCAATGTTTAAAACAGTTGTGCTGCTTAATATATTTGCAAAAACCATGATACAATTTTCTAAATTGAAAGTTCAAAAGAACAGCGTTTATTTTAAACAATCTTTTGTAACTTTTAAATGTATTTACAGTTACTTTTAATCAATTTAATGTATCCTTGTTCAATAAAAGAATTAATTTCTTTCCAGACCCCTAACGGTAATATAAATAAACACCATTTTATTTTACTAAAGCAATAAACATTACCCTGTCTGAGCAGCCGTCTGGTTTTGGAAGTCTCTTTCCCTCCTCCAGTACTTTGACCAATCGGGTAACAGTCATCTGGCCATGTGTTGGACCAATCATCTTAAGGAACACCTGTGGGGTTGTACAAAAGTTGGGTCACTGGCCTAATTCACAATTAAGCACTAAGATAGTAAACATTTATCCTCTAGCAAACCACCTTTAACCCATTAGTGCTGTCAGTTGGTGAGGAAGCATTATACGGTGCGCCTGCATTGTGTACAATGTGAAAATCTAACAAATCCCTCAATAACAACGTTTCTTCCAAAAGTGGCATGCAGAAAAAAAAAGAAAGAAAAAAAAAAAGTGGGGATTGGTGTGCAGACGTCTACCGCAGCCGTTGGGTTAGACATCTGCCACTGTGGGCACAGACTGGCACCATCTGCCATGTTCTCAGAGACAGAGAGAGAAGAACCAGACTCACCAGCACCTCCTAAACAAGGGCTTCTTTCAGCCTACAGAAATGAACATGGCCTTTCTAAGTGGGCTAGAAGTGCTCAGTTCTGCGTCGCAACAAATCTGTATTACCCTCCTACTGCTTATAATCAAACACTGAATTAGAAATGCAATCAAAAGTAAAATACTTACATAAGGAAATATTTACATAACACATTTGCATTAAGATAATTACGCAAGTCTAAGTGCAGCTGTTATATCTGTGGTATTATGTTAATCCTCTTGTGCTTTTGTTTTTTTCTCTTCCATTCCTATTAATGTGTTCCTTACTTTCACTTTAATTAATTTACTCTTCTATTCAATCTATGGTTACTTAACTAAAACCATAAAAGCATATTCATTACTTGAAATAAAAACAAATGTAACTGAAATATATAAATATAAACAACTTAAACATGCATCATCTACTGTCATGACACGGAAGAGAAGAAACTGTTGAATAAAGTCATTGTTTTTGTTTTTTGGCGCACAAAAAGTATTCTTGTAGCTTCATAATATTATAGTTGAACCACTGATGTCACATGGAGTATTTTAACAATGTCCTTACTACCTTTCCGGATCTTGAACATGTTGCTGTCTATGCAGGATCAGAAAGCTTTCGGATTTCATCAAAAATAGCTTAATTTGTGTTCTGAAGATGATGAATGAAGGTCTTACGGGGCTCACTGACTTGAGGGTTAGCAATTAATGAGTTTTAATTTTTGGGTGGACTATCCCTTTAAGGCTTTTGAGACAGGGCTAAAAAAAACCATCCGATTGGCCGCTTACCGACATGGGGCTGCATGAGGTATCACAGTATGTGAGCAGCTCATACATGGTCACTCCAAAAGACCAGACGTCAGACGCCCTGTAGAACTTGCAGTGGATCAGGCATTCTGGAGCATACCTTGGAAAAGAGAGGATAGAATCGTTACAAAGCGGATTTCCCAAGGGAATTTCATCATTATACGTAATAAAGTTATGGATGATGATGTTATAATGATACATGGCATAACCATGCACATGGTTCATATTAGATTTAACGGAGATCTAGTCTAACATACTTGGTCACTGCTGTATATAGCAGGGCCTCTCATGAGTGATTCTTACCAGAACACCGGACTGTCCAGATCGTCTTTCACAGTGTAATAACCCTCATTATCCTTAATGCTTTTGGTCAAGCCGAAGTCTCCAATCTTTACCGTGTTTTCATTCTCCACCAGAACATTTCGGGCCGCCAGGTCTCTGTGGATATAGTTGCGAGAGCCTAGGTAGTCCATGCCCTGGAGTAAGAGGTCAAAAAACAGCAGGGGTGAGCATAATGTTACAACGCAGGTCTGTATTTCAAACAGAACATATGGGCTCAGAAAGCCAGAGCATTAGAACACAAAGGATCACTGGAAGCAGCTGTTGTTATTGTTGGACTCGGAGTACAAGGCCATAAGGACAACAAACAAGCAGAGCAAAAATAAGCAATGTGGAAAGCAACTGTTGACTAAATTGATTTAATATTTATAAATTAATGAATATATCACTAAGTATTGCCTATTATGAGAACTATATGAGAAAATGTGTGACCCTGGATTACAAAACAAGTCATAAGTAGCACTGGTATAGTTGTAGCAATAGCCAACAATATATTCTATGGGTCAAAATTATCAAAAATCATTAGGATGTTAAGTACAGATCATGCTCCATTAAGACATTTTGTAAATTTCCTATTTTTCAATTCTGAATAGTAATATGCATGGCTAAGAACTTCATTTGGACAACTTTAAAGGCGATTTTCTCAATATTTTGTTTTTTTGCACCCTCAGATTCCAGATTTTCAAATAGTTGCATCTTGGCCAAATATTATGCTAATATCCAAATATTATCCATACATCAATGGAAAGCTTGTTTATTCAGTTTTCAGATGTATGAAATAAAAAAAAATAAAAAAAAATGGACCCTTATGACTGGTTTTGTGGTCCCGGGTCACATATGTGTTATATTAGGTTTGTTTGAGAAATTAATACTGTTATTCAGTAAGGGCATGTTAAATTGATCACAGAATATTGCTCAGGAATATTATAAAGCACAACTGTTTTCAACCCTTTTTTTTTTTTTTTTTTTTAAACATCAAGTCAGCATATTAGAATGATTTCAGAAAGATCATGTGACACTGAAGACTAGAGTAATGGCTGCTGGAAATTTGGCTTTGCCATCACAGAAATGTATTGTACATTAAAATATATTACATTAATTTATGTTATTTTATTTCAATTTTAATAACACTTCACAATAATATTGTTTACTGTATTTTTTTAATAAACAAATGCAGCCTAAGAGTTTTTTTTTTTTTTAGAAACATTTAAACCAATTATACCAAACCATTTTTTAGGGGTAAAAAATAGCAAAAACAGTCACAATTTTGGACAACTAGTGCAGCATCATAACCCATGATGTTACCTGGCAGATCTGTACAGCATAGTTGAGCAGGGTTTCAAGGTTTATGTGAGCTTTGTTTCTGGGGAGGTATTCCTTCAGACTGCCTGCCGGCAAAAACTCCATGATGAGTTTAATGGATCTCCCACCTTCAAACAAAAACATGGAAAGATTCACCAACCAACTCATGCATTTGGCACCATATTATTTATGATGTTCAGATTTGTGGTTTACCCTCTTCATGGCAGATGCCCTTATATTTGACAATATTCTCGTGGTAAAGTTCTCTCAGGATGTGAATCTCACGCCACAGATTACTGTTCTGCTCTTCTCGGTTCTCTGGCTTTAGAGACTTCACAGCCACCAGCTCTCCGGTCCGATCTCCCCGCGGGTCATACCTGCACAGCTCCACCTTTCCAAAATGACCCTGAAAACACAAGGATGAACTTCAGTCCTACCAGGAGATGGTCAGTGAAACTATAAGCAGTTTGTTCTTGGTAAGTTTAAAGACACAGACACACACAACCAAAGTAAATACCTCTCCAAGGTCTCTGATCTTTTTGAGGAACCTCTTCTCAAACACTGTAGGGTCCACCTCTAGCATTGGAACAGGCTGAATAGAGGGATCTAGAGAGAAAAAATTAGTAAAATGAGTAAACTATAACACTACATGTAGACTAGTCAATCCTAATAGGAGTCTTGAACATATAGACATCTTAAAGGTACAGAAGCAAAAACGTTTTAATTTTGCGAGAGTGGAAATGGTCATATAAGACTAAACTATAACTGATCTACACTATTGTTCAAAGTTTGGGATCTGTAAGATGTTTATAATGTTTTTGAAAGAAATCTCTTATGCTTAGCAATGCAGCATTTATTTAATCAAAAATAAAAACAAAACAGTAATATTGAAAAATTATTAGAATCTAAAAGAACTCTTTTCTATTTTAATACTGTAGATTTTCAAATATAATTTATACCTGTGACCGCAAAAGTTGAATTTTCAACTGTCATTACTTCTATGACTTCCATGATGCAGAAAACACAAAATCTAGTCATAAAAATGGAATTTACTGCATAACGTAGAATGTCACGGAATTTCCAAAATTTTGGAAAACACGCTTGTGGTGTTTTTAGCCTCTGCCACCTCAATATGAACTGAGTGTCACGTCATGAGCATTTTACTGTATCTTGAAAAAAAAATAATAAATAAATAAACCCTCCTATACAAACATAAACTTAAAGGTCTTCAGAGCAACCCATCAAAATAAAAGTTTAGTTTTACTTGAAGAAACAGTGGCAGAAATATTTTATGTAATATAATGATAGTAGTACTACTACTACTACTAAAAAATAAATAAATAAATAAATAATAAATTAAAAATAAAATAAAATAAAAAAAATTATAATATATTTATATATAATTGTAATTTTAATGGTTTCATTACATTTTAATAATCAAAAACATCTCTAATTAATATATATATATATATTATAATTATAATATTATAATAATAATAATAATCTATATATATATAAATTAATTAGAGATGTTATTAAAATGTAATGAAACCATTAAAAGAGAATCAAGAAAATAAATAGAAAACACAGAATTTGGTAAAAAATTAAACTGAACTTGAGAAAAAAAAGGGCCTTTTAAGGGCCTTAAAAATGTTATTTTTGTTAATCTTTTAATAAATTGCTGTTAAATTGTTGAAGTTTCATGATTTCAATTATTTAGATGTGCTTTTTGATTAATATTGTTTAATTTAACCATCAAAACAGAGTGTAATTTAAAACGGAAAAAAAAGGAATCCAGAAAAATTCAAATGGAAAAAAATAAATTTGGGGGAAAAAAAATAAAAATAAAAATAAATAAATAAAACAGATTTCATAGGACCCTACTCCAGCCTTTAGTGTTACGCTGTTTAATATTTGTGTGGAAACCATGATACATTTTCCCAGAATTCTTTGATAAATAGAAAGTCCAAAAGAACAGCATTTATTTGAAATATCATTTTTTTGTAACATTATAATCTGTTAATATGTCTTCACTGTCAATTTTGATAAGTTTAATGTGTCCCTGCTAAATAAAAGTATTATTTCTTTAAAAAAGAAAGAAAGAAAAGAAAGACACCTTGACAAACACTGAAAATAGACATTTAGTAAAACACACGTTACTACTTTTAAGATGAATGTAGCTCTTGATACTGACCACAAGAGGTCAGTATGGAGAATAAGGAAAGAAAGAAATGTATTTTGTTATCAATGGGTAACATGTTAGTAACTAGTGTTTATCTGTTTGTGCCGATTCCTTTTCCTTACTCTGTTTCTCCACTACGTCGATGTCCCTGACGATGGCTCTGAAGAAGAGTCTCTGGCGAGGGTCGTAGGTCATACAGTGGGTCATGAGTTTGGCCAGCTCATCGCAGTCAGGTGTAGCCAGCTGACACTGCGCTGCGTAAAACCTCTCCTTCTGCTCAGGGAGATGACAAACAAGAAAAATACATCATTTATCAGCACAGAAAGGAAAACGCTAAGACCTATACATATATCAAACAATGTATGTGTATGCTGTTACCTCAGTGAGCTTTTTGTCTTTGAGAGGTATCTCTCCATTGTAACAGATCTCCCACAGAGTTGTCCCAAAGCCCCACTTATCTGCCGCTATACTCAGATTAGCCGTGTCTTGTACACACTCAGGAGCAATCCAAGGAATCCTGTCCACACACTCTGTAGACACAAAGAAAGCACACCAGAATCTTAAAACTAACGCAAGCTGGGCTCTATTGGGTAAAAAAATCCTCATTTTAGGGGGTTTCCACAGCCATTTCCTCATTCAAACAGTCTGCAGTGTCAACAATCACCTTTGCCGTCTTTTAAAAGGGCATTTCATCTAAAACATGATCTCTTGACAACAGTTTCTTGTATGCCTTTGTACGCATCTCAGTCCCTCTCCGTGCCCCTTTCACTCCCCTCTCTCTCGAGCACGAACACCACCACCCCAAAAAAAACACACAACCTGTCTTTCCTGTAACAGTCCCTGGCACACAGCAAACAAAGAGCTTTTCTGGTCTCTAAAAGCGCTTTAGGGAGCTGAGGTGGATCTCGGCCAACAAAATTCCTGTCAGTTATCTTTTCTGAGCAGTCCATTTTCACAGTCCAACAGAGCCCAACTATCAAATACGCCGCACTGACTCAGATGCATTTATTCTGGAAAGACACTCAAAAACACTTGACATTTTACCCATTATTCTAATGCACATATGGTACAAAATCTCTCAACCTCATGTGGGCAGTAATACACATATTTAAATTCATATTTCATTTAAGTTAATTGATTTTAAAGTATGTAATACTATTTATAAAATATCTATTGCATCAAAACGCATGTTAAAATAAATTTTACCTTTTTTTTTAATGTTAAAAATGTACAATAACTATAAACTCTTTGTTTAATGTTTAATAAAAATTGTAAAATATTCTAGATGCATTAATAAGATGATCTTGATGCCTATATGAAGGCTGATAACATGCTAACAAGCTGAAAAGGTGGACATGGCTATAAGCAGGTCACAATGTTTATGTACAAACAATTAATGCATTAATAAAGTTGTCATAACATTGTTATTTAAATGTTATTCCTTTGGGATAGTTCACACAAAAATGTCTTTAATTACTCACTTCATGTTGTTCCAAACCCGTAAGACCTTCATTCATCTTCAGAGCACAAATTAAGATATTTTTGATGAAATCTAAGAGCTTTCTGACCCTGCATAGACAGCAACACAACTACCATGTTCAAGGCCCAGAAAGGTAGTAAGGACATCATTAAAATAGTCCATGTGACATTTGTGTTTCAACCGTATTTTTACAAAGCTAGACAATGCTTTTTATCCACAAAGAAAACTAAAATAATGGCTTTATTCAACAATTTCTTCAGTTTTGTGCCAGTCTTAGATATGCGTTCACCAGTGTACCGTGACGCGTGCGTGTGGTGCCGCTGACCAGTGTTACAAATAATGCGAGTTACGTAATCATATTACTTTTTTCAAGCAACTAGTAAAGTAACGCATTACTTTTTAATTTACAAGAAAATATCCGAGTTACTTTTTCAAATAAATAATGCCAGTTACTTTGTTTTTCCATTTATTGACTGACAGCTCTACTGACTGCAGGTTGAGAGAAATCAGTAGTAAGTACAGAGGCGTTGCACGCAAATGTGACATTACTGTTATTTTAAACTAAATGTGACCATGCATTTACTCATCTCACTTGCACAAAAACAGATTTAGTATTCCTAAAAATGAATAACAACTGAAATGCAAACTCAGAATATGACACAAACCTGCAATAATTATGTTAAATAAAACAAATATCCTCTAGGTACTTAATCCTATTTTATTAACCAATGTCTTTGCTGCTGACCTTCGATGATCCAATTCAACCATACAAATAAGCAAATATTGCTTTACATAAACTAACACCTGTGCTTCAGCTTTCTTTACCTGTGTTCTACTGTACAGACGTGAATTTACTTTTTCTTCAGCCTGAGGCTGATTTATTTTACTTTTGGTCGGAAAGGGCTTTTATGTAGGGCTGCACGATAAATCGCATGCGACATCCATGCGCATTTTGTCATTAAAGCCGGTTCTGTAATCAGCAGTAAATCTCCATCACTTGTGTACTTTCAGATAGAGCAGCGTCAATACACAGAGCCGTAGTTCACCAAAAAGCTACGCAAAACCACACAGACAATATCATTGATATTTTACATCAATATTATCAAATCAGGCTGCGATAATAAAGTTGCTTGCGTAGCTTCTCTGTGAACTACGGCTGTGTAGTAACGTTAATGCTGCTAAATCTGAAAGCACGTGTAAATACCAAATTTAATAACATGTTTTTACTTAAAACTCACATTATAACTTCAGTTGAGTGATTGAAATATATCCTTCTGTGAGATGATGTGGCTTCTTACACAGAAAAAGGCACGCAAAATATTTGATAGCATTTTAAGCAGTAATAAAAGCAATGTCAAATAGCATTGCTTTATTATATACTGTATTATAATGAAAATTATAATAAGTCGTCAGATAAACCATATATTGTCGTAGTTGTGTGTTTATTAGTCACGTTAAATCAATGAAAGCAGTTAAATCTTCTGTTTATTCAGCTGCCGTGATTGTTATTTCCTGGATTTCTTCTTCGGGCGTATTTGGAGTTTCCACGCGAAAGCGCCCTCTGGCCTTCGGATGGTGATTTACTACTGATCACAGAACCGCGATTCACTGACAAGATGCGCATATGAATATTGCAGCTTTTCTTAATATAGATTGCGATATTTATTGTGCAGCCCTACTTTTATGTTTGCAAAAATAGAACTTTTAATACTAAAATAAAGCAAGCTCTGTCTAGATTTAAAAAGTAACACAAAAGTAACATAACGTATTACTTTTCAAAAACGTAATTAGTTATTTATTAGGGAGTAACGCAATATTGTAATATAGGGCTGCCAAAAAATAAATAAACAAATCAAATTTCAAATATTCATTGAATTTAAAATAAAAATCCGCATTCAAAGGCAAAAACTCTGCATTGGGATTTTGGATGTGCATCAGGCTGCCTTATGCACGAAATGCGATGACTATGTAAGTGTTGTTACTTTTAATGTCTTTTTTAGCCTAGTTGAACCCATTAGATGCAAAGATGCTGCGTTGTTCGTTCTAAATATTGCAGAAAAAGAGAACATCAGTGTGGAGAAGATCCTGTTTACTTCAAAATGAAACGCATATTTTGCACATTTTCTAGAGGGACATCTATCCCCGTTGCACTCGCGTTTCGCACAAGAGACCTGCATATTTACAAAGCCATGTTAAATTAATGCAAGTTCAACTTCTAAAAAAATATGTTGAAGTTTTTTTTTTTTTTTTTTTTTTCATTCCACTGCATCTCATGTTTTTAAATGAAAAAGTACTCTATGGGACTGGCTTTTAAACTATGCCGTTTTGTTTAGAATTGCTTAAGCAACTTAATTGTTTTTGGTTTATAAACATTATGCACTTTTTCCACAGATAGTAATGTTATTTTATTGCTTTAATAAATGTGCATTAGTAATATTTTGCTCAATGCGCTCTCTTGTGGCCTCCAGAGAGAAGCCAAAAAGCTTTTTCCCTACTAACTGAAACTATGCCTTTTAATTTGAATATAATTTAAATATTGGTAATATTTAAGTGCAAAATTCAAATTTTGTTTTTCAGCCATTTTGACAGAACTATTGTAATGCATTTCCTTTAAAAGTGACTTTCCCCAATACTGCTGCTGTGTTCTGATGTAGAACTCAGATACACTGCACCTTGTTTACAAGCAGAGGAATGCAAATGCATGCGTCATTGTACTCTTGTGGATGCGTTGTCGAAGACTAACATGGAAGAGAACATGTTTTTGTTGCATGCTAAAAGTATTCTCGTAGCTTTATAAAATTATGGATGAACCACTGATGTCACATGGACTATTTTATCAATGTCCTTACTACCTTTCTGGGCTTTGAACGTGTCAGTTGCAATGCTGTTTGTGCAGGGTTACAAAGCTCTCAAAATTAATCAAAAATATCTTAATTGGTCTTCCGAAGGTGAACTTATGCATTTGGAATGACATGAGGATGAGTAATTAATGAAAGAATTGTCATTTTTGGATGAACTATCCCTTTAACATGCTGTTAAGGTAGACATAATACCCATGTGAATGTTTATAGTGTGTTAATAAGGTGGTCATAATGAATCTCTCACCTTCTCTGCTAAGGACAGTAATGGGTATGCCAGGGTCACTCAGCTTGATGAAGGGTCCTCCCTCTCCATCCAGACCATCTCGAGCCACCAGAATGTTCTTACTGCAAACATTTCCATGGACCAGCTTCTTGTCCTCCTACAGGATACACACAGTCACATTATTCACATTTTATAATAACTTTTTTGATATGCTACACATTTTATTGCAGTTGCTTAACATATCCAATTTATTTAGTCCACGTGTACCATGTGAATCTAATTTAAAATTTTTTAGATAGTTTATCAATACAAATTAGTACAGATTTATAATATCAATCACTTACTGGTTTTAAGTCATAAACATTTATCAGCATATTGGGATAGACCAGGATTTTAATACAGTGCACTGGTAAGGCAAGGTTTTGTTAATTTGTTTTTGTGTTTGTTTCTTTACCAGATAGCTGAGAGCGCCAGCCAATTGTTTGGCGACCTGGAACTTCCATGCAGTGCTGAGAGGTGTGCTCTGTCTACGCATGAACAGATCCAAAGGACCGTACTGAACAAACTCCTCCACCATGATATCTACAGACAGAGAGAGAGGGAGAGAGAGACACATGGTATTTTATGCAAATGAGCACCGTTATCAATTTCTCTTCCCCTCTGACACACAAACACGGTTCCTGCTTGAATATGCAAATTCTTCTTCGCAAACAAGCAGACACACCTATCGCGTGCACATGGGCAGTTAACCTTTAAAATATTTAGGTTTGTTGTTCAGTGAACCAGGATGTGTATTTTGCAATTAAATACCTAACCTGCAGGCTTTGCTTAATCAGCTAGAACTTTGTGTTTGTTGGCAGCTTCCTCCTAACAAAAATAGCATTTAAGAAACATGTACATGTAACAGAAGCATAAAGCAAATATTTTATTCTGATTTGACTCTATATGTTAAAATTTTCTAATTTAACACTATATTCCTATCAAAGCAATGGTTGTTTGATTTCTCTGTGATTTTCTAGCAACAAGGAAATGTTTTATTTATTTTTTTCCTCTTGGAATTACAGCGCTGCCAGTGTGCCAGATCTACACGCTCAGGTGGAGAATGACAGTGCCTATGTTGTCTTTGTAAATAAATAAATTACTTTTGCACCAGTGACTATGATTTTTGGTTAGAATTCAACAAGCAGAATGAAAAAGAATGACCTATTTCTCATACTTATCATGCAAAACCACAACAAAACAATAGATCAGGATCAAAGAGAACCAAAAGTTCTAGTTCCAAGACTTTGAAGCAGCCTTTAAAGGGGTCATCGGATGCAAACTTCACTTTTTCATGTTGTTTGAACATTAATGTGTGTTGGCAGTGTAAGTACAAATCTACCCTACAATGATAAAAATCCATGCAGTGGTTTTTAATTAATCTGCAAAAATAATATCCCCTTTTTCAAATCGAGCCATTCTCAGATGCCTGTCGGCGTGACGCCACACAATAGCCGATTGACATGAGCGTCTTACCACAGTCCCGCCTTAAATCAGCTGTAACAGTCGGATCCCTATTGTTTCGATGCCGGAGCAGGGATGTAAGTTAGACAAGAATATCTCCAATTGAGCGATTGAGGTGTTGTGTTGCTGGATGTAATAATGAACATAGTAGTCGTCATTTACTCCCGACATCTGAGCAGCTGAAGATGCAGTGGATTACGTTTGTTTGTGAAGGGAATGCGCCTCCCGATCTACATACATCCAGTTTCACTTACAGCAGAAGTGAGTATAAGGTTTTTTTTTTTAAATGAATCTTTGCGATCGTCTGGCAAATAACGTGCTAGTTAGCAAGTTTAGCGGCTAAACGCGGCTAAAGTAAACAGGCTCGTCACTCCACAGAGAGAAGAGAGGGGTGGGGTGAGCAGAGCTCATTAACATTTAAAGCAACCTCGACCAGAACATGCTGATTTTTTGCAGAGCTGATTTTGGCAAGGTAAAAAAGGTGTTGTTTTATGCTACCATTGAGAATTTTTAATCAAAGTATATTATAGAGTTTTCATTAAGACCCTAAAGAATCATATCAACTTGTGGAAAATGGGCATCCGATGACCCCTTTAAGATACGCGTCCTCTTTCTGGAAACAGATGTCATGCTCATAACATTACGGTTGATGTCACATTGACTATTTTAATGATGTCCTTACTACTTTTTTGGGCCTTGAATGTTTCAGTTGTGCTGCTATCTATGCAGGGTCAGAAAGCTCTTGGGTTTGGAATGACATGAGGGTGAATAATTAATGACAGAATTGTAATTTTTGGGTGAACACTCCCTTTAAAGTAATGTCAAGTATTCCAGACTTGACATCCATTCGTTGTCAATATCACTAGATGAAGCAATCATAAAATACTGCCAGTATCGAGGCAGCTACACACTAGAGACAAGTGAGAGTAGGGTACTTACTCTCCTGATGGCGAACACAAACTCCGTAGAGGAGGGCGATGTGTTTATGAGAGATCTGTCGCATCGTGCTAGCTGTCTCAAAGAAAGCCTGAGGAGGAGACAGAGACCAAAACATACTATTAACAATCAAAAAGTAACCACCTCTCCTAGAACACTGGGAGTTGAGATAATGTGGAAAATTCAATTCAAACCACCTCATGGTTCATTACAGTTGAAAATGACCACAATTAGGTTTCCATTTATTCATTAAGCAGGGGCTATTATCCAAAGCAACTTACAAATGATGAAGACTGTCAGGAGATGCTAATGTTACAACAGCTAAAATCAATAATCTTGTTTGCTAAATTTCATTTAGACATGAGCAGGCCGTGTAATTCCACATGTGTGTCTTACCAGAGAGATATCTCGGTGTCCTGAGCCCAGCACTTTCAGGACCACTTTCACCTCTTGTGAGTATCCTCCCATGTCATCATCATCCTCACTCTTCAGCTTTAGAATACCAGCATAGATGTTGGTCCTCGTGCCCCGACCCAAATGCTCACCCTGAAAAAGACCACAGTGTCATGTAAAGACAAGGTTAACATATCAATAAGTAGGTAGACACTTTTATTAATAGCACACACATTTTATCCAATTTCAGGGACAGACACTCATCTATAGTGAATGTCTTGCATATAGTTTCCATAGTAAACAGCTTAATTTGGATAATAATCTTGATTCTGCTTGAATGATGTAAGATTCAAATCAAAGTGGCTACTACAAAGACAAAATATACATATTCTAACATACACTATCAATCAAACGTTTGGGATTGGTAAGATTTAAAAAACGAT
The DNA here is from genome assembly GCA_036247105.1 of Cirrhinus mrigala. Lineage (NCBI taxonomy): Eukaryota > Metazoa > Chordata > Actinopteri > Cypriniformes > Cyprinidae > Cirrhinus > Cirrhinus mrigala. The sequence goes on along the minus strand of CM070012.1, from coordinate 19,738,171 downwards.
TTTGAAAAATCTCATATGCTTACCACGGCTGCATTTATTTGACCAAAGACACAGTAAAACTGTGAAATATTACTACAATTTAAAATAAATGTTTTCTATTTAAATATATTTTAAAATGTAATTTATCACTGTAATGGAAAAGCTTAATTTTCAGGAGCTATTCTTCAGAAAATCCTTGAGAAATGATTCTAATATGCTTATTCGGTGCATTTCATATCATCAATTTTGAAAACTGTTTAACATTATGTTGAAATCAATCTTTTATTTCATAAATAGAAAGATTTTTAAAATAAATACTATTTAAAATGTCTTTACCGTCACATTTAATTCATTCTTCCTGCAAAGTATCAATTTCTTTTTTTTTCCTTTTAATTACTGACCCCAAAATTCTGAACTGCAGTGTACGCGTGTGTCATATGTCTATATACCTTAAAGAGATAGCTCACCTAAAAATGAAAGGCCTGTCATTAATTATGCACCCTCATGTCATTCCAAACCTGAAAGACCTTTGTTTATCTTTGGAACACAAATTAAGATATTTTGAATGAAATCCGAGAGCTTTCTGATTCTGCATAGATAGGAATGCACCTACCACGTTCAGAAAGGTAGCAAAGACATTGTTAAAATAGTCCAAGTGACATTTATGAAAATGTTATGAAACTACAAGAATACTTTTTGCCACGGAAGAGAAGAAATTGTTGAATGAAGTTATTTTTGTTTTCTTTGCAAACTAAAAGTATTCTTGTAGCTTAATAAATTTATGGTTGAACCACTGATGTCACATGGACTGTTTTAAAGATTTCCTTACTACCTTTCTGGGCCTTGAACATTTCATTTGCGTTGCTGTCCATGCAGGGTCAGAAAGCTCTTGGATTTCATAAAAAAAAAAAATCTTAATTTGTGCTCTGAAGATAAACCAAGGTCTTGCGGGTTTGGAATGACATGAGGGTGGGTGATTAAAGACAGAAATTTTATTTTTGGGTGAACTATCCCTTTAATAAAAGTAGAACAAAAATAAAAAGAGTTTCATAATTTCATGGGCAGTAAAAAAAATATTTATTACATCAGTACAGTACATCTTCACTCACCAATTTGTGGAGCTCCCGTTTATGAATGTGTACGGTGGATTATTTGAAAATATCTGTATTTAATTTTATTTCTTAAAGGCATGTCATGCAAAAGATTGGCAGCATGTTCAGTTCAAAATCCATGAAAATATCACCTGTACAATCTCCTCCTTAAGGATGCGGTGGAAACTCAGCTGGCTGACTTGAGGTTGTCTCTGTAGGGCGGGCTCTCGATTTGTGGTCATCACTAATAGGTTGGAAATTTCTGAAGGACAGAAGAAAATCGTTTGTGATTTGTCAGTGCAATATAAAAAGTTAAGCCCCTGGTTTGACTGTCCAGGGATGTTTATTTTGAAAACATCTTAATACATGTGTTGGTGTACAGAGACGGTAACAACCCCTACCTAAACCGAAAGCAGGGAAGAGGAAGTTGTGCAGTGACAGTGCGCAGTTCAACAAAACATGTCAAAACAATGAGCATGTGTGGGTCCAAGTGTGCAGGTATAAGAGGAATTTGTTTTTATGTAAATGTGCGTGTTGTGATGTTCATTTTGCAGCATCAGCTGGTCTTTTGTCTACTCGCTGACATCATCTAGACACAGACCTACACAGCTCTGTTTTTATGAGTGCAAGTAGGGTAAAAAGATCAAGAGATGTGAACAACGGAAACCCACATTTACTACATTTCCTGCCTGTGACTGATGCCTCAGCATGTACTCTTAGAGGAGCAGATGTAAACAAGGCTCAATACAACATCTAATGTGCGATAACTGGGCGTTTTTCACAACCAAAACATTCCTTATGTTAGGTTTTGCCTTAGTATAGAGCTGTTGCTTAACTCTCTTTATACTGACAGTGCACTCAAAAAATATTTAGTACCTCAGGATTCATATGCACCAATATACCAATAAATCTCAATGAACTGCAATATTTACATATGTGGACCACAAAACAAGTCATAAGGGTCTTTTTTATTATTTAAACAAATCTGAAAGCTGAATAAATAAGCTTTCTATTGATGTATGGTTTGTTAGGATAGGACAATATTTGGCAATTATTAATATTACAATATAGTATACAACTATTTGAAAATCTGGAACCTGAGGGTGCAAAAAACTAAATATTGAGAAAATCATCTTTAAAGTTGTCCAAATGAAGTTCTTATTAATGCATATTAATAATCAAAAAATTAAGTTTTGATATATTTATTGTAGGAAATTTCCAAAATATCTTCATGGAACATGATCTTTACTTAATATTCTAATGATTTTTGGCATAAAAGAAAAATTGATCATTTTGACCCACGCAATGTATTTTTGGCTATTGCTACAAATATACCTGTGCTACATAAGACTGTTTTTTCTGGTCCAGGGTCACATACATATAGATTTTTTTGCAAAACATTTTAATACATTAATATTTTTGAGTAATGACTAGGGGTGTGACGAGACACTTATCTCACAAGACAAAACAGGATTTTTATTTTTTTTTTTTATGAAATATATAGCGAAAAATAGTATTTTATTCAACTGAAAAACAAAATGCATGTGCATTCTGATATGAACTTGTACTTTATGAAGGTAAACTTCTATTTTAATGAATTACATGCAGTAATAAACATGTAAACTAAAGCTGCATGATTCTGGATAAATTGAAAATCACCAATTTTTATTTATTTATTTTTTTTTTAATAAATTAGAGATTACGATTCTCTCACATTTCTAAAGAAAAGAAAGATTACATTAATCTAAACAAAACAATGTAATTTACTAGTGGTTCTGACAAAATGTTCATTGCTTAAAAAAAAAATATATGTTGAAACAAAATTGTAAAAAATGAAGGAGTCAGTGTCTCATTTAATAAAGACTTGTTTCACTATTGGAATCTCCTGAATGAATGATTCAATGATAAATACTTTTTTAAATGTGCAGCTGTCGCCACCTTTTGGCAGAAGTGGATAAGTGTTACAAAACATACAAGTGTTAAGATACTCTCGTTTTGATCGCTACTGTAGACAATACGCGTTTATACCCAAAATATAAATTTTTAGCCCAGTACTTCTGTTATTTAAATGTCTGTAACACAAAAATAATGATCATTATGTGGTTAAACAGACTGTTTGTGTGGCTCTTTTTGGATCAGCAGAAGCATGAATGCAGATTTTAATGTCTTTAACACCTGTTTCACATCGTAAGCGTCTGTGAAGTGTGAGCAGCACGATGTAAAACAGTCGTAATAGACACTGCTGAATCGCTGTCATTGAGGAATACGATCGCTTGGGTGTTTGAATAGAGATTGCGATCTTTTAACGATTAACGTTCTTCTAACGTTCTCATTTCAGACATTTCGGATCTCCTCACATCCCTAGTAATGACTCAAACAAAGTCACTGAACCAACTCACTGAATTCGGGGAAAAGTTAGATTTGGACCCTGTTTCTCTGCATTACACAGACATCTGTCACAGTCTCTTAGGGACACTTAACTCGGTCAGGCTGGAAATCCAACTGATGGTTAGCTGGATAAAGGATCTGATTCTGGATCAGTTGGCTGAAATATGAGACTGCACAACTATTAGCTGCCAGATGCACAGCTGCCTGAGGTCATACAAGGATATGACTGCATGCATGTGCATGCTGATATCTAGAGAATGCCATGACACTAAGAAAACACTCCAAAAAAAAGATAATTTCCCTTTCAGCTTGAACCACTTAAAGATTCTTGTAGAGATGTACATGCTTCTGAGATTTATAAACGTCTGATCTGAGTGAGATAAAGATGCAGAAAAAATGCATATTCAAGAAGAGAAAGTCATTTCATAAAGAATACAGTTCGGAAAATATGGCAGTTGGAATTCTTAGCAGTCTGGTTTGCGCAATTCAAAATGCTGTTCATTCCTATTAGTGAAACTTTTATTGTTCTTGAACAGACATGTGATGGAGAGGGTTTATACTACATTTCTACACGGCTCGCAGAAATGATTATTCGATTTGTGAGCTTACACGTCCACTCAGAACACAAGCAACACTCGCAACCCTGTCAATATCTCTCACATCTCAACACAAAAAAAAAATGATGAGTCATAAATAATTTTTATATTTATGTTATGGAAATTAACACGTGACATATTTGTGTACTTATTCGTGGAAACGTATGATCGGGGGAAATTCTAATTTTGCCCCTACCTTGCATTTGCTAAGCTCATCATTACTCACTACCTGAACACTGTATTTAAGGAAGACGGAAAGTTATCACTTAAAAATATTTTTTACAAGTTACATTAACTTATTTCCTATAATACAATATACTATTCTAGTAAACAGCATATATATCAAAACATATACAGTAAGAGATGGTTCAGCCAAAAAATGGAAAATGTTACTGTCATTTCTCTCACCCTCATTGTCATTTCAAAACTATATGACTTATACGGTGACCGAGAAGTGCAAATCAACTCACAATTCGGAAAACAAACTAACAAATTACAAACGCGAACGTAAATCTAAAAAACAAAATAACAATACAGAAAAAACAACAGCAATTCCGAAAACATTATAACAAGTCAGAAAACACAATGACAAATCCAAAAACAAAATAAGTCAGAAAACACAACGATAAATCAGACAAACCGGAAAAGGTAGGTATAGTTTCAGACGGCCCATTGGTTTGAGAATAAGTTACTGATGACTGGACGAGACATCTGTCAATCGAGGTATACAAGAAGAACAGCAGAGTCGTGAAAGTTCGGAGATGGTCTTAAAGTAGCTCAGTTTACGCTAATGCGAGGGTGTTTCTAATACAGCCTCTATGGGAGTAAATTTTTTTTGCACAGCTGTTACGAGGGAAATCATTCCAAAAGTGCCTCCTACTGGCAGAGAATCCATTTGGATTATAGCTGTTTTCTGCTTTTGAACTACTGTGTCTTACTGCTGTTGGATATAACCAGTGTTGGGGGTAACGCATTACAAGTAACGCGAGTTACTTAATATTATTACTTTTTCCAAGTAACTAGTAAAGTAATGCATTTTTTACTTTTTCCAAATAAGTAATGCCAGTTACTTTTCCCCACATTTATTGATTAAAAGCTTTCCTGTCCCCATGTTGAGAAGAAAAAAAATAAAAAAATAAAAAAATAAAAAAATAAAAAAATAAAAAAATCGGGAGTAAGATGTTAGTTCTAGAATAAATATGAACATGCATTAATTCACTCACAAAAAACAGATTCAGTATTCCTCAAAATGAATAAAAACAGTGAAATTCAACTCAGAATACATGTTAAATAATACAAATATCCTTTATGCATTTAATCACATTTTATTAACCAATGTCTTTGCTGCTGACCTTTGATGATCCAATTCAACCATGCTATTAAGCAAAAAATGACTCAAGATAATCTAACATTTGATTTCCTTTTTTTTTTTTTATTTATTGCTGAAGAGTGGAATTTTTTTTTCTTCTGCGGTCTACTGTACAGACATGAATTTACTTTTCTTAAAGCCTGAGGCTTTTGGTGTAAAAAGGCTTTTACATTTGCTAAAAATATAACTTTTTATATTAAAAACAAACAAGCAAGCCCTGCCCAGATTTAAAAAGTAAAGTAACACATTACTTTCCATAAAAAGTAACTAAGTAACATAATTAGTTACTTCTTTGGGGGAGTAACTCAATATTGTAATGCATTACTTTTAAAAGTAACTTTCCCCAACTCTGGATATAACTCAATTCCAGTTTAATTTTCCTAATAAAAAGACTGTTTAACTCTTAATATGTTGTATTTATATTCCCCTTTTTGCATTCCCAGTTGCTCAAAGAGCAAAAGAAATGCGCAACAAGTGTTTTCACGAAAAGAAAAAAAAAAAAAAAGATTTCAACAAAAATATCTTTAAAAATTTCTTTAAAAATGTCTTTAAAAATTATGATAACCTAATTACTTAGACAGAGAAGTGATTCAGAGTTATTATTATCATTCTTTTTAGTCAATTTACACTAACAGCACTTATTTACTGAACTATAATATTTTAGATTTTGCTTGGATTATTGTTTACCTATATATTTACTTGAGTGGTATGCTAACATATGCTAGAGGTAACAATTATGAATGATGATAAAAGGCTAATAAAGGTCAACTGCATATTTCAACAGTGTATTTCACACACCACACCCAATTTTCACATCCTCACTACTCAAGAATTTAACAAATCCCCATAAAGGAAACACTGAGGTCCATTCGGTGACCAGCAGAACACCGGAAAATCCTGACAATTTAGCCAGAAGCTTTTAGTAAACTGGACAAAGCAATGACTTTTGATTTTAGTTTCATTATAAGACAGAACTATTCACACTGGAAAATGTGCTAGGACTGCAATCTATCAATGGCTCTACAGAGAGAATTTTAGGGGCTTTTCATAGAGGAAATCCCAGCCTATCTGAATACACTGTACTTTGACTTTAAATCTAAGTAAAACACAAGACCCAATTCCAGTTTAGCTTCACCTCAGACTACAGACAATACCAAAGCAGAAATCCCTAAAAAATGTGTCTGTAAAACTAACAAATCAAACAAATTTTAATATCAGATGAATGGATGATTGAGTTGATGAACTGATGGATGGGTGTGTGGGTGATGGTGATGAACAGACGAACGTTTAAGGTGTTTGATGGTGTTTGAGATTAATAGATTGATGGATAGACAGAGAGAGGAATGTATGAGGTGTGTGAAACCAATGCATGGATTTATGGATCAATGTATGAGGTGTTTGGGATGGATGGACGGCCGGCTAGATAAACCAGTGTATTAGGTGTTCAACTGGGATAGAAGGACGGAAGGCTAGACTGAATGGATAGACAGAAAGATGTATGAAGTGTATGATTTGGACAGATGAATGTTTGACTGAGATGAAATATGTGACCCTGGACCACAAAACCAGTCATAATTTTCATTTTTGAAGCTAAATAAATAAGCTTTCTATTAATGTATGGTTTGTTAGGATAGGACAATATTTGGCTGAGATACGACTATTTTCAATCAGCAATCTGAGGGTGCAAAAAAAATAATACTAAAAAAATACTAAAATAAATAAATAAATAAATAAATAAATAAAATTTACTTAAATCTTTACTTAATATCCTAATGATTTTTTACATAAAAGAAATTGATAATCTTGTATTTTTGACTATTACTACAAATATACCCATGCTATTTAAGACTGGTTTTGTGGTCCAGGGTCACATATGGATGGATTCTCTGTGTCGTTTAATGATTTTTGCATAGATGGTCCTCTATCACATGACTGATTGAGCAGAATTGGTACCTCTGGGTTGCGGTGGGCAGCAGCGGCGCAGCTGGAAGCGCAGATTCTCTGTGCGCAGGTTCTGGCCCTGTAAATGGTCCAAAAGCTCTTTCAGAGTGGGTCTGAACGTCTCTGTCCCATACAGTCTGTAACCTTGAGGACTGGTTTCAATTTGGAAGTTCTTATACTGGGGAACAGGCCTGGATTCACATAGGTCCATCTAAAAAGAGACAGAGAAAAGGAAAAAAAACATGATTAAGCACAAAAGAAATAAAGGCACGAGAAATGGTGCATGAGTAAAATGGTGGCAGGAGGGAACAGGATTTGTTAAACAAATGTAGTGTGGCTGTAACCTGATCTCCTCAAAGATAATGTAAGTTTGCTTTTGGTTAGCACTGAGGTGTTGGGTTTCTGAAGGTGATTAGCTACATTGTACATAATGCTGATAACCTAGCATGACACTACACCCGCAGAAAAAAAAAAAAAAAAAAAAAAAAAACATTTCTGTCGCTGGGGCGGCACCCTAAGGTAGAAAAGTAAAAACAGTACATATTAGTACCTTAAAGGTACATTTTAGTACTTTGAAAGTGCATATTGGTTCTTTAAAGTACTTATTAGTACTTTAAAAGTGCATATTTGTACCTTTTCATTTTGTACCTTAGGGTACCGCCCCAATGACAGAACTGTATCTTTTTTCTGACAGGGTATGTGTGCATTTACATCCTTGTTTGTTTGTTAACACTGCATATATGCATTTAACAAACTCACACCCTATCTGTTGATCAATACAGTTCAGTTCAGTTAAATCAACTCATTTTGTATTTGTACAGCATGCTGAACGAGGGAGTTGTCACGGAAAAGCAATGCAAGGAAACAGTGCACCAGTCTCTGATCCAACATGTGTAACAGCCCCAGTGTGGTTTGTGGTTCTGCTCCAGCTACTTATACAGTGTAGTACAGTTCTCACATGAAATAACAATGCCAAAGAAAATCTGAAAATGGATGCATTGTCCGGGTCTGATCTGGTGCAAAAACTTTTGAAACACTAAAGCACGATCCCAATTGTTATTCACAGCTAACTTCGAAAGAAAAAACGTGAGTGTTTTTATACTGATTTGCTGCCAAAATGAGGTGTTGTGATGTTTGGCAGAGAATCAGTGTGATACATAATATAAACATGCAATTTGTCATGGTCAAGGTACGTGTGCAACAAGAACTAGATCATCTCGATTTTCTTCAGAGAATGCCTTAAGAAAATCTGGGCAATTCAAGACTTGTCTTGTCCAGGCAGGACTAACAAGACAAATGGTTTCAGTTCCCAGCTTACTAATTTCATTCATGTTTATCCCAACTGTACAAATTCAACTAGACGGTTGTGTTTGGTGCATGCATGTGTGTGTACCTCAATGCAGACAACAGTCATGATGATGTAGTTATAGTCTGTGCAGCTCCAGCGCAGGACGTAGGTTCCTTCTTCATTTCCCTCCTGACGGAGTTTATGAATAGCATACTCTGTGCTGTACAGAGACAACAGAAAGAACTAGCTGGTATATCCAAAATCACATAAATAACTACAGCATGAAAGGCCACACATTATTTTACATGATTACATGGTGTTTAGACATAACACAGTGCTATTGTGCTTAACTGTTGGTTGTTTATGGTTGACAAGCATCTATGTTAACCACCATTTTCACTAAATGCATCTCGACTTCTTTGTCAAGCAGTATTACATTCTTATTGGCACTGAATTCTCCTTGGTTTTTGATCCCTCATTCATACTTGTGTCATGCCTTTGCTACTTGATACACAAACACATTCTTTAAAGTCTAACTTGTAAAAACAAACAGTAATGATACTAAACTGGTAATACTTGATAGTGTCAAATTACAAAAGTCATAGATGTACTTATATTTAACTAGTGTAGTGATATTAACAATGCCTGACTATAGTTAAGACTAGGTCTATTGACTTATGATACTTCTTTACTGAAAGAAGTCTCTTCTGCTCACCAAGGCTGCATTTATTTGATAAAAAAAAAAGAGAGTAAAAACAGTAATATTTTGAAATATTATCACAATTCATTTTCAATTAGAATATTTTTTAAGATACACTACTGCTCAAAAGTTTGGGATCAATAAGACTTGTAATGTTTTTTTTTAAAGAAGTCTCTTATGCTCATCAAAAATACTGAAAAAAAACACTAATATTGCAAAATGTTATTACAATATAAAATAATGGTTTTTATTTTAATATACTTTAAAATATAATTTATTCTTGTGACGCAAAGCTGAATTTTCATCAGCTGTTACTCCAGTCTTAAGCGATCCTTCAAAAATCATTCTAATATGCTGAATTATTATCAATGTTGAAAACAGTTGTGCTGCCTAATATTTTTTTGGAACCTGTGATACTTTTTTCAGGATTCTTTGATCAATAAAAGGATATAAATAGCAGCATTTATTTAAAATATAAAGGTGTTCTAACAATATACACTAATGTTCAAAAGTTTAGGGTCAGTACATTTTTATTCTTTCTTTTTTGAAAGAAATTGAAACTTTTATTTACCAAGAATGTGTTAAATTAATAAAAAGTGATAGCATAGATTTACATTGTTAGAAAAGATTTATATTTTGAATAAATTTTGTTCTTTTGGACTTTTTATTCAAAGAATCCCGAAAAAAAAGAATCACAGGTTCCAAAAAAATATTTGGCAGCACAACTTTTTTTTAACAAAGATAATTCTAATAATAAATCAGCATTTTAGAATAATTTCTGAAGGATCATGTGACACTTAAGACTAGAGTAACAGCTGATGAAAATTAAGCTTTGCATCACAGGAATAAATTAAATTTTAAAGTATATTAAAATAAAAACCATTACTTGATATTGTAATAACATTTTGCAATATTACCGTTTTTTTCTGTATTTTTAAACAAATAAACATAAAGGCTTCTTTAAAAAAAACATTACAAGCCTTACTGATCCCAAACTTTTGAGCGGCTAATTTCTAAATGCATTCATGTGATAGCAAAGATGAATTTTCAGCAGCCATTACTCTACTGTTTAGTGTCGCATGATCCTTTAGAAATCATTCTGATATGCTGATTTGGTTCTTAAGACACATTTCTTATTATTTTCAATGTTTGAAACAGTTGTGCTGCTTAATATTTAGTGCAAACGGTTACATTTTTTAGAATTATTTGCTGAACAGAAAGTTCAAAAGACAAGCATTTATTGAACAATTTTTTTGTAACGATGTAAAAGGCACTGTCGATGAATTTAATGCATTCATGTACCAATAATTAATTTCTTTCAAAAAACAAAACCTAACTGATCCCAAACTTTTAAACTCTGCAGTATAAAGTGATGATGTTTCCTGCTAAAGTATGCTAATATGGTCATACCAGATAGGTCCATGACAGCCATTTTCTAAATTCTGGACCACTGATGAGGGCGCGACTTCAGTGCACAGGTAATGATGAGCATCTACAGTCAATCTGAAGTAACCGTCCACCAGTGCAGCAAAGGACAGAGCTGCGTCACGATAAAACAGGTCCAACTCCTGCGGAGGAAAAAAATGAGGAATACCTTTGTGAGATAAGAACTATAACATACCTGTCACTACTATCTCCGATCTACAATGAAATGTATTGTTACGTTCTGAAGGTGTGCATTATTTTTAGGGAAACGCACAGCGGAAGTAGTTCCAGGAAGCTCTTGACCGCATTACATGTCTATATCACTTTGCCACATTATTTAAATCATTTTAAAGGGCCTTACAGCCTTGAACAGCAAAATAACCAAAACCCACAATGACATTGACCAAACCAGTGTCTACAGTAAACAATAGGAAAAAAACAACAGATTACTTCCATGTTTTTGCCACAAAATGATGTTATATTATCTACGGAAAGCACATACTCTATTTCTCCAAATCTCTCTCCCTTACAGACGCGCACACACGCTAGCATACTCGCTAACGTTGTTAGCGCTGTACTGACAATTAACAAGTTAAAAACATGACATTTCTCACAAGTGAGTTAACAACGGCATTGTTCCTGAAGAAAATTAACTTAAAGTTTCAGCATTAGAAGAGACGCTGCTGCTGAACACTGCTGAGAGACGCACAGACTCAGAGACATTCACAAGCTTATTCTCTCTCTTTCTGTCTTTCTTTCTAAACTTCATTATTAACTGCATTAGTCTGTTATCAACAGCTCAAGCGTTGTTACTAGGTCTAAAATGACGCTTTGGAATTAGCAATGGAGGTTTTGAATGAGCTGTGTAAGAAATTAATCCTACTCCCAATAGCATTTTAAGGACAAAAAACAAATTAATGCCTTCAAATATATCATCTGATCAATGTCTTGAGGTGTGGTAACCGTAGTATAAGAGGGATAATTGAATTTGGTCCATTTTTAGAAAATAATGCACACCCGAGGTGTAACGGGCACAATGCGAACACCTCAGATGTGCATTATTTTCTAAGAATATAACAGCCCGTAGTCAATTATTCCTTACTTGGTCCACAAATCAGACTAAATATCAACTATTCTCTGACTGGTTATGACTGTATCATCCAGCATGAATGCTTGTGCTGGAATCAATTTGTACCTGCTTAGGACACGGTTTAGTAGAAACTGAAATGACAAAATTTACCATGGTTTTATTGTCTTGTCTGTAAATGGTGACACAAGACTCCTTAATGACGATGTGGGTGATTTCATAAAAGTCTGAGAAAAGCGTCCACCCGCTGTCTTTCTTTTTGTCATTCTTCTGCTTGTTGTCAGACTTGATCTTTTTAGATTTGTTTTTTTCTTTCACTGTCAGAAGATTCTATTTAAAGACAAAAACAAAAAACACCACATTGGTTAAAACCCTTAAAAATCCAGAATTGCTGATGTTACAAATCTGCAAGCTCACAAAAACCTAAAGCGCTAAACTCACCGGTACAGGCTTTCTCCTCCAGGAGATCCCAGTAGCTCCAGACACTTGCACTTCATAGCCCATTCCGTCATCCCCCAAAGGAAGTGTGTGGGCCGGAGATCCCTCTGTCTCGGTCGATACTTTCAGGCTCTTGGGCTCAACACTCTCCCGACCCAGGCCCTGGGTCAACGTTTCGAGAGTGGAGAGATACTTGACCTTCAGGTCATAGAGGGTTATGTTGCTGTCCTGAATGGTCTTGCTATTGAACTCATTAAGAAAATTCCTGAAAACGTTGCTGATGCGTATGCGTGTGAGGAAGTTACGCTGCTTTATGGTCCGATTCAGACTGTCCGGAATGAATCGCTTGTAGCTACAAGAGACAGAGAAGTAGGTTGAATAAAACCACTTGTTTAAGGCAGAAAACCACTATGATACTTCCTTTTCCGTACTCTACAATACATACATCAATTACAGTATATATTACTTCTCTAAGGGATACCTGAATCTGATTGGTCAATCACAGCATTTTGTGAACACATTTTGCCAAATTACCTCTAAATTTTGACATTTTCCCTGGCAACCAATCTCCTACACTACCAGTCAAAAGTTTTTGAACAGTAAGATTTGTTACGTTTTTTTAAAGAAGTCATTTCTGCTCTCCAAGTCTGGATTTATTTGTATCCACCTTATTTTTCAATGCGGAAGTAAGCTGTTTTCTGGTAATGTGTTAGACGTCCGGTTCATAATTCACCATAGGGAAATAACGAGAAGAATATCGAAGTGCAGTAAACAGTAAAACAGTTTGCACTACAAACCAGTGTGTTCATAATTAAGAAAATACATTAAAATAATATGGTAAGACACACCAGTTTGCAATATCAAGCAGCAAAACGAGGTTTTTGTGCAGCTAAAAATAGCTGGAAGTGGATGAGACCGGAAGCCAGACACAAAAAAATTTTTACAAATGGCTGCACCCATTCTTATGGAAAAAAATAAGGTGGATAGCAAAAACAGTAAACTTTTGAAATATTATTACTATTTAAAATAACTTTTCTATTAGAACATATTTTAAAATGTAACTTATTCCTGTGACTTCAAAGCTGAATTTTTAGCATCATTTCTCCAGTCACATGAGCTTCACGAATCATTATTACATTCAGATTTGATGCTCAAATAACATTTATTATTATTATTATTATTATTATTATTGTTGTTATTATGTTGAAAACAGCTATGTAGAATTTTTTCAGGTTTCTTTGAATAGGAAGTTCAGAAGCATTTATCTGAAATAGATCTTTTGTAACATTATAAATGCCTTTAGCAACACTTTTGATCAATTTAAAGCATCCTTGCTAAATAAAAGTATTAATTTCTATAATTTCTTTCAAAAAAATAAATAAATAAATAAATAATACTGACTGTAAGCTTTTGAATGGTATAATGTATAATGTTACAAAAGCTTTTTATTTCAGATAAATGCTGAACTTTCTATTCATCAAATATAATAACAGCAAATCAGCATATTAGATTGAATTTTGAAGGATCATGTGACACTAAAGACCGGAGTAATGATGCTGAAAATTTCGCTTTGATCACAGTAATAAATTACATTTTAACATTCAAACAGAAAGCAGTTATTGTAAACAGTAAAAATATTTCACAATATTAATGCTTTTGCTGTATTTTGGATCCAATCAATGCAGGCCTGGTGAGCAGAAAAGACTTCTTTCAAAAAAACATTAACATTAAAAATCTTACTGTTCAAAAACTTTTGACCGATAGTGTATACTGTGCTACATAATAAAATATACTTAATTATACAAACATATCTGACCTCAGAATGCTGTAACTGACCAATCACAATCAAGTATTTCACAGAGGTGTGTAATTAAAGAGGTTAATAACTGAAAGTGGCATTTAAATATTATCAGTGTCAGTCATTTTGCAGATGTGTTGTATGAAGAAGATTGTACAGGTCACCTGGTCTCAGCTCCAGCTCCTGATAAGGGCAAATCATTGCTCTTGGCATGATGGGTAATGGCCAAAACAGCCATTCCCAAACACTCGTTCTCTATCTCATGAAGCTCCACCTCATTCTGGGGTGCGCGCACTGGAGCGAGTCCCCTCAGAAAGTCATACTGGCCCTAAAACATACCAAAAAAAGTGTTTAAGAGTGTAGTATGTGCCAAGCAAAAAAGTTAACATGAGTTAAGATGATAACATGAAAGTTAACCCCGCCACAGAGATGTCTGAATAAACAGCAGTACTCATTTAAATACATATCAGACTAACAACCAACATAACAACAACAGATACCATAAGAGAATATTTAAATAACCATCAAGCCACAAAGCTCCTGTAGCACAAAACAGGCAATAATACTTTTAAGTTGTCATAGTGACATGAACAAGCATGTAAGCGATACCTCAGGTGTTTCCTGCACTTACCTGTGCAAACAGGTAGTCGAGAGATGCAGCATCCAGTAGAGGTGTCCCCTCAGGGCCCTTCTGAGAGACTAAAACCCCTTTTTGCTTGCAAAGTGAGTGTCTCCAAACTGGAGATTCTGTCTCACTAGTGCCATGCCAGTTTGTGAAATAAAACCTGTGTAAACAAGTAAAATAAGTTGTCATATGTTTGTTTTTCCATCTACATATACATACACATACAGGTGTTGTTTTTTTTGTTTTTTAACTTCACACATTAACTCTTTCTTCTTCTTGATAAAGGTCAAAACAAAAAATTAAAATATTATATTACATTATGGGGAAATATAGCATAAACTGTAGTAGTTTAAGTAAAAACATCCCTGTATGTTTGACGGAAGAGAAATAAAGTACAACAAGTAGACAAATATGAACAAGTGTGCGTGTGTTTGCGCGCACAAGTTTGTCATGATACGAAAGTAGTCAATCATGATGACAGAAGCTGACAGCGTACAAAAACATAAAGAGCATTACATAAAGGATCACAAACAAAGACTTACTTTATGCAAATATACTAACATATGGTAAATAAGGTGCAAAGGCTACACACATTACTAAATCGTGTGTCAACAGTCAATAGAAAAAAGAACAACTACAACACCACCCCACTGCCACGCGAGCGACAGCTCATTGTAAACAGGAAGCAGCATGAGTGAGAAAAGTGTGCTGTATGCCACAGAGGAAGAGAGGGTGCGCAAAGGTTGACCATAACCTGTTTGTGTGCACAACAGGTATGCTGCACGCAGGGAGACAGCGATTCTGTACCCACTACTCGCTTTGAATACAGTAATTGACTCTTATCTTGGTTTCACTCGTGAAAAGGGGAAATTCAGGGGATCCTATGTTATACTTTTGCAAGATGTACACTGTATTATACAATGAAGTGTCTTTCAGAATAAGAGTGGACTGAAAGCATGTCAGAGCATTTGTTTCTGTGTTTATTAATTTTTTTTAATTATTGTTTTGTCCTAAAATGTAACAGATTTGTAACAGGTGTACCACAGGGCTCTGTAATGAGTCCATGTGCATTTTTACCATTTGAATTAAATTTAAACAGTAACAGCTGATATTACACATGCAGTAATCAGTTTTTGAAAAACGCTGTTGAGTAAGGGGCGACAAGCAAGACTCATTAGGAGAATGATTATAGAAAGAGAGAGATGTCAAAGAAGATACAAAAAAGGAAAGGGTCAGGGGAATTTAACTTAAAAACGAAGGCTTACAACCAGGCTACAATGTAAAAAACTATTTATTGAGTCAACTTAAAATAATTTGTTACCCCGCTGCCTTATCATTTTAAGTCCAGTCAACACAAAAAAGTTTAGTCAACTTGAAATGTTAAGTTGTACTAAGTGACAACTAAGATACTTAAGTTGATTCAACTTCAAATTTTAAGGCAGCTGGATAACAAACCCAGCTTTTAAGTTTAACAAACCAAATTTTAAGTTTAGTCAACTCAGATATCTAGGTTGGCACTTAGCACAACCTAACATTTCAATGATCACCTTATAGTGGACTTCAATGGTGCCCCCAAGTTTGAACTTTCAAAATGCAGTTTAAATGCAGTTTCAAAGGGCTCAAAGATTCCAGCCAAGGAAGTAGGGTCTTATCTAGCGAAAAGATCAGTTGTTTTCTAAACAAATTGACAATTTTTTTTATACTTTTTAACCTCAAACGCTCATCTTGTCTATTCTCTGCGATGCACATGCGAGCTCTGTGTAATCCTCAACTTCAAAATTGTCCTACATCGCTGTTTTACCTTTTTTGGTAAAGAGTGTTTGATCTTCTTCGCATGTTCACTTTGTAAACACCGGGTTGGTACTTCTGCAGCAATGTGGATGATTTTGAAGTTGGAGAAGAAAACGAGATGGGAGTTTTTCGACATACCCTAAATGTATTGACCTGGATTACACAGAGTTTGCATGCACATCGCAGAGAATAAATGAGCGTTTGAGGTTAAAAAGTATGATCGTTTCGATAGATAACACCCTTCTTCCTCGACTGGGATCCTTTAGAGCCCTTTGAAGCCGCATTTAAACTGCATTTTGGAAGTTCAAACTTGGGGGCACCATTGCAGTCCACTATTTGGAGATAATTCCTTAAATGTTTTCCCTCAAAAAACATAATTTTTTTATCAACTGAAGAAAGAAAGACATGAACATCTTGAATGACAAGGGGGTGAGTAAATTATCTGTAAATTTTGTTCTGGAAGTCAACTTCTCCTTTAATCATCATTAAAATAATGTCACACAATGCCAATGTCCTAAAATGCAGCTGTTCAGTTTGTAGAACAAAAACTTGCAAAATAAATAGAATGTTGTGAGCCATAGGTTTTCTCTGGAGTTTCTAATGTTTTTTTGAGCAGCAGTTTTTAATTTTTAATGTAATGTTAGATGTGTTTTAAAAATATAATGCAACAAAGATGCTACCTAATTACAATTAGTTGCGAATTTTTAACACACACTATTAGTTGCAACATTTTTATTTAATTTAAAATTCATGTACCTTGTCTTCTGCATGTTTTTTTTTTTTTTTTTTTTTTTTTTTTAAATAAAGTCTGATTAAATAATGTTGGCCATGGTATTTTTTATTTGTAAACCCAAAAAATCATAAATTTTGGGTGGGATTCACTTGTGACCACTCACCTCATACGGTAATGAAGTTTGATGCTGGTCTCCTCCGTGATCTTGAACACATGATTGGGAGCGTACCACAGATCCTGGCTTTCTTCATACAGCGCAAACAGGTTGTGGCACAAAGGTGAGATGTCTGGGGAAAAACATTTTCACAATTAGAGCCTGATTCAAACGGTTATTTTTACACCTGCCATTCTTATAGTTCTCACCATCAAATAACCACATGAGATGATGCCTGAGAGGAAATACTCACAGCTAAATGGCTGTTTATAAGAAAAGTTTACCAAGCAAAAGTGTGTGACAAGCTTTTACTGAAACATGACACAAAAGTGGGTCAAAGTTTTGCACATCTGTGCAAAAGGAAAAAGACACAGTACATTTGGTTTTAGTTTGAACTTGATGCTTGCAAGTATGAAATTGTAATTTTAATATTATTGTTTGAATTAGTTTTTATATTTATATATATATTAATTGTGTTAGTGTTACTTTTATTTTAGGTATACATTTGTTCCCTGGGAGTTGAACCCACAACCTCGGCATGGTTAGTGCCATTTTTTATCAGCTGGATTAGTAAAAAAAAAAAAAATAAAAAAAATAAATAAATAATAGAGTGAGAGAGAGAGAGCGAGAGAGAGAGTGAGAGAGAGCGAGAGAGAATACTGAATACTTAACCTTTGAAGTAAAACCAGTGGCTAACTGGGTGTGAAAAAAAAAACTGTGTGAAACAAACACCATCATAGTTCCTCTCTAGCAGCTGCCTTCTTGCCTTCTTGTCTAATATAAACTTCCCTTTCCTCTCTCACTGTCCAGGCCAGCTTTTGTCCTTGGCCGCAACTTTGAGGAAATTATGGACGCGACATTTAAACCCACCAGCCATTTTGTGGCTGAACATTGACCAAGAGCCAAATAGACAGATATGCTGTTCCATTGGGAGACGGGAAGGGGCGGACAGGGACAGTCAGTCGGTTAGTCGCAGTGTTTCTCATCCTAAAGTCAATGCCTTGTCATAATCCACCCATGTCACATGATGATACCAACAGTAAAAACCCTTTAAGTTCCTCTTTTGTATTCTGTGAAATGCTGACGGCACAAAAGCCCCATTCCTCAATCGCACAATCAAAATATGAAACCGAATGCATTAAAAATGTCCCTTTTTACGCATGTATTGACTCTGATCTGTAAAAAAAAAAACCTGTTTAAGTCCATTTCCTTTCTACAGCCCACTTGATACTGATGGAAAAAGAACTTAAGTTGTCCACTGCAAATCACAGATGCTCTGTGTTAATAGCTCTAACTCATACTTTGCTTTGACAACTATTCCCACCCAAATAGTAATGATGAAATGATGCATCACTGTAAGGAAAATGTCCTCAGAGATGATGCATTAAGAGGATGCAATACTTTAGCACTCTAAATAGGTGGCTGCCCAAACACTTACGGCATCTCTTGGCAGCCTCCACGCACAGGTCTTCTGCAGTGTGGCAGTCTTTGAAGTACTCGAGCTGGTGTGTGTCAGGCAGGTAGAAGTGGATTTCCAGTCCTTTCATGAGAGTCGGAACGGTCATCTCTGCCTTCCTCTGTTTTTTCATCTTCCCACACAGTTGCCTGCCCAGCTCCATGACTGCTAGTTCTGGCATCCAGACACTGCAGGATAAACAGAGGTAGCACAGAGATTTATTGATGAACTGTGGGCCCCTGGCTTTGATTAGCAATGGTTTGCAGCTTGTGAAATAACATACAATCTCCAAAAGGCTACATTTATAAAGTCACATGAATGAACCATAAATTTCACACTGATGTTTAAGCAGTAAGTCAGTTAAAATAGGGTTGTCATAATATGTAAAAAATGTAGTGTCTATACAAATAATAATTTTTAAGCTATGTTACTTAGAGAAGTATTTTCCAATATTTTTTCAAGTTAAAATAGCATTTTTAAATAAACAATCAATTACACTACGGGTCAAAAGTTTGATGTCATTATGATTTTAAAATGCATCTTTGATAGAAATCACCAACAGCCAAAGGTTTTTGAACAGTAAGAGTTTTAACGTAGTTTTAAAGAATTCTCTTCTGCTCACCAAAACTTCATTTACTTGATCCAAAATACAGCAAAAGCCGTAATATTTTAAAATATTTTTATCAAAGCTACATTTTCTGCACCATTACTCCAGTGTTCAGTTTCACATGATCCTTTAGAAATCATTCTAATACTGATTTGCTGTTTAAGAAACATTTTTTCTTCTTCTTCTTATTATTATTATTATCAATATTTGATCAGATCAGCATTTATCTGTAATACAAGCTTTTGTAACATTATGAAGAAAGAAAGAAATTATAGAAATCTATATTTTTTGATTTAGCAAGAACGCTTTAAATTGATCAAAAGCGATGATAAAGACATTTATAATGTTACTATAATGTATCTATAATGTTAAAAGATTTCTATTTCAGATAAATTCTGTTCTTCTGAACATTCTATTCATCACAGAAACCTGAAAAAAACAACAACAACATAATAATAATAATTTGTTTTTGTTTTTTTGAGCAGCAAATCAGAATATTAGAATGATTTCTGAAGGATCACGTGACCGGAGCAATGATGCTAAAATTTCAGCTTTGAAATCACAGGAATAAATTACACTTTTAAAATATATTCAAATAGAAAATAGTATTTATTTAGAAAATACTAATTAATTTAAATAGTAAAAATATTTCAATTTTTTTTGTTTTTGCTGTACTTTGGATCAAATAAATGAAGGATTGGTGAGCAGAAGAGACTTTTTAAAAAATTAAAAGTCTGTTCAAAAACTTTCGACTAATATTGTGAAACAGTATTACCATTTTTAATAACTGTTTTCTATTTTAATATATTTTAAAATGTCATTTATTACTGTGATGGCAAAGCTGAATTTTCAGCAGCCATTTTTCAGGAATTATTCTAATATGCTGAATTTGTTCTCAACAAACATTTGTTATTACTATCAATGTTGAAAACAGTTGTACTGGTTAATACTTTTGTGGAAACAGTGATGCTTTCTTTTCAGAAGTTTAAAATAACAGCATTTATTTTGTAAAATTATAAATGTCTTAACTGTAAATAAATTGAGAATTTTAATGAAAAAAAAATAATCTTACTGACCACCAAACTTTTGAGCAGTAGTGTTACTGTATATAAAGGGGAAAAAAATAAAACAAAATCTGTCAGTCAGCAAGTACTATGTACTACTGATACTTTAGAAATCAGCATCATTATAATTGTAACAGACAAAACTGGACTGGAGGGTGTTGAACTCGAATCTTGGGACTAACAGCTGATCTCAGATGAAGTCAATGGCAGTAGACTACAACAGATGATGACAAATACAAGTGAGTAACAGCAGTACACTAACACAAGTAAGTATGACGAAAAAGAGCCAAACATGGGGAAAGGGAAAACTGCATTCAGCTCTTTTTGAGTAGCTCTTTTTTTCAGTAATGTCTTTCAGTAATTCAGAGCTGCAAATAAAGTGGCTTATTTAATCTGACCCCAGTGCAAATGGAGTCTAGGCTACATTATAATATGTCATGTAATATGTTGTTATAACACATAATCACAATTTGACTATTATTTGATTATACTGTCTACCATGACAAAACCAAAGCTACAGTTCTGACTCTATTGACTCTGGAGACTCTATTACATCAACATCACACAAAGTATTACTCTTAATCAACGGAAGTACAACACACTTGACGTCCTCTCAATAGGTGCCCTCACAAGAAGCTACTTAATTCAACCCCCTATCCAACATCAAACATGAGCAAGGGCAAAATGAACGTTGTTCGCATCTGAATCAGATGGTTTTGACTCAGTGGATCTTACGGGTCAATTTGTGTTTAGATGCCAAGATCCCTGCTGGCATGTGAAAGGACTTTCCTGAGATGAATGAATGCAAAAACAAACTGTGCCGAAAAAGAAATCTAATTGGAACCAGATAATGACCACATTTGTCTTTAAAGTGGCTTTAGTGAATTCAAGAAGCTGAACGAACTGAGATAATTGGTTTGACTTTATGAAATATTAGTATAATGAGATCACAAATCCAATCAACATTCATTACCTCACAGCCTGAGCAAAAGTACTTTGAATGACAGGGGAAATTTTGCATCCCATTACTTTGAGCATTAGAGGAATACACTGGCATTCAAAAGTTTGGGATCATTAAGATTTTTAATGTTTTTTAAAGAAGTATCTTATACTCATCAAAGCTCTATTTATTTGATCAAAAATACAGAAAAAAGTTATTATGAAATATTATTCCAATTTAAAAGGAATAAGTTTTCTATGATGGCAAAGCTGAATTTGCATCAGCCATTACTCCAGTCTTAAATGTCACGTGATCCTTCAGAAATCATTCGAATATGCTGATTTATTATCAATGTTGGAAACATTTGTGCTGCTTAATATTTTTTTGGAACCTGTTATACTTTTTTCAGGATTCCTTGATGAATAAAAAGTTAAAAAGAACAGCATTTATTCAAAATAGAAATCTTTTCTAACTATGCAAGTCTTTACTACAACTTTTTATTAATTTAACAGATACTTGCTGAATAAAAGAAAGAATACAAATTTACTGACCACAAACTTGAACCGTAGTGTGTATTGTTACAAAAGAATTCTATTTTAAATAAGTGCTGTTTTTTTTAACGTTTTATTCAAAGAATCCTGAAAAAAGTATCACAGGTTCCAAAAAAAGTGTTTAAAAATTAAGCATCACAACTGTGTCCAACACTGATAAATTTGCATATTAGAATGATCTCTGAAGGATCATGTGACAAATTCAGCTTTGTATCACAGGAATAAATTATATTTTAAAGTACATTAAAATAGAAAACCACTATTTTAAATTGCAATAATATTTCACAATATTGTTGTTTTATGTTATTTTTAATCAAATGAATGCAGCCTTAATGAGCAGAAAAGACTTCTTTAAAAAAAAAAACATTAAAAATCTTACTGATCCCAACCTTTCAAATGGCAGTGTACTTTTTTTGTTAAAACTTTCAAATAGGTGTATATGATATTAAAATCATTTAACACTGTCATGATAGTATTGACATAATGGGTTAAAATTGCTAAAAAAAAAAATGTTCTGCACCAAAATATTTTAATTAAATTTATAATAAATATAAATGTATCAACCATCATTTAATCCCAAATCAGCTTGAAAATACTGGCAACTTTTATGAATTACTTAATAATAAAACCTTACACATCAGAGTTTAAAACTATTTTAATAATAAAAAAACATAAACCCTAATTTTAAAAATGAATAGGAAATAAAACAACTTATTTTAGTATGATTCTGAAAGTTTGATAAGGGTTAAGTGCCTCCTTCAAACCCTTATTTGTCCCCAGGTTTTGCATTTCAATAAGCATCCAACAGTCAGTATCAGTGATTGATATCCTTGTCTCTGTGGTCATGCCTTTAAGCAGAACTTTGTTTTGGCTGATATCTCGACTTACATAACAAAACCACTACTGGACCCCCTCAGCCAGTCTATAAAAGAGCCAAACTTAGCAAGCTTTCCAGATGCTGGTAACCAATTGCTTTCCTTTTAGTTCCTTTTCCTTTCTAATGTTTTTTGCTTGCATTTTATTAGAAGTTCTCTTTTTCAGAATGATTCCTGTGAATTATGACAGTTTGCTTTCTCATTTCTAAGACGCAGTCTTAATTGATCTTTGGAACTTGGAAGTAGGGGTTAATGCTAAAGTTTGCTACTCTCCTGCAAGCTGTCTCCACCTGCTTCGGTATGATTCACCATGCCATTCTTCTGTTTACTTGACAGTGGCCTCACTTCCTGAAGTGTTGACGTGCCGCTCTCTGATAAAGCCATGGTTAACACTATTCCTCCACCGCTTTAGACCCTGCGCTTGTTCTGCTGGTAGACCGCTCGAGTATGTCAAACGCGTGAAGGTGCGGGAACCTGCTGTAACTGTTTTATCCTGTTTGCAAGCTCTTAATACCACAGTGAAAACCTTTTTCAAGTGAGAGGTAAGTTTAGTTTTCATGGACAGCTTCCTTCATCATGGAGATACTTCTATCAATAGTGTGTAAATACAAAGGTAACTGTATCTATATCATTTGTGTTAGTTATATTCTAGTCTTTATGTTATTTTACCTGATTCTGTAATAATTCCATTTCACTATGCAATCAAATTCACACTGCTATCAGGTTATTTTTCTGTAAACTAACTGCAGAGTAAAAAGATGAGCAAACAGTTACAAACAGTTAAACTTTTCTTAAATGTTCCCAAATGTGTCATCCATTATATCAGGTATGATTTAATGAAACATCTATAATTTTCACAATCACATTTCTCATATCATTCTTACAAATAAGCATTACCTGTAAACAAGAACCTTATTCAACCATTAACTTAAGTATTCAATTATATTTTCAAATAAAAACTCATGAGCATTTTATTCTGCAGCTTCCTATAACAAGCTAAATCTCTTCCTGTTATGTTTTGACACATATGGAGGTATAATATGACTTGACTGTCATATTCTTTACTGAAAACTGCCTCTGACAACTTAAATACCTTATGAGGCATATTTCAAAACATTTTGTAGCTGCTCTTGTCATGAAGGCCTCATTATTCCACAGTAATATGACCCGTTTCAGAACACTATACTGTACAACACCTTCTATTTTGAAGGGAAACTCCACTTGCAAAATTCAGCAATGGCCACACAAAGAAAATGGCAACATCTTGCCATTTCTCTCTGCCCTCAGTTCAATAATATGACTAAACCCACATCACAATCTGCTTTCTTCTGCTTTTTTTCTTCTGCCAGTTCTGTACAGACACCAGTCATTTCCTAAAGAGGCTCTTGTCAAGACTTTAACCCACATCAGGATGAGAGCTTTAGAGTGATCAATACTTTACTTAAAATATATATATATATTTTTTTTTATAAAGTTCTATCAATTAATTAAAATAAAGCTGGCATAAAATCTTACAGGATGACATTAGGAAATTGTAAGTCATTTTTAAAGTGGTTAGTAGTACTGTAAATTTAAATGGGCTTCCCTACCAATGCAGGCTCTATGGGAATGAAATGCCCCAATTTTGCCAATCTCAAACAAAATCTTTAGCTACGAATGGGGAACATAACCATTTTCTTTCTTTTTGAGAGAGAGGTGGGTTAGTACTGTTATTTAAAAGGGAATCCCCACTAAAATCTCTACAGGAACTGAATATCTCCCACAGAGTTGCTTTTGTCCATACTGGATCAGTCTACCAGTATCAAATTGTCCGGATGACGTAATCAAACAGTACTCAGCTAAAAGCATTGTATTGTTGTGGTCCCTCTTTTACTTGGAATTGTTTACTTGATAATTAAAAAAAAAAAAAAACTAATGGGAATTTTACATGTTTCTCTTTGAAATCATCAAAAATATTAAGTCTACATTTCAATTGCTTTGGGTTATCCATTGGATTTCCTCTGAAATATAGATTTTTATGAGTAGCCATCACTCAGTTTCATAATCATTTAAAATCATTTAATCAATCAGGCAGAATGTGATCTGATTGAACTGGTGTAATTGGTGCTCACAGCCCATTAGACTAAACAGAGTACATGAATTCAGCAGTAGATATAGACCATAATCAGTTTGAACATTTTTTTTACAGCTTCAAACATTCACACTTAATTAGTTAGCAGCTTTTAAACACCATCCATATCATCACGTTTTTCAAAACATTACACATAACAAATACGAAAACAACTTTGAATAATTATAATAACACTTATATTATTATTAATAAATTATTTATATGCATACGGTTTGTTTGTTCATTTATTATTGTGTGCAATTCAAGAATAAAAAAAAAATCTTCCGCATATCAGTTACAAACATAAAAATAATCAGCATCGGTTGATGTCTACAAAGCACATCAAATGTATTGCAACCCTAAACACTTTTGTTCAGCAAATATACAGTTTGTGATAATTGTGCACAAGCGTTCAAAATTCTATCGACAAAACTGCAGTCACAGCAGCAACAAGTTTAACCATTTAACCACTGTACAGTCAGAGCACAATCATTAAAAATGTCAATTTTTAGCAAGTTAGCAACAGTAACAAAAAAAAAAAAAACAAAGCTAAGGATTTTTCTTAACACTTAAAAATCGCGAAGGTCTAACTAGGAGCTAATGTGATTTAAAAAAGTAACTTTTCAATATTTTACAGCCACCAAGCCTTTAAATCACCATTAAGCAGCCTCTAAAACATCCAATATCAGTCATAAAAAGATTAAAATCAACAGTTAACAGCATTTACATCTACATTTTAAGTTCAGTGCTGACTTATTCTGCACTATAGACTATGAGTTAACTCACTGCTTGTACACTTTGATTGATATATTCGGCGCAACCACACAGAAACTGACAGCAAAGCCACAAACAACAAATGTTTACCAACATCGCACATGAAAAGAACATAAAAGACAAACAGACCCCCAGATAGTCAGGATGTAAAGAGTTACGGCCCTCGTCCTTACCTCGCCAGGCAAAGCTACTTCCGTTTAAATTTTGATCATTACAGACGTCTGAACACTTCCTCTTGGTATTTTGTTGATGTAAAGCGCTCGTTATTTAACTCAAAAATGTTCTCCGATAATATAAGGTTTATGCCACGAGATTTATTTTCAAAACAAACTTCACTTCACAGTGCTAGAAACCGTGGTTGAGTCTTCATGATCAACTAACCTTTCCTGTCAAGCGTCGACCACATTCCCGAAAATAGGGTAACGACGCGCAATGTCACAGGTCGCCTATTGGCTCATCCGGCTGTCAATCAAATGCGGTTCCAATAGCATTAACCCTTAGGCGGAGAGTAAGCTGGTGGATTTTTGTTATGGCTACAGCGCAGCATTGCCTCTGTATAGTTAGTCTAATTACTGTTATACATGTGATTAAACACACGTTTAGGGTGTTAATCCTTTGTGCATTGCTATGATGTAAACATAAATCTATAAAATACCCAAAAACATCACATTTATACACAGCCTATAGTTTTTCACCAATGATTCAAATGTTTAAAAAAAAAATATTATAACCAGCGCTGACCTTACTTTAGATAAAATTGTAGTAGCATAAAAAAGAGATTTGGATGAAATTATGTCCACTGAATGTTATGTTACGTGACCACTTTGAAGAGCTTGTTAAAACAAGCATTAACAATGGATTCGTTTATTGAATAATTACTGCTAACTAACCATTATTATGCTTCTCATTTAAAAATAATGCTTAGACATTACTGCCGTTATATATATATTTTATCTAGCCTATATAAACAGTAACAGTAATGTTTCACAGATTCATAAATAATAAATATATTCATAAATAACTTAGACTACTGAAATAAAAATGTAAACAAAAATATTATTATCGAACTGTGACATTTCATTACTTTTTTTTCGCCCATGTCCTAATACTAAACCTTATCTTCATGAAGCAACTGTTTCCGTTTAACAGGTACAGTCTCTGTGTTTTAAAATAGATATCAGCAAAACAGGTCTTTAAGACCAAGAGGTTTAAGCCTGCCATGAGGGAGGGACTTCCCGTCCTCACCATCAGATGAGTTGCCAGAAACTGTGGGCTGCAGTTTCACAAGAGGGCTGCAGAGCACACTAGGAGAATGTGGCAGATCAATAAGTTCAGCAGAGATTCGGGTAGATATATGAAACAATTTTAGACTGTGCTGGGGTTTTAAAGGTTTCAAGACTAAAGTGATAAGTGCAAATGCAACTTTTCCATATTTTAATTGTCTAAACATTATTAACATTTCCATACAACATGTTGACAGACATGTCAGGATGTTTATTTACAACATTACACATTTATATCAAATAATATGTGTTGAGATATGTAGATGGTGATACTTAAACAAACATTTGGGGTGAGTGGGGGGGTCCAGTTGGAAACTCCTATCGTTGGATGAGTCATAGGCTATAATTGTTCGATGATGAGTCTACGTGCAACACTGCCATAAGCACTCATCTAAATGCGTTCTTCATTTATAAAAAGACATAAATTCAGCAGAGGCCATGAACAAACAAATATTTAGATCAAAGGATTTCCCAAATACAAAGTGAAAACGACCCAGCTCTTCAGATGAGAAAACCCTTTTTTTATACAGTTGTATTGTTGCATTTTTATGTACAATACAACAGCATTACAGAGACTACTTACTTATCTTGCTGTATGATTTTAGAAATGTTCAGAAGACTGGGTCAAATTTACTAATAGCATTAGTAAATGTTATTATTATTTTATAATTATATAAAACAAAAAGGGCAGAATACACTTATCAAAGTATTTTAAACCTTCATGGTGTGCGTCCAAATGGTATAAACATAATAAAATGTTTTCCAACTGTAACTCCATTATAATTTATACATCATATATAGAAATTCAATTCATTCCTTTGCAGAAATCATTGGCTTTTAATGGATTTCTCAAAGAACATATTGTAAATGCCCATTTTAATTGACATGGGCTTTTCAGAGATTTCAAATGTTTCAAGGTTTGGCCATGACATCTTTCTCTGGCTTTTACATGTCTGATATCACAAATCAGCACAATTTTATGGAAACCGAAAAAGCAGGTATTATTTTTTGAAACATTTATTTGATTGGATTTCAAATTTGTTGTCATGTAAGTAAACATGTTTTTTTGTAGTACAAGTTAACTTAAAACAAATGTTAATATATGTAGAAAGATGGGAATTCACATTTCTACTAATATTTACATGAATTTGCACAATAAATAAGGATGTACAACAAATGTTGTAGTAACTTACATGCATTTTGTAGTCTTTGAAAAACATAGAAACTTTAGCAAATATTTGCAAAGTTTGATTATGTGTGTTTATGTGAAAAGGACATTTCTGTGCCAAAGTTCTGAGAAAAAAAGGGGTAACGTTACTCAGTATTTAAATGTATAATTACACTTTAACAAGGACACCTTAAAAATAAAGTGTAACCAAAAATCCTTTAAACAGATAATTCATTAATTTAATTAATTAGATAAATATATTTTTCATATGTATACTAGTGTGCATAAAATACAAAGCATTAATTAAAAAAAAAAAAAAAAATCCTTGATAAACTTAAAAAAATATATATTATATCAAATGTTACAGAGGATGCATAAAAGAAAACATTAACTGAAATGCAAACTGAAATGTCTTAATTTTCTTTCTACGGGAAAAACAATGTGTGAGAAAATGTTATAAAATGTGATGAATATATCACATTTATAATATACATATTTCACAAAACATCTACATTGTCTAAATAAATGCCAAAATCATTTTGCATAATAATAATAATTTAACATACTGATGACAAGGTACCGTAATATACATAAGTTCATACATAAAATTAGAAGGCAACCAACAGTTTGACACAGTTTATTATTGAAACAGAATTTAGTACAGATTTTTCTGCATTTAACGGTTTTGTTTTCTTGTTTTATTTCTTGTTTTTATTTACCTCTTTCTCACCTGTAACAAAATCTTTTTGTGAGGCTAGATGTCAAGATGGCAGCCATCCTTCAGTTATCACAGTACTGTACCTTTAAGATGGACAGCATCAGCACTGTGATAACTGAACCAGGGCAGCCTGTCAAATCAAGCAGAGCCAGGGCGGTAGTTCTTCGCACATCTTCTTGTCCACGTTCATTCAGGGATAAAAACTATACATCACTTTAAATATCAGAGTCTGATGTTCACTGTATTTAGGATAAAACAATTCATATGTAATATAGGCTAAATAAACCTGACATTTCCATCTATGTACATTATAGGAATGAGCAGATGTAATCATTAAATATATAACTTACACTAAATAGAAATTACAATATCATGATTGAACTTTAAACCATTTTTTTTTTCATTGAACACACTGCATTAGATGTCAGCTCCCTTTCTGACAGCAAGAGATTCAATACCTTCGTTTTGAGCTTTAATTATTCATACACACCACCCCTGTGACGACAGACTTGTTATGGTAACTCTGTCTCCACCTTCTATACTTTGCTCTCGTATTTTGGCAGGCGTTTGGCTCCTCCCACATCATCCCGCAAACCCCGCCCAAAACATCCCCGCCCTCCGTGCGAATCTCTTCTTGTAAACAACTCCATCAGCGCGTCGTGTTTGCCATCTCAGGACAGTGGAAACGCCTGCCAAATAATGACAAAACATCTGCCTAACAATCCTCTAGCGGCTGTTTCGGGGAAAAAAGGAAAGAAAAACATTTCAGTGGGTTTAAACGGGGACATATTCGCTGTTATAGTCTGTTGCGACTTCTCATAGGAAAATGTTGATGTTTGATAAAAGTGCAGTTTTAAATAAAGTAATTTATGTTAGGAACATTCGAGCAAAATACATTATAAACTACACATGAATACAAGACGTGTTTGAGCAAAAAGCCTGTTAGAACGTCATGAGGTCAGTATAGTCTATAATCAATTATACATAAGTTATTACACAAAACGGCATGACATGATCACGTCAAATAATATCACAACAGGTATTGTAAATAGTCTGCGTGTATATCAGTTGTTTTATTTGCTATGTCGATTCGTTTAA
Source organism: Cirrhinus mrigala (assembly GCA_036247105.1). Lineage (NCBI taxonomy): Eukaryota > Metazoa > Chordata > Actinopteri > Cypriniformes > Cyprinidae > Cirrhinus > Cirrhinus mrigala. The sequence continues at coordinate 19,708,124 of CM070012.1, read as the reverse complement.
TTGTCTGATATTTTGTGAGTCGTCTTATTGTACTGTACTGATGCGCGCTAACGCCCAACAGCGCGCGCACACACCCCTCTCATGGCAAAAACAAACACCACATACTTCTAACGTGAAAACATTAATATAATATCACAATCACAGTTAGACATATGTACTATTCTACCGACTGCAGAAGTACTTACCTGCATTTTCAACGCTGAACTCCCTTGTTTACGTGAATATTTTTAATGACGCAGCAAGCCTTACAGCGAACAACGTGATTGTCGCCATTTTTTGTTGTTATTGAAATCTTCAAGCCATGTGACAATAAAATAACACGCTTCCGGGTCCTGACGCTCAAAGTTCACCACTTTCTTTAGTGCAGATTGACTCCTGTCATATAGAAGGTTTAAAAAGTCGACTGATTTTGACATGGCATACCCGAAGTGAACTGCGTTTAATATCTCTTATGTTCTGACGCCACCGTAAGGCACCTCGGAAATAAATGTTTGACATGGGGATTATAGCTGTGGTATTTCTGTGGTTTTTAACCTTTTTGTCTCCAGGGCCACCTTTGTAAAATATTTCCTGTGACATTTTTGATGTAACGATGACAAAACAGCTTGTTTTTGAACTTTTTTCACTAGCAGAGACAATAGATAAAAATAATTAACTGACTGATTTTGTGATTCCAGAAGTCAGAACTGTATGCTATTCAATAAAAACAACTGTTGTTGAGGGGACAAATTAAAATATTGAATATGTCAGTTTACATTTATTGTGTGTGTTTTAGTATTTAAGAAAAGTTATTTTAATACAGTTATATATGATTTTATGAGTTTGCAGCCCCATTTGGAAATTTGCGCTGTGTCATTATCCCGTTTTTGAAAAACTGAAGTAAATGTTGTGGCATCTGCGGATTTTTTTTCACCTACATAACAGTCAACTGTATCATGTCATAAATCAGACAGGGGGCAATATCACACCAGTTTTACCCATGTGTTGACACAGTTTGTTGCATGTGTAGCGAATAAAAGTCGTTATGGCCCAAATGATGTAATGCACACTATGCACTTATGTACTATACTATACTATCTAGTGTATTTTCATACAAGATTGGAGATGTGATAAACCCTCCCCTCCTCTGCTTCAGGAAATCTGCAACAGTTAAGTTTCAACTTTTTCAGTTAAATAGGTGCATCATTCGGGCATTTAAAATGCACTTCGTTTTAAAATAAAATAGCACAGAATTGTGCACAAGTACACGATTTGGACGGACTTAAGGTTTTATTTTCTTCTGGAAAGATCTTCTTGCAAAATAGTATCACGTGTGCCTCTGACTCTCTGAATATGGCAAGCCGTTTTAGCTTAAAATATTCCCAGCATTACTTGTCGTAATTGCATTTTTACTAGAAACAATTCAATTAGAGAGCTCTACAAATCAATTGTTACTAGTCAAACGTCTCCATTGACTTCCATTCATTTTTTATTTACAGAGCTCTACAACTGAATTTGTACTAGTAAAAATTCCAATTAGAGAGCTCTCTAAATCAATTTTTACTACACTCTAAAAAATGCTGGGTTAAAAACAACCCAACCTGGGTTATTTGGCAACCTAGTGCTGGGTAAATATTGGACAGAACATATGCTGAGTTGTTTTGACCCAGCTGGTTAAGTTAAATGTTTTTACCGAAAATGCTGGCTTGTTTTAGTTAAGTCAACTATTGTTTAAAAATTACAATATTGCTGGCTTAAAATGGGCTGGAAATTAAAAATCACACAGAATAACAGAGGCACCAGCAATAATCAAAAGATGAACATTTATTATTAAGCAAGAACACCCATGGACAAAAATATAAGACAAATTGAATTTATTTTGGTGAATACAGCATAGTTTACAATATTACATACACTGTAAAAAAAACTATTTGTTGACTCAATTTAAAATAATTTATTACCTGTCTGCGTTTAAAATTTTAAGTTCAGTCAACTCAAAAAAGTTTGGTCAACTTGAAATGTTAAGTTGCACTAAGTGAGAACTTATACTGTATATTTGATTTAACTTAAAATTTTACGGCAGCTGTTTAAGTTTAACAAACCAAATTTTTAGTTTAGTCAACTCAGATATCTAAGTTAACATTTCAAGTTGTCTAAACTTATTTGAGTTGACTGAACTTAAAATTTTAAGGCAGCAGCGTAACATTTTAAGTTGACTCAACAAATTGTTTTTTGTTTTTGTTTTTCAGTGTACAGTTAAACTCATTTAACAAGCATTTTAGAAATAAAAAAATGGAACATTTAATCACTAAAAATGCTGGGTTGAATACAACCCAGCACTGGGTGAAATATGAACAAACTCAGCAACTGGGTTGTTTTGACCCAGCAATTGGGTTAAATGTTTAACTCAAGCTTCTAGGTAGTAACCCAACCGCTGGGTCAAAAAAACCCAATCTCTGGGTTTGTCCATATTTTACCCAGCACTGGGTTGTGTTTAACCTAGCATTTTTTAGAGTGAAAGTAGCATTTTAATTTAACTATATTCAACCATTATCTGTAATCACTTTTCACTGAAATAGTGCTAATTCTCGTGACAATGTGTTGGCAAAATCTAACTCAGCAGCTGGGTTGTTTCGTCGGGGACAGGCTCAACCCAGCAGTTGGGTAGAAAAAAATAACCCGATATTTAATAACCCGTTAAAAATGACCCAGCAGCTTAGCTGCAGAAAAACTGCCCAGCACCTGGCTATTAAAAATAACCCAATAAAATGACCCAACAAGCTGAACACAGCATTTGGGTTAAAAAAAATAAAATAAAATAACCCAGCATTTTTTAGAGTGCAGAAAATATTTTTACCCAGGGTAAAACTATTAAAAAATAACCCAATAAAATGACCCAGCAGACTGAACCCAGTATGTGGGTATTTTAAATTTGAAAATAACCCATCAGGTTAGAGTGTAGAAATAATTCCAATTAGAGAGCTCTCTAATTCAGTTTTTACTAGTAACAATTCCGATTAGAGAGCTCTCTAACTTTATTCTTACTAATAAAAATGCAATACAGAGTTCTATATTTCAATTTGTACTTGTAAAAAACACATTAAAGATTTAATTACAGATCTAAATTAGAGAACTCTCTAGTTGACATTGTTACTAGTCGAAATTTAATTACAGAGCTCTCTAACTGAATTGTTACTAGTAAAAATGTAAACGACGAGTAACACTGGAAACATTTGCAGCTAAAACGGCTTGCCATAATATTAGGAAGCTGAAAGTTGGATATATTTCGGCAAACCTAATGTTTATAACTTGCGGTAAATCAACAATCACACACAGAAACGTTCGCCTGAGGTAATCATAGCAACATTACGCCGCTCCGATCTCTTGGCATAACAGTAAAGCTGTCATCATTAATCACTTAATTGCAAATTTACATATTATACATATATCACTGTTTAAGATTGTGTATGCAGTACGCTGTAACTAAATACTACAACGACCAGACTCCTATGCGGTACAGTGCATATTTTTCAGTGCGATGCTGTACCAGAGGCGTTTAAAATAGGGCGTTTATGTTTCTCCTCCATTCATTTGCAGAGAGGAGACGCTCACGTCTACATAAAGAGCAGGAGGCGGTGCATCAGCCAAAGGCTCTCAATTTTAATGCACGGTGACAACGGGCTGTTTTCACCGTGGAAATAACAGTTTAATAGTAGAGTACTCTGTTGGGTGGGTAAGTTTGGTTGTTGTTTCTGACCTATAACTTTTAAAGTGGCTTCTTTTTGTATTAATCGGTGGTTTTATTCGATGTTGCAGGTCCCCACCCCTCATTCTGCACTGAAGATCTGCTTGAATACAACTGTAATATCTGAATTGTAATTCAAACGCGCACTGCATAGCAAACTACATCAAATAAGTGCATGAGTTGCATGATTTCACGCGTAATGCTGGACTCGTTTGTTGTAAACAGGACAGCTCAGTGAGGAAATGGCTAAGTTATTCCGGGCTGTTATCATGGGTCCACCAGGCTCGGGGAAGGGGACCATATCGGAGAGGATTGCGCACAGTTTCGGCCTTAAACATTTGTCCAGTGGAGACTTTGTTCGGGAAAACATCGCTGCGAAAACTGGTGCGTGCTTTTCTAAAACAGGCAAACTTTTGATTTTACTAGACGCTCGTTATCTTTGGAAAGCCTGGAGATGCCAACGAATGCTAGATAGGCATCTCTCTAGGTTTTGAAACACAGCCACTGAAACAGTAGCGATCCGTTGACCAAATGAAGGGGCGTAACTACAGTTGCGGTTTATGTATTAAAATTAGTAGGTTATCGATTCTTTAATTTCAACATTTGTCCTCGCATTCTGAAATACGTGGTTAGTAGACCCTCGGGCGTCAAGATGTTTGAGTTCATGAGGTAAAGTTGCCATGCTGGCAAGATGCCACTCCACATTTCTGTTTTATTCCACTGTTGCCATGCCCACCTCCCTTATTAAGACTTAAGCTGGCATTCATACATGTAGATAAAGACAGAGGAATTTTCATAATAATCAACATACTGTATACTAATTAACAGATTAGTTATAGTAGACTTTTTATTCATGCTCAGGAAAGTTAATTAACATAAAGCTTTAGGTTAAAAAAATTAACTTTATAAGATGATTATGATTTAGGTAACTTTCTGCTTAAACACACATTTTTTTCCTTATTTATACTAAATATATTTTTGCATTAGACTTTGAAGCTGATTTAGCTACCAAAGAAATACACTAAAATACACAAAACATAAAAATGCACACCCATGTTTAGTTTTTAACTGTGACTTTTATCATATTTGGTTATTGTAGATTAAATTCTAAATGAATTTATTGGGTATCAGTGTCTCAAGACTCTCATGTGACTGCTCCGATGTATTATATGATTAACACTGTAGTTGCTGGTTAAAATCATATGATTAATAATTGATTTATCTCAGTTAAAGGTTATGGGTGCATTTTAAGTGTGAAACATATATAAAAGAATCTTAGTTGCTTCCATTCTTGGAGAAACATCATAGAAAACAGCTTATTAAAGATATCTGTAAAACCATTTTTGATGATTATTATGAAAGATATTTGTTCTACTCATTGTCTTTTTTGCAGAGGCTGGCATTCAAGCTAAGACGTACATAAAAAAAGGATTGCTAGTACCAGATCATGTCATGACACGTCTTCTGCTGCCTCGATTAGTGGAGATGACCAAATACAGCTGGTTGTTAGACGGTATGTTGGTAAATCCCATTTAATACTTGGATCCTTTTGCTATATTGTTTTTATTTCTTTTGGACTAAGTTAAATCTCTTGAGGGGAAGCAGAACTTTCATTTCTTCATTTGACAGAAACTCAAAACAATCTGTAGTGTTAGCAATTTTAGGAAGTAAGCTAGGAGCATTGAAACTATGTTTCCTTTTATTGCCTGTGTCCAATTTATCAACTGATTACTGATTTGCGAGAGCAGAAAGTCAAGATGTAACATCTGCTAGCTTAGAAAGTCAAAGTCTGTAGCTCCCAGTATAGAATGATAGGATATCAAACATTGACTGAAAAGATGTGCAGGGTGACCTGCTAAACAGGTTTAAATATTCTTGCTACATGGAGTAAAACTAGTGTTCCTTTACTGCATGACTATACACATTAAAGCTGAAACTGCAAAGGCTAATCCTAAAGCTTAATTTTAAAACAGACTAACAAAAAAGTAACTACTGTACACTCAGTCATAAATAATGAAAGCAGGTCCCCTACTGGCAATTCTATAATGATACCCTGTACCCGATAAGGATGTAGTATTGCATCACGTTTAGGCATAGTTGCGAAACTACACATTGCAACAAAAGTGACATTTCAAAATAGTATTTTTTTTATAACCTTCAGCTGATATCGTAAATGTAATGATGAATATAAATAATCCATGCACATGTATTCATGCTTTAGAAGTCATTTTGTGCACTTGCCTTCCAGGTTTCCCGCGAACGCTAGCTCAGGCTGAAGCGCTGAACAGTGCGTGTGATTTGGATGTAGCCATTAACCTCAACATCCCTCTGGAAACACTGAAGGAAAGGCTGCGACATCGATGGATACATCCACCCAGTGGAAGAGTGTACAATATGTGCTTTAATCCTCCCCGTGTCCAGGTGAACATTTCAGTCTTTCAGCTAACAGGGAACATTCTCAGAACTCTGGTAAAGTTGTCTCAAAACATTATTAATAATGTTCTCAAAATGTTAGCATACAAAATGTTACTTGTTATTTAGTTGAAGGTTAAAGGGTTTTTTTGGTTTCAGAATCTTCTTTAAAAGATCTTTTTAAAAGATACTTTACCATAATGTTTGCAGAATAATAAAATGGGATGTTCCCTTAACGTTCATATAACCAAGAAAAATTAAAAAGAATGTCCAATCTTAGAACATATTTTTGTTTACTGGGTATGTAGGAATATTAAAACAGCTAAAAGTAGGTTATGAAGTAATAATGAATGTGAAATCTCCATTGACCTCTATCATTGTTTCTACAAAAAACAAATCATATTATTCTATTCATACTATTCAGTTCTACTTCTGATTTCTAAGGAGCAAACTTTTTTATGCACTGGAATGATTTGGACAGCAGGGCAGCATCAGAAATGCATTGAAAAAAAAACCTGGTCACCTGCAACTGTTACCTTAAAGAGCTATTTCTACCTGATTTGACTATTTTGAAAAATGAGCACTGATAAAAATTGTTTGCGTAAATCAATGTATTTACGTTGATTTACCAATATTTGATATTTTTAATTAGAACAAAACCTGATAATTACCATTTTAATTTACAATTTTTGTTTGTCTGGATCAGGGTCTGAAATTAACGAGGGCTTGTGGCAAAAATGCCACCAAATTGAACAAAAATGCCTCTAACAATTCAATACAAAAGGGCAAAAAATGCCCCCGCGCAAGTAAACAACATATTACAGCTGTTGTGATTAAAATTAAATTCAATTTGCATTATAACATTTAGATTCACTCACTTCATCAGATTGCTTTTACACACTGTTTTGTGCAGCGTTGAGCCTTATAACCAATCTAGCCTGTTTCTGTTGAATTTAGGAATGTATTGGCCAATCAGAGGAGCTTAGATTAGTCAGCGCTGCAATAAATCTCACATCTCTCGCACACTCACAAATTCCCTCATCATATAAACAACACAGTGTAAATACGATGGAAATAAAAGATTAATTTTGTTGCTTTTGTGATTATAACCAGTTTTTGCTTAACTTGTGGGAGACCTGGCTAACGTCATGGACTGATACTTTTGTCTGTGAAGCAGGAATGTGTTGTTCCCAAAACGAAACAAAAACTATTTATATTGTTTTCTATATCTATAATAATAATAATTATTATAACAATAATTATTTTTGTCATAATATTGTAGACCTTTGAGCTTCTGTTTTTTACATGTATAATTTAGATACAATTTTAAACAGTCTATTGTTATTGACAGCAGTTTAAAATATTGATTAAAGTATTTGGGTAAATTTAAGTGTTTGACATTAAAGACGACATAGTATGGTGGAAATCAGTTCCAAGGGGCAAATATTTCCCCTTAATGGAAAAGTTCATTTCTGACCCTTGTCTGGATAACTCTTTGGGCATTGTACTTACCATTGAGCTAGGAAGTGGATTGAGACACAGATAAGTCCTAATTTGCAAGTGTTATTTGTGTGTTCACACTGAGTAACATAGTGAAACTGAAACATCATTTTCTTCAAATGGAAAGCAGTAAATGCTTCTGCGTAGTGGAATTTAAATTTTCCATTTTAAAAGGAACTACCCTTATAAAATTCATCCACCTACTTGCAGAGTTTAGTTCCAGCGTTAAAGAACCCCTCTGAATCAGGTAATAAAGGTCTTCGAAATTGCTTCAAAATTACAACCAGGTGTTTTGAAGCAAGATTGGATCTAAACTGTGTTCTATCTGTGTTACACTGCTAGCTGTGCCATCTCTTTCATGAGCACTTAAAGGAATAGTTGACCCAAAAATGAAAATTTGCTCACCTTCAGGCCTCAGATGTAGATGAGTTTCTTCATCAGAAAAGATTTGAAGAAATTACATCCCTTGCTTAGCAGTGGATTCTCTGCAGTAAATTGGTACAGCTGTAATGAGAGTTAAAACAGCTGATAAAAACATCACAATAATTCACAAGTAATCCACATCTCTGAAAGGTAGTATGTTTGTAATAAATACATCATTAAGACATTTTGAACTTTAAACCATTGCTTCAGGGCTAAAATAAAAATATAAGTCCTCTATCCATAATATTGCGTAAGTCATCTCGTCTGAATCAGGAGAGAAATATGCACAGATCAAGCACCGTTTTACAAGTTCTAAACAAATATGTTGGTGGGTGAGAGGACAATGGAGACAAACTTTTTCACTAGAAGAAGCATTATGGATTATGCATAATCTTTCTAACAGTTTTGCTAATTTATGGTGTGTTTACAGGGGATAGATGATATCACAGGAGAGCCATTGATTCAACAGGAGGATGACAGACCAGAAGCCCTAGTGGCCAGACTGAGACACTACAAAGATGTTGCCAAACCTGTCATAGACTTTTATAAGTAAGCTCATAACAGTGTCCGTATGATTATACTTCTATGACAGAAAAGCTTGTTCTCTTGTTTACTAAAAGCATTGTAATTCTGTGTAGGGCTAAAGGCATCCTGTACACATTCTCGGACACAGAGACAGATCGGATCTGGCCGAATATCAGCACCCTTCTCAGCACAAAGATTCCCGCCATTCAAACAGATGCTCGGTGTGCTTCGACTCACTGAGGAAATCATTCAACAGTCTTATATCGAAGGCAAAGACGTGGCCTCATCTCAGAGGAATTGCTGATCGACCACATTTGGTTTCCAAAGATTCCATCCTAGTCATTTTTAGCATTGTAACTTGTCCATTGATAGTATAGTATTATTTTTCATAGTGATAACTTTGGTTATTTCAGTTCCTGAAAAGATTTCATACATTTGAAAGACTTGTTCTCCGCTTTTAGCATTTGCTGGAATCTGGGAATTGGTTGGGGTAAATACATTTTATATCTTAAGTACAATAGTTGTAAAAGAGTGTTAATGGTTACTAGATTTCAACTCAGACCGCACAAATTTTATATACGGTAGATGTGATTAAATCGTATATGAATAATGAAGGGCAGACGCATGTGACATTGTGTATGTAAATGAGACACTGAACTGTTTAAGCATTCCAGTAAGATTTAATTATTTCTGAACGGGCTTTATATCATCTCTGTCTGTAGTGTTTGCCTTTTTATATATTTGATAGTAGTGTTATCATGCTACTATACACTATAAAGAATGCTATAATTATTTTTATGTGTTTTACAAGCTCTATAATCCAAATATGCCACATATGCCTTGGAGAAGTACAATTTCTTGATCAGCTGAAATGGCTGTTGTGAACACCAAGTCTTATTCTTTAAAATGCATTGACAGAATGTTTAACTGTGTTAAAAACAAACCAGAGTGTGAATAACACTATAGCAAATGGCAATATATAAGTATAATGTGATGGAATAATTCTATACAATATCAGATATTCTTTAAACACTGCCTTCTTTCATAAATACTGTTCAGCATAGCATTTTTAAAAGCCATATCTGGGAGAACCGTTGATAGAAAAGAATCTAATGAGGTTATACAGGTTATGTATTGTACCCATTTAATTACTGTGGCTGTGTTCAGCTAGAGCAACAGTGAGATTTTTTTTATCCAGAAGATTAAAGCACAGATTTATCAAAAAACACAGATTAAATTACAATTAGATTACAATTTTTGTCCCCAAAACAGAGAAGCTAAAGGTGTGTTATGCACACATGACTTTATAGTTATCAACCTAGCTTTATTTCTTTCTGATTTCTTTTATTCTTGCTTAGCTTTCTCTCTCCCATGTTCTGTTTTAGTCTCTGTCAGTCTTACATACCAGAGAAAACACTCAAAATATCTCCACACCTTCTTGTTGTGCAATACCATATACAAGAATTTACATGCTTGAGCTTTCCCTTTTTTCCCCCAAAGAAAATAAACATATTTTCACAGAAATGTTGAGTGTATTGTTTTGATGTTGAAATTTGTTTTTGGACCTCCACAAGTGGTATAATACAAAAACCTATTCTCAACACATCAAGACTTAATACAGATAACATAATAATAATAGTAATAATAATAAACCAGAAATATGAACAATTGTTTAATAAGCTAATTGATAATGGAACAAATTTTCTGAAAATATATATATACAGCTACAATATTTTGTTTGATGATGAGTGGGGTAAGTTGAGCCAGTGGGTAAGTTGGCCCACCCCCTGTGTCTTGGCAACTGTATGCTTTTAGATGTGACCATGTATTTTGGAATCACACATCATGACTGTGAAAAGGAGAAACACATGGGAGGAGTGGAAGGCACTCATTTACCCTAAAAACTGTTTTTGGCTTGTCAAAATAAAATTTTAGCACAACAGATGTAATGCCTCTTACATCAAAACAAATTTATCCAGGTCTAAAAATATTTATGATGCATATGGGTGATTGAGCAACATATAATCCATGCAAATAATTTTGCTAAATATTTTCCTGAATGGGTAAGCTATCTAGTTTTTTTCCCCAAAATGCCAGCTGTGGGGCAAAGTGAGCCAAATGTTGTGGGGTAAGTTGACCCAGCTATTTAACCTACCCCACCATAAGGCACAGAAGTTAAGTTATAATAAATGAAAGAGATATTTCTGAAGTATAAACTGGTATTTTAACGTGATATTACACTGGTTTATTTTATCATATATATATATATATATATATAATCATTTGTAGTTTATTTGATATTTGATAGGAACAGTGTACAAGTGCACCAAATCCTTCTCTGGGAACCAGAAGATGCTTTTCATCACATTATAATCAAATATATCTTTCCACCTGTAGTCCCTAATGGCTGGTCCGACATTGCAGAAAAGGTACAATGCCAAAAATCTTTTGACTAAAATTGATTTAAAATATTTTTTTTATTTTTTTATTTTATTTATTATTCCTTCATTGTAATTCAGCTTTTATTTCATTTTACAAAACAAACTCTCTGTTTGGTCTGTTTTTGGGAAGGTTAAAACTTTGGTGTTCAACACATTGTTTCAGAAATGCAAACAATTGAAGATTGAAAAGTAAAATTAATTTGGTTTCATTTAGTTTTAAGTTAGCTTTAAGAAAAGAAATATGACTGTTTCTAAAATAAAATGTGATTATTAAGTTTGTTTTTAAAAAAGGTTCTTTAAAATTTCACATGGGTTTGAATCACTTTCAGTCAGGTGATTAGTTTTCACTCAGATGGTGCATCTTACCCCCTGACTTGGGTCAATTTACCCCTAACCTGGGGCAAATTAAGCCACAGAAACGCTTTTATAAGAAGCCATATGATAATCACATTCTGATTATGTAAAATGATAGGAAACATCCTGAAATTACTTTAGATACTTTAATCTTGAGGACCACGTAAGTAAAAAAATGGCTCATCTTACCCCTCTCTCCCCTATTAGCTTTCTGTTGGTAAAAACGTCTTACGTAAAAGCGACGTGGCATCTGACCAGCTGTTAAGAAGGCGGTCCTCTGGGGTGGGATACTCTGGGGGGCTGCACATTGATGTGTAATACAGGTTTACAAATCCTACTACGGCGAAGGCTTGCCTCATGAATATTAATATGGCAAAATAACAGACGCTCCCAGAGCTGTTGGACGTTCCAGGAAGTTTACCTAGCAACGTCACCATCGACTAATTAATATTCAGGAGCTCAGCCTCAGCCATAGTAGCACATACCATCTGCGTCTGCAGTCTGTACGCGGCATCACGGAAGTCCCGAAACGTATTAACAGAGGGATTTGCTGAAGTATGACACACAGCTAAAATTATCATCATCCTTCCCCTAAAAATAAAAAGTCAAGTCTAATTGTTTAATAGCCTGTCACTATTAAACAGTTGGACTACAACAAATCAGCGATAGATTCGACTCCAATTCAAAAATCCGTTTTGTGATTTCATAAATATAAACGGTTCCGTGCCTATTTTGTACGGTTAGAATAATAAAACATTACAAATATATATAAAATATATAAATAAATAAATATGTTTATTAAACTAGCTCAAACTGACGGTCGTCAGTGGATTCGGCTTGAAGTATTTTGATTCGATGATGCTGAAGTAGCTCTTCATCACTGCTTTAAGTATCGGTTCGTGCGCTAATTCAAAACGCAGCACGATTCGCTGGGACAAGCGCCAATCTGACCTTTGACAGCTAGCGAATGACAAATGAAAGGTCAGCGTTTCTGACATCAGCTGGGGCATCGGAGAATGAGAGACAGTGCATCGAAAGGTAGGAGGAAAACGCTGTTTATAAACTACTGAATGTGTTTATTTTTAGTAGCTGTAGTCATACAGCACTGAATGAGACACCGTCGTTCTTACGTAATGAATTGTTATTAATATATAGCTAAACCGTCGTGCTTGTCGTGATGTCAGATTGAATCGCGAGGTTGGATTTTTATCTTCATCTGCATTCTTAAATAAGTATTAGGTTATATATAGTGTTTTGCTTGATGTGGTCTTCATCATGTAAACATCACTGCAGCATAATATCGCATTTAGACATTTTTATATGACGACAGGCCTGTTTTATGAAGGAATAACCTACATGAGTCACGACATGCAAAGCAGATCAGCTGATCGGACGCGTTTCGAGACTCATGCATAGCAGGTGATGGTTTAGTAACCTTCATCGCTTACTATTAGCTATTATTTATTCTGATGAACCGAGATTTCGACATGACCATGCTAGAAAAATGAATTTTAAGATTGTAAATGATTTGCAACATGGTAGATGGTTTATAGCTTGTAAAATATTGGCATATTAGCGGGTGCAAGTCGGTCATTTAGCTGTTTGACCAGCTACCATGGTCCAAAAAAACCAACTTGAGGATGATTTTTTTATCTGTTGTGATTTATGTATGTATTACTTATGTTTGTATGCATGTATGTATGTATGTATATAGCTGGTTAGCTAGCATTTCCAAGATGCTACAAGAAGGTACCATCGTGGAACAGCTGCTGACCCGCTAAAGTCAGCTAATGATCATCTTAGACCAGCTAGAAAACAGCTATATGCTCTAAAACACAATATATTAGCTAGAGAAATATACACATTTAGGACAAGTGTGACCCTGGACCACAAAACCAGTCATTGTGATTAGTTATACATAATCTGAATGCTGAATAAATAAGCTTTCCATTGGTTTGTTAGGATAGGACAATATTTGGCTGAGATACAACTATTGAAAATCAGGGTGCAAAAAATAAAAATATTGAGAAAATCGCCTTTAAAGTTGTTCAAATGACGTTCTTAGCAATGCATATTACTAATAACATTTTTTGTAATATATATTTATTGTGGGAAATTTACAAAATGGCTACATAGAACATGATCTTTACTTAATATCCTAATGATTTTTGGCATAAAAGAAAAATCAATCATTTTGACCCATACAATATCTTGCTGGCTACTGCTATAAATATACCCGTGCTACTTATGACTGGTTTTGAGGTCCATGGTCACAAATGAGAAAAAAAATCAGATAATTTACCTGATGTTTGCTTGTTTGTTTTTATTCTGCACAATATTACTGTTTGATCCACTGATAAGCTTTGATTAAATCCGCTATTAATTCATTCTGGAAAATAAAAGTAAATGGCTCAAAATTATTTAACCTCTATGTTTAATAAAAAAAAAAAAACATTTACATTTGATCAATGACAAAAAAAGTGCTATGTAGTTCTATTGCTTTTAATGTGTAATCTATAACACACACAAAATCAGTTCATGGCGGTTTAAAAGGTTAAGGGAAATCCCTTACATCATCACAGAGCTGTGCAGAAGGGTGCGCTCCCTGCCTCAGTTGCCATGGACGCAATATCTCATGTCCTTACAGTCTCGACTTTGCATTAGAATGTTTTTCATGATATCACATTCAGCTGAAGTTGTCCAATGTAAGCCTATATTATATATTACCACCTGCAAACATGTATCAGCTTAATCTATAAGGTTTTCTAAAAGGTTAAGGCAACCTAAGTAACTTCTAAGTAAGGCACTACATTTTAAGTTTTCATGTTAAAAATTAATCCAGACCAAGCTATGATTCCAAGTCCACTGCATTCAGCCAACATATTAACCAAGATGCGTTGTGGTCTCACGTGAGTGTCATGTGAATCACCTACAGTGCGTGAGGCATGTTAGCTTTGTTAATGGTTTCATCATATTCGTTGTAGTTTATATAGATGCCGGTTTGTGAACATGAAAACTGTTTTTTAAACGTATTAAAAAAAAAAGAAAAAAATGCTTATGGCTCTAGAGTAGTACAGTTTTTTTTTACTCTCGTAACATCGCAGGTGACAGGTTACAGTCCTTAAAAAAGATCACAAGATATGTTAAAATACAACCTTGTGTGAGTGTAAGATTAACTCCTAGAGAAGCCCTATATGCTTTTCTATGAAAGCCAGTTTCTGCCAAGAAAGTAAAAAAAAAAAAATTATAATGATAAAAAAGGTAATATGACTGTTTTTTCCCCTCACATTTGTGAGATAAATTCAGAATTGTGATATAAACTCAGAATTGTGAGATATAAACTTTTGCATTTTTTACTTGCATCTCACAATTTTGATTTTTGTTGCAGAATTTTGATCTTACATCTCACAGTTCTGTTTTTTCCCTGCCATTAAACAAATAATAATAATAATAATAATAATAATAATAATAATAATAATAATTGTGATTTTAAAATCTCTTTTTTTTCTAAGAATTGCAAGTTTATATTTCGCAATTCTTATTTTATGTATCTCACAACTCTATTGTAATTCTATCACAATTATTAAAAAAAACTTAGAATTGCAAGGAAAAGACAAAAAATTCCAAATTGTGAGACACAAACTCATACTTGGGAAAAACAAAATTAAATAAAAAATAGAAAAAAAAAAACAACTTTTTTTTTTATCCTGTGGAAAAAGCAAGGTTTTTTTTTTAAAAAAGCTGTTATACATATATATTTTTTCTAAGCTGTTGAACAAAAAAAAATTGTTTTATTTTTGGGGTTTATTATTGGTGGGGTTTTCTTCCAGAAAATATAATGTGCGTATGCTTACCATTTTTTCAGCTGCTGATTTTCACCAAAATACTGAAATAACAATATTGACATTCTCTTGCCCTTAAAATAGTACACTTTAAAAAAATGCTGGGTTAAAAACAACCCAACTTGGGTTATTTGGCAACCCAGCTCTGGGAAATTGGACAGAACACATGCTGGGTTATTTTGACCCAGCTGGTTGGGTTAAAGGTTTTACCCAACATGCTGGGTTGTTTTATTTAAGTCAACTATTGTTTAAAATGTTATATTGCTGGCTTAAAATGGGCTGAAATTTAAAAATTACACTCAGAATTATAGAGGCAACAGCAATATTTAAAAGATGAACATTTATTACTAAGAACACTAATGAACAAAAATATAAGACAAATTAAATTTATTTGGGTGAATACAGCATAGTTTACAATATTACATACATTTAAACTCATTTAACAAGCATTTTTGAAATAAATATATAATAGACCACTGTTGACCCAGCTGACTGACATCTGGTCCTTGTATATTGCATTGCGTAAAATAATATAATTTACAGAACAGTAAAGACTTTATAAAAGAAAAAAAATGTATACAAACCTTTATTTCGCTAAAGAAGTGCACCAAATCGGTGGCGCTAAAAAACGTTCTCCGTTATTAAAAAATAACCCAATAAAATGACTCAACAAGCTGAACCCAGGATTTGGGTAAAAAATAAAATAAAATTAAATAATCCAGCATTTTTTTAAAGTTCAGAAAAACTACCCATCACCTGCACTCTAAAAAATGCTGGGTTAAAACCAACCCAACTTGGGTTATTTGGCAACCCAGCGCTGGGTAAATTTTGGACAAAACACATGCTGGGTTATTTTGTCCCAGCTGGTTGGGTTAAATCTCTTTACCAAACATGCTGGGTTATTTTATTAAAGTCAACTATTGTTTAAAAATAATTATATTGGTGTTTTAAAATGTTCTGGAACTTATAAAAACACTCACAGAATTACTAGAGGCAACAGCAATAATCAAAAGATGAACATTTATTAATTAAGCAAGAACAGATGGACAAAATACAAGACAAATTGAATTTATTTAGGTGAATACAGCATAGTTTACAATATTACATACATTAAAACTCGTTTAACAAGCATTTTAGACATAAAAAATGTAACATTCAAAAGTATAATTTAATTTTAGTGTATTCAACCGTTCTCTGTAATCGCTTTTTAGCGAAATAGCGCTAATTCTCATGCCGGTGTGTCGCCGAAATCAGACCGCGGCCTCGCGTTTCACTCGTAGCTGAAAGATGCCTTGACTGACTCCAAAAACTGCCCATAAACAAACAGTACTGACATTAGAGAACATTTTAAGATTAGACTCAGTACAATAATGAACAAAATCCATTTATTTTATGCAAGGCAAAAGCATTTTTATCCTGCGAAACAGCCACTGCTGACACAGCTGACTGACATCTCGTCTTTAAGTTGTGTAAAATAATACAATTTACAGCACAGTAAAGACTTTATAGATGAAATAAAATGTATACAAACCTGTATTTCGCTGAAGAAGTGCACAAAATCGGTGGCGCTGAGAATCACTCTCTCTTGTAGAGGACACAAAAAGCCCACGCTCTGACTGCAACTCAACAGCTGGGTTGGAGACAGGCTCAACCTAAGAAAAAATAACCCAGTATTAAAAGTGACCAAGCAGCTAAGTTACAGAAAAAAAACACCCAGCACCTGAGTAAAAAATATAAAAAATAACCGAATAAAATGACCCAACAAGCTAAACCCAGCATTTGGGTTAAAGTTTTTTTTTTTTTTTTTTTCAGTTTTTAGAGTGCAGAAAAACTACCCAGCACCTGGGTAAAAATATTAAAAACAACTCAATAAAATTACCCAACAGGCTGATCCCAGTGTTCGGTTTAAAAAAAAAAAAAAAAACATTTGTTAGAGTTTACCATGGGATTTAAAACACCCTTTTTTGTCTTTCGAGTTTTTGTATTTCAAGTGTCCTCCAACTGACCCGGGGTCAGTTTTATTGATTGTCTTCATAACGGTAAAGGTAAATGAATGAATTGCAGTTAGCATTAAATTAGTAATTAATGGCAGACAGCAACCAGAGCCTTTCTTTTGGTGACACTTCCTACATGCTGTGTTCTCAGCCTCTCTCTTCTCAAAGGGTTACCCAGGCTTCAGCTCTCTTATGAGAAAGCATGTAGCCCCAGTGGCTGCCAAGGAAGGGGGCTGCATGAAGGGAAGCATCAAGTAGCTCAATTAGAGATAAATCATCCTACCAGAGAGGAAGTCTTGGATTGCCTGATTTCCACTGGCAAAGCACTCAACGCTATATCAGGGTTACCCCACAGACTATAAAGCCATAAAAGCGTATTTTTATGCAACTGCTTGGCAAAGAAAACAATGCAAAGCCCATGCAAAAACAACATTTACTTAGCACTGCAGTGCACAGATACAGTCAAGACAAATTTAGGTTTGCATTAAACTGCCATAAAAGTACAGTTGGATTTCTTTACCGGAAAAGAGGGATTTTCACCTATTATGTATTAAATATGCATGCCTTCATTTTCCAGTCTCATGCCTTTAGTGTTTAGAAATGAGTTCTGAAATTTTATTTGTACATGCATAGCACAAACAAACAGATTTGAACAGGAACAAGCTGTTTGCTGAAGCTTTTTTTTTTGCTGGCAAAAAAAATAAAAAAATAAATAAATTATAATGATAAAAAAGGTAATATGACTGTTTTTTCCCTCAAATTTGTGAGATAAATTCAGAATTGTGATATAAACTCAGAATTGTGAGATATAAACTTTTGAATTTTTTCTTCCAGAAAATATAATGTGCATATGCTTACCATTTTTTCAGCTGCTGATTTTCACCAAAATACTGAAATAACAATATTGACATTCTCTTGCCCTTAAAATAGTACACTTTAAAAAAATGCTGGGTTAAAAACAACCCAACTTGGGTTATTTGGCAACCCAGCTCTGGGAAAATATTGGACAGAACACATGCTGGGTTATTTTGACCCAGCTGGTTGGGTTAAAGGTTTTACCCAACATGCTGGGTTGTTTTATTTAAGTGTAACGGTTAGTAGCTGCGTGCTGGATGGAACGAGACGAGAGACGAGATAACAAGCGAAATGATTTACTATAATCCTTTGGTAGTACAAGCAGGAACAGGCAGGAAAATCCACACACGTAGAAACCTCAAACAACATTAAAGACCGAACCAAAACTCAGGATACAAACAGGCTTTTAAAGGGTGACTAATTACAAGGACAGGTGAATGGGATGACAATAACGAGGGCAAAACCAAAGTAAACAGGATGACAGGGGGAGACACTGGGAGAAACCAAATGAGAGTTCAATGGGGATGTAACATTACTCCCCCCTCCGAATAGGCGCGACCTCGCGCCGTAGAAAACAAAAAACAAAATAAACAAGAGGGGCGAAAAAACTGCAGCAAAACAGAGTCCATGTGGGGGGAGGCTTCGGCGGAGGACGGAAAACAAAAAACAGAGTCCTTAGAGTCCATGGGGGCGACGAAGGTGGGAGGAGCCAGGGAAGAAACAGGAGGGACCCGAAGCAGGAGAAGCCGGTAGAGACCCAGACCGCAGCCATGATGTAAGCCCACGGTGGAGCCGACGGAGGGAGGAGCCATGGTGGAGGAAGGGCTGACAACTCCAGGGGGCCGACCGACGGCGGCGGAGCAGGTGGAGGTGGAGCCCGAGGCGGAGACGGAGAGCCAAAGATCCAGGGCGACACCGAGGATCCGGAGGGCCAAGGCGGAGCCCAAGGCTCTGGCGACCGAGGCGGAAGCGGAGATCCGGAGGTCCGCAGCGGAGCCGGAGCGACAGAGGACTGAGGTGGAGCCGGAGGGAGGGAGGAGCCCAACGGAGCCGGCGGGACGGAGCGACGAGGCAAAGCCGGAGGAGTGGAGTCCTGAGGCGATGGCGGGACGACGACCGACCAAGGCGGAGCCGGAGGGACGAGGGAGCCCGGTGGAGCTGGTGGGCCGACGGGCGACGGTGGAGATGAGGGAGCTGAGAGCCGTGGTGGAGCCGCAGGGTCGGAGGGCCGAGGCGGAGTTCTGGACTCTGAGGCTGGAGGCGGAGCTGAGGGATCCTCCAGCCATGACGCCGATGGAAGCTGGCAGACCCGCGGCGAGCCCACTGCACAGGTGGTGGGCTGAGGGTGAGCAGAGGGGCTGTCAGGGGACAGCGGTGACCAGACAGACAGAAGAGGGGGGGTGGGTGGGAATTCCATACCGACAGGTAGATCATGACAGGTAGGTATTTCCGTAGAAAAGTCTATTAAATCCCCAGAGTGAGTTTCCAGAACTTCCGTAAAGAAGTCCATCAAGTCCCCAGAGTTCAGTTCAAGCTCACCCCCAGCGGTGGTGCAGTGGGCAGGGCTCTCCATAGCCCTCTCTTGCTCCACGCAGCACTCCACCGTAGCGGTAGTCGTAGCCGGCTCTCGCACCTGGTCGGACGTGTTGGGCTCTGGCTCTTGAGTGATCCTTTGCTCGGTTGCTCGTGGCTCTGGCTCGTCATCCGCGGTGGGCTCGGGCTCATGCTCCGCATGTCGGGGTGAGGGTTGGCTGGGTTCTGGGTCTGGAGTGGGGCTGACGTCCTCCTTGACGAAGTCAATAGTCCATGACGATCCACAGGACGCCAGCACCCACTCGATGTAGTCCGGCAGGCTCTCTCGAGGACCCTCCCCGGATAGCAGCCCCTTTGCGGTGGTGTTCAGTCCTGCACGGTAGAAAGTGCAAAGGCTGCTATCC
This sequence comes from Cirrhinus mrigala, assembly GCA_036247105.1. Taxonomy (NCBI): domain Eukaryota; kingdom Metazoa; phylum Chordata; class Actinopteri; order Cypriniformes; family Cyprinidae; genus Cirrhinus; species Cirrhinus mrigala. The sequence goes on along the minus strand of CM070012.1, from coordinate 19,688,117 downwards.
GGAAAGTGGGAGTGTTCCGCGAGGAAGATGTAGTCTCGGGTGTGGTCCTCAAGAGAGCGTTCCCCCTGCTTCAGGAGGATGAGGAGAACAGTAGGGTCCATACTAGAAAATCAAAAAGGAAAACACTGAGAAACAAGACGAGAAAATAAACGCAGGGGAATAATGCCGGAAAAAACTGTTGTAGGTCGGTCTTTCTGTAACGGTTAGTAGCTGCGTGCTGGATGGAACGAGACGAGAGACGAGATAACAAGCGAAATGATTTACTATAATCCTTTGGTAGTACAAGCAGGAACAGGCAGGAAAATCCACACACGTAGAAACCTCAAACAACATTAAAGACCGAACCAAAACTCAGGATACAAACAGGCTTTTAAAGGGTGACTAATTACAAGGACAGGTGAATGGGATGACAATAACGAGGGCAAAACCAAAGTAAACAGGATGACAGGGGGAGACACTGGGAGAAACCAAATGAGAGTTCAATGGGGATGTAACATTAAGTCAACTATTGTTTAAAATGTTATACTGCTGGCTTAAAATGGGCTGAAATTTAAAAATTACACTCAGATTCAATTAATAAGCCAGGACGGAACCTGCATATTTTCCCCCCAATTTCTTGGTGCTGATTTTGAGGGAAATTCTAATAGCATGCATGATACAGTTAGCCAAAATCGTTAATAAACAAACAAGAAATGGGTGATTTATTAACATTTCTGCAGAACTTTCTCATTAAATTTATATAATTCTTTTATAACAGTTTTTTTTATTTCATTATTTGCATTTCCCTTTTAAATATTCCTTAATGTATATGAACATTGAATATGATTCACATATTCATATTCAATACATATTTTGAAAATATATAAATATATAATTATATAGCCATATAATTTATATTATATAAATATATTTAATATGTAAACAACATATATATATATATTTTAAATATTTACATGCATGTGTGTGTATATATATATATATATATATATATATATATATATATATATATATATATATATATATAATTAAGTATACAAGCACATTATGTAAACAAAAAAAACTTGTTTTGGGTGTGATTAATCGTGATTAATGGTTTGACAGTACTAATAACAACATTAGTTGTTCATGAACTAAAAATGAACAATACTTCTACAGCATTTATTAATCATAGTTAATGGGGTTTTTTTTTTTTTTTTTTTAATATTTTATTTATGACAGATTTTCAAACAGTTTTTCTGAAAATACAAAACAAACCATAATCCCAAAAACTGTAATCATAGTTAATGTTAATTCAGCATTTACTAATGCATTATTAAAATCACAAGTTGTATTTGTTAACATAAGTTAATGCACTGTGAACTAACATGAACAAACAATGAACAACTGTATTTTTTATTAACTAACATAGTTGAATAAATGTATTGTTCATTCACGTTAACAAATGACACCTTATTACCAAAGTTTTACCATTGACTTTATAGTAAATATCTTTTACTGTAATACAGTGATTTTTTTCCCCCAAATAAACATCATGGTAAATGTGCTTAATCGTGCTTAAAAGAAAAAATAATGTGGCAATGCAAAATACAATTTATTTCTTTTCATGCAATTTTGTAACTGTTTGCGTGTTATGATGGCCATGGTAATAACGTTTGTTGATATTATTAGGTTAGAGATTTATTATACACGGTCTCATTGAAATAATGCGATATAAAGCAGGCACAGGATGTGGATAGAGGGTGCAGAGTGGGATGTTAACTGGCTGCATTGATTGGCTGCTGGCTCCGTGTGTGTGCAGCGTAGTAAATGCGGCGCTTGATGACACACCGCCCTCTTCTTTCCTGCAGCTAGCGGCCGTATGTAGCGGGACAGCCTGCTGGAAAGAAAGCACATTATTCCCTCCCTCCGAGCTGTCACACAGAACATGTGCATTTCCCTAGTCTCTTGAAATCGTCGTTGTCGCACGTCTATGTGATTCCCAATTGTGCTCATGAGCCTGCTAGGTGGCTACAAGAAAAAGAGCAGTTACGATGGCTACGAATCTTTGCAGCTGGTCGATAGCAGCGGAGACTTCTGCACCGGGGGACGAAGCGGTGGTGGTGGAGGCGGCGGCGGCGGCGGTTTGACGGCAGTGACCCTCGGCAGCGTTAAAACAGGCCCCGCTCGACAGGACGACTACAGCACCATGGACAGCTCAGGTATGAAAACCGTGTCGACCGGGTGGCGCTTGCAGGCCGGTCGGCCGCTCCTGATACGCCTCAAACAACCTGTTCTGTGTTTGTTTCTAAGGCATGCTGGTTTCCTGTAAGAATCTGAGGTGGTGGATTAAATATTAGTAGTCGATATCCGCCGGAAGCATGTGCTTTGTGTCGTCTGTTCGTGTGCTGTGTCATGACAATTGATCAAAGTCACAGAGCTGGCGTATTGGAAGCTACATCAACTACATGTGGTTAGGTGATAGATGAACTATTGAAATTCGAGTATTGTAAGCTAGATATATTTGTATAAATGACGTTTGCTCTCTTATACATTGATGTGCAATGCAGGACCATCAAGGGACTGCTCAGCATGTAGTTGGGTTTCTTGTATGCAGTTTCATAGCAATACCTGAAACAAAATTTTGATTGTCTGTGTTATACTGGGATTGCTGCTGTTTTACTGCAGTGATCTGGAATGAAAGGTGGCCTTCAGGAATGAGACATGAGGAAGAGCTAGTGTCAGGTGTTTTATTCTTAGCTGATGTCTGCTTCGGTCTGGTCTTTTTGCATGCGTTTGTGAGAAAGAGAACTTGTGTAGACTATACTGTAATTGTTTTTGTAAAAATTTTATAGTAAAATATGAGAACTGTGTTGGCCAGAACATAGAAAACAGTGACAATGCTATAAGCATTACAGGATGGCAGCTTAGTCACTGTAAAGGTTACAGTTCCTACACAACTGTAAATGTCTTGTACTTGTAAATGTACTGAAGCCATAAAAAGTATTTAGTTTTGTTGGTATAAATTTATGTAATTATTGTATTATATTTATACATTTATTAATGTATTTAGGTTGATTCAGTGATATTTAATAATATCGTTAACTTGAATAATACGTTTATGTTACATTTTTTCTAGCTATTAAAATGTTAGTTTCTGTATAATATATTGATAATAACACACTGTGTTATGATTTTGTTCATCAATAGTAGCCTTTCCATAAACTATAATACCAGTTCATATAACCATGTAATCATAACATATAAATGCTAAAGCCAAACAAATAATGCTAAATAATAATTAGATCATTATAAATTACATCTAAAATCACTAAAACATGAATTAAGAAACACAACTTTGTAAATAAAATTTAAAAACCTTACCACAAAGAGCTATTTCTACCTAATATGACCCATAAAATATTTTTTTGGTATAAATGTATGTATTTATTTTGATTTACCAATGTTAAATAATAATTTTATATTAAATGATAACATTTTTAGGTTACTGTTTTTATCTACTGTAGTTTTTTTCTTTATGAAATCTGCTTCAGCAATGTTTTACTATAAAAGTATGCACATAGCTTTGTTAAATATACTTTTATTTTACAGTAATAACAATGAATTATGTGTAATTACATGCAAGCAACCCGAAGACAAACCCTAATCCTAACTCTAACCATATAGTAAGTACTTGTAGTTAATTAATATTACTAAGTACTTAAATGTATAAGTGCACTGTAACAAGGACACTGTAAAATAAAGTGTAACCCAATAATTTACCTGTAAAATGTCCTTTGTATGGTTAACCAATTGCTGCTTCTGTCTTAATTCAAAAGACATTTATTCTGACACAGTGAACTATAACAGTAGGTTTACATCATGAGGCAGGAGCAGTTTTGTGTAGTGGGATTTGTTGTGACGTGTTGCTAGGTTGTTGATACTTTGGCTGCTTCATTGCAGTGGCCATGTTTCAGCATGCAGTCTAGTCAGAGTGAATTTATTTTAGCGGAAATACTGTGCTTATTCAAACCTCTGTTCGTTTAGTTTCATAATTATTCGCTTTGAATTTAATGAGAGAATTTTGAATGTTTTAAATTGCCGCTTGAAAGGACAGTACCTTTGTCTGAGCCCGTAGGTGATCTATAATTGAAAAGCCAGTCGGGTCTTGTAACAAGACACACAAGCACACAATTACACACACAAACACACTCAGGGGGCTGCACGTCACAGAGGCGCTCTCTGTGACTCAATGCTGCTGAATTAAAAGGACAAAAGAAAGGATTGTGATAGCGATAGAGAATAAAAGAGGAAATGTGTTAGGAACCCATTCTTTTATATTACAAACGCACTGATGTGATCCTTGTGCTCAGGATGGGCGCCTTTCTCTCTGACACACACATACAAGCGCTCTTGGGCTCTTTGTTCGATTAAAGGGACATTGGTAGGAGTTCAGAGACTCTGTGCTTTGTGAGAGGGGCAGCCTTAGACTTTGAAGTCAACTGCGCTCCTGCGTATTTGCTCACTCGGAAAAGAGCTCCTCTGTACCTTGATGGCAAATCTGACAGGAAGCCCACTCTCTGGTCGGCCCCGCTGTGAAAGCAGCGCCAGGTCACCCTGTTCTTCTAGATACGACAAGAAGTTGGAGGCAGAAAATGCTGACAAGGCTTTCTGGGAAGTTAATTGTGTACTGGTCAAAAATAGCAATAGTACAATTTAGTAATACTGGTAAATATTATTGCAGTTTATAACATTCTATTTGGATATAGTTTAAAATGTAAATTATTCCTGTGAAGACTATTTCCGCCACAGGATGTTTCATCTCAGCACATCTAAAAAGGGCACACTAAACACTAACAGCCTTCTCTAATGGCTGCAGCTCTTTAGAATGAAAAACATTTAATGTGAGTGTAAATGCACAAGTGTTCAGCTGCAAGGAAGTGATCCTAAATGAACATAGAAATGTCTGGAAATTAATGTACTTTTTCAGTTGTTGCCATGTGCTGATAGTTAAATTCAATTTGGATGTGTACAGAGATAAGAAAAAGTGCAGTAAAACTGTTTTTAAAAATCACTAATTTATTAGCCATTCTGACAAATTGCTTTGCTTCAGTGTGTTTAGAAAATGCTCTTTTTTCTGTCTTACTATTTTAGTGTGAGAAAACGCTGGAAATGATTCAGTTCATGAGTGAACTGTTCTAATGACTCAAACTGAAGCGTGAACAATTTCAGACCTTTTTGTAAACCTGTTTGACCGATTAGATCAAAAAAATGATTCATTCGCAAATCTAGCTCGCTGGTTCTGAATATAAACAGCTGCTAAAAAAACACATGACTTGATTGCTGAAATGTTAAATGAGAAAATGATTCTCAGGTTGGTATATAGTGATTTTCATTGATGCATAAGGATTTAACTGAGGCACAGCAGTATTTCACTGGGCTCATGACCCAGTAAAAAGGGTCAAGTTGTCCCTGGAACACCTGTCACTGGGGAAGAAGACGATACATTACTGATGTATCAAAATTTTATTTTAGAATGTTTTATATTAAATATTTATTAATTTGAACAAATATTTTTTTAATGAATTGGTTGAATGAACGATACAGTGACTCTTATGACTCTATTTACTTATTTGAATGAATCGTTTGAATGAATGACGCATTCATAAACAGAACCAAACAGCAGCAGCGTAAAGATTATCAGTGTAATGGTATCTGATTTCACCAATGTAAACATATACGTCATGTCGAAGGAGAAGTTCACTTCCAGAACAAAAATTTGCAGATAATTTACTCCCTTGTCATCCAAGATCTTTCTTTCTTCAGTCGTAAAGAAATTATGTTTCTTGAGGAAAACATTTCAGGATCTATCTCCATATAGTGGACTACAATGGTGCCCCCGAGATTAAACTTCCAAATGCAGTTTAAATGCAGCTTCAATGGAAGAAAGGTCTTATTTAGCAAAACAGCCACCTTATTTCTCTCTCCAACATGTTATTTTACAAGTGCTGACCGACACTGATCACTGGCAGGTGCGATGTTCTTCCACCGATTCGGGTATTACACACAAATGTTAAACAGACCCGGGACCCGAGGTAATAGATTGCGACCCCTCAGGTTTCGGGTCCTCCGTGAAGACTTCTACTACTCACTACTACTGTGCACATGGATGGGTTAAATGCAGAGCACAAATTCTCTGAAATCTTTCTCACAAAATCCTTTCCTTTCCTCTGTGTTATCCAGGTCAATACAGTTAGGGTATGCTGGAAAAACTCCCACCTCGTTTTGTTCTCTAACTTCAAAAACGCCCTACATCGCTGTTTCAGGGTTTTTTCTAAAGGGTTTTGATCTTCTTTGCATGTTCACTTTGTAAACATTGAGTCGGTACTTCTGCAGAGATGTAGGACGATTTTGAAGTTGGAGAAAAAAATGAGATGGGAGTTTTTCGACCTACCCTAACTGTTTTTCATTTCATTAGTAGACTCTTTCCACGGGTTGTATGAGTCATTGAATCATTTATTCAAATGAGTAGTTAAAAACACTTATTTATTTAGTAACAAAGAAAGTGAGTGAATCATTAATTCAAACTATTCATTTAATGTTTGGTTCTACTTTGTTTGGAACTATTTTTATTAAATTAAAAATAGGCTAAAAAACTAAATAGACTAAAAATGTTGCTTGTGTTTGTTCTACATATTGTGCAACAGTGATGACATATTTTTGTAGGCCAACATGGAAGTTAGCATAACCTTGTTTTCCTTGACAAAAACCTAATAGAATTTTCCAGGTTTTCCAGATTATTGCAGAAAATAAGCTCTGTGACCAACAAAATTGTATAATTCTCACATGTTTTGGTCACCATAATAATCTTCACAAATGAACACAACATTTATGAATTGTGAAGCCTAAATACAATTGCCATAAATGCATAGTTCACCCAGAAAATTAAATTCTGTGATTAATTACTCACCCTTATGTTGTTCCAAACCCGCAAGGCCTTTGTTCATCTTTGGAACACAAAATAAGGTATTTTTCATGAAATCAGAGAGCCTGACCCTGCATAGACTGCAATGGACATTGTTACAATAGTCCAGAAATCAGAATCAGTGGTTCAACTATAATGTTATGAAGCTACAAGAATACTTTTTGTGCTCAAAGAAAACACAAATAATGACTTTAATCAACAATTTCTTCTCCTCCGTACCGTGTCAGTCGATTTACGTTGTGGTACTCATCGTCTAATGTGCGGCAGAGACTGCTGTCAATGCGGGGTCAGAAAGCTCTCGGATTTCATCAAAAATATCTTAATTTGTGTTCTGAAGATGAAAAAAGATGTTTAGAATGACATAAATGTGAGTAAGTAATGACAGAATTTTCATTTTTGGGTAAACTATCCCTATAAGTAAGCTAAACGTAAGCTTTGATTGGATTGGAATGGGTGATGTTGCCCTTTTCTAAACCTATTAAGGAAACATGTAAACATTTGTTCAGATTGAAAACTCAAACTGCAAAGTACTGCGCATGTGCAGTGACACAGAAATGGCGTAATTATGCATGATGCGTGGAACGAGCTGTTGTTATTGTAGAATGAAGTGTCATAAATGACTGTCATGTTATTCTAAAATTCCTCTTCCACTCATGGTCTGTGAAGTGGAGCAGAATGACTTGTTTTGGCCACAGGAATTGGTGATTTTACTGCTTGATAAATAAAAGCAGCACGGCACAAAGCTCCATGTGCTCGCTGTGTCCTAATTAGGACTCGAAATAGATAAATATTACGTCTGCTCTTTAAAACAAAGAAAAGAAGCAATGGCAGGAGAATAGTATGTGCAAACAGTGTCTGTGAAAAGTGAGTGAAAACTAGTAGGCGTTCCTACATAAAGTAAAAGTCTTAAAGAGTAAAATCCATTTCTCCATTTCCTCTTAACTGTTGTATTGTGTATTTTCCACTGCACACACAGCTTTGTACCATCATCTAATGCACTTTTGACATCTGTACACACAGCAGCATTTGTTATTGATTAGTCTATTTACAGTATGAGGATGCTTTAGTGAAATTTTCATAGTTTAGAAGAGTAGGTTATTGGAGAGCTTTGAGCTTTGGCTTTGAGTATGTGGTAACTGTATTTACAAGGGTAACTAAATCTTCAGATAAGCATGAAAAGCACATGCTTTGGCCTTGAGTTTCCTATATGATCAGCATCAGACATCGGCCTTAAAAATTCTGCATCTTTGCTATGCACGTCATTTTGTTTAGTCTGCATGCTAGTCATTATATAAGCATATGCGCATGTATAATGTGTGGTCCTGACTAGTGGTTATTATCATCACACGAATACATTACATTTAAAATAGTACTAAAATTAGAGGTCAACCGATTATCAGCCTGGCCAATTATCGGTGCCGATATTAAAGGAAAAGTCCACTTCCAGAACAACAATTTACAGATAATGTACTCACCCTCTCATCATCCAAGATGTTCATGTCTTTCTTTCTTCATTCATAAAGAAATTATGTTTTTTGAGGAAAACATTTCAGGATTTTCCTCCATATAATGGACTGATATGGTGCCCTGAGTTTAAACTTCCAAAATGCAGTTTAAATGCGGCTTCAAATGATCCCAAATGTAGTTGTAAACGATCCCAGCCAAGGAAGAATGGACTTATCTAGTGAAACGATAGATATTTTCATAAAAATAATACAATTTATATACTTTTTAATGTCAAACGCTCATCTTGTCTTGCTCTTCCCAACCTCTGTTTTTTTCCAGTTCATGATAGTTAGGGTATGTCGAAAAACTCCCATCTCATGTTCTCCTTCAACTTCAAAATCGTCCTGTATCGCTGTTTTACCTTTTTTGTTAAGGGTGTTTGATCTTCTTTGCATGTTCACTTCTGCAACGATGTAGGATGATTTTGAAATGATTTTTGAAGTTGAGGGAGAAAATACGATTGGAGTTTTTCAACATACCCGAACTGTCTTGAGCCAGAATACACAGAGTTAAGGGAGAGCAAGACAAGACGAGCGTTTGAGATTAAAAAGTGTTTAAACTGTATTATTTTTATGAAAATAACCAATCGTTTTGCTAGATAAGACCCTTCTTCCTTGGCTGGGATCGTTTACAACTGCATTTTGGAAGTTCGAACTCGGGGCACCATATCAGTCCATTATATGGAGAAAAATCCTGAAATGTTTTCCTCAAAAAATACAATTTCTCTGCGACTGAAGAAAGAAAGACATGAACATCTTGGATGACAAGGGGGTGAGTACATAATCTGTAAATTGTTGTTCTAGAAGTGGACTTCTCCTTTAAGCATTTTTATGGTTATCGGTATCTGTCATATATATCTGACATATATACCAGACATATATATATCGGTTTAAAATATCGGGTATCGGTCTACTTAATCTGTAATAATCGGTATCGGCCCTGTAAAACACATATTGATCGACCCCTATTTAAAATGTAATAATATTTCTCAATATTACTATTTTAGCTGTATTTTTGATCATATAAAAGCCGACTTGGTGAGGATCAGAGCCTATCAGCACCAAACTTTTATAATAAATGTTACCTGATTTTTTTTATGTTTTTTGGATATTCCAGTCTATCACTAGTCATGCCATGTAAATGTGTGTTTGTGGTGTCCGGTCTGCATGTGTGTTGTAAGATATGAAATTCTGATCATTTGAAGGCCCTCCATCTCCAGATATGGACGGAAACTATGGAGGGGGACTTCTGGATATGGTTAAAGGAGGTGCTGGAAAGTTCTTCAGCAACATCAAGGACAACCTCAAAGATACCATCAAAGACACCTCTACCAAGGTTATGAACCAAGTGGCCACGTAAGTCCTCATTGTTTATTCATGGTTTTGTATACATCAAATGTCGCACAAGAAGCCACCTTCATTATTCCTGAAAGCAGCTTGTTAAACATACCAAATAATGCAGCTTAATCTAGAAACAACAGAAGTCCATTGAAATTCCCCGCCTTGATAGAAAAACGAATGCGTGTTTGTTTTGTGCATGTTTGCACTGGTGTTCATGTGTAAGACTTCAGAGAAAACAGAGTCAAGGTCTTTCAATATAATTCCTGGTGACCTAGTTTTGTATAACGATTGTTACTATTAATATAACAGGACTCCTCAATGTAATGACTCTTTTTAGGTGTGTGTGTGTGTTAGTGTTGAGGATATTGGCACAGATACAGTGTTGGTTTGTTACAACATGGCATCTGCCCTATTAGGAAAGAAGATACAAAGCTGTCACTGGGTTGTTACCCTGCTTTTCAAAAGCTAAAAGGTGCATCTTTGTACCTTATTTACCCCTAAAGGGTATATATTAGTATCTTACAGATAAATATTTGTACTTTAAAAGTACGTATTTTATCCACCTTTTATCCACCTTATTTTTCTCATAAGAGTGCGTGCAGCCATTTGTGACGCTGGACCATTTATACATCATCTGAACAAGGACATTATTTGGTCGAGATACAACTATTTGAAAATCTGGAATCTGATGGTGCAAAAAAATCAAAATATTGAGAAAATCGCCTTTAAAGTTGTCCAAATGAAGTTCATAGCAATGCATATTACTAATCAAAAATTAAGTTTTGATATATTTACGGTAGGAAATTTACAAAATATCTTCATGGAACGTGATCTTTACTTAATATCCTAATGATTTTTGGCATAAAAGAAAAATTGATAAATTTGACCCATCCAATGTATTTTTGGCTATTGCTGCAAATATGCCCATGCAACATAAGACTGGTTTTGTGGTCCAGGGTCACATTTGTCATGGCTTTGAGTCTGGCTTCCGGCCTCATCTGCGTCCAGCTATTTTTAACTTCATGCATATATATTAGACAATATGCGCAAAGACTAATATCAGTCAATAGTTTGGACACAAATAATAATATAACAATATCTGATGTCAATTTGACATTGACTTAACATTGGATTTTGGTTACACAACCTAAAAACAACAAAATATCAACGTCAGTTGACGTCAATATTGGACATAAAATTAACGTTGACAAAAGACTTTGAATTGACATAAAATTTTCGTCACCCAACATCACAACCGAAATTTAACTAAATATCAAGGTCTTAAGATGTTGTGTGTCTGCTGGGTAGAATTGGTGCACTGTTTTAATGTAAATGGCTCAATACCTTTAATACTACAAACTGTAACAGAAAGCTATTCAGCAGGGAACCCCTGTTTAGTCTTTGTCATGGTTGTGTGTTTTCGTGACCTAGCTGGCTTGCAGTTATCTAGAGGATACTCCGCTGATATAGGGGATAGCTGAGCTTCCAGAGCTTCTGAACTATTCATGTGCATTTAGCACTCAGCAGAACACTAATGGGCAGACACAGCGTCAAGGTCTTATGTAATGTAGCATTTTACCCCCTACTGACCCAAAAGCAGATCAGATCCATTAGGTTACCTACGGTGCTCCTAAGTCAGAGGGCAATATTGGACTCAAATCATTTCAGCGAAAAGTAAATGTTCTTTTAGAAAGGCAAATCTAAAATTTAATCTAAAATATAACAGCTATAAAAATAACTAAACTTGAATTGTGATATTGTGATAAAATATGATTTCCACTTTTAATGATATTGACATGTTATAGTGCAGTAAATTAAAACGTGATTGGTACATCCATAACCTTGCTAAATTAAAGTATTTAAATTATCAACATGTGGCATAATGAAAGAAACTCTCTTTCCAAATCTGTGTGTCTTTCTCTTACACACACTAATATATTGGTAATGATTAAACAAACTGCTATTTTCACCACCATTTAAAGGGTGAATGACATCCAAACACACAAACAGCCGATGCACAAATACACACGCTGTGAACTGGTAGTGTATTTCATTCACCTCTTGCACTAAGGCTTAGAATAGCTTGTTTACATATGATCTCATTAGAAGGATTTTACGCTTCAGCAGATTGCAGGTGATTTGAGTGTTGTGTAATGCTGTCCGGTATGTCTACAATTACTGTTAGACTCAAGACTCATGCCATGCCAAAGACATGAAAATACACTTTTGTTCAAAAGTTTGGGTGCAGTTTATTTTATGCTGTTTTTATATTAACTATTTTATGCGTGCCAAACTGGATTTGATAATACAGTAAAATATTATAAAATAGTATTACAATTTAAAATAACATTTTCTATTTAAATTATCATCACAATTTATTCCTGTGATGATAAAGCTGAATTTTCAGAAGCCATTACCTCCAGTCTGCAGCGTCACATGATGCTTCGGAAATCATTTTAAAATGTTCAGGAAACATTTTTAATTATTATAAATGTTGAAAAAGGTTGTGCTTCTTAATATTTTTGTAGAAACTGTGATACTTTTTTTTTTTTTTTTTTTTCAGAATTCTTTGAGTAGAAAGATCAAAAGAACAGCATTTATTTGAAATATAAATATTTGTAACATAAATGTCTTTACTGTCACTTTTGAACAATTTATTGCTGAATACAATTATTTTCTTAAAAAAACATACTAACTCTGCACTTTTAAGTAATGTGGATTGTAACTGCCAAAATATAATGATAAATTAAGAATTTCAACATTTTAAGGAACGTTGGAATGACTTAATGATATACATTTTTAAAAATGAAACATTATACCTTCAAAATGGATATGAATATATGTTATGCTGTCGATTCTGACTTTATATGTTCTCTTATGTGTAATTTAGGTATACAAAAGGAGAGTTGGACATTGCCTACATCACCTCACGTATTATCGGTGAGTAATAAAGAATTCTATGATAGTGAATGATAGCGGTGTTTGTATACCACGGTATTTGCATTCACTCCAAGGTATTCACAAGTGGATGGATTTATATTTATCATGTGTAGACGCATGTCCTTATGTACTCTCTCCATTTGAACTGTTGAAATTTATAGTTTTAACTTATTTAATATATGTGCACTCAACTATTTCTGGGTTATTTGGCAACCCAGCGCTGGGTAAATATTGGACACAACACATGCTGGGTTATTTTGACCCAGCTTGTTGGGTTTTATACATTAACCCAGCACATGGGTAAAAAAATATTTAAAATAACCCAATAAGGCTAAACCCAGCATTTGGGTTTAACAAAAATAACCCATCATTTTTTAGAGTGCAGAAAAACTACCCAGCACCTGGGTAAAAATATTAAAAATAACCCTATAAAATGACCCAGCAGGTTGAACCCAGCATTTGGGTTAAAAAAAATAACCCAGCATTTTTGGTGTATATGTTATTCCAGTTTAAATGCATTTCAAAAAAGTATATTATATGTTAATTTTGTTGTTTGTGTTTCAGCTGTTTGTATTGGCCGCACTGGACCTATTGGAAAGAAATATTATAACTTTCTCCTAATTGTCCTTTCATTCTGTCAGTGATGTCATATCCTGCTGAGGCGGTGGAGATGGGCTACAGGAACCACACAGAGGATATCCGTTCTTTTCTGGACTCACGGCATGCCGACCACTACACTGTTTTCAACCTGTCACAGAGGAACTATCGAGGGGCCAAGTTCTCCAACAGAGTCAGTGCAATCAACTGCATTTCCTGACTTACATACTTTCATTTCACATTCCAAGTCACTTTGCAAATCACAATGCCAGCGGGTTTAGTAGTAAGAGCTTGTGCTCATGTAAAAATGCTTAAAAGGATTTCAATCTTGTATTTTTTGCCTGCGAGTCATAACGTCTTATTAAAATTTGTGCAAAATGATGGTATATGTGGTCATAGGGGAAATTTCACAAATAATAAAATTGCAACATAAAAAGTCTGAAAATCTTTTTACTTTGTCAATGTCCAGTCGAAACATCCTTTAAACATTTTTTAAACATGAGAAGCAAAATTATATAAGATATTAAGACATTTCAGAGAATGTAGCTTTGATATGAATATATTTAATGAATAATGAATATATACAGTTTTATGCAAAAGTTTGGGAACCCCTTGCAGAGTCCATGAAAATGTGAATAATTTTCAAACACAGCTATTAAAAAAGGTTCAAACACTCACTGATGCTCCAGAAGAAAACAATGCAATAAGAGTCAGGGGTGACAACTTTTGAGCAGGATGAAGATGTCCAACTTTTTCTAATTTTGTTGAAGTGTCATTTTTTTTCCATTTAGTACTGCCTTTCAGGAGCAACAGAAAATACTTGCATTTTCCCGGAAGACAAATTAAGTAAAATTTACCTTGATATTCAAATTCAAAAATTTTCACCCCCTGGCTCTTAATGCATTGTGTTTCCTTCTGGAGCATCAGTGAATATTTGAACCTTTTTTATTAGTTGTGTTTGAGTTCCTTTGATTGTCCTTAATGTGAAAAGGTGGATCTCAAAATCATATAGTCACTGCTGGAAAGTGTTCAAATATGCAAAAGATGCTGTAAAACTGAAGAATCTGCAGGACCTAGAGGATTTTTCTGAAGAACAGTGCTCAGTTGAACTGTTCAGAACAAACAAGGGACTCATGAACAACCATAAAAAAAACAAACAAAAAAAAAAACAGTCGTAGATCATCCAGGTAACCACACACAGTAATAAGAACCAAGGGTTCCCAAACTTTTCCTAAAACTTATTTTAATAATTTCAGCTATTTTTTCTGCAAGGGGTTCCCATACCTTTGCATACAACTGTATGTAGAATGAATATTTTTCCTCATCCCATTCCATCAGAGATTAATTTTATTTGAACAAAAAATGTTTTGATTAAAGCTCAAAACACAGATTCAGATTTACCGCAGAATTCCAAGTGGAAGGATCATGGGCCAAGATATCTTTGCTGTCATTAAAAACACGCTCCCTCTGTAAAATGTCATGGGAAATGTAAAAATGGGGGCTAATCTTTTTATTTTTATGGCTTAAATTGTAATCCATTTTAAATCAGTCATGTAAAATGTTTATACATCAGTTCCCAAATGTCTCATTAAAGAAAGAGGAAGCTACATGATGAGTCTGTTGTTCACCCACAACTTTGATTGATGTTAGTTTTAAAGCAATTCATTCTAATAATGGCCACTTCATTAATATAAAAAGGAATGCATTTCTGGTTGTGTAAATGACGGGGGGCTTGAGGGTTATTGAGCTCTGGTGTACAAAAAGGTTTGGGAAACACTGGTATCGTATGGGATACTTGTGTATGGGATGTTCATTTCTGTCCAAAAATGATACTGGTGGCTAAGATGACTCTTCTTGCCTTCTTTCATTAAATATTTAACAGTGCTTTTCCCATGTAATTAAATAACTTTCCAGATTAACTGCATGACTCAATGATTTCCAGCAATTTTGTGGCTTTTTTCGCTGCTGTAGATATAAAGGATATCTTTATGTTTATGTTGGGATCACATGATTCTTATTTCAGTGACAAAAAAAGTGGAGAAACATTGATATGTTACTTAAGTTTTATGTTAAGTTTTTTTTATTTTTAACATTCTGCTGTTTCATAACGTACATAAATATTCTTAGATATTGCTTTCATTATGTACTTATCCATGATTATCTAACTCTTTTATTAATTTTGTATATCTCTCTTATTCAGTTTTCACTACTTCCTATTTCTACTCTCACACGCCTTCCTATCAGTAATTCTTTTTCGCATTCGTCTTTAGGTTTCTGAATGCAATTGGCCTTCCAGGCAGGCCCCGAGTCTTCACAACCTATTTGCTGTGTGTAAGAATATGTACAACTGGCTCAAGCAAAACCCCAAGAATGTGTGTGTGATCACCTGTTCGGTAAGAAAACCTCTTGATGTTCATGTCTGGTTACTGTTGTGGTTAGTCAGCATTAAACAACTATGACTGTTAAACCAGATTCATTGTCTACATTTGTTAACACTTGTTTGCTTTTTCAGGATGGCAGAGCTCCTTCAGGCGTGCTGGTTTGTGCCATGTTCTGTTTCTGCCACCTTTTCGCCAACCCGGTGCCAGCCATGCAGCTTCTCAGCGCCAAGAGGCCTGGATCTGGCCTGTGGCCCTCCCATAGGAGGTACAGCCAATTAGATCGCAGCTCCGAAGAATGTAGCTTTGATTAAAAACTACTGAATGGTATAAATACTACAATAATACTACAGTAAATGATGAACTAATCATGATGAACTCGCTTTGTGCATAGTTTGGCATTCGGAACCTTTGTCTGGAAATGTCAATTTATTTTCCTGACAGTTGTAAACAGAAAAAATGAAACGTTGTTATTCATCAAAACATATGTCCTACACAAGGTATTTTTTCCTTTGGAACAAAACCACTGACACATGTCTTGTTTATGTGTGTTTGTTTATTTAGGTACATAGGTTATGTATGCAGTTTAGTCTCAGAGAAGCCAACCATACCACACTCCAAACCGCTAGTCATTAAATCCGTCACAATGAGTCCTGTTCCTTGCTTCAACAAACAGCGCAGTGGCTGTCGGCCATTTTGTGACGTACTTATTGGCGAGACCAAGATATTTTCTACAGCTCAGGAGTATGAGAGAATGAGGTAAGCATTTCTATATAGACATTCTACTAATGGTTCATTTAAATCATATTATCTGCCAACCTGATATTATATGAGATGAATGGTCATAGTATGGCTCTTTGTAGATTGGATAGTTCACCTAAAATGAAAATTCTGTCTTTAATTACTCACCCTTATGTCATTCCAAACCCGTAAGACCTTCGTTCATCCTCATGAAATCTAAGAACTTTCTGACCCTGCATAGACAGCAACGCAACTGACACATTCAAGGCCCAGAAAGATAGTAATGACATTGTTAAAATAGTCCATGTGACTTCAGTGGTTCAACCGTAATGGTATGAACCTATGAGAATATTTTTGTGCGCAAAGAAAACAAAAACGACTTTATTCAACAATCACAATATCTTAATTTGTGTTCAGAAGATGAGCGAAAGTATTATGTGTTTGGAATGACATGAGGATGAGTAATTAATGACAAAATTTTCATTTTTGGGCGAACTATCCTTTTAATTTAAAATGTGGTTTGGAATAAGCCATATAAACAGTTTTTAGCAAAATCCAGAATTTAAGAATTTAAAAACACATTAATGAGTGTGAATTTAAATTCAATTAACCATATCTCACAGGAAGTTGAATTGAAGTGGAATTGGTTGAATTAGAATGACAGGAAGAATTCACAAAATTGAAATTCAAAGATTTTCAACATAGTCACACAACAGAACATAACAAAACATACCAACTACAACTGTCAGTTGATAAAAAATTTTAATCTAATAATCTCAAAATAAATTTGACTGTGAAAATACCCATAAAAGATTATTTAAAGCTATTTTTGTGTTAAATGAGAAAGTATCAAGTAGACATTACAAATCGTAGCTTTAGAAAGAAATATTAAAAGAAAGGTCTGAAATGACAAGAGGGTGAGTAAATGATGACAGAATTGAATTTTTTTTTTGGTGAACTATCCCTTTAATGTTTTTATTTTTATTTAATATTTAATATTTATTTTTTAAAATACATTTTAATAAATCAGTTTTTTTTTTCTCTTAATTGTTTTAATGAAATGATACTCTAAATAAGAAACTAAATCTGTCAGCAGGTGGCAGTAAATGTCTACATGAATCATTCATTGATTCAATTCGTTCGAAGGGCTGATTCATACAGGAATTAAGTAAATGGCTCTCTTTATGAATGGGCCTTTGAATCACTGGTTCACATGATTTGTTCAAAACGTGGATTCATTCAGAAACTAAACCCTGCTGTGTTGCTTGAAGACACGCAACAATTCTGCTATGGCTTCAAAGGTAATATGTTTTCTGCAAAACTGAGAAAAAAAACATAATATTGTTTAAATATAACACAATATCAACTTATTTACTGAGCTGTTGTATAAAATCACATTTAAGCTTGTGATAGATCGGGACAAAATCAGCACTCGTGTCATATTGCTCTTGCTGCCTGTGTGCTATTGTGTGATATTTATATATAAATATCAGACAGAACACATACAGGGCATTTTTTGCACCAATATCTTGGATTTTAAGGCATAACTGCATTTGTGGAGTTGCTGCCCTGCATCCTATTTGTCAACAGTCAACTATATGAAATATAAGATAAAGCACGTGTCTGGGGGCGGGGCCAGTGCGTTAACTGCGTTAAAATATTTTAATTGCGTTATTTTTTTATAACTAATTAATTAACGCGTTAAACTGACAGCCCTAATACTAACATTAAATAAGCTTTCCATCTTGGAGTTTACTTTATGTTGTTCGAAACCATTTTGAAAATGTGTTCTTCCACCATATGGTCCATAAAATAAAAGCTAATTTAATAAATTTAAGGTACTTCAGAGATTAATAATTAATTTCATCTAAAATGTTTCTTGAAAAACCCCATATGTTGTTTGTATGGTGAACGCGTTTATGAATAATTCACACTAATGAAATGTATTATTAATAAATACACTAATGGCAAATAGATACATATGTGTAATTCCATTTTAATTATACTTCAATGAAAATGTTTTATTTTATTTTTGAATTCTGTACAAAATAATTTATGTAGCACTTAAAAATGATAATGATTTTTCTGTAATAGTAAAGTTCTCTTCATGTTTTTTGCTCTCAGGGAACACAGGGTTCAAGAGGGCAAAGTAGTGTTTCCTGTGAGTGTGAGTGCCCAAGGAGATGTGGTGATTTCGGTCTATCACATGCGTTCTCATGCACTTCAGGCCAAGGTATGAGACCAAAAACTAAATGTTTCCCCTTTTAAATTTAAAGCTGCAGCAGAGATAGATGAGTTGGAACTTGTAGGCTTTTTGTTCTTGTTAGTTGTCAGTGACTGAAAGCTTGCAGTCTTGGCAGTATTTAAATTATGTTGTATTCACAGGTAACAAATACCCAGATATTCCAGATTCAGTTCCATACTGGTTTCATCGCCCCTGGCACCACAGTCTTAAAATTTATGAAGTAAGTGTTCCTTTTCTTATTTGATGCAAAATCCTGCTCCACATAATGTCCAGTCACTCTTTGCTTGGCACGATCAGAAATCGTTGATGTTAAACAAAAAGGTTTATGGACATGTTGTTTAATTATTTGCAGCTCTGCACTGAAGTCTGTGTTTGTGTGTGTTTGTCCAGGACAGAGCTGGATGCCTGTGATTCTCCAGAGAAATACCCGCAGCTGTTTCATGTTCTGTTAGACATTGAGGTTGAAAGTACGGAGAAACAAAAAGATCTCACCCCACCGTGGGAGCAGTTCCCCACCAAAGACCTGAGCCCCAACGTGCTTTTCTCCTGTCATCAAGAACACCAGGATGCACTTGCTATTGCAGGTAACAAACACAAACCCTGTGCAGACCATTTGCAGACCAAACCATAAGTCGTAGAGACTTGAAGCTTGGAGGGATGGTAGCACTCACACCACCTACAACATGATCAAAGATCACCCCAATCAAAAGTACGAATTCGCTCATAACTCCTAAACCGTCAATGGCAGGCTCAAGTGTCTTATGGCGAAATTTTCAGGTATTCCGAATTTTTTCCAAAACCTACTTTTGCGAACTAGTCCTAGGTTTTTCACCTGATCGGAACAAACTAGTGCAGAAAGATTCTCTGTAGAGTGAATATCAATAATTATCAAAAAAAGTTTAACTTTTGACTCACTGTGGCGAAGGGACACCAAAACGTTTAAAGGGGGCAGGGACACTTTTATTAAAATGCCTATAACTCCTGAACGGAATGAGATATCTTCGCCAAACTCGGCACACTTATGTAAGAGCTCAAGCTGAGGTCACAGGAAAAAAACACAGAGATTGGCCACTTGGTGGCGCTATAAGAGGGAAAAAACATAAAAATGGGTATAACTAGGCTACCATTTGTCCTATTAACTTGAAAATGTGCACTGTGCACGGTCCAAAGTGCCACAAGTGTCTCTGTGGACATTTGCGCATCTCAATCCGATGAAGTTTGAGCACCTATTAGACAAGGTTAACGGAGGCCGTTTGGAAGAAAACTCAGTGGGCCTGTTTGACTCACAGCCCCAGAGGTCTGTGAGAAACTTGAATAAATCAGCCACTGGTGGGCGATATTGCATTTTTTGATGGTGTAAATGATTGTACAGTGTGCGTTTTTTTTTCGCACATACACGCGATATTCTTATCGTATGATAGATCTCCTCGTTCTGAACAACTTTGCCTCTAGAACCACCGCTGTCAATCAAACCATTTTTTTAAATGATTGAGAAGATGTGAAAAACCTACTTTTGCGAACTAGTCCTAGGTTTGGAAAAAAACACCACAGTGCAATTCTCTAGACTCTCTAGGTCAATAATTATCAAAAACATGTTGAAATTTACCCTTTGCGAAGCTATAACTGGGTCCTTTAGAAAAGGGGCTTGTCCAAATATACCCAAAAGCCTATAAAGCCTAAACGAAAACTCAAAACTTCATGCAACCCGCTGAACACATGCGACAGGTGATTCTAAACAAGCATGGAATGTTTCAGGGAGATCGGACCACAGCTGGCACTATAACAGTCATAAATGTTATTAAAACATCATATTTCTATGGTAAATCTTTAATAATTGTTTTAGGTGGTTACAAGCTTGCTAAATAATATGTAATGTCTTTTTCCTTATGTGCTTACATACCTAAAGCGCTTAAACCCCCGTAATCGCTGCTTGCAGCTATATTTTATTTGATATTTTTGCTGACAATATAAAGTTAAAGGGATAGCTCACACAAAAATGAAAATTCTGTCAATAATTTCTCACTCTCATGTCATTCCAAACCTGTAAGACGTTTGTTCATCTTCAGAACACAAATGAAGTTATTTTTGAGGAAATCCAAGAGTTTTTTGACCCTGCAAAGCAACGTTCAAGGCACAGAAAGGTAGTAAGGACATCGTTAAAATAGTCCATGTGACATCAGTGGTTCAAGTTTATAAAGCTATGAGAATACTTTTTGTGCACAAAGAAAACAAAAATAATGACTTTATTCAACAATTTTCTCTCTTCTGTGTCAGTCTTTAATGTACAAAGAGAATAAATTGTTGAATAAAGGCCTTGTGAAGTTTAGTGACCATTAAGAGCTCAGTAGTTTGTCCCTCAGTGAACCTTTAAACAAGTAAACTCATCAGTCACTCGCTGGCATTCTGTTAAGTGTCTGTGCCCCATTAAACTAAACACCATCTGTTTAATGTACTTTATTCTCTGCTGAAAAGATGAAATGGAGGGCTTGGACTTGGAAGGTAAGATGTAGTGTAGGAGGCTTGTGAGAGTCAACAGAAAATAGTTGATTAATAGATTAATAGATTTTTAGTTGACTATTGAATTTAGACGATTATTTAATGAGTAGTTAAAAAATAGATTTTAGTAACAAGGAATTTGGGAGGTACACTGTTATGTTTCTTACATAAAGCTGTTGATTAAAAAAATAACACAAACTGTGTAGACTAATTTGATGTTGTTCTTTAGATCTAACCATTTCTCCGGTCTGTCCCTTAGATCCTGCCCAGGGCCATGGGAGTTGCGGAGGCAGAGTGGGCCCGAATGAGGAGAGTGAGCCGTCAGATGATGAAATGCTCTCCCTTTCTAGTCAGCAGAGCAACGCGAGCAATGAGAAATCAAAAGCAGCTAAAAAACCAGAGCCCCAGCCTGCAGCGGCCCCTCCTCCAGCAGCTGAGGAAGTAGATCTGCTGGGACTGGATGGTGATGCAGCAAAGCTTCCTCCATCCTCCCCACAACCTCCGACCACCAGCACCACCACAGACCTGCTGGGGGACCTGTTTGGAGCTCCACCGACACCACAGCCGGCCAGCGGCCCAACTTCTGCTCAGTCCACACCGCGGAGATCCGCAACCTCCTCCTCGCCCTGTCCATCACCTCGATCTGGAGACAGTAAGTATGTTTTATGGGTGTTAAACAAAGACAGACAGTTGAACTGATTTAGCTGAGATGTTTGTCAGGAGTCAGTGAAGTGAAGCAGCATGTTGGTATGAGAAATTTGAATTAATTAATTATTCATTCGACAGCAAGACACAAACTGGAGTGTCTGATTTACTAAACATTCATTTTTTTTAACTGCTGTATGGTATATTGCTGTTATAAAATAGCTGTTACAGCAATATATAAAAACATCCAAATTCAACTAAAAGTTAATTTATTGATTATTTGTTAATATAATTACTTTACTACTATTATTACTAATGTTGTGTTGTTAATAATAATAATAAATGACAACGAATTAATCATAGTAAGCAGTTTTTCCATCAATTATATTTACACTAAAATTCCAAAATTTGGATTCAATATAAATTTTTTTGGAGGAAAAAAAAAACGGTTGCATTAAATTGATCAAAAGTGACCAATTTAATGTTAGTAATATTTAATAAAAAAAAAGAGTTCATTAGAAGGCTTAGGACTGGAATAATGGCTGGTGAAAATTCAAATTTTCCTGCACAGGAATAATTATATTTTTAATTAAATTACAACAGAAAGCAGTTGTTTTAAATTGTAATAATATTTCACAATATTTCAGTTTTTACTGCATACGCATACACACACATATATACAATAGCAGTCAAAAGCTTTTGAACAGTAAGATTTCTAATGTTTTATAAAGAATTCTCTTCTGCTCACCAAGCCTGCATTTATGTGATCAAAAATACATCAAAAGCAGCAATATTGTGAAATATTTTTATTATTTGAACTAACACCTTTCTATTTGAATATACTTCAAAATGTAATTTCTTCCTGTGATCAAATTTTCAGCATTATTACTTCAGTCTTCAGTGTCACATGATCCTTCGGACATCATTCTAATATGATGATTTGCTGTTCAAGAAACATTAGAATATTAGAATGATTTCTGAAGGATCATGTGACTGGAGTAATTACATAAAAAATTCAGCTTTGAAATCACAGGAATAAATTAGATTTTAAAATATATTACCATAAGCATATAATTACCATAAGCATATAGCAATAATACTAGGGCTGTCGCGATAACCGCAATATCGCAATACCACGATAACCATAACCATAGAAGAACGCAACATTTGTGTTTGTATTTTCTTTTTTCGTAAGGTTATCCCTTTCTCGTTTTACACTTTGTGCATGTGTACTGAATATTAAAGTTAGTAATGATATCATAATGTGTAACGTACCATGCTGATTTGTACAGAGGCTCAGTAGATTTGCACTTAACCATTGTAAACAGACAGCGAATGAGAGAGAAAGATCGACTGATCGCGTGCGATTACTTGCGTCTGTCCTTCAGGCCAAGTCATGTACTGTAAATTTGTGAAAATAGGTTCTCATGTCTCATGAAATCTCTGGCTTAAAATCGACACTCTGCTGGTCAACTGAGCCTTTAAAAGTGGCGCTCAAAGCTAAAATGATTTCAATCTCTCTTTAAATGAATCAGTGTTTTTTGAACATGCAGTTGAATGAACGGTTTAAAAACTCAATGCAGTCCCTTGCCGTCATGTTTAGTTTCGTTTCATTGGTTTCTGAATATGACCACCTCACATCGTAACACATACACACGGATTTTATATATATATATATATATATATATATATACAGTCATGTGAAAAAGTAAGGACACCCTATTGAAATTCCATGGTTTTCCGTATCAGGACATCATTAAAAAAAGCTAGTTCTTGGCTGGTCTTAAAATTTCAAAAATAAAACCTCAGATGAACAACAACACATGACAAATTGCACCGTGTCATTATTTACTAAACAAAAATTAAGCCAAAATGGAAAAGCCATGTGTGACAAAGTTAGGAAACCCTTACTATTAACATTGGAATTAAGAGGGTAAATAACAGTCAAGCACTGCTTATCAAATACCTTTGATCAGCAAGTCTGAGCGGCTCTATAAAAGCATAAGCTTTGGCAGTTTGCTGGTCTGGAGCCTTCAGGTGTGTGTTAACACAATGCCAAGAAGGTAAGAGATCAGCAATCATCTTAGAATAGCAATTGTTGCTGCCATCAATCTGAGAAGAGTAATACGGCCATTTCCAAACAATTTGAAGTTTATTCACAAGTGGAAGACATTTAAAACAGACACCTCTTCTTCCAGGAGTGGACGTCCCAGAAAATTCACCCCAAGATCAGACCGTGTAAAGCTCAGAGAAATGGCAGACAACCCAAGAATTACACCTTAGACTCAGGCCTCAGTTAACATGTTAAATGATAAAGTTCATGACAGTACAATTAATAAAAAATATGGGACAAAACATGGCATGTTTGGAAGGCTTGGCAATCTAAAAAAAAAACATTGCAGCACAGTTTTGGTCTGCGAAGTTGCATCTGAACAAAACACAAGTCTTGTAGAATAATGTTTTTTGAACAGACGAGACCGAAGGCCATAATGCACAGCGCCAAGTTTGGTGAAAACCTAAAGAGCATATCAGCACAAACACCTCATACCAAAAGACAAGCATGCTGGAGGAGGGCTGATCATTTGGGTCTTGTTTTGTAGCCACAGGACCTGAATTGGCCATGAACTCCTCTGTATATCAAAGTATTCTAGAGTCAAATGCGAGGGCATCTGTCCGACATCTAAAGTTGGGCCAAAATCGGGTCATGCAACAGGACAATGATCCCAAGCACACCAGCAAATCTACAACAGAATGGCTGAAAAGAAAAGAATCAAAGTGTTGCAATAGCCCAGTCAAAGTCCAGAGCTCATCCTGACTCAAATACTGTGGTGAGAGCGGTGCATAAGCAAATGCCCACAAACCTATATAACCTATATACCAATAAACTGGAGCAACGTTGAAAAGAAGAGTGGTCCAAATTCCTCCAGAACGATGTAAGAGACTGATAAAGTCACAAGAAAATGAATGCTTCAAGTTATTGCTGCTAAAAGTAGATCTACAGGCAATTGATTGATAGGGTGTCCTAACTTTGTCACACATGGCTTTTCCCTCTTGGCTGTATTTTTCTTAAATAAATAATGACACTGTGTCATATGTCATGTGATGATTTTTATCTGAAGATTTATTTTTTAAATTTTAAGACCTGCCAAGGACCAGATAATTTTTTATTATGTCCTGATTAGGGCTGGGCGATATGGACAAAAAAATTATCACAATAATTTTTTTAATATCAGTCAATATTGATAAATATCACGATAAATGTCAAATCTCTATTAAGTTTAAAGTCAGATTTTTGCTCCAAAGTAAAAGTTGTAGAAACCAGATCATTAATTTTCTCTAACAAAATAAATATCTAAATAGAAAAATTAATTTCTGCATGTTCTAATGAGTTATATTGTTTCAAATCAAGAAACAGGGTTTGGGTTGTCTGATAATAATAATAATAATAATATCACTTTTTTGTATCTTAGAAATGCACATTTGATAGTAGCTTGAGGATGCAGAGGTAATTTTTTTTTGTTCATTATCAATCAGTAACATCTGTAAAAATTGTAGCAACCTCAGTTTTATATGGTTAAATTTATTCTGACCCATTTTTTAAGCATTGGTCTGCCATAGTAGCAAGCATACTTTTAATTTATGATAAACACGGTTAAAACCACACATAATGGTACCTCAATACCATGGTAAAAATATAACTACATGGTTTTATAGGTAGCCTATTTGTATGAAAAACGGTAGTCTAAAAACATTCACTATAAATGCTATAGCTTAATCACAAATACACACATACTATAATTATATACCATTATTCCTGTAATAAAATTCAATGTGAATATTCCACATTGCTGCCACAATACCATGGTGCAGTAAGTGTCACTACAGTAAATCCATGGTGAATGATGTGTAGATTGAAAAGCCTTCTGACTGTCTCATTACACACAGCTTTAAACTAGTTTGAATCACAGAGTCATTTGTGTTCATCGCTGAATTCAAGTGTTTCACACTGGATCTCACAGCGCTGTTTAGTGCTCGCGTGATGGAGCCGTTCACATATCGCGCCTTTTGCGCGTTCAAGTTTGTTATTTCAAATGTAGGCGCGGAGCAGCTACGCTCATTACGGAAGCGATGCAGTCGCGACGTGCTCGGTTTTTCCAGGCGCGTCTGTGCCGCATCTAGATAATAAATACATCTCGTCTAGTGAGCTCGCGCAGCGCGGCAGTTTAAACTTTGGTCCGAGCGGATAAACGGTCCGTGTGGCGCGATTCAACTGAGTCGCACTACTTCGTTCCGCTTTTAGCACATAAAAATTATATCGAACATTTATCGAACTCTTTATATCGTTTTATCAAGGAAAATTATATCGCGAAAATTATCGTTATCGAATTATCGCCCAGCCCTAGTTCTGATACAGAAAACCATGAAATTTAATAGGGTGTCCTAACTTTTTCACATGACTGTATATATTTATATATGGCAGTAATACCACATATCGCGCTATTGAGCCACTCAAAATTACCGCAAGGTAAATTCTTTCACCGCGACAGTCCTAAATAGTACACCATTTTACTGGCCATTTGCCAACAGCTTTGAACTTGTTTTAACCAATCAGACAAGAGTCAGAATCTCATCTGATTGGTTAAATCATGCCTTATAATGCCTTATAAAAGTGCATTTCAGCAAAAGAAACTGAATCTTTTTTTTTAATTCTTCAGCTTTTGACCCATTTGGGTCTGGGCCCGCTCCCACCCCTAAGCCGCAGGACTTCATGGGGGCTTTCCTGGGTCCAGGTAATATGGGGCAGCCAGACCCCTTCCTGCATGCTGCACGATCTCCGTCTCCTACTATGCAGAACATGGGCATGGGTAAGGCATGCGCCTTTGCCTCTCAGTACTGCCAGTGTGTGGGCAACATCACCATAACAACCAGCAAAGCTCTTTTGTGTTTAATCCTCCAGAATATTATCAGCAAAACAGCCTTGCAAATTTATCTCCATAAAACAGCTCTGTAGTAAACGTCGTATTTAAAGTGATGATGTTTGATATTTTGGAGAAAGTGGAATCATTATTGGGCCTTGAGCTTGAATGTTTGTTTTAAGTGGTCGATAGCAGCATGTGCTCTGTGAAGGACAAGTGAAACCCTGTATTTTATATCTGGAAATATGTGAAGCAGATTAACATCAGTATGAAATAGCCATTAATTGCTGTGTTTGTATGTTTGTTGAATGTAGTGTTAGTGCTAATTTGCATGCGTGTGGAAACAGCATGTGAATTTTAGAATCACACCAGTGCCATATGCTTTTAAAACATCATTTGTGACTAAAAATTGAGTGGTTTTAGATCTGAATGCTTTGAAACAGCACTAATTTAACATAAAAAGCTGATATTTGTTTGGAACTGTAGTGTTTTTTATTTTTCAAGCATGCGACAGAGCTAAAAAGGAGCACTGCATGATGCCAAATACTGCAGATTGCTATATTCTGTTACTCAGAGCTTTGAGAAAATGAGAAATATGAGAGAATCCCATCCATTTTCCTCACTGTCTATCAAAAACATAGCACATTGTTGTAATATCTTGTTTTAATTCATCAAAAAAGCTTTATTAACCAGTTAGCCCTATGCTTAGCTAGTAGTCTAAGCTGTTAGCTTGAAAACACAATGAAAGGAAAAAAAACATTTGTCCATTTTCAGTATTTTCTTAAACTGAATATGTAAATTATAAAAGAAGAGCCATCAAGATAAGTATGTTTTCTTCATAGGTCGCAGTTCACCTGTGCCGCCCACTACTCCCACTGTCAACATCCAGCAGCAGAGCACTACAGGAGCATGGGAATGGAACAAACCAGCACCTGCAGGTAAGTTAGAAACACAGGATGTGTCACAGAGACTCCTGGTGGCCTCCTCTAAAATTACACCTGAAAACAAAATGACTCACTACTGACCTGCCATCTGGACTGGTGTGATGAGCTCATATAGCTCATAAATGTTAATGTCTTGTGAAACATTACATGCCTGACTTTATGGTTTTTAAATCAATAGAGCTGGATAAGTCTTATAGTTATTTTTAATAGCTTTTACAGGGCTCAACAGTAAGGTTAGATGTGTACAATATTTCAAAATTCAATATTTGCACTGGCCCCAACAAATGAATTCTAAATTTCACACACACAACAACAGCATTATATTTAAAATAATGGAAAAAATAGAATAATCAGCTTGCAATAATTGCAATAATAACTGGAAATCAATCATAACTTTATTATTATTATTATTATTATTATTATTATTATACAGTATAATAGTTATACAGGAAACTTTAAGGGTGTGTTCACACTTGTTCGGTTCATTTGGTTCATTTGGTCCGGACCAAAAAGAAAAATGATACATTTGGTCCTGGTCTGCTTAGCATTCACACTGACATTTTTGACAGCGAACCTAAACATACCGAAACTAAAGGCATAGTGATATGTTCACAACCTGATTGGTCAGGTTGAATGACGTATATTTTGTGACAGAACTCACTGAACACTCCAAACAAAAGGAAAAGGTGCATTCGACTTAAAGCGAATACACCTAATGCCGTCTGCTGGACTAAGCGTGCTCATAGTTGCATGTATATGATTTTATTTTCACCACTTGCAAACTCATAAAATGCACTTTACCTCCTCATTTTTCCACATTTGCCCTCTGCGCATTTTGTTTTGGATACACCACATGTTCCCTTCTTGAAATCAAGTCGCATGGCATCACATCTTGTCATTACTTCATGTTTTTGGTTTGTTTAAACGTATTTAGTCCATGTCGCATTCATATTTCAGTTTGACCGCACCAGAGTCCGTTTGGAAGCAGACAGTGACCCATCTTTTTAGCGGTCTTGGTCTGCTTGTTTGGTGCGCACCAGGGTTCGGATGGCAGCATTCACACTTACTCAAATGAACTGCACTAACAGAGTAATCGCACCAGAGTACGTTTTAATCAAACCAAACATGACACAAAACAAACCAAACAAGTGTGAACACACCCTAAGAAATCTATAAATTCATCAACACTTTTTATAGAAAAAGACTGATTAGTTTGTCATTTTTAACCTATTCTTCCTGATGCTATCAAGACATCATCACAAATCATTCTAAACCTCATTTATGTTAAGCCTCGTTCAGACTACATAAATGTTTTTGTCGGTTACAAGAGTCAATATGTCAGATTATCTGACTCGTGAACAAGAAACATGTCAGACTACACAATGCTACCCGACCAATTGCATGCCGTCATTAATGACGTGCATGCTGTCATTGATACAGTGGGACTACAGACAGCAGTGTTGCCAAGTCTGCGGTTTTCCCGCGGAATTGGACTCCTTTAACACTGTTGCCACAGGTTGTTTTTCTGTGGGTTGCGACCCCATGGCATGAAAAAAATGTATATGTGTATTTTACCCCTCTGAACGTGATTTTTAATGGGGACCCCCTTCACATTCCGATTGTGCAGTTTTGAGTAGCAATTGGACTGGTTTTGTTGTGAAAACCTGGCAACCCTGACAGACGGTGCTATGAGCGTAAACAAACAATAGCTAGCAAACACCGTGTTTTGCCCTGTCTTTTCGTCAGAAAAGGCCAAAAAAGAAAGCAAACCTGATAGTGGACACAAATCTAGATGACATGAAGAAGATGGTATGGACTATGTGCTTCTATTGGCCAATGTCACAAATGTGATGGAAATGGAAAAAAATTAAACATGCTAGTCTTTCTGTGTTGACGTCGCGAAGGATGGCAGAGGTGTTGTGCACTATGACGCTACACAAGATGAAATGATTGAATTGTGCATCCCGACGCCCATTGACATATACGAATCCCCACGACACCCTACGTCAAGCAGATTGTGGCAAAATCGCATAGTTTGAACGTGGCTTTAACCAGTTCAATTTAAAGAGCTGACAATTTTAAATTGTTGACAGAAGCAGAATTCACATCCAAATGTTAGGAAAACCAGATCATTTAAATAAAATATCTTGATTTATTTTAATTTTCTCTCTTCAGGATACTAAATTATAAATCTTGATTTGTCATACCAGGTGGAGGTTTTGGTATGGGAAGTAAGTCCGCCAGCACTAGCCCAACCAGCTCAGTTCATGGTACTCCCACCCACCAGGCCAAACCCAACACTTTGGACCCATTTGCTGATCTGGGTAACCTAGGAGCCGGTCTGGGAGGAGGTAAATGGAAAAAAAAACTTTAAAGTTAAAGGGGTCATCAAATGCAAAGTTGATACGATTCTTTAGGGTCTTAATGAAAAGTCTATAACATACTTCAGGCAAAATTTCTCAATGGCAGTGTAAAACAACGCCCTTTTTACCTTGTCAAAAATAGCTCTGTTCACAGCAACCTGTTTCAGTGCATGTCCCTTTAAATGCTAATGAGCTCTGCTCACCCCGCCCTCTCTTCCATGGGGTGACAAGTGGTTCTCTGAGTCTGTAAACTTTAGCTTTGCGTCTTCAGCAGTTCAGATGTTGGGAGTAAATGACAACTGCTATGTTCATTATTACATCCAGCAACAAAACACCTCAGTCGCTTAGGAGACATTCTTGTCTACCCCTGCTTCGTCGTCGAAACAATGGCGGACTGTTTACAGCTCATTCAGGGCGGGTCTACGCTAAAATGGCTGTGTCAATCAACAATCGTGGGAGGGGCCTGTGCAGAACTACATCACTCTGCCAGGAATCTCAGAACAGTCTGATCTAAGAAAGTGGTCATTATTATTGGGGTTAAAAAAAAAAAGCACTGGGTGGATTTTTATCATTATAGGGTGGTTGTGTACACACACTGCCAACACACATTTATGTTCAAACAACATGTAAAAGTGATTTTTACATCCAGTGACCCCTTTGAAGGGATCGTTCACTCAAATAATATTTTACTCCCAAATTTAACTGACTTTTATAGTATTTTTTTCCATTCACTTCTGAGTGAATGGATTCATCGTTAACATCTGTGTGTTCTTTCCAAGGTGGTTCGGGATTCTCCAGCAAGCCAACCACACCTACTGGTACCGGGGGAGCATTTCCACCCATGGGCTCCCCCCAACGTCCCGCTCCCTCTCCCCAGCACACTGCTTCTGGAGGCTGGCATCCCAGCACAGGCTTCCCCTCATGGCAGCCAGGAGGTGGGGCTCAGTGGCAGCCGCAGGCCCAGGGTCCACAGCACCAGACACCACCTAAAGCACCAGGGCCCTCTATGCCTCACACCTCACCACAGAACAGACCCAACTACAATGTCAGCTTCTCCAGCATGGGTGGAGCTTCGCCAGGAGCCACAGGGGCAAAAGTACAGCCTAATTTGGGTGAGTAACTGAACACAAACGAAAACTGTCTAGTGACTTGACAATGATAATCTGGTCTAGTCTTACATAGTTGTGCTTAAGCGTATGTGTTCATTGCTAAATTCTAATATTCACACCTTCAACGTTTCTCACATTATCACAGTTTATTCACTATAGTTTAGAAAATGGTAATAAAATATGACAAGAACTCAGAGTTAAACTGTGTCAGAACAAATTTATCTTGATAATCACAAATGAATTACAGTCAAACCGAAATTTATTCAGACACCTTGTCAAAACAAGTTCATCTTGATAATGTCAGATGACTTTGATAGAAAGGTATGTAACAAAACATGGTCAGGTCAAAGTGTCAAATCGAATTTTTGGTCCCAAATTTTTTATAAATTGTGCTGGTAGTCCACTGTATGAAGAATTTTTTTTGTATAACTTGTCAACATTTACTTTACTTTGCTATCCTTACTTGCACCCACTAGTAAAAAAAATAAATGATATCTGGTGTCTGAATAATTTTTGATTTGACTGACTCTATATATATATATATATATATATATATATATATACAATATGTTACATTTATTATATGTTAAACGTATTACATGTAATATGAAAGATCAATATTATTTTTGGGATTATAAGATTACATTTTATAGTGATAGTACATTTTTAAGAATATTTATTTTTCTCAAATTAAAATTAAATTAAACATTAAATATTTTAAATTAAACATTTGTAAGTAGCATTGGATAAAACCATCTGCTAAATGAATAAATGTAAATAGAAATTAATTGAAAATAAAATTATTTAAAATGTAATTAAATTGAAAACTTTAAGTGAGTTTTAGATGATGGTAAAGACACTCTAAGTAAAAAAAATAGAGGAATTGAGCACATACAACTAAGTATCTAGTATAAGCTAATACTGATTAATTAAAAATCACAACATACATATATATATAATGTACAATATGAAAGGTCAATATTGTTTTTGAGACTGGCTAATAATTACATTTAATAGTGATATCAATTTTTTTTTTTTTTTTTAAATTTGAAATTTAATTTAATTAAACTAATTAAATGAGATTTACGGTGACAATTACTGTGTATCTATTATAAGCTTATACTGAAGATGTCTAATAATGGTCAATGGTAAAATGCTGGGTTAAAAACAATCCAGCACTGGGTAAAACCCAGCGATTGGGTTGTTTTGACCCAGCGGTTGAGCCAGCCCTGTGTGTAGTTTCTTTTAACTCAGCTGTTGCTTAAAATTGTTTTTTTTTTTTTTGCTTAAAATGAACCCAAAATAGGTTGAAAATTAACATTTATTAATATGTTTAATAAATGAACATTTATTAGTAAGTAGAATAAATATATAATTAAATAATAAACATTTTTTAAATTGCTTATTAACAAATGTTCACCTTTTGATTATTGCTGTTGCCTCTGGTAATTATGTGTTGGATTTTTAATTTACAACCAATTTTGGGTTCATTTTAAGCCAGCCATATAGTAATATTTAAACAATAACTGAGTTAAATAAAACTACCTAGAACATTGGGTAACATTTAACCAAACCGCTGGGTCAAAACAATCCAGTCGCTGGGTTTGTCCATATTTTACTCAGCGCTGGGTTGTATTCAACCCAGCATTTAGAGTGTACAGACATTGTGTATCCCTTAATATTTTCTGTAAATTTTCATTACTACAACAAAGAATAATATAAATAGCAACTCAAACATTACTAATTATTTCCTTTTTCTTTCAGGAACCAGACCAAAGGTTTCAGACGCTAACTTTGATGACCTACTCTCAGGCCAGGGCTTTGCTGGCACTAAAGAGAAGAAAGGGCCAAAAACCATAGCAGAAATGAGAAAAGAGGAGATGGCAAAAGAAATGGACCCAGAGAAACTCAAGGTGAAACATAAAACACACACACATGCAAGCTGATATTTATTTAAAACGGCTGACTGGAATATTTGATTCTGATGGTCACTCGCTTTTTATGTACGCTGTTTATTTTGTGATAATGACCAGCTGACTGTACACTGTCCCTTACGTGTTCCTCTTTTTAAAGACTTCGCACCATTATGTTTAAATATAATGTCATTATTTGTGCCAGATCCTGGACTGGATTGAGGGGAAGGAGAGGAACATCAGAGCATTGCTATCCACCATGCACACGGTGCTTTGGGAGGGAGAAACTCGCTGGAAGCCTGTAGGCATGGCTGACCTTGTCACACCAGAGCAGGTGAAGAAGGTCTACCGCAAAGCTGTGCTGGTAGTGCACCCTGACAAGGTGAGAGACGTGTTCGTTCAGTTTACATGGAATGACTTAAAGTAAAACGATGAAGCTGCATAATAGTCTCCTATGTAGACAAAATCAGTTTTTTCTCTGTTCCCATCTGCAGGCTACCGGACAGCCCTATGAACAATATGCCAAGATGATTTTTATGGAACTTAATGATGCCTGGTCAGAATTCGAAAGCCAAGGACAGAAAGCACTGTACTAAGACTTACTGTATATGATCACAACCAGTCAGCAGTTCCTGCCCCGATTAGACACCCTGCAACCAGTCCTTGAAACGCTCCTTTGTTATCGCTCCCACCTCCAAGACCCTGCTTCATAGAGACGTCAGAGCTTACATCTACAGTATAGTTGTGTGTATCTCTCTATTGATCCATGTATCAGGTCCCATCATGCACTAGGCCAACATAACTGCTGTATGAGAAGACTGCTGTTGGAAAAAGTAGCATTCAGCTTTGTTTTAAAAACTCTTATTTGCATCTTTCCCAGGACTCACTTACTTACATAACAAAGATCAGACTTTGTCAGCTGTGAAATATTTTGGTGAACATCATTAGTCAACCAGGTCATCATAGAATTTCTGGTAGAATTTATTCAGGAAATTTTGGGTGAGTTTTGATTTATTAAAGAGGTTTAGTTCTGAGGAAACATCTTCACCAAATAAAAAAAATGTCTAGACACTATAATTCTGCAAGACGAACCTCAGCTTTGGCTTGCAAAACTTTATTATATAACGCAATGTTTTGGTCAAAAACCTGTTATTTAATAAGGTTTTGCAAGCTACAGCAGTATTCGGGACCTTATCTGTTTCTTCCATTGTACTGACTTTGTCCTACACCTGCTCGTGATCTCTCATATGTGCGAGGGGTGTTTATTTATTTGTTGGCTTTCCAAGACAACTATGAAATGTGTGAAAATAAAAGTAGTTCCGGGTATTAAGCTACGACTCTGTTTTTAGGTCAGTCAGAGGCTTAGAAAGATATGCACAAATGAAAAAAACACTCCAACAAAATCTGTAGCCACTAACAATTTCTGATATCATGTAACTTTCAGAAGCTAAATGATGTGGTACTGTGGGGCAGAAGCACAATAAGTATAAGAGACTGTACAGGAAATGGGAGGTTTTCTCAAACTTGATCTGTGAAATGCAGTAGATTTAACTAGCAATTTATTCTTCTGTTGTTTTCTACTGAATATTGATCTGTATGTATATGTTGCACTATAATAACATACTGTTTACAGCATAAAAAGTCAAAGGAAATTGTTTATCCATGTAGTTACTCCACAGAAAAAGTCGATTTGCAGGTACCTCAAAGTGACATTGCTTGTTTTGAGCTTAAAGTTAAGGTTGTCTTTACATACAGAGTTCATGTTAACCTAATGTCTTTAACTGGTTAATAGTGCCCTAAGGAACTAGTCACACATCTTGGAAGTCGTTCAAACAGAACGCGTTTTTGCTTTGAACAGTCGAATGGGGGAAAACGCATTTAAATTGAGCACTGCGTTTCTAGAACGCCGCGTCACGTGCGAGAAGCTGCAACGTAAGCGCAACGGTTAAACATCTAGCGCGTTTAGGTTACATAGATAAACGATAATTAAAAAGTAGCGCATTGGAATGGTATAACGCGTTCTGTGGGAACGGCCACTAAACGGACTACTAAACTTTGGTTAACGTTTTGCCTAGCATTCCATTCAAACGCGTTCATGCCAGCTTGCTACTGAAACAAATAAGCCTTTTGACTGAGGAATGTGATCGATGGTGTTCAAATCCTGGTGTTTTATTACCATAGGTGTCTTTTAAACCGACTGAACATATCATTAAGAGTGGACCATCAATATTTTGACATTTGAAATCATAAAAGCAACGTAAGTGGATATGTCTTTAAAATCCAGTTATTTTAGCATATATC
Source organism: Cirrhinus mrigala (assembly GCA_036247105.1). Classification (NCBI taxonomy): domain Eukaryota; kingdom Metazoa; phylum Chordata; class Actinopteri; order Cypriniformes; family Cyprinidae; genus Cirrhinus; species Cirrhinus mrigala. The sequence goes on along the minus strand of CM070012.1, from coordinate 19,652,722 downwards.
GATATCCTCATAATGTACTGCATGTTTGACTGTAAGTGGCACGTAGTCCAAAGGAGGTTTCCAGAGTGTACAGCCACTAATCTGCCCTTTCTCTTCTCAGTATATTTGCACTTGAATGGCATTAGGTAAATCCAGAACACACTTGTGTCGTAACTTGCAGTACTTGCTGTACATCTCATGCTTTGCCTTCCTCTTTTCGCATTCATGCGGTGATAAACTAAAGCTTTAACTGTATCAAAGCAGTCTTCTCTATCTCTTATGTTTTGCCGGTACTTTCCCTTTGACACAACGCGACGCTAAAGACTTGAATGCTAACAATGGACAAAGACAACAGATTAGCTGAGTAAAAGGAAGGAGCCCTGTATACAGGATGGAACTTTTCCGCCCCCCTCTTGTGGACTGAGCCGTTTATCTTTGATCTTAGGATATCATAATGTTCGGAAGCTAACCTCTGTATACAGTAGTGAATGTGTGGTGTTCAATAATGCTGTTCTCTGTAAGGAAGTGGTACGGTTTGGATACAGCTCTGTGTTTATTTGCTGTATCAGTATTATTGTGACATGATTTTGTTTTCTGTGTCCTTTTTTTCTGTTCCTGTTCTCCATATGGAGCTGTACATATGATAATGTGCATTGCACAAATAAATGGCAAAATAATGATGTTAGTGTTTTTTTTTTAAAGTGACATTTTTGAAAAGTAAAACTTTGCGTATGCATCGTGGTTCTCTCCTGAATGCGCGGCGGAAAAAAAGTATTCTCTTAGCTTCAAAAAATTAAAGTTGAACCACTGATGTCACATGGACTTTTTTAACAATGTCTTAACTTCCTTTCTGGGCCATGAATGTGTCAGTTGCGTTGCTGTCTATACAAGGTAAAAAGGCTCTCGGATTTCATCAAAAATATCTTAATTTCTGTTCCAAACATGAACGAAGGTCTTACGGGTTTGGAACAACATGAGGGTAAGTGATTAATGACAGAATTTTCATTTTTGGGTGAACTGTCCCTTTAAACATATATGATTTAAATAAAATACATTTATTTTATTTCAAGTAACTAATTGACAGGATTTTCATTTTTTGGTGAACTGTCCCTTTAAACATATATGATTTAAATAAAATACATTCATTTTATTTCAAGTAACTAATTGACAGGGGTTCAAGCGCATAGGGCTGAAACCCTATTGTAATTGTTTGAATCGTCATGGATCATGCAGACCAAACCGTAAGTCTTGAAGACTTGAAACTTGGAGGAATGGTAGTACTCACACTGTCTACAACATGACCAGGGTTGCCAGGTTTTTACAACAAAACCCACCCAATTGCAAGCCTAGGGTTTCGAGGGGGGTCCCCTTGTAAAAATCATGTTCCGGGGGGTTAAAAACATGTTTTTTGGCGGGGTTGCCCTGGTATAATTTGCATTCCAGGGGCTAAATATCACGTTATTAGGGTTGCTTCAGGCCCAAGTGTCCTATGTCGTTGGAATCCTTGGCTCATGCCGGACAAAAAGCATGCCCTCAGATTCGATTGTGAGCCAAACTGGTCCTAGGTTTTTCGCCAATTTAAACCAAACCAGTGCTGAAAGATTCTCTGGAGAGTGAATATTAATAGTTATCCAAAAAAAATTGAACTTTCGACTCACCGCCAAAATGTTTGAAAGCGGCAGGGCCACTTTTAGTAAAATGTCAATAAGTTCTGAATGGAATGAGATATCTCAGCCAAGCTCACAACACTTATGTAAGAGCTCGATCTGAGGTCACAGGGGGAAAAAATGCAGAGCTTGGCCACTTGGTGGCGCTATAAGAGGAAAAAACATAAAAATGGCTATAACTGTGCAACCATTTGTCCTATCAACATGAAAGTCGGTGTGTGCAGTCTTGGTCCGAAGTGCCACAAGTGTCTATAAGGACATTTGCATATCTCAAAACACATGGCTGCTATTGGCCAATGAATTTTGAGCACCTGTTAGACGGAGGCAGATCAGAACAAAAACTCGGTGGGCCTGTTCGACCCCAAAGGTCTGAGAGAAATTGAAAAGAAATCTGCTACTGGGGCCGATATCGCATTTTTCAAGAGTGTAAACATTTGTATGTCAAACATTTGTATTTTTTCTCACATACGCCTGATATTCATATCATACGATAGACCTCCTAATTCTGGACAACTTTGCCTCTAGAACCATCGCTGTCAATCAAATCAATTGTTAAATAATTAAGAAGATGTAAAAAAAAAAAACTACTTTTGTGAACCAGTCCTAGGCTTTTTGCTGGAAAAAAACACTGCAGATTCTATGGACTCTCTTGGCCAATAATTATCAAAAATTGTTGAAATTTACCCTTTGAGAAGTTATACAGGGTTGTTTAGAAAAGTGGCCTGTCCAAATTTACCCCAAATCCTATAAAGCCGAAAAGAAAACTCAAAACTTCACAAAACCTGCTGAGCACACGCAACAGGTGATTCTAAACAAGCATGCAAAGTTTTAAGGAGATCGGACCACAACTGCCGCTATAACTTAAACGTTAAAAAACATATTTCTATGGTACCATAAAAAATGCTTTTTTAATCATTAATTTAGGTGGGTACAGCCTTGCTAAATAATTTGTAACATCTTTTTCCTGATATGCTTAAATGCCTTAAGTGCTTGAACCCCGATAACCGCTGCTTTTTTAATGTTGTTTGTTTATTAACGCTCTTTAAAATATCTTCTGTGTTCTGTAGAAAGACACACATACAGATTAGGGACAACATGACGGTGAGTAAATGATGACAGAATTTGTATTTTTTGGTAAACTATCTCTTTAATAACGAAGGATTACAATGTTTAATTGCAGGTTTAACATCAATTTATTCTTTTCATTCAAATACAATTACTGACTTTCAAAAGTTATGTACAAATTAAAAGTAGAATGCCGTCATCTTAAAAGCCTGTGAGGAATGATGCATGTTACTAAAAACCTAAAAGTTTATAGTGCAACACATTAGTAGTAAAGAATGCAATAAAAGGCCTGACTAATCCAGTTGAGTCATCAGATCGCCCTTCATTGGCTGATTCATTCGGGTTGTCCCGCCCACACCTTTGGAATGTGGGGGGTTTTGGATTATCAGAATTTGTTAGGGTGAAAGTGAGGTGAACAATAAAACAGAAAAGGAAAAAGATGATCATCAGAGAAGTTTGATGTGGAACATATGTGACTTTGCAGAGGGATCTGTTCTAAAAACACTGGTCCAAAAAGAAAGGAAGTGAAGATTAAATTCTTGCTTGACCCTATTTGACTTTGTTCTTTCACACAGATTGCTCTGGTGAGATTTCATCAGGGTTGTGGCCTTTTAAACTGTGACAGACTGACTTTTGCCCCTTGGGAATCCCCTCAGCTGTGAATAGAGGTAAGGCCCACAAGATGGCAGCAATACTGTGATCATCTTCTTTCCACTACATACAGCACTAATTTCCCAGACTTCTTTAACCCTCTAAGCAACATTGTCATTTATAAATTAAAGCAAAACAATTGAATTAAAAACAATAATGCAAATACAATTTTATTTTAGTAGTGTGATTTGACACCATCTTCAACCAATAAAATTCTAATTTATTTGCCATGTGCTTCAAGGAAAAGATGCAAATATCAGCGCATGTTTGGGTACTCAGCATGCTGAATTTATTTTAGACTAGACTAAACTAGAATAGAATAGAACAGAACAGATATAATATAATTGTAAATATAATAAAAATATAATTGTACATCCCAATGTTCATTTTAAAGCTTTTCCTTTCATTTTTAATAATATTTTGTAATAACACAAACTTAAAGACCAAAAAATCTATATGTCATAGATAAATTATTGGATTTGTAACAATTGAAAAATTAGATTAAGTGCATTAAATGTCTTAAAACACTGCGTTTCACTACTTTCCAAACTTCATTAAACATTTATTTAAATGTGTGCATTTAAATGTGTTTTACAATTTTAAACAAGTTATAAATGTGACGGTGAAATGAACGAGATGGAAGCAACTGCAGGTGAACACAACGATTTATTAAAGACAATGGTGAACACAGACTCCGTGGTGAATGAAGGGATCTCTCGGCTGGGTGGCGCAGGGGCTAGATGGCAGATGGTGACGTGGTGAAAACTCCCGTGACGAAATACACAATCCAACAGCGATCAACGACGAAATACACAATCCAACAGGGAGACACGACGACAACCAACGACACAGTCCAGCATCCGGTGCAACTATCAGACGGGGAAGAAGACAATGAGGTGAGTATATGTAGCTGACGGGAATGAGAGACACCTGGTGCGGGGACTGATTGGCAGCTGACGCAAACGAGCATGACGTAACCACAGGACACCAAATCACGAGACCTGAGAACACAGCCGATCCATGCACCGTGACAGTACCCCTTCTCCTAGGAACGTCCCCTGACGTTCCCAGCCTCCTGTACCTGTTGATTGAAATCATCAATAAGAGAGTGATCCAGAATGTCTCTGGCAGGTACCCAACTTCTCTCCTCCGGACCGTAACCTTCCCAGTCCACCAAGTACTGGAATCCGCGTCCCCTCCGCCTAGAGTCCAGAATACGGTTGACCGAATAGGTTGGTTCCCCGTCTACGAGCCGCGGCGGTGGGGGAACCGGGACAGGCGGATTAATACGAGCAAAAAACACAGGTTTGATTTTTGACACATGGAACACGGGATGAATCCTCCTGTACGCTGGAGGGAGATTAAGGCGGACTGCCACCGGACTAATGATCTTGGTGACAGAAAACGGGCCAATGAATTTGGGAGCAAGTTTATTCGAAACGGATCGGAGAGGAATGTTCTTAGTAGAAAGCCACACTTTGGAACCGACGACGTATACGGGAGGCCTCGACCGGTGGCGATCGGCTTTGGCCTTGGTGCGCGCTCCCACCTGGACCAGAGTCTCACGGGCTCTGGACCATGTGCGACGGCACCTCTGGACAAAGGCGTGAGCAGAGGGGACCGCGACTTCGGCTTCCAGACTAGGAAAAACAGGTGGCTGGTAACCTATACTACATTCAAATGGGGAAAGGCCCGTGGCCGATACTGGTAAGGAATTGTGTGCGTACTCCACCATCGACAGCTGCTGACTCCAGGAGGAAGGATTTCGAGCGACCGTACATCGCAGTGTTCTCTCCAAATCTTGGTTGGCTCTCTCAGTTTGCCCATTGCTTTGAGGATGGAACCCCGAGGAGAGACTAACAGTGGCCCCCAGAAGTCTACAAAATTCTCGCCAAAATTTGGACACAAATTGGGGTCCTCTGTCAGAGACCACGTCTGTCGGGAGGCCATGTAACCGAAAGACGTGATCAATGACCACTACCGCTGTCTCCTTGGCTGAAGGTAATTTGGGCAAGGGGATGAAATGAACCGCCTTCGAGAACCGGTCCACCACGGTCAAAACTACCGTGTTACCCTGAGAGGGTGGGAGGGCGGTAACAAAATCTAGCGCAATGTGGGACCAGGGTCTCGAAGGGATTGGCAGCGGTTGTAAGAGCCCATCTGGGGGTCTGTTAGAAGTCTTACCAATGGCACAGACTGAGCAAGCCAAAACAAAACTGCGAACATCACGAGCCATGAGTGGCCACCAAAATCTTTGCTTGACCAAATGTAAGGTGCGACTTACCCCTGGATGACATGCTACACTGGAACAATGACCCCACTGGATAACTTCGGACCGAAGACCTTCTGGCACAAACAAACGGTTAGGTGGGCAACCGGCCGGAGGCGTTACCCCATGTAAGGCTGTTTTCACCTTCGATTCGACCTCCCAACTGAGGGTAGAGACAATAAGTGTCTCGGGAAAAATACCCTCGGGAGTGGACGGGCGATCGGAACGGTCAAAAATTCGAGATAAAGAATCGGGTTTGACATTCTTGGAACCCGGGCGGTACGAGAGAGTAAAATCAAAACGTCCGAAAAAAAGTGCCCACCTAGCCTGCCTCGAGTTCAGTCTTTTAGCGGTTCTGATGTATTCTAGGTTCTTATGATCGGTCCAAACCATAAAGGGTACCCCCGATCCCTCTAACCAGTGGCGCCACTCCTCCAGTGCTAGCTTGACTGCCAACAGCTCTCTGTTACCAATATCGTAATTAGACTCTGCTGACGACAAACGATGGGAGAAAAACGCGCAGGGATGCATCTTGTCGTCCGAGGGTGAGCGCTGGGACAGCACCGCACCTACCCCCACCTCTGACGCGTCGACCTCTACCACGAACTGACGTGACGGATCAGGGGTAACAAGGATGGGGGCCGAAACAAAGCGGCGTTTGAGGTTGGCAAACGCAGCTTCAGCTGCGTCTGACCACCTGAACGCCGTTCTGGGAGAGGTCAAGGCCGTCAGAGGCGCGGCTAGTTGGCTGTAATTGCGAATAAAACGCCGGTAAAAATTGGCGAACCCCAGAAACCTCTGTAGGGCCTTACGGGAATCTGGACTTGGCCAATCCACCACAGCCTTGATCTTCTCGGGATCCATGCGCATGCCCTCGGCCGACACAATGTACCCTAGAAAAGGAACAGACTGTGCATGAAAGTCGCATTTCTCCGCCTTGACAAAAAGCCCATTCTCTAGCAGCCTCTGAAGCACTCGTCTGACGTGTTGAACATGTTCCTGGAGAGAAGAAGAAAAAATCAATATGTCGTCCAGGTAAACATATATGAATTGATCGACCATATCTCTCAACACATCATTAACGAGTGCCTGAAAGACCCCTGGGGAGTTGGACAAGCCGAAGGGCATGACCAAGTACTCAAAGTGCCCCCTGGGGGTATTAAAGGCGGTCTTCCATTCATCTCCCCTCCTGATGCGAACCAAATGATAAGCGTTACGTAAGTCCAATTTCGTGAAGACCGATGCTCCCTGCAACCTCTCGAAGGCTGAAGATATCAACGGCAAGGGATAGGTGTTCTTTACCGTGATATTATTCAGCCCTCGGTAATCAATACAAGGTCGCAGGGATCCATCCTTCTTCCCCACAAAAAAGAACCCCGCCCCCGCTGGAGAAGAGGAGGGTCGAATGAACCCGGCTGCTAGAGAATCAGAAATATATTTCTCCATAGCCTCTCTCTCAGGAATAGAAAGTGAGTATAACTTGCCCTTAGGCGGAGACGTACCTGGCAGTAATTCTATAGCACAGTCATAGGGACGATGAGGAGGGAGAGAAGCAGCCCGAGACTTACTGAACACTTCCTTCAGGTCGAGGTACTCCGCCGGCACGTTACACAGATCCGCCGCCTTCTCCTGCAACACAGACTCAGATACAGACGGACAGGCAGACACAAGACAAGACTCATGACACTTAACGCTCCACTCAGACACCGCTCTTAGCTGCCAATCAATCCGGGGGTTGTGTTTAATGAGCCAGGGGTGTCCTAAAACAACGGGTGCGTGAGGTGAGTCCAGGATGTAGAAGGAGATGCTCTCACGGTGGTTGCCAGATACCGTGAGAGTGATGGGTTCCGTGATGGTGGTGATGGTGGGAAGCGTCTGACCATTGAGTGCGTGGACTGCAATAGAACTGGTGAGGGGGAGGAGGGGAACATGATTATGATGAGCAAACGAAAAATCCATGAAGTTACCTTCAGCCCCAGAATCCACGAGTGCAGTGCAGTGCAGGTCCAGACGTTGCCATCTAAGCCTGACCGGGAGGAGCGTGGAGGTCGATCTGGACGAGGACTTGGTAGCGGAGATCCCACCCGACAGTAGCCCCATCTTTACTGCCGGGCTGGCCCTTTTACCGGGCAGCTAAAGGCGAAATGCCCCGCCGCCCCGCAGTACAGGCAGAGGCCGTGAGATCTCCGCCTCTCCCTCTCCTCCCGAGTCAACCGAGCTCGACCCACCTGCATGGGCTCGTGATCTTGGAATGGACCGACCGCGTCGTTGCCGCTGGCTCGAGCTGGAGGTCCCTCCCCAGGGGGAAGCCGAGCGGGTAAACACCGCCGCTCGGCTCGGGAGAGTCGAGCGTCTACCCGCAGTGCCAGATCGATGAGGCCGTTGAGATCTGCGGGCAGCTCCAGGGCGTAGATCTCACGTTGGACGCGGTCAGCCAGCCCATGCAGGAACATGTCCCACTGCGCCTCCTCGTTCCATCGGCACTCCGCCGCCAGGGTGCGAAACTCTATAGAAAAGTCTGAGACGGATCTCTCCCCCTGTCTGAGATCCGTCAATCGCCGCGCGGCCTCCCTCCCAGTGGCCGCGCGGTCAAACACCCGCTTCATCTCGGCGGCGAGCGCCAAGAACGAGGCGCAACACGGATCTTGGTTCTCCCATACCGCCGTCCCCCACAATGCCGCCTTCCCCGTTAACAGGGTGAGCGCGAACGCCACCTTGCTCTCCTCACTAGAAAACGTGCGTGGTTGCAACGTGAAATGCATGGAGCATCTAGTGAGGAAAGCCCGGCAAAAGTTCGGCTCACCGCTGTACAGCTCCGGTGGGGGAAGGCGGGGCTCGGACGCCTGAGCCGCTCCGGATGGTTCAGGAAGGGTGGGCGGCATGGGTGGTGGGGTTGGCGCAGTGGGGAGTTGCCAGTGTTGCATCCGCTGGGTGAGCTCGGACACCTGCGCCACAAGAGCTCGGATCGCTGTTCCCGTATCCGCCGAGCTCTTCTCCTGGGATTCCAGCCGAGAGACGCAGGAACGTAAAACCTCCTCGGCCGTGGGTGGGGTGGAGCCTGCTGCTTCCATGAGTGGTCTGATAGTTCTGTGACGGTGAAATGAACGAGATGGAAGCAACTGCAGGTGAACACAACGATTTATTAAAGACAATGGTGAACACAAACTCCGTGGTGAATGAAGGGATCTCTCGGCTGGGTGGCGCAGGGGCTAGATGGCAGATGGTGACGTGGTGAAAACTCCCGTGACGAAATACACAATCCAACAGCGATCAACGACGAAATACACAATCCAACAGGGAGACACGACGACAACCAACGACACAGTCCAGCATCCGGTGCAACTATCAGACGGGGAAGAAGACAATGAGGTGAGTATATGTAGCTGACGGGAATGAGAGACACCTGGTGCGGGGACTGATTGGCAGCTGACGCAAACGAGCATGACGTAACCACAGGACACCAAATCACGAGACCTGAGAACACAGCCGATCCATGCACCGTGACAATAAATGACTACAACCTAAAAGCCTAAAACCTAAAAGCTGTGATTTAGAAAACAAATTTAATTTTTTTCCCCATAGTTCTATAGCAGATTGAACTCAGCAATTCCTGTCACTGTAGGGAATTCAGTTTGTTTGTGTGACATAAAACTGCTTTATGTAAAGCACTCCGGGGTGTTATGAACAGCGCAGCATAATGAAGTACATTAATACAGTCTTATACGTTAGTTATTACAGTCAGTGATTTTTATCTTGTAATTCCAGACAGAGTATAACAACAGTGGGTTTTTTTTCACTGATATTATCTAGACCTAGATCATAATGTTGAATGAACCAGGTCATTATGTTAAGAAGCGGAGTCTTTCCTTCACTGAGGGTCTGTAACAAAGAAGCTCTTGTGTAAGCACTGGTCCTTAAAACAAGGGAACTCTGAGTCATCCTCTTGTAAGTGACTGTAATGGGGTGAAATGTCTTCTCCATGCACAATCTGCAGCTGAAGAACACTTCAGCACATTGTTAATCTTTATAGAGGGCACCTGTCCTTTGGTCTCCTCAGTACTTGAGGTACATTGATGGAATCTACTCTGTTTTAGTAAGATATTACTAATCATATCCCCTATAACTTAGAAGATTAAGATTTTTATTGACTTCTGTAACATTTTTCCAGATCTTTTCATTCTTTTATTCAGGTAAAATATCTTCTCAGGCTTTTTTAAAGACTTGCCGAGAAATACGAAGCTTGCACATGGATCATATTGCATTTCCATTGCTCTTAAAGGTATACTTCACCAAAACATAATTTGCTTATCCTCATGTTGTTCCAAACTTGTATGCATTTTTATCTTATAACATTTTCAACAGCTTTGTTAGACTCCAGAGTCAATGTAACTCATCCTGTGATCAGCATGAACTCATCAAACTCGTAATTTTAGGTTTCCTTTGAAAATAAATGGTGCATGTAATGGTAGAGATGATTTGCTAATCTTTTATTTCTTGATTTTTCAAATTCAAGGCAATTCTGCGTGTGTATGGGGTCGGTAAGGCATTTGATTCCCTGCTGTCTGTTAGTGTGAGTACATGAGCACAGCATGATGGAGTTTGTACCGTTGATTATGTATGGTAACCCCTGTTCCCTGATGGAGGTAGTGGAGATTGTGTCAAAGTTCCAACACTAGGGGTCACACTTGGGACCCCAGACACCTCTGAGATCATTGGAAAAAAAAGCCAATGAATTTGGTGAGCAAAATTTGCTTAGCTTGCCATGCCCCAGATATACAGGTATAAATAGGCCAGCGTGGCATTTACTCACTCATTTTGTTCTGAGTCGTCGAGAAAGCATCTCAACTCACTTAGTGGCAGTTTAGAGTTGTGGCATAAGGGACATAACATCTCTATTCCCTCCATCAGGGAATGAGGGTTACCATTCCTAACTAAAACATTCCCTTTCAGACTGTCAATTCGATGTTGTGTCAAAATTCCAACACTAGGGGGCACTATACGAAGCACCACAACTGACTGAACTGCGTTACGAGTCCACAGTGATGCAGATGCTGACAAGACCAGCATGTCACAAACAAATTCACCTCTTCTTCTTGTACCCTTCCAATGCCCAGGAAGTATGACGAAGCAGCAACACCACTGGTTGAGTGTGCTCTCACTCCCAAGGGGTATGGTAAGCCCCTGGGGCCTGATAAGCCATGAGAATTGCATCCAAAATTCAAGAGGAGATTCTCTGTTTGGAGACAGCCTTCCCCTACTGCTGTCCTCTAAATTAGACAAGGAGTTGTTTAGATTATCTGAAACTCTGTGTGCGATCCCAATAGATGTGCAGGGCATGTACCGGGCACAACAGAGACAAGTCTGGGTCTCCCTCATCAGGAGGGATAGCTTGCAGGGTCACCACTTTGTCTCTAAAGGGAGTAGTTGGAACCTTGGGAACATATCCAGGCCAGGATCTCAGGACATTGTGAGAGGCTGCCGGCCCGAATTCTAGTCACGTTTCGTTGACAGAGAGGGCTTTCAGAATCCCCACCCTCCTGATAGAAGAAGCACTGTTAGGAAGACCATCTTCATAGAGAGGGCACTAAGCTAAACTGACTTAAGTGGCTCAAAGTGACTTAAGTGATTCAACCTCCCCACACCTCTCAGGAATCTAATAATCAGATTGTCCTTCTCCACTGATCTGCCACCCACAGTGTCATGGTCGCTGCTATAGTGGCTACGTACACCTTGAGTGTAGATGCAGATAGGTGCCTGTGTAGGTCCCTTTGGAGGAAGAATAGCACTGACCCAATACCACATCTCCATGAGTCCTCCCCCTGGGAATAACACCAATTAAAGAAAATGTGGTAGTACAGGTCGCATAGCCACTTTGTAGAGCAGGGGTGCCCAAACTTTGTCCTGGAGGGCCGATGTCCCGCAGTATTTAGCTCCAACTTGCCTCAACACACCTGCCTGTAAGTTTCTAGTATGCCTAGTAAGAGCTTAATTAGCTGGTTCAGGTGTGATTGATTGAGGTTGGAGCTAAACTCTGCAGGACGGTGGCCTTCCAGGTCCGAGTTTGGGCACCCCTGTTGTAGAGGGTATTGGTATTCACCACTGTGGGTGAAAACCCTCTGAATTCCTCCATGTCCTCTCCAGGGACCAGACATGGAAGTTCCAGAGGTATGGGCGCAGGTGCCAGATTGTGCCTTGCCTCTGAGAAAGAAGGTCCATCCTCAGGGAAATCCACAAGGGAGGAGCTGATGCCATAAGCATGAGCTCCGAGAACTGGGTCTTGTTGGGCCAATATGGTGCCACCATCAGAACCTGTTCCATATCCTCCCTGATTTTGCACAGAGTCTCACTAAGGGAATGCATACTTGCGTAGGTCCCTGGGGCAGCTGTGCGCCAGTGTGTACCAAGAGGGGCCTCAGTTAGGAAATACCACAGTGAGCAGTGGGAGGATTCTTGCAAGGCAAACAGATCTATCTGTGCCTGGCTGAATCGGCTCCAAATTAGCTGTACTGTCTGGGGATGGAGTGCCCTCTCGTCCTGGAGCACAACCTGTTGTGAGAGCAAATCCGCTGCGTGATTGAGGTTACCTGGAATGTGAGCATCCCTGGTGGCTCCAAGGATGAAGGTGGGCAAGTTGTGACATACGACAGGAGCAAACACCGCTCTAGTGGTTAATATAAGCTACTGTCACTGTGTTGTCCATCTCGACTACACAGCGTCATGTGCTTGCCTTGAATCAATGGTTGAAACCTCCTCAAGGCCAGAAGCACAGCCAAGCACCCCAGCCTGGCTTGGAGGCACCCGTTGTCACATCAATGTGTCTAGACACTTGTTCTAAGGGCACTCCTGCACATAGCAGCACAAGGTCCTTCCAAGGGCTGAATGCATGGTGAAACTCTGATTTGATGGCCACACGGTACATGCCATGGCTGAGGATGCCATATACCTCAGGAGCCTCTGAAATTATTTGAGAAGGACCGTTGTTTTGTACTTGAAGCTAGCAATTCAGCACTGAATGAGTATGATCCTCCAAGAGGCATGATCGCTGCTGACGACCGATTCCAGTTCTACACCAAGAAAAGAGATGCTCTGCACAAGGGAGAGCTTGCTCTTTTCCCATTTGCCCCAAAGTTCCAGCTTGGCCAGATGCTTGAGCACAAGGTCCCTGTGTGCGTATACCAACTCTCAAAAGTGAGCTAGAATTAACAGTTGTGGAGGTAGTTGAGAATGAGGATACCCACTTCGTTCAAGAGGGCAAGGGCAGCCTCTGCGACTTTGGTGAAGATGCAAGGAGACCAGGTGGCCAAAGAAACAGCCTGTGCCTCGGAAGGATTGAGACATGGAAGTACGCATCTTTCAGGTTAATAGCTGCAAACCAGTCCTGGTCCCTGACACATGTCAGCATGTGTTTCAAGGTGACCATTCCGAACAGGAGCCTTTGAAGGGCCCTGTTCAGTACCCTTAAATCCAGGATCAATCTGAGCCCCCTACTCTTCTTGGGTACAGTGAAGTAAGGGCTGTAAAACTCTTTCTTCATCTCGGCTGGGGCGATCTTCGCTCAAAGGACAGGAACATTCTCTGTGTGTGAAGAAGGGAGAGACTGTTGCCCATGGCGTAGATCCAACAACGAGGAGTAAAAGAGGTGAATGAAGTGCTGCTTCTCAGAGAGAGATGCTGCATCTGCTCCAAAAAACAGAACCTACAGAACAGGCCTATTATACCTGGATATCTGGGGCATGGCCAGCAATGCAAATTTTGCTTACCAATTTCATTGGCCTTTTCTCAGTGTCAGAGGTGTCTGAGCTCCCAAGTGCAACCCCCAGTGTGTGAACTTCAACACAATGGCAAAGTGACTGACTGAAAGGGAACAGTTTCACTTCCATGCACCTGCATTGTAACACACCTGTTTTATCAAACTGACTTCATATGCATGGATACGGAGATCTGCATAGACAGGAATATGTATATGTTATTGTCTGTATCTGCTTTTATATCCTTTTGTTCAGCCCTCTCAGTTGGCATTGCAGGCTTATTCACGTCAGTGTGGATGAAGTTTTAACAAGGCCAGAGATGAGTCAGGCCAGAAAACTTTATGAGAGACAGTAAAATAAAATGTGCTTAGAGCAAAATGGAAAATGATTTCGCATCCAAGAGAAACATAACTACAGCACAAAAGCTGTCAGCTGTCAGGATGGCAAACAGGGACCTTCATTTTGACAGTAGCTTAAATAAATACTGTTAAAGTTTTGTCAATCTTGTGCAGATTCAACTGTCGTCCTCCAGGAAAATATCCTGATTTTGAGCCAAGTCTGATGGCTCGATTATAGGAGAGTAACAATCACATTATAGCAGAGCCGAGTGATGGAAATCTCTGGATATGGAGGCCAACAGTCTGATCATTACCACATGTTTGACTGTGAATCACATTGATGGTCTAATTAATAAATTATGTTCGGATTCAATTTCTGCGGCTTGAGAATTTGGACCAGTTTGCCTGTTTAGAATATAAATATAGCCATTTTTAGCATTAATATAGTCTAATTAGTATAATAATATGTGTGCCAATATATTGTTCATGTCCAGATTTATCTTTTGCTGAAGGCTAGTATGAAATAGTAGAAATAAAGTAAAAAATAAATGTACAAAAGCTTTTAAATAATATTAAAAGCAGTCTTATTTCTCCTATAATGAATATCATACAACACGCTTCCATCCTTGACGCTTCCAAAAAGCAGAATCAAAGCAACAAATAGTGCTGTTTCATTCCTGAATGAATCAGTTTTGAATGAATTGGCTGAGTAAATGATTCAGTGATTGACTCATAAAGTCACTTGCTTGATGTATATGACAAATACTTATAATAAATGTGTCAAAGTTAATTTACTAAAAGTAACTATGTAGTAAAATTATAGATGCATACACTGTCAAAATTATTGACATAACTCAAATGAGAAAGATCCATAACCTAAATATTTACAGTGAAAACATATTCACCAATATAATACACAGGACGCTGCCTGAAAGTAGACAGATTGTCTCTTTTTCTGTCTAAAGGCCCACAGATAAAAGTAAAGTAAGCTATATGATTGGGTTAATATGGAACAATGAGTTATGTGGGACGTATTATAGAATATGCTATATTATAGGAAGTTTATGTTAACATTGCCATATTGGGTTGTAAAGCAGTGTGAAAAATGTATGAATAGTTGGGTTGTCGTCATCACGTGTTTATTGCCCTTATGTCACTGATGAAAACGACACATTCAACTTGTAAGCATCCCGAGAAAGAAGAACCCCATGGGCAATGACAAAACGTTATTATTCAGGCCATAATTCTGTCTCATTGTTCTAAACCATTATCTGATAATGTTTGTGATGTTTCAGTCAATAAAATGTGTTCTGAAATAGTAAAACTGCATTTTAAATTTTTCAGTTTCAATGCTTTAAAAAGGGAACAGGTGTTTCAAATGAAAGATTTTTCAGGTCAAAGTTCAGAGTAAGACGAGACTGCACAAGGTGGAAAGGTGAAGTTTCCTTCTTTCCTTCTTTGACTTGATGCTCTGCTGTTTTTGTGGACATCGCTGACATGCACCTCCTGTTGAGAAAACAGATAAAAGAGTGGTTTAACAAATGGTAAGAAGTCAACAAAAGACGTCACTTTTATCGTTAATCATACAGGAGTCTATGGATTTAAAAGTGTGACATTTGTCACATATTAAAATGTGTACAGAAATATAATATAAAGAATTTCAAATAGAAGATCCAGAAAAGATCCAGGTGCTTAGCTGAAGACAGTGTTTGATTTCTTTTGAATATGAAATGTAAAAATTAGAGACAGGAGTCACTAACCTTTACAGTTGTGCTCCCAACTGCTCTTCAAAGTGTGCTGGAAACTTGCTGAGATTTTTTTTCTCACACATTTTTTTTTTACGTGGACAGGGCTGAACCACATCATCCTGTTGAAAAAACATCATCATGAAATGCACATGCAGGTTTAATGAGAGTTTTAGTCAAATTCTAAAGGTGTACGGCTACATATTTTAAAATATAAAGATTTTTTTTTGTTAAATAAATAAATAGATAGGGGGGATTTACCAAATCTCCAGTGGTCCATGGGCACAGCCTCTTCAGAGTGGATCTTGGAGAGGCTGTGGGGTCTTTTCTAACACACTGTTTTTTACGTGGAGGAGGCTGAATCATGCCTGCACTGTCCTGTTGAAAAAACAGACATCATCATGTAATGCACAAGCAGGTTGAGAGTTTATTAGACAAAATCTAAAGACATACCACTTTTTCAGAAATATAAAACAAGGATTTAAAATATATAAATTATGTTATACATAACATATGTATTATACAGGATATTACATTTTCTGAATAAATCTAAAAAGTTAAAGTAAGTGATAAAAAGGACTTACTGAAGCTTCATTGCTCCATGGGAATAACCTCTTCCAAGGTGACCCCTGTGGGGGTGTGGTAAGTCTGTGTGCTCCCTCAAAGGACTTGATGGGTGCAGCTGATTCCTTATGGGACCTGGCTGGAACAGGTTGTTCTTTGGGGGACACAGTGGACAAAGGTGTTCCCTCAGAGGATTCAGCGGGCACAGGTGTTTCCTTGGGGGATGCACCAGACATAGGCACTCCCTCAGTGGACCTGGCCACTACAGGAGTTTCCACAGGGGATGCAACAGGCGCAGGTTCTCCGTCGGGAGACCTGGCCAAAAGAGGTGCTCCCTCCTCATTGGACGCAGCGGGTACAGGTACTCCCCCAGGGGACCTGGCCAGACAAGGTTCTCCCTTAGGGGAGGTGGTAAGTACAGCTGCTTCCTCAGGGTTCGCAGCAGGCACAGGTGCCTTCACAGGTGACCTGGCTGGAACAGGTGCCTCCTTGGAGGACCTGGGTGGAAGAGGTGCTCTCTCAGAGGACACAGCAGGCACAGTTTCTCCCTCAAGGGACACACCAGGCAGAGGAGCTTCTTCAGGAGTCCTGGCCAGAACAGGTCCTTCCTTGGAGGATGCTGCCGGCACAGGTGCTCCTTCAGAGGACCTGGGTGGAAGAGGTGCTCCCTCAGGGGACGCAGCGGGCACAGGGACTCCCTCAGGGGACGCACCAGGCATAGGTGTTTCCTCAGGAGCCCTGGCCAGAACAGGTTCCTCCTTGGAGGATGGAGCAGGCACAGCTACTTGCTCAGGGAATGTGGCGGGAACAGGTGCTTCTTCTGGGGCCCTGGAAGATGTAGGTGTTCCCATGGGTTGCCTTAGAGGCAAAGGCGTTAAGATGACTTTTCTTGTCACATATTGCCTCATATTTTCTGGGATGCTCAGTTTTCTCCTCAGTTGGGGCCTGGCAGGCAGGGGTACTCCCTGTTGGGACCCACTGGCAGCAGTTGGTCCTTGCAGCATCCTGGCCACAACAGGTGGCTCATCGGGGGACGCAGCAGGCACAGGTGCTTGCTTAGGGAATGCTGGTGGTGTAGGTCGTCCCATGGGTTGCCTTAGTGGCAAAGGTGTTAGGATGACATTCCTTGCCAGATACTCCCTCATATTTTCAGGGATCCTCAGTTTTTGCCTCAGTGGAGGCCTAGATGCCAGAGGTGCTCCCTGTTGGGACCCATCAGGAACAGCTGCTCCTTGCAGCGTCCTGGAAAGCACAGGCACTTCCCGCTGAGACGCTTCAAGGACAGTAGGTCCTTTTAGGGTGCTGGAAGGCACAGGCACTTCCTGCTGGGATCCCTCAGGAACAACTCGTCCTTTTAGGACCCTGGAAGGCACAGACACTTCCTGTTGGGACCCGTCGGGAACAGTTGGTCCTTTTAGGATCCTGGAATGCACAGGCACTTCCTGTTTGGAGCTGGCTGGAACAGGTGCTCCTTGTGGGGCCTCTATTTCCCACCACTGGCCTGAAGGGAGGTCCCCAGACTCACCCTTCTTAAATGAGGAGCGTAAGAGGTCTTCGACCTCCATTACGGCCCACCACCGGCCTGCAAGGAGGGCTGCGATGAGCTCCTCATGCTCATCAAAGGGGATGAATGGTTCGATGGACATGGTTGACATGTTCATGTTTTTTTGGATAAGTATCTTTGATGGAGGTAAGATAGGTTATCCAAAAAGTGTATAACTGCAAAAGGTCTTTGAAACAATTAACTGTATCTGTTAAACACTGTAAGACAAAGAGAAAGAAGAGATTAGTTAAGTAAACAAATAAGAGCCATTTGCCTTAGTTTTCACAAATTAAATTTTTTAGGCCATATTCAGTAGTGGTTCATCAGAGGAAACAACAAAGATGGATGAGAGTCTTCTCATAAATATATTCAAAATGTACTCAGCAGCACATCAGATTAACCCGTGTTGTAGTAAATGTACCAATGAATCTGCATAACAGAGATGCAAATATAGTGATGCATATAATGTAAAAATACATTATTTTTCTTATATACGCTGTTGTCTACAGGCACAATTTAATTATTTTTGTTTATTATTATCATCTTACATATACTAAAGTAAGTAAAACTAGTGCACAATTAGACATTCGTAGATTTACAAAATAGGCATCGACTACTGACAAATTGTGCTGATGATCGGAGAGATTATAACGCATCATTAATTATATGGATATTATATTTTAACGTATCAGAATATCAGCATCGGAGCAAAATTATTTATGTATTAGTCTCTCCGACAAATTCCTCACGGACCTTTACTGTTTAGTATGCTTTTCATTGTACAGCACATATTTATATGATACATATATCGAGACAATAATATTCCCCTGCTAAAAATATTAAAAACACTGATGAGTTGAAAAATCCCCAAATTCAAGGTGAAGAGTGTACTCACAATCACTCGCCAACTCGCTACAAATTGGAATCTACTCTGCACTCAGATTTACACTCACCGAACGTTCCAAACCTTCTAAACAATGTCGCGTCATAACGGCCAAGATTCTGACCTATCACACCACGTGGGATGTGTGTCCTGAGCAGTTTCATTCATCAAAATTGAATACACCTTTAAGTATATATATATATAAATAAATGA
Source organism: Cirrhinus mrigala (assembly GCA_036247105.1). NCBI lineage: Eukaryota > Metazoa > Chordata > Actinopteri > Cypriniformes > Cyprinidae > Cirrhinus > Cirrhinus mrigala. The sequence continues at coordinate 19,634,057 of CM070012.1, read as the reverse complement.
ATGAATGAATGAATGAATGAATGAATAAAAAAAACAGCGCTTTTATCGATCGATTAACATTTGCATGAACAGTAAAGAAACAGTATCCCAGAAAATGTACAAGAAACAAAAAACTTTTTAAGCAAAAATAGCCAATCTTGAAAAAAAAAGTTTTAAGTCTCATGGAAATAAAATTATTATTAAAAAAAATCATTTACGAAAAATTGCCAACAATGAACTTTTTCTACATGTTACATTGTTTTGACAGGAGGTGGCGACAATGACCGTCTTTACAAGTGAGCCATTTGAATCCTTCAACCGATTCTTTGAAGAAAAAAAAAAAATCACTCAATCAATCGCTAAGCCAGTTGGTTAAAAATACTAAATTGTTTAGGAAACAACATTTATTCTAAACTATCAGGCTATTTGGTTACTGAATTGTCAATACAATACAGTATGTGGGCCATTCCACCGAATGGGTGCCATTTCTGTCTCCAGCACATATTATGTACAAATATGCATTAGAATTAACTATAAAATACATTTTATTATTAAGCAACGTGTCCTGCACATTAATGGTACCCATTCGAAAATTCTTTTTTTGCAACTCAATGCAAACTGGAGTTAAACAAAACACAGAATTTAACCTCCAGATTGTGTAAAAAGTAAGTCTTACGTACATAATATTGATCAATTCTTTTTTACCTGTCAGAAATGTTCATATCTAATTCCTATATCTTTTATAAGCTTTAGTATATCAGTTGTCAATGAGGCATAAATTGTGCAAAATGTACGAACATAGCTGATTTGAGCTGATTTAATACATAGCCTACAACCACTGAATATTTTCAAAGTCTTGAGAACAGACATGATTAATCCATAAGTGAATTATTTATGAGCCAGAGTTTTGGTTTTGAATCATAACTACCATTCAAACAGAACTGTTGGTTCATTATGTGAGTTTACATGACGACATTTACCCAAACACACTTGAGTCAGACAGGCTTTACATATGGAACTTATCAGTGCCTTGAAGTGTGATTTCAACTGTTGATCACAGCACCTCCTTGAGAACTCGATGTTGGCACTGTAACATTTCCCCTAGCCTTGTTGTATCTAACTAAGAATTTAAATGGTTCTTTTTATTCATCTCACATGTTCAGAATGAAAAAAATATTCCTTCCAGCTTACTCAAGGTTGCAGCACAATCTTCGCTTCTCTACTGGAAACCTAAGGACATTCTTATGAGGACACATCAGCTCAGGGTTATTGTACATGTGGCAGAGAATAAAATCAAGTATACTAAAGCTACATCAGTCTGGAAAGTGCACATCATAGTCTTAAAATCTCCACAATGATTGCACACTGCAGTATACTGCTGTTCCTGCTCGCTATTCCATGTCAATTATCCATGTCTTCACACTATTTTTTCCATCGTTTATATAAATGAAGCTGATATTAAACACTCTTTTGAATATGTTCCAGGAAAACTAAAAATAGCCAGTTCTCCGTCCTCTTTTACTGTTAATCAGGATGCATATTGCAGCTGCTGCTGTGGAAACTATAGTTATAATAGTAGAAAAAATAAATAGTTTGGGGGAAGTTTATGGGAAATGTTTCATCGGAGCCAGAATAACAGGTGTAGGGATTTCACACAGTAGCTTTGATGGGGCTGTTGATTCCGTCCATCAGGAATAGAAAGCTTTAAAATGTAAGATCATCCAATAGCTGTGAACAGCTGTGAAGTGAAATGCTGTGAGATATTGCAAAAGAGATGGTGATAAATTTTTGTTCAGGTAATACAATGCAATATTTACTGCCTGAAAAACAATAACAAGGCAATTAGGACCTGAATGTATGCAAAAGAAAGTATAAATATATTACAAACATTTTCCAACAGGACAATTGTATGTTGCACCCACCGCTTTGCTGAGGTAAAGGAACCATGCTGGCACAGTATGTTGCATAATCATCCATGAAAACAGATCTGTCTTCATCTTCAGTGTCAGGCTGACCTGGGCGATCATTCTGAATATGCAAACACATAAACATATTTTTAGTAAACAATCTATCACTTTTAAAAACCCAGTATTTGCTGCCTGGCAAATTCAGAACGAGTCTTTGGCTAAATTGCACACACACATATGCACACACACACTAATAGTTGATTGGTGTGTATTTCTGGCACTCCCTCTCAGAATAGCTCCATGTTTGCCTAGAGACCCATGGGAAAAAAGAGATGGGGTCTACAAATTCACTGGAACAAGACTAAGCTCTGTTACTTTTCACAAACATTGACTGATGGGGTTTCTCACTTTTCAAGAGCACAGCCCACATACAAACTAAACAGGTGAGCTTCTCGACTCTTTTGGCAAATCAGTGGCATTTTCTTTTTGATTCTTGCTTATTCTTGAGTTAGTAAGTATACATTGGTAGCTCATAAGGTATATTGTTAAAGCCTTTAAAAGTAGGATTTATAAGAAACCATGTAAAAGTTCACAGCTGTGAAATATACATTGATTTATATAGTGATTATACAGATGGAAAATTCATTTGAGGAATTAATTTGAGTTAGTTATGGCTAACAGATGCAGCATGTGTGGACATGACTGCTCCATCTATCCATTTCTTGGCCCATGGTCTCAGTTTGCCATTAAAAAATGATTCAGTGAGCCAGACTGAGTCAAACTGAAACCTACGTTCAGTTATGTCATATGTTTACTCAGTTCTTGCACTAGGAGAGCTGAGGATTGTTTTGTTGTTCTATAAGGGCAGAAAGAAAGCCACTGAGTGCATCTTATGAGCTCCTGATCTTTGAAGTGTTATGAGCAGACTGTTCAGAATTACACCCAATTTAGAAGTCGGTAAAAGCACATTGTGTTGTCAGCACTTGCATGAGGACAAGTGCTGTCCTTTTAAATCTGATGATGACCCGGTATATTACATAGTTGTGTAAGAGCCGGTTTTACACTGAATTCTAAACCCAACCCCATACGTAATCCTAATAATCAGGCAGGGATCAGACTTGGGCACAACACCAGTTCACAAAATACCTGGTTTTCAATGAAAACGTGCCAGATGGATACCTTTGACTGGATATTATTGTGAGGTGTCTAATGGACCAAGGAAGTTTTGCTGATTTAGCAGCCAGATGGGTTCACCAACACGCAAGCATCCCAAACACATCACATTTACATATTTTAGATGTGTTGACCCAGCTTACAATTCATTTAAGGTATTTATTTATTTACCTGGATTTATTTACCTTATTTATCAACTTTTCATCTTAGCATTGCTAGCACTGTGCTCTACTGTTTGAGCTAGAGGAACGCATATACAGTACAATACATCAGGGGCATTTCCTCCAAGAAGGCAAGCGAGGCAGTGCCTCCTCAGTTTATTGGATGAGAAAAAAAAGATTCGTAGTACAAAAATAAAACAAGACCAGTGTCACAAAATATAACATTTAAAACTGTTTAAACCACTCGTTTTTCTAAACACTGTCAAACAGCGACACAAGCAGGCAAGGTTACAGCGGGGAGTCTGCATCTCTCTCGCCTCCCTTGAGCTGTTTGAATTTTAACAGACGGAGGAGGCGCTGCCGCTATCGCGATACGATTAGCCTTTTTCACAAAAATCGGAAGTGACGTCAGCGCAGGGTAAAGTCAGTTCCGCTACAGGTCTGTGCCTATTATATTAATATGCTCTTGTCTCAAATGATGCCTTTTACCTTTTCTTTTTTGTCTGCTTTCCAAGTTGTTATATAATCAACAAAGAAACAACATTTCACTTGTTTCGTAATTTATATGGGCACTCAGACCGGTACTCGTCAATATAATATATGCGCAACATAGCGCCAGCTATAGTTTCTGTTCTCCATCTCCGGTATATTTAAGCGTATTTTCTCAATTTACTCAGTCATTTCCCTCGAATCACTACATCATGGTAAATTATGACAGCGTTTATATCCAAATGCACATTTCCCCAAGAATAAATGAAACAATTCTGAGTCCGGATGATGCATAAACTCAATACAACAACGTAATCCAGATCCAAAAGGAATAAAGCCATTAATCGGAGTCATGTCTTATTTAGTATTATATTATTTTATTATGTATATCCCTGGGCACATTATGCAACGTACATTTACACCCTGAAGTTAATAATGCAAAGGAGAGCAAGTAGAAAATACAATATTACTTTCATAATAATAATAATAACAATATTAATCGCGAAAAAAAATGATGTGAAGAGTCATAATGCGAGAGAGGACTGGCGCAAACTGCGGCATCGGCATCTCTCAGCGGCACTTCCGGCGGCATCTCCAGATGCCGCGGTCTTTCTCCGGCAGGTGCCGCTACAGCGGCAGCTCCAGGTGCCACGGCTACAGAGGCATCTCTATAGATGCCGGGACAATTTAAAACGCTTTAACGTGGCGCAATACATTAAAACAGTTTTTTAAAAGACCAATATCAATTAAGACAATAATAATAAAGCATGCCATGTACACACAAGCAGATGCGTTGCGTTTAATTTCGCGTAAAGCGTTTTTCTCTTATAAGGAATAGGCTTAACATGACTTAATGCGTTAGGACAGTGTTTTTTAAAAAGCCAAACTCAGTAAACACAGTATTAATAAATTGTACATACTAGTATGATTTAGTTTACCGAGTTTGGTCTTTTAAAACACTGGCATTAAGCCACATTAGGCGTTTTCTTTATTACGGTTTTTCTATCGAAGGAAAACGCATAACGCATAATTAAACGTGTTGCTTTCGTATTTTGGGCTCATATCTACTTATCTGTATAGTATGGTTGATTTATTTATAATGTTTGAGTTTGGTATTTTTAAAAACACCCTTTTAATGCATTTAGCCACGTTAACGCCTAATTAATCGCGCTGTGTTATTATTCTGGGCTTATTTGCTTGTTTGTACATTATATGCTTTGTTAATAATGTGTTTACTGAATTTGGTCATTTAAAAACTCTGTCTTAAGGCATTACACCACGTTAAGGGTTTTCCTTAAAATGCATTCAGTGGGAGGAAAACGCTTATGCGTAATTAAACTTGTTGCCTTTGCACTCTGCGCTTATCTGCTTGTCTGTACTGTAGTAAGCTTTATTAATAATGCGTTTACTGAGTTTGGTCCTTTAAAAACACAGGTTAATGCAATTTGCCACGTTAGACGTTTTAAAATGTCCCCAGATGCCATGGTCTGGTCTTTCCCCGGCATGTGCAACTACAGCGGCATCTCCACATGGCACGGCTACAGCGGCATCTGCCGCAGTCTTTCTCCAGCATGTGCAACTACAGCGGCATCTCCACATGCCACGGCTGCAGCGGCATCTGCCACAGTCTTTCTCTGGCATGTACAACTACAGCGGCATCTCCACATGCCACGGCTACAGCGGCATCTGCCGCAGTCTTTCTCCAGCATGTGCAACTACACCGGCATCTCCAGATGTCAGGGACTTTCTTCGCTGGCCAATTACATAATTCGATGTAATACTTTTTATTCTAACAACTACACCTCATCAAAATAACACTATATACCAGGAGTGTTAAATAAACAAAATTATTTAACAACCGCCAATGTGTACTGTAGTAGAAAATTTAAACTGAAGAAAGTTTTGAAGCACTATTATACATCATACTGTAGCGCTATTAACACAGACTGGGTTGAATACAAAGCGTAAATACAAGCTTTACAGTTTGATAATTTATTTTAAATGTTAAAAGTCATTTTAATTAAAATACATTAAAATACATTGAACAATTATTTAAATGAAAAATACTGTAAGCCCCATTTTCATGTAAAATTGTGTACTGTACGTACAGTAAATATTGGCAGAATTTCACCTGTAGTAAGTCAGTCTTGTAAATGCACTGCAGCTTTATAGTCCCTATAGCAGCCTTGGCGAAAATACACCGAATATCAAACATAAACTAACTTTATTAACCAACATTATGATAAATGCTTACAAACGACAGTCCTGGCATATAGAGTTATTTTGTTGCGATGTAGTTTTTAGAATAAAAAATATTACATTGAATTATGTAATTGGCCAGGGAAGAAAGTTGCTGCCGTGTCGTCGCAAGTGTAGATGCCGCTGTAGTCGTGGCATGTGTAGATGCCGCTGTAGCCGTGGCATGTGTAGATGCCGCTGCCATGTGTAGATGCCGCTGTAGCCGCGGCATGTGTAAATACCGCTGCCATCCAGAGATGCCGCTGTAGTCGTGGCATGTGTAGATGCCGCTGCCATCTAGATGCCGCTGTAGTTGCACATGCCGGAGAAAGACCAGGCCGTGGCGTCTGGAGACATTTTAAAACGTCTAACGTGGCATAATGCATTAAATTGTGTTTTTAAAGGACCAAACTGAGAAAACACATTATTAATAAAGCTTACTACAGCATGTACGGACAAGCAGATCAGCCCAGATTGCTAAGGCAACGTGTTTAATTACGCATTAAGCGTTTTCATCCCTTTGAATCCATTATAGGGAAAACGCTTGACGTGGCTTAATGCCTTAAGACAGTGTTTTTATATGACCAAATTGAGTAAACACATTATTAAAAAAAGCATATAATGTACAAACAAGCAAATAAGCCCAGAGTAATAACGCAACGCTTTTAATTACGCGTTAACGTGGCTAAATGCATTAAAAGTGTATTTTTAAAAATACCAAACTCAATAAACATTATTAATAAATCAATCATACTATACAGATAAGCAGGTTTAATTATGCGTTAAGTGTTTTCCTCCGATAGAAAACCATAATAAGGGTACGCATCTGGAGATGCCGCCGGAAGTGCCGCGGCGAGATGCCGATGCCGATGCCGCAATTTGCGCCAGCCCCTGCTGCATAATGCACAGCCAGCACCAAATAGACAGTACGGCAAAACTTAAAACTGTACTGTATTATAAGTGCTAACATTCATAATTAAATAAACATAGTATTTGTGATGACCAGACGCTGACACAAAGTTTTTGAATAAATGTTTGCTATTTTTTAGAGTAAAACACCGGTATATATCATAGTATCATAGTATCTATTTTGTAAAATAGACTTTGATTCCCGAACTTACTCTTGTTCAGTACGGCCGCTGCTGTCACCGGAAAAACGTTTACCCTGCAAGCGCCAATCCGGAAGCCAGAAACACGGAAGTGTGAAAAAGGCTAATTGGATATGACTGGTTATGATCGGCTGTGATTGGTTCATGCGATAAATCCCGCCTCTTGTGTTCGTTCGTGGGCGTTTCACGTTGGCAAACCAGTCAATGAACAATATAATGGCGTTAAAGGGAAGACTAATTTAAAAAAGTAAGTAAACAACTCACACACTTAGTTATAGCCACTTTGTTACATCAAAATAAGACTTGAAATAGCCTGAAAACATGATCTGTAGGAGTTTTTAGTAAGTAGTCAGTTTGGTGAAATTTAAAGTGAATCTTCGTGTCTGTGACCAATATTTCCCGAGCTTTGATGGCTGATGATCCGAAAAATGCAAAAATAGTTAACTATTAAAAAGAATAGCTGAGCAAATATTAATATTAATAAATGTAATCTGCTTAAAAACACCAACTTGATGGGATTCATACTTGGCTTTAATAGAATAGGCCTACTAATTATATTGTTAATGCAAATATATATATATTTTTTCTTTTTCTGATAGTGTAAATAATGTTTATTTAAGAAAATGTGGGACATGAATTTAATTTGATTTAAAAAAAAAAAAAAAAAAAAAAAAAAAAAACTTGAGTACTTTGCCTCCTCATTTCAGAACACCCACTACCATACTATACTAGTGTTGAGTCATGCTGGTTTTTTAAGAATAATCTAATTCAGCATATGTTATTTTTAATTTTACTCTTCAAACCCCAAAGTAAATTAGCCATGGGTTTCTAATGGGATTTTAGCATAGCGGTCTGTGGTTAACATTGCCAGACAAGAGACATTCATGTTTAAAACATAAACTACAATCATATTTTAAAAATGAATTTTAAAGCCTTTGTATGTTTTAAAAATGCGAAATATTTTCTAATTAATTCAAACAGTTTTAGTCCTTATTTAGCAGCATGCTGAAAATCTGTTTTTAAAGGGGTCATTGGATGCAGACTTCACTTTTACATGTTGTTTGAACATTAATGTGTGCTGGCAGTGTATGTACACATCTACCCTATAATAATAAAAATCCATGCAGTGGTTTTTAATTAATCTGTAAAAATAATATCCCCTTTTTCAAATCGAGCCATTCTCAGATGCTTGTCAGTGCGGTGTCACACCAACAGAGGCCGTTCCCACGATAGTTGATTGACATGAGCGTCTTACCTCAGATCAGCTGTAACAGTCTGACCTCCATTGTTTCGATGCCGGAGCAGGGATGTAAATTAGACAAGAATATCTCCCATTGAGCGATTGAGGTGTTGTGTTGCTGGATGTAGTAATGAACATAGTGGTTGTCATTTACTCCCAACATCTGAGCCGCTGAAGATGCAGTGGATTACGTTTGTTTGTGACGGGAATGCGTCTCCCGATTTACATAAATGCGTCTATGTTCACGCAAATCATTTGTGATTCAGCTTCACCTACAGCATAAGTGAGTATAAGTTTTTTTTTATGAATCTCTGCAATCACCTTTCCTAATAACGTGCTAGTTAGCAAGTTTCGCAGCTAAACACGCTCAATGCGGCTAAAGAAAAAAATCTCTAAGAGCAGCTCGAAGAGGGGGGCGGGGTGAGCAGAGCTCGTTTGCATTTAAAGGAACAGTCTCTCAGAATGGGATGATTTTTGCAGAGCTAATTTTGACAGGGTAAAAAGGGTTTTACAAAACCATTGAAAATTTTTAACCAAAGTATATTATAAACTTTTCATTAAGACCCTAAAGAATCATGTGGAAAACTTGTGGAAAATGGGCATCCGATGACCCCTTTAAAGCACACAGTGATTTCGAAATTCATGTATTAGGTATTAACATTTAAGATTTGTGTTGTAGTAACTTTCGCAGGTGTTGTGTAGGAATTCTCCAGAACACTCTTTTGCATATTCATAATTTTTAGTCTTTTTTACATTTTGAAGAATTGGAGGCTAATTCGTTTGTAGGTTTCAACAATTTCAAATTCATACAAAGTCACAACTCATAAAATGTTTTGTCATGACATCAGGTTTAGGGAACCAGTAAAAGTTTGAACCGCACAATGTTCATTCCTAAGGCCACAGAGTTTTCAGAATTCAAATTCTGATTACCCTTTTCAGTATGTAGCAGAATGAGAATGGCTCACATGATTATCTTCACTGCATTAACACTAATGACTTCAGCACAAAAGCTGCAGACAGGGCAAACGGCCGTTGGTGCGGGATGCAGGGGTGTTTTGTTGATGGGTCATCCAACGATTGTTCAGCTGTTCCAGGAACATGCATGCTGTCTTATTTTAATGATCAATTAGCATTAGTGAATCAGTGCGGTGTGTTCTCATTCCATTCAAGACAGTGTAATCCAGTATGTAGCTATATTATGTGCCATTAGGGCCAAGCTGTCAGGCCAGGTGGATGGCAAAGAGCTTGTGCCAAGACCCTTTTGGAGCTCCATTACCCTAATGTTGATACTTTACTTTTTAAGTGTTGTTTTGTTAACACTGACGTGAATACAAGCAATGGTCTGTTTTTATTGTTGATTAATGAATATACATCAATGTTATGCCATATTATTCATTCTAGATTAGTTTCCCCACATCTAAATGTGTCTAAATGTATTATATTATATTATATTATATGTAAATTAGATAAGGTTTTTCTAAGGATCTTTAATTACTGATGTGCACTTAGACAGGGATAAGCACTAGACTTCAACCTCATACGTAGTTTTTCATTTTCTCTTGAAGGAATTATTTTTAAATTAATGTTTTCCACCAAGCGTAGAGCTGCTCTCGTACGCATTCCATAAACTCATTCTGTGATTTATCGCCCACATGCTGTCAGTTATGTAGCTTGGCTCTATAACCTGAGCTGGTTCATTCAGAAAAATGGAGCTGTGTTGTGCATGAATGAGTGTAATAGGCCCCACATTCCCCGACCTGCTGGATGAATGGTGCTCATATATGAGAGACTAAATGTAAATGACATTGTACAGTGCGCAAATGCATTCCCTTGACATGCATAATGTAGCATTATGTGGGTGAATTCAACAGTATTTTTCTCCATGTGTTCATAACTTGAAATGTTTTGTTCTTCATGTGCTATGCAAGGACATTAGATGATTCAGATATTTACACATTAGAACTAAAAGTCTGTCTATATGGTTAGATGATCATCATGCAATCATGTGTCCTTAGCAGGAGCAATGCAACAAGTTAAGAAGCAACTGTCTCCACATTAAAATGAGGTGTGTAAAAATGACTTTTTATCTCACAATTTTGTCTTTTTTTTTCTCAGAATTGCATGAAACAAACTCACATTTCTGACTATTTTTATTTTTTTCAGAATTGGGAGTGTAAAACTCACATTTCTGACTTAATTTACCTGAATTGCACAATATAAACTCACAATTGTGAGATATAAAGTCAGAATTATGTCATATAAACTTGCAATTCTGGCTTTTTTTCTATATCTTGATTTCAAGATATAAACTCAGAATTCAATTCTGAGAAGAAAGTCAATTTCGAGATGTGAGCTTGCAAATTGAAAAAAAAAAAAGTCACAATTTCGAGATATAAACGCACAATTCTAAGAAAAAAAGGAACAAATTCTGCCTTTTTTTCTCTGAATTGCACGATATATACTCACAGTTGCGAGTTATAAAGTCATAATTACGTCATATAAACTCACTACTGAGCAATATGAAATCAGAATTGCGAGATATAGTCAAAATTCTGACTTTTTCTTGGAATTGCGTGATATAAACTCAAAATTGCGAGAAATAAAGTTAAAATTGAGAGAGAAAGACTCAGAATTCTGGCTTTTTTCTCGCAAATGTGAGCTTGTAACTTGCAATTCAAATTTTTTTTCTTGCAGTTGCGAGTTTATATTTCGCAATTTTTTTTCTCAGAATTGCGAGTTATAAAGTGCAAAATTGAGGGAAAAAAAGACTGATATGTTCTCAGAATTGCGAGTTTATATCTTACAGTTCTGACTTAACTCACAGTTGCATGTTATAAAGTCAGAATTGTGAGATATAAACTCGCAATTCTGAGAAAAAAAGTTAATTTCAAGATATAAACTTGGAATTCTCTATAATTCAAGATATAAACTTGCAATTTTGAGAAAAAAGTCACAATTTTGAGATATAAACTCGCAAAAAGCAATTCTGAGAAAAAAAGGATTGTGAGTTTTTATCTCTCAATTACTTTATTTCTCACAATTGTGCGTTTATATCACGCAATTCTGAGGAAAAAGTACGAATTGTGACTTCATATTTTGCAATTTTGGATGTTGGATGTTTAATTTTTATGAGGGGTGGTGCTAAGGACCAGTGTGATTTTAGTGTGGGTGGAGCTATGGTGCCATTATGAAAAATGTTCACATTTCTAGGGTCCTCAGAAGAAACTACAACTAAACAGATATCATTTTTGTGTTTCTATTTGCTCCGATAGCAAAAGAAAAAAAAAATCACACTAACATTTCATTTTTTCATCTTAGTGGTTTGGATACATTTAAACTGACGTATTACCAGTGAAATCATTTGTGCTTAAATTCATTTCATTCATGCTAGAAAAAGAGAAAAGTGCAGTTTTGACAGTTATAAACTGTAACCTGAGTAAATCATGAAGACAGATTGCCTAAACTTTGTTTTTAAATTTGTTCTCAAGCCAAACCAGGTGTCAGTATTAGTAAGGTTGGGCTTCTGTTTTATGTTTTAAGAAAAGGCTTCAGTTAAAAACATCTGGGAAAGTTTGAATGCAGGACGTGATGTAATACATTACTGCCAGAAAGATGTCAGTTATTAAAACCACTTGTTTGTTGTATAATCAGGCCACCCTGATGACACCAGACTCCTAGTGTTGCAACAGATAATTCAGAAGACAGGAAATCATTAGTGCTGTGCATCATGTAACCCTGTGTGAAGGTCATTGTTTATCTTTGCTTCTTAAAATGTGAACTGAACTTTGTTTCACCACAAGATGAAATAAAAACTATGGAAAAATTTTGAACTTTATGTGGGCAAAATGAGCACAGTCTGAAACATCAATCTCTTGTGAAACTCTAGGAAACTCTTGAGAAATCTGAGAAAATGGGGGGAGGGGGACTCCTAAATAAACAGTCTTTTTATCTTTATTTTGATAAAACTATAAATAGAATGTAATGTCTAGAAAAGTATACTTGACATAATTACATTTATAGATTATTTTTACTTATACATTTTTTGACCTGCTGCTGCAATTCACACACTGAAGAAAGTTACTTTCTCCCACTGTTTTTCTGATTACTTACGCACCATTTTGTCCTGACGTTCTTTGGCTGTGGGCGAAAGATGCTTTGGTGAATCAAACCTGTTTGTTTCAGAGTCCTTGTACCCAGTCTTTATTACTTCAGTGTGTCTGAATGTCTCAGAGACAACACAATAAAGCTGACTGACGCAGTATGTGTGGTATTATGAGTATAGATGCTAGCTGGGGGAACAGAGATGGAGAGAGAAATTTGGAAGGCCAGAGGGTTCATGATAAGGTCAAATTGGGACATCGCTCTTCCTGGAGAACCAGCTAATAAAAAGTTCTCACAGTGCAAAAAGTCCCCTATTATGCCATTTTTAAGTTTCCTAATATTGTTTTGGGAGTCTCCTACTATAGGTTTACATGCATGCAAGATCAAACAATGCTTTCATTTTCTCTAAATATACATTTTAATATCACCTCATTTTCCAGCGATTCTCAAACAATTTGTTAAAAGATTTAGTCTCTCTAAACCCCTCCTTTCTGTGAGTCTACTCTGCTCTGATTGGTCAGATGGCCCTATCTAGCAAATGTGTTAATCATCTGTTTCTAATTTGTGTTAAATCATGATAGCAACACGTTTAATCGTGTTAGTAATATGATGTGCTAGCAACATGCTAACAATGTGCCTAATCATGCTAGCAACGTTATCAACATGCTACTCATGCCAAAACGTGCTACCAACATGTTAATCATGCTAACAACATGCTATTTATGCTAAAAAACATTCTAAAACATGTAAGCAACACATGCTAATAATGTTAAAACATGCTAGCAACATCCTAACAACATACTACTTGTGTTAAATGTGCTAACAACTTGTTAATTATGCTAGCAACATGCTGACAACATGTTAACAACATGCTAATCATGTTAACAATGTGCTAAATCATGCTACCAACATGCTAATCATTCTAAAAGCATGCTAACATGTTAACAACATGCTAATTATGTTTAAACATGCTAGCAACATGCTACTCATGCTAAAAATATGCTAAAATATGTAAGCAACATGGTAATGTTAAAACATGCTAGCAACATCCTAACAACATGCTACTCATGTTAAACTTGCTAACGACATGTTAATTAGGCTAGCAACATGCTGACATGTTAAAAACATGCTAACAATATGCTAATCATGCTAACAACGTGCTAAATCATGCTAGCAACATGTTAATCATTCTAAAAGCATGCTAACATGTTAACAACATGCTAATTATGTTAAAAACATGTAAGCAACATGTTAACAACATGTTAATAATGTTAAAACATGCTAGCAACACCCTAATACGCTACTCATGTTTAAAACATGCTAACAACATGTTAATCATGCTAACAACGTGCTAAATCATGCTAGCAACATGCTAATCATGCTAAAAGCATGCTAACACGTTAACAACATGTTAAGAACATGCTAGCAACATGCTAATCATGTTAAAAACATACTAACAACATGACAGCAACATGTTAAATCGTGAGAAATATGCAAAATCATGCTAGCAACATCATTCTAATCTATCTATCTAAACTTTCAAATTTCAAGCTTTTACAACTGCTTCAAACTTTCAGTCAAGGCTTTTTCAAGCAACTTTAATGTCTGTTTGGAAATAGTACATCATTTTTATTGTATTTACAATATTTATAGTACAGTATTTTTGTACACTAAATGTTACATTTCACAGAAAAATGACAACTTGTACTGGGACAACATGCATTATATAGACATTTTTGTGCAATTAGGGAATTAGGGAGTTTCAAAAACAAACCTACTATGAGAAATATTTAAGTCAAGAGTAACAACTAGCCCCAGGCTTATACTGTTATGTAACCATGAACATATGGTAAAACATGCTAGCAGACTGTAAAAACTAGTAAATAAGCTCATACCTGAGGGATCTGTGAAATCGTTTTATTTGTTTTTGTAAAATAGTGCATGGAAATGTCATTTGATGTGGTCCCTGTTATAAAACCAAACAGAATCACCTCCTCAGCACTTTTAAGTTTTAACTTTCACTTTATCTGAATTGTTTTCCTTTTCCATATTTTTGGCATATAAAAGACTGTTGCTCACTTCTGGGAAATGAACATCTTTGAGTGAACTTAGCCAGCTGGCGTACGCCAGTCAGTCATGTGACTTGACTTTATGAGCCGGACTGTATAATTTAATGCAATCTCCAGCTAATCCTGGTAGGACTCTGCAGATTTCCTGCTAACACATATTAAATGTGAAACATATGAAATTTAATTGGACGTCACTGAACTCGTATATCAGCACATAATCATAACACAAACTTTAGAGAAGAAATCCAGAGCTCAAATGTTTTCATCGAACCCAAGAACACCAAAAGTAGAACTCTAGACTGGCAACTGCACCATTTAACACAGAGAACAGCCCTTTACCTATTATGACGTAAACTGTGTGATTAACCTTTAGGCTAGAGGTAATTTCCAATCTCTGAGAAGACCGCATTATTTATTCTGTCTCCCGTGGTGCTTAAACCAGATCCAATTATTGATCTGTTGACATGCATTTCGTTTCCCTATATTTGCAAGCAGGTGAAGTCATTAATATTCCAGTTTGCGTGATTTTTCACAACAGCCATGATGGAGGTATATACCAACAGGGCGAAGTTTTCAAAAGAAAGTTCCATCTACAGATCACAGAGCATCATTTTTAATACCCACTGTCTGTTTTGTTCTGTCATACCATTCACTAAAGGGATTATGCAAATCAAGCAATGATCAATACACACAAATTTGTCCTGAACGCCGTTGACTTTAGTAAATGGGGTGCAATCTTTATAGAAAAGAGGTGTTTTTGCACTCAAAGTCATCCAACCAGAGTGCTATTTTACAGAGTGCATGATTAAACTAAAAAACATTGTAGACATGTGGAGTTTTTCACTGAAATACTAAGCGCTAAAGTGGCATAAACTGGTATAACTCCCCCCACAGTAATTTAGCATCTCAATGTGTCTAGTCAAAGTCCTCACACAAATACTCATTCATATTGTACCCATCAAGCAACATGGCGAAGGCCCAACAATAATAAGGTGGGAACATACTGTATAGACTTTCCACCGTCAGAAAAAGGACCTCTCCTGTATGACTTCAGAGGAAAGAAATGATTGCCCATGATTAGCACCTTTGCAGACATGAAGGGAAGAAATGATCACTTATTATGTAGTTATGCGTCATTTGGCAGTAGTTGTTTTTCCAGTGTGCCCTAAGGTACACCATTTGCAGTGGTAGACCCCTTAAAGCAACCCAGTGTTAAGTGCCTTTCTCAAGGACGCAATAACATGGTAGGAGCTACTAACAGGCTTTGAATTAGCAGTCTGGATCCTAAAACTTACGCTAGCAGCACCACTTCTGAGTAATTTACATAATTGGAATGTAGCCTTATCTTGAGCCTATGCTGAGTTTATTTCCTGTCACGAATTTGCCTTCAGTATTGGATTATCAGTACACGCCAAATATCCAGTTCACCAGTCATTCTTTATTCTTCATAGTTTCAGGTAAAAGACCATGAGATCAGATATACAGTGGCTCAAAGACATATTTTGACAATTAAGCCACACTTAAAGAGGTCATCGGATAAATCCCTATAAATCATAACCCCTTTTTCAGATCACCCCCCTCCCCCCCATTTACCTAAATTTGTCTATGTACGCTAGACAAAAAGTTTACAGTCTCAGAGAACGGCTCGTGTTTTTTTACACTACCAATGAGACATTTTAACCAAAGTATGTAATAGAGTTTTCATTAAGACCCTAAAGAATCAAACCAACTTGTGGAAAATGGGCATCAGATGACCCCTTTAAAATGTATGAATTCCATTGTATAAAGTAACAAAACATTACACTAGTTTATTTTAAAGCAAGATAGAGCAAGTAAAAAAGCAGTTTAACTGATAAAACAACCAATATACAGATCAAGATGAAATTCAAAAGTTGGTAGCAATCCGGACATTCTATCTGCCACGTTGGCTTTGTCATGTGACCTAAATCTTCAGTTGTGTTGTTCCTTTCCCGTGGCCTTATTGGATGTCCGTAGGATATGCACTTCAGAATCTCGGCAGAAATAGTATGTAATCCATATTAAGTTTGTTAAAAATAGTCACAGAAAACGCCTCAGAAAAGTGGCTTATTGATATCAAATTCAACAATTATTTATAACCAACTCAAACCCCAAGTCTGCATACACATATTTTATTACAATATAGTATGTAAAACTCACTATGTAATATGAGAAGCATCTGATTTCCAAATTTGCTGTGTAATTGAGAAGTATGGATCATATACTATTTCTGTCAAAATCCTGAATTGCGCATTCCATGAACATCGGAAGCAGAAGCGGTGCAACTGATAATGTAGGTCACGTGACAATTGGTAGATTGTAAGTCCAGACGGCTAGTAACTTTTGTTAACTAAAATGAGTTCAAGTTTATTGGTTGTTTCATCACTTAGAATGCACTTGTACTTGCTCTTTCTTTCTTTAAGTATGGCTTAAAGGGATAGTTCACTCAAAAATGAAAATTACACCATGATTTACTCACAGCAAATGGCTGTTGAGATTCAATAGTCTAATAGAAGCCTAATAAAGTGTATCCGTCCATTATAAAAAGTGCTCCACACAGCTCCGTGGGTTAAAGGAACACTCTATTGAAAATAGACTCATTGTCCAACTCCCCTAGAGTTAAACAGTTGAGTTTTACCGTTTTCGAATCCATTCACCCGATCTCCGGGTCTGGTGGTAGCACTTTTAGCATAGCTTAACATAGATCATTGAATCTGATTAGACCGATACCGTCTCGCTCAAAAATGACCGTATATAATGACGATATTTTTCCTATTTAAAACTCGACTCTTCTGTAGTTAGATCATGTAATAAGACCGTCAGAAAATGAAAATTTGCGATTTTTCTAGGCTGATATGGCTAGGAATTATACTCTCATTCTGGCGTAATAATCAAGGAACATTGCTGCCATACCATGGGTGCAGCAGGCACAATGATATTACGCAGCGCCTGAAAACGACCGGCACTAAGTTTGTGTAGATGCAGAGTTGCAACCGGCAGAGTTGACAGCTACGTAATATCATTGCGCCTGCTGCACCCATGCTACGGCAGCAAAGTTCCTTGATTATTACGCCAGAATGAGAGTATAGTTCCTAGCCATATCGACCTAGAAAATCGCAACTTTTCATTTTTCGCCCGTCTTTGTATATGATGTAACTACAGAAGAGTCAAGTTTTAAATTGGAAAAATATCTAAACTCTTTGGTCATTTTTGAGCGAGATGCTAACAGTCTAATCGAATTCAATGATCTATGTTAAGATATGCTAAAAGTGCTACCGCCAGACCTGGTGATCAGCTGAATGGATTTGAAAAACTGTAAAATTCAACTATTTAACTATTTTAGGACAGTTGGAAAATGAGCCTATTTTCAAAAAAAGTGGAGTGTTCCTTTAATAAATGCCTTCTGAAGCGTTTGTGGATGAAAAATATCTATATTGAAAACTATAAACCGTAATCTCTAGCTTCCACTAAATGTCGTACGCACACTCACAAGAGAGCGGCATTAAAAAAGTGACGAACGCGGAAGCACAGAGGAGAAAGCAAAACAAAACACCGGTTACAAATTAAAAGTACAAAACGAGGATTTGTACAGAAGGTCTCAGAAGCCCTACCCCCCCCCCCCAAACCATGTGGAGCAGTTTTATAATGAATGTATGCACTTTATTGGACTTCTATTGGACCAATGAATCTCAACAGCCACTGTCATTATAAAGCTTGGAAGAGCCAGGACAATTTGTAATATAACTCTGATTGTATTTGTCTGAAAGAAGAAAGTCATATACACCTAGAATGGCTTGAGGGTGAGTAAATCATGGGGTAATTTTCATTTTTGGGTGAACTATCTCTTTTTTAGTGGCCAAATTTAAAAATCTCTTAAAAATGTACACAATTATCAGCAAATATGGCAAATATCCTCCTCTGATTCTCACTATGTTGTTCACAGAAACTTAAAACACTTGGAGCCTTTTTCTACTTTGCATGTGTGTTGATTTATGGTGATTAAGCAGATGCTGCTATGAGTCAGCTCATTAGAGGGGGTTAATTGAAATGGTGACTTAAGGGTCAAATATGTGTCAGTTTGTCTGGGACCAACAGCTTCATACTCAGAATTAAACATCTAAATCTGTTACTGACCTTTTCAAGGCTTGCAGACCACGCACTACACTGACAAGAATGAGAGGTGAAGTTCAAAGCATTTAAATTGGTTTCAAAGATTATGTATCCTTGTTACGGAGTGAGGGAGATGTGAGAACACTGTTATTAAGAAGACTGATGTGTAGTAACAGCTAACACTGAAAATAGAACATTATTGGTTAAATGATCATTATTATCTTTCTTTTATCAGTTTGTCTTATTTGCTCTACAGTTGCAATCTCGTAATCTACAATAATACCCAATAACATCACAAATTAGAGTTGCTGTTTCCATCAGAGGATTGAGTCAGTGTAATATCGCTGACATTCTGTTCCTGAGCCCTTGCAGTGTTCACCACGGCATGCAGTTGATGCTTTGCAATCTCATTACAACAGCTATTCTTCTCATTAGTTAGCCTATAAATCTCACAGTCCTTCTTGTAATATATATCTCAACCCTGCGAAAACAAGGGCACTTGTGAATGTTGCCTGTGCATTGGGTGCCAAAGGAAAGACTGTCTCAGTCACTGACTGTAAATCTTCTTTTGTATTCAGTATGCCGTAAAATTCTCCCTCACCAATTGCTTCATTTCTTCCCCAGAAGGAACAACATCCACCTTTGTATAGGCGGTGTTTTCAAATAAGGGAGCATTTGACACTCCTTTAGTTCCAAAACTAGAGCATGAGCAAACTTGTGAATAATTTATTAATTCAGCACATGCAGGTTCTCTTGAGAACCTGAGATAGTAAGTGCATGAGGTCATATCTTTAAGCCTCCTGGATGATGGTGAGAGATGATGTCATGCTAAGTAAAGGAATTTGAGCACTCAAACCTCAGTCTTTTATCTAAGTAATTAGTTCTCCCATGCATTCAAAGATTAATTTTTTTTTGAAGCTGAACTACAGGTAGACATAAACAGATTCTTGGCATTTCAAAACTTCTCACTTCAGAATCTTAGTGGAAGTGTAGTAGTAGAGCATTCATACTTTTCACACTCTAAATGCTGGGTTAGTCCTGTTGGGTCATTTTATTGGGTTATTTTGAATATTTTTACCCAGGTGCTGGGTAGTTTTTATTTTGCACTCTAAAAAATGCTGGATTATTTTTTTTAACTCAAATGCTGGGTTCAGCTTGTTCGGTCATTTTATTAGGTTATTTTTAATATTTTTACACGGGTGCTGGGTAGGTTTTTTATTTTTTTTTGCACTCTACCAAATGCTGTTTTTTTAATCCAAATGCTGGGTTCAGCTTGTTGGGTCATTTATTGGGTTATTTTTAAAGGAGAAGTTCACTTCCGGAACAAAAATTTACAGATAATTTATTCACCCCCTTGTCATTCAAGATGTTCGTGTCTTTCTTTCTTCAGTCGATAAGAAATTATGTTTCAAGAGGAAAACATTTCAGGAATGTTCTCCATATAATGGACTTCAATGGTGCCCCCAAGTTTGATCTTCCAAAATGCAGTTTAAATGCAGCTTCAAATGGCTCTAAACGATCCCAGTTGACGAAGAAGGGTGTTATCTAGCAAAACGATCAGTCATTTTTGAAACAAAATGACAATTTCTATACTTTTTAACCTCAAATGCTCATCTTGTCTAAGTCTGTCTCCCATCTTGTTTTCTTCCCCAACTTCAAGATCGACCGACCCAGTGTTTACAAAGTGAACGTGGAAAGAAGATCAAACGCCCTTTATAAAAAGGTAAAACAGCGATGTAGGAAGATTTTAACGTGAAGAAGAGTTTTTCTACATAACCTAACTGTATTGACCCAGATTACACAGACTATGCATGCGCATTGCAGAGACGAGACTTTGTTTTGAAAATGACAGATCGTTTGGCTAGAAAAGACCCTTTTTCCACGGCTGGGATCATTTAAAGCCCTTTAAGCTGCATTTAAACTGCATTTTGGAAATTCAAACTCGGGGGCACCATTGAAGCCCACTATATGGAGAACATTCCTGAAATGTTTTCCTCAAAAAATGTTCTTATCAACTGAAGAAAGAAAGACATGAACATCTTGGATGACAGTGGGGTGAGTACATTATCTGTAAATTTCTGTTCTGGATGTGAACTTCTCCTTTAATATTTTTACCCAGGTGCTAGGTAGGTTTTTTTTTTTCAACTCAAATGGTGGGTTCAGCTTATTGGTTCATTTTATTGGGTTATTTTTAATATTTTAACCCAGGAGCTGGGTAGTTTTATTGCACTCTAAAAAATGCTAGGTCATTTTTTTTAACCCAAATGCTGCATTTGGCCTGATGGGTCATTTTATTGGGTTATTTTTAATATTTCTACCCAGGTGCTGGGTAGTTTTTTTTTTTTTTTGGCACTCTAAAAAACACTGGGCTATTTGTTTTTTAACCCAAATGCTGGATTCAGCTTGTTGGGTCATTTTATTGGGTTATTTTTAATATTCTTACCTAGGTGCTGGGTAGTTTTTCTGTAATTTAGCTGCTGGGATATTTTTACTGTCAATACAAATGATGAACCCCCTCACACACCTGCTCAGCGCTGGGTCAGTGTAACCCAGTGTTGGGTATTCTGTGCCAAACCGGTTAAAATTGGTTACATTTTTTCAGCAGTCATTTTGTGTTGTGTCCTGAGAGAAAATCTTGTGACAGGAAACTTCCTGAATGAAATTAAGCTTTGTATTACATTGTATAGTTTAAACTCTCACATTTTTCCTTTTTTAAATGTACGTCGCAGCTAACGTCTGCCACTATGGAAGTTTCACTTCACACCAAACTCATGTGCAACAAGGGCTGAAACACAATGCGACTTCGCTGTGATGTGTAACGAAATTATCGTGCGCTCCACTGACTACAATAGAAGCGCTAGAAGCAGCTGTGGTCGCGTTATGTGTTTGACGGGTTGAAACTTGAAAGTCTGACAGACAAGATGGCACGAGGTAAAGCTGTTTTTGATGTAACTTTTAAAACATGAATGAACACAAGTCATTTCATGAACTGGAACAGCCGACTGATAGCCGTTTTCGTCCCACAGATTCCTATCAGCTGCTCTTGCTGCTCCTGCACGTCCTAAAACCTTTACTGAATGTTTTTGAAGATTTTATGATTGTAAAAGACTTTACATTGAATAAAAATATTATATATGAACTGTTCTTGTCCTGTATATATATAAACCAGATATTAGAATACTTTTTTTTATTTCAAATGCAAAACCTTCAGTAGGTTATCCAACCCAGCATTATGCCAAAACACAACCCAGCAACTGGGTTAAAGTATAAAACCCAACAAACTGGGTCGAAATAACCCAGCATGTGTTCAGTCCAATATTATACCAGCGCTGGGTTGCCAGATAACCCAGAAATGGTTGTTTTTAACCCAGCATTTTTTAGAGTGCACCTATACTTTTTTGCAAATATTACAAATTTGGACATTTTTAACATTCATTCATTTATTTGCAGGAATGCCACAGAAGAACCATTTTGGGAACTTTTCAGTGAGCAGTTCCTAAAACTACTATTTGTTTTTCATCTGCCGTGAAGAATATTTTTAATAATCTAAAGAACTCTTTCCTACTATAAAGAACATTTTGCACACTGGACAGTTTCCATAAATGTTACAGGTTCTTCAAGGAACAACTGATGCCAATAAAGAACTTTTACTCCACCTACGATACAGAGTTGGTTAAAAATAAATATAAAAATGGCTCATAAAAGTGGTTCTGAGAAAAGGTTTAGCAGAACATCTGAGCATTTGCAATGTATTTATTTTTACAGTTTGACAATTGCTTCTGCTGCACATACAGTGCTTTGAAATGACAGATGCAATATGTATGAGTAACAGCAGACGTAAACACATGATAATCTCCCAGACTCGTGACATTTTAAAGACTTTCTGATGCTATTACTTCATAACAATCATTGCATATCAGTGCAACGGTTGCTATGCAGCCATAATGCAGTATTAGAGGTCATGTCGTGACTCATTTGAAATATCTTCCTTGGTGATGCTCCTCTGCTCTCGCCATTCAGACTCTGCAGGGCTTCCCAGGCGCTGGTGATTTAACCGCAGCTTAAGCTATGCATGACTAGTCTCATTCTTCAGGGTCAGACCTGGGCAGAAGGAGAGCGTCAACCCCCCTGCTGTCAAAGAACACCTACACTACGCTGAGATTCATACCTAGCATTGGCAACCCACATGCAAACATACCCACACAGATGCATCTGTTCTGATGTCACTGACTGCGTTTACATGGACATCAGAAATCGAATTATTCATCTTGTTCTGAATAAGACAATATTATGATTAAGGTGTTTTGTGAGTTGATTTTTAGAATATTCCTTTCATGTTCCAGTTTTACATGTTATAGCACATAGACTGAATAATGGCACACGTCATTACGTCCCCACGCAACGCCATCTGACTTTCCCTCTAGAATTCCACGTATCAATATATAATTTGTATTCCTTGTGGTGTCATATACAGTTTTGGGTGTTTCATTTTTAATTTTACAAAAGCTTCAAGTGCAGTTAATTATTTGTCATGCTATCTGTGTAAACAGATGATGGCGTTGCTGTCAAACAGTTGATCACTGCTGTGTGTGTATTCTGTCGCAAAATGCGACTAACAGTCCTACATGACGGTAATAGTGTGATTAGGGTGTGTACATGTCTTGAGCCATGTACCCACACTTGGATAATGCGACTAAAATAGGAATACCCCAGTATGACTTTAGCTGGATTAAGGTTATCAAAAATCTCTGTTTACATAGTAGATTCTTAATCAGAGTATTGTCCTAATCGTGTTAAAATCGGAATGTTGTCCATGTAAACGTACTGACTGTTTGCTGCAGCAACACCTATCCTTGGAGAGCATGTGGGGAGAACAACTTGAATGCTTTGACTAAATGCTTTTAAACAAATAAACATTTTGCACTTGACAATTAGACAACAGGGACTTTTATGACATTGCATCTAAATACATAAATATTAATATGGAGCTTTTTGTAGCTTTGTACCTATAACCACTTCTACTCTTTTGGAAAGGGTTTCCACAAAAGTTTTTCTGTGGGAGGTTTTGCAAATTCATCCTTGAAATCTTCATTACAGTTCATCCCAGTGTTATTCGATACAGTTAAGGTCTGTGCGTCAAATTCTTCCCCACCAAATTCATCCAACCATTTCTTATTTGACCTTGTTTTGTGTACTGGGGCACAGCCATCCTAGTTTAGAAAACCGCCTTCCCCAAACTGTTCCCACAAAGCTGGAAACATAGCATTGTCCTAATTATCTTGGTATACTGAAGCATTAAGATTTCCCTGGAAGTAATTGGCCTAGACCAACTCCTAAAAAACAGCCCCGTTATGCCTCCTTCACCAAACAGTACAGTCGGCGCAATGCAGCCAAGCAGGTAAAGTTCTCCTGGCATCTGACAAATTCAGAATTGCCTATAAGGCTGCCAAACTCAGAAGTGTGATTCATCACTCCGCAGATCACATTTCCACTTCTACAGAGTTCAGTGGCACCATGCTTTTCACCACTCCATTCAACGCTTGGCATTTGTGACTTTACGTGGTCTTGTGTGGAGTTTCTGCTGTTCCGCTTTCCAATAATACTACTTACAGTTGACTGTGGAATATCTAGCAGGGATGAAATTTCACAAGCTGACTTATTGTAAAGGTGGCATCCTATCACAGTACCATGCCTGAATTCATGATCAGTGTGAACAGATCATGGTTCTCAACTGACGTGCAACTGACGTTTTGATGTGCAAGAAAAAAAAAAAAAACAACATGAGCAGGGTTGCCAGGTTTTCACAAAAAAATACGCCCAATTGCTTCTCAAAACTAGTCTAAAACTAGCCCAATTGTGTTCCAGGAGGAAATATCGCAGTAGTGGGGTTGCTTCAACACACAGAGTTGAAAAACAGCCCACGATGACAGTGAAAAAGTAGCCTAATTTCGCAGGAAAACTATGGACTTGGCAACACTTGCGCAGCGCACCTTCATACTGAAGTAAACACGGAAGCCAGCGAAATTGATTGCCAAATTTTGCGCAGGCAATATGAAAAATTAAGACAAGGATGTGACAGAAAAGTTTTGAAACTTTTATGACATGAGCCCTCATGTTTTGCTTGTATATAGATTTATCACTGTAATACTTATGAGTTCTAAAACATTACTGTACTTCCACTGACTACCTTTCACAACTGTCTTGATAACTTTGGGTATGTAAAATCTTTGAATTGACTCCCATGAGCGCAGAATCGTCACAAATATTGATCTAGAGTGACTTAAAAGTCACGTGAATTCCGACATGACTGTTCACACTGCAGTTGCATTGCAAAACATTTGACCTGTATTGGATTTAGTACCACATATGGAAGTGGCACAAAAAGGAATTGAAAAGATCAGATTCCATGTGTTTGTGCTACAACAGGGTTGCCAGGTGTTCACAAAAAAAAACACCCAATTGCTTCTCAAAACTAGCCCAATTGCAATTGCTAGCCCAGTTGCAGCTGCAACAAAAAAACAACACGAGCAGGGTTGCCAGGTTTTCACAAAAAATATGCCCAACTGCTTCTCAAAAAATAGTCTAAAACTAGCCCAATCGCGTTCCAGGAGGTAATATCGCATTAGTGGGGTCACTTCAACCCACGGAGTTGAAAAACAACCTGCGGCAAAAGTGAAAATGTAGCCCAATTTTACAGGAAAACTGTGGACTTGGCAACACTTGTGTAGCGCACCGTCATACAGAAGTAAACCCGGAGGAAATAAAGTAAGCGATCATACATTTATTTATCATGCAATCTGCCGCAGAAGCCAATGAAATTGATTGCAAAATTATGAATATGAAAAATTAAGAAAAGGATGTGACAGATATGACTGTTTACACTGCATTTGCATTGCAAAACAGCAGACCTGTATTGGATTTACTACCACATATGGAAGTGGCACAAATTGGAATCGAAAAGATTAGATTCCATGTGGTTTGTGCTGTTCACACTGTACATTGCAAAAGTGGCCCAAATCTGTTTTTTTTTTTGCTTACATGTGACTCAGATCTGTTTTTCTCATTACAGTGTGAACAGCACACTTTTGCAATAAGACCGCAGTCTGAACAGCCATATAGGACTTTTACCTCACTCTAAATCAACGTTCGTCATGATTCTGCACTCACGGGAGTTACTTTAAAAGTTTTACATTCTCAAAGGCTACGTTCACACTGTGAACCTTATGATTTTTTTGTATAACTGTTCACATTTTTGTTTTAAATGTGGCCAATATTTTGGATTTTTTGTGTGAACAGATCATGGTTCTGAACTGACCCCTCATGCGCAAAAGAACGATACGAACAGGGTTTCCAGGTTTTCACAACAAAATACACCCAATTGCTTCTCAAACCTAGCAACAGTGGAAAAAGTAGCCCAATTCCGTGAAAAAAAACGTGGATTTGGCAACACTTGTGCAGCGTGCTGTCATACGGAAGTAAACACGGAAGACATGAAGTAAACGATTATGCATTTATTTATTTTGTGATCTTCATGAAAGTAATTGCGAAATTATACGCAGGCAATATGAATAATACAGACAAGGATGTGACAGAAAAGTTTTGAAACTTTTATGATGCGAGCCCTCATGTTTTGCTTGTATATAGAGTTGTCACTGTAATACTTACCAGTTCTGACACATTACTGTACTTCCACTGACTACCTTTTGCAACTGTCTTGATAACTTTCGGTATATCAAATCTTTGAAGTGACTCACATGAGCGCAGAATTGTGACAAATGTTGATCTAGGGTGATGTAAAATTCACATGAATTCTGATATGACTGTTTACACTCCGATTGCATTGCAAAACATCTTTTCTCATGAAAAACAGAATGAAATCTGATTTTTTCAATTCCGATTTGTGCCACTTACGATATGTGGTGCTAAATCCAATACAAGTCAGATGTTTTCCATTGTGACCACAGTCTGAACAAACATATTGGAAATTCATGCAACTTTTACATCACTCTAGATCAACATTTGTCATGATTCTACACTCATTTACTTCAAAGGTTTTACATACCCAAGGTTATCAAGACAATTGAGAAAGGTAGTGAGAAGTACAGTGATGTGTCAGAAAGGTATAGAGGGTTTGCACTTTATGTCACAATTTCGACAAAGTCAGTTACCAGGAAGCGTGGCAAGATTGGCGATACTCAGATGTAAACAACAGCATGGATTGCACTGTTAATGTACTACTGAATACGCTGTTCTGCTAATGTATGCTGTCTAAACCATGGGGAAAAAAAACATGAAATCATATAGAGAAGAACTTGGTAAGCAGAAAAGAGTGCAATATTTTGACAAAGTAAAGTTAATAGGTGGAAAAGATACATACAAGCAGTATTAATTAAGATATTAGGCTAATATTTTACCTACCTGACCGGAAATGAAAAGAACAAACATGAATGTTCTCAAGATTCTTTCCCTGGAAATCCTGGTTCAGTTTGGCCAACCACAAACGCCTTTCGTTCCTCAGGCAGTTTTTGCACTCTTCTCCTTGATTTTTGGCAATTTCTAGTACTAGTAATGTTTTTCCCAGTCCGACCAATTAGTACAGCCCAAAACATGACAATAATTGACCGTTTTTAGCAGCAATAATAAGCAAAATATGCTAATTTTATTTGGTTCAGTGGAATTGTTTACTTTCAGTGCCACCAATATGGCTGATTGATGACGCATTGTGAAAACACTATTACAGTGACAACTCTATAAACAAGCAAAACATGTATCACAGAAGTTTCAAAACTCTGCTCTCTTCTGCCACATCCTTGTCTTTATTTTTCATATTGCATAATTTCACTGGCTTTATGTCCTCTGTTTCCTTCCGTATGACAGCACACTGCGCAAATGTTGCCAAGTCCACAGTTTTCCAGTGGAATTTGGCTACATTTTCACTGTTGCCGTGGGTTGATTTTTCATGTGTTGAAGCGACTCCACTAACGCTATATTTACCCCCCAGAATACAACTGTGCTAGTTGTGGACTAGTTTTAAAATCAGGGTGGATTTTATTGTGAAAACCTGGCCACCCTGTTCGCATTTTTCTTTTGCGTATGCGGGTCAGTTCAGAACCATGATCTGTTCACACTGGAAATCTGATATTGGCCACATTTAAAACAAAAATGTGAACAGCTATACAAAAAATCAGATCTGAGCAAAAATTGGAATTGAGCACTAAGGTTTGCAGTGTGAATGTAGTCTAAGCTGTTAAGAATAACTCTTTTATCCAGAAATGTTTACAAATGCAGACTGCATGGCTTGATTTTATACACATGTGGCAATGGGTTTGATTGAAACACCTCAATTCAATACTTAAGAGATGTGTTCCAATACTTTTGTCTATATAGTTAAAAATTTGCAATGTTTGGAAATGGTTCTTCAGTTGTACACCCTATATATTTGTTTTTCACAGCTGTAAATTTAATCCTAATATGTTTCTATAGCAATGGATTTTCAGTTTTTGATAAGCATGGCCGCCATCTAAATTGCATCCCGCTGACTTTCTCCAACCTGCTGTGAATTACTGAGGAGATACGTGGTGTTTTTGGTCTAGCATCACAGCATGAGACAGGCCACATAGTGCATGTCATGCATTTAAATGCTTATTGTGAGCACAGGCTGTAGCATTATGTGTATACTCTATGGGCCTGGAAAAGGCTGATAAACATTCAGGCCTTTGAGCATCATTGTTAACTTCCGTACTGCTTTGGTGTTTGTATCTGCATTTTTGTTTATGTAACTGAAAATTGCTTATGGCTTTAACATCATCCAAGGTCTAATAGATGTCGAGGCGGTAACAAATAAATACTTTAATATTGCTATAATATTTATTTTTCATAATATACTTAAATGTTGATTAAATCAAATAGATTTGCTTATGAAACGTTTTGAGTGAGAGGGTCTAAGTATTAATAAATATATGTTTTTATAAGTGAAATATGGATTGGGTTTTAGTTCTACAGTGAAAAACAGCTGTGGAGTAAATATCACGTGATCTCATTGTGTGTTTATTACATCGATCCCATGTAAGATCATGCATATATGAGACAAGCACGTCACGTGGGAGCCTCCTCGTGCTCCCTTTAGGTGATGACAGCATGTTGAGATCATGCGGATGACGTAATGTCGCTACACTGCAACAGTGCAAGTGATACAGCAAGACGTTCATTTGTTTCAATTACCAGTGACTCATTTTTCAGTGTATTTAATTATAACTGTTTACAGATCTGTTGAAACAATAACTGTAGTATGTTATTGTTAACAATACCACATTATCAATATTTGTGAGAATTACAGCTTAAAGATATTAGCCTTTTGTTCTTTGGTAGGAAGCGCTTACGATTAAATATAATAATAATAATAATAATAATAATAATAATAACATTAAACACTTGCTCAGCAGCATGGCCAGTACCAGAATATATTTAGGCTAGTTGAGTGAATTTCACTAGA
Source organism: Cirrhinus mrigala (assembly GCA_036247105.1). Lineage (NCBI taxonomy): Eukaryota > Metazoa > Chordata > Actinopteri > Cypriniformes > Cyprinidae > Cirrhinus > Cirrhinus mrigala. The sequence goes on along the minus strand of CM070012.1, from coordinate 19,604,971 downwards.
ACAGAGAAGAATAAACAATCATTCAGACATTTCCTCAGGGAAGGTGTGTACGTTGTGAAATACAACAAATGCTGCAGACTTTCTTTTCCTTGCCAAAAATTAAACAATGAAGATGATTATGCTGTGACGCAATACGCTCCGTAGAAGGTGCCCCTCCCTCCGCCGGGAAACTCACAGCAGCAGCGGCGGTGGCGGTAGTGCTCGAGTTCAGGATGCCGAGCTCGGCAAACATTCGTAAAGTCACACGCCTCTCCTTGTCTGCATAACCGACTACAGACTTTCTTCATTACAGGAGGAAGAGTTTAACTCTGGATTTGGAGCTTTTCCCTCATTTGTAATCGAAGTAGGACACGTACAGTAAGACTTTGCCAGTGTAGTTGGATCAAATCCACGGAGAGCCAAAAGTGCGATAACCTCAGGTGAGACATTCTGCGCATATTTCACTCTGTGAGTTCAAGCGGATGATCTCAGGCAGCAGTGATAGCGGTAAAACTGTCCTACACTTTTAGCAAGCCACTTGAGATCTTTTAAAGCTAACACCACGAAGACCTATTTCTTTACTCACCTTTTGTAATTTAGTGACCTGTTTTGTGCGTGCTTATCCAAATAGTCTTATGTTCACTGGATAATGTTCTTCCAGTCTAATGTTTTTGTGTATACAGACAGGATTTATGTTGCGGTTTTGCTTGGTGGCTTATTATCAGTGGCAGTATAATTCATTATTGGGGTTTCCTCATTTTTGTGTCCGGAGCAGTGTCAGTGTTTCCGTGGCCATTATTGCGATGTCCAACTCTTGAACGAGTCGTTCTATTGAGCTGTAACTTTTAGTGAATCTTTTCAACCGTTTTACAAATCTGTCCGAGCTGTTTGCGAGTCAACGACTCTCTGAACTGATTCATTGAACTGAGAATCATCTCTTTCGGACATGTCCGATCACAAGGGCCGAATAAGCTGATAGTCGGAGCATGTGGAGTGAACTGAAGATTTAACTGATGGTGGGAAAAGTTACAAGCGGAACAGTAGAAGTTACAAATAAATGTAATGGAAATATGCTTACAGCTTCATTGTATAGCCGTTTTATCAACCAATACGAAACAAAGAGATAAAAATTTATTGTAATATTGTTTAATGTGAATACATAATTTTCTGCAACCTATGCAAATTACAGTTAGGTTCAAAATGTATTTAATATCATACAACTGTAAAAAAGAAAACTGAAATAGCACAAGAAATGACAATAAACGTTCTTATTAATAAAACGTGGGCAATCCATAATAAACAGTAACACACATTTGAATTTTCTCGGGTGTTTATTGCTACACTAGGATGTAATTGCATGCAATTATGACAGTCTGATTGCAGTTATGACACAAGAGCAACACTTGGTTGTGGAAGTAAAAAAAAATTCTCCAACCAGTTTTTCTTTCGATTTTTACGATGTGCTTTTGTCAAAGCCGTCAGCATTATGTGATCGACTATGCACGATCACTTCCACATTTAGCCTCACATTTGGCCACAGAACTTCCGGTGCAGCACAGGGTTTGGAAATTGTTAGAAAATCAAGCACAAAAATAAATATTGAGGAAGTGTTACACAGGAATATTGTAGTCACCTTCACACTAAAGCTATTTAAAGCTTCTAAAACTTAATATTACCATGTATGGTTTAATAAAATATACTAAAATGTTATGTTTACTAGTTAATATATAATATACTGTGTTATAATGTAATGTAGTTAATAGAAATATGACAGAAAGAGTTACTACATTAGCTTGTTATGAGAATACTACCCCGGAAGCGTGCACACCACAGATCTTAGTGGAAATGCATTTTTTTTTTGATTATATTATTTGTAGTGCTTCAATTTTGTGTCAACAACAGAAAACAAATACACACCAAAATGAATATTAACTCCAGCAGAATACTGGAACATCTCAAAGCTGATGCACTCAATGTGTTGCTTGCTATTGCAGTGATAGAGTGAAGCCACTCAATGGAAAACATTGAGTCCAGATGTCCTGAGATAGGTTTATGTTTAACCTGCATGTGATTTTATTTCTTGAACCAGTTTTCTGAAAGGAACTGAATTGATTAGAGGATATCTGTTGGACGTGTCATGGCATATTTGACAATGTAGTAATTTGCGAAGATGAGTGCAGGATTACAGCTGCTTATTAACGCTAATTAAAAATCATTGTAACCCAAAATGGGTAAAGATCTGGTCTTGCAACTGAAAGATTGTAGGTTCAAACCCCTTAAAGCAGAAGTTTACTTCCAGAATAAAAATGTCCTGATAATTTACTCACCCCCGTGTGATCCAAGATGTTCATGTCTTTCTGTCTTCGCAAAGACAATAAGGTTTTTGAGGAAAGCGTTCCAGGATTTTTCTCCATATAGTGGACTCCAATGGTGGCCAACAGGTTGAAGGTCCAAATTGCAGTTGGATCATTAAATGTCATGGATGAATATTTACCGAGTAATCCACTATTTTGTAGAGGGAGGTCAAAACGACAATTTTCACCTTAGATTCAGAGTGAAGTTACAGGGGGGTAAAAATAACTTCAGAAAGATGGTAGCATCATTATCTTATTTTTACACAGAGATTGGTAGTTCTATTAGTAAAATATGTTCACTATAACAATCTTTGTTGCATTATGTGCCAATGGTGACTATTCAAAAATGGGAAAACAGCACTATTCAGTTTTTTTTTCCTGGGGCCATATTGAAATTCCATTATCTTTGGAACCGAACCATACAGGGCCTTAAAAATGAAGATGCTAAAAAGGAAAGTTTGTTGAGACCCAATGTCTAAAAGGGCATTAAAATATCTTTAAAACTTCTTGAGTTACAGGCATGCAAACTTTGGAGAAAAACTTGAAAAGTGCTGTTTCCCCATTTTTGAATGGTCACCATTGGCACATAATGCAACAAAGATTGCTAAATTCAACAGATTTTACTAACAGAAATACCGATCTCTGTGTAAAAATAAGATAATGATGCTGCCATCTTTCTGAAGTCATTTTTACCTCCCTCCTTCTTCTTTTGACACAGAATTTCAGGTGAAAATTGCCATTTTGACCTCCCTCTACAAAATAGTGGATTACTCAGTAAATATTAATCCATGACATTTAATATTTTGGCTTTCATCATTATACATGTCCATCTTTCTTTAGAAAAAATATTAGCAAAATCAAAAATTTGAGCCGGGGAATTTTCTGAAATTTGTCACGGAATGACCCAGTTTCAGTGCAGCTTCAAAGAGCTCTACACACTCCCTTGGGTGAGAAATAAGGATCTTATCTAGCAAAAAAAAAAAAAAATTTTTTTTATACTTTTTACTTTTTAGTCACGTTAAAAAGGTCACGTTTGAAGTAGTACCGACCCAGTTTTTTCAAAGCAAACGTGCAAAGAAAGTCAAACATCCTGTTTAAAAAAAAAGGTAAAACAATGATGTCGTACAATAGCGAAGTTAGAGGAGAAAATGAGATGGAGTTTTTCGCCCTACCCTACCTTTTTGAACCGAAGAACTAACCGCACGTTACGTTTCCATCATCAAGTTGTATATGCACATTGCAGAGCTAGTGCAAGATGAGCATTTGTGGTTAAAAAGTATAGAAATTTTATTGTTCTAAGAAAATGACTGATCGTTTTGCTAGATAAGACCCTTATTCCTCGGCTGGGAACGAGTAGAGTCCTTTGAAGCTGCATTGCTTCAACCTGTTGGCCACCATTGAAGTCCATGAAAACCTTAATGTCTTTGCGACCAAAGACAGAAATGACCATCTTGGATTATGCGGGGTTGAGTAAATTATCAGGCAATTTTTATTCTGGAAGTGATCTTCTTCTTTAAGGGCTTTAATTATCACCATTGTGTCACTTGAAATTGGTCAATTAGAGGTTAACATTCATTGCTTTTTTTAACGTTTATTTTTGCCACGTTCTGCACCATTTAATTCACATGTAGGTTAAACATACGACCTATCCCAGAACATCTGGTCTTTGTTTTCCATTGAGTGGCTTCACAATATTACAGGTTTTCCTCCTCATTGCAATAATCAAAGCAAGCAACACATTGAACGTATCAGCTTTGAGATGTTCTAGTATCCTGTCCGAGTTCATATTCATTTTGGTGAGCATTTGGTTTTATGTTGTTGACACAAAATTAAACATGATCAACGTTGTTTTGATATTTGATAGGGGACTTTACATGACTACATGAGATGTTCACAAGAGCCTTCCTGGAAAAAGGGCTTTACTAAAGTGAATGGCCACTTGCCTCATCTTCCTGCATATTCACATCCAACCTGTTTTTATGTCAGATTATCTTATATCATGTTTGGTTCAGCAGCAGCTCCAGGTGGCTCTAACAGATGGTGTGGAAAGCACTGCATTATGGGGCCTGTAGTGTTTGATTCGTTGCACGCAAGGCAGATTATGAAGCACTGGTTTTCATTTTTTTTGTATGCATTTACACCGTTCACTAGGTCAGTTGTGTTCTGACTCATCATCGCAGCATTGTGGCAAAACAGGTTTTAGATTTCACAATATTGCTCAGAATAAAATGCCAGGAACACTAAACATGGGTGTTGCTGCCGTTAACATGTTTGCGCAGGCACACAGTCAAAACAGTGTTGCGCTTTGTTACTTTGACCTAGCATTTCGGTACATCCAGGAACTGAGGATATGGAAATGTGGGAAGTAGCCATGCTCGTTATTGCCTCGTACAAGAAAGGTGACTTGTCTCCTCAGAGAAAGAGTAAGCCAGGGAATCAAACGCAAATATAATCAGAGCAGACTAATTCACTCTGAAGCCGGTGTCATATTACTGCCTGATACGTTTAATGTGTGCCAAAACGTTTGCCTGCTTTATTTTCCATTAAGTGACTCAGGAATGACTTCTCCATCCCTTAAGAGAGTAAAACTATTCCTGCGTTCTTCTTCGTCAGTGGTTTAGTTCAAATCAAATTTGTCTATCTTCCCACGCAGAGGCCATTCCTCTCTTATTCTCTCTCTGTCGTTGCAGACTCCATCACTCCATAAAGAAGAGAAATGATGCTCAAAATCATATGAAATGATGTAAGTATCTCTAATTAGATTTGATTAGAGCTTTGTTTGACTGTTGTTTTACATCACTGATTACTCATGTCAAAGTGGTTAATGAATTGTTAATGAGAGGGAATTTGCATTTATGTGAGTAATTTGATCTTGATTTGGAGGATGTAAAACTAGCCAAGTAATACTGCACAAACATTGCACAACAGTTCTTTGTTTCTTGTAATCTTGATGTTGTGAAAGACAAATGATCTTTAAGAGATAGAGTTGGATGACACATTGTTCTTGTGACTTTTTCTTAACATTTTCCATACTATGTAGCTTGATGGATTGAGGCATGCTGTTTGGTTTTAAGCAATCTGACTTCAAATTTTCTACTGAAAATTATTTAATTTACCTTTGTCCTCAAACACACTTAAAGGGACAGTTCACCCAAAAAGGAAAACTGTCATTATTTACTCACCTTCAAATTGTTCCAGATCTGTAAGACCCTTTGTTCATCTTCGTACCACAAATTAAGATATTGTTGATTTTTCAGTGAAAAATAAGCTCTTTTAAGAGAGCTTTCTGACCCTGCATAGACAGCAACAAAACTGACATGTTCAAGTGAATACATGTTGAAGACTGACACGGAAGAAAGAAATTGTTGAATAAAATCGTTATGTTTGTTTTCTTTGCGCACAAAAAGTGTTCTTGTAGCTTCATAAAATTAAGGTTCGGCCACTGATGTCACATGGACTATTTTAATGATATCCTTACTACCTTTCCAGGCCTTGAACGTGTCAGTTACGTTGCTGTCTATGCAGGGTCAGAAAGCTCTTGGATTTCATCAAAAATATCTTAATTTGTGTTTCGAAGTTAAGCAAAGGTCTTATCTTACCTTTAATGTAAGGTAATAGTATATATAGTGAATAATACTAAAATAACACTGAATAGCAATTGTGATGCTGACATTTTCATCAGTACCTCTGAGATTTTAATCAGAAAATGTAAAAATCTGGTTAATTTAGTTGGAAGCATTTTCAAAAAAACATCAACAGAACTGCTTTTGACTCAGGCAGTGCTGGAATGGGACTCTGTCGTATAATGAGTAAACTAAACGCTGTCACGCTGTTTGAGCTTAAAGATTTGACCATTCCAGCGTTGAAGATAGTGAGTCATGTCCATACTGAACCATTTTACAGATGTCCTCTCTTTCCCGTAGGTCTCTGTTTATCATGCTCGTGCTTCTTGTGAATTTCATTACCATTACACGAGGTAAGTCATTACTGCATTTAAGCTAAAATTACACTTCCTGTTTTCATTGAAATTCTGTATCTAGCATCTTTTCATTGTTTTCCATTTCCTATTTGCTGTTGAGGCAAAGACCTGCGTAGCATGCTGGACACCCACCAGCTGTCAGCAGTCCCTCTGCCCACCTCAGAGATGGGTTATGGTTGAGCGCACAAAGTGCAGGAGGCTGATAAATGCACAGAGAGATAGAATACGACAGAGAGGTAGTGAGAGAGAGAGAGGTAGATTGAAAGTAAGGGGTGGAGGAGGGAGGTGATTACACCCACATCATGAATCAGACTATAAACTTTTAACAGTCGCCTAGGGGCCTCACATATAGACAGATGTACAGATGAGAAAGGGCCATTCCCATAGGCCTTCAGGGTAACAGTAGTGCAGCTGGTAACTGAAGGTAAAAATGTGTTGTCGCTTTGGATAATGTTAAATTAAATTGGATATTATTTTAATTAATTAAAGGAATGATGCACGATACATTAGTGCCATATTGATTATTGGATGATATTGGGGATTTTTTTATTTATTTATCAGTGTTGATCAGTGTTTATAGAACGTAATTAACTGTGAATATGCGTTTCACCTATTTACATTTATATTACCCTTTGGGTCATCTTAACACAATCTTTAACACAATAACTTAAAGGGCTAGTTCACCCAAAAATGAAAATTGTCATTAATTACTCACCTGTAAGACCTTCGTTCATCTTCTGAACACATTAAGATATTTTTAATGAAGTATTAGAGCTTTCTAAACCTTCATAGACAGCAATGCAACCTAAACGTTAAAGACCCAGAAAAGCAAGTAATTTTCATTTTTGGGTGAACTATCCCTTTAAAATGATCTTTAAAAACAATAATAATTTGATGAGTATCACTGAGTATACATTTTTCAGATTGAACCATAAGTTATATTGTTGTGATGCCCAAATTCACTTTTAGCATTTGAAATTATTGATTTATTTTAATTTAATTTTTAGTTAAGCCATTTACCACAACAATAATTATCATCTTATCAGAGTTGGCCAGATATGTATACATTTTGATGTCAACATATTTATCTTAGCTTAATATGCACTGTGAATATGCCATTTGACATAAAATATAAATACTGTGTCATTATTTTTCTGTTTGATCATCTTAACTATCCTCTGTTTGATGCAACCATTGTCATTTTTTTGGGGGGCAGGGTCACCTGTCCTACCGACCAATGGAAGATGGGGAAGTATTTGGGAAATTTGTTTGAAAATATTATATGCCATTCCATGTAGGGGTCAACTGATACGTGTTTTTCAGGGCCGATACCGATTATTATGGATAAAGTAGGCCAATAACCAATATTTTGAAGCAATATATACATGTCTGGTGTAAAAATGAAAATTAATGTCAAAATTAAAAATAACAAGGGCACTGACAAAACCTTTCTTTAAATAATTTTAAATTATTTTATCTGCAAATCGGTTTTGAACATGACCGATACAGATATCCATAAAAATGTTTAATATCAGCGCCAATAATCAGTCGACCCCTAATTCTATATGGTAACATTAGTGGTGCAGAAAGTTTAGAAACTACATTTAATAAATAAATTTTGTGTTTGGAAAACTAGTATGAAAATAGACATTATTTTTGCAATTCCATATAGGGGATGTTTTTCAGGGCCAATGCGATACCGATTGTTACAGATCAAGTAGACCGATAACCGATATTTTGAACTGATATATATGTCTGGTGTAAAAATTAAAATTAATGTCAAAATTAAGAATAACAAGGGCTCTGACAAAAAAGTCTTTAAATGATTTTAAATTATCTTATTGGCAAATCGGTTTTGAAAATGACAGATATCGGTAACCTTGCTTAATATCTGTGCCATTAATCGGCCAGGCCGATAATTGGTCGACCCCTAATTCCATGTGGTAGCACTAGTGGTACAGAAAGTTAACACACTACATCTAATAAATTAATTATGCTCTTTATTTAAAGCTGCAGTCTGTAACTTTTGGTGTTTTAGCATACCTGCATGTGTCTTGCAGAAGAACATTGTCCATAAACAGTTCTGAAGCTTTAAGAATAAATTGAAATGTTAAGAATTTTTTAATTAAGTACACACCGTTTACCTTAAAAGTACTAAATCTTTGTTTGGAAATGTATGATGGCTTGCTTATGTTGCAGTCCTACACAGTTATGTTGCCCTTGAGTAGCTTTCAGATGAATGTTCAGTTCTGAGCACTTCTGAGAATTGAATCTGTCAGTAGATGTTTTTTATACCTAAGGTCTGTTTGTCCTCTGAGATTCTTTTTATCCCACTGTTTGTTCAAATTGAATAGTATTGCAAATCAATGTCACTCACACTGAGATCCTTGTGTTCCAGGTCTTGCTGATTTGAGTCCTTCTGATGGCAGGGGTGGTGTTTATGAAGACCTGAAGTGGAAAGCTCTGCTATGTTGTGAGCTGCCCTTTGCTCAGACACATGACGGTGGTCTTTCAGAGCACCCACCTGTAGGACAGTGTCAGCTACTAAATGCTACAGAACCAGAATTGTCAAGTAAATCACCCACTCTTTCTGGTAAAATCAATCTGTGTGATATTACCGTCATTGCTTTTGGAATTACATTTTTGGAATGAAGAATGATCATGTAAAATAGTGTTGTTTTCATGTTTGTAAAATGTTGAAGTAGTAATATTTGCCAAACACATTGTTAGTCACAGCGTTGCTGATAATATGTAAACTAAATCAGCATATTAGAGTGATTTCTGAAGGATCATGTGACACTAAAGACTAAAGGAATAAATTATATTTTAAAATATCTTAAAAGAAATATTTAAAATGCTAATGATATTTCACAGAATTGCTGTTTTTACTGTATTTGCAATCAAATAAATGCAGCCTCAGTGAGCATTAAAGACTTTTTTCAAAAATATAAAAAAAAATCGTACAACTTCAAACTTTTGAACGGTAGTGTCCAAAATAAATGAAAGGCAATTTATAAATTAGTCTTGCCATTTCAAGGTCTCAAAAAAGCATTTTTGTTCATATTTGCATCAGGTGACCTTATCTCTAGGTGAAGAGGTCTTAGCTACAGCTGTGAACCAGAGAGACTGAGAGGATTGGCCCCTCGAGTCAAGTAGATGGGTGCCATTACACATGCTAATCAATTCTCATTACTGCAGTAGGCCTCAGGACAATAATTAAAGTCTACAAATAAATTTATAGCATTAAATGCAAAATAAGTTAAGGTTTGCAATCCTATTAAAGTGTGAAGTGGCTTTGCAAAAACAGAAAAGGAATCAATACAAATACTTATGCTTAATGCTTATTTTTCTTTAACATATTCATAAATTGTAAAGGAAAAACATTCCCCATCTATTTGAGTTGGACTTCTGCAGTAGTTCAAGTCTAAAACTTAATTTCAACTAGGCCATGAATGATTGATGTTTTATGTTGATTCAAAGCATCGTATTTGTGTCTTTCATGTTGTTTGCGCATCATGTAACGAGGCTGTGTTTTGACCGAAATAATTTGCAGATGTTATTTCTAGAGGCTTCTAATTGAGATAGGCTGTGATGAAAGAAACTAACGTGGGAATGCAATCTCTTTTCAGGAAACTGTTTGGACATCCTGTGCTGGCTTGAAGGTGAACGGACAAATTTGATTTGTAATGCAAAGAGCCACAGAGCAGCAACCGCTGCAAGTCTGCTCACCGTTAGACCTCAATTAGTGTGAGTCCTCTGTTTTCGTTCTGCTTTCCACAGACTACTGATTAGCCGCTGCTCCCATTTGTGCTTAAATTGAATTCAGGACATATTACGTGTGTACGTGGTGGGGTTATGCAGATGATATAATACATCTAGGCTCTATACCTTATTATTAGCACATTTTTTTTTTTCTTTTATTATTTAATTAATTTTTTTTTTCCTCCATTGTATATACAGATTCTAACTTGGCGATTGTTTCCTCTGTAATAGAGATTAGCCTGTGCTGATCCCAAACTTAGGATGCCATATAATAAATATTTTTGTTTGTATGAGTTCCTTAGAGGCTTAATCTAATGTTATTGATATTAAGTTTGATTGGTTATTTTAAATTAACTTTTCTTTTTCAATTTAGCGTACAGATGAATGTACTTTCCGACAAAGCAAACCATGCTGCTCAGTGTGCTGGGGAAGATGCTGCCATGTGCTCCATTTCTCTTCATGGCAATGATGCAACTTTCTTACTGACCATCAATGTATCTTTGAATGAGAGTACTGCAGTGTCACCCAAGATGCAAGTCAGCACACGTCACCTGCGTAAGAACTGCATTATGATTTACGGTTTTATTATCTATCTATCTATCTATCTATCTATCTATCTATCTATCTATCTATATATCGTTCTATCTATACATCGTTCTATCGTTCTATCTATCGTTCTATCGTTCTGTCATCTATCGTTCTATCATCTATCTATCTATCTGTCTGTCTGTCTATCTATCGTTCTATAATTCTATCTATTGTTCTGTCTATCAATTTTTTGTTCTATTTATTGTTCTTTCAGTCATTTTATCTATCTATCTATCTGTCTATCATTCTATCGTTCTATCTGTCGTTCTATCTATCGTTCTATCGCTCTATCTATTTATCGTTCTGTCGTTCCATCTGTCATTCTATCTATCTATCATTCTATCGTTCTATCTATTGTTCTATCATTCTTTTGTTCTATTTATTGTTCATTCTGTCATTTTGTCATTCTATCTGTCTATCTATCTGTCTATCTATCTGTCTATCTATCTATCTGTCTATCTATCTGTCTATCTATCGTTCTATCTATCGTTCTATCTATCTTTTGTTCTATTTATTGTTCATTCTGTCATTTTATCATTTTATCTATCTATCGTTCTGTCGTTCCATCTGTCATTCTATCTATCTATCTGTCTATCTATCATTGTATCGTTCTATCTATCGTTCTATCATATATATCTATCGTTCTGTCATTCTATCTATTGTTCTATCATTCTTTTGTTCTATTTATTGTTCTTTCTATCATTTTATCATTTTATCTAACTATATCTATCTATCTATCGTTCTATCTATCGCTCTATCTGTCTGTCGTTCTATCGTTTCATCTGTCATTCTATCCATCTATCTATCTATCTATCTATCTATCTATCTATCTATCTATCTATCTATCTATCTATCTATCTATCTATCTATCTATCTATCTATCATTCTGTCATTCTATTGTTCTATCGTTCCATCTGTCATTCTGTCTATCTATCGTTTGTTGTTCCATCTGTCGTTCTATCTGTCTCTATCTATCTATCTATTGTTCTATCGTTCTATCTGTCGTTCCGTTTGTTGTTCCATCTGTCATTCTATGTCTTTCTATCTATCTATCGTTCTGTCTGTCGTTCCGTTTGTTGTTCCATCTGTAATTCTATTGTTCTATCAATCTGTCTGTCGTTCTATCATTCTCTGTTGTTCAGTCTATTGTTCTGTCATTGTCTATCTATGTATCATTCTGTCATTCTGTCGATCATTCTGTCGTTCCATCTGTCATTTTATCTATCTATCGTTCTGTCGTTCTGTCTATCTATCTATCTATCTATCTATCTATCTATCTATCTATCTATCTATCATTCGTTTGTTGTTCCATCTGTCATTCCATCCATCCATCCATCCATCCGTCCATTGTTCTGTCTATTGTTCTATCCATCGTTCTATTGACCGTTCTGTCATTCTATCTATCATTTTACCATTTCTATTGATCTATCTATTGTTCTGTCTGTTGTTCTATCACTGTGTCTGTCATTCTGTCGTTCTTAGCTTTGGCTGATTGACCAGTAAGTCGGCAGTTAACAGTTCTGGGAATAATGCTGATTATATTAATCCTATGTTATCAAAGTAAAATCAGCTATTTCATTTCCTTCATTCCTGCCCATGTTTACTTTGAAAGGGTGTAAGGTTACTAGAAGTGCTGAGTTTCCTTTTGGCAAAATGTACTGCACATTTAGTTTTTTTTTTTTTTTACGTAAAGGTCTTGAACATGATCTTATAACACAAACCTTTCTTAGGGAAAACTGCTACATATTTTGTTCAAGATTGATTTAAACTATCGTTTATCTTGTTTGCCAACTCAATTTCATGCACTAAGTGACCGAATGATTGGTTGTGATAGTATATTACGAACTAAAGTTTATCTTCACAGTTACCTGTAAGTACATGACTGTAGCCTAATTGCTACTATGAGTTCATGGAGACGGATGCCAGGGCAACAGGTGTTTTATTAGGGCGTGTTTGTTCTTTGGGACTGGAGGCTGAAGAATACACAGTTAGTCTCAAGTGTTTTTCCAGACAGTGGATTTCATAATAGCATGGTTAAATGACTTACCAGGTCTAAACCTTAAGTCAGGCTCTTTGTTATCATTGTACAGGTACAACCAAATAGTTTAACAAAGCAAGATTGTGTAACATTTTATGAGATTAGTGAGATTAAAGGGTTATTCAGGATATAAAGATCCTGTCATCATTTACTTGCCTTCATCTTAGCCTTTTTTTTTTTTCTTCCTCTGTGGAACATCAAAACTAAGTTCAGTGAAATATCCAAACCAGCAGCCATCAAACTACAAAAAAAGCACTACAAAAACATCATAAAAGTACTTCATGTGACTCTTTCACTATATTACAGGCCTCCTGAGGTCTTACAAAACTTTTTTTACAATCCTGAAATGTTATTCATTGAAAATTTGGCTTAACACACATGGTCACCATTTACTTTCATTTCATGGATGAAAAGCTGTCTTAACATGCTGCAAAATAAGCCCTTTTGTGTTCCATGGAACAAAGAAAGTCAAGGGTTTGGAATGACGTAAAGATGCGTAAATGATATCAGATTTATCTTGTTGTGGGTCAATGATTCGTTTAGGTTTCATTTTAAATGAACACATTGTTCTGACATTTTCACTTCCTTATTTTCTTTAAAGTACATTGAACGCTTGTTGGAAAAGAAGAAAATTAGTTAATGATTAGAGCAAATGAATAAAAAGTCCCATCAGTGTAAGCCTATTTGTATTAATTGCAACAGCAGGAGAAATTTACTTTATAATGTGTTAGTGTCATGAGGTAGTGGTTTTAAAAGATAATGTTAGTCTGTTAATAAAGACCGCCTCAGCTGATTAGTAATAATGGTATTGCTGTTATTAAAATTAAGCAAATTGCCTTGCCTGTTTTACAAAGCAGTGGCTGCTGAGGCCATCTTTTTCTAGACCGACATAAATACTTTGTGCAGAACAAAATAATACTTGTGGACAACATACACGTTTGTTTTTTTGTTTTCACTTCAAAATACCATCACCATCAGCCAGGCCTTTGTAGAATAAATGAATTTTAATTGGAGGCATTGGCATCTGGTTTTCTATTTGCTAAAGATTTTTTGCCAGTCTTTGAAAATGGGGATTTCCCTTTAAAAATATGTGATGTGAAGATGTTAAACTGACGATTTTTGCAGTATTCACACCCTCTACCACTTTTTTTACATAATGCATTGTGTGGATTCCCCACCCTCTGATAACAGCCATTTAAGTGTTGTGGAAAAATGTTTCCAACTCTTATTGTAAGGCAATAATTCACAATAAACAAGAAAGTATTGTAGAATAAGAAAATAGATGGTTTATTCTTGCATGCAGGTCAGCCATACAGAGTTTCTGCAGTGTGTGTGACAAATAGGAACACTTCGACTTTTCGTATTTATATCCTAATTAAACACGAATGTTTCTGTCTCATCCAATCATAATGCATACTCAACATATGTCTACTTTTAGGGCATCTGTCTGTTTCCCCTCAACTAGGGTTGATTTGATGTTATTTTATTTATTTTACATTACTTGACTCACAACATATCAACATACGCATCAATAAACAGGATACTTTTATCTCAAGCCTTATATTCTTTAGTTTATATGGTCTACAGTGGATGCTGCAAGATGAGAACTAAAAAGCAAATAAAAGTAACATACAGAAATTAAAATATAACATATACTACCAGTCAAAAGGTTTTTTTTTTTTTTTAAGAAGTCTCTTCTGCTCACCAAGCCTGCATTTATTTGATCCAAAGTACAGCAAAAGCAGTAAAATTGTTTCATATTTTTAATATTTAAAATAACTCTTTTCTATTTGAATGTATTTTAAAATATAATTTATTCCTGTGATTTCAAAGCTGAATTTTTAGTCCAGTCACATAATCCTTCAGAAATCATTCTAATATACTGATTTGAATAAACATAATATTCTGCTCAAAAAACATTTATTATTATTATTATGTTGAAAACAGAGTAGAATTTTTTCAGGTTTCTTTGATGAATAGAAAGTTCAGAAGAACAGCATTTGTCTAAAATAGAAAGAGATGTACTCAACTGTTTTAAATATTGATAATAATAATAATAATAATACATTTTTCTGAACAGCAATTCAGCATATTAAAATGATTTATGAAGGATCATGTGACAGAGGACCGGCGTAATGAAGCTAAAAAAACTTAGCTTTGATCACAGGATTTTAAAATTTTACATTTTAAAATGTATTCGAATAGAAAGCAGTTATTTTAAATAGTAAAAATATTTCAGAATATTACTGCTTTTGCAGTGTAATTTGGATCAAATAAATGCAGACTTGGTGAGCAGATGAGAGTTCTTAAAAAAATATCTTACTGTTCAAAAACTTTTGATTGGTAGTGTATATATACACACATATATGCATGTATGTGTGTGTGTATATATGTATGTATATCGCATTATTATCAGTTTGCAAATAATAATTTAATATTTTGTGAACATCCTCTTTTTGCAGGAAGACCAGACCCACCTGTCAATCTGCATTACAGTGTGACGGCTGAAGGCGAGGTAATATTCAAATGGAGTGACACACAACCTGACAGTGATGCCATAAACTATGAGATCCGATACTCATCCAATTCTTCGCTTCAGCAGTGGGAGGTAATTGTTGGTGTGATGAATGTGTTGTAATAGCATTACAAAGTAATGTTTGCGAGAGCTGTTATAGGCCCCCAGAGAATTTCACAGAACGCCTCGCACATTTCCACAGAATCAGAATTCCCGTCATACGCAATATTCTATACATTCTTTAGTTCTTGCGTGGTTGATGAGGAGCTACTTTCCTTTATCAAATGATCTCATTACAGTTTGTAGATATTTGTATCTAAAGTGTGGTTTTAGCTCACATACATTTTTGCATATTCGAATAGACTCCGAAATATACATTATTAAATATTCAACATATAGACAGCGTCTAAAATGTAAATCATTTTAGATAAAGAACATTTTTTAGTTTCAACCAGTCTCCAGGGGATTTGTATTGATTTGTACATTTCAAACTAACAGTCAGTAAGTTGATATTGTTTCATCATATATCCAAAAGTACAAAAAATGTCATTTATGAATATAAACACTATTTTAATGAGAGTTAAATTTCATCTTCTGTTAGTGATTTCTTAATTTTTATTCAGTTTAATATGACAAATGGATTTAGTCTACACAGTGTGAATGAATCTGTTTGATCTATGGCTCTCTTAGGTGGTGAAGGTCAAAGGACGTTCCTGGGTGCCTCTGAATGAGCTCAGTTCTGGTATCAGATACGCGGTCCAAGTGCGCTGCCAAAGCTACTTCAGCTACTGGAGTGAATGGAGCCAACCTTTCTATTTCACACTGGATGGTAAGGATCTGTAATGCACATGAATTTTACATACTAATTCCCATTCATGCTGTATGCCTGTACATTTAGGTAATGAATTAATTTAGTTCTGCGCCTCCCATTTAATGACTCATAAGGTATAGTGAATGAGTAAAAGTATGCAAATTCTGACATTTATGAAAGGGTACTCAAAATGTTTTCTGCTTGATATGCTCATGTTCCCATGACTTACAGCCTGCTGTTCTCAACAACAGAGTGCACAGGTCGACGCATTTAACCTAACATCATTCAGAGTCTAAAAGTGGTTTTTAGTGTATATCAAACTTCATGCAAATGAGTGCTTTTGCTGTTCCAGTTATATTTATCTTTCAAAGAGATTCATTTTCTTCCCTAAGCCTCCACTTAAGAGTTTGACGTTTGCTAATTACAATCATGTATACTCTCTGCTACTCGGCATCTGTATAATGCTTTGGCTTGTTGCTCTGCACTCAGAATACCTCTTTGATTTGTCATCTAAAAGATGCATTCAATTCACTGTTCATTTTCAGAATGAATTACAATGCTAAACAGCCAGTTTTCTAATGTTTTCTAATGCGAAAGCATTAATATGCCATTTGCTTGCAAACCAAGGTCAGATGTTGCATTTGCAAGGTATATAGTATTTGCATACTTAATTCTTTTAAACCAGATAATAATAATAATAATAATATTAAATAATAGTATTGTAAATATTTACGAGGCCAGAGTATGTACTGTCCTTGAGTTCTCTTACCTTGTCATTGTTAGGTTTATTAGTAATGCTTAGATTCCTCCTTGTAAATAGTTTTTTTTATTAAAAGCCTTCATAATTCAAATGGAACCCAAGTTTGCATTTTAAGTCTTTTGTTTGGCATCATGTTCAGTCTTAGGCCAATAGAAGAACCTTAAATTGAAGTTGAATGTGAGCACTGTATCTATCTTCAGCAGTTATGAAGGGGTCATATGGCTAAAATGATTGATACTGATTTATACTCAAGTTCTGAGTATGTTCATCTGCTGTGTATGGAAGCAGTTTCTGGCACTAAATAAAATTTGCCACTGAATAAAAAATAAAAAAGGTAATTGCGACGTTTTGTCTCACAAAATTGACATTTTTTTTCTCGCAGTTGTGACATCTCGAAAATCTGACTTTTTTCTCATAATTGTGAGATATAAACTCGCAATTGTGAGTTCCTTTTTTTCGCAGAATCGAGAGTTTATATCTCGCAATTGTGACTTTTTTTTTCTTAGAATTGTGAGTTTATATCTCGCAATTTTGACTTTTTCATATAATTGCCCTGCAATTGTTACTTTTTTTTCCCCGCAGAATCGAGTTTATATCTCTCAATTGTGACTTTTTTTGAAGAATTGTGAGTCTGTATCTTGCAATTTTGACTTTTTTATAATCGCGAGTTTAGATCTTGCAATTCTGACTTTTCTCCCTCAGAATCGTGAGTTTATATCTCGTAATATTTACTTTTTTTTCGCAGAATCAAGAGTTTATATCTCGCAATTGTGGCTTTTTTTTCTCAGAATTGTGAGTTCATATCTCGCAATTTTGACTTTTTTTTATAATCGTGAGTTCATATCTCACAATTGTGACTTTTTTTTCTCAGAATCGTGAGTTTATATCTTGCAATTCTGACTTTTTCCCCCTCAGAATAGTGAGTTTATATCTCACAATAGTGACTTTCTTTCCTCGGAATCGTGGGTTTATATCTCGTAATTTTTTATCTTCGTAACTTTTTTTTTTTTTTTTTTTTTTTTCGCAGAATTGAGAGTTTATATCTTGCAATTCTGGCTTTTTTCCTTCAGAATAGTGAGTTTATATCTCACAATAGTGACCTTTTTTTCCTCAGAATCATGAGTTTACTGTATATCTTGCAATTCTTTTTTTTTTCACAGGGTTAGGAGTCAGTGTCTTGCAATTCTGACTTCATAACATGCAGTTGTGAGATATAAACTTGCAATTTTGAGTTATAAACTCATTTTCACTGGCATGTCTCTTTGACTAGTGCATCTTTGAGTCTTTATGAAGTATAAGTAAAATACTTAGGTACTGTTAAAGTCAGAAACTTTAAAACTTTTACTCAAGGTGTTTTGGACTTGGTGACTCGTAACTTGCAGTGGAGCACTGTAAGATGTCTGTACTTTTACTCAAGTATGGTTTTCAGGTACTCCTTACACTTCTGTGCAATTCTGACTTTATAACTCACAATTGTGAGTTTGTATTATGCAATTCTGACACTTTCAAGTGTATATCTCACAATTTCTAGAAAGTCAGAATTAAGCAAGATATACATGCACCTTAGAGTGACTCATGAAATGAGCATTTTTCTGTGGCCTGAATGAAGCAACTTCTAAGAAAATTCTTACTTAAGATAAACTGTAACATATAAACACTCTCCTGTGGTAGATTAGAGCTTTATTTATGATCTGAATACTGACACTAATCAGGTGGGTGTTTATTTATTTATTTATTTATCTATTTTTTTATTATTCTTTCTTCACTTGCTTTTAAATGCCCAGACCATAGCGGTGCCCTTGAGTAATATACAGATAAGAAAAAAAAAAAATCAGTTGAGTGCAGTTGCCAGTCTTAAATACTGCTGCCAGCTAATGCAGCACTTAACTGCACTTTGGGCTGTCTGCATATTAGTTAATGTTTTAACTGTTTCAGCTTGATTTGACGTCACAAGAGACTTGATTCTGTCTCTGTTTTCCTACTTTGATGCATTACTTACGTAGCAGCTGTCATTTTGTATGTGTTTATATGCTTTTTCAGTGCAAATCACGCATAGTTTTTCTGATATGCCAGTTGGGTTGTATATTTTCAGAATCCATGCTGCGCAAGTCACCATAGCAACTAAGCTTCTGGTTGTTCACTAGCATTACAATAAACCCACTATCTCTTCGCTGCAAGGGAGCAAGATGGGAACGATGGAAAGTAAAAATCAATACAAGGGAGAATCTTAACATCTATCAAAAAACATGTCTAGGTCATATTTCATCCTAAAATCATCAAAAATATATCATTTTTGCATTTTCTTCAAATAATATTTCTTCAAGTTGTTACTGTTATTGAGTATTTATGTTAGTAAATTATTATTATTCAGTGAAATTCTGATTTAAAGTTGTATATTAGTAGTATTTGCTTGTAGCTTGTTACATTTTACTGCAGTAATTTCATTACAGTACAGTAAAAATTACTATATTACAGTGTTGAAAATCTAATAAAATCATGATTAAGAATAAAAAAGAACGCAGAATGTAAATCAAGGTAAGGTGTTTCAGTTGTATTATGATATTTATAATTTTGGGAGAAAAGTGCTTAATTGGAATGAAAATAATGTCACAATGGTATAAAAATAAGCTTAATTTACTTGATGTAACACTTTACAATAAGGTCTCATTTGTTGACATTAGTTAATGCATTAATTAACATGAACTAACAATGAACAATTTTACAGCATTTGTTAAACTTTGTTGATATTAGTTAATAAAAAATGTGGAGCTGCAAAATGATTAGTCGCGATTAATCGATTCAAAATAAAATGTTTACATACTATATGTGTGTACTGTGTATATTTATCATGTACATATAAATTACACACACATGTATATATTAAGGAAAAATATGTTAGATTTATATGTAAAATATTAATATTTATGTAAAATATAAATTATATACAAGTGTTTAAATACAAATACATACAAATATTTTTTTAAATATATACGTGTATTTTATATACATAATAAATATACACAATACACATACATAGTATGGAAACAAACTTTTATTTTGAATCGATTAATCGCGACTAATCATTTTGCAGCTCTAAAAAATGTTCATGTTAGTTCAGCACATTAACTAATTTTAACAGATACAACTTTTTGTACATTTTAATAATGTATTAGCACATTTTCAAATTAATATTAGCCAGATTAACAAATCCTAAATAAATCTCATTCATGTAAACTAATATAGTTGTTTCATGTAAACAAATGAAGCCTGATATGTCTTATGTTTTGGGATGAAAAGTGTACCAGACATGTTGTTGTCAAGAGATTCGCCCACTTGCTGATATGCCACATGCTATTCTTAAATCTGGTTTGTTTATTTGTATGTTTATGGTGCAAAAACACCTGCTTTACATTTTTCCCTCTCTTTCCCTGCTCCTCAGTCAGTTACATCCCTGCTGAAGTCTTCACGACACCAGGGTCAGAGGTCACGGTTTACGCCGTCTTCCACAACCGCAGCTGGAGCGCGAGTAAAGCCGTGTGGATGCTTAACGGACAGGTGAAGATTCCAGAAAGCCAGTACAGAGTCATCAATGAGCAAGTTAGCTCTGTCACTGTGACGGTAGATGAACCAGGGTTTGATACTCTGATGTGCTGCCACCAGTGGGGAGAAAGGTTCAAGTGCATCATCGCCTATGCCAAAATATACACTGAAGGTAAGCCATGAATTATGGAGAACATCTTTAACCAGACATTTAATACATGTTGTTTATTTAAAAAGCTAGAAAATGTAAAATTGGCTTTTTTCCAGGAATGTTTAATGCAGATATTACCTGCCAGAGCAAGAATTCAGCAGTGGACACCATGAGCTGTGAGTGGAATAAGAGCGCTTGGGCACAAGTCAGACTACTTTACAGGTATGAGCATGATAGTTCAGCCATTTCTATTTCTGCCAGGTTGTGTGTTGCACAGATGGTAAAGATCTTACTTTTGTTGTAGACAATATACATCAATGTGTGAGACCATATCAGAGATTGAGAGCAAGGAAGAAAATGAAGAAAACATGTCTTTGGTAAAGGAGTGCCCATCTGGAGCAGGAGACCACAGAGAGTGCACTTTAAGAAACCTTAGCCTGTTCTCTTGCTACAAAATCTGGTTGGAAGTGGAAGGAGGGCATGGCAAAGTGAAATCATTTCCTGTCTATGTTGCGCCCATTGACTACGGTGAGTTCCAAGTTTTCCGGTTGCATTCCAATGAGATCCAAAGTGACAGTATTTTGTTGACTTTGATTATTGACCGAATTGTTGCCACATAAGACTGGAATATATCAGTGAAAGTTAAATGTATTAATATAATAGTATATAATATTTTAATTAAATATGAATCTATTTTAAAATGTAAATATATTTCAATATATATCAACATACACAACCTTTCAAGAGAGATTTTTTTTTTTTTTTTTTTTTTTAATTAATTTTTTTTTTTTAATGTTTTTGAAAGATTACAGTTTAACAGTTTGCATTTATTTAATCAAAAATGTAATAAATCAGTAATGTTGTGAAATAATATTGTAATTTAAAATAACCTTTTTTTATGTTAATATACTTTAAAATCTAATATGCTCCTATGATTATCCTTATATTCCTTATATTATCCTATGATAATATAATTAAAAAAATTTTATTTATTTATTTTAATACACACTGCCATTCAAAAGTTTGGGATCAGTAAGATACAAAAATACAGAAAAAACACTAATATTGTGAAATAATATTGTAATTTAAAACAACCTTTTTTTATGTTAATATACTTTAAAGTATAATATGTTCCTATGATGCAAAGCTGAATTTTCATCAGCCATTAATCCAGTCTTCAGTGTCACATGATTCCTCAGAAATCATTCCAATATGCTAAAAAGGTTTAAAAGAATAGCATTTATTTAAAATAGAAATCTTTTCTAACAATAGACACTGCCGTTTGGTGTGAAAGTACAAAAGTTTGGTGTCAGTACGTTTTTTTTTTTTTTTTTTTTTTTTTTTTTTCTTTTTCTGAAGGAAATTAATATTTTTATTCAGCAAGGATATGTTTAATTGATAAAAAGTGATAATAAAGACGTGGTAAAGAAGTTGTTAGAAAGGATTTGTATCAGCATATTCAAATGATTTCTGAAGGATCACGTGACACTGAAGACTGGAGTAATGACGGCTGAAAATATGGTTTTGCATCACATAAATAAATTATATTTTAAAGGATTTTAAAATAGCAGAGCATTATTTTAAATTGTAATAATATTTCACAATATTACATTTTTTCTTCTGTATTTTTGATCAAATAAATGAAGCCTTTATGTGCATTTTTTTTTTTTTAAAACATCCAAATTCTTACTGGTCCCAAACTTTTTAACCAGTGATGGAAAAGCCTAATCTTCAGTAGCCATTACTTAAGTGTTACAGTAGTCTTCAGTGTCATTCTGATATACTGAATTGTTGCTCGAATAACATTTCTTGTTACTGCATTTTCACAGTTGAAGACAGTTCTTCTGCTTATTGTTTTTGTGGAATCGTTTTTTTTTTTCAGGATTCATTTATTTGCATTAATTCTTCAGTTTAGATCAATTTAATGTGTCCTTGTTGAATAAAAGTTTTAATTTCTTTCAAAAAATCTTTTGAATGTTAGTGTATAAATATTTTCTTTTGAAAAATGTTTACTTTTTGTGTTTCTTGTGACTGTCTGCTGTTATTTCCACTTACTTGTGTCTGTCCCCGCTTGCCACTCTATTCACTTTGCAGATTGAGATGAATAAGAATTTCCCCCATGTTTTTTTTCTTTCAGTGAAACCATCTCCTCCCTCAGTCTTGGAAGCGACCACTATGCCGAATAAAACCCTGAGCGTAAGCTGGAGACGCCCCCATTTACCTGTATACGACATGCAGTACGAGCTGCGCTTTGTGGCTTCGCGTGGGATTGCAAATACGCAATGGAAGGTAGGAAGAAGTTTCTGGAAGCCAGGGTCTCAGGTGGACAATGAGACCAGAAAGCTGAATATAATATATTTGAGTAAATGCTTCATGCATAATGATCAATCACAGAGTGCATGCAATGAATTACTGTAATTACTCTGATCTGTTTATCTGTATAATTGAGATATTTGGAATTTAAAAGATGATAAGCTAAATTGATCCTAAATTTAAAAAAAAAAAAGTTAAATGTTCCTCTTACTGGAACTTCTTAGCACTTCATTTTCAATTTATCCCTTTCAGATTTCAAAAGGAACACGGTTACATTCTGTACTCAGGTATAAGGTCTGCAATCTTCTGTGGCATTTACAGATGAGTGTTATGTCCCCTTACAGGTCATCGGTCCTCTTCTGGAAACACAGGCAGAGATTCAGCTTGAAGAGTCTTGTGTTCAGTTTAAAGTAGAAGTTCGCTGTAGAAGACTGAATGGCACTGGATACTGGAGTGACTGGAGCATGAGTTACACTTCAGCTGTTTACAACAGGAAAGGTAACGTCATCAATGTAGTTGTGCTACTGTTATTAGCCTATATAATTCAGAAGCTCTAATAGGTATGGAGTCCTTGGTTAAAGGGATAGTTCACACAAAAATTAAAATTCAGTGATATTTTTGATGAAATTTAAGTGCTTTCTGACCCTACGTAGTCAGCAGCTGACACGTTCAAGGCCCAAAAAGCTAGTAAGGACATTGTTAAAATAGTCCAGGTTTAACCATAATGTTATGAAGCGATGAGAATATTTTTTGTGCATGAAGAAAACAAAAGTAACAGCTTTATTTTCTCTTCTATGTAAGTCTTAAAAAACAAAACTGAAAATTTTCAGTCTCTTAGGGTTATAAAATATATGGAAAGCCTGATGGATTTTTGTTGAAATCTTCCTGCCCATGAAAACATTTTGACAGATTTAATGTTAAATAGCTTTAGGGTGTCTAAGGTTGTGAGTAATGACCTCTTCCAGTGAAAGATGGGAAATTCATCACGTATCATTGACATTTAAGGTCAATATAAAGTGGAGGCACTTTTAAGTTAGATATTGCCAAGCAGTGTTTGTGATGAAACCCACAGTACTTTGTCAATGTATATGACAACAGCATAAAATCTAAATCAATGAAAACAGACCGATCTGGAACTGGTGTGAAGAATATGCAGGTGAAAACAAATCCTTGCCAGCTGATTTAAAAAGATAAAAACAATTAAAACGATTTGACAAAAGAAACCATTCTTTTGTCTTTGCCTTGAAAGCACATGATTCCTCATGCTTCTTCTGAACACACACCTGCTTTATTATATCCATCTGTACATCTGTGAGTCATGACGAGTAACTGTTATTTGTGTGAACTTCATATGAGACGTAATGTTTACAAGGATGTATTTGGAGAGCTGATGGCAATTATTAATAATAAAAATATTAAACTTAAATTCTTGCTCTAAAAAGTGTTAATTTCCTATATTTAGTTATATAAATCATGTGTTACTATATATATTATACATACATATATATATATATATATATATATGAGTTATTATATTAAACATAAATATGAGTTACTCTAAGTAAATTAGTTCATATGCAGCTTCCAGAGCTGCAAATTTTAATTTGTTAGTGTGATTGTAATCATTTAAATGGTTCTGCGAATATTAATTGACTTTGTCTCCATAGTGAGAATGTTTTGAATTGAACACAATTACGGTATAAAGTTTATTAGGATTAATGGAAATTGCACCACATATCGCCCACCGTGACTTCCTAAAACTTGCGTATCGCTGTAGGAATGTGAACTGGAACGCTACCGCTGGGGTGGAGATCAGTGTGTGCTTGCAACACCATTTGTCAGTTCTTTACACCACCTTTCTAACAGCTTTACATTAGTGCAGAGCTGTCTGCTGGTGCCAGAGCTCATGCTTTTGAGGTAACTGTTGCTAGCAGATTGCCGTCAGCATTACAGGATATAATTGTCTGTTACAGTAAGTATGGAGTTGTAGGAATTTGCCTGAGAGGAGACTTGCAAATAACAGATAAGGGAGATGTATTTCATTACATAGTGAGACTTCTAGCAAAAAAAAAATGTTGGAGTCATAGCCTTGCAGACAGCACTCCATTGTATGATGCAAGAGCAATTTGTCTGGTTCAAGTTCAAGTCCCGACTTTTCCAGATCCTGTTCCCACATCTCTAATCTAATTGTTTCTCTTTTTGTCAAAAAAAAAAAGAAAAAAAGAAAAAGAAAAGCTCATGTAATAGCTTACTAAATTAAAAAAAAGCTTACTTTCTAATTATGACTTTTAATAAAACAAATTTAATAAAGTTTATTGTTTGTTAATATTTATTTGAACTTTTATATTTGAATATATACTGTATAAAAGTTTATATCTATTGTATGTGCTTGCTAAAACAATGAATTTATATTTTTAATTTACAGCTATGATTAGATTTATTTTGTGGTGGAAGAGAACATTTATTGCAAGGCCAGTTGAGGTTTTGACCATCTCTCTTTTTTCCCTATTTTTTTCTTCTTCTATTTTTTGGAAATTTACCTGTCACATTTGTTACATTAGAAATGTAATTTTTCAGTCCAGCCTATGTATGCTACCCTTCACTAATCGATCAAAAGTGACACTTAAGACTTTGTATTGGTGGGAAAGATTTGCTGTTTTTGGCTTTGCCATTACAGGAATAAATTATATGTTTAAAAATATTTAAATTACACAGTTATTTTACATTGTAAAATTTTACAATATTCCTCTTTTTACAGTTTTTTTTTTTTTTTTTAAATCAAATAAATGCAACCTTGATAAGCATAAAAAAAAAAACATTTTTAAAAATGCATTCCTATATTTAGCCCTATTAACTCACTCCCACCAAACACAGTTTTCCGTTATCCATGAGACGATGCTTCCCCGCCAAACACAGAATTTTCCGCTATCCATGAGACAACACAGAATTTTGCGACAACGTTTCGCCGCCAAATGTGGAAATTTACGTTATCAATGAAACGCTTCCCTGCCAAACATGGAATTTTCCATTATACATGAAATGACACTTCCCCACCAAACACGAAATTTTCCGTTATCCATGAGACAACACAGAATCTTGCGACAACGCTTCCCCACCAAACGTGGAACTTTCTGTTATCCGTGAGACAATGCTTCCCTACCAAACATGGAATTTTTTGTTACCTACGAGACAATGCTTCCTAGCCAAACATGAAATTTTCCATTATCCATGAGACGATGCTTCCCCACCAAACATGGAACTTTCCGTTATCCATGAGCAATGCTTCCCTGCCAAACATGGAATTTTCCATTACCTACGAGACAACGCTTCCCAGCCATTTTCTGTTTTTTTCTGTTATCCATGAGATGATGCTTCTTCATCAAACATGGAATTTTCCGTTATCCATGAGACAACATGGAATTTGAGACAACGCTTCTCTGGCAAACATGGAATTTTCCGTTATACATGAAACGACACTTCCCCGTCAAACATGGAATTTTCCACTAAGAGATGACGCTTTCCCGCCAAACAGAATTTTCTATTATCCATGAGACGAAGCTTTCCCGCTAAACATGTAATTTCCGTTATCCGTGAGATGACGCTTCTTTACTAAACACGGAATTTTCCATTATCCATGAGACAACGCTTCCCAGCCAAACATGGAATTTTCCATAATCCATGACACGCCACTTCCCTGCCAAACATGGAATTTTCCGTTATCTATGAGACGCTTCCCAGCCAAACATGGAATTTTCCACTAAGAGATGACACTTCCCCGCCAAACACGGAATTTTCTATTATCCATGAGACAATGCTTCCCCACTAAACACGTTATTTCCGTTATCCATGAGATGACGCTTCTCCACTAAACACAGAATTTTCCATTATCCATGACACAACACAGAATTTGAGACAGTGCTTCCCAGACAAACACAGAATTTTCTGTTATCAATGAGATGACACTTCCCTGCCAAGCACAGAATTTTCCGCTATCCAAGAGATGATGCTTAACACCAAACATGGAATTTTCTGTTATCCATGAGATGATGCTTCTTCAACAAACATGGAATTTTCCGTTATCCATGAGACAACATGGAATTTGAGACAACGCTTCTCTGGCAAACATGGAATTTTCTGCTATCCAAGAGACGATGCTTCCCCCGTTATCCATGAGACGCTTCCCCACTAAACACGGAATTTTCCATTATCCATGACACAACACAGAATTTGAGACAGTGCTTCCCAGACAAACACAGAATTTTCACTGGTATATGCTAGGGGGCGTTATTATGCATCTCCTTAATGTGAATATCCTGATCAAAGAATATCCTGATCAAAACCACAGGCAAGGAAGACGCATGAACAAACGATCTCATACGTAGGCGGATACATATGAAAAATACTGTGATCATCAACAATAAACGCATATAAGTGAAAACTGCCTAATGTTACAGAATGAAATCGTGATCCAGGAAGTGGTTTAGGACCGTGCAAGCATTGGGGGTGCTGATGGAAGTGATCTACTGCATCTTTGCTTTGATTTGATCATCGTTCTGAATATGATCCAGATGTAGTATTTGATTAAAAACATGGTTTTCTCAGCCCTTTGCTCAGAATGTTGCTTTTTTATGAAACTTACCTACATTTAAGTGTTGATTAAAAATTAATGCTTGAAGCTTGAATAAACAGATTTTTTTTGTTGTTTAGAAGTAGAGGCTCTGTTCAAACAAAATTCTCTTGGGGCCATGAAATTTAGTAAAACTGATCAAAAATGATAACTTTTTTTCAAAAACGCTGCTGGAGAACAAGTTAATATCCTTTTTGAACATAAGATGTAGTGTCCTGTAGATAATCATGACTGTATGGTGTGTCATTTCAGCACCAGAAATGGGACCAGACTTCTGGCGCAGTATACAAGAGGATCCTGATAGAAGTGTGACAAACGTCACCCTGATATTTAAGGTTGGTAAAGATTGACTTAATTTACTCTAGCAACAAAATAAATGTGATATAAAAAAATTTGAGCTTGAATGTTTTTTTTTTTGTCACTTTTAGCAGCCTGTCCTAGCAGGAGATCCATATAGTTGCGTGGAAGGTCTTGTGATAGAACACCAGGCCTCAGGAAGAGCCGTGTGGTCAAATGAAACAACCTTGGCTCAGTTTCACTCATTCCAGTGGAGGAAGGAAGCGCACACAGTCACCGTGATGTCTCGCAATGCTTTAGGCATTTCTACACGGAATAGAAACATGACGCTGTTGCATCAACCCAAACGTGAGCTAACTTGCTTCATACCCTTCCTGTAACATCACACTTTCTTTTTTTTTTTTTATGCAGTCTAATCTTGCCATTGTTTTCGTTTGATGAACAAGAAGTTTTGTTTGCCTTCAAGCAATTAATGTGTCTATTTATGTGCCTATTCACGGTGCATTATTTCATCCAGCCCTAATTTTTCAGAGTAATTGTTTTGATAGAAGCTTGGTGTTGTTTGTTTGGTGAAAGGGTTGTTGGGGAGGGAGGTTTTGAATTAGTTATTACCTATACACAATAGTACTCTGACATTTTATTCCGGCTTGTTATTATCTATTCCTGCATACCTGCAAGTGTTTTTCACATAGAATTTATATAGATTCCCCTATTTACGTTTCTTAATGTCCTTTTTTCCTTTTCTAGGACGATGTGTACGTTCATTCAGCGCAGTTGCAAATGCTAGCTGTGTGTATCTTTCCTGGAGCCTGTTATCTGATCATCCAGTGCCTCAGTCATTTGTCATTGAATGGTTAGACCTGAATAAAAACCCTGAACAGGACGTGTCCCTCACTGAGAGGCTGCAGTGGGTCAGAGTTCAGTCCGCAACGAGAGATCTCTCCCTTTGCCGTATGTGATTTTTGCATGTTATTCCTCACATTTGCATATCAGTACATGAGATAAATAAAAAGAAGGTTTATCCTTAGAAGTATAAATGATCTTTGACAGGGTAATTTGTTTTTGTGCAGGTCGTTTTTATGGCTCAGAGGAGTTCACCTTGTATCCAGTGTTTGTGGATGGTGAAGGGGAGCCAGTGCGATACACGGGTGGGTTTTTACAGCAGTGACATCAACTAAAGCATTGACGTCATTATGTGATCAGTTAAACCCCTGAAGACATTTTTTTACGTGCGTTTGATGCTAGGCGAGGGGACGTTTAGATTCATCGCAGTATAATGTAGAACATTTATTTTGACAACAAAGTACACATTACACAAATAGCTGTCTGGAAAAGTTTTAGACATTGTTATTTTAAGAAAATGAATGAAAATCTTGTTGATTTGATTG
The DNA here is from genome assembly GCA_036247105.1 of Cirrhinus mrigala. Lineage (NCBI taxonomy): Eukaryota > Metazoa > Chordata > Actinopteri > Cypriniformes > Cyprinidae > Cirrhinus > Cirrhinus mrigala. Next base: position 19,575,869 of record CM070012.1, on the reverse strand, counting down.
AAAAATTAGTTTCTTTTGTTTCGTCATCCAGCTACAAGGGGGGACCCTGCAGCGTACATACTCCTACTAATCATTGCGTTCCTGTCTGTGGTGCTGTTTGTCACTCTTCTGATGTCACAAAACCAGTAAGACCTACAACTATCTTCTTTTGGTCAAAATAAAGATTATTACAGTATCATTATGTTTTGTCTGTGACCCCTAGAGGACCCAGTGAGGTACTAAATGGGTCTGCTGATTTTATTTATTTATTTATTTTTTTTAATTGATTTTTGTGAAATGATTAAATAAGCATTAAACCAAAATAGTTTGTTTAAGCTGTTATTTAAAGTGAAATGATTTGTTCATGTTAAAAATCAATTAAAGTGAAATTGTAACGTGTAAATATATGACTCAATTAGAAGTATTTTAATTGCTTTACAATATAACTATTATGCCAAACTATGTAAATGCATAACCATACATTTTACTATATCCTGGGCTTTAATGCGATACTCAGTTTTGTGTACATAATTGGAGGTCCCTGCTCTACCACTCTATTTACCATTAGATAAATGGGTTAATCTAGAACAGTAGTTCTCAAAATTAAATATAAATTAATGTTAAAACACAATACACTTTAATTTAATCTTTTGAGTCTTTAAGTTTTTATTTTGTATTTTTTTTTTTTACAGTTACATGTACAGCACAGTTTTTATTTAACTTCTAGGTACAACACATTTTAATTTATTTGTTGTTTTTTTATTTACCTGTTTGTTAGCACTGTGCAGTGTTAATGTCCAAACAGTGTATTTAAAAGGTTAAAGTGGCTGATAATAATAAATATTCTTATTAGGAATAAAACTGCCTCCCTTTTGAGCTCTGCAGAGCTGTAGCTAAATAGTTAGGCCTACTACGCTAATGCATTTTAATGTTGGTCATTATGGTAGTATTTGGGGAGCCAAATATTTTTGTACTTGGTATAAAAACTTTGAGAACCACTGATCTAGGATGTAAAACCAAAGCTAAAAAATGGCCTAGAAGGGAACCCCAGGTATTAAGACTTGTATGGCTTAATATAACTTAAATGATTGTCTTGTACTAAAATATGTAGCTGAAAACCTATGAAAGACGTTTTTTTAAAAATCCACGTCGTTTTATACATATTTTGGACTATGGGGAGCACCATTATTTCGATTGCATCAAATCATTGCACTCGGTGAGCTACTGGCCCTACCTGTTGCTATTTTAACCGCAACAACTCGAAAAATAAAATACTGATGCGATGCCACATGGTGCAGCTTCTAGTTGTCATTTTCAGTTGAAGGGCAACGAGAAGCGATGCAAGTCTTCACTGCTTTCTTAGCGATAAGAGGAGATAAGAATGAGAAGATGCCTGTGGACAAATAAAACTTCCTGAAGACCTGCGTCTTTGTTCTCTACACTTTAGCCCTGATGCCTTTGAGGTTTTTAGTAGACCACAGCTACTGAAAGAGCTTACAAACGGCAGAGACAAAACACTAGATGCCATCAGGATGTAAACATGCCAACACTTGTCATGATGCCCCAACTACTAAAGGAGTTTCTCAGCAATGGATTTCACTTGAATTCCGGGGGCGTTTAGACTTCTTGTGGGGAAAAATCAATGGTACGGCATTTGGTTTAAGTGTATGCTTATATCCATCGCCACCTCAGTAGCTGTGGTCATCGTATCAGTATTTAATTTTCCGGTAAAAAATACTGACAGGTGGCGCCAGTAGCTCACAGAGTGCAACCATTTGACGTAATCGAAATAATGGTGCCCCCCATAGTCCAAAATGTATATAAAATGATGTGGATTTTTTTTAATGTGCCCCTATTATGGATTATGAAAGGTTCATATTTTGGTTTTGGAAGTCCCCGGCAATGGGTTGACATGCATGCAAGATCAAAAAACACTTTCATTCTCACTTTATAAACAGTGGGTCTGTACTTCTGCAGCGATGTAGAAAATGAGATGGGAGTTTTTTGAGATACCCTAACTAAACCCTCACAGTGCAGAGCACAGCGTCTTCTCGACATGATGCTGTCCACAGGAATCCGCTACAGTGTTTGGGAAAGGGGGAGGGGGGGGTTCAAGTTTCAACACAAGAAGTGCAAGGAGGGCAATCAACATGAAACAGCTTGGGATTCCTTTTAAAGATGACTCATTTAAATGATTCAGAGTCTTTTGAGAGGCAATAACTTTATACATGGTACACTTTCAGATTTAAAACTTTGCAGGATGTTTTAATTCACTTACAGCTGTGTTACTCACTGCATGAAAATTAATTTTCAAAAATCCATAATAGGGGCACTTTTAGTAACATAAATCTTTCATGGGAAAACAAAGAGACTTAATTTGTTATATTAAGCCATACTAGTCTTAATACCCGGGGTTCCCTTGAAAGAAAAATCCTTGGAAAAACAGTCAAATTATATTATAAAATCATAGACCTTCTGTTTATTTAACTGGATTACCTTTAATCTAGCAGAAGAACGCATTAAAAAGATTAAAGGAAGCTGCAGTATATATTGATTTTTATTTTTTATTTTTTTTAAAGCCAGTTGTTTGAATTAAAGTGAGGCATTGTAAGCTGATTTGTATGGGATTTATTTGGTCGTATGTAATGTGTATATGTATTGGATTAAAGCTCATTCTTACCAATAGAGTAGTTTGCTTGAGGGTAAATATTTCACAAGTTCTGCCAGAGACAATATCTAAGGTAACAATAATACAATTAAATTATTGCTCATCTGCTTAGACTTGATTGCGGGAAATATCGTGACTTTGTGTACCACAAAAAGGAGTGGCAAAAGTTTGGATTTTACGATGGGGGTGATAAAATCTTGATCTGCTCTAGATTCTGATAAAGGAATAGTTCACAACAAAATGAATATTTGCTTAAAATTGATTCAGGTCATCCAAAATGTAGACGAGTTTGAACCAATGGTGCCGTGATTGAAAGTTCAAACAACTGATAAAAAACATCACGACAATCCAAACTAATCCACACGACTCCAGTCCATCAATTAACTAAAAACCTGCGTGCTTCTAAGAAACAAAACCGTTGCTTCTGGCCAAAACACAAGTCCGTAATCCACAATAATGCTTTTTCCAGTAAATAAAGTCCATCCCCTGTTGTCCTCTCACATCAAAATCCACCGACTTATTTGTTTACAACAGTTTTGGCTCGCAAACGGTGCTTGACCTGTGCATATTTCTTACAGGATGAGAAAACTCATGTGGAAGGATGTTCCAAATCCCAACAACTGCTCCTGGGCCAAAGGAATGGACTTCAGGCAGGTCAGTATGAGTAGATCCAGAGTCAAATAGAGGACCGTTGTTTAGTTGAAAAATGAAAACATGAGGCGTTTAATCACATCCATTATAAACAGGTAAAAAAAAAAATGCTGCATGTGTAGCTGGGAGGAGATGGAGTTTTAACACATTCAGTATATATTAGTTTCTTTCTCCTTGCAGATTGACACCATGGAGAGCTTGTTCCCTCACTCAGAGGGTCTCACTGCCTGTCCACTGCTGCTGGTCTCTGAGAGCATCTGTGAGGTGGAAATCATCGAGAAGCCTCATCCTGTCACGCTTGAACACGAAAAAGACAAAGTTCTCATGTATAACTCTGGAGACAAAACGACTACCGATTCTGCCCTTCTAGCAGACTCTTCTGAACCTCTGTCTCTGGAGGCTTCCACTGCCGCTGCTACCCCAGAAACATCAGGCCAGTCCTCGGTCACATACTCGACCGTGCTGCTCTCCGATCAGCCCAGTCTCCTTCGAAAGCAGCAGGAGAGTCTGAGCAGCTCCATCGACGAAGGCAACTTCTCTGCCAACAATTCAGACATTTCCGGCTCCTTTCCTGGAGGACTCTGGGACCTGGAGAACCATGTGTGCTCGGACAGCGCCAACCCTCGCCATTCCAGCTCCTACAACTCGGTGGAAGAGTTCTCGGAAACATCGGATCAAGATTATGAAGCTTCAGAAAGCACAGGTGTAGCCAAAGACCTCTACTACCTCGAGGTGAACGAAGAGCAGGAGAAAGAAGATGAAGAGGAGGTTGAGGAAACGCAAGGTGAACAGGAAAAAAATGAAATCGTTATGAGGGTGGACAACAGGCAAGTTCTGGAAGGCAAAAATTCCACATCCGTCGATTCCAATAATGTATCTCGCAGCATTCCTCTTTACCTGCCTCAGTTTCGGACTGAATCCATTAATCCACCCTGAAATAATAATAACAACAACAACAGCGCCACTTGGTGGTAATGTGGGTTAATGCTTTTTTCACTGGATGGAGGTCCACAAAACGCCTCAAAGGTTTTCCACTATGGCTGCACAATTTGAAAAAAAATTGCGAGTTCAATTAAAAAATTTAATTTTTTTATTATTATTATTATTTTTTTAAGGGACAGACTGCACAATCTTTGAAAAAAATCTAATTGCATTTTTTTTCCTAATAAAAATTGTGAGTTAAAATAGGACAATTAAATTATTTTTTAGCTCCAGGTTTTCTGTGCTTGCTAGCAGGGCTGCAGAATTTGACCGTTTTTTTTTAAATATAAGTATTTAAATAAATACTATAATAATAATGATAATTTTATTTTAAAGTACAGCTGTAAAATTACAGTACTAATATTTATGGTTGTCTTAACTTCATTTAAACCATCAACTGCAGGGAAAACTGCAGGGACCCTTTTAAATAAGTGTTATAAGATAAGTTTATGTGGAGCATGTAAAGAAGTTACATGTTAAAAAAAAAAAAAAAAAAGAAAGTGAAACATGTAGCGCATTTTTTATTTAAATCTGCTTTCGCGCCTTGATAATCGCAGCCATTTGGTTATTTCATTTTTATTTTGATTAATCATGCAGCCCTATTTTCCACCCTCAACCCTCGATTTGAAAAACTTTTCACGATTCAGTGTTTCAAATGACTCTTTTATGATCCATTTGACTTGTCCCCTGATATATTATACCTTTTGAGGGTGTACAGCCAGATTTCCCAGGCTCAGTTAAAAAGGGCATCCAAGCACAGTTTGAACTCTGAATGTCTCAGTGACGGGTTGATGATCGGCCTGTCATTGCTGGAACTCGCTGCTCTCCATCTTCATCACATGGAACCTTTCGTAAGTGTTTGAAGACTGAAGTGAAATCTTGCAAAGACCACACTAACTGGAATGAAGTGCTGTAGAAAGAAAGAAGAGTCTGTAGAAGGAAGGACTTTATTATCTCTCTCAGTGTGGTGGTCACAGTCACGGTTTAGTGGCTGTTTGGGCATTTCAGGTGCTTCATCAAGTCCAGGTTATCATAAGTGAAGGGGCTTTTGATGAGGCGTCCATCAAAATATCAGCTTTGTGAAGATTTAGCCTCTCATGTCCGCATTTACATTGGGCTTATTCATTCAATATGAATGTATATTTTGTCAGTGAGGTCTGTGTTCTTTGGAAACTCAAATATTTTGAGTCTACAAAATGTCATCTATTTTCAGTGTATGGTATTTTTTTGATGAAATGAGGGTTGAATGTAACTCAGTGAATAAAACTGGTTATATATGTCAGAGCATCAGTAAGAATGTGTGTACAGTAAACATGTATTTCTTGTCTATTTTTCTGGTCAGAATAAACTATTTATTGCAGTTATGGCTCAGTGTTTGTTCTTTAATTAGTTACAACAGTTCGACATTTTGTTTTAAGAAATAAAGCTTTTTATTCACCAACCCGTTTACATAAACTAGGCCTGTCGCCTTAAACAGTAGAGTCTTTGCTTGCTTTGCTAATTGATTTGAAGACGTAATATAATTTGACTGAAAAATCTAATTTACAAATTAATCTAAAAATCCTTTTTTTTAGTCCTATGAAGAGAATATTTACATTTACGCTATCAAATTTATGCTAGTTCCCACTTCCGCTCATAAACAGATTTTCTGTGTCTGTGCTAGCGGAAGGTTGACTGAATGACCGGTACTACGCAATGGGACAGTCAGTACGTTTACATGGACAACAAATCCGATTTCAACACGATTAAAACAATACTCTGATTAAGAATCTATCATGTAAACAAAGATTTTTGATTACTTTAATCCAGCTAAAGTAAACACAAATCGAATTAAGACGTGGAGTATTCCTATTTTAGTCGCATTATCCAAGTGCAGGTACTTGGATCAAGACATGTACACACTTTAATCACACTATTACCATCATGTAGGACTTTTCGTGATTAACTGACGGCAACGCCATCATCTGTTTACACAGATAGCATGACAAATAATTAACTGCACTTAAAGCTTTCGTAAAATTAAAAATGAAACACCCAAAACTGTATATGACACCACAAGGAATACGAATTATTGATACGTGGAATTCTAGAGTGAAAGTCAGATGACGTCGCGTGGGGACGTAATGACGTGTGCCATTAATCGGTCTATGTACTATAACATGTAAAATGGAACATGAAAGGAATATTCTAAAAATCAACTCATGTAAACACCTTAATCGTAATATTGTCTTATTCAGAACAAGATAAATAATTCGATTTCTGATGTCCATGTAAACGTAGTCAATGTTGCGAAGTCCGCTGTAACGGTTTTCCCGTGGAACTTGACTATTTTACAGGGTTGCCAGAGTTTCACAACAAAACCCGCCCAATTGCTACTCAAAACTTGCCTAAAACTAGCCAAATGGGGGTCCCCCATTAAAAATCGCGTTCCGGGGGATAAAATACACGTTTTTTGCCTGGGTTCTCCTGGTAAATTCATATTTCGGAGGCTAAATATGACGTTATTGGGGTCGCTTCAACCTGCTGCAACAGTGTTAAAGTAGCCCAATTCCGCGGGAAAACCGCGGACTTGGCAGCACCGCTACTTTAACATTGTTGCACCAGCTTGAAGCGCCCCTGGAATCCGAATTTTACCAGGGGAACCCCGCCAAAAACGTGTGTTTTAACCCTCGGAATGCGATTTTTACCGGGGGACCCCGCCCCCCTCGAAATGCCAGTTTTGGGCTAATTTTGAGTAACAATTGGGCGGGTTTTGTTGCGAAAACCTGGCAACCCTACAATGGGAAAGCGTCTCTTTCAGCTGGTGTCCTCACTGCACTTCAGTAAGTCAATTTCAGGTGGGTTAACTTAAAAAAAAAGGTCAAGTCTGAACAGAAATCGTTACTTTAGCATTATTAGATAACAGAAAATACATTCATGAAACTATCCGGATTTAATTTTAATTAATGTAAAACGTTGTTTCATTATGATGTCAGGCTAAAGAGTTCGTGTTTATATTTGTCTGCACGTGTTGAGTAAAAATAACTTGCCACACTTACACACAACAAATTCGCGAATTCACACTGGTCATTCCCAACTGTTCTTTTAATGTTTTTAAAGAACAGTTTTTTAAATTTGGCTACTATGGTTCTCCTGTAAATAGAGAGAAATTTCACTGCTTCTAGCTGACCAGCAGATGGCACTGTAACACTGTTATTAAATGCCATCATACACTTTTCAGAGCTTTATTTACAATCATGCACCTCAGTTATTCAGCTGCATATTTTTTTCTGCCTTGAATATTTGCCGGCTATGACTGAGACGTGGGATGTGAAATAATAGTAATAAAAAGAGGAATACATATAGTATAGCTATTTTGAAACATTAAATATTTATTCATCTTTTAATAAATTCCTAAATTATTTATATGGCAGCCCACTGACCTCCTGCAGTATCTTCATGGATCTTGAAGGTGCTTTTCAGCTTCTAAAAAATAAAAAGGGCCTCTTTCCCAGTCACATCCTTGACATGGAAAACTTACTCAACCCAGTAATAGTTTAATCAGCAGGTCTCTGTACACTCCTCATATCTAATACCTTATGAAAACGCTCCTTAATCTACTTAAGACAGCTTTAACGATCTCATTAGAGACAGGTCAGTTGGTCATGTGCTCACTCATTCTTATATCCTGCTTATCCTGCTCAACTAATAGACACATCTGTGCTTTTAACAATCCCTCAGCATCTCTGCGTGCAACATCAAATCTAAACCTTTGTAAGAAGTCTCTTATGTTCAACAAAAGTGCATTTATTTGATCAAAAATACAATAAAAAAGTAGCACTGAGCTTTCTGAGTTTTCTGTTTTAATATATTTTTTAATGTAATTTAATCTTGTGAGTGCATAGCTGAATTTTCAGCAGCCATTATACTTATATAAGAAACATGTCTTATTATTCATGTTTCTGTGGAAACATTTTATTTATTTATTTATTTATGGATCTCTAATGAATAGAAAGTTTAAAAGAACAGCATTTAATTGAAATAGACTTTTATCTAACAATTTAAAAGTCTTTAAAAGTTTTTTTTTTTTTTTTTTAAGTTTAAAAGTGTTGCTTTTGTTCAATTTATTGAATTCTTGCTGAATAAAAGTATTTATTTCTTTAAAGAAATATCTTCCTGAGCACCAACATTTGACAGAAGTATAGAGTCATTTTGTGGCTTTGTGATTTTTATATATATAGTGTCAGATCTGTGGTCCATTAGCTGATTGGCCAGTAAAAATGGATATAAATAAATAACAATAATTATAATTTACAAAAAGCATAAACATTGATTATTTGGCTGATTGATTAACTCATAACAATTCACATTTCCTGGGAATTACAATACCAGTCAAAAGTTATTGGACAGTAAGATATTTAATGTATTTAAAGAAGTCATTTCTGCTCACCAAGCCTGCATTTATTTGATGCAAAATACAGCAAAAGCAGGAATATTGTGATATTTTTACTATTTAAAATAACTGCTTTCTATTTGAATATATTTTAAAATGTAATTTATTCCTTTGAGCAAAGCAACATTTTCAGCAGCATTACTCCAGTCACATGATCCTTCAGGATCTTGCTGTTCAAAAAACATTTTTTTAATATTATTACTATTTTTGTCAATATTTAAAACAGTTGGGTACATTTTTTTTTTTCAGGATTATTTGATGAATAGAAAGATCTAAAGATCAGCATTTATCTGAAATAAAAAGCCTTTGTAACATTATACCATTCAAAAGCTTGGAGTTTATTGGAGGGGAAGAAATTATATAAATGAATACTTTTATTTAACAAGGATGCTTTAAATTGGTAAAAGTGATGATAAAGACATTTATATTGTTACAAAAGATTTCTTTTTCACATAAATACTGTTCTTCTGAACTTTCTATTTATTGAAGAAACCTGAAAAAATTCTACTCAGCTGTTTTCAACATAATGATTTCTGCAGGATCATGTGACTGGTGTAATGATGCTAAAATTCAGCATTGAAATCACAGGAATAAATTACATTTTAAAATACATTCAAATAGAAAACAGTTATTTTAAAAAGTAAAAATATTTCCAAAGTTTTCTGTTTTTGCTATACTTTGGATTGAATAAATGCAGGCTTGGTGAGCAGAAGAGACTTAAAAAACATTAAAAATCTTACTGTTCAAAAACTTTTGGCTGGTAGTGTATATAGTATTTACTATACTTTGACCAGTGTCAGTCACCTATAAGCTAGTAAATGACATGGCATCCTCACGTCACATTTGTTGAAGACTTACATGCACATAAATTAGTATATTAAAAAGTAATTTTTTGACATGATGTGCATGGGGCGAAGATAGCAAAATTACTAAGAACTGAAAAACATTAGAACTGGGACTAATGGACCTGATAAACTTTGAGGACATATATGCAGACATGCCCCCTTTAATCCCACCATTGTGCGAACTATCAGGTTACCCTGAACCCTCTGTCTGCCTGCCTGGATTTCCCAGCCACCCTCCCTCTCTTGCCTCATCCACTTATTCCTGCCTCTGCCACGCCACCTCTGTCTCCTGACAGTCCCTCTGCTCACCCTCAGCCCACCATCTGTGCGGTGGGCTCGCCGGGGGTCTGCCAGTTTCCATCGGCGTCGTGGCTGGAGGATCCCTCATTTTCGCCTCCAGGCTCTGAGTCCTGGACTCCGCCTTAGCCCTCCCACTCAGCGGCTCCCCCCCGGCTCCTGGCTCCCTCGTTTCCACCATTGCCCGTTGGCCCACCAGCTCCACTGGGCTCCCTAGTCCCTCCGGCTCTGCCTTGGTCGGTCGTCGACCCGCCATCGCCTCAGGACTCCACTCCTCCGGCTGCGCCTCATCGCTCCGTCCCACCGGCTCCGTTGGGCTCCTCCCTTCCTTCAGCTCTGCCTTAGTCCTCTGTCGCTCCGGCTCCACCGCTGACCTCAGGATCTCCGCCTCTGCCTCGGTCGCCTGAGCCTTGGACTCCGCCTTGGCCCTCCGGATCCTCAGTGTCGCCTGGACTCGTTGGCTCTCGGGCTCCACCTGCTCCACCACCGTCGGTCGGCCCCCTGGAGTCGTCAGCCCTTCCTCCACCATGGCTCCTCCCTCCGTCAGCTCCACCATGGGCCACCATCATGGCTGCGGACTGGGTCTCGCCTGGCTCCTTGTGCTCCGGGTCCCTTCTGTCTCCACCCTGGCTCCTCCCTCTGTCTGATCCACCCTGGACCCTTATGTCTCCTCCTTGGCTCCTCCCTCCGTCGTCACCACCGTGGAATTGTTTGTTGTCCTCCTCCTGGGAGTCCGTCCTCCCCCAGAGCCTCCTCCTGCATTAGCTTCCTGTTGCCATTCCACATCCACTCCTTTGTCCACCTCCTAAGTCCCCTCCATCCGTCCCTTTTTTTGTTTTTCTCTACGGCGTGAAGTCGCACCTTCCGGGAGGGGGGAGAACGGTCACACCCCTGGACTGTTTTGTATTGGTTTTTCCCTCATGTGCCCTTGTATGGTGTTCCTGTTCTTGTCCTTGTTATTGTCATTATTAGTTAATCACCATCACCCATCCGTGTATCATTAGCCACCCTCTATAAGTTGTTTGAGTTCTATGCTTTTTCGTCAATGAATACGTGTGCTCCTACCTACCTTTTGTGGATTTACCTGTGTGGATTTACATGTGGATTATATCAAAGACTTTTCATTGCATTTCATCTTTGTGTTGCACCTTGTATCTCACGTGTTGTAACAGATATATGCCAAGGAATTTGATTATTACATTTTGTTTCTAGGCCTATTGTTCAAAGCCTATAAAATGTACATTACATTTTTAAACTGTTGGTGGCGCTAGAGGGTTTGCGAGATTGGCACCGTGACCAGAGATATCAAATATAATCTGTCTGCCAAAACATTTTCACAGCTGCCATGGACTCCCAGCCAGAACACATAAAATAAAAAGAAAACCAACAGATATATAGCTTGGCCCCTAAAAATAACCTTATGTCTCAAGATTTGGAAGCAAAACATGCTTGTTACAGCCCAGTCAAACTATTGGGAAGGAGATTTTATTACATAAGATGATTTTGTTCCTTGAGGCAATGTTCAAGCAGAAAATGGTGTAATAATTGTAGAGATTTATGTCATATTTATTTCCACTTACCCTAATGGTTGGAAGTCTGAATGTATTTGTTTTATTGATGCTGAATGTACATAGACGTTTCCTCTGTAGATATCCCTGTGGTCACCTTGTCTTATTACCGGTAGGCCTAAATGTGCCTCAGTGATTTGGGAATAATCCTCTGCTCAACCTTTACGGCCAGTAACTCTAAAGCTTTCACAAAGCCAGATCAAATATGAGACTCTAAACAGCTCAGTGGAAAATTTGTGCAGGGCAGAGAGGACTAAATGGGTTGAAATGGAATCAGATTGTGCTGCGTTTGTACAGGTAACAGTAAGTGCCGCTAAGTGGCTTTTTCATCCAGTGAACGGTCTGAAAATTGGACTCCTGTAGGAATCGGCATTTCATATGAGATATTCCATTAGGTTACATCTGATGGACCTCACTTAGACTGCACAGGAACTCTAATGCATTCATATTGAGAGCCTCTGATGCAAAGTGCTGATTCCAACATCATCAGTATTGTGGGTAGCAGAAGAAATCATTATCTTCTGAAGCATAAGCACTCGAATAGTATCCAAAGAGATATTGGAAAGTTTGCAGTAAATGGGAACGTGTGATAGAGATGAAAGAAAATGTTTATTTTTTTATTTTTTATGTTGTGTGTGTATAAGAGCTGCTTTGAGTGTCCTCTGTTTGAGGAACAGATGGGATTGGTGATTTAAAACTAGCACATCAGAAATAGAAGGAAGAAAATCATGGAACCAATCAGAAGGTTGACTGATCGGTCAAGGTTATTTTCCTCAGGGCTGGGAAACACGTTACATAACTTGACATATAGGAACATGTTCGTGCTCAGCTTACAGTAATTGAAGGACAAGAAGCCAGTCACTCGTACAGTGCATTCAAGTTTACATTAAAAATAAACAGAATATAAAACCAAAAACATTTCCCATAATACCACAACTCATTCTCACTCCCAAGGCATGAAAAGCTGAAGCATGGAGCTCCATTGATTTCAGTGAGAAACCTTTGGCTTCAGTACAGAGATGTGAAGGGCATGGGAATTTTATTATCATGAATTTATATATTGGGATATAATTTTGTCATTATGACATGTTGGGGTAAGATCATCAATTTAAAGGGATAGTTCATTTAAAAATGAAGATTCTGTCATTAATTACTCTCATATCGTTCCAAACCTGTAAGACCTTTGTTCATCTTCTGAAAACAAATTTAGATATTTTTGATGAAAGCTGAGAGCTTCTGAGCCTGCATAGACAGCAAAGCAACTACCATGTTCAAGGCCTAGAAAGGTAAGGGCATTGTTAAAATAGTCAGTGTGACATCATTGGTTCAACCTTAATGTTATGAAGCTACGAGAATACTGTTTGTGCGCAAAGAAAGCAAAATAACGAATTTATTAAACAATTTCTTCTCTGTGTCAGCCTCTGCTGTACTTTCACAACATTACCATGACACAAGATGAATAAAGGTCTTACGGGTTTGGAACGAAATGAGGCTGAGTAATTAATAACAGAATTTTCATTTTTGGGTAAACTATCACTTTAAACAGCCACAATTTACTGACAAAGAATATAACAGGCAGATACAACTACAGTCACAATTTATTAAAAAAATACATCTATTCTAATCACTAACACATTCAAAAATTGCGGCCTGACCTCTGCTAACAAGAAACATTCTTTGAGCTAATGGCTAATGTTATGGCAAAGTTCTCTCAACGTTATGAACAAACCTTTGTCCAGTAATGTTAAGAACAAGTTCCTTCTGAGCTATCTGGTATTTAATAATGCACAAAAACATGTTCATACATCATTCACGGAAACATTTTAGTTGGTTTAAAGTTTTTTGTTTTTGTTTTACTATATATTAATAACTTTTTCTACAAATGTGTACAAAGAATTAAATGCATCTTGATCTGATGCATAAGGTGAGCAATTAAAAGCAATGGAGTTTCTAAGTCCTTAATATAGTGGCATCAAGAGTCTTAAAGGAGAAGTTCATTTCCAGAACAAAAATTTACTGATAATTTACTCATCCCCTTGTCATCCAAGATGTTCATCTCTTTCTTTCTTTAGTCAATGAGAAATTGTTTCTGGAGGAAAACATTACCAAATTTTTCTCCATATAGTGGACTTCAGTGGTGGCCAAAAGTTTGAACCTCCAAAATGCAGTTTAAAGGCATCTTCAAATGGCTCTAAATGATCCCAGCCGATTTTATTTTATTTACTTCCTACATCGCTGTTTTAAGTTGTTTTGTAAAGGGCATTTGATCTTCTCTGCATGTTCACTTTGTAAACACTGGGTCGGTACTTCTGCAGCGATGTAGGGCGATTTTGAAGTTGGGAAAGAAAAGGAGATGGGAGTTTTTCGACATACCCTAACTGTATTGACCGTATTGAACTGGAAAAAAACAGTTCACACAGACTTAGACAAGACGAGCGTTTGAGGTCAAAAAGTATATAAATCATCAATTTGTTTCGAAAATGACAGATCGTTTTGCTAGATAGGACCCTTCTTCCTCGGCTGGGATCATTTAGAGCCATCTGAAGCTGCATTTAAACTGCATTTTGGAAGTTCAAACTTGCGGGCACCATTGAAGTCCACTATATACTCTTAAAAATAAAGGTGCTTCACGATGCCATAGAAAAACCTTTTTTTGTGTAAATAGTTCTATAAAGAACCTGTAACTTGTTTTGTTTCACAAAAGGTTCTTTGTGGCAAAAGAAAGTTCTTCAGATTATAAAGTAAGAAAGACAAGGTTCTTTAAAGAATCTTTGACTGAACGGTTCCTTGTGGAACCAAAAGTGGTTTCTCTATGGCATCGCTGTGAAGAACCTTTTAAAGCACCTTTATTTTTAAGAGTGTATGGAGAAAAATTCGGGAATGTTTTCCTCAAGAAACATCATTTCTTATTGACTGAAGAAAGAAAGACATGAACATTTTGGATGACAACGGGGTGAGTAAATTATCTGTAAACTTTTGTTCTGGAAGTGGACTTCTCCTTTAACAGTGACACGCACAGTGCTTGACCATGCTTTATGTTTTGACACCTTGGAAATGAGAATGGGTTTTTACCATTGTGTTCCCATAACCCCTTGAGTTATCCTGGGCTCTAGGTGCATATACCCCTATATATATGTGTGTGATAGCTTGATATGGATGATTTTGTATTAATCTTGTCACTTTAATATTTTAAAAGTGCATGAAAACAGTGAATCATGTTCTCTGAATAAAACATGAAGCTGGTTTGTCCCCTTCGGCTAGGTAAAGATGAATTCTTCCTCTGAGATACTTCAAAGGTGTTGCACAGTCTAATTCACATGATCTATTATCATGTGGCAATGTCCTCCAAGAGTGAAAGAGATGCTGTTTTATATCTTTTGATATTTTCTGAGATATATATCTCAGACATGCTTAATTAATATAAATATATTTATCTTTAAATTGATGGGGTTTAAATATATATTTTATCAGTCCACAAACTTTATTTTTATTAAATGCATTCATTTGTATTGATTTTCGCAGGTCTTGTGGCTGTATTTTGCATTATGCATTGAATTATTTTTAATGAAATGTCCATAAACATAATAAAAAAGGTAATTTTCTTCTAAGACATCATTCGTTATTCTACAATTTTTCTTTCTTATAAATTAGTCTTATAATCTGTAGCTAACTTCATATTTTAGGAGGTCCCTCTGAAGGCGATTGTTATATTCCAGAGTCTTTGGCATCAAACAGTTTGAAATCTCTTGTTCGAAGTACCTGAGTGTAGACTTCTAGTATTAGACTGAGTCTACATTTTGTTTTTTTTCACTGACCACTGAAGCTTGAATCCTTTGAAGAGTCTCTAACACTAGGACTCTCATTCATATTCATTAGATTCAGCCGCTGAGGTGAATAATATCAGCACGATATGATTGAATGGCCGTGTTTGGGCAGCCAAATGACTCATTAATGATGACCGCACCGCACAGTGGTTAGCTCAAGTGCAGAATAAATGACAGACAGAACAAAAGGAGGGTGATTTAGGAAGGGGGAAAGGAAATTGAGAGGACGGCAAGAACAGCAAAATGGCTTATTAACAAAATAAGATGAATAAATGATTCCAGGTTGTGTGTGGAGAAAAAAGGCTTATAGTTGGAAGAGAACAGGATTATGAGGATAGAAGGATAAGAGGAGAATTTCCAACGAGGAGAAGGAGAGGGAGTGAAGAAAGCGGACAAGCAGGAGATACAGTTGAGAGGTTTAAGTATGTGGATGTGAGGACTAGAGTGGTAATTGACAGATCTTGAGGAAGTAATGGAATGTCTTTCATAAAGACATTTGGATGGATGTGAATAGAATCTGAATCTAATAGAAACTGGTTGAAAGGAATAAGAGGTGGGTAAATAGACTGAGGAGGAATGGTTGGCCTTGATGGTGACAAACTGTATCTGTCATGCTCAGAAGTACCCACAGTACACAGAGGGTGATAATCGGCTATGTATGTGCAGCTACACTCACTAGCCACTTTATTACACCCTGGTAGTATCAGGTTGGTCACTCTTTTGTTTTCAGATTTTGCCTTAATTGTTTGTGGCATAGATTCAGCAAAGTGCTGAAAACATTTCTCAGAGGTTTTGGTCCATATTGACATGATAGCATGTCACAGTTGCTGCAGATTTGATGGCTGCACATACATGATGCGAATCTCCCGTTCCACCACCACATCATCACAAGGTGGGCATATTGTGGTCATAACATGGACTATGGAAAAATGTCTCACAATTCTGGCTTAATAACTTGCAATTGCATGTTATGAAGTCAGAATTGTGAGATATGAACTCACAGTTCTTACTTTTTTTTTTTCAGAACTGTGAGTTTGCATCTCACAATTTAAACTTTTTTCCTCACAATTGTGGGATGTAAATTGCCATATTGTCGCAATTCTGAGAAATAAAGTCAGAGTAGTGAGATTATTAAGTCTAAATCTGAGGGGAAGAAGGCTGATATTTTCTCAGAATTGCAAGTTTTTATCTCACAATTCTGGCTTAATAACTTGCAATTGCATGATATAAAGTCAGAATTGCAAGATACAGTCATGGCCAAAAATATTGGCACCCTTGCAATTCTGTCAGAAAATGCAACCCTTCTCTCAGAAAACCCAAAAAATGCCCTGGACAAAATTATTGGCACCCTTAACTTAATATTTGGTAGCACCCCCTTTGGAAAAAATAACTGAAATCAGTCGCTTCATGTAACCATGAATGAGTTTCTTACACCTCTCTACCTCTCTACTCCACTCTTCCTTTGCAAACTGTTCCAGGTCATTCAGATTTGAAGGATGCTTTCTCCCAACTGCTGTTTTGAGATCTCTCCACAGGTGTTCTATGGGATTCACATCTAGACTCATTTCTGGCCATTTCAGAATTCTCCAGCGCTTTGTTTGTAAACAATTCTGAGTGCTTTTTGAAGTGTGTTTTGGGTCATTGTCCTGCTGGAAGACCCATGACCTCTGATGGAGACGCAGCTTTCTTACACTGGCCACTACGTTGCGCCCCACAATTCTTTGGTAATCATCAGATTTGATGATACCGTTCACACAGTCAAGGCATCCGGTGCCAGAAGGAGCAAAGCAACCCCAAAATATCTTTGTACCTCCACCATGTTTGACTGTAGGGACTGTGTTCTTTTCTTTGAAGGCCTCATTTCTTTTTCTGTAAACAGTGCCATGATGTCCTTTACCAAAAATCTCTACTTTTGTTTCATCTGTCCACAAGCACATTCTACCAGAAGGATTGTGTTTTTGTCACATAAGTTTTGGCAAACTCCAGTCTTGCTTTTTTATGCCTTTGTGTCAGCAGTGGTGTCCTCCTGGGTATCCTACCATAGCGTCCCTTTTCATTCAGATGGCAACGGATAGTGCGAGCTGACACTGTTGTACCCTGTGTCTGCAGATCAGCTTGAATTTGTTTGGAAGTTAATCTGGGTTCTTTATCCACCATTCGAACAATCCTTGATGATATTGTGCACAGTGGACACAGGAACATTAAGATCTCTGGAGATGGACTTGTAGCCTTGAGATTTTTCCACAATGTTTTCTCTCAGATCCATAGACAACTCTTTACACTTCTTTCTTTTCTCCATGCTTAGTGTGACACACAACACAAAGGTTGTCAACTTTTCTCCATTTTAACTGGTTGCAATTTCGACAAGGTGGCAATAATTTTGTCCAGTCCATTTTTGAGTTCTGTGTGAAATTTGATCAAGTTTGCCTTTTTTTCTCTGTTTTTTCATGTTGTTGCAGTGCAAACAAAAACAATAAGCACTTGAATACCAAAACATTTGCAATTGGAACAATTTTCTGAGAGAAGTGTTGCATTTTCTGACAGAATTGCAAGGGTGCCGATATTTCTGGCCATAACTGTACAAATAAGCAATTCTGAGAAAAAATATCAGAATTGCAAGATATGAACTCACAGTTCTGATTTTTTTTTTTTAGAATTTCGAGTTCATATCTCACAATTCTGACTATTTCTCAGAATTGTGTGGTATTAACCTGCAATTGTGAGAAAAAAGTCAGAATTGTGAGAAAAAATAACAATTACAAAAGTCACAATAAAAAGTCACAATTACCTTTTTTAGTGGCAGAAACAGTTCATTGTGTTGTGTGTTTAGAGATGCATTATATTATATGAATATAATAAACATGAATATTTATTAAATATTATGAACAACATTATCAATAGTATGTAAAATAAACCAAGAAACATATTTTGAATAAACACTGTACTTTTTAAACTTGTTATTCATGAAAGAATCCTGAAAAAAAAAATTACAAGTTACAAAAAATATTTGGCAGCACAACTGTTGATATTATCCAACATTGATCATTCTAATAATAAATCCGCATATTAGAATGATTTCTGAAGGATCATGTGACACTTAAGACTGGAGTAACAGCTGATAAAAATTCAGCTTTTCATCACAGGAATAAATTCTATTTTAAAGTATGTTAAAATAAAAAACATTATTTTATATTGTAAAAACATTTTGCAATATTACTGTTTTTTTTTCTGTATTTTTAATCAAATAAATGCAGCCTTGATGAGCATAAGAGACTACTTTAAAGACTATTACAAGTCTTACTGACCCCAAACTTTTGAACGGTAGTGTATATATATATATATATATATATATATATATATATATATATATATATATATATATATATATATATATATATATATATATAAGTGAATTAACAGTTGATTATATTAATAGGCGGAAGGTGAACCAACTCCAGGTTGAACTCCAGCCTAATGTCAGTGTAATCTCTTAACTACAAACATCATAAACCTGTCTTTTTAGGCAAGTACCAGATATGGGTGTCATGTAGGCTAATAATCTATTTTTATTAAGTTGATAATTACAACGTTTTCATTTCCAGAGTTATTCAAACAGCGAATAAATTATATAATGAAAGTGAGCAAAGAACATTACCACCATCTAGCGCAAGTTTAAGCAGTCTCAAAAAAACAAAAAACAAACTATGGTTATAATTAATGAAGCTGCCTACACTGTGAAAAAAATCTCTTACGTTATAAGTACATCTGCACTTTATTGTTTATGATGAGAAAATTCATCCAGAATTCAGTCAGAGAGTGCACACAATCAACAAAACTGAGTTTCTGTGTTGACTCATCTGAACGCCTCTGATTGGCCATTGCATTCCTAAGCTCAACAGAATCATGTGTGATTGGTTATAATGCGCAACACTGTAAAAATGCAAAAAAAGAAATATAGTGTATGCTTTTCATTCATTTTCACTTTGTTAGCAACAGACGTAATAGATTATTTTAATTATGCGGGCGCATTTTTGTTCAATTTTGTGGCACTTTTGCCCAAGTCCCCGTTGCCAGCCTTACACTCGCTCCGCTTATGTTCCTGCTCCTACTAACTTCTTTTCATATTGGATGAATTTATAATTTGTGTATATTTTCACACACTTTACTTTGAGCTATGATAGGCATGGTAAACAACTGGATTCCCCTTCCATTTCATAACCATAATTCCTACATGTCAAAGACACACACATGGTTGGCAGATGATAAGGGGAGGGAGGGGGATGCTGGGGAATCACTCTTTGTCAAGGTGCATCCCACGCTAATAGAACATTCTGTTTACCAAACGATGTTAATTACCCTTGTCCTGATGTGCGATCCGCTTCCCTCTCAGTTCTATTAATTAACCTAATCAGCAGGCTGAGACTTCACACCTCCAGCTACACTGTTTTTATATAGACTACAAAATGTTTTTTCCGTGTCATCATATTAAATATTATCCTCTCTCTCACTTTTTCCGCATGCATGTGTTCCTAGGATGATTATTCATTATTAATCACAGTGGCATGCCAGGGTTTATTACATTAGTGCTTTCTTCTGACATCAGGAAAGACTTGCTACTTTGAAGACTTTTTTTTTATAGTTTGACAGGCTGAGTGGGGTTGGAGAGCTAGCTTTAAGTGTCCTTATAAGTGATGGTATGTCATGAAATTTGTGTAATCTGCCTTCATGATCTGAAGTGTTAATTTTAAAGTCATCCCACTTGTTTATACTGTTGAATATTTAAGGAAGTGTAAAAATGTAAATGTACAATTATGGAGCAATTTTAACTTCATCTGACTCTAACATATTATTTGTTAGTTGTTGGTTGATTCATATTAACACCTTCATATTATATGTATAATCCTGATTACGTGTAAAATATTACATTTTTAACACTATTATGGTGTAATAAGTCAAAGTTTGCAAAGACTAGGTATGGATTCTTCCACTGCAGCAGCTGAACATGAAATAGTATTTGTTTTTAAATTGGCTTTCTGTGTTTGCATGCATGAATTTTCTTTCAAACCCCATATTTGGAATCAAAAAGAGTGCAGCTACTCATCAGAGATGGGAAGTAACTAAGTACAAATACTTCGTTACTGTAGTAGATTTTTCTTGTATCAGTACTTTACTTCACTATTTATTTTTCTGATTACTTTTTACTTTTACTCCTTACATTTTTACACAAATATCTGTACTTTCTAATTCTTACATTTTCAAAACAGGCTCGTTACTTTAGTTATAATCAGCATTTGGTGGATCACCATTCGATAACAAATCTCTAATAAATCATTGATTGGCAACGCGATTCGGCTCGCGCGCGCTCCGCGTCTCCGCCAAACGGTTTCTATCAGAGCAATCGTTGCAAGTGACTCGAGAATTGAGTGGAAACGCCCGACTGAATCATAAAGGCAAAACTACTGACCTGTTGAGGACTTCAAGTGCAGGTCAGTTTCATCTGTAAACAAGCTGCTAAGAGCTGCTAGCAGTTTAATGCTGAACAAAAATAAACAAAGACAAAAGTACAGCTACTATAAACGAAACGAAACTGCATCATCACTCAAAATATTCCATGCTAAACGACATTATTATTATCCACTGTAAAGTTATAGTAGTAAGCAAACAGTGTTATAAAACATAGTTTTGTAATACGTTCAGAAGGAGCTAGGGCAGATAACTCTAACCCTAACACAACCTTTACGAAAATTAAAATGTAAAATCCATGGTTACTATAGTTAAACCATGGTAACTACAAATGAACCATGGTTTTGCTACACTAACCATAGTCTAACCATGAGATGTGTAGTAAAACTATGGTTGTAAATTAAAGCAGATTGTAATAATAATTAATTAATAAACAAAATAAAACAAAAAAACAAAAACATGGTTACTATACTTTTACAGTAATAAACCATGGTTAATTTTGGTAAGAGAAAAATATGACTCATTATAATGCAATAACGTTCAGTATTAGGATTTTTCTGTAAAGATATTGTCATGACAAAATCATTATTGTACTAATTTTGGCATTTAGGCAATTTAGAAAATATAGTTTTCTTAAATCTATAGTATTTAAGCCATTTTAAGATAAAACAACAATACCTGGTCATGATGTGATACTTTAAATTGAACTTAAATAAAATTGTTACTGCAAATAAAATATAATGAGGTGGTTGTTTTGCAACAAGGTGCAGACAGTTCTGCTCATAACAGTAAATGGCTGATGGGAAAAGTCACAGGTACAAGAAAATTAGTGAAAAAAGCAAACACACACAAAGTGAGATGCAGAGCGATATCATGGAAAATGAAGAGACTGAAAAGGAAAATGGAAGTGAAGGTGCAGTTCAAGAGAGAGCTTTTTTCTTATTTTGCACGGCCTTAGCCTAAGGTTTTAAACATTTATTTAAATATGATGGCCATACAAAAAATAGGGTTGTCCATGGATTTAGAATTTGTTGTGGGTGTATGGGGTGGCCTGGATGAGTGTGAGATTTCCCGGCCTGAAATTTTGTCCCAGTCCAGCCCCGTTCTACATGGTGGATGTTTAGCCTTGATACATTTATTAGCTAACAAATTTTGAATGCAAGTTATTTTGTATTAATGTGTCAATATGATGTGAGGTCCAGTTACCAGCATGACACTAAGGGTGCTTTCACATCTGTGGTTCTGTGGCTTTCACCGCTTCAGTGTTCGTTTGAAAGCGTACTGAGACCACCTCTTCAAGGAGGTCTCGGTACGCTTTTTTGGTCCGCTTTTGGTGCGCACTTGAGTGCGATTGCTACATTCACACCTGCCCAAACAAACCGCACCGAGAGGGAAAACGAACTCTAGTGCGATTCAGCTGAACTAAATGAGGCAGATGTGAAAACACCCTAAAACAGGTAGCAGTAATGGATACTTTTTACTTAAGTACATGTCTGAGCCCATACTTCTTTACTTTACCTAAAAAAGTAAAAAAGTGTAGTCAGTACTTCTACTTTTACCAGAGTATTTTTAAACATGAGTATCTGTACTTTTACTTGAGTGAAGAATGTGTGTACTTTTGACATCTTTGCTACTCATTCAGGTGCAAAAGTATGAGCATGTATAGCTTTTACTATTGTTTGCCTCTCATAATTTAGCAGCTCAAAATAGATGTTCCTTAATCATTGCTTGGTACCCATTTGAATATGTAAATGATTGTAGGACTAAACTGAGACTGATGCACGGTGATGTAAGAGTGATGAGTCATGCCTCAGGGTCGAGCAAACAGTTGTTGCAGTGACGGCCTCTGATTTGGGTGGGAGGCTGTACTGTGGCTGTTCACGCCTCTTCCATTAGATGAGTAACACCACCCCACTGGGTGAATAGTACTGATGCTTAAGCAGGACTGCTTCAGCAGTTTCCAAGAAGCCCTAGTGAAGTAAACCTACAGTCATCATAATGCAGTTAAAATCCAAAATGGAAAAGATTTAATATAAAGACACAGAAGGTCACCTCCCAGCATTAGGCAAGTATGTGTGTGAGATTTTTTTGCTTACGTTGTCGGGACCAAATGCCAGCAGTCCCCACAAGGCAAACGACTTAAAGGGATGGTTCACCAAAAAGCAAAATTCTGTCATAGTTTACTCACCTAAATGTTTTTCCAACGCATGAATGTCTTCTGTGGAACACAATAAGACTTATTGTGTTTCACGAGTTCACGCTTACATATAATTAGCCGGAGTATAGTAATGCATGTTTGGCGTGCTGTCCGGGGAAGGGCTCCGAGCTCGGGAATGGCCCGAACCCCGAGAACCCCCCTTAGGTGTAGTGAGAACTCGGAGTGAGGAGATGGGGTGGTGGAGGGATGCTGATAAACCGTCAAAAGGATAGAGGTAAGTCAGCTGTATTTGAATGCATAGCGTTGATTGACTTGAGTGGACTCCTGTTGTGTTAATTAGGCTAGGTATCTGACGCGCTCCTCCCGAACCTTGTTAATAAAACATCATGTAAACGTGTGTGTGTATTTCAGGAACGTTTTTATCACTTCTATAGAGAAATTGTTTTTTGAAAAAACGTTTCCTTTTTCTGCTTTTCAGGAAGATTTAAGAAATCCATCAGTATTTTCTTGTGACCTACAGTATGTTCTACTGCTATTCCAGTGAACTCTGTAAACACATGTAAAAACAAATCTTGATTTCTAATCTAAACAAGGCCTCTGTGGGGGTGATTAATCGCTAGGCTAATTGCTGGTTGGTTGCTAATGAGAAGACAGTGCTGGTGTTACAGTGTGTGTAATTGTGTCCTCAGGGACCCTGATATCCTCCTGCTCTGTCTAGAGTTAATGTGATGTGTCTGAGAAATCGAATGTTGTCTTATTTGTCAAGCTCCATCTGTCTACAATGTCAGTGTGCCACAGGGTAAGAAGTTTTCTGAATAAATGTTCTTGTCCACAAACATTTCTAAAGCACTTTTAAAGTGGGCTAGACATTTAGATGGACATGCACAAACATATAATTAATAGAATCTATAGTATTTTCTCATTGCTTCTAAAATAGATGCTTAAGTAAAATGTGGGCCGTAAGCGTTTCTGCATGAAAAACATCTATGTGCCGGTTTTGTCATCTGAGTTCTGAATGAATGTGTTTGCATGAGATAAAAAGAGTGCGCATGTGAAAACCCTCTCGTTCGGACACAGGATAGCAGATGGTCTTGTTTCTTAATCATGGTCATGGTGCTTAAGCACTAAATCCTCACTGGAACAATACAACCAGGCTTTAGCTTTAGTCTTTGCCTGACCACCTCAAACACCCGCCTAGTTACTGACACATTTCCTGGCCTTGTCCCAATTCCCTGAGCGGGCACTCCGGCCTCGTCTTCTTCAGGTGTTATTGGGGATTTTCAGCCATCAAGTAGTCTAAGCGTCTAATCAATGCTTTATTGCTAAGTAGAGTGATTTCAAAGCCGATTATGGAAATGATCAGTGAAAAACGTTCATAAAGGTTTAACCACCTTGCAATTACTGTGTGCTTTCAACGTCTGGAAGATTTCTTAGTGTCTCGTCTGCCAATTTGAACGCTCATAAATTAAACTTCTAATGCATAACCATGCATAATTGTATAATAGACTCATAATCATGTGGATCATTCAGCTGTTCATTCATTTGGTCAAAAAGTGTCCAGACTGTTTCACGTGTATTCAGCTGTTTATTTCAGATTTGTAGACATTCTAATCTGTACATTATCTTAATTGGAAATTCACAAGTTACATAATTGAGGAACTGTACTTTTGATTATTTGACTGTGGAGCCCCCTACAGTTAAGTCAGGAAATTACTGTCGTAATTACAGTGGATAGCTGCACATGTGCATTTGTTGCCAACGTAAAGCAATTTCAGTCATGAAAGCTCTTGTACGATTTTAGCATGACAATGGATATGACATTATTAATGTATTTGGTTTTGGCGGAGATTGTTGGTGCTGCAAAGCAAGTACAGGAACATGCGACTGCCAGTACATACGCCGATACGTGCTGTGAGCATTTAAGAAATACTGCTGCTACACAAATAGCATATGAAATAACCAATAGCCGATCTATACAGGTGGAGGGTTTCAGAGGAACTCAGAATGAGTTGAATGTTAGAATGAATGTTAACCACTATTTAAATGTAAAGCGGCAAGCTCTTTGGCTAAGTTTGCATCATGAACCAATCAGCTTGTGCCAAGTAGTTTAACGCTGTGAATATTATCAGTTTGCGTTAACAACCCATCAGCCTGCACCATCTAGAGTTTTATGATAGAACTTGGTATTTCGTACCCACTCACTATATTCCAAAAACAGGCATTTACGAGTAAGCATGGGTAATTTTGAGAAAAAACAAAAACAAAATGTACATACAGTTGCTTTAATAGTAGGTAATGTACTGGGCAACAAGCACCATGTAAATAAGAGATTTCCCATAGTAATGTGTGAAAACAACAATGAATTTGTGACAAAAAATTAGCTTGAGATGAGATTAGGTAAATGAAACACTGCAGTACTTGGGGTTAAATAATTTAGACAATTATGAGAATCTATGTAATTAAATAATGTCAGCTTGACAGCTGGTTTGTAAAGGGACACTTAAAATTTATGGCTTGTAATTGAACATCCATCAAGCAAAAAAATGATGTACAATATAATGACAATAATAAGACAGACAAACGTATTTTACAAGTAACAGTGAAGATTAATATCATTATTTATGTGGTTTTGTGTCTTTCAAAACGAAAAGTATCTTTTCATTTTTACAGTACTTTAAGAGTTGTACTATTTTATGATGTCCACTGCAGCTGGAATCAACAGACCTTTGCTCACAGTATGCAACATGAAATCTGACATCCTTTTTATGTCATGTGGTGCATGATTGTCATTCTGACCATGTTTGTGTGAGTACAGTATATACAAGAGTGTCAGTTTCTGCAAAGATGATTTATAAAAGCCCAAGGAAAAACTGTGACAAGACCAGCACTGCTCATCACATGACTCTATATTGAGAATCAGGGCTAGCTGTCACATGGGGAAGTGTGTCACAAGGACAGTCTCAATAAAGGTTTTTAGTCAAGTCGAAACAACAATAATGTTGTTTTAAAATGTCAGTTTCAAATCAACATAATTTCACTATGTCTTCTTTTCAAAAAAGAACAAAAAAAAAAAAACAAAAAAACAAGAGAACACAATATTACCATAATATAGTATAATTTAATTTAATATAATTAATATAATATTATATAATTATAACATTTTAATGAGCCAGCAATTTTGGTTTCATACATTTTGTTCTTTATAATTGTTTTAAAATACTGAATACAAACATTATATGCTTTTTAAATGTAGGTTCCCATTTTCCTGAGCAATAAGGGTGAAAATGTGCAAGAAAGAGCTTTTTTTGAAGCCAAAGCTTAAATGTAGCCTCTTCACCTATAATATAATTGACTTCCAGAAACAATCCACCCTAAAAAAATATTCACTGTCGTAAAAAAGTGACAACTTGCCCCAATTTCTACCACGGCTTTGATCAGTCTAAATGACTCATGCAGGAATGGACAAATGTTCTTTTTGAACCAATGCCTGGAGACGAACATAAAATAAATGCAGTAAATTGAGCATTCATCCCCCCATCCAGTGACTTAATCACACGCATCCCACGTCTCAGTGTTTATAAGCGCTCTTGTATCGGAGATCCTCCTCTGCTTTGACAGGCACAGCGAACGCTCAGCCTCTAGAATGAAAGCGCGAGCCTCGTGCGCGTGAAAACCGCTTGCATCTTACCAAAGCGAGACGGAAACCGAATCCCAGCATCTTTTTTAATGTACTTGGAGCGTTCGTTTATGCACGGACTCCGTGTACCAGTTCAGACAGTCTGAGAGCAGCAGTGCTGAAGGACAGAAGCGGAGCGGGTTTCTATACCGGGACAGAAGATGCTGCTACTTGTTCATTGACGGCTCTGGTCCACCTCATGGGTTATACACGCAAAACCACAACGGCACAACACTCGTGTTCTTAATCACGAGTTTAAAACGGGATCCTTTTGTGCCTCTTTTGTCTCCCACGTGCAAGAAAGTGGATCCGTATTTGAGGTGAGAATGTGATTCTCAGATTGCTCCTGCTTTTGTTCTATTGTTTACACTCTTGCCTTTATTTTTGATATTAGAGTGTTCTGTTTTGATACGGGAGTGTTTGTTTGCATCTCCGGATTCTCAGTTGGGATGCTGAGGCGCTGTTCATCAGGAATATTCAGTGATGTCTGATTAAGTTGCTCTTCTAGATTTGATAACGACGCTCATAACAGCAGGTTTTATTTACAGTAATAACCGTATGTTAAGCAAAGTACCATGAACGAGATGGGTACTTTTTGAGTGCTGTTTTTCTATGATTCTGTCTCCGTTTGTACAACAGCATAACGATGTAGTCTTTTATAAGCAAGTGTTTGGTCGGAATCAAAAGCGTTAATTCATATACTATAGAATGGAAAGGCAGCGATGACACGGGGAATTCTAGTAAAGAAGAGCACTGACAGCCGTTGTAAAGGAACGATTTCATATTCATTCATCTGTAAATTTTGGTGTTTTCTCTTTTTAATGGAAACGGAGTTGTTGGTTTGCTTTCTGCGAGGAGCGGGTTTTTCGAAAGTCAGAGCATCGGCGTTTGTCTTTCTACGATCAGTCGGAACGGGTTTCTTTCGGTCGTGAGCAGAACAGGGAAAACCCGGCGTGGAGCTGGAACTGGATGTTAAAGAGGTGGGGAGAAGTCTCTGTCGTTCCGGTCAATTCATATACAGTTGGTAGAAATGTTTTGTTGGCACAAAAGGGCCAATTTCTTAATATGCATTCTTATGCAATCTTGTGTCATACTACCTCATCATCAACTGTCCAAGTTCAATTCTAATATTCAAGAACGTAAGAACTCCCAGAACTCATTGCGGGCAGATGACTTCTTTAAACTTCTCACTGCAAGTTCACAAATACATGGTGGCTTGTAAAAGTAAACATTTGTTGCTTTGTTTAATATAATACAATGACAAAGACCTGGAGAATCTTAACAGTAGTCGGGTTGCCATCCAAAGTTGCAAATTTAACTTATGCACGAAATTGGAATATTGCATAAAACATTTACAAATAAAGAGTTTTCATCCAAAAAGCCAAAGAGACCAAAATAACTTCCTGATGAACTGACACTAAATATCACTAAGAAGAGTATTAGAAGCCATTGAATATAATAATGTTCATATAATATAATAAATATAATATAATAAATTATTCAGACGAAACACAATAAATGCATTCAATGCTTTCGGAGGTTTGGGACATTTGTTTGGAAATAAAATCGTGTAAGACAGTTCTGGGAGGAAATTATACCGAAATATTTTGACGACAGACTTCAGAATTACCATAACAATATTTCAGATACTGTGCAATGAGATCGGTCTGCTGTTTAGTCATTGACATGACTTTTTTTGATGTACATGGAGGAATTTATTCGCAAAATGTGTTTCCATCTCCCATTATTCGCATTATCCCTTTTTTCCACAAGTCAAAAACCACCTCAAACGAGCGTAAAAACATTTTTGCGAATTAAGGGATTTTTTTTTTTTTTTGAAATTAGTTTTTTCTATCACTCATTTCTGATACTTCAAAATACACATAAAAACAGGGCAATGGAAACATAGCTAATGACAAAGCATACGTACATTACCCTACATGTACACAGGCCTACTCATTTACGCGAATACATGCAGTAAATTAGAAAGATCGGATGGTCAGTCTCACAAAAATGTGTTCTGTGTCCTCATGTCCTGAATTCGTCTTTTCAAGCTAGCCTTCCAAGACCAGTCTCCACGCGGAGTCTGTTGTTTGCGAAACAGCAAAGATGTACAACAAATAACTTCTCAGTGTATTTCCAAAATGTATGTTAATCAATATTCACATAATATCATTGACCAATTACTTAATATCAGTTATTAATTATCACACTTGCATGTGTTTTACTGAATATCAGCATGACTGATTACCTGAGGCTGCATCACAGCATGCTGATCCTGTTCAAGACAAACGACTATAAAAAGAAAATGAGCTATTTTAAACATTTCAATATCTTCAATGTGATTATGCTTTATTATGATGGCTTTGGCTTACCAAATAAAGTGAAAGGACACATTGTAGCTGAATGGAAGTGCTACAGTAAATTGATTTGAATAGAACACAACCATTAAAACATTACATGCTTGAATAGGTAAATGACTGTTATGGGGGAATCACACAGTTCATACAAATTTGTCTAATTCTAGTTGTCTATATTCATTCCCTCAAGAATTAATCTGATCCAGAAATAGCCTATTTATCTGTCAGATTTATCTTTTAATGTTGTGTGCACTCAGTATCCAGTTGTACTCGCTTTCAGTTTAACTTACTCATCCATGCAAAATGTTTGTTTAAAGTCTGTGCAATTATCCTTGCAGTTAAATGATGATGATAGTAGAAAGCAGTAAGCATTTGTTAAACCTTGTTTGTGGTCGTCATCGCTCGGCCAGCAACAGCAGACTGAAGTGCTGTCAGCTGGCAAGGCAGTGAGCCCTGGGAAATACTATCTCCACATAACCACATTATATCTCCATGCTTGTTTTCTCTGTAGTAAATTTGTGTGTGGTTTTTTAATCTGACCACATTATTTGTGTCTTGAATAATTCTACTTTCCCCCTTCCATCCACCTTCCATTTATGTCATACATTATCTGCACCATGTATTGTTGTCAATATACATTACATTTTGATACAACTAATAAGAAGATCTGTATTGCTGACACATAAAATATTTA
This sequence comes from Cirrhinus mrigala, assembly GCA_036247105.1. Lineage (NCBI taxonomy): Eukaryota > Metazoa > Chordata > Actinopteri > Cypriniformes > Cyprinidae > Cirrhinus > Cirrhinus mrigala. The sequence goes on along the minus strand of CM070012.1, from coordinate 19,546,273 downwards.
CATTTTTGCTGCCCAAATGTAATGAAAGTATTAAGGTCATTTCTCAAATAGAATTGTAGGAGAAATGGCAAACAAGTCTCATACATTCGTATCGTAGCATCTCTGTATGGTGTTCCACAAGGAGCTGTTATGGGTTCGATTTTGTTCTCATTGTAGTTTCTTTAACCAGCTAAATAATTTATAAACATATGAAGTTCCTTCCCTAGCCAGATGAAATAATCACATTTCCATTTAATTTTTATCACCATTCACATGAGAGTCCAGAGGCTCCTTATTAAAATCACCCATATATTTTCTAAGCCCTAATCATCATAACCTTGGCATCTTTCGTGTTTAATCACATTTTTGTTTCTAGGAAAAGGTCCCTAAATTGATTTGGATGATGCATGGTCAGTTATTCAAATTACATAACTATTATTTAACCATTTTTGATGTCTCTTAATGTGCACATCACTCTTAAGGATTTTGCAAAAGCAGCTATTGTATTATATTAGGACAGAATAAACAACATACTAGAAACCACTGATGCGAAGGATTAAAAATCTCGCACTGTATATGAGAGAGATCATATGTGATTTTAGATTGCCCGCCTAATACTTCTTGGCTTTTCTCCTATTGTGAGGCTTTCCTCATAATTACTTGCCCTGTAACAAGCATGTTTGCAGCCTTCATCGCACGGACAATCAATCAGACCTTGGTTGAACAGATGGACCCTCAGTGACACAGGATAAAGGGTTTGCCTGATGAATTTCATACGCAAATAACACATTCACTGCTTGGCTTGCAGGCATGTGTGTATTTTTATGTGTGAGTGTGGGGGATTGCCGTCCCACTCAACTGAATGTGTGTTGTGAGCATGTGCGTCTATGTTACGAGGTCTGTGTATTTGTAACAGGCTTGGTGAATTTGAATGTGTTGTTTTCCTAAGCAGATACCCAAGGGGTTTTCTTGTAGTTTGTGCTGTGTGCTATGATTTCTCATGTATAATTGTTGGTACAGAACCTACACAGTACCTCATCTGTTAGACCTCAGCGCATGGCAGTTGTCATCAATCTCTCTGATTGTTCGTTTACTTTGGCTAATGAAAACCATACATTTCATTACTTCAGTCCATTGTTAGAAAAAATTATCTGGAATACTGAACAAACCTCTTTATTTTTCAAATATGGATTAGTTTTTTGTTTATTTCGTGGTAGGGATTAAAAAAGGACACAATGAAGTTGGTCGTTTCATGCCTCAGGGAGTCTTTTATTTGGTGAAAAATTACAAATATAAAGGTAGAAAGTCTCTTGAGGGTGGCTATGAAGGCTCAAACTGAAGTATGATGACTTCCAACATGTAAGACAGAATGGTTGTGCTGTTGGTCAAAAGATGCAGAACCAGGTGGTCATTGGTTAAATGGCTTCCCAGTTATACTGAGCTGTTTTGGACCTCAAGGACAATCTCTTTGTGCACAGAATTGGCAGGATATACAAACTGCTTTGTGCCCAACAGGGTGATCAGCCTTACAGGCTCAATATTGTTAGTTAAGGATCTTGTCAACTCAGGGCACCCTCCACCACTGGGCCAGAACTGGTGCAGAGATTGAGATGGAGGGGTTTTGGCAGTGGTGACAAGGTGCAATAAGCAGCAGGTGCGTCTCATTACACTCTGCCAGCAGCACTCATACACCTCCTCATTGCCACGGACTCCTATTGTGAGCTTGGCCATGGGCTGGTGAAAGGAGGGTCAGGGTGACATTAATTATAGTGTTTGGTTGGCGTATGCACGAAGACTGATATAAAGGGTGTCCTCAGATTTCCCAAAGATTGGACTTGGAGTCACCAGTTCTTCCTAGCTTTGTATTTACACAGACTTTCGTTCATCTTCAGAACACAAATTAAGATATTTTTTGATGAAATCAAAAAGTTTTATGACAGCAATGCAACTACAGTGGCATGCGAAAGAACTTGCAGAATCTGTGAAAATGTGAATAATTTTAACAAAATAAGAGAGATACTTGATATTTTTTATTTAGCACTGTCCTAAGTAAGATATTTTACATAAAAGTTGCATATAGTCCACATAACAAAAAAAAAGAAGCTGAAATTATTAAAATAATCCCCTTCAAAAGTTTGGGAACCCTGGGTTTTTAATACTGCACGTGGTTACCTGGATGATCTATGAATGGCTTTTTGTCTCGTGATAGATGTGCATAAGTCCTTTGTTTGTTTTGAACAGTTAAACTGAGCACTGTTCTTCAGAAAAATCCTCCAGGTCCTGCAGATTCTTCAGTTTTCCAGGTTTTCTTGCATATTTGAACCCTTTCCAGCAGTGACTGTATGGTTTTAAGATCCATCTTTTCACACTGAGGACAACTGAGGGACTCAAACGCAACTTTTAAAAAAGGTTGAAACATTCACTGATGCCTCAGAAGTTAACACGATGCATTAAAATCCGGGGGGTGAAAACTTTTGAACAGGATGAAGATGTCCAAATTTTCTTATTTTGTTGAAATATCATTTTTTTCCATTTAGTACTGCCCTTCAGAAGCAACAGAAGATACTTACATGTTTCCCAGAAGACAAATATACTAACTAACTAAGGTAACAATTGACCTTGATCTTCAAATTCAAAAAGTTTTCATCCCCTGGCTCATAATGCATCATGTTTTTTGTCTTGTAGACTATATGTAAACATCTTTTACGTAAAATATCTTGCTCAGGACAGTACTAAATATAAAAAATATGCAGTTTGTATGATCTTTCTTAATTTGTTAATATTGTTTACATTTTCACAGATTCTGCAACTTTCGTATGCCACTGTATCATGTTGAAAGCCCAGAAAGGTAGTAAGAACATCGTTAAAATAGTCTGTGTGACATCAGTGGTTCAACTGTATTGTTATGAAGCTATGAAAATACTTTTGGTGTGCAAAGAAAACAAAAATAATGACTTAATTCAACAATTTCTTCTCTTCCGGACATGCATCACATGCATACGCATGGTACTCTTGTATATGGTGGCAGAGACTGACATGGAAGAGAAGAAATTGTTGAATAAAGTCTTTTTTTTTTTTCTTTGAGCACAAAAAGTATTCTCGTAGCTTTATAATATTACGGTTGAATCACTGATTTATTTTACAGTTGAACCACGAGCTCTCTGATTAATTTCATCAAAAATATCTTAATCTGTGTTCCGGAGATGAACGAAGGTCTTGCGGGTTTGGAACAACATGAAGCTGAGTAATTAATGAGCTACTTCTCACAACAGGACAAACGCAAGAGTAAAGAAATGTTTGCTTTGATACATCTGGTTTAAACATGTTTAAAATGCCTCTGTGCAGCCTTCAGAAGGACCCCAGAGTCAAATAATTTAATTAAATTTAAAACCATATCAGAGAATTATTTTTTGTGGCATTTGAATGCAGATTGTTGGAGGGTTTCCAAAGAAACATTTTTGAAAGATGACACAGTGGTGACTCTACTAGATCTGACAGCAGCTACATCGCAAATCATAAGTAAAAGATTTCATGATGTTTATCTGTCAATTACAGTTTTGCAATAGCTGGGGGTGTTGATACTTTTTCCTATGCATGTATGTTAGCCGGTCATAACAGTGACTGACAGGCCTTAAAATGGATAATTTCACAGTTTGTAAATATATTACTTTTTTTGTGCAAAAAACATCATTAACATTTAAAGTGAACCTCATAGGACATTTTAAAATAATAAAAAAATCGATGTCATGACCCTTTTAATGAGGCAATTATGTGCTGCTGTTTCTGAAAACACTCACAGATGCAGCCTTAATATCACCATAGGCTTATTAGAGAAGGTTTTTGTAGATGTTTTCATTTCTTTTTTTTTCTGAACTTCATGACCATGAGGTTAAATGTTATAAAACTTTCTGTTATTGCTGTAGTACAGGTTTTAAATCTGAGCCCAATTGCACTGAATATAAAATTTCGTTCTATTGAGGAATGACTTTGTCAACATTATGTCCATGTTCATCATCTTGAACTGCTAAACTGATTCACAGAAGTAATTCAAAAAGGTAAACATTGACAAAGCTATTACAAAATGAATGTTTCTATGAGTGAGTTCTCATGCAGAGAAGTTTAGATTGCAAATGAAATCATGTTAAACAGGCCACTGGGAAGGAAGAACATGTGAGCTGCTGATGTTGTGCAAAGTTGCATGGTTGTTGTTGCAAGGATGTTGGTTTTTGAGCAAACTGTACTGGGGATGATACAACAGTTTTTTTTTTGTTCTGCTTTAAGTTATTTGCATTAAAGATAACAATGACAAAATAACCATTTCCTCTCACAAGACATTACCACACATGCAAACACTGTTCTCTGTAGACTGAAGCTTCTTGCGTCTATACACAACATAGCAGTTTCCAGTGGTGGACGAAGTACACAAATTAAGTACTTGAGTAAAAGTACAGATACATATAATAAAATATTACTTCAGTAAAAGTAAAAGTGCTCCTTTTTACTTGAGTGAAAGTACAAAAGTACCAGATTTTTTATGTACTTAAGTAAAAAAGTACTGATAGATTTATTTAGCAATTTTATATAGGCTACTTAATTTAATTATATATTAGCACATATTTTTTGTATAATCCTACTGCTCAAAATACCTGGGATTTCCCCAAAATAACCACTATATGGAGTAAAAAAAATGTTTGTTGTTAATATGGACTACGTTGACGAGAGTGATGTAGTAATGTTCACTGTGAAGCTTGCACTGCAATGTACCTGATGGGAAACCGATTTGGCCATCTAATTTTCACCAGTAAGAAAAACGTGTTTTAAAGCTTGTTGTTTTGCATAAGGTCACAGTTCTTAAACCTTGTCTGTGGTGTAAAAACACCCCTGGCAAAATGCCAAGTGAGGGCATCACTTCCTATTTGATAATTGCTGTAGTTACCATGTTCTGAACATCACATCCTTTCTTTTTCCCTCAGATGTAATCTGTCTAGGTGGTTAAATAAAAATATTTGGACATTATATCTAAAATTACCTCAACTTAGCACCAGCAAGCTTGTTAACTAGACAGTTAGCATCAGCTAACAATATTTACTTATTTTCAGGATGGTTATGAATAAACATTCATATCTGTCTACTCGGCTAGTTGATGCAAACAATATAACATTTTATACTGTTGATAAATGATATAAAAACAGATGTCAGGTAGAGCTTAATGCGTAGCATTTTAATAAAACTGCTAACGTTACAGCAGCGGGAAATATGAACGTGCATGAGTTATTTTATTTAATGTGTTATTTTAATTTTTTCAATTTTTGACCTAAAGTATAGACACTTATGTTGATATGTCTGAATTCAAGCATTTCAGTGGGCTTAGACAGATCACCCTTTACAGCAGATTTAATTTACAAACAAAGTTTTGACCTAAATATGGTTTTCAGTTACAATAATTAATCCTAAAATTTGACATATAGTAATTTACTTTTCGCAGCATCAGTTGCGTGCGCACTCACAAGATCTCCCGGTTCTTGAGGTGCGTTCACGCCATATCGGGATTCCCGTAATTACGAGATTCCAACTTGTAAAAAGCGTTCACGTCCTCGTACAACTCGTAATTACAACTTGTGAACTGGGAGACTTCTGAGAGCTATGACTTGTACCACATGACGGCTGTACCACCTGAACAACGTAGGATCTGTTTAGGCGTTGATAGTGTTGCCATAGAAAAGCATAATTCCGACTCTGAGGACGCGAACAGCTCCGAGTAGAACGTCACATGTTGTCATCTCGAAATTACGGTAATTACGATATGGCGTGAACGCAGCAATACTCGTGAATTCAGTTCACTGGAGACTCGCTCTAAACGGATCATTTGAATCAGTGAGTTGTCGACTCGTGAACAGCTGCAATCGGATCATTCCAATTCGTGAATGAATCGTTTGGTGCGATTTGCGAATCGATTTAACAGGTTCATTAAAAAGAATTAGTTTTGTTCATGAATCAGACACGGCTTCTGCGTCTCGGAGCACGTGATATATTATAAGAAGTAACGATATGTTTTATGATATTTAGTGAAGTAAAAAGTACGATCTTACGCTTTGGAATGTAGTGAAGTAAAAGTGAAAGTTACTCAAAATAAAACTATTCCAGTAAAGTACAGATACTTGAAAAATGTACCTAAGCACAGTAACGAAGTACAACTACTTCGTTACTGTCCACCACTGACAGTTTCCAGTTGCCATTATGTGTCCTGTAGGTGTTTGTTTGAGGAAAGACGCTAAGATTGTATCATGATGCCATGTCATTGCAATTGTTTGTTTTATTTAGCTTATTCATGTGCCAACCCAAGTGTTGTGTCTTTTGCATGAAACCTTGGGAACACAGTGCGTATTAGCCAGGAGATATTTGTCAGCATTGGCCCTGGTCCACTCAGTTTTATGTAACACAGTTCAATAAATCTATAATGGCAACAAAGGCTGCGTTTTATTCACTTTTGATGAGATAAGTAGATGCGTTTTGTCAACTGTGAGTTTGCCTCTGTTTGAGTGGCATTTTCATTAGTCTACTCTAGACAGAATGATTGGATCATTCTTCACGTCAAGATTAATCTGTTTTATTTGCCTACTGGAGGTCTTACGTAATCCTATCTTTTGGGCAAAATGCAGCTTATCTAATATTTAGTTTTGGCAGGTAATGTTATGAATCCAGGACCTTTATAGCCAAGTAATGATTGGAGATGAATGCATATGGTGTTGTAGGATGTAATGTATTTTTTTATGGTCCATGCGAATGTGTTCAGTTTATTTTATATTAATTAATCACTATAAATCACCCCTGTAGATCCAAAAATCCAGCTAAGATGTGTAACAATGTGCTTCTTTCTTATTGATTATAGTGGCTTTTAATTGACAGCCACTGAGCTTAGTGTTTGTGTTGAATGTACATGACATTTGTATCCGATCAGTTGACAGTTTTCTTTTGTAGCAGTAGTACAGTGTGGAACTTGACCTGATTCACCGTGGCATTAACAGGGACAGTGATTTGAAAAATCTGCTTTTGAGATGATTTGTTGTGATCTCAGCTTCAGATGCATGGAGGGTCAGATTATCTCCTTAGATTTTAATGCATGAAAGTATTTTAACAAGCAAAAAAATCTGTATTTACTGTGATTTTGGCAGCCTCTGAATTAGGACACCAATTATTCAGATTAAAAATTTAAATAAAATCCTACGTTCACAGTTTGGCTTAAATCATCTTTGTTCAAAAAAAAAAAAGATAAACGCAAAGAGGAGCAGAGACTGGATGTGCAGAATTAAGCTAAAGCCTAAGAAAATCTAATCCGTGGCCCTGAGAATATTATGAAACCAAAAGGACTGAGGTGGATGTTAAAAAAAAATTCAGTCGAATGTGAACAGTGATTGGATTCTAAAAGGCTGGCATGCTTTGTTTTCACTGTAAGGTTAAATAGTTAAATCAATGAGGTCTTTAGGAGACTGCATGATGTAAATAGTAAACAGTATATTCCATTAAAGCTTCAAATCCGGCGTGAGGATAATTAACTGAATCCAAAATCCATCCACTTAGCTTTTTAATCATAGAGAAAATGGAGGAGGGCACATAATGTGGTGTGTAGAGGCTGTGTCATGTTTTACTCTGTGGTGAGTTATAGGCTCACTGCATGTGTGTGTGCGTATGTGTGCAGAGAGGAAACCTGTTTTTTCCACAGGGTGTCTGGAAGGAGCTAATACATCATGATGAGGCTGGCCAAGCTGCTCCATTTGATGCCCGCATGTGTGGCCTTTGAGAATTTATCTGGCTTCAGCTCTGCTGTTATAACCTTTAATAGATTATTGAAAAAGAAAACTGCTCCGAGATGGTTTATTGGGGAATCGTGATTGTTTCGATGTTATAAAAGTACTACTTCTCTCAGTAATACATAGGCTGTGGATGGCCACAAGCATCAGGTCATAGTATACTGTATACTAAAATGTTGTGTTATGTTAAAACAAACAAGCACAAATGCCTTACTGTTCAAACATTTGATGTTGAGAAGTCTGTTTTGCTCACCAAGGCTGTGTTTATTTGATCAAAATACAGTGCTTAAATGTAGTGCTTATTTTATAATTGTTAGAATGGTCACGGATCAGCGATCTCCACGTAAAACTGACCATAGAGACTTGAAACTTGGAGGGATGGTAGTACTCACATCGCCTACAATGTGACCAAGGTTCTCCCTAATCGGACTGACGGGGGTGCTACAGCGAACAAAAGTACAAAATCGCTCATAAAGCGTCAGTCCTAAACCGTCAGTCGCAGGCTAAAGTGTCTTATGTTGTTGAAATCCCTGGCTCATGGTGGACAAAATGCACGTCTCAGTTGAAATGTTCATTTTTTGAAAAACCTACTTTTGCGAACTAGTCCTAGGTTTTTTACCCGAGTAAAACTAAACCAGTGCAGAAAGATTCTCTGGAGAGTGAATATCAATAAGTATCCAAAAAAAAAAAAAAAGTTTGACTAACCGCCGCAAAGGGACGCCAAAAAGTTCGAAAGGGGCAGGGCCGCTTTTAGTAAAATGCCCCCCCCCCCATAAAAATGGCTATAATTGCGCAACCATTTGTCCTTTCCAAATCAGTATGGACAGTCTTGGTTCAAAGTGACACAAGTGTCTACAAGGATATTTGCGTATCTCCAAAAACATGGCCACCATTGGCTGATGAAGTTTGAGCACCTGTTAGACAAAGTTAATGGAGGCCGATCGGAAACGAAACTCAGTGGGCCTGTTTCACTCATGGCTCCAAAAGTCTGAGAGAAATTTGAAAGAAATCGGCCACTGGGGGTGGGGGCGTTATCGCATTTTTCAAGGGTGTAAATGATTGTACGTTGGGTGTTTTTTCGCACATACGCACAATATTTGATATAACGACATATCATACGATATCAATTCAACAGCCCAATCAAATTGATTCAAGTCTATCTATTGCGCTTAAACTGTCAAATACACACAAGTTTATGTTAAAAACACTTATGAGTTACAGGAAATTGCATGTTTATTTTAGATCTGTGTGGCAGCAGCGTAATAAATAGTAAATAAATCAATAAATCCACTTCTCTCTCTCTATGTATAATTGTCATATTTCTAGCTTTTAGCATTTCTACTTCATTTAGATACAAACCTTTGCTGTTTTAATGTCAGTGACCTACGAGAGCTAAAAGAGCAAACACTGTATATGTCACTATGCAGTTTTGTCTAGGAAAGTAAAAATTGTGCCAGCTATGCAGAACAACCCGAACCTAAACTGACAAACTAAATACTGCATTTAATGCCATCCACTGAAAATTTGTAGGAAACACAGTTAGGCCCTGTGTGACTCTATTCCTTTGTGACAACATATTTGATCTGAACGCTGGCTGAACATGGATTTGTTACACAGCATTGCCGTTTCATGAATACACATAGTGCTGCTAGCTGTTTTGAGAATGTTTTTTTTTTCATTTATGTTTTCTAGTTGGACTGATTAAATGTGCATCTGAACCTAAAGCATATGTTCCTGTGAGAGTCTGCCCGATATTCCAGCCAATGCTGCTCAGGTTCTGCTGTGCCAGATGTTGAATGCTTCTCTGCCATCCATTTCACTATATCACATTGTCAATTGCTGGCGAGAGCCAACAGCTTGGCATGAGGTTCCCAGGTGTACCTAATGTGTCATTCTGAGGTGTCTATGGAAATCGTGCTCTAGTTGTTGAATATTTCATGTTGTTGTCAGGCGGTGGTTTTGGGCTTTCGTATAGTGGTGTGAATTTTTATTTTTTTGGATAGAGAGATTAGTAATAGGGAGTCTGTTATATATTGCTCTCATAATTTATCAAAAATATCTTAACTTGGTTCCGAAGATGAACTAGGTGAACTATCCCTTTAACTTAATGTTATATTTTAAAAAAAAATAATTGGAAGACCCCTTGTAGTACTGCCACGGACCCCCTGTTGAAGACCCCTGGTATGATGGAACAAGAATTTCTAAGTGTTGTATTAAATTTGTTTGTTTTCATACTGTCAGATATGCCAGCTTGCACCATCTGGTGTTCACCAGTACATGAGATGAAACGTCAGTAAGTTTAATAGAAAACAGGATTAGAAAAGCACATGTGATGAAAGGGACAGAAATACTTGGGTGGATTTGAAATAGCAGGTAGGAGGCAGTAAAATGCTTGGATGACAGACAATTCCACTTGGGAGGATTTTCCGAAAACACCTTGTAATTAGTTGAAAAGCGCAGGTTTAAAGCACCTCGTCCTTTTCTCAGTCACCGGTGCCTTCAAATTGGTGGAGCAGCTGGCTCAAAGGTAATGATCTCAGAATATTTGTCGCGGAACAAGCGCTGCTCCGGGGACCTTCTGTTTGCCGTGTCTATGCTTTTACGTTTCTCCATACACTTTCTGAGCAAATAACGAGAGAAGGTGATGGATGGAAAAGGAGAGTGGGAGGATAAGAGAGGGAAATTGGGCCGGAGACAATGGAAGCAAGTGGGAGAGATTGCACGAAATGGCCGGACAAAAAGAAAACTGCTTGTGTTTTTCTCAGGAATGTAAGAAGACAGTGTATGACGGACGTTGGGAGAGAATGAAGAAGAGAATGAAATCACTGACAGAAAGGTTTCCACAGTGGTGGATAAACCTCAGAAATGGTCTCCTCTGGGATACTGTCTGCCTATTTTCTTTCCATTACACACAGTACCAGCAGAATGCCTGTCTGCAGTCTCTAACTACATTCATCAGTCTTTTTGTGCTATCTATGGTACATAAGGCTGGCCAAGAAAGTGTATATTCACAGTATGTACTCTAGGGTTGTGCCGATAGACGATAGTATCATGTATCGACGATAGTCAGAGATATCGCCTGTTGCTGATGCTTTGACGATAGGAAGACGATTATCATTATTATCCGTCAACAAGGCACCTAACTTTAGCGATGCAGCGCAAAGAGTCGGTTCTAGGATGCTTCAGAAATGTGCGGCGGTATAAACACAAGCATAGAGAGGCCAGGTCGCCTTAACGCGCCGCAGACGTGTGCAGTGAAAATGGGTAAGAGATTTTCATCATACAGTACGGTGTAGATAGATTAACTGATTCTAACGGGAGTGTTATATTATATTAGCATTGCACACTCATTAGGACAACAGAGATAGTAAAACGTGGTTCAGTCTGAATTAATTACGATATATCAGAATCGGTCTGTATATAGTAAACAAACATTCACCTCAGTAACATCTATATGCGTTAATTAGAATTACGATGCGATCAAATGGCGCTAAACATATGCACGTGAATTACACGGGCATCACTTCTCCACATTCTAGATGAACTGAACTACAACATCAACTGATGACAACGATCAGACATACAGCGGTAACATTATCGCAATATGACGGGTAAAGAAAGATACATTCATTTTCATTCATGCACGCACATTTACCACTCACTGAAGATAGCAATGAAACCGAAAGTAAACTTGAACCTCTCCGGCAGAACTACAGTCAGCGCTCTGTACACGCACAATGTAGTCACATGCCCAATAGCAAGTCTACCTTTACAAAACGAATAAGGAATTTAGTACATAGGTAATTAAATAAATTAGCACGATAGTATCGTGTATCGGCGATCTCTCAGGCTGACGATAGGACGATATGAAAATTGAGCATATCGCCCAACACTAATGTACTCAATGATTTTGCAAACAATACGTGACCCTGGACCACAAAACCAGTCATAAGGATCAATTTTCCAAAATAAATAAGCTTTCCATTGATGTATGGTTTGTTAGGATAGGACGAGATTTGGCCGAAATACAACTAATTTGAATATCTGGAATCTGAGGGTGCAAAAAAATCAAAATATTGAGAAAATCACCTTAAAAGTTGTCCAAATAAAGTTCTTAATGATGAATATTACTAATCAAAAATTAAGTTTTGATATATTTACAGTAGGAAATTTACAAAATATCTTCATGGAACATGATCTTTACTTTATTTCTTAATGGTTTTTGGCATAAAAGAAAATTCAATAATTTTGACCCATTTTCTTCTTTTTCAGAAATAGGCTACTATGTTGTGTATTTACATTTTTCTGGTAAATAAATTCTGGTAAATATTTTTTTTCTGGTAAATGTTCCTTATAAAATAGTGTTTTAATAATAGTAGTAGTAGTGGTACTATCATTACATTTAACTCATATATTTCTGTCGCAATTTCTTTAAGTTAAACCAAACTTTTATTTTGACAGGTTGCTGTGAAGACCATTAAGTATCGGTTTCTATATATGACAATAGTTTTTCACAAAAGAGTAGTAAACAAAACCGTGCATTTGTGCCATTCATTCTAACAGAGACACAGAGAACATGCAGAATTTATATTTAAATAGTTTTTTCAATATTCACAGACACTAGTCCACACTGTTTTGATTTAAGTGTACTGACCTACTTTTGATTTATTCATCCAAAATTGGGCAAATTCTGTGGCATTCTGTGTTTTACAGTAATTTCGATTTATATAATGGATAGTTCCAGTCCTTGATTCTGATTGGTTGTGCTGCATTTAAAGTTGTTGTAAATTACTCTACAAACATACACCTTTGTTTACATCTGTGTGTTGCTCGGCAACCACTTTGTTGCAACCACATCTGTTTCTGAGGAACTACATTGTTTGGTGGAAGAATACTGTTTTTATTAATATCATTACACTTTGTTTGCTCTGTTTTATTTTGTGAAACCTTACTATGTATATGGAATAACCGTTTTATAAAAGCAGTAAGCCCTGTGAAGCCGTAGTTTACAGTGAATTTATAATGCCTTTTAGCTGTTATAAATTCACTGTAAACCACTATTCTGTCTGCGTTTTCTGCATCGTAGAAATCATAGGGCCCTGCTTTTACTCTCTGTACAACTGTGTATACATGAATTATGCACCAAACACTAGGAATATATCAGATCGGTACTCTGTACTGGCAGATACTCAGTATTCAGTGACTCGGATGGGGGACACAAAAAACCTGATAGGAACATCTCTAAAAAATAAACATATTTACTTATTAGCCTCAGTTACAGAAAATACAAAACAGTTTTGTTCTAATCCGTAAGGGATAATTGTGAATTAATGTCTTCCTTCTTCCATTCATCTTAATAATCCTCAGTGTTTTTTCTCTTGTGAGAAACCCATTTTAACATAGTTTAATCCTCTAACACTTATCCATGAATCTTCAATTTGTGTTGATTTATTGCTGCTGACCAGCTAAGCCTCATTATTGAATGGAAAGATTTTACACAGACAACACTAGCAAGTCGACATCATTTTCTTCACTAATTGACAACAGACCACAGATGGCGTCGATAGAGCTTGACTTGTGTTAAACTCTACATCTTCCTTTAAGATATTTTCAGCCTAAATTGGGATTCGTTTTCATTGTATTTATTTCAGTGTGAAATCTGAGAGAAGCCATTCTGTCACACCATATGCTCATAATGATGTTCATTTTAAAAATCTGGACTTTTAAATAACCATGCCCTGTCAAACACCCACAAACACATGCTTGCACAAACAGGCACATAAATATAAAGAAAAGTATTTATAATATATGTTTCTCAACATGTAATCTTAGTTGTGGATGAGGTGGCACTGGTCTTTTTGGAATGGGCTTATGACAGCAGCCATAATTCTTCCATTCAGCTTGGCAGCTTGCTTCCGTTCAACTCGTAAAAGCTAACTAAAGCTTTGTCTTTTGAAATCAGCCTTCCTTTCAGCTCCATCCGCTGTACATTTACATGAAAATACAACTATAGAATCGAAGCAAGATATGGAGAAGGCAAACTCTTTAAATAGATTCTTTTTTTATGCCCAAAGTGCTCTATAGTTTTATTTAGGAATACTCATATTTCCAAGTTACAGTTTTTTAGGTCAGTGATGACAAGCCTTGTACAATACAATGAACTCGATGATTTAAGGACTATTGTAATGATAACTCTGATAAGAGTGTTTGTAATTCATTTATTTAATATTTTTCAGGCAAGCATTTTTCAGAATGTTATGCGTGATTTTTACACAATTATTTCAATGTTCGTTTGACCTTTCATCTGCCTCAGCAAATATATATGCACAAATAGCTGCTAATGACAGCTGTAATATGCAGAGAAACTATGATTCAGAAATGCAATTAAATACAGCCCTAAAGGCATTACTTGCATGACTAGATGTCAGTAAACACGTTGGTGTCATTTGGGGGCAGAGGGTACATCAGCTTTGCACGTACTGTAGCAGTTTTGCCTCTGGATGTTTAATATTAGGATCAGAGAGTGATCTATAGATTGTGCGCAAAGCCATTCTTCTTAATGCCTGGTTTTCCAATAAGTATCTGCACTTCAGATTCTTGGCACTTTTCATTAACCTATCAGAGACCAAGTTGTGAAGCGATTGAATATTTTTAAATAAATAATTTAAAATAAATTAATAAAGAAATAAAAACAGCTCACACATTAAATGTTTCATATCAACAGTTTTGGCAGGATTATATTTATAATTTCTATCGCCCACACAATGTGGTCATTGCCAAGTACTGCCACATGTAAGTATTTGAGTTTAATTTATTCAATTTTATATTGAAATTGAATAAAATGTTTAATTCAGAGTTCAATCATAGATATTTCATAGTTCATAAACTATAGAGAGAGCGTTGCTCTAAACGTTCAGCGTTCTTATTTACTGGAAAGGCTGTTTATAAAGGTCAGAACAACTGCAACTCTAAATATGATTTTTCAGGTTTTATTTTAAGTCAGTGAGGTGTTGAACTGTCCAAAGATCAGGAAACCTTGAAAGTATCAGAGGCCTGGTGTGAGTTGAACTCACTGAACTTTCAGCCTTCTAGCTTACTGAGAGGACTATTATAAAGCTCAAAGCATCTGCTGTAGGCCTCTGTCTAAATGTGCATTTTCAGTGTACTTTACAGTGGGGTCAGAAATATGGAGGAAAATTTTAGTGTCATGAAAATACCCTTATTTAACCCTCTTGGCTTACTTGGAAATATGTTTAAGAATAAGAAAGCAATTATACTTGTATACTTAGAATTTTTTTTTTTTTTAATCAGCATTTTTTTATATATAATAATTTAAAATGATTTTTATATGACCTGCCTTCCTTAAAAACTTTCATGGAAGAATAAAGAAAATGTGAAATTTAAGAATGAAATGTATTTACTCATTCATATTTGGGTCTCTCAGGGTTAAAGATGTTTCATGGTGGATACTTTTTTTGCTGGCAGTACCTCTTTTGGATATAACTAGTTTCGATGAAAATTTAATTCATTCAGTCATTGTTTGTGGAAAACTGTATTTCTGGATGGCTTTTCATGTCAGTGTTTGCTGTCTAAAATGACTGGACATTCTAACGGTCTTTAAGCTACTGTACATTGCTGATTCTGACCTGATTCATATTTGACTGCATTCAAAAGAACATGCTGTATTCATGCTTAAATAATTCATGCTATCAACGCAGTTGTGAATGCTGCTAGTTGAATGGGTTGAAAAGAAGCACAGTCATAGTGTTTTCCTTTTTGTTATTCATTATGAATGTCATGCTTCACAGCTTTCAATTAATAGATACAATAACAAGTCAGAATTTCATCATTTAAAGCAAAAAATGAGTAAAGCAGAAGTACAAATATAGGAAACAGTAAAATGAAGTTTTGTACAAGCCAAAAAGGAAAAAGAGTAAGAATATCACTTCTTAATATCACTACTTTTTCTTTTTTTTATCTCAGTCACAGTCACAATACCTCTATTAAATGGCCTTTTTTATGATTTCTAAGGTAACTTTACCCGTTTATAGTTTTTTATCATTCATTATTAGAATATAATGCGTTTCTTCCCTTTATCACAGCTGTCTGTCTTCGTCTGCTTGTGTTTTTCATAATTTCTGCTTGTGTTCAGATTAATTAATAGAAATAGTTTCACACCTGTTTGCTAATGTTGTTCATTTTCATTTTGAATTTTCTAATAAATAATCATTTAAACAATCACATATAATAAAAATGATGCCAGTAATGCTTAGGATCAATATTTTTGTCAAGATAAAATCAATAATTTGGTTTGCCTGTCGCTAAGTAGTAACACCATTTGATTACATTGATGATGTAAGGAATTCAATTCAGGCTCACTGCACAATTATCAGGCTTAGTTCTGTTGACCTTTTTATGCAGGGTTATGTTTCAGTGAAACTAATTAAGTAAAGTGTCAAATATTTAGTCCTTTAACAGTATGTAATATGTAATTAGGTTAATTACCAGTCTTCACTCTATTATGAGCCAAAAATTGGAGGTTAGTATTTAGGTATTTAGAGTAATAAAAAAAAAGGTGAGTAACTTTCTGGTCAACCGGTATATTCACTATAGTCAGCTGGGCATGAAGAAAAGGCAGCTGCACAGAAAAAGAAAACTTATGTATGCACTTATTTCATTTAGAGAATTTGTGACAGAATTGGAGGATTTAGTTAAAACAGTAAGTATCATACAAGTCACTGTACTGGTGTAAGCATCACTATTTTCAGATTCAAGCACTCTATCAGATCCCAAAAGCAAATAACAAGCTGTGCTAATGTACACTCACACATAATGCTACCAAAATATCATGATCCTAACCTTTATCTCCATACCAGAATCTCCCCAGGTCAGACAGTGATTCATCTTTTCTGAATCACTTTGAGGTCAGAGACTGCAGTGTACACTATTTTTTTTTTAAATGATTTAGTGCTCATAAACAGCCGATGAATTTTTGTTGGAGAAATCCAGTCATTTCAATAGGAATTCATGCAGTTGTGAATTTCGTGTGAGGAGGGAAGATATTGGAATGCTTTCAGTTGGTCACATGGATTTGCTGTGTTGACCAACAGAAAGTTTCAACATATGCTCATTGGAAATACAGCATATGCCTCTATATACAATTGCAAAACTTAAAAAACATACAGTGGCATGCAAAAGTTTGGGAACCCCTTGCAGAATTTGTGAAAATGTGAATAATTTTAACAAAATAAGAGAGATCATACAAATTGCATGTTATTTTTTATCTAGTACTGTTCTGAGTAAGATATTTTACATAAAAGATGTTTACATATAGTCTGCAAGACAAAAAAATAGCTAAAATTATTAAAATAACCACCTTCAAAAGTTTGGGAACTCTTGGTTCTTAATACTGTGTGTGGTTACCTGGAAGATCTAAGATCTATTTTTTTGTTTTGTGATGGTTGTTCATGAGTGCCTTGTTTGTTCTGAACAGTTAAACTGAGCACTGTTATTCAGAAAAATACCTCCAGAGATAAGCAAACAGGTGGTGAAAGGACATATAAAAATCCTCCAGGTCCTGCAGATTCTTTAGTTTTCCAGCATTTCTTTTGCACATTTGAACCCTTTCCAACAATGACTGTATGATTTTGAGATCCATCTTTTCACACTGAGGACAATTATGAGACTCAAACACAACTATTAAAAAAGGTTCAAACATTCACTGATGCTCCAGAAGGAAACACAATGCATTAAGCACCGGAGGGTGAAAACTTTTGAACATGATGAAGTTTTTCTTATTTTGTTGAAATATCATTTTTTTTATTACTGTTTTTTTATTACTATTCATTTTTTGATTACTATTCATTTATCACTGCCCTTCAGAAGCAACAGGAGATACTTTCCCAGAATACAGGTCAACTACAATTTACTTGATCTTCAAATTTCCAAAGTTTTCACCCCCCGGCTTTTAATGTGTCATGTTTCCTTCTGGAGCATCAGTGAATGTTTGAACCTTTTTTAATTGTTGTGTTTGAGTACCTCAATTGTCCACAGTGTGAAAAGATGGATCTCAAAATCATATAGTCACTGCTGGAAAGGGTTCAAATATGCAAAAGATGCTAGAAAACTGAAGAATCTGGAGGAACTGGAGGATTTTTCTGAAGAACAGTGCTCAGTTTAACTGTTCAGAACAAACAAGGGACTCATGAACAACCATCACAAAACTAAAAAGTCATAGATCATTCAAGTAACCACACACAGTATTAAGAACCAAGGGTTTCCAAACTTTTGAAGGTTTTTTTTTTTTTTTTTTTTTTTTTTTTTTTAGAATTTCAGCTATTTTTTTGTCTTGTGTTGCAGAAATGTATATAGAACCGTATTTTCATGAGCCTGGGTTGTAACTAATTCTTGGTGCTGCTTCCCCAGATAGCTGTCCAGAACTGCTGTACTCAGAACTCCAGTTTTGAGAAGCAGCAGTAGGGAAGAAGTGTTTGTATTCACCCATGTCCCATCTGAGAGCAGAATGCCAGTGTGACTGGTATCTAGTGGCGAGAATATGCCACCTGGGAATCCATCACACGCAACACATTCGATACAACAAACAGGAAATTTCCATGGTTCCTTCATATGCATTGATTCCCATGTTTTTCTGACGTCCAGGAACTTGTTTCTCCCCTATAGGGACGGCTTTAAAAGACAGATCTACCATCACCAGACCCGCTGGGTGTAATAAGTCTCTCATTAACTTTTTAACAGATCAGATGATGACATTTTTAAAATTTTATAAGCTTTAGATACTGCTTTAACAAACATATGTCCTCTTGGAGCTGGAGCTCTTGTTTGTGTGTTTAACAAGCTCCTGTGCTATTTCATTGTTGTTGCTGGTGCTCTGTAATTGATGTCTGTGCCTCCTCCTGTGTTCAGGTATTGAGTTTTGCAGACTGGTGAGTGACAAAAAAGTTCTGCCTTTCCAATCCCTGTCACTTATTTTTTAAAAAGTCTTTACTTTTCTAATGATACGTTTAGCTTATACAACACTACAGCATCTGTTCCTTGCTGTTGCTTGTTTGTTCCTGTTCTTTGATTTGGCGTTGGCACACTGCTCACACTGTGTGATGTAAAAGCATTCGCCATGAGCATAATTTGCAGACTGGAGTTTCTGATGTCAGCCTTCCTTTGAGGGATGTTATCTGGGCTCGGTTAAATAAAACTGTGGTGCATGCCTGACCATCAAGCGCACTTTAAAAGCTAAGCAAGCCGCAAAGCAAAAAAAGCACCTTTGACCGAAAGAGCCTTTCTAATCGGGGAAGTTAAGGGACTTCAGTTACCTGGATAAATTGCTTGGAGGAATGTAATGGCATTGTAAACAACTTGATAAAATAGTATGTTATTTTCACTTTCAGCAGATAATGTCAGGTTTGAGATGTGTGAGCTGTGTGTTTTTTCAAAGAAACATTCATTTTGCTGTCTTTAAAGAACTAGTACTGTAAGTTTTATGCTGGAAATAATGGTACAGATAATGTTTTTTTCTTCTTCTTCTTCTTCTGGCTAAAACAAATTAATATTTGGTTCCCAGTGTTATTTCCTATTGTCAGTCCTAGAAGCACTTCCACAGTTCATCTATAGATTTTGGCTGGCATTTTCCTCACTTGCTTTAGTCTCTTCATGTAATTCCAAGCAGACTCGATGAGGTTGAGATCAGGCCTCTGTGTGGGTCATACCATCTGTTGCAGGACTTGCAGGACAAAAATCTCACCAGATTATAAGAGTGTTTGGAAAAGGAGGGTTTGAAAATGTATTTTTTTCTACTAAAACTCTAAACCATAAGAATGTTTTTGTTTTTTTTGGTGAAGTTAGCATCTAATATTCACAAGTTGTGGTTCATTGCCATTTACTGTATCTTCTTAGCACTGAAACAAACCTCTATGATGTCCCTTGACCCCATCAAAGTTTTCTGTGTGAATCTTGTACCAGTTCATATGAGCTTTGCAAACTGTAAATGGAGGAACATTATGGCTTGTAGGTAAAAAGATGTCCTTTCACCACCTGTTTGCTTATATCTGGAGGTATATACCACCTGTCCTGGTAATAATTGAGTGATTCCAATTAACTAGTGTTGCTGTGTCCACTTTTTGTAAGCAACTTTGGGCTTATTTTCCACAAAATGTCACTATTAATATTAGATCTAATGGTCTATTTACAGATCTCTGCGTTCCCTCTTAGTTTTTTTTTTATTTTTTTAAGATTTACTTTTAGTGCTTTTATTTAGATAGGACAGTGTAGTTGGACAGGAAGCAAAGTGGGAGAGAGAGAAGGGGGTGGGATTAGGAAAGGTCCACAAGCCAGGTTTCAAACTTGGGACACCCCGCAGCGCAACGGCGCTATATGTCGGCGCGTTAACCACGAGGCTATTGGCGCCGACCCCTCTTAGTTTAAAAGGGGTCCTATCATGCTCTTTTACAAAGTCTTGATTTTGTTTTGGGGGTGTACTAGAACATGCTCTCATGCTTGGTGGTTCTTAAAACGCATTATTTTTCACATAATTTATATTATTACAATACCTTTCTCCCCAGCCTAGCACAAATGGCTCGATTAGTTCCGGGTTTGATGAAGGCCCGCTTTCTGAAAAATGAAATGTGTTGGGATTGGTTAGCTGTCCCAGTACGTTCTGATTGGCTAACAGCATAGACGGCGTTTTAGTACTGCCACAACCCTTGTCAATGCAGCAAGTTCCGTCTGCTACGTTAGGTATAGTTGATGCTACAGTAGTGTTGGGTCCTATCGTCATCCTGCCAGATTGCCCATACATAATATTATCGTGCTAATTTATTTAGTTATGTACATACTTAGTTTCATTGCCAGAAATCAGCTCCAGCAGAAGGCCAAAAGCAGCCAAATGTTTTTAATATGACTTAATTTGTATTTAACATGACAACAATTAAATAAAAACATTGTAAGTTATTAAATTTATAATGCTTACATTTCCTTAGTTACAGTTACAGCTACAGAAAATGACCAAAGAACATTAACATCATCTAAGAACATCATCACTGATTAGCCTAGTTTAGTGCAAGTTTATGCATTTTAAAAAACACACGCGTTATAAGTGAAGCTATCTACACTGTATGATGAATAAATCTCTTATCACACACTGCACATGTCTGTGGCGCATTACAGCTCTGATACAGCTGATCGCGTCCCAGAAGCGGTTGTCCACGCTGCATCGCTAAAGTTAGGCTAATCCCACACTTCGTCCCTACCCATCCTCCAACCATTCAAATTTCTGTAGGCGGGATTTATTTTAATGATATTCTAATGGGCTGCGTTGTGACATCATAACACCCAGAAAACAACGCTGTAGTCCAAACGAGCTGTTTGTTGTAGTTCTCGAAAAGGGATTTTTAAAAAAAGATAGATCTTTTTTTGTAGATCTTTTTTAATGCCCAAACTGAAAATGCCGGTATTCCCTGATACACGTAAGCCATTTCCCCTCTTACACTCTGGATTATTACTATACTGGAAAATGAGTGAAGAAATCCCCAGCTACAGACACAGGTTATTAAGGAAACCTAAATAGCCTCACTGGAGGGGAGAGCAGCCCAGTGACTATGAAGTCATTTTCATTGAGTCTTGATCATTAGGACAGATTAAACACTAAAGACCCATTATCCAGCTGTAATCATTATCTGTTTGGTTTGAAGTCCAAATGGGTGTGCGTGACTCTCACCAAGCATTCCCATTGGAATGTTCCCTATACTAAAAAAAATACACAAAGGAAGTATAGCATAGCAACATATTTCTATGAGGATGTCTGTTTCAGTAGTTTTTCACTATTTGTCAAAAGCTGTTGTGGTATATCATCAGTTTCCTTTACTCAAGTCCAAACGTTTTAAACTTTATCTGGTCTGGAAGCATATTTAGGTTTCCTCACTGAGCTTTCACACAATGATTGGCCAACTGTTGGTGACTTACAACACTGCAGTTTAGAAATAGTAGCATATATAATAACCCGTAGCAGATCTAAACAGGTGGAGCTGGGGAGGTGGAGGGTTTCAGAGTAACTCGCTGCAAAATGCATTAAATATAAAGCAGCAAGCTCATTGGTTGCGTATGCAGCATGAACCAATCAGCTTGTGCCACGTAGTAAATCATTAGTTTGCATTAATGACTCATCAGTTGGCACCATTTAGAGTTTCATGACAGAACTTGGCATATATGTTTTTAACAAAACACTTTGTAGGGAACAATCAATACTTTGTCCCATAGAAAAAATTTTTTTTTCAGTGTTGTTACCAGTTTGCTTTATTCAAACAGACTGTAACTAATTGTTTAACCACTGAAACAGTCTGTACATTTGCTTGAAGGGGCATTATACATGCTGCCTGTCGTATGTCAAAACATCTGGCAAACGAAGAGCTTTAGTCACAGTAATTATTTTCAGGATGTCAAAGCCTTTCACAGAAGAACGACGAAACGACAGCAGTGGGACCTGATTGTGCTGTTGCTCAGAGGACGCCTCAAATATTATAACCCTTTCATGTGATTGTCTAATGAGAATAGACTCGTCAGTGCATCCAAGGCTGTTTTAAAGCTCAATATTGTTGTTGGAAAGTGAGCAAAGCAAGCGAAGAGCAAAACAACAAACTTGACCTTTATGTTGAAGAAAAACCATATCTTGTTTAGAATTCCATTCAGTTTTTTTTAAGTGCTTCTTGCAATACTTGTTATTCTAAAGCAGCTTTTTCAAGAAACAGTGGCAAAAACTCCCTCAGATGTATAATAAGATGAAGAAATGCATACAGCCACATATTATTGATGATATTAACTAGGTTGTTGCTTAATAGAATATGAATACAATGACTAATACAATACAAATCTATGCAAAACCAAACAAGTGTGAAATTGAACTCAAGGTCTATGTGAGAACATGAAATGTTAAGAAAAACAGGATTTGAGATTCACAGATGCTGACATATTCGTTCTGCATCCGTACAAGACTTTGTAATTAGCAGGGGGGTGTATATTGATTTAATGGGGATGGTAATTTAGCTGGCAGTGACTCACCTACATTTCTTTTGTAGGCTGGTGATTGTGCAGATTGCAGGAGCTACGGTATTATATTAGAACACATTTATCATTAATTTACTCTTTGAATGGGGAGAGGTGAATAGGTAAATAGATAATTGGGCCCTCAGACTGTGAGGGTGATGTTTTTCCTGATGCTGCAGTGCATGTGTGCATCCTTTCTTTAAATGGAAATGAGAGGGTTGTCAGACTCCTTGTCCTTTTATTTCAAGAGTTTCTAATAACAGTCTAGTTGAAATGTAGACTGCAGACCACTTTGAACCTCTCAGCTCAAAGAATGTTTTTTTTTTTTTTTTCTACAGCTTTAACTCTAAGCTTTAACTTCTTACCTCTCATTCAGTCTGGAAAATCTAAGCAACTAATAATATACTGTATACAACTTTTGATTATGCAACATTATGTCTCACAATATAATTTTACAATATTGCGCTTAAAGGGATAGTTCACCCAAAAATTAAAATTCTGTCATTAATTACTCACCTTCATGTCATTCCAAACCCGTAAAACCTTCGTCCATCTTTGGAACACAAATTAAGGTATTTCTGTAGAACCCAGATGCACTGCGCCTTTGCAAACAGAAGATGTACACTGTGCATAAAACACTCTTCGTAAACATGTCTGATTTTAAACAGAGAGGATGACTTGCCGTTTTTTGCCCAGCCATGCTTATTTGAAGCAGAATATACAGACGGTGAACTAAGAGGGATGGACATTCTACGTCAGAATGCTGGCTGTTGAATGAAGGTTTTACGGGTTTCGGAATGACATAAGGGTGAGTAACTAAGACAGAATTTTCATTTTTGGGTGAACTGTCCCTTTAAATGTGAATTTATATTTCATAATTGTAACTTCATTTCTTATAATTGCTATTTTAAAACTCACGTTGTGATTTTATATTTCACATTTAGTGCCGTCAAACGATTAATCAAATAAAAGTTTTTGTTTACATAATACACATTGTTAACGCATTACACTAACATTAGGTTACATAGGCTATAGTCTTACTGGAGTTGAGTCAACTTCACCTGAACCCGTCCCAGCAATGACTGTATGATATTGAGATCCATCTTTTCACACTGAGGACAGCTGAAGGACTCATATTACACAACTATTACAGAAGGTTCAAACACTCATTGATGCTTCAGGAGGAAATGCAATGCATTTACAGCCAGGGGTTGAAAACTTTTGAACAGAATGAAGATGTGTACATTTTTCTTACTTTGCCTAAATATCATATGTTTTTCATTTAGTACTGCGCTACAGAAGATACTTACATGTTTCCCAGAATACAAAATAAGTTGCATTTACCCTGATCTTCAAATTTTAAAAGTTTTCACCCCCCTCTCCGAATCATAAGTTGCAAGATATTCACAGATTTCAGAAACACAGTGAAATGTTGATTAATGTCAAGTGATTGCCAAGTTGTTAAAAATAAATATTTCTACCTTGAAAACCACCTGAAATGTTCTCAAAAAATACTTTTTGGGGCTCACTGGACAAAAAAAATAGGAATTCCCCCTTTGTAAGTGTCTAAGGATGAGTGACTGTCGAATAAAAGATACACATGCTGCCAGACTCCTTTACACCCTGCATAAATTCAGTGAGAGCTGCAATATTTAAAGCAAGCTCTTACTTACCATTAGACTCAACAAGCCATCTAACTCCCTCTCTGGTTAATGTCAATATAGCTAGGCTGCTGAGAGCGCACTGAACAGACTGGCTAAGAAAGCAGAGGTCAAATCAATAGAAAGTGGTTATGGAGTCACGCTCTTCAGGCTTTCAGCTGTTGAGAGACAGCTGCCAAATTCCCAATTCCCTGCGGCCTGGACTGTCCGTCGTATTCAGTGGCTGTGGATTGAGCTAGGCACAGAAATGGCTGTCGGATTGACAAGAGAACACAACCTTAAAGAGATGCTGAAGAGAAAACCTTGGCAGTGGCTGCAGTAACATATAAAAAACAAGATGTTCAGCCAAGTTCATTATTGATTACTAAGGGGTGGTTTTGAATTGTCATTATTGTTGTTGTTTTTTATTTTACCAGTTGAATAAAAAAAGAATGACAAGAAGGGAACATTACTGGGACATGATGACAGGTCAGAGTTGAGTTGACTGTAAACTACTGTAGAGATTATGCAGAACGAACATGTATTTCTTTTATAAATCCGATGAATTCTGACCTGTAGATGTGCTTTTATTCAGACAGTGTTCTTGCTTTTTTTTTTTTCTCGATTTTTCTTTCAGAATGTTTCTTAAATTGAATTTTCAAAAGCACTTCCTATCTTTACAGTTGAGCAGCTCCAATTTACAGCAACAGCACACTGTCAATGTATTATTTCCCTGCTGGTTAATGTTGCTTTTTGGAAATCACTTGCAAACAAGTTTGCAATATTCATTCATTCAGAGTCACATATTTGCTCAGCTATAAAAGTCAGCCCATCTGTAAGATAATTCTCATTCAGTACACGACCGCAGACCATAGCAGGATCCTCTAAATGACCCTTCGCTTGTACTGTTTACAGAATGTCCCATCAATGAACATCTCAAGTATGAACGTATAAGTAACACGATTCTGTAAAATGTGCTTAAAATCAGTTGTGGGATGAAATGATTTGTGATTTAGCAAAACATTTCAATCTGTTACTTTTGTATGAAAGATACACAACATAATATGAATCTAACTTAATTCGACCGAAATAAGAACAACATTTTCACTATCAAATTAAAATAGAAAATACTATTTTTAATGTAATTACAAGTAATAACAGTGTATAAATTCTACAACACACTTTGAACTATTTTTACATTTCATTTTAGCAATAATAATTGATCCAGCAGCCATGTTTTACCATACAAGAGCAAAAGCTCAGAAAATGGTGCATGACAACTGTTGCTAAGGTAGGATTGGTCACTAACAATTTTAAGGTATGGCTTAGCAAAAGGTTTTTTTGCAGTTTTGTTTGGTACCAAATGACACACTTCACCCTTGTGTCTATTGCTCTTTACATAACATTGACCCATGTGGTTTTGGGATGTAAATCCTTGCTGTTTGAATTGATATTTGACAGAAGTGAATCATACACAAGGGATGTAAAACTGCTTCCATAACAGTCTCTGTACAGGGATCTCTTTTTAAGATAATTTTTGCCAGTCAGTTTAGACAGGCTGGAAAGAATATTGAGCGCAAAAGCTGATAAAGAGGTGACTGTGAGGCTTTAAGAGATGCTTGTCACTGTCAGACTGCAGACAAACTGTGCTGCTCTCTTTATCATTCTCACTGAAGAATAGCGAAAGACTCTCTATCTTAACATTACCCTGAGGCGTCTCTCTCACGAGCAAGCAAGGTCAGATGTCTTTTCTTTCTTCTGTTCTTTCTGTCTTTGCTGCGAGAGTTAATTGTGTGGGTTTGTGTTGATGTTTTGTGCAGGAGTGTGAGCGGAGCAGGCCTGTGCAAGACAGGGAGAGGAAAACTTCACAGAAGATGAGGAAAAGCCGGAGCGTTCTGACTGTGTCACCTAATGAGGTGAGTACTGGTGATACAGAATCATGTATTTCCAAAAACAACTAGATGATTGACTTATTTGTGTCAGTATTTGATTCTGATTGGTTGAGCGTGACACTAAGCATCCAGGCATTTTGCAAATGTCTAATTGGTTTTGTATAATGAATAATTTTGATTATCTTTTAAAATGATTTTATAGATGTTTATATAGACTCCACTGGTTACAGAGTAGTTGTACTAGCTTGTGACTAAGTTGCTAAACAATAAGGGCACTATTTTAATGATCTAAGCACATCTAAAGTGCACTTGGGGCATGTCCGAATCCACTTTTGCTGTTTTTCGCACCCGGCGCATGGTCTAAAAGGGTTGTCCCTATTCTCTTAATAAGTCATGGGTGTGTTTTGGGTGTAACGTGCCTTAAACCAATCAGAGTCTCATCTCCCATTCCCTTTAAGAGCCAGCTGCGCTCACGCAATGGCGGATTCGCTATTTACACAGCGGAATTTACGAGAACGCCTCTCCAGAGAGCAGGGCCGGCGCAAAAGGGGGGCATTCACGGGCCGAGCCCACTCAGATGCATTACTGTGCTCTCCTCTTTCAAAAGTCTCCCCATTGCGGAACGTAATTATTTTCGAAACCGAAAGTGAAACCAAAAAACAGCTCGCATAAGAAAGCGATTGACTATCTATTATGACATGTAGGCCTTTTTATATTTATGTACACAATAATAATCTTTTATATTGTAATCCTTTCATTTTTAATATTCGGCATGTTTGTGTGCTGCTGCGTGTCCCTGTGTGTGTAATAAGCAGAGTGTATGTGCATTGTGCACCTGCCTATTGGCGCATATTACTAATGCACTCTTTAAATAACAAAAAAAAAATATTATGCCATTGACTTTAGACCAGGTTTTAGTTGGTCAATGGTGCAATCTATTTCAGTTTCCTCTAAATAGCAACACGCCAACAATGCGCCTGAACACACCTCGTTTTCAGACCAGCACGGCCATGGGTGCACAAGCGCAAATGCATTTGCTATTTAAACAACGTGGCACAGGGCGTGAAAATGATAACTGCATCGGGCTGAAACTAGCAATAAACACTTGCATAGCACCTGGTGCCGCATTGCACTGGGTGCATGATAGGGCCCTAAGTGATATGAGAAATAATCATGAAATTTACACACATCAAAGTGGCCTCTGTTGACATATAATCACAAATAAATCTAAAATTTGACAGAATAAATTTGTTCTGGTTATATACATTTTATCCTGAGCTTTATTAGAAAGTCTGGACTCAATCACAACTCCAAGGTACTTATATTCAGATACAACGTGTAGCCTTTGCCCTGATACAAAAACATATGGCACTACACTTGAGCTAATAGTTTTGGTAAAAAAGAAAAACAAAAAACATACATTCTGTTTAAGAGATGTTTAACTGTAAACAGTATTGTTTCAGCCAGGCTGTGACATGAACTGACCATTTTGTAGGTTCATTTGCAACTTATGAAACAGTGCTTCAGTATGTATAAATAACAGTGTTGTCTACATACATGTGGATGTTAGTGTTGGGACAAATGGATGGAAGATCATTGATATACAACATAAAAAACAGTGGACCCAGAATAGATCCTTGGGGAACACCTGCTAAGGGGGCTGATTTATAATTCTGTATTCTGACATACTATGTTATTGGCCATGCACTACACCAAGACTGTTGATATTTAGTGTACTGTAACTTGTATCACTGTTTGTCTATGTTTGTGTGTTCCAGAAAACTGTCAGTCTCTGCATTAGTGTTGAGAATTTTTCAGTGACCCTTTATTAAGGTTACATTGTTACACCACTAGGTGCCAAAAAATAACTGTCTTTATGAGTAGAGTTAATAATTGTATCTCAAATTACATATTATACATCATGCACTTGACATTTACTGTTGTTCAGCAAAACAACTCACCTTTTTTGCTCGCAATCTCATGATGAAAATATACCTCTGGGAACTTTTTTGCAATTCTTGCCAGCAAGTACATATCACTGCAGTTTCCAACAGAAATGAACACTACAGGCGGTAAAACAGCGAGCACTTTTTTGTCAAATTATTTTGTCATCAAGCTTAGAAATCTGATGGTTCTTCTTCAGCTTAAGGAAAGCTGTGACTCGAGTGCAAGAAGTGTCCAACATTCCATGCTTATTTTTTCAGTTAAAGTGTACTATTTATACTACAAAAAGGCACAGAATAGTGCATAAGTGCTCCAATTGGGACAAACCAAATGAGTCAACAACTGAACTGGTTCATTCAAAATCAACCTGGGGTACGTTTCCCAAAAGCATTGTTAACCAACTGTGGTTGCAAGTTCCAACGTTACCAACATAGGTTAACGATTCGATGCTTCCTAACACCACAGTTCAAACAAAAATTCGCAAACAGCGTCACAAAGTTGCATGGTTGGCACTATAGCTCTTGACCTGTGGTTAGAAGGATAGTTTCTTGTTAGTAAGACATATGGGCTCATTAAATTATGATCTTGTACACAATAAGTAAGCTAACATGCAGTACAATCTATATCTTCCATTCTATCTACATATAAAAGCATTTTAATCTCTGTATTTTTGCGCGTCCTCTATAAGCGCCGTTTTTGAATAGTGCGCATGTGCATAAATGCCTAAGGGAACCCCAGAGTATGACATAAAAGGGAACCTGTGATGAAGCAAACATCAGATAAAGCGAAATGACAGGGAACAAAAAAGTCATCAGGTCCCATGTTCATTATACCTGCATTTTAGAGATCTTTAATCAGTTAAATAGCAGAAGTTATTACTCCACCACAGCGTGTGATGTCATTAACAACAGCCCTACATTGCTGAACTAATGTGGTTCAAACGACGGAGATGTGACCATGTTCGGGAAACAGTTGTGACTAGCTAGTTCGTTTCCACAACAATGCATCGTACTATGGAGGTTAATCAGAGTTACGTAATTGTACGGGAAACGTACCCTGATTTCATGGCAATTCGTACATATTTTACAAGGTGGCTAATTTGTACAAATTCGTATGACTTCACTCATACGAATTTGTATGATTTGTGCTAAATCGTACAAATTTTATGAGTTCCCCAATTCATATGAATTCGTACAAATGACCTACCCTTAACCCTGCCCCTAAACCTAACCACCACTGGGGTCTAGACAAATTATACGAAAACGAGTTAGCTACCTCCTTAAATACGTATGAATTGGTCGTGAGAAAGCATTGTTCAAACTACTGGAATGTTCATTCAGGAGCAAAGCATTTGACTGTCATTATGAATGAGTCATGGAATCATTCAGTCAATTAATTTTTTTAAAAATGCTGATTCATTCAGAAACTCCATTTGTTAAAATATGATGGTTTTTGCCTAAAATGGCTTTATAATGGTTGTTTTGAGCGTATGTAAAGACAAAGATGTCAAGAAGTGTATCTATATCTCTGCGGTAGAAAAGAAAATGACTTAAGAATGAATGGGGAACGAAGTTTAAAGGAACATAGAGAAGATGGAGAGGTGCAGGAAAATTGTCCTTAGATAAGAGCTGAGAAAGTGATCAAACCATACAAAGTGTTCCTTGACAGTCAGACTGTAGGAAGATGTATGTCTGTGAAGATAAACAGTGAAGATATACTGCATTTCCTTTTTCTCTCTTACTCATCCCCTCACTTGTTTAGGACTCTTTTTTGACTGTACAGATCTCTTTATCATCTCTGGTTTCCTCCTGTTTTGCATGCTGCCTGATTTCCTGTATGTGTCTTGTAGCATTTTTAGCAGCTTTTCCCTTTGTGGTATTTTGTGTCTTGTCGGTTGACCTTGCAAACCGCCATCCTTATTACAGAGGATGTAACCAAATATTGAAGATTAACCAAATGTGGATGTTTAATAACCTATAAGGCCCTACTAACCTTGAGCTAACAAACATTTACATCTTACAAAGCAGTACACATACAGTAGCTGGTGAATATCAATGCCTGGTGACATTTAGAAGCAATGTTTGAGGATTATTTAGGAGATAAACTAAATGTCTCTTTTTGACACATGAAGATGAAAGATTTTAGCTTTTCAGGGAAATTATGACATTTGTCTTCTTGCTCTTACATGCACACAGAGACAAATGTGTACTGTCATCAGACTTTAATGACATTGTGCATTTCATTGTCACTTTTTGAGCATTTTTGTTGTTGTTGATTTGTGGCAGAAGGAAAAAGTGAAGCTCAAAATGAAAATGTTGGAAAGATGTTCATGTTTCTGCAAATAGTAATATGTAACAATGTGGTATAAGGCCTGAATCCATCAGAAACTCAGATTTTGAAACGTTTTTGATAGGGCTGTCAAACGATTAATCGCGATTGTATTCATACAAAAGTTAGAGTTTGCCTAATATATGTGTGTGTACTGTGTAATTATTATGTATATATACATACAAACACATTCATGTATATATTTAAGAAATATTTACAAGTATATGTATTTATTATAATTTTTATATAATTTATATTATGTATAAATAAAAATATTTTGTACATAAATATCATATTTCTCTTAAATATATACATTAATTTGTGTGTATTTATATATACATAATAATTACACATATACACACACATACATTAGGCGAACTCAAACTTTTATTTTGTATGCAATTAATTGGAATTAATCGGTTGACAGCCCTAGTTTTTGATTGATGTCACTTCTTCACATCAGAACTATTAGCTGCTGGCCAGCATTTTTCACCTCTTATTTGCGTAACATCGAACATTTCTCAACATTTCGCCACTTTCCTTGTTTTCCCCGCTCATAATTCCTGTGTAAATTGAAAATGCCCACTTTGCTCTCCACACTCCATCCCAGTAAATATAACACACATTTTTCTATCAGTCCAAAGCTGATCCTTTATCAGCACTCTGATTTAACTCTCCACCTGAACGTTTTTCAGTCTATTTTCTTTGATGAGATTGTTCTTTAAATGTGCTGCAGTCTGGTCTGTGGCCTTGGACCCATTACATTGAACTCACAGAGCTGTTTAAAAATTGATAGAGACTGTTGCCAGTGGCTGACATGATGAAGACATGAAACGCAATAGATTGATTGTGTAACCACAAGGCCCATACAGATTGACTGTTAACATAAAATATTGAATATAAACCATAGAGCACTATCAGATTCAGTGTTTTTGAATTTAGATTGCAGAGAATTCTGGTTGTAGAGTATTTGAGTGTGTGTGAACATATGCTTTGTTTCAAAACCAAGTGAGCAACTTATATGGATTGCTGTGGTGTGCTGTGTATTTTTATGCTTATTAGACTATCGCTCCCATGTGGAATGCTATTTGTGTTGATCTAGGATTGCTGCCTGTGTAGAGCGTTCCAAATTAGTCACTTATGAGGTTCAGTTAGGATGCTGCCAGATAGAGCTGCCTATTGTGTATTGTGTCTGGTGTTATATTCCTGGTTTTCTGCTCAGCCATGAAATGAATGGGCACAGATCCAGCTAGAGTGCTCTACTCTTGATCTACTGAGACTTCCTTTATGCCCTTTGCTTTCCTTGCCTCTTGCTTCTGCATTTGCTCCCTGCTTGTCACACATTGATGCTTGACAAACCCTCTTGTTAGCAGCAGAATATGTGATAAAATACACGTGTTCTGTTTGTGATCATGTGTCAGGCTCATCTGATAAAGCCACCGAGACAGTGACATAAATGTAGAAGCAGAAGCAGGAGTATTTTTCTCTCTCGCTATTAGAATAAGATGCAAATAGTCTGACGCGAAGAGAAGAAATTGTTGAAGTAAGTCCTTTGTGGGCAAAAAGGCTTCTCGTAGCTTCATAAAGTTGCGGTTGAACCACTAATGTCACATCAACGTCCTTACTACCTTTCTGGGCCTTGAACGTGGTAGCTGTGTTGCTGTCTATGCAGGGTCAGAAAGCTCTCAGATTTCATCAAAAATATCTTAACTTGTGTTCCCAAAGATGAATGGAGGTCTTACGGGTTTGAAACGACATGAGGGTTAGTAATTAATAACAGAATTTTCATTTTTGGGTGAGCTATCCCTTTAAATCAGTCAGATGTTGATTCACTAACCACTCTTTGCGGTTCAGTTTATTCAAGGATTTTCCAGACTGACTCAAGCTTGTGAGTTCATGAGTCTTTTAGAATAATTCATTAGAAGAACCCGCTCATTAGAGTCAGTTGCTTGTCAATCGAACTATACTGTCACATGTATTTTTGATTTCTGCATGTCCTCAAGGACAACTCCATAAAAAAGTTATCGCATCATGTTCAATTCAGACTGCAAACTCATTTCTAACTCAGGTAAATTATTTCTTTTACTTGGTGCAGGAGATCCAGCAACATCGGTGGCAGGGGTGTGCGATAATGACGAAAAAGATGTCTTGATATTTGAATATATATATATGTATATATATATATGAATTTTGACAATAACAATAATTAGACAATATTTTGCTGAGAGTGTTAATGTGCGGGTATTTTGGCAGGTTTAGCACTGCTATGGACAGCTGACTCCCAAAGCTTTTTTGATATTCTTCATAATCTGTGCGATGGTTAGTTTGCAGGAGTAGCAGAAATTTCCAGTATGTTTAAATGTACCTTTTATGGGCATTTTTAACTTAATAAGGCCATTTTTTTTCTAACCTGGTTAAGTGTATGCATCATCTTTTGTGTCAAATTCCTAAATTTAATCAATAGATTTAAATAGTGAGACACTAGGGCTATTACCAATCATATAAAATCAGTATGAAACAGAATTTGTGTTTGTAACGCAGAGGTGACAAAGACTAATGCACGACATGAATGCAGCTTTGATGTTTTAAAAACAAGACGTTCAGTGGTGATATTTGAAATGATTTTTGGAAAAAAGGGAAAATATACTTTATATATAAACCTAGAATTATCAGGTGGCAGCAAATCACTGCATGAGTGAATCCTTGAGTGATTCAATCAACCGATTTGTTCAAATATTGTGTGTTGCTCAGAGAAGCAAAACAGTTCTGCTGTGGCTTTGTCTGAAACTATTGATGAAAAACAGCAAAAACAGGAATTTGTGTCTAAAATGTCATTTAATCATGTTTATTGAGCTGTTTTATAAAATCAACATCACATTTGCAATCGTACTGATGTTAGGTAAAAAAAAAAACTGTAGCTTTGTGTCAATAACTATATCAGATGATATAAATATAAAAGACATACAAGTCATACAAGGCATTTTTGCCCCCTTATCTTGAATTTTGGGGGAATTCTCAATGTATTTTAACGGGGTCATCAGATGCCCATTTTCCTTAAGTTGATTTAATTCTTTAGGGTCTTAATTAAAAGTCTATAACATGCTTTGGTTAAAATTTCTCAATGGTAGTGTAAAAAACACCCTTTTTACCTTCTTAAAATCAGCTCTGTTCACAGCAACCGATTTTGTTGCATGTTCCTTTAAATGCTAATGAGCTATGCTCAGCCCGCCCCCTCTTCCGTGGGCTGACGAGACGTAATGTTAACTTTAGGCGTGTTTAGCCGCGAAACTTGCTAACTAGCACATTATGCGATTTGCAAAGATTCATAAAAACCCGTATACTCACTTCTTCTGTAGGTGAAGCTGCATCACGAATGATTTGAGCTAACTTAGACACATTTAGGAAGATCAGGGATCCGCGCATTCCCTTCAAAAATGAAAGTAATGTTATAAGAGAACTCCACTTCCAGAACAATTCACAAATAATTTACTCACCCCCTTGTCATCCAAGATGTTCATGTCTTTCTGTCTTCAGTCATGAAGAAATTATGGTTTTTGAGGAAAGCATTGCAGGATTTTTCTCCATATAATGGACTTCACTGGTGCCCCGATTTTGAACTTCCAAAATGTAGTTTAAATGCGGCTTCAAAGGGCTCTAAACGATCCCAGTCGAGGAAGAAGGGTCTTACCTAGCGAAACGATCGGTAATTTTTTTCAGAAAATATAAATGTGTATACTTTTTAAGCACAAAAGCTCGTGTAGCACAGGCTCTGGGATGCGCGTTCACAACACTACGTACTGTTGAATCACATCGAAAGGTCACGCGGAACTACAGACCCAGTGTTTACAAAGCGAACGCGCAAAGACTAAGAAAGTGCTAGTAAGTCAAGTTGTAGGAGAAAATAAGATGGAGTTTTTCGACATACTCTTCCTTTTTGTGAATGACAAAATGAACAAATCTTTTTTCGAGTCATTTCGTTCATTTTAGCTAAATCAGCATCACGTGACAGCCCCATACGATGAACGAATGACTCGAAAAACCCAAGGACTCAAAACAGGTGAACTAATTCCAGTTCGGAACCTAGTAGGATTTTGCGCATGCATGACTGGACGAATCACTCCCCGAGATGACTCGTTCTTTCCGAGTCACATTAAAGGTTTATTTAAAATGAATGAATCGTTCAAGAACGACCCATCACTAATTTGTAGCATCGTGGACAGGCATCCCACGATATACGAGCTACACGAGCTCTTGTGCTTAAAAAATATACTAATTTTTATTTTTCGAAAAAAAAATGACAGATTGTTTCACTAGATAAGACCCTTCTTCCCCAGCTGGGATCATTTAGAGTCCTTTGAAGCTGCATTTAAACTACATTTTGGAAGTTTAAAATCAGGGCACCAATGAAGTGCATTATATGGAGAAGAATTCTGAAATGCTTTCCTCAAAAACCATAATTTCTTTACGACTGAAGACAGACAGACATGAACATCTTGGGCGAGTAAATTATTTGTAAATTGTTGTTCTGGAAGTGGACTTCTATTTTAATCTTCTGTGTCTTCAGTGGCTCAGATGTCGGGAGTAAATGACGGTGTTCATTATTACATCCAACAACAGAACACTTCAGTCACTTGGGAGACATTCTTGTCCCCACCTGCTCAGCCATCGATACAATGGCGGACTGTTCTCAGCTCACTCAAGGCGGGTCTAAGGTAAGACGGACAGTCAACTATCGTGGGAGCAGCCTTGGTCTGTGTGACGTCCCATAGCCAAGAAGCTGAGAATGGCTTGATTTGAAAAAGGCGATATTAATTATAGGGACTAAATAAAAACTACTGGGTGGATTTTTATCATTATAGGGTGGCTGTGTACACACACTGCCAACACACATTTATGTTCAAACAACATGTAAAAGTGCATTTTACACCCTGCATCCGATGACCCCTTTAATCACGCAGTGAAAGTGAACCCTAAATGTGCTTGCGCAGTAATCTAACCTACATTTCATCGTGTATGCCTGCACTCTCTGAGTGTGTTTTTGAATAGTAACTGGGTAGACTAACTTATTAATTTATAAGAGACCACAAATGAGAAACACTGTGGCAGGTGTTGATTTAAAAGTAGGGCTGGATAGCTTTCCTTGTGCATGAAATCACCCACAGGCCAACAAACCAAAGAGAACGTGCAACAATAATGATGAGTCATAGCAATAAATGAATCCTTTTGTAACTGGTATCGTTCGGCAAATCAATATACGGACTTACGGACAGTTACATAACTTACATTGACTTTTAAACAAATGTTTCAAAACATTTCTTGCTGGTTGCCCTTTTGTCATGTCAGAGCTTTTCATAGCTTGTAGCTGGGGTTTAGCTTGCAAGAGTTTCACCTTGCAGGCCTGAGAGTTTGTCCTTGTGTGCTTTCAGATGGAAATCTTTTGGGGTGGGCTGTGAAATGAAGTGTCCCTGGTCTGTGTGTGGTTCAAACATGAGGTCAAAAAGTGCACTTCTGTTTCCACTTCATTTGTGTGCAGTGGGGACACAGTCTGTCATCTTTCATGTCTGTCCAGTCTGCATGTATCTTCACTTTTCTTAGTCTCTCTGCTCAAATATTCTGCCAGTTTGCAGTCTTTGTTTAGGGATAGAAAGCTTTCCAAATTACTTTGTTGTTAGAAAGCTTCTGTCCAATGTTTCAGGTAATTTGGCTTGGAAAACTTAGTTTGGATTGCTAAGTCATGTCTTTGACTAAGTCCTTGAAAGCTTAAAACTACTGGCTTTTTTGACTGTCAGTTATTAGTGGATGCAATTCTCATTCTGTTACAGGAATTATTTATAATTCTGATTGCAGAGTCTCTGTTGGGTCTGTCCAGTTTATTGAGCTCTTGGTTTATGAGATGAACCCCTGAACTCACATCCATAGTGTGATGTTGTCTCTTCTGTCTCTTCAGTCCCCTTTAAGTATTCTCTTTATCTGCTTAGGGATTGTGGGACTAATAGTCATTCACAAAGGTACTAAACAAAGTTAAGCTACTTACCTCGTTATACAGTGTTTGTTATAGGATTACATATAATTAGTTGTGAGAGTATGTCTTCTTTACACTTGGGTTTTGTATATAGAATCATTTTACTGTAGACATATGCTAGGAATTTCAAAAATTGATTAACAGTGCAGTATTGACTGACCTACCCGAGGACTGTCTGACTGACGTGAGTTTTCAAATCCCCAAATACGGCGAAGAGCACTGTGAATGAACCATCAAATGCACTTCCTGTTGTCTTTTTTTATTTAAATTGTTTGATAATAATGATAATAATAATATATTTATAATAATTATAATTATATATATATAATTATTAATATTGTTGTTTAATACCAAATATAATATATACATTGTGTATATACATACATATACATGTATATATTATTATTGGTATTAAACAACAATATTAATAATAATTGTCGTTATTTAATATTAACTTAAGCATTAATATTTACCTAATGAAAAAGAAATGTATAATATTAATAATAATAATAATAATAATAATAATAATAATAATTTATTTATTACGTAACATCTTAAATAAAGGAGAGTGTTGAATGACATAAGCTTTTTGTTTGAAAGTACTTGAAAACTGTATTATTATTATTATTATTATTATTATTGGTCATGTTGTTATTATTATATAACTAAATTATAGGAATAAAACATTTTAATATTAAACAACAATATGAATAATAGTTGTCATTATTCAGTATTAATATTAAACAAAATTAAAAGCAATAAAAGTAACAACAACAACAATAATAATAATTATGCAACAAAACCAACAACAATAATAATCAGCGTCATTGTTGTTGTTTTTATTATTATTATTTATTACATATCATTTTAAATAGAGGAGAGTGTTCAATAACATTATCTTTCTGTTGGAAAATACTTATGTGGAAAACTATTTTATTATTATTATTATTATTATTATTATTATTAATCACATTATTATATAACTGAATTATAGAAATAAAAACGTTTATAGAAAACATAAAAACATTTTAGTATTAAACAACAATATACATAATAGTTGACATTACTGAATATTAATATTGAACAAAACTAAAAGCAACAACAACAACAATAATATTAATAGTATTTGTAATAATAATAGTAATAACATGCTGAAAAAGTACTTCAGTTTACACAAAATTATTTTTAATGTAATGTTCAACAACAACAACAACAATAATAATAACAATAATAATAATTTATTAACATTTTAAATGAAGGAGTGTTCAATAAAATTAGCTTTTTGTTGGAAAATACCTGAAAACTGTATTATTATTATTATTATTATTATTATTATTATTATTATTATTATTATTGTTGTTGTTGTTGTTGTTGTTGTTGTTATTATTAATCATATTATTATTATATAACTAAAATACATAAATAAAACATTTTAGCATTAAATAACAATATAAATAATAGTTGTTATTATTCAATATTAATATTGAACAAAATTAAAACCAATAAAACTAATAATAAAGTAGTAAAAATAATAATAAAATTAAAAGCAATAAAATGAATAATATAGTAGTAGTAGTAATAATAATAATAATAATAATAATAATAATTATTATTATTATTATTATTAGTAGTAGTAGTAGTAGTAGTAGTAGTAGTAGTAGTAGTATTTATTACATAACAATTTAAATAAAGGATAACATTCAATAACAGATAATATATAGATGTCATTACTCATTATTACTCTTGAACAAAATTAAATACAATAAAGCTACTAATGATGCAATAATAATAATAATAATAATAATAATAATAGCTTACTGGAAAATACGTAAATACACAGCTTATTTATTTATTTATTTATTTATTTTATAACATTTTAAATAAAGGAGAGTGTTCAATAGCATTAGCTTTTTGTTCTGGTGTTGAAACTATACTCTTATTGTTATCGACCTCAGCAGTGGTTAATTTTGTATAATTTTGTATAACTGAACTGAGTGTGTCAGATAAAAGAGACATACAGAAAGTGCGAAGTAATGGGCCAACAGGACTGGAAATGAAAAGTAGCTGCACTACTGAAATTTTGATATTTTGGCAATCATATCATGTGCTATTTTGTCCATAAATGTTCTGTGTGCAATGAAGTACTTTTCTCAGAAGTTTTTTCTTCCAAACAAAGTCAAAGAGAGTCAAGCACCATATGGTCGACAGTATTTTGTTTGAGTGCCTGTGCTTTAGGTAATTTTAGTTTGAAGGAGAAAAGGTTGTCTGTAGAGCACAGGGCTATTTTATAGCTCGGAGCGCCGCTGCATTAGTCTAATGAATTAAAAAAGAACGTGGTCTCGGGTGACTGCAGGCGTTGGCTGTGAGCTGACCACAGAGTGTTCCAGACACGGGGATTCTCGGGAGGTCACCTTGGTCATCCCTGGTCTGGCTGATTTCTCCATCGTGCTCCTGTGCTCTCCCTCTGAGTTCATTTGGGGACAAAATGCTGTAATTATGATGCACAGACAGGGCAGGGCCAATAGGCCAGTGGATAACATCAACTTCAGAGGACGCTGTCCAATCACAAACTGATACGTTTACGGTGAGCTAATGTTTGGATCGGTCAAATACAGATTATGTTGTCCTTTGCCAGACAACATGAGCTCATAGATGCCTCTAAATCTGCAAAACATCATATTTGCCCTTGAATGGAGGGGAATCTGAATACAGTGTTTAAAGGACACAGTAATATTTCACCCCAAAATGAAAATGTGCTGTTTTGGATGCAGCTACTAATAAATAATGGAATCCTAAGATTTTAAAGGATTAGTTCATGTCCAGAATAAAATTTCTTGATAATTTACTCATCTCATGTCTTCCAAGATGTTCATGTCTATCTTTCTTTAGTCGAAAAGAAATTAAGGTTTTTGAGGAAAACATTCCAGGATGTTACTCCATATAATGGACTTCAAAGATGAGCGTCTATGGTTAAAAAGTCTACACATTTTTACTTTTTTTAGAAAATGATTGATCGTTTCACTATATAAGACCCTTACTCCTCGCCTGGGATCGTGTAAATCTTGAAGCTGCATTGAAACTGCCGTTTGGACCTTCAACCCGTTGACTCCCACTGAAGTCCATTATGTGAAGAAAAATCCTGGAATGTTTTTCTGAAAAACCTTAATTTCTTTTCAGATGAAGACAGAAAGACATGAACATCTTGGATGACTTGCAGGGGTTAGTAAATTATTGGGAAATCATTAAGTAAGTGGTCAAAATGTCTGAAGCCATACAGTATCTTTGTGTGAGAAGCAAACCAAAATTGAGATCAATAACTAAAAATCTTCCCTTCCAGTGAGCTGTTAATCTGATTACCACTAACACAGTTGAATTAGATCATTCCAATTTATGAATGTATTCAAAATTCAGTTAATTCAATCAAATAATCCATGACACAAACAGCATTTTTTGAACCCTCTCAAAGGAGAGATAGATCAGATATAAAGATAACAAGTTTTTGGCGCAACGAGACAAAAACAATAAAACCCATTATAAATGAGGCATTTGTTGGATCCAGTGAGGACATAATTACTGATTATAATGACTCATGCTGTCTTTTAACGCGTTGCGTTGCGGTGTCCAGCATAAACATAACACCATGTCTGCATTTGTGATCGCAGAAACGCAAACAAGCACTACTCTACACTGCTCAAAACTTGTTTTAAT
The DNA here is from genome assembly GCA_036247105.1 of Cirrhinus mrigala. Lineage (NCBI taxonomy): Eukaryota > Metazoa > Chordata > Actinopteri > Cypriniformes > Cyprinidae > Cirrhinus > Cirrhinus mrigala. Next base: position 19,505,904 of record CM070012.1, on the reverse strand, counting down.
AGCTCGTAGGAAATACTTTAAATATGAAAACGTACTTACAGGCTGTGAGTCAGAAGCGGCAGACTGTCCTTGCAAAGTTGTAAATGCCCCACTTTATAGTGTGCACAGCCAGCTTTGTAGGCTACTCTCTCAGGAAACAATCCTCCATACAATGCACTGCACACACTCGAATATTTGCACTGTATGTTGTAAGTAACTTAAAGACTGATTTTTAGTTGTGTACTCATTTGGAAGGCCAAACTAAGTTTTTTCAAATGTTTTCGCAATGAAACACACAGCGTCTCCACAACATGGTGGCAGCTGCAACAATACTATAGCGAGAATAAAAGTTACGCCTTTGTTTACACATACGTTTGGGCAGTGTTATGCAAATTTCCCCACACAGTGACATAGATTTGTTGGGGGTGTGTTTGAATGAGCCGTTTTAGGAAGGCTTTGCTAGGTCTTAACTTTTATAAAGAATATTTCTTTGGGTTTGAGACTTTAATCTTTTGCAACTTTATATGCACGAACATCACGCATCATATGACCCCTTCAAATGTAGGGTGGGAATTTGTCTGCTGTTAATTGATTGGGTAGTTTCTATTTGCTATTGCTGCAATCTAATCAGACTTGAGTTCATCTTTGTAACACAATTTTAGATATTTTTGATTAAACATTGTGCTATTCTTGTGAACGCGAGTCAAAGACTAACAGGAAAGAGAAGAAATTGTTGAATAAAGTCATTATTTTTGTTTTCTTTGAGCAAAAACATATTCTTGTAGCTGCGTAACATTACGGGTGAACGACTGATGTCACATGGACTATTTTAATGAAGTCCTTACTACCTTTCTAGGAACGTGTCAGTTGCATTGCTGTCTATGCAGGGTCAGAAAGCTCTCAGATTTCATCAAAAATATCTTAATTTGTGTTCTGAAGATGAACAAAGGACTTACAGGTTTGGAACAACATGAGGGTGAGTAATTTATGACAGAATTTTCATTTTTGGGTGAACTAACCCTTTAACTAAAACAAAAAAACATTTAAAACATTTAATGCTTGACAATTTTTTTTTTTTTTTTGAATAGTCGGTTTTGATTTCATGGCAACTAAATTTTGTCTTTCACATTATATTGGTTTATGGTGCTTTTAAATCCAATTTAAAGCATGAAAGCCTCTGTAACATCTGTCTTTCTAGTCACCTCTAGCCAGGACACGTTTTGTCAGAAACAACATGTTTAACGATTGGAGAACAGACCAAGCCTTGAATAAATATCCCCATATGTGTGTTTGGAAAGTTCTGAACTTAGCTGCAGCATCGATGTCAGAGTATTTTGAAATATTGAAATGAACTCTGAGACAGTATGATTCATCCACCCATGATGTGATGTGAAGGATAGCAAATTGTTTGCAGGATTTAAAGTGAGCATTGCATTTAAAGGGGTCATCGGATGCTAAGTTCACTTTTACATGTTGTTTGAACATAAATGTGTGTTGGCAGTGTATGTACAAATCTACCCTATAATGATATAAATCCATGCAGTGGTTTTTAATTAATCTGTAAAAATAATATACCCTTTTTCAAATCGAGCCATTCTCAGATGCATGTCGGTGTGCCGTCACACATGAAAGTGCTTGTTGAAGAAACTACTTGCACATTGAGATTTTTAAAGAGAAAAAGTCGTATCTGTGGAACACATAAAAGATATTTCTACAATTTGGCGGCATATGGAAGTCTGATCTGTGGTAATGCATTTTCTATTAGGTTAGGGCATCATTTGGCCTCCACCTGCACTGTTTTCAGATGAAACCCTCCCCTTGTACTGGATTGAGTAAAGAGGGGTGTAGGAGATGTTTTCTTGTTGTAGCATCCAGAGCTCTGCAGCTTTGTCTGTTTAGATGAGCTTTTTACCAGCTCCTGTCAACAACGTTCCTCTTTATGACATGGAGCTCTGTTCATTTCTGAGAGTTTTTCCTTGTGGTCCCCGACAGATGACGCAGAAACACTCTTCTTCTTTTTTCAGCTGTACTGATGATATCTGATGATATCAAAAGAGGTTCTTTTGCTTTCCAGCCAGTGTTGGTCTGCTATCAAACATCTCCAGCTGCCCACATATCTTCCCATCATGCTCACTACCACTGCGTTGGACAGCACAACACACAACGTAGTGTGAATGGTCTTACATGCACAAAACTATAACTTATATATTAGATGTTATATATGAATAAATACAAAATTTGGAAAATAGATTTATAAGTGCATACAGACACATACACACTGTATATAAATAAGTATATAAATCGTTTTTACTGTAATTTTAAAGGATTGAGTGAACTCTGGGTAACACAGTGTTATTGCTTAGCACTTTCTCTGTCAGTAGTTCTCAAATTTTTTGACTCCCAGGCCCCCCATTGTCAAATACAATATTTGAAAGCCCTCCAAGATGTTTCTGGTAGCTCTGCTGTAATGAAAAAGCTGCCTCCAACTCTTTTATATATATATATTTATAGAGAGAGAGAGAGAGAGAGAGAGAGAGAAATGTATATTTTTGAGGAAAACATTTCAGAATTTTTCTCCGTATATTAGACTTAAATGGGGATCAACAGGTTGAAGGTTGAAATTGCAATTTCAGTGCAGCTTCAAAGGGCTCTACATGATCCCAGCTGGACAGCAAGGGTCTTATCTAGCGAAACAATCGGTCATTTTCTTAAAAAAATAAAAATGTATGTACTTTTTAACCACAAATGCTCATCTTGCACTAGCTCAACTTCATGCATTACATAGTCAGATTGGAAAGGTCATGTGTGACATAGGCAGAAGTTCTAACCTAGTGTTTACAAAGCGGACATGCAAAGAAAGTCAAACGGCCTTTACAAAAAATTTTGACAATTTTGATGTTGGAGGAGGAAATGAGATGGAGTTTTCCACCCTACCCTACCTTTTTGAACCAAAGTACACAGACTAAGAACTAAACATGTGCAACCTTTCCAACGGGGTTACGTAATGCGTGAAGTCCCGGATGCGCATCGCAGAGTGCAAGACAAGCATTGTGGTTAAAAACTATAAACAATTGTTTTGTTTTTTTTTAGAAATTGACCAAACATTTCATTGCTGCATTGAAACTGCAGTTTGGACCTTCAACCCACTGGCTCCCATTTAAGTCAAAAATGTTTTCCTCAAAAACCTTAATTTCTTTTTGACTGAAGAAAGAACTCTTTATTCTGGAAGTGAACTTATCCTTTAAGAACCCCTTGTGCATGTGTCACTCAGAAACCCTCTCAGAAAAAAAAGGTACAAAGCTGTCACTGGGGTGGTACACTAAGGTAAAGAATTTAAAAGGTACATCTTTTACCCTTTTTACCCTAAATGATACATATTAGTACCTTAAAAAACATATTAGTCATTAAAAATGCATATTAATACCTAAAGTGTACATATTAGTACTTTTTGAAAGGTACCACCCCAGTGATTTTGTACCTTTTTTTTATTCTATTCACATAACCTGAAAGATTCATCACACTGATTCAGCTTGAACTAGAACCAACATATATGAGTCATTTGCTGGTGAATCTGACTACTGTGTATTTTTGTTTTTGTGTGCACCTGTGAGGGTGACTAAATTGAAAGAAGTCTTTGCTTGTCATGGTTTTGCATTACACACAAATGAACAGCATGTACGCCGGAACACAGCGGTAATGGAAAATTTATTAGAGCAGCTACAGCATATCAATCAGGTTTTTTTCCTTTCCGTTTCCTTACAAAATGTACAATGGAAGTATCATAGTAATATGTTTTTTTTTTTTAGGTGGTTGTACTTTGCTAACCAGTACTTTAATATTTATCTAAACAAGTATCTACAAATATCACATACAACTGTAGCACACGAAGTTGTTTTTAGTGTTGTAACAGCACTCGTTTGAATTCTTAATATATTTGACTGTAAAGATGTCTAATCCAAATATTTGAAATAATAATTATAGCTGTTTTCTGTTATATTTAGACATTCCCACATCTAGAGCTTTTGTTTGTACAACAGACTTATTTTAAATGTTATTTTATGTATTTTCACGAAACATAGAAGCTGAATGTTAAGTGAAAGGCGCTGGCGCCCTCTAGTGGTGTGAAATTCTTTACAACGTTTTCATTTGTCTCATTCTTTCAAATCTTTAGTCCACTGAAAGCAATTCTCCTTTTTACCCTGTTGTCTCTCTCTTTCTGGTTGTATTTTATTGTATTTATACAACCTCTGTTTAACTGGCAGAACATGTACAGTATAGCTCTTGCCATCAAAATAGCCTCAGCTGCTGACAAGGCATTAGATTTTCTACTACCTACCTACCTATCTTTCTTTTTGTCATTCCAGGACAGTAAAGAGCCTCCGGACTGCAGGCTAAGTGAATCTTTCACTTCTTCGGGTTGCACACTGGGGATGGACCTGCGGCGGAGGCGGCGGCGTTTCTCTGGTAACCTACAGTTGCCGCCTTTATCGTGGCGGCAGACGGAGAGGTCCCGCAGTCCAGATGCTGAGATCATGGCAAGACCAACTACACTGCCCTTCATTACACCCCCTCGCATTGACATCACACCTGTGGACTCTGAGTGGTGAGTCCGTGTCAATCAACTCCTTTCACTGCTCCTCCACTCAAAAAAAAAGATGTGTGTGAAATGTTTGCTGTTAAGGAAATTTCTTCAACCTTTAAAATGCAAGGACTATTAGTAAGCATTTTGTACGTCTTGAAGAATGTAAACGCTATGGTCTTGTGGTTCATTAGTTTGAACTTTAACAAAAAGTGTAAAAAAGTGTTTGGGAACAACCATTCATTTAGCAAATCTTTGTGTGTAGATTATATGAGCTTTTATGTTATATATATGTAATACACTTCTGTTCAAAAGTTTGGGGTTGATATTCTTTTAATGTTTTTAAAGTGTTAGAAGTCTCTTTTGCTCACCAGAGCTGCATTTATTTGCATTATTACAATTGAAAATACATTTGAGGTCGAAAGTTTTCATCCCCCTTTTAGAATCTTAAAAAAATGTAATTGTTTTACCAAAATAAGAGGGATCATACAAAATGCATGTTATTGTTTATTAAGTACTGACCTGAATAAGATATTTTACATAAAAGATGTTTACATATGTTTACAAGAGAAAATAATAGTTGAACTTATAAAAATGACTTGGTTCAAAAGTTTACATCCCCTTGATTCTTAATACTGTGTTGTTAGCTGAATGATCCACAGCTGTTTTTTTTTTTTATAAATAGTTGTTTATGAGTCACTTGTTTGTCCTGAACAGTCAAACAAATCTCACAAATTATTTGGTTTTCACAGCGTTTTTGTGTATTTGAACCCTTTCCAACAATGACTGTATGATTTGGAGATCCATCTTTTCACACTGAGGACAACTCATATGCAACTAGTACACAAGGTTCAAGCACTCACTGATGTTCCAGAAAGAAAAAAATGCATTAAGAGCCAGGGGGTGAAAACTTTTGAACAGAATGGAGATGTGGAGATGTTTATTTTGTACTGCCCTTTAGAGGCTACAGAAGATATTTTCCAGAAGACAAAATAAGATTTTGCTACTTTTGTAGCATTTTAAGTCTTAATGATCCCAAACTGTTGAACGATTGTAAGTATAAAGGCCTTACATTAGTTGTTGTTTCATTTACAACAATGCTGGCAGTCTGCATAAGCTTGTTATATAAAGCTTGTTGAAGTACATGGGTAAAAACACTTCTTATGTTTTGGTTGCTTTAGCAGTGTTTGCTTTTGGTGCAGAAATCTCCAACACTGGCAGTTCATTTGAAGATTTTCTCACTTTTTAGTCAGTAAAACATTAATTAAATGTTTATTTATTTGCATTTGCATATACAGCTTGTGGCTGTTCTGATTAATGTGACTGCATGTTGCTTTGGTAGAAAGATGTTTCAGGAGTAAAAATTCACTGCTAATTTGTAGCTGTTCTCATTAAAGTTGATTTTCATTACTCAATTTTTGCATAATTTGCTTCAGATATGTAGAAGTATCTGCAAAACTGTAAATTAGTACACATATTATATAGTATTCAATTATTAAAATCTCCCTAAAGAGTTCGTTCACTCAAAAATGAAAATTCTGTCATCATTTACTCACCCTCAAGTTGTTGCAAACCTGTATGAGTTTTTTTCTTCAGCTGAGCACAAAAGAAGATATTTTGAAGAACGCGGGTAACCAAACAGCTAACGGTAGACATTGAGGTATACCACAGTGGTCAATGGCTAACCGTTTGTGCTCAGCTGAAGAAAAAAAACTCATACAGGTTTGGAACAACTTGAGGGTGAGTAAATGATGACACAGTTTTTATTTTTGGGTAAACTATTCCTTTAGATGTTGTGCTCAGTCTTTCTAATGTACTTGTATGTCTTGGCATCTGCAATATGCTTTACAAATTACATACGTACATATGGAAATCCCAAACTGCTGCATGATGAGAGATGAAATATATTAGTTTTGCTTCCAGCACTTGTGATTTAAGCTACAGCTGCTCAGTCTCGTTGCCATGAGGAGAGAGAAATCTGTCTGGTTGTGGTTGGGAATACAGCAACAGCTGGTTTGTAATGACAAATCAATCATTCGTCCTTTAATTTGTCTGGTAAAAAGATGTGATTTGACAGTAGAGTTTCAATTAGTGAGTTGCTTAGCATGATGGGCCCTCAGGAAATACACCAATAAGACATTTACATTTACAAAATACATTTGTGCTTGCATACCTATAATACTTGAGAAGTGTAGCCATAAATTTGAATTTTGTTTAATCTTCAAGCATTTCAAGCATTTCAATTACAAGAACACACAACTTCGATGTCTTTTCTAAATGTTTTTACATTAGAGTCCATGTATTGAGTTGGTAGTTGTTGTCATTGTTTGCCAGTGGAGGGCAGCACTGAGACGAAAATCCATCATGGTTCTTACTCTCAGATGTTTCTCTTCTGACACCTCTGGTTTGGTAAATCTCTTGAGCATTCATCAGTCTGCCCCCCAAAACACTCCAGACCCTCATTTGTCATAAAATATATCAAAGTAGGCCATTTCATTGCATGCCTCTTTCAAATGAATGACAAATTGAGATGAGATCTGGATGTTAGTCTCATAATGTTTATTTAAAGTAATAGTTCACCCAGAAACATAAGAGGTCTAGGTGAATATCATAGCCACTCTTTTCCATATAATGAAAGTGGACTGTCAATGACAAAAAAAGTGCCATAAAAGTCATATCACCCTTTTCCAGGTCTTTAGAGAGAAACAGACCAAAATTATATCAGTTTTCAGTGAAAATCTTGACATCTGCTGTAGCTATCTTTAGTGCATTTATAAGAGAAAGAAAATTACTTCCAATCTGTTAATCCATCATTTTTTTAGGGATATTTTCAGTGAATCGGTTGATAAAGGTAACAAAACGCCTCACTGGAAAAGCAGATTATCAGTGAAAACTGACTTAAATTTCAGTCTGTTTGTCACAAAGGCTATAGTATGAATTCCTTCCAATTAGAATATACTGGATATAGAATATATAAATAAAACAGTACATTTTAGTAATACTTTAATGGTGCTTTTTCATTATTTTGGAGCTTGACAGCACCAGACATCCTTCAGTTACATTACATGGAAAATTACATTCTCTATTTCAAAATAAGTTGAGTTTATAACATGAGGTTGAGTAAATAATGAAATAATGATAGTATTTTCATTAGTTGATTAAGTACTTTTTTTTTTAAGTGAGATTTTCACCGTCATTAGGAACGGCACTGCAGCACGTGATTTCAGACCAAAATATACTAGTTCCTTTTTCAGTTCTACACAGGTTCATTTATGTACATTTCATATTAGTGTTGGGCGATATGCTCAATTTTCATATCGTCCTTTCGCCAGCCTGTGAGATCGCTGATATACGATATTATCGTGCTAATTTATTTAGTTATTTACTTACTTAGTTTCATTGCCGGTGTTGTGCCCTTTTTTGACCACTGCCAAATTATTACGCCCTCTCGTTGAAATCGCTACCTGATTGCCTAATCCTAACCACACCCCTAAGCCTCCTAACCCCTCCCTCGCAACCCTAAACCTACCAATACTAGGGGGGTAGTAATCTGGCGGGGGTCAGAATTCGGCATAACACCTGTAAATGAAACAACGCCGGCATAAGGCTAAAAGCAGCCTATTTTTTTGTTTTAATATGACTTAATTTGTGTTTAACATAACAATTTAATAGAAACATTGTAAGTTACTAATGTTTACATTTCCTTAGTTATTCATAAAGCAGCTACAGAAGACGAGCAAAGAAACAAACATTTAGCCTACGTTTTCAAAGAAAATCATCACCGACTAGCCTAGCCTAGTCTAGCGCGAGTTTATGCACTTTAAAAAACACTCCCGGTACCATAAGTGAAAACAATAGTTATATGAATAAATTTCTTACCCCTTTTTTTTACACTGCACACGTCTGCGCTGCGAAGGGGGGCCGTTCCCCCTAAAACGAGTTACAGTGCCCCCTTTTCTATCCTCTCCCCTTTCATTGCTATACGGGATCGATTTCTACTTGTTCTACTTGTTACGGCTCGGGAGTTTCCGGTTAGTGTTCAGCGCACCTACATACAGACAGTTTCTCATTAGAACGCAGATTATTACTACATTTTAGGGCTGGATTGTCTTTAAAAAATAAATAAATAAAAAAATTAATCATATTCTCTGCATTAACATGAATCATCTTCAACCTGCTGAAATGTTACTATAAATATATTTCCCTTCAGTATTTGCATTCTAAATAATTAATAAATATATTTCCCCTCTAGCCTGCCTTTTTGTTTTTTATAAGTATTTTCTTTTACTGATTTACATATTTCATACCTTATGAATGTACAGTTTTAAATTAGTTTGAATAATAAACACCCTTACGAAAATTAACCATAGTTTTACTATAGTAAAAGTGCCGTTTTTTTTTTTTTTTCTTCATTTTTACCATTTGTATACAACACTTTTACTACAAATAGCCTACCATTGTTAAACTATGGACAGTGTAGTAAAACCCGAGTTAATTTGTGGTTATATGGTTCAATTGCAATTTTTGGTTTTATTTGTAGTAAAACCATAGCTAATTTGTTTGTGTGCGCTGGAGCTCTTATTCCGAGTCCATATTGCTTATTCCATCGTTTAAAATGGCTGAATGAATGTGCGGTAACTGCCTTATTTAACGAAGTTAAATTTAAAATCATTTAAATAATTTTTAACAGTAACACGCTGACAGTGCGACTATTGAATATTCATATTTTGGCAATAGGCTACATACAGTGAAATAATGACAGAATAGTGACTAACATATTTAATACAGATAAATAAAGGTTCATCATGATCTTATTTATCACATCTCACAAAATGTAGCGTCGGCCACTATAGAGCACTGACACCCTGTGGTGAACAATCACGTATGATTACCAGCCACGGCTTTCTCAGATCGGTTTATGTTGGATTAAAACTTCACGTTCCGTTGAGTTTGGAAAATTCTGTACACAGTAATCAATAGAATATGTCTTCTCCTGTCTCTGAAAATTTCCGAATTTGAAATCATCCTGCAAACTCTCATTTTATTAGGCGTTTAAGTCAACTAAATGATTACAGCGCATTGAAAATGTACATTACCGGAAATAACTGAGCCCTAAGATTTTAAAACGGAAGTGCGTCACGAGGTCACAGATTGCATGCTTCCCACCCGAAACACCCCTCCCGCTAACCGTGATTTGTGCCTGTGTGTTTATACCAGACACTTCGCGGCAAGTTTCTGAAACGCCCCAGAAGCGGCTCTCTGCACTGCATTGCTAAAGCTAGGCGCCTAGTCTATTTTTGACAGATAATAATAATAATCGTCGCGCTATCCTCAAAGCCATCAGCAACAGGCGATATCTCTGACTATCGTCGATACGCGATACTATCGTCTATCGGTACAACCTATTTCATATAAATATAAATATATATATATATATATATATATATATATATATATATATATATATATATATATATATAAACGCAGACGAATAGAGACACCCTGGCAGGGATTCATTATTTGCCCTGCTGTCTCACACTCTTACATTTCTGCTCTTGTTAGAGCTGTCTGTTTGATGTGTGTGTCAGGAGAATCAGGAGACAAGGTTTAGGGAAAGTGCTATATTTGGAGCACAATTATTTTCCTGCTGACGTGACTCCGTTGCAGATTGATTTGGGTGCTCCCAGGTGGCTTGTGGGATAGCTTTATGGGCCAGGCATAAGCAATGATGCTGGAGGACAGACACTACAGGGCACTGAGCTGTCTGCCAAGCGAATTCATCAGTGACTTTACCCACTTTCTTGGGAGCACTCTGTTGTGTGTGTGTGTGTGTGTGTGATAGTGCAGAGAGAAAAAGAGAAATTTCTGACATCAAGTCACGCAGATAGTGTAAGGCAGATTCATTCAGAAGTGGCATTGCACAAGACTCCAGGGCAAGAGACCTCCTCACGCTCTTGCGTCCGGGTCAAATCGAGGTCTGTTTAGTCCTAATCTGTCACTTCCTGTAGAATGAATGGCTGTATAATGTAAGAACACGTTGCCATCTCTTAGAAATATTAATATACTGACCCTGAAATCGGCATGACTTTGTTTTCTGAGAAACACACACACACAAATGAAAAAGATTACCAGAATGTTTTAACTGCGGTTTTCTTTTCAGTGAGGCATGAAAGGATCAGTTAATGTGTATATATATGAATAATTTTACAATAAATTTACACCAGTGTGTGAGCTCATGTAAACACCCTATAAATATTTACATTGGCCAATATACAGATTATAAGCATTAAAATACTTTATCAGTTAAATATTACATATTTTTTTCAGTATACGAGGATGTCTATACGTATTGCTAAATATTTCTCTGAGCACTCCCTAGAAGAAGGACAATCTTATGGGTTTCGAATGACATGAGGGTGATTAATGATGTCAGAAATTTTATTTTATTAACAAACTATCATTTATATATGGAAGCCTGTTTCGGCAACTGAATAAAAAATAGTTTTTCTCAGAATTGCTTGATATAAACTCGCAGTTGCGAGTTATAAAGTCAGAATTGCATAAAATAAAGTCATAATAGCTAGATATAAACATTTTTTTCTCAGAATTGCAAATTTATATCTTGCAATTCTCACTTTATAACATGCAATTGCGAGTTATTAAGTCAGAACTGTGAGATAAACTTGCAATTCTGAGAACATATCAGTCTTTTTTTTCCCCACCAAAATTGGACTTTATAATCGCAGTTGCGAGTTTATATCTCACATTTCTGAAAAAAGCTTGCAATATAGCGAGAAAAAAGTCTGAATAGTGTGATACAAACTCACATTTGCGAGAAAAAAAAGTCAGAATTGCGAGGATCTCTTGCAATTGTGAGTTTATATCACACAATTCTGAGAAAAAAGTCAGAATTGTGACTTTATATCTCGCAGTTTTGACTTTATTTATCAGTTGTGAGTTTATATTTCACAATTCTGATTTAAAAAGGTCAGAATTGCGAGTTTGCGGTGGTGGAAATGGGCTTCCATACTTACAACATCACTAATGTGGAAACTATATATATAGTAATTTTTTTGTGTCTGTGTGTTTGTGTACCATATTTTTGGGTAAGATTTGTACCCACAAGTGTGCCAATTTACTTAGTAAATCCAACAAATCTTCCCTTTGGGGCATTGTCATTTGTCAAAATGTTAAAAATGATATATATATATATTTTAAGAAAGTGTTAACTTAGGGTTAAGTTCCAGTAGTATTGATAATTAGGTGTAAAAACACTAAAAGCCTATGGAATGTTTCCATTTATATACCCAGGTTAAATCGCTGCCTGTGTGTATGTTCTTTCCCAGTCTGTGTTATTTTCTCATTACTCGTGGCCTTTCTTGTGGAAGATTAGAATCGTCGTTCTCAAAGGCTTTTGATTTTGTCAGTTGATGGTGTCCTTCAAAGCTCTTAGTGGAGGATTTTAAGACTTCTCCTTTCATATGACCCTTCACCTGAAAATGCCAGAGGAGCCATCAGACAAGAGTGAAGATGAAGGATGCCTGGGTCACACACACACACACACACACACACACACACACACAGACCAACTGTACCATTAGAACATGATTGCACTTTGAACTGCGGTCATAGACATATTGTGTGAGCACATACAATTTTGCTGGATTACTTTGGCATCAAGCTTTGACTTTCTAGGCTCAATTTGTGCTTAGAGACCAAGTAATGGAGGGTGGCTGGGGAATGAGAAGGCCTGCAGTAATCAACTTCTCTCCAAATCAAACTGACCTGCAATTTCCCACATTGTCGACTGCAGCGTCTCCTGCCGTGGTGTGGAGTGCTAATTCTAATCATTCAAATCAATTTACTAAAAGCTCAAAGAGTGTGTCCCACATATCCGTAAACTACAAACTACAAGAAGTGCATTTCAGTGCAACTCCAGGAGTTACCCGCTGACAACAGCAATAATTAAACTACATTTGCATTTCATTTTTTTCCTTTGGTTCTGTGTAAATGAAGTACAGCATCAAAGCTGCTTTGCCATTGTGTCTTGTCAGTTCATAACACAGCTTCTGTGCTGTCTTCGCAGTGAAAAAGTAAATATATAGTTGAATATCTAAAAATAAAATAGTTAAACAAAGAAAATCACAATTCAGCATGCAGATGAGTGCAAGAAAGACACCCAATTGCTTCTCAATTGTAAATAGTTGGTTAGATTTTGAATAGTGAACATTTTAACACTCCAAATCAATTGGAGATTTCAAGCTTTCATCAAAGTTCTTAAAAGAATATTAGTTCACACAAGCTAGAAAGTGATGCGACTGTATGTTAAATGTTTTGGGCTGAATTAATGGCAGAAAATTGCATTTGCAAGCATTGTAACTATATCTAGCTTTCTAGAAGATGGATTTTTGCTGGCTATAAAAATAGATCAATTTAATCGCCTTGTAGCTTGATACATGATTTCATGATATAGGCAGAAACCACAACTGATACACTCAATGTTTAGGGTTTAGAGTGAATCTTCTTGGTCTTACAGGGTCACAAAATACTTAGCAGCACTGCACAGGGTGAGAAATGTAGCTGGGAGATGTTTGTAAGGGTTTACAAGACAGCTTCTCACTAATTCTAATCCTGTGAAATGTTTTTAAATTTCACTCTGCAGGGGTTGCGTTTGCCCTCATTCTCATTCCTCTCGTTTCAGCTTTCTATTTTTCCTCATAATGTCCCTGTTGGTGCTCAGCATCTCTCATCCTTTTTACTATATAAACTAGCATTGGGAGCCATATGACTTCTCTCATCACAGCAGTCGGCAGTAAGGAAATGTCTTTACGTAAGACCTTCAGTTATGTAAGACCTCTCCACTAAGACTCCATCAGCGAATAGGCTCACAACTCAGAAAGGTCAGTCAGAGTGACTTGATCACATTCCTTGTCAGTAACCTCGCTGCTAGACTTACATTACTACACAAGGGTTGGATTTCACAATAGTGCAAACCTCTACAAAGGATTGTAGAAGTAGTAGATTAGTTGTAAATGTGGGATGGTATCCCAAAGTTTATAAGTTCAAACCCTAGCAGCAGTGACTCATGAACTGTGACCATTTAGCAAGCCACTCAGGGTTGATCCCAGAGGATTGTCTGTTGGGTAAGGCAGTGTCTGCCAAATGGAAGTCCTACCACCTGCAGGGTACTCAAAATGGTGTTTACAGATTTGCAGTGTAGTTTTACACTATGACGTACAGGGTAGTTTATATATCAACAAATAGAACAGCCCCAGTTTCCCCTCCATGGGAGCCAGTTTACCACAATGGGGCAAGATGAGGGGAATCCAGAGAAGGTTAAACATTGACAGTCGCCAGGACACTGCAAAAACTGCACTGATCCTGTGTTATTGCTGTGTTTACAGAACGCGACAGATCCTGGCAAAAGCATACTTCCATACTTGTCCACATTAGGACAACACTTTTTATCATTAGCAAAGTGCAATGATGTTTGCACCAGGGTCAGACATTAACTTTTCTATTAAAGGGTTAGTTAAATATTGTTCTGGCTCCTCCAAGTTTCATAATGGCAATGGGTGGGTGTTTCTCTTTCAATAAAGTGCATCCATCCATCCAGCCTCCTGTAGTGAATCGATGCATTTTTGTAAGAAAAATATCCATATTTAAAACGTAATAATCACTTTTCAACAAAACAAAACAACAGTCACAAATTAGAAGTACAAAGCGATTTCGATTTCAAAATAAGCCAAGAGAAGACTGGTTTTCTTTGCTAAAGTAAGGAAACTTTGCTTCCTTTGCTTCTGTAAACAAACGTTGGTTTTCGCGAGACTCACTGGTGCACGCGCTACGCATACATCCTACGTCATCCGCCCGGAGCGGCTTCAGTGTACAACTATTAGTGCAAGCTTAATTAAAGTGATTATTATGTTTTTTAATATGGATATTTTTCTTACAAAAACGCATCGATTCGCCCCAAGCCGTGTGAGGTACTTTTTTATTACGGATGGATGCGCTTTATTGGACTTGTTTTGGACTGTTTTGGGCACGTCACGTTCTGGCTTCATAGACAAACATGTCGTCATGCGCAAGTTATGCAAAAACTCAATTTGGCAATTTGTGAGCTTGCACACTCATCAACAGCTATTGTGATTTTAGTGCTGACTAATATAAGTGCTCTGATTAGCCAAACCATTTGTAATTTCAACAGAAACACATTCGATTGGTTATAAGGCTCAACGGCACACAAAACGTGTAAAATAATCTAATGCAGTGTAAGCAAATCTAAATGTAATTCCACAAATTAACACTTTTCATTAATTTTCACTTTTCATTTTAATCATTTTTAATCGTAAAACATCGCATTTTTTGCCCCTTTGTCTTGAATTTACGAGGCATTTTCGTTCATTTTGGTGGCTTTTTTGCCAGCGTATATGCACACCAAATGTCTACTGGGTTGTACATGAGTGTGACCAGGTCCATCAGCACTCATGGTCCATATAGTACAGGGGTGGCGAACTCCGGTCCTGGAGAGCCGCAGCCCTGCAGAGTTCAGCTCCAACCCTAATTAAAACTCACCTGCCTGTAGCTTTCTAGTAACCCTTCAGACCTTGATTAGCTTGTTCAGGTGCATTTGATTAGGGTTGAAGCAAAACTATGCAGGGCTGCGGCTCTCCAGGACCGACGTTCGCCACCCCTGATATAGTATATGGCTTGAATGCTGAACTGTGCACTAGATGGAACAGAACAGAAAATGAAGTGTACCTAGGCCTTAAGGTTTGCTAGAGAGAAGGATGTTTAAGACTCATTAGCTAGTCAATGAGGTGCCTCAAGGTTCAGCTCTTGGTCCGTTTTACTTTTCAATATACACTCAATCATCGTGTCTCAGGTGCCCAGTGAATGATGACCCTGTTTAAAATGAATACAGTAGAATATCAGAATCTCAACCCCTTTTTAAACCCAGATCTTTACTTGCTAAACTAACAGAATTTAAGTTATACATCACAGGTCTTCTGTGTTGAAGGATCTGTCAAAACAGCTCATAAAATCTAAGATTTTGCCATCTGTTCCAACTTTTTTGTTTATCCTCTCATTCATCATTTTTTCCTGTTCTCATTACTTCCTCCTCTCCTTCGTCTCCATGGTGAAGTCCTGGCTGCCGGCGGGTGTTGACTGGCAGGTTGATAGCTGGCTAACATACTTCCATTCTTCAGCATGTCTCTATGAGAGTCGGAGATAATCCCGCTGTGTTGCTGTCACACAGGGCGAGCGGTATGCTGTTTCACATTCAAACGCGCTTTGAAGGGCATTCAAAAAATTCACCTCCAGAAACGACATCACGGTTTTGTGATTTGTTTCATTAGGTGTATAGGTGTCTAGGCATTTATTGCTTTCTGACTGAACACGTTACACGAAATGTTAGTCAAAGCAGCTCGTGTATTGATTTAAAGGAATTCACACTTCATTATATTGTTCTATGTTCCATTTAAATCATTTTCTCTTTCCAATTCACTTCTCATTTCTCTTCAAACCAGCCACTTTAGTATCTAAACCTTCATTTACCTTAGTGCTTTAGTTATTTCTCCAGACACTGTTAATCCTGGGCTTAAATTGCTTTTTGGATTTTTTCTTTTATCAGTGTCTTGAACGCCACTGAGCTGTGAAAGGGCAGAAGCCCTCATCAGAATTCAGCCAGAGACACCCATCAACCTAACCGCAGCTCAGCCAATCAGTTGCAGGGAGGGGCGGAGCTTTTACCGTCACTATGCACATTTTCTTAGGGCTTTTTTTAAATCCAAGGATCTCAGAGCTATTCCATTTATTTTCAAAGCAGACATCACCTGGGGTGGCAGAATTAGGTGCGCTCAGTTGATTCCTTCCTCCGGGTTTCCTCCCCGCATCATGAGAAGAAGCTCTACCTGGTAGTTCCTTAAGAGAAGAGCGGCCGATGGGAGAGAAGACCTGCTCTTGCCCACTGTTGAATAATTTAAGATGGAGTTTCCTGGAGCCGAGTGAAGTAAGTGCGAGTCTGAGGAGCTGCGAAAACCGTGGACTGAGTG
Organism: Cirrhinus mrigala; assembly: GCA_036247105.1. Lineage (NCBI taxonomy): Eukaryota > Metazoa > Chordata > Actinopteri > Cypriniformes > Cyprinidae > Cirrhinus > Cirrhinus mrigala. The sequence continues at coordinate 19,489,290 of CM070012.1, read as the reverse complement.
GGAGACAGACATCTAAATAAAAGAAAGAAGAGTGGACATCCAAGATCCTATGAAGTCAGTTATGTCTGCATGGGAGAGACAGGCTCCTCTTGTTTTTGCCTAAAAAGAGAAAGACAGAGAGAGGTGTGGTTATAAAAAGAGAGGGAGAGTGTGTGTTTTTTCTTTTTTTCTTGTTCTCACAGGAAGGAGGTGTGACTGCACTGACGGGGACTGCTCTCAGTGTGTCAGTGGAACTGAACGAGAGAGGATTATTCTACTGCATTGCCGAAAGCCTAAGCTGACAGAGGAAGCGAGAGAATAGAGCAGCTCAAGCGCACACATTTATTCCTGTCTGACACACAAAACATCAGCCTGCATGGCATAACCTCTAGTAGACTGAGAGAAACGGAGGGAATAGTTGGTAGTGTGACTCAGACTGGGCGAAATAGGGCTGTTTCAACCCGCAGCATCACCATGTCATCCAATGAGCTCAGTGCTCCGGAATTGGACCCCTGCATCCGTACCTTTAAGGAGCACATGCATTTGGAGCTGGAGCCTCCGAGACTGGGTGCCGGCAACAAGCGCATCACCTCTCCCAAAATATCTCCTCGTAGCTCCCCGCGCCTCTTCCGCAAGCTCATGGTCAACAAGGGCGGCCGCCACAGGCGCCGATTCACCGTCGCACACACCTGGTAAGCCTGTCTGGGGTATGTAGGGTAAAGAGTTGCGAAACGCAAGAGGAAGTGTGAATGGGAAGGGTTTCGGTACTACGTTGTTTGAGGTTTTTTTTATGAATGGCACATGGGTAAATGTTATTATGGGTCAGTGCGTTGTGATGGCACTGCAGGTAGCACTTTGACCAAAATTAAATCTTAATGAGAAACGAAACAAGTGAAAGATGTGTGGACTGCCACAGAAGCTGAAACAACAGGGTAGTTCTGTCAATGTGACATGACATATTGTGATGCACTCTTTGCTCTCTCTAAGCGGAACCATCACAGTCTTCTTCCAGGAATGAGTAAAGACTGTTAACCCTTTCTCTGCAAACTGCTATTAAGATTTTTGAGGCATTTTATAGTAAAATGCTGAATTTCATAAGCTGTGGGCAATGTCAACATCATAGCCTAAACAAACATAGCTTAGTCAAACCCAAAGTATTAAAAAAAAAGTGCATTTGATTTCTTAATATCCAAAATTATAATACATAAAAATGAATACATATAATATATACAGTATGTGTAATGTTAATGATTTTGTGTTAAACTACATGTTTCAGAATGGATATATGTGTTTATGTATCCATATTTGTATCACTATCTTAACATCTAGTTCAAGACAAAATATATTTTTAAAAATATATTCTAAATTTATAAACGTAATACATTTTGACATTAAAATGCAGTGGATGTTAAGCAACTGATGTTGATGCTAAATAAACTCTCCTCTCATTATTTGAAACATGAGAAACATTGAAAAATGAGTTGCTATTCTTGTCATTTCTCATAAATGTGTGGCCATTCAACGCATCAGCTTTAAATAAGGTTTTGCGTCACTCAAAATAATAACATAGCAAGAGTCATATCCACTCTTATCGCTTACTGTAACAAAATGAAAGCTTTGTGTCGTGAGATGCTTCCTGTCTATTGGAGAGATTGGATCAGTGCTAGGAGGATGTGGGCAGGATATGATGTGACACGGAAGGTTTTTATCCTTTAGTAAATAGAACATTTTTTATCCTGTCTAGACTCTTGCTACGGTTATGTTTTTACAACAATGGAACAGTGAGCTGCTTTTTATGAGAGATCTTATTGGATCCTTTGGAAAATAGTGGCTGTGTGCAAGAATATTTGAGATTTATGTTCTAGAATCCACTTGTGATCTCTGTGAACTGGACCTGGCTTTGTGCTTGTCTTAGTGCCTGAAATTTAAACCAGCATGATGTGTTATTCTTGGAAGTGAGCCGTGGATGTTCCCCACACAGGTACCTCTATGGGAGGACTGTTTAAAATTTATTCTGTGTCTAAAAGGTGTCCCTTCTTCTGCTTAGTTAGCTACTCACAGCGTGTTTAAGGTTTAATGTGTCAGGTACAATACACACTATGACTGGATTACACCGTGAAACATACACAGCCACCAGCGCCTATGCATTACTCATCCAGACAACCATTAGACACAGACAGAAGAGCGTTTAATAGAGGCAGTTTAATGGTGCGCACTGCAATAACTGCAGTGATTTGTATGATTATAGCGGCTGAGACTTTTAGAACCAATCTGCTGCGCACGGTTTCAAATCTCAACCATTCATAAATCAAACCACATTTGAAATGTCATAGCAGGTCTCTAAAAGAATACTATAGCCTTGAGTTACGGTTGTCATCTTTTCAACCTGTCTTGATCTGACACGTTCACAGAATCTGTGTACAGAGAAGTGGTTTTCTTGACCTAGATGTTACATCTAAATGCGACCTGAAAGTCATCAGAAGATCGGATGCAAACTTTTGCAACTCATCGAGTAGTTTATCGCAGATGTGCATTGTGTAACCGGTGGTTCCACATCTTGAGCAACAGAGCATTTGAATTATCATGAGCGAAGGCTTGTGTCATTGTTCCGTTTGTGGTTTGGTCCTTGCCGTGTTAGGTAACACATACACCGGGAATGGAGGGAGGGGGCAGGGTTGTCTTGAGGGAGTGAGGTGGTGCATGAACATGGAGGTGGAGAAAAGACAAGTGCAGTGGTGCGGAAAATCGCTGAAGAGAGTCTCATCCCTTCAGAAATTACACTCAAGGAGAAAATGGAAGGATAATCTCTGATTAACCTCAAGTGTGTGTTTAAAAGCGTTTTTTTGTTCGTATTAGCCACTTTATCAAATATAGATGTTTTTGAGAGTGGCAGGAAATTGTTGGGGAGGAGAAGGCCAAGTATGAATCTCATCAAGTTAGTGTTTTTAACCCTTAAATCCATGAATGTTTCACCAATCACTATTATATATTCGGGTCTTTACTGACTGGGACCTATATATCCAGCACGGATGGTTATCTAACTGCTGTGATAACAAAAAACTCTCTTGATATTTTAAGAACAATTACAGAAGAATTAAATAAAGCATATTTTGTTACCGTTCAATTTGAGCAGATGATTGTACCACCGCCATCATCGCCAGAGCCCAGTTCCGCAGTACATTCAGCATCTGGCTCATATTCGCGATAAAAACATAAATTCGCAAAACTACCGTTTTTCAGTGACTTAAAAATCACAAGTTTGATCGCTAGCAGCGATTTTATGGCATATAGTAATTGCTCTGCAATATAGCCATTCAAACCAGTTCAATTTTTGGTGATGATATTGTTTTGTTTTATATCTGCAACAATTATGAGTGAGACATCACATTATTATTGTCTATTAAACAGTGCCACCTTTAGGAATAAAGGTGAATTGCATGTATTGAGTCGTCAGATTTTTAAATATTTTAGCGCAGACAAAATATACTTACACTAATACGCACCTCGGGTCTCTAGCGACCCAATACACATTTTATAAAAAAATCCTTTTCTTGTTATATTGTTTATAACGAATAGATTGAGGAATACTAAGAAAGCTGATGTCTAACTTTAAAAAATGCAAGAGGGAGAGAGTAGTGAATGACGTCCCGGGTCGCTAAAGACCTGAGGTATGCATTTAAGGGTTAAGCATTTTAAATTTATTCCAAAATAATAACTCAAGACAGTAACAATTTAAACATTATATTGCATTTGTGAACTTATGTGCAGCTTAGTTAACTTAATAGTTAACTTTTAACTATTTTTTTCATTTTTTGGACCATCAAAGCACTGTAAATATTTTTCACTTTAAATTTCGCCAAGCTGATTGCTCACTAAAAACTCCCACAGATCATGTTTTCAGGCCATTTTAAGTCTTATTTTGATATAACGAAGTGGTTATATCTATGTGAGTTGTTTACTTACTTTAAGTTAGTCTTCCTATTAACGCCATTATATTGTTCATTCAGACTGATTCGCAAACGTGCACGAATACAAGAGGTGGGATTTATCACATGAACCAATGACAGCCAAACATAATCCGTCATATCCAATCATATTGCAATAGAGCCGTTGCCTCCTCTCACACGACTTTCCCCATTCATTCTCAGTTAACTCGCCACACGCTTTATGGGGTCTGTTAAAACTCAGTGGGCTCAGGGGAGGCGAGAGAGACGTGGGCTAAAGAATGTTTCTTTAAAAAAATGAGCGATTCATACACTTTTTTTCAATGTTATATTTTGTAATTTTGACGTTGTTTTATTTTTACACTATGATTTTTTTTTTTCTAATCCAGTATTTTGAGGAGCCTCTGCCTCCCTGCATAGTGAACATTTAATTTCCTAAAATGCCTTGAACAGTCATTTCTTTAAAATGCAGTTCATGGCAAATATCACATTCTGTCCTTTCGATTCAGATTCCAATTTATTGTTGCACTAGTGCAATTTAATTAAAATTCCAACTCATGCCGTTCTTTCATTCAGCACTATTGATTGTATAACTTGATTCACACTATCAGCGTGAACATAGAAATTACTTGTTGCTTGGTCATGACAGTGAAAAAGCATTTTAAATTTAGAGATGGTTAGATCATTTCCTTCTGGTTTTGAATCTGTAAGTTATCAAACGCACATTTCAAAATGGAGGCCTGTGCGAAGCAGATGTTACTAAATATATAACGATAACATTCCCTCAGCTGTATCTAAAACAAGAAAAATCAACATCCTCCTCTTTTTTTCATACTAATCTGCTTTCTTCTTCATCTAATGAGATATTCTTTCATTCTGCCTCCCCAGGGCCTAATATTTGGATCTGTTCCCTCTCTCTGTGGGAGACATTATACTGCATTAGCATACATAAACATCCGAAGCATCCTTAAAAAAGTTTCGTACGCTCTATAAAAGTTAAGCAAACAACTCCTTTCCATTACTCAGTTCCGTTACTGTGGCTTTGGTGCAAAACTGAGTATGAAAGAGTTTTATTCACATGGCATCTTTGGCAAATGCTAATGTCTCGGCATCACTTTAAACTTGGCTCGGTGTTTGCTTGAGGAAATCTGATTTTAAACGTTTCTAAGATACTTGGACACATCAGTGACTTGCATTTTAAATGGGCCAGTTGTGCTAATTATGTTGGCGTGTCTTGTATTTTGTGTTGTAAACTATCCTTCCTGTCCCCAGTCATTCTGCAAATGCTTGTTTACTCTGTTTTGTGCAGCATGTCAGTGTTTATGCTCATTTGCTTGCTGGATTCATAAGGCCACTGGACTGGAATGGTTGATATTCAGAACAGTGGGAGAAGAAAAGAGATTTGTGCACACACACAAACACACATGTGCGGAGCCTCATACATATTTGCTTTCTTTAATATGACAGGCCTGAATCCAGTGCCATGGGGTCACATCTTAGCTCTTGGCACATATCAAGAATTTGAGCCGTTTTGTGTGAAATTACATTTTGTGTTAAGCCAAGCACAATGTGGGCAAAAGTAGTGAAATTATTTTATATGTACCCATACTGTGATGTTCTGATTACGAAATACTGTCTAATATGATTCCATCCTTAAAAGTTGTGAGTTAAATCCTTTAGACAGTATATTAAGACATGTTATGTGGATGTAAACGTAGTGAAACAACAGTTAGGAAAGCGCCATGGTCGATAGGCGTATCGATGACTTGCTTTCAGCACAAAAAGGGGGAGGGTGGTGTGGCTTTTTAACAAGGTGCTGAGTAACAGGATAAACAAAACTATTACACAGCAACACTCTCATTAGACACATACAAGGTCAAATGACAACTGCTTTTGAACTGAAGTGACAGTTTACCAGTTGTATGGGACAAGTACAATTAAGAGCTGATGTTTTCATCATCTCTTCCTCTTATGTGTCTGACGATGCAAGTTTTTGGTTAAGAGCTCAAGATCATTTGCTGATAAACAAGTTTACCAGCAGCTTTACCACAGAGCTGATCAAGTATAGCACACACTTTAGATAGAACTGGTTATTTCTGTCTTCACGCTCTTTACTGGCATCAGTAATGCTGATGGAAACACACACATACACACAGAGTTCCTTTGTTAGGCTGTCAGTACATTCAATTAAAGTTGTTAAAAAATTGTATGTGTGTGTGTCATACTGTGTTTGCTGTGATCAGTACATCAGCATCATGACTCATAGTAACAAGATAAAGATGCAGTTTACAAATTCTCTGTAACAAACTGTAACAAAGTAATATACTGCTTTGAAAACACACACATATGCACATTTTATATACAGTTGAGGTCATACGTTTACATACACCTTGCAGAATCTGTAAAATGTTAATTATTTTACCAAAATAAGAGGGATTACATAAAATCCATGTTATTTTTTATTTAGTACTGACCTTTTTTATCCATCTTTTCACACTGAGGACAACTGAGGGACTCATATGCAACTACTACAGAAGGTAATACATTAAGAGCTGGGGGGTGAAAACTTTTGGAATTTGAAAATCAGGGTAAATTTAATTATTATTTTGTCTTCTGGGAAACATCTTCTGTAGCTTCTGAAGGACAGTACTATATATATATATATATATATATATATATATATATATATATATATATATATATATATATATATATATATATATATATATATATGTAAAATAAGAAAAATGCATAAATCTTCATTCTGTTCAAAAATTATCAGAATTTGTGGGAGCTGAAGAATTTTTCTGAAAAACAGCGGGCAGTTTAACTGTTCAGGACAAACAAGGGACTCATGATCAATTAAACAATTCAGGTAACAATACAGTGTTAAGAATCAAGCGTATGTAAACTTTTGAACGGGGTAATTTTTTATAAATTTAACTATTATTTTCTCTTGTGGACTTTATGTAAACATCTTTTATGTGAAATATCTTATTCAGGTCAGTACTACATAAAAAATAACATGCATTTTGTATGATCCCTCTTATTTTGGTAAAATAGTTAACATTTTTGCAGATTCTGCAAAGGTGTATGTAAACTTTTGACTTTAACTATAAATGCAGTCCAAAAATGTGTGAAAATGCTTCTATTTTCCATTACATATATCATTGTATCAATATATAATTGTTTGTTTTAGTTCTTTTTACCTTATAATTACGACTTTTGAACTCAGCTGTAGAGAAGAAAATGGTGTGGCAACATTGTAAGAATAGCTAAATGACCTTTTTACTTCCTGGTTGTTGTTAATGCACCTCATTCTCTGGCTCTCAGACATTTTCAGGCTGGTAGACTCACTTTTTGCCAGCAAGTTAATCAGTCTCCAGGGCTGAAGTATCTGGAACACAGTGGGTCTCCTGGAAGCAGACTCTCTCAGCTGGATTTATGGCTGCAGTCTCATCTACTCCATAATTATTACGCTATCTTTCACAAGACCTCTGGTCAAGGCCCACATACTTAAAAAAAAAGCAAACACACAAGGGACTACAATTGTAGTTTAGGGTTTGAGAAGCTAAGTTTCACAACTGATATAACCAAACAGACCATTTCTTTAAAAACAGCTGTAAATTTTTTTTGGCGTTTTATGCCTTTATTTAGATAGGACAGTGTAGTTGGACAAGAAGCGAAGTGGGAGGGATTGGGAAAGGTCCACGAGCCAGGATTCGAACTCGGGTCACACAGAGCAATGGCGCTATATGTTGGCGCGCTAACCACATAGATATTGGCGCCAACTAAAAATGGTTGTAAATTGACCTGCAAAAAATGCTGTCTCTCACTCGTCTCTACGAAGTAACAACATACTGTAGTAGACACAGTTAAGATTTTTTGAGCAAATGTGATAATTTCTGTACAATTACGCCATTGTTGCTGTTCCCAATGCATACAGGCTTTAAAACTGCATTAAACATTCATAATTGTAAGACTGTTCAAATGATCTGCTCAAATTATCTCCTCAAATGAGTGATTACTGTTTACTGACACCCATTGCCAGCCTCGATCCCTCCACCCATTTATTTAGCTGTCGTCTAGATCCTTAATCAATCAATGTGTCTCAGACAGAAAGTAAACACATGTGACATTCATTTTTTGTCCCAAAGCCGTGATTAGGATATCAAAGCAGGCTCAGCGAGCTGGACAAGAAGAGGCAGTGAAATATAGAGCTGCACAGGAAGCTCATTTAAATGCTATTTTGTTTGTTGATTAATTAATAATTTTGTTATTGAACGTGATGAGCATGCACGAGAAAAACTGTGCTCAAGACTAGTTTGTGGTCTAAATGTAGTTGTCTTACTGACTCACCTGACTTCTTCTACCATGACAGCAACTCTGTGGAGAGTTGCCCTCGCACTGTATTGTGGGACCATTGCAGCATCTGCCATTGCAGTGGTTTTGTCATGAATAAACCAGAAGCCAAATGCACTCTCTGCTATTAGTGCTCTCTGTTTGTTTGAGAGTGATTTCAGCTGAAAAGCTTTAACAGACTTGCGATACATGTGTTTGTGTACCAGCAGGACACATTAACTAATGGTCTGCTCTAATTTAAAGCATACTTGAGACATCACGGCGCTGTTTACTCTTTCTATTTTGAAGTTCAAGCAAACACTTCTCTCTGTCTGTCTCTCTATATCAAGATTTCCCAAGCTAGCCAGTTATGTGTGACATTTATTGTTATTGCACACTTTTACACACTTGCATTTTTATCTTTTCCATGTGGAAATGTGTATGGGAAAAAATGATACATTAGGATGAATAGGAATGCCTACCTTTCTTCAGGTACTGTGTTAATTTCGTTATGAAACCTGTCGAAAAATGTTCGTTGACAGTCTTCTTTACCAGGACTAAAACGAGACGATGGCGAGATGACAATAAGGTCACTAACTGTGACTTTATCAGCATGCAATATAGTTGACGATAAAAGACTAAAATGTATTTAAAAAATATATATAAACTTAAAAAAAAAAAATTCAGTACATGCCTCTACTACGTGAGCTTTCATGTGTGCAAGAGTTCAAATCAGGGCTTCCCTGTTAAAAGGATACATTTTCTGCCCAGTGTTTTGCTTTATTTGTGCAATCTGGCAACCATGCCACGCGCTTGCAGTTCATTATGGAAGCATCGACGATGAGCTGAAAACACTAAGCTAACGTTCAGCAATCTCCATGTGAGATGTTCGGCTTAAATGAAAGTGTCATTCAGTCTGTCTGTGTTCTTTAATAGAGAAACATTATGGCAATTTGGATTCACTATTGGGAGGAATTTCTCAGTTTTTACCAGTTTTCATAATGTAGACAGAGAGAGTGTATATCTAAGTCTTTGATATTAATTTATAAATAGCCTATATTAAATCAGTACACTAGATGAGGTAAAATAAATCATGTGTAGTATGAGTCAGCATTCTGTTGATTTGTACTTGGTGGAAGTGTAATAATGAATAATGAAATGCAAAAATAAATTTCTCCAATGACAACAATCATTGCAATTATAATTTTGAGCAGTAATTCTTTTTTTAATCAGTTTAACCATTATACAGCATGACGAAAATGTGTGTTCATTGACTAAATCTAGACTAAAATGCTCAGACATTTAGTTGACCAAAATTTGACTAAACAAAAAATTTGACAATTTTGGCTAAATATGATAAGAACTAAAAGTTGACACAGGACTAAGACTAAGACTAATTTAAAAGACCAAGACTAAGACTAAATTAAAAAAATGGTTGACAAAATTAACTGTAAACATTTAGGATCAGTTGAATTATTCTTATTATATTTATAATGTTATATTCTTTCCTTTTTTTAAAAAAAATTAACACTTTTGTTAATTGCATTACAATGATCAAAGATGACAGTAAAGACTGTTACAATGTTACAAAAAAACCTTTAAAATAAATACAGGTTTTTTATCTAATCAAAGATTCAAAAAATTATTTAATCAACATTTTTTTTAACACTGAAGACTGACGTAACGGCTGCTAAAAATGTAGCTTTTCCATCACGAGAATAAATTATATTTTAAAAATCTATTCAAATAGAAAGCACTTATTTCAAATTGTAATAATATTTCACAATATTTCTGTATTTTTTTTATCCAGCGAATACAGCTTTGGTGAACATAGCGTTCTTTAAAAACATCTTACCGATCTTAACTTTTAATCAGTAAGTTGGTTTTCTAATCAAAATAGGACCCATAAAGAGCTTGTATGTTGCATTTTATGCGTCCTTGCGTTTCCAGAATGGCAGGTGGACTTTGAGTCATTGGATGTCAGCTGCAACACCAGATCAGTTTGTCATCCTCTCCAGATTGCCAGCGTGAATGCCAAGAGATTTATTAGGGGCTTTATCTGGTCTTTGAATCAAAAGCTGTCTCTAAATATGAGCATGTATCCTTTTATTGAATATATGTTCTCTTTTAATCACTACATACTGATACACAGTCCGGTGCATTTTTCTAGTGCTTCATTAGTTGCCTGCAAGATCCAATTTTGCTTCTTAAGAAAGTCCACCCACTCCCTCAAGAAACCCTTAGTGCTCATTAGCAGCCTATTCATTATGGAGTACCTACTGAACATATACACAGACCACAGGTGACCACCCTCCTACACACTGTACTCCCAAATCACATCTATAATTAGAGCAAGGAGCTGAATTTGGTTTTGTTTCTTAACTTGAAAGCAAGTGCCCACGACAACATAGACACAGAGCTGTCTGTGACACTCTTGTGGGAATGTGCTTCTGCATTCGTGAAACTGAAAGTCTAGATGTGTGTAAACCACATCAGAAACTTGTTTAGAGCAAAAGCAAACACCGAAAGAGTGTCACTGTAGTCATTTCGTAAAAGTGTACACTTTTGAAAAAAATATTCAAATGATTTACAATCATGTAAGATAAACAGTCTTGACCTAGAAAAAAGTGGTTTTGTTCTACGCTTTAGTGCAAAGGTTTGGGGTCATTGAGTCTCTTATGTTCACCAAGTCTGCTTTTAATTGATCAAAAGTACTGTAAATGTAGTAATATTGTGAAATATTATTACAATTTTAAATTACTATTTAAATATTTTGAAAAATGTAATTGGCAAAGCTGAATTTAGCAGTCATTACTCCAGTCTTAAAGGGCTAGTTCACCCAAAAATGTAAATTCTGTCATTATTTACTCACCCTCATGTCATGTCAATCAAATGACTTTTTTTCATCTAATATTTTTAATGAAATCCGAGACCCTGCATAGACAGCCATGCAACTACTATTTTCAAGGCCCAGAAAGGTAGTAACAATGAATATATTTTCAGGTAGAGAGAGCGAGATCATATTTACTCTGTAAAGTATAACAACCTAGTTAAATAGCCTATGTATGCACAAAGCTAGACTGATATAGAAAGAAGTTTAAACTGGTTTAGGAGTGGTTGGTTTACCTAGGTTTTTGTGCTGAAATACAGTGCACTGCTTAGTGAATTTGCAAGTTTTTTTTTCTCCAATGGTAATCACGAAAAAGCTTTCCATTCCACAATAACAAGGACAAGTCAAGTAATGTACCACATTGTTCTTTCTGAGCGTGTCTGCTTATATGTGTTCCATGTGTACGTGTTAGCCTCCTCCACTCAGCGAAATCTATTTATTGCTCTCCAACCTTTGTCCTTGAGTCGTGCATGTGTATTTATGTCTCCATACCTTTGTTGTGTGGATGGATTGTTTCTTCACGGTGTATAAGACCTAATTTCTAGGAACTGAGAGGAAAGCAAAGCATAGCCGAAGCATTGGAATGCACAGTGTGTAGTATGGCAGCCTTTTCTATCTGGCAACACACGTGTCATTTGAAGGTCATCGTTTCACATTTCTCTGGTGGAATGCTGTGATACCAAAAAGGTTTTCAGTCCTCCTGACTGGTGTAACAATGCAAGTTTGGATAATGGTATTTTCATTTCTTAGAAAAAATGTTGAGTAGAATGAGATTTGCAGTCTTTGATGGAAATACGAGTCCTTGGGAAAAAAAAGCACATTCTCTTTTTTTTTTTTTGTAATGCTACATGACACTTTAAAGCAACGTATTAATGTAGAGGCAGTTATAGAAGAATCTCTTATGCTCGGGATATATTTTTTTAATTGAAATTACAATAAATTATTGCAATTATTAAATATTAATATTATTTATAGAAGCCGTTTCTGCCACTGAATGCAAAATAAAAAGGTTACTGCAACTTGTTATCTTACAGTTCTGATTTTTTCCTCAGAATCATGTGATGTAAACTGGCAACTTATAAAGTCAGAACTGCAAGATATAAACTCACACTTCTGACTTTTTCTCAGAATAGTGTGATATGTAAATTCACAATTGCAAGAAATAAAGTCAGAATTGCGAGAAACTTTTTTTCTCGCAAATGCGAGTTTGTATTTAACAATTCTGACTTTTTTTCACACAATTCTGACTTTTTTTTTCTAAGAATTGCAATTGCGAGTTATAAAGTCCAATTTTGAGGGGAAAAAAGACTGGTATGTTCTTAAAATTGTTTATATCATAGATATATTCTGTGAATTGCGAGATATAAACTTGCAATTCTGAGAAAAAAGTCACAATTGTGAGATATAAACTCGTAATTCAGAGAAAAAAAGGTGCTGATGCTTTAGAAGGAAACACATTAAGAGCCAGGGGTGAAAACTTTTTGAATCTGAAGATCAGGGTAAATGTAACTTATTTTGTCTTTTGGGAAACATGGAGGGTAGTACTAAATGAAAAAAAATATGATATTTAGGCAAAATAAGAAAAAATGTACACATTATCATTCTGTTCAAAAGTTTTCCCCCCCCGGCTCTTAATGCATTGTGTTTCCCTCTGAAGCATCAGTGAGCGTCTGATACTTCTGTAATAGTTGCATATGAGTCCCTCAGTTGTCCTCAGTGTGAAAAGATGGATCTTAAAATCATATAGTCATTGTTGAAAAGGGTTCAAATACACAAAAATGTTGAAAAACCAAAGAACTTGTGGGACCTGAAGAATTTTTCTGAAGAACAGCAGGCAGTGTAACTGTTCAGAAAAAAACAAGGGACTCATGAACAACTATCACTACACAAAACAAAACAAACAAACAAAAAACAACAACTGTGGATCATTCAGGCAATAACACAGTGTTAAGAATCAAGGGGATGTAAACTTTTGAATGGGATAATTTTTATAAATTCAACTATTATTTTCTCCTGTGGACTATATGTAAACATCCTTTATGTGAAATATCTTATTCAGGTCAGTACTAAATTATAACAATTCTATAGTGTATACTTTTCTTTTTAAATATTAACTTTACGAAAACTGGAAGAAACTCACTTAAGGGTGGAATCTACAAATCAAATGTGAAACAAAGTCTGTCCAAAAATTGTATTATTTAATAGCCTCTAGTCTTAGAAGAAAAGAACATGCATAGCATCTACTGCACACAACTTGATTGAAGGTATTTATTTATTTTGTTCTTTCATGTAATGTTTATAACATATTGTTTACAACATTAATAGTAACGTTATCTACAGTATTAAGTAATATTAGAAAGAAGAGAACATCATGTTTTTATCTCTAATTAGATTACACAGTGGACTTGCTTTTCATGTTGAATATATGCCATAAATCAGAATAAATAAACAGACACACACACATATTAGAGTATGAGTCATAGAGTTGAGAAAGAGAAGCACATTTCAGAAATGTGTTTACATGCTTCCTCAAGCGGCTGATCGGTTGTGTCCAACATCTGATTTAATGAGCGTATATGAGAATCCCTCAAAGAGGTTAATGTAAGGACAACAGCGGCATGAAACTCTCTCATTCTCTCTCTGATAAGCATTTATTACAGCTCTACCATAAGCCTCGCTCCGAGGCGAGAGAGGGATAATAATATGGTTATTTTTACTACAGTACAAGTATAATACAGTTGTTATAGTTTGTTTTGAATATATATTTGAGTTATATAAGAGTTGAAATAAGATAAAAGATGTTTCTCCAAGTGTCAACCAAGCAAAAAAAAAAATCCTGGCTTAAATTATTACATTTTTTTTTTTTTTGTGCAATGGCAGGTAAATTGAGATAATTAAACTTTTCCTCTTTAAATTTAATTAAGTTTAATCACATATGAACTTCACAAAATTTATTGAAGGAACTCTGGTAGATGGAGTGCAGTAGATCAGGAGCCCAATTATTCAGACTAAAATATACATTTTTTCCAAAATATTTTGCGTTTAAAAGTGGAAGCACTTCAAATGTTTTTTCCCGTTTACAACAGTTACATAAACTTCAGTATGAAGAGTGTTGCAGCTTTATGGCAATATTGACAGAGCCATAGTTTGCTCATTAAATTACTGTTAAACAAAAAGAAAAAGAAGCAATTTAAAGTTTTTTTCCCTTTTGTACCAATATATATACACACACACTATATAACATATGTAGAAACATGAAGAAATATGTAAAAATGTAGAAAAACATTTTCAGTGGCAACATTTTATAACTATGTTGAGTTCCGAAGAGGAAAAAAAATGCTTTCTAGATAGAAGTCTTCATACCTAGTTGAGGTAAAATAGTATCTCTGAGCTGTAAAGTATGTTTTTTTACTGGCCTATTCTTTCCATGGCTGTCCAACACACACAAATAAATATAGACCATCTGTTGGACAGGTCATCATGACACTAGGGGAGGTTGATGGCTTCATGCACCACACATTGAAGAGCCTGCCATCCTGTTACAGTTTGTAGAGTTAAAGTACATACTTGCCTCATTATGCTGTGTATCGGTGGATCATCAAGATAAATGAGGTGCTTTACTTACTTTTCGACAACAGTATGCAGTTACAGGTGTTTAGTCAAAACACAGGCACACTAATATTACAGTGTAACGTTTGTGTGCGTTGCCGTGCTACCAAGGTAGCTGTATGGAGAGGCTGCTTTTAGCTGGATGATTTATTGGGCCTGTTACGTTTCAAATGAATGCAATTGAGAATCGGTCGATAGCAGCGGCTGCTGTGTCATGCAGTCTCACTTTAACCTGTTACCCAGCGTTCAGCTTAAATATGATTCAGCTCCTCTGGGAGTGCAGAAAGTGAGAACAATGAGAGGAGAACGAAGATACTGAAGAACAGGGAGAGAAAGAGAGCGGATAAAATAGATTTCAGATACACATTTAAATGGCCCTTGTTGGTTTCTGTTTAGTGTCTGTAAATCAAAAACAAGCTTCCTATTCATTACATCATATGGAATACAACAGATACAAAGGAACCAATAGCAACAGATTTGCTTTGTCCTCTTTTCTTGCTTCCACAACACTGGCTAAATCAAGCATTCAGTTTGAGCACAGCTGGATACATGTTTTGTTGATGAGAAGTGTTTGCTCGTGACTGCTTCTGGTTCGGGTTGCCAGCACATGTCTGGTGGATTAGGTTACATTATTATGATCATTATTAATGTAGGTGCCAGGGTTGAAGATTTAATAAAAATGCCTAAAACATGGACTTTATGTGCATCATATAAAATGTTCATGTCTTTTTCTTCAGTTGAAAAGAAATTAAGGTTTTTGAGGAAAACATTCCAGTCATTTTCTAAAAAAATGAAAATTTATATAATTTTTAACTGTGAATGCTTGTCTTGCACTAGCTCTGTGTTCACGACTTCACGCATTACATATACATATATGTTGGAAAGGTCACACGTGACGTAGGAAGTACCGACCTAGTGTTTAGTGAACGTGCAAAGAAAGTTAAACGCCCTTTGCAAAAAAAAGGTAAAACAACGATGTTGGACGATTTTGAAGTTGGAAGAGAATTTGAGATAAACCCCATTGAAGTCCACTATATGGAGAAAAATCCTGGAATGTTTTCCTTAAAAATCGTCATTTCTTTTCAACTGAAGAATGAAAGACATGAACATCTTGGATGACATGGGGGTGAGTAAATTATCAGGAAATTTCACTTTGGGAGTGAACTAATCCTTTAACTATTCTTTTAAGGTAACGATTGCACATTTATTTTTATACTGTGTACAACAGATTTCATAGGCCGGCAACATTAAGAACAGGTGTAGTATGAAGTCTAATAAATATATTTATAGCACGTTTAATCCCTTTGCTTGCTTGCCAGAGAATGTTTCGAGATGAAGTCATAAAAAGGCCTGTTTAAAAGCTGACTTTTATAGTAAAAAAAACATGAGAGGTCATTTTGGTTTTCACATGTTGTGTCATGTAGCATAATGTGATTAATGTTAGACGTTAATGAATAAGGTCTTTTATAAAGAAGAAAACAACCACAATTGCTATGTAGGATATTTATTAGGGGATTGAACACTCATGGATTGAAAATGGTGAAAGAATGTTTGGTTTCACCTTAGGAGAAGCTGCTGGATAGTGGCAATTTTTAGACTCATGAAAAATGAGGCCCTTCGGTTGGATAGTCTGTCATGTTGTCAATTCAGACTTCAGCAAGAGTTCTGCGCCCACAAGACTTTTTTTTTTTTTTTTTACCTTTTGACGTCAAAGAAATCAATATATTTTGAAACAGGAACTTTGGTTATTTTGGTAACTTTGATATTGATGTATTAATGTGTTTTATAATAAACCATAATTAAGCACAGCATAATTCCCAAACGTATCAAGATTTTCTTTCTTTTTACTGCATTTAGGAAACCATGAAATTAACTGACGTGTGGTTTTGCTTCATGCATTTTTTTTTTTTTGAGTTGATACAGGAAGTCAGGATTATTTTTTTGGTCCACTTTCCCACAAGAGCATAAATCTGCTTAAAATGCATTAATCTGCTAACGGTTTCAAGAAGTACACTACCGGTCAAAACTTTTGAACAGTATGATTTTTAATGTTTTTTTAAAGAAGCCTTTTCTGCTTACCAAGCCTGCATTTATTTAATCCAAAGTACAGCAAAAACAGTAACATTTTGAAATGTTTTTTTACTATTTAAAAGTACTGTTTTCTATTTGAATATAATTTTAAATGTAATTTATTCCTGTGATTTCAAAGCTGAAAATTTAGCATCATTACTTTATTCTGATTTGCTGGTCAGTGTAACGGGACTCGTCAGAAGCGTGATAGATCCAAGTGCGAGCTTTATTAAACACAACATAGTCAGACAGGCAGCGTCGATCTCCAAACAAACAGTGATATCCAAGGCAAAACAATAGCATAATCCAGAACAGACAGAAGGTCAAAATACCAGTGAGCAGTCCAAAGTAACAAATAAACAAGGCAATGGAACGAGGCAAAAATTATGGCAATGAAACAAGGCAAAAACTATGACTAAGAAACAAAACAATGACTAAGAACCAAGGCAATGAAAGCAGGGAAAACGCTTGGTAGAGTCCACACAGGCAAAACAAAACTTCGCAACCTCCTGTTTGGCACGGCCCTCCTTATATGGCTGCCAAACAGGAAGTAACCATAGAAGCAGCAGAGGGAGCGGGAACAGTCAGTGCATGGGCAAGGGCTCCCTCTGCTGGCGTGGCGTTACAGAATCCCCCCCTCTAGGAGCGACTCCTGGTGCTCAAAACAACAACAACAACAACAACAACAGTCCAGGAGGGTGGGGGAACGGAGACAAAACAGGGGGTGGGACGGAGGGCCTGGTCCGTGCAGAGGAGGTGGGCCTGGATTGTGGAGCAGTGACAGACAGTGAAGCACTGGAAGACCTAGGTCGTGGAGCAGTGGCAGACAGTGGAACCTTGGATGACCCCGGCCATCTTGTGAACTGTCTCTGGGAGGGCGGCCATCACATGAGCAGGCCCTGGAGCGGCAGGGGTGGCGTGAGCAGGCCCTGGAGCGGACGAGACAAGTTCACGCTGTGGCTTGGCAGACGTGACGTGAGCAGGCTGTGGCTTGGTAGTTACAATGTGAGTAGGTTTTGGCTTGGCAGGCATGGTGTGAGAAGGCTCCGATGCAACTTAAATAATCCCAGACTTGACTTGAGCAGGCTTTGGCTTGGTGGACATGACATGAGCAGGCTTTGGTGTGATGGGGAATGTGGGATTGCATGGTTGTTCATTTGCAACCCCCATAGTAAAAAGTGAACCCGCCAGCAACAAACAAAGTCAGTGTATTGCTCTAGAGTCCAGTATATTTTCCCTCCAGGTAACTGGGAACGTACGGGTTCATTTAATCTATGGCGAAATATGTCCTTAAGGGCCACATCATTAAAAGCCACGAGGTGATACAGTCCACAAAAGTCCACGACATAGTCTTCAATACAGCGGTTACCTTGGCAGAGGCGGAAGAGGTGTGATGCTGGATCCATGGTGATCTGTGTCCCAAAAGCTGATGGATCTGTGGGAGGCGAAATATTCTGTAACGGGACTCGTTAGAAGCGTGATGGATCCAAGAGCGAGCTTTATTGAACACAACGTAGTCAGACAGGCAGGGTCGATTTCCAAACAAACAGTGATATCCAGGGCAAAACAATAGTGTAATCCAGAAAACAGACAGAAGGTCAGAATACCAGTGAGCAGTCCAAAGTAACAAATAAACAAAGCAAAAACTATGGCAATGAAACAAAACAATGACCATGAAACAAGGCAATGAAAACAGGGAAAACACTTGATAGAGTCCACACAGACAAAACAATACTTCGCAACCTCCTGTTTGGCACGGCCCTCCATATATGGCTGCCAAACAGGAAGTAGCCATAGAAGCAGCAGAGGGAGCGGGAACAGTGGAACAGTGGATGGGCAAGGGCTCCCTCTGCTGGTGTGGCATTACACTTAGAAAACTTTTAAACATTTAATATTATTATGTTGAAATTTTTTTCAGGTTTCTTTGATGAATAGAAAGTTCAAAAGAACAGCATTTTTCTGAAATAGAAATATTTTGTAACATTATAAATGTCTTTATTATCACTTTTATTATTAATTTAAAGCATCCTTGCTGACTCCAAGCTTTTGAATGGTATACTGTGTTATGCTACAATAGCTTTTTATTTTAGATAAAAGATATTTATCAAAGAATCCTGAAAAAATGTAATTATATTGTTAATAATAATAACAATAAATGTTTCTTAAATAGCAAATCAGCATATTAGAATGATTTCTGAAGGATCATGTGACACTGAAGACTGGAGTAATGATGCTGAAAATTTAGCTTTGATCACAGTAATAAATTACATTTTAAAATATATTCAGGTAGAAAGCTGTTATTTTAAATAGTAAAAATATTTCACAATATTACTGCTTTTGCTGTATTTTGGATAAATAAACACAGGCTTGGTGAGCAGAAGAGAATATTTAAAAAACACTGAAACACTTACTGTTCAAATACTTTTGACTGGTAGTGTAAATTAGCATATAGATAGTCTAACAAGTAATAGACATAGACCAAAAGCTAAAACAGAACTCCAGACCTTCAAATGACCTTCAGAGATCAGTTCTTCCTGGTTGAACAAAAACTGCTTTACCACAAAGCATCCAAACCTTGCAAAATACTGTGACTAATGTTTGAGCACTGACTAAAATTCCCCTACACTCTATTACTACACCATTTGATTAACAAAGAAATAAGCAAACATTTCAAATCCCTTCACTAGCTACTCTATCCATGTTTGAGAGCCAGTACACACAAAAAGCATGTCATGTCAAACATTTCATTTTAAGAGACAAATCATTTTAAGATGAGCTTGTGCTTACAACCACACTCACACACACACATGTTGTGTTTCCATGTTTTATGGGGACATTCCATAGGCGTAATGGTTTTTATACTGTATAAACCCTATTTTCTATCGCCCTACACCTACCCTACACCTAAACCTAGCCCTCACAGGAGACTGTGCACACTTTTACTTTCTCAAAAAAACTCATTCTGCATGATTTATAAGCCTGTTTCCTCATGGGGACCTCACAAATGTCCCCACAAGGTCAAAATTTACTGGTATTACTATCCTTGTGGGGACATTTGGTCCCCATAACGTGATAAATACCAGGTGCACACACACACACACACGTTTATGCCCCTCACATACGCAGGATGTTGCTATGGGGACAGGCCCACCAGTTTGCCAAGGGTAGAAATTATAGCAGGTTGTGTATCTGGCTGACCGCTGGCATCTCTCCTCTTTACCTTTCATTTCTCCTCTCAGCACAGTAACTGCGCCCCATAAACCTGTTGTCATCGCAGCCCCTCTGTAACAAAGGTTTTCCTGACTCAGGAATGCGAGCCAATCGGTCGATTTCTCATTAGTGTGGGTCATTCAGACTGAGCCCTTTTTCTCATCGATTTTCTTGCTGAAGCTTTTGCACATCCTGTAACAAGTGCTCTTGTGTTGGTTAGGAAAGCTAGCCTAATCCAAGCCTGACTTAATATGTGTAAACACAGGAAAAGAAGTTTGTTATGCTTATGCAT
Organism: Cirrhinus mrigala; assembly: GCA_036247105.1. Lineage (NCBI taxonomy): Eukaryota > Metazoa > Chordata > Actinopteri > Cypriniformes > Cyprinidae > Cirrhinus > Cirrhinus mrigala. The sequence goes on along the minus strand of CM070012.1, from coordinate 19,468,955 downwards.
GCATGTGCAGGTCTGGATTACTAGTGAGGTTTGATTGTAGTTAAGTTACTTTACTGATCTGCTATTTAATCATCATCATCATCTTCCTCTTCTGAGACTAAATTTTAAAGTGCACTGTATCTCCTCCTAGAGCTTTCAAGCTACAACCACCAAACTTTGGCCAGACCTTCAGACTGGTCTGACTCAGGTTGCTATATCTTTTCTAACTGATCAGACTTATGGTTTTCATAAACCAGACTATCAGTGCATCAAAAATCCTTTTTATTGAGGGAGTCAAAATTTTTGTATAATAAGACTTATGGTGTATTTCAGCTGTCTGTTGCTATAGCAAAGCTTAACAACTACCTACTGAAAAAAAAAACATCTAAAACCTAGCCTAAGCTGATTGGCTGCTTTGGCTGGTTTTGGCCACTTTTTAACTAGTCTTAGCTGGTCAGGTTGGGAGACTTGCTAAAAGACCAACCAATCTTAAACCAGCTAAGACTAAACAACCAGCATAGGTTGGTTTTAGCTGTTTTTTACTGAATAAACTGGTTTTAGCTGGTTTTAACTGTATTAGCATATGAACATGCTAATGATGCTAACAACATGCTAATCATGCTAGAAACATGTTAGTGGCATGTTAATCATGCAAACAACATGCTAACCATGTTAAAATCATGCTAGTGAAATGCTAGCAACATGCTAATAATGCTAACAACATGCTAACCACATGCTAATCATGCTAAAAGCATGCTAATCATGTTAACAACATGTTAATAATGTTAAAACATGATAATGATGTGTTAAAAACATGTTAACAACATGTCAATCATGTTAGCAACATGCTAATCACATTAGAAATATGTTAACATGCTAATCATGGTAAAAACATACTAACAACATGTTAATCATGCTAGAACATGCTAACAAACATGCTAACCATATTAGAAACATGTTATCATTAGGTTAATCATGTTTAAAACATTCTAGCAATGTGCTAACAACATGTTATCAACATGTTTATCATGTTAAAAATTGGTAGTGACATGCTAACAACATGCTAATCATGCTAGAAACATGGTAGTGACATGCAAATCATGCAAACAACATGCTAATAATGCTAAAACATGATAATGATGTGTTAAAAACATGCTAACATGTCAATCATGCTAGCAACATGCTAATCACATTAGAAACATGTTATCATGCTAATCATGGTAAAAACATGCTAACAACATGTTAATCATGCTAGAACATGCTAGCAAACATGCTAAATACATTAGAAACATGTTAGCATCAGGTTACTCATGTTTAAAACATGTTAGCAACATGCTAACAACATGCTATCAACATGTTAATCATGTTAAAACAGGTAGCAACATGCTAACAACATGCTAATCATCCTAGAAACATGTTAATGATATGCTAATCATGCAGACATGGTAACCATGTTAGAATCATGCTAGTGAAATGTTAGCAACATCCTAACCACATGCTAATCATGCTAATCAAATTAACAACATGCTAATAATGTTAAAACATGATAATGATGTGTTAAAAACATGCTAACAACGTCAGTCATGCTAGCAACATGCATGCTAATCACATTAGAAACATGTTAGCATCCTAATCATAAAAACATACTAACAACATGTTAATCATGCTAGAAATGCTAGCAAACATGGTAAACACATTAGAAACATGTTAGCATCAGGTTACTCATGTTTAAAACATGCTAGCAATGTGCTAATCATGCTAGAAACATGAAAACGGAATGCTAAAAACTTGCTAATCACGTTAAAATGTACTTGCAAAAAGCTAATCATGCTAGCAAAATGTTAAATCATGTTAACAATGTGCTAAGTCATACTAGCAACATTTTATCAACCTGTATCATATCTATCTAAATTTTCAAACTTCAAGCTTTTACAGCTGCTTCAAACTTTTTCAGGCTAGGCTTTCTCAAGCCAACCAAAAATGTTGTTCTTAATCTTTACTCATCTAGTTTTGATTTGTAGTTTTTCAAACTATTATTTATTTTAAGTGTCTGTTTTCTCATTTATTTAAAGGAGTAGTTCACCCAATAATGAAGAAAAATGTCATTTACTCCTCCTCATGCTGTTCCAAACCTGTGTACGTTTTTTTCTTATGTTGAACACATAAGAAGATATTTTGAAGAATTTTGAAGAACCAAACAGTTGTTGGTCCCCATTGACTTCCATAGTAGGGTAAGCAATACCAGCATCTCTTTTTTTTATGTTCAACAGGAGACAGGAGGGTGAGTAAATGATGACAATATTTCCATTTTTGGATGAACTGTCACTTTAAGTATTGAGACTGAGTATTTATTTTACAGCAGTGTCTATGACCTTCCAGCTTTGTCCTTGCTAATCTCAAAAATATATGGTGCGTGACGACAGTGTTCATTACATTAAGCGCTCAGCTTAAATAATATGAACAAGTAATATTGTAAAAACGGCCATTGGTCTTAATACAAATTAATGTTATCAGAGCATATCTGACTCATTGCCCACAGGGGGATCAATTAGTATGAGTCAAACTATTATTAAACTGGTGTGCAAGCTGAAATTTTGCTGATCACAGCTTCAGATTCTCAAGACAACAGCATTTTAGTTTAGTATAGAGTCGTGACTGACTGTCCATAAATAATTCAACATACATGTCACACTGTATTCTGACTCAGGCAAAGAGTAGCAAAGTCTAGGCCCCAGAGAAACAGGTGAATCAGGTTGAACCGCAGTGTATTTATGCCTCTATTAATATCTGGGGCAGGCCATTCCTTGCCCCTCTCGGCCCTAATGTTCACTGCTGCCCGGGGAAAGTTGCTGAACCCCGTTCACAGACGGCACCAGCTCGGCCAACTGCTGCCATCTGTGCCACCACATTTGCAGTGTTCCTGAACAGAGAGGCAGGCGGGAACGGGGGCGGTTGGCAGCGAGAAAAACAGTCGCATAACAGACCCATTGACGGCACATGTGGTGATGGATGTAGTGATGTAAATTACTGCAGGGAATCGTTTGGATGATGATGATAATGATATTCATGATGATGATTGTTAACTTCTAAGACTTTTCACTGGCATTTTACAGTTACTATTGCATTATCCTACTGGGATCTGTCTATCTGTCTCTTATTTTAATATCGTTTATATGCTATTGTAGTATTTATTATACTAATTAGCTTGTGTTTTTTATTATTTATTTTTTTCTGTAATTGTAATGTAAGTTTTAGTCATTTTGTTTTTGGCATAAATATTTCTATTTAGCTTATAGCAAAATGTCTAATTTTTAAGTTCTTTAAGTTACATTTTTTTGTACATTTTTTTATTTCTATTTTATTTATTATATATTTTTCAGCTTTATTCCAATTAACAAAAACAAATAAGCAAATTTAAATATTTGCTTAATTAGCTTTCATTTTTATATTTTCATTTTTTTAATTAAGTTATTTTAGTCTAAGTTTTAGTCATTCTATGTGCCATTTTTATTCTTTTAAAATAATTACTTCTTTTTAACTTGTAGCAAAATTTCAAATTTGTAAGTTAAGTTACATTTTTTGGTAAATTATTTATTGTAATTTTTAAATGATTGTAAATTATTTATATTTTATTATATATTTTTGAGCTTTAATACAATTAACGAAAACAAATAAGCAAATTTAAATATTTGCATAATTAGCTTTTATTTTCATATTTCAACTTTTTTATTTTAGTATAAGTTTTAGTCGTTATATGTGTTTGTCATATTTATTCTTTCAAGATAAATATTTCTGTTTAACTTAAGTTCTTTAAGTTACATTTTTTTATTACATTCTTTAAGTTTAATTTTTTTTTTAATTCCAATTAACGTAAACATAGTCAAACTGAAATATTTGCTTAATTAGCTTTTTTTTTATATTTTCAGTTTTATATTTCAGTTTTATATTTTCAGTTTTTTAATTTTAGTGTAAGTTTTAGTAATTTTGTGTTTGTCATTTTTATCCGTTTTAAAATAAATATTTCTGTTTAACATATCAACATTTCTCATTTTTAAATTCTTTAGATTTAATTTTTTGTAAATTATTTATTTAAATTGTATTACATTTTTTAAGCTTTATGCCAATTAACGTAAACAAATAAGCAAATTGAAATATTTGCTTAATTAGATTTTGTTTTTATGTTTTCAGTTTTTATTTTTCAATTTAGTGTTTTAGCCATTTTATGTTTTTTTTTATTCTTTTAAAATAAATATTTCTGTTTAGGTTATAGCAAAATCTCTTATTTTTTAAATTAAATCTTTTGTATATTATTTATGTATATTTGATTATAATTTTTTTAGCTTTATTCTAATTAACGAAAACAAATATGCAAATGTAAATATAAGCTTAATTAGCTTTTTTTCATTTTAGTGTAAGTCTTGTCATTTCATGTGTTTTTTTATTCTTTTAATGTAAATATTTCTGTTTAGCTTATTGGAACATTTCTACATTTTAAGTTATTTAAGTTTAATTTTTTATATATTTTTTCAGCTAATGAAAACAAATAACAAATTAAAAATTTTGCTTAATTAGCTTTTATTTTTATGTTTTCAGTTTTTATTTTAATTTTTGTGTAAGTTTTAGTAATTTTGTTATTCGCTGCTGTCATTTTTTAATCTATCTATTTAAATGATCTTTATAGATCTATCTGATAAGGTCATATAAAAGTAATTGCTGTTCAATTCTCTGTTTTCATTTAATTAACACATGGATGTTTTGTTTCTTTTTTCTTTTTCATGCTTCTGAATGGGGTTTAGGTAAGTGCACACGTCTTCTAACTCTCTACTGCTTGCTGTCTTGTTCTCTGTGTCTTTCTCTCTTTCCCCATATCTCTTTGAGCTATTAGTGAGTGAGATCCAGCTCTTACATAAGAGGAGGTGAAGTTAATGAGATGGGAGTTATACACTCTTACCTCCGGTATCGTATATCACTCTGCAATAACACTACTGAGGAATTGGCGGTGATGTGGCTGCCATTACTTATGCAGAATCTATTTCCCTGCTGCCGTCAAAGTGAGGCAATAAGCTTTTTAATTACAGACCGCTTATGCCTCCTTCTAGAAAATGCCATCTTCTTTTGCTGCGCAAGCAGCTTCTTGGGGCTACTTAGCTTTGTTTCTCTTGTCCCTGTTCAGTAACATAACATTTACATTTTTAATGTGCCTCATAAAAAAACCTTTAAAAGTAGAGAGCTTGTGGTGAAAGAGTATATTTATGCTGCTGTTGACTCTGCAAAACTCTGGACAGATATGTTGGAGTTTTAAGGCCTAATGGCTGTATAGAAGTAGATTATTAGCACAATTCCATCAGTGGCTGCTACTTCCCATCATGATCCACAGAGCCAATTTCCTGTTCGCTTTTTTTCCATTGCAAATGTACGTCTCAGTGAAGTGTTATTTTTAGCTATAGGGTTTTTGTTGAGTTCCGTTTAATTGCATTCTTCTCTGTGTGTTCCAATTCCGTGGCCTTTATTTAATGTCTTCCATTTCATTTGCCACAACTAATCAAATTGAGCAACTCTGTTTTCCACTAACAGTGTCAGGGACTTTTGTAGCGAAATAGCCATTGGGGAGGAGAGAGAGGAAACATTGTGGCTGCAGAGGTGCAAACAAATCAAATCTCACTTTGCCGGTTCAAGATCACGAAGCCCATTTCTAGCCGCTGATCAATATTATATGGCGAGTGTAGGTAGCAGAAAGTGGTACTAGGGACAGCCGCAAGGGTTACCCTGGAAACAAGCTCCGTGGCATTTGCGTCCCTTAACCAGCCAGATTGTTCACCCAGAGGTTAATTGTCCCGTGTCGATACTGGAAATGGCAATATGGGTAGTATTCGATTTCACTTGCATTTACAATGCGTGAAGACTCTTATGTTTAATTTGATTCTACATTCTATCATGATAATGAATGTTAACATGTCTAATGTATTGAAACCTGATATACAGTTTAGTGATTTAGGGAGGGAGTCTCTTTGTCCAGCCAGTAAAGAAAGCACTATAGAAAGAAGTTTTTTGGCATTGTCATATTTTCTTTTTTTTTTTTTTTCTCGCATTAATTTCAAAGTTCATACTCATATCTTGGCTAAAATATCAATTGTTGTGCCTTGTGATTTTAGATTTGTCTAAATAGTGGTTAAATTAAATAATACAAAATTTTCCCATGTACTCTACACTTACATTCCAGTTCAAAGTTAGTTTATTTTTTTTGTCTGCATAGTTGAGTTTTCATTATGGAAGCCTGTTTCCACCAATGAATAAAAAAAATAAAAAAAGCTAATTGCGAGTCTTTATCTCACAATTCTGACTTTTTTTCTCACAGCTACATGATACAAACTCACAGTTCTGACATTTTTTCTAGCAATTGCGAGTTTGTATCTGGCGATTCTGAGTTTATAATGCGCAATTCTGAGGAAAGTAGTTGGAATTGCGAGTTTATATCTCACAATTTTGACTATATTTTTCGCAATTGTGAGTTTGTGTCCATTAGTTCTGACTTTATAACTTATAAGTTTATATCACACAATTCTGAAGAAAAAAGTCAGAATTATGAATTCTGACTTTATTTCTCGCAATTGCAAGTTTCTATCGTGCAATTCTGAGGAAAAAAGTCACAATTGCGAGTTCATATCATGTAATTCTGACTTGAATTCTCGCAATTCTGAGTTTGAATTTGACAATTCTGACTTTGTAACTTACAATTGAGAGTTTATATTGTGCGATTCTAAAGAAAAAATGTCAGAATTGCGAATTTACAGCACTCAATTTATAACTCACAGTTGCAAGTTTCTATCACACAATTCTATGGAATGAAGTCAGAATAGTATGTTTATATCACACAGTTCTGACTTTATTTCTCGCAGTTGTGAGTTTGTATCCAGCAATTCTGACTTTATAATTAAAACTGCAAGTTTCTAGCACACAATTCTGAGGAAAAAAGTCAATTGCAAGTTTATATCATGTAATTCTGACCTTGCAACACAATTGCAAGTTTCTATCACGCAGTTCTGAGGAAAAAAAGTCAGAATTGCTAGGTTATCCTTGCAATTCTGACTTTATAACTCGCTATTGCAAGTTTCTATCATGCAGTTCTGAGGAAAAAAGTCAGAATTGCACATTTCTATCACAATTCTGAGAAAAAAAGTCAGAAGTGCGAGTTTATATTATTCTGACTTTATTTTTCACAGTTCTGAGTTTGTATCTAGCAATTTTGAGTTTATAACTCACAATATCAAGTTTTCATAACGCAATTCTGAGGAAAAAAGTCAGAACTGCTAGTATATATCACTCAGTTCTGACTTTATAACTCGCAGTTGCAAGTTTCTATCACGCAATTCTGAGGAAAAAAGTCAGAATTGTAAGTTTATATCATGCAATTCTGACTTTATTTCTTGCAGTTCTGAGTTTGTATCTGGCAATCCTGACTTTATAACTTAAAATTGAGAGTTTATATTGCGAAATTCTGAAGAAAAATCTCAGAATTGCAAGTTTATATCACGCAATTCTGACTCTATAACTCGCAATTGCAAGTTTCTATCACGCAGTTCTTAGGAAAAAAGTCAGAATTGCAAGTTTGTATCAAGCAGTTTTGACTTTATTTGTCACAATTGTGAGTTTGTATCCGGTAATTCTGACTTACTAACTAACTTACAATTGCAAGTTTCTATCACACAATTTTGAGGAAAAAAGTCAAAATTGCGAGTTTATATCACAATTTTTAGAACTCAGAATCGCAAGTTTCTGTCACGCAACTCTGAGGAAAAAAAGTCAGAATTTGCGGGTTTATATCACACAATTCTGACTTTATTTCTTTGGCAATTCTGACTTTTTAACTTACAACTGAAAGTTTCTGTCACACAATTCTGAGAAAAGAAGGCAGAATTGCAGGTTTATTGCGAGATGTACAGTAAATTTGCGGTTGCAATAAAATAATTGTAAGATTGTATTGTAATTGTTTTCAACATTGATAATAAAAAATATATTTGTATTTTTATCAAATAAATGCAGACCTGGTGAGCATACAGACTTTCAAAAACATTAAAAATCTTACCAACCCCAAAATTTGGAATGGTAATGTAGGCAGCATTCTAAGCAACTAAGATTAAGTGTTATATTCTAAATGTTCGAGCAAAAATATTATAATCCAGACTTATTCATACATTACAGAATGAACCGTGCTGAATATCAGCACATTGTCATGCATTTCAGATACTGAAATTTGCTAGCATATACTAGGTGTGATTGACAGCCGCATGCTTTGATTGTTCTCCCTTCCCTCTGTTCTTCACCTTTGATCCAGTCTGTCTCCATTTGGCAGGCATTTCCTGAGATTTATGAGGCCATTTTCAATATCCATTCTCCAGCTTACTCCACTCTGTCATCTTTCAAGTTTTAATACGTGTTCTTTTAAGAAAATTGCTTCTGAAATGAATCTTATAAATCCCTTTAAGGCAGTACTTATCAAAGGCTACCATTTATAGTCACGTTTGCACTCCCTACACACAGACTTCAGATGTTCTTCCACTTCTATTTGCCCAAACAGCTACAGTACATTTGGCACGGTAGCCTACTTTTTAATCAGGAACCTCTGGTTTGCATTAGTTTGCTGTGTGCAAGTGTGTTCTTAAAGGTATAGTTTACCTAAAAATGAAAATTGTGTCATTGTTTACTCGCACACGTTGAATTTGAGAGCTTCTGGTCACCGTTCACTTTCATTGTAATGAAAAGGGGCAGCGTCAACATTCTGCTAATCTTTTCTTTTTGTATTCTATGGAAGAAAGGAAGACATACAGGTTGTTGTGGAAGCTTTCAGAAAACAGTGCCCTTTCTTTTGAATCTTTTAACCATGGCCATTCTTTAAATTTTCGTAATTTGCTGAAATTCTCAATGTCTTTTGAAGCACAATGATTCTTTGAGAAAAAAGAATAGCCATATTTCAGTTCTCTACTCATTCAGAGGTCTACTTGTACAAAAAAATGTTTTTTTTCGGGTGCGGTATTAATCATTGGTTCTTGCGCAGACAGATCAGTGAAGCTGGCTTTACTTTGGCATTGTGTAATAGGTTATAGTTTCTATGGTGCTGTGATTTGATCCATGGGTTCCAATTTCGAGCCAGACTCCGGGAGATGTGATGTGACATCTCCTGTATGTGGAGGGGGTGTAACACTGGTCCACCTGGGGGTATCAGACGGTGCCGTGTGACAATGACGAGGGGAAAAAGGAGCCCTTACACACACACTCTTCACAAAAGAACCAACGTCACTGATGATGTCATTCCATCACTGAAAGCTTTCCCGGGTAGTGCTGGCGCAGATTAGGATGGGATATTTTGTCACAGCACTTGCAGCCAACATACTTTATAGTTAACTGGTACTGTTCCATTTCAGCTAACAATGGTTTTCTATTCCAGAAGGTATTTTGAGATGAAATCACATGCGTGCTTGCTGAGAATGCATTATCTTTTTTTATGGTGAATTAGAAATGCATTGGCTACATGCCACAGGAAGGAATTAAATGTAAACTTAAAGGGTTACTCCACCCCAAAATGAAAATTTTGCCATTAATCACTTACCCCTTTGTCGTTTCAAACCCTTAAAAGCTTAATTCATCTTCGGAACACAATTTAAGATATTTTGGATGAAAACCGGGGGATTTTGACAGTCCCATTGACTGTCAGGTAAATACCACTGTCAAGGTGCAGAAAAGTATGAAAGACCTTGTCAAAATAGTCCATCTGCCATCAGTGGTTCAATCTGAATTTTATGAAGCGATGAGAATACTTTTTGTACGCAAAGAAAAACATCGTATCCGGGTGACGCCGCTGACAGAGAACAGCGTACACAGTTTGCGTCCAGCGGATATTCTCCAAAATGGCGCTACAGTGATGCAAATGAGACAAATTGTTGAATAAAGTCGTTATTTTTATTTTCTTTACGTACAAAAAAAGTATTCTCATCGCTTCATAAAATTCAGATTAAACCACTGATGGCAGATGGACTATTTTGACGACGTCTTTTATACTTTTTTGGGTCTTGACAGTGGTATTTACCTGGCAGTCAGTGGGACAGTCAAAATCTTCCCGGTTTTCATCCAAAATATCTTAAATTGTGTTTCGATATTAATTTTGGCAAAATTTTCATTTTGGGGTGGAGTAACCCTTTAAAAGGCATTTTTAAAGGAGAACTCCAATTCCAGAGCAACAATTTATAAATGATTTACTCACCCCCTTGTCATCCAAGATGTTCATGTCTTTCTGTCTTCGGTCGTAAAGAAATTATGGTTTTTGAAGAAAAGCATTTCAGGATTTTTCTCCATATAATGGACTTCATTGGTGGCCCGATTTTAAACTTCCAAAATGTAGTTTAAATTCAGCTTCAAAAGGCTCAGCCGAGGAAGAAGGGTCTTATCTAGCAAAACTATCGATAATTTTTTGAAAAATAAAAATTTGTATACTATTTAAGCACAAAAGCTTGTGTAGCACAGGCTTTGGGATGCCCGTCCATGACGCTACGAATTAGTGATGGGTCGTTCTTTTACGATTCGTTCATTTTGAACGAATCTTTAATGTGACTCGGGAAGAACGAGTCGTCTCGGAGAGTGATTCGTTCAGTCGCGCATGCACAACATCCTATTAGGTTCTGTACTGGAATTAGTTCACCTGTTTCGAATCTTTGGATTTTTCTAGTCGTTCGTTCATCTCATGGGGCTGTCACGTGATGAACGAACGACTCAAACCCGAAAACTTGTCAGATAAGAGGGTAGGTGAACCTAGCAAATCATAGACTAAAGACCCAGGTAACCAACCCTGCTGCAAAAACCATTACACGTCTGGCTTTATAACCATAGAACATTTCAGAATATCATCTTTAAAATGGGTCTTTTAGAGACCTCTAAAGTGAATTAGTTTGCACTTATCGTAATATTTGTAGTGGTTTAATTTTAACATGAGAAGTGTTAGGAGCAGTGGCAGTTCTCGTGTGCTCTGAAGTGATTGTTCCTCTGAAGATACATCACGCTGAGATGAGTGTTCCTGAGTGCACGCTTCGCTCTTCTTGGAACGACCCACATTTTCCGCTTATACACACAGCGCTTCGTGAGCGCTCATAAGAGCACATGATTCATGAAAAAATTATTCTTCTGCATTTGTAATGCCTTGTGAAATGTATTTTGTATTGATTAGGGTAATATCAAGAGCGATCAAGCATTGCAGAAGATGTAATGTGGGGATGATTGCTTAACGCTTTTGCAAAGTGGGATTTCCATTCGTTTGATGCTGATCATGTGATCATCTTTCTTTCCCAGCAGCCTTTTTTGTCCTGGTTTATAGTGTCTGTTAAATGTAATAGATTCTAAAATATTATTGCAAAGAATGTAATTGCATTTAATGATGAAGTTTAATTCATCATTTATTTTAATGAAGGATTTTAGAAGAATGCTGTCCTTATGTGATGGCAGCTTTCAGATTGTGACGCAGTTTTCTCAAGTATTAGAGGAAGTACACAGAATTTTTTTTTTTTTTTTTTTTTGGAGAGGCTTCTGTCCAGATGAAAGCTGGAAAGGAGAAAGAGCAAAATATCAGTCATCTGATGCCTTAGAGTCATGGCAACGGAAAGATCTTTTGTTTGGCTTGCGTCATGCCCAGTGCCTCGCAATGGGCCCAATTCAGCACAGACTTGCAAATTAGCAAGCGCTTATGCACGTCTGTTTCTGTTTGTTGGGTTGGAAGTTAAATCTAGAGTGTTTCATCTGCAAACAGTTTAAATTCTTATTTCGCTCAACACATTTTATACTCACAAAAAGCCTACCAGATGCACATCAAACATCTGATACAGGTCGTCCTGTGCATTTAGCCAGTCAAAAAAGTCTCAAAATGCCACCGTAAGACATCCATTTTCAGTCATTCAGTGTTTTTCTATCTTCAAGTTACGGTGATCACTGCAATTCCAATATATTCTACTATTTTCTGTGTTGGAGAGCATTAATTGGTTTGTAAGTGTGAGTCATATGCTTATTAAAGAAGTACTCGACAGTACTCCATAAAATAAAAAGCATGATTTTTTTTTTTTTTAATGAAGCATAAAGCATTTGTCTTCTGAAAATCATTTCCATTACTATTACTACTAGATAGTTATTGAAATTATTTATATTGGTTAGATTTACATAGGTTCCAGTTTAAAGTACTTTATTCACTTAGGTCCCACTAGTGGTGAAAATAAATACTGAAAAAAAAAAAAAAAACAGTAATAATATAGTAATATTATTGTCATTTAACATAATTGTTTTCTATATTATTACATTTAAAAAAAAAAAAAATTCCTGTGATGGCAAGGCTGAATTTCCCACAGGCTGTCAGGTGATCATTCAAAAATAATTCTAATATACTGATAAAATAAATCTAATTCTGTTCAAATAAATTCTTATTATTTTTCAATGTCAAATGTCAAAACAATTTGCAGTTTGATACATACTGAAATTTTTTTTTAACATTATGTCTTCACTGTCACTTTAGAACAACTTAATATACCCTTTTTGAATGAAAGTATTAATATAATTACAAAATTAAGTAAACATGACTGAATAGATTAAATGCATATAAAAAGCTCACACAAAATCATTCTGTATCACATTAAAGGCACAATATGTAAGATTTTTTAATTAAAATATCCAAAACCACTAGAAAAGTTGCTTCCAAGAATGTTTAAATCCAGAGGAATAAGCAATTTTAACTAGTGTAATGGACTGTGTCCTTGCGTCGCCTGCCAATGATATCAAACACCTTCGATTTCTGTTTTTATGTTTTAGAAAAAATGGAAACCCCAAAGACACTTTAATATGTTATGCATTTTATTAGACAGGTGACATTCACACAGAGTAGCATTATAACAGAACTTTCAACAAACTCAAATGTATCTAGTATGACAAAACAGTGCTTTTTTAACTCATATACGCATGACCAGAAGGAGTGGTAGCGCTTAACTGTGGCATAATAAAAGCTCAGCTGTTTTCGAGCCCTGTATTGCACTCGTCCTGAGTTAGTAATCGCTCTAGCGTCCTCGTTTCTCCCATGATTCCACACTCACAGCGTCATCAAACTACGCCTTTGGTTCTTTGTTTGTTTTGAATATGCACCCTCTATCGAAAACTTACATATTGTGCCTTTAACATAAATTTATTAATAATTCATATCAAATTAACACCCATTCCTGCATCAGCAGCACCACACGCATGCGTTATGGTACTCTTGTGAAAGTGCATAGAAGACTGAAGAAGACACAGAAGTGAAGAAATAGTTGAAGAATGTTGTTATTTTTGTTTTCTTTGCACACAAAAAGTATTCTAATAGCTTCATAACATTACGGTTGAACTATGTCACATGGACTATTTTAACAATGTCCTTACTACCTTTTTGGGCCTTGAACGTGTCAGTTGCGTTGCTGTCTATGCAGGGTCAGAAAGCTCTCGAATTTCAAAAATATCTTAATTTATGTTATGAAGTTGAACAAAGGTCTTACAGGTTTGGAACAACATCAGGCTGAGTAATTAAGGTCAGAATTTTCATTTTTGGATAAACTATCCCTTTAATAATAGGTCTACACTATCTATTCTCCATTCTCAAAGTCTGGCCACAAAAACAGCAGTTATGATCCATGATAAATCTACCTTTCAATTGCATTAATTTACAGCTTCTTTGCATGTCTATAAATACATGCATCTAAAAAAAGCCCGTACTATGTTATTATGGTAGATTAAGCTTGCACGTGTTGTTATCCACGCAAACCCTTAGTCCTTAGTCATGCAGCCAAATGTGTAATAAATTTCATGACGATGAGCTAATGTTTCATCTTCTGGGAAAAACATTGCCTCTATTTGGTTGTATCACTATTTAGCACTAGTTCTGGGTCCAGAGGTAATTTCTGAATCACCATCAAATGTTTCCCATGGGTTTGACGCAGCATTTGTGTGTGTGAGTGTGCACATGCACCTGTTTTATAAAGGCTAGTTTATTGAACGGCTGTGCTATCTTGGCCTTGTTTCACAGTAATTTGTTAACCCAGCCAATTAGTGTGGCAACAGCACACCATCCACATTTGTCTCTGTCAAGCTGGCCAACTGCTTCACACACATACACACATATACACACACAGACCCTATACCTGGGTCAGATTCTTGCAACATTGCCAATATCTATACCGATGAAAAGCAGGATCCAATTATCACCTCTAACCACAGAGGAGTACATGCTAAATACACAATAATGAAATTACATGTTTGGTATATTGCAAACAGTAATTATGTATTAATTGAGGGAAAAAATACTTTTATTTAGTGTCATATTGGTCTGTATAGCAATTCAACCTACTGTTTGGCAGCTGCTGGATGTTGTAAATGTGTCATCCACATGTTACTGATATTAACACCCACCCACACATGCAAGACATACTAGGTGTAGATTTGCTTTGGGAGGGGCAAAGTCACAAACCTGGTTGCCATGGAAACAAAGGCAGGACATTAAAGGGATTAAGCGACGAGGTTGCCTCGACGACCGTGCGTGCATCCGTGCACTTGCGTGAGCGTGACTAGCATGAGCATGAATGCAACGTCATTGAAGTGCAGTGACGTTATTTGTGCATCATCATGAATGCTGTGGATCCGCTGCATCCAGAGGAGCCAAGTTTTGCTAGTGATTTATACTGCAGCGTGTGTGAATCATCTGTTATTTGCTGAACAAAGCCACAGATGACGCTTGAAATGACAGGATTTTGACTGGCTGGATGGATGGTTGTGCGTGTGTGAGTTTAGCATGAATGTGAGAAAAATTTCTGCATTCTGCAGATAAAGCTGTCTGAAACTCGATTGTGTTTAATGTTAAGGTTTTTAGCTGCTGCATTAATATGGATACTTTGACTTAGTAAAACATGATTTATAGCAGTTAGATGACCAGGTTTAGAATAATACAAGAGTATTATTTTAAAACAGGATAGTGTTGTGTGCAACAGGGTTAAATTAGTAGTTCACTTCCAGAACAAAAATTTACAGATAATGTACTCACCCTGTTGTCATCCAGGATGTTCATGCCTTTCTTTCTTCAGTCGTAAAGATTTTTTAATTTATTTTTTTTGTTTGTTGAGGAAAACATTTTAGGAATTATCTCCATATAGTGGACTTCAAAGGTGTCCCTAAATGATCCTAGCCAAGGAAGAAGGGTTTTATCTAGCGAAACGATCGGTTATTTCCTTAAAAAAAAAAATAAATTAAAAAAAAAAAAAAAAAAAAACTAATTTATATACTTTTTATAGCTCTGCATGTACTACATGTACTGAGCATTTGAGGTTAAAAAGTATATGAATTGTAATTTTTTTTTTAGAAAATAACCGATCGTTTCGCTAGATAAAACCCTTCTTCCTTGGCTAGGATCATTTAGGGCCCTTCGAAGCTGCATTTAAACTGTATTTTGGAAGCTTAAACTTGTGGGCACCATAGAAGCCCACTATTTGGAAAGAAATCTGAAATGTTTCTTTCTTTACGACTAATGAAAGAAAGACATGAATTCGCATTTCAGCGGCTAAACATGATGTTATAGGGGTCGCTTCCATCCGCAACATCAAAAAAAACTGTGGATTTGGCAAGACAGATGGTAGCGCTGTAAGCGTTTGCACAAGTAACTTTCGCAAGTACTCCTCTTTGTACCAATCACAACAGGTTTGGCCAGCTGACCAATCAGAGCAGAGTAGGCTTATGGAAGGGAGGGGTTTACAGACATTATGCTCAAAATATATAAATGTACATTCTGGAAAAAATTACGTTTTCTACGTTTATAAGTCTAACCTTAGATGCATTTGAACCTGTTGTAGGGAACTTCAGCACAATATTAGGACACTTATGAACTGCTTTTTAATTACTCCCTCACACCCTCATGTCGTTCCAAACTTGTAAGACCTTCGTTCATCTTCAAAACACATATTAAGATATTTGTGATGAAATCCGTGAGCTTTCTGACCCTGCATAACAATGCAACTGACACGTTCAAAGCACGGAAAGGTTGTAACGACATCGTTAAAATAGTCCATGTGAAATCAGCGATTCAATCTTAATTTTATTAAGCTACAAGAAAATACTTTGTGTGCAAAGAAAACAAAATTAATGACGTTATTCAACAATTTCTTCTCTTCTGTGTCAGTCTTCAACGCACGGTTATGAGAGTACACTCTTAAAAATAAAGGTGCCATAGAAGAACCATTTTTGGTTCCACAAAGACCCATTCAGTCAAAGGTTCTTTAAAGAACCAACTCTTTCTTACCTTTTTATAATCTGAGGAACCTTCTTTTGCCACAATGAACCTTTTGTGAAACAGAAAGGTTCTTCAGATGTTAAAGGTTCTTTACGGAACCATTTAGACAAAAAAGCTTCTATCGTGAAGCACCTTTATTTTTAAGAGTGTACCACAACGCAGGAGCTGGCTTTCTGACACAGAATCTTCATCTCTCTTAGTCACATAGACTGTTTTAACAATTTTCTTACTGGCTTTCTAGGTCTTGAATGTGTCAGTTGCATTTCTGTCTATGCAGGGTCAGAAAGCTCTCGGATCTTATCAAAAATATCTCAATTTGTGTTTCGAACATGAACAAAGGTCTTATGGGTTTGGAACGACATGAGGGTGAGTAATGACAGAATTTTCATTTTTGGGTGAACTAACCGTTAAAAAATGTTAGTTAATAGAAACTTATTTTTAAAACAATATTTTATTATATATATTTTTTTTAGTCTTTTAACTCTTTGTTTAATGTGATAAATTCCTGCTGACATGCAGGTTTGTACATTATGCTTGGATGGAGAGTGATCTTGACATGAGAGAAAACACAGACGCTCCAACAAAAATCTCTTCTTGTTCCAGCCATAGTCATGCAGCTTTGCTCCCCACTCTTCTTCCACTGCACACTGCTTTCTGGATATAAGGAGACCCAGTAGAAAAGATAAAAACGAGCTCCTCTGCCAAAATGTAGTGACTGGACATTTTGTTGATTCAGGGACACCATCATTTTATATGACCATTGTTCAATTTCTCCTGCAAAATTGGTTCTCTGACCTAATCAAATGTCATTACCTTGGTAGCGGCACATCATTCTAAAACAAATTTCTTGTCTGATGGGCAACTGTCTATGGTAGTATGGTTTCAGTTTTTTCGGAAAATGTCTAACGATGCTTCAGAGACAAATTCAGGCGCATGAAGCACAGTCACCTTGACAACTTAAGCCAAATTCAGCATAACAGCAGGGAATTCATACAAATCTGATTGGAGACTGAGGGACCATTATGTCTTCCATTCAAATGCTTTTGTTCTTGTATTAAAGCCTAGCTAAAGAAACTAGGGACTAGTCCAAGCAGCATATGGCATAGATGTTGCCAACAGGACAGGCCTTCGGCAGCTGTGTTTCATGTTCCATCCTTGCGAGAGCCAAGTCTATCTCTAAGATGAATTTCCAGCATTGGGTTTCTGTGTCCAAAACAGGTATCGTCTCAAGTGGTTTTTCAGCGTCTAGCCTGTAGTAAAGAGCACCTGCAGAGACCCGACCCAGCAAATTCACCTCCTAAAGATACACCTGCGTGTTTTGATATCCTCTACTCCAACATCAAGCAATTAATAAAACTAATGTCCAGTTTATATCTAACACCAGCACTTTATCACAGACTAAGATGACTCAAGAGACAGAAAAAAAAAATTAAAACTAGGGCTGTCAACTCAAGGCTGTTATCAATTACTAGCGGTGGTCTAAATTTTTATTTTGTTTGCTTAGGGAACTAACAAGTCGAAAAGAAAAACATAAACTGTTCCCTGTTTAAATTCAAAACATGAGAAAGTAAATAGATTTGTATAAACTATTAATTATTCAGCCTTTTGCAAGGATATAGAAAGCTATTTTCAATACTTCAGTCATTTGGTGAAAAAAAAAAACATGCATTCAGTCCCATATGAATAATATTCAGGCACTCCAATGTGAACCAGTTAAAAAAATAATGTATAATCAACATACAAAACTTCCCAGCCCTAGACTAGGACTAGGACTAGGGTCGCAATATCAGATTTTCACCACACAAATATTGTGGCCAAATTAATTCCAGATATTATTGCAATATCTATTTTAAAAAGTTTGAAAAATAAATAAATAATAATGCTGTCAAACAAATTCGTCTTTAACGTTTTTTGTTTTCTGTTTTTAGCCAGGAAATCACTCTCAGAACATGAGTGTAGGGAGGGAGAGACAGTTTGTAACCGTAACTGCAAAAGCTAGCAAAGAATAAACTTACTGTTGATCGGTACTTCCTGCAGACTTCCTTCTGCTTTTTTCAGTTTTATGGCTGGTGGCCACCAGCATTAAAGTGCAATGTTTTAGCATGGTTTTCATTCTTTTTTATAAATATCACAGTTAGCTGTGTTGTGCATTGAGTCATTTTGAGTCTCAAATCACTGTAAAAATCACCATGTAAAAATAGCTAGCTAATGCTGCTGATGTTGTATGCTTTAAATGATTTATGGCAGCTAACATTGTCTAGCTGTTCAGTCAGCTGTGTTCCAGACTGAGTCATTTTGAGCTGGTAACCATGACATAGCTTTAGATATGATTGACATGCAGCTCTACTCTCTATTTTCTTATACAGACCGCTGTCGTCTTCAGTAGTCATTGACTTCTCTTATTTTTCTCTTAAGTTTAATTTTGGCTGCACAGATACTGATCATTTCTGGTAACTGCCAACAGTTGTTTGCACATCCAAACATATATGTTATTGTTTCACATACTTTTCTATTTTGACATATTTGTTTAATGTCGGACATCTTGGCAATGTGCTTTAATTTTCTCAGCTGTCCTTCTGACTGACAACTTGTGAAATTTTGGTAGTTATTTTAATAATTCACAGATCAGTTCACAGGCTAATTGGACAGCAATTATATCTTTGTAATGTGCAATTTGCTTTCGTCCTGTGTAAACTTCTGAGACACAAGGGCTAAATATTTAAACAGCTGTTAAGAAGATTTTACTGTTGCAATAGGTGTCATATTTTGAAGAAAAACTATTTGTTGTTCAGATCAGTGTTTCTGAACAAATCTTAAGTGAATTAATTGATCCGGTTCACTTACATTCATCTCATTCTTAAACTAACTGAATGAACTAGAGCATCTCATTCATGAATGAACTGGGACATCTCGATTTTGAACAAACTGAATGAACTGGAGCCTCTCGTTTGTGAATGTGAATCTGCTGATGACTGTTGTTTAATTTGCTAGTCTTATTCACAGCAAGGAGAGAAAGAGAGAGAAAATGAGTAATGTGTAAAAATTATTAAAACATTGCACTGAACTTTATTATAGCTGTTATTCTTGTTTTTT
This sequence comes from Cirrhinus mrigala, assembly GCA_036247105.1. Classification (NCBI taxonomy): domain Eukaryota; kingdom Metazoa; phylum Chordata; class Actinopteri; order Cypriniformes; family Cyprinidae; genus Cirrhinus; species Cirrhinus mrigala. The sequence goes on along the minus strand of CM070012.1, from coordinate 19,449,562 downwards.
ATACTTTCTTAGGGGAGTAGTTCACTTCCAAAACAAACATTTACAGATAATATACTCACCCCGTTGTCATCCAAGATGTTAATGTCTTTCTTTCTTCAGTCATAAAGAAATTATGTTTTTTGAGTGTAAACGCAGTGTTTACAAAGTGAACGTCCAAAGAAGGTGAAACGCCCTTTACAAAAAGTTTTTTTCGACCCACCCTAACTGTATTGACCCGGATTACACAGAGTACGCATGCACATCGCAGAGCTAGACAAGATGAGCATTTAAGGTTAAAAAGTTTTTATTTTTTATTTCAGAAAATGACAGATTGTTTCGCTAGATAAGACCCTTAATCCTAGGCTGGAATCGTTTAGAGCCCTTTGAAGCTGCTTTTAAACTGCATTTTGGAAGTTCAAACTCCATAGAAGTTCACTAGATGGAGAACATTCCTGAAATATTTTTCTCAAAAAAACATAATTTCTTTACAACTGAAGAAAGAAAGACAAGAACATCTTGGATGACAATACATTATCTGTACATTTTTGTTCTGGAAATGTACTACTCCTTTAAAAGTTATGCTCCGAAAATTGAGCAGATTTGTAGACATTTTAATAATGAATATTAAAACTTGTGAACGACGCGTTAGTCACACACAGACCAACACAAAAAGTCAGCAACTGTTTTTTACAGTATCTACTTGCAGAAAGAGCCCCAGAACAAATCAATGAGCAAATTCATCTTTTTAGTAAATAGACTCACTGATATGACATGAGCATCAATCCCTACCATTGCTTTGTATCAGAACCTTTTTTTTTAAAGATGAGGATTGTTTCAGAAGAAGACAACAGCTTGCGACACATATAATAATGAATAAACATTTACATTAAAGGAAGAACTGCATTTGATTATCAACATATGTTGACAACTCGAAAGTAACAACCAACACAACATAATTGCAAATAATGCGAATATCAGTAAACAATGAGGTGGTAATAAGCATGATTTATTCATACTGTGGTGCAAATGGATGGTGAGATAGGCCCGTAAGTAACAAGAACAATTAAAAATGGCTCTTTGCATTGAAGAAGTTAAATTTGTACAGTACTGTTCAAGTTTGGGGTTGGTAAGATTTCTTTGAAAGAAGTCTCTTGTGCTCAGCAAGGCTGCATTAATTTTATCAAAAATACAGTTCTATCATGACAACTCTCTGAAGATTTTGGCATGGTAATAGATGTTACAATATTAATGTATTTGGTCTTGACAGAATAGATCTGCTATGCGGCTGCTGTTTGTTATTGCTGTTGTACATTATTGCTGCTGCTGCAAAGCAAATGAAGGAACTTGCTACTGTCAATACATATGGCAACATGAGACATACTGCTGCTGCACAAACAGCATATATAATAAACCGTAGCAGATCCATACAGGTGGAGCTGGGGAGGTGGAGGGTTTCAGAGTAACTCTGAAAGCACACTGCAGAATGCTCTAGTGAATGCTAACCACTATTTAAATGTAAAGCAGCGATCTCATTGGCTGCGTATGCAACATGAACCAATTTTTTAATATACATTTTTCATGTGATGTGAAAGCTGCATTTTCAGCAGCCGTTTATTCAGTCCTCAGTGTCATCATTCTGTTATGTTGATTTGTTGCTCAAAAAAATTTAATGATTCTTTTGCAACATTATAAATGTTTTTACCGTCAAAGCTGATAAATTGAATGCCTCTTTCCTGAATTAAAGTATTATTCTTTATTGTTAGCTTTTTAAAATGTCACTGACCTCAAACATTTAAACTGTAGTATAGTTGACTTAAGCTGTAGCCCCTCAACTAAAGTTTAGAATCTAAATAAAGCTAAAATAAGAACTTCAAAAAATCGCTCTAAATATAGAGCTGAAATAGCCAGTCAGGGCCAGAGGGATACCAAATAAAGGGATCATCTGCTAATCTCTCTCCTTTAGAACAGAAAGATACAACTATAATGGATTTTGGATAAAGCATAAATCCTCTGAGACTGTCATCACCACAGAGATCAGCAGGGCGTCTGGTTTCCATTTGCTAGACTGTTACCATGTGTACATCCTAGTTGTTGATGAAATCCATCAGAGTAACATTTAAACTGTGCAAGAAAAATAGGTACGTGTCTTCCGTCTCTAAGTGCGATTGGAAACAGACTTACTCACTGTGTGATTTCCCCCGCACTCCGGATCTTCTTGTTTACCACTGAGCAGAGGCCACCGTCTTCCTGTTTTTGAAAGTAAAGAGCTGCGGTACACTCAAGAGAAACTGTTTCTGCCAGGTGTGAGCGGACCTCTGATACTCAACCCCCTGAGGAGGTAGAAGCGTGACCGACTGACAATGCAACCAGAGACTCCCACTAACAGAAACAGTAACCCTCTCTCCGCTGCCCTGAGTCCCTCCAGCGTTTTTGACTGGTGGAAGGATGAGTTTAGAGTTCAAAGAGCTTCCACTGGACCACTCCTGAATCTGCTAGGAATTTAAATATGACGGATTTTAACCTGTCAGAGAACAAGCGCTTTCTAAATTCCTGTCTGAGTCTGGGTAACTACTCATACCGCCGGCACTCTTGGGTCTGGTAAGCACAAACGTGGGCGTACGGTTGTAACCACTGCAGCCACCTGTTTGTTTCTTTGTTTGGATTAGTTGACTTAGCTTTCGAGCTTGTTGTAAAGGCAAATCAAACTCATTTATGTTCTAGGTGCACAGTTGCACATCGTTTTAAGGGGAGTTTGTTCAAAATAGGGTCTTTGTGCCATCACAGTTTTAAGGTTATCCATTCCTTATATCAGTGGATTCTGAAAGCCTATATGCAACCCTATAATTGTTAGCCATGTGGATGAGGTTTAATTTTACTCATGCAGAGGCAATTTGGCAAGAGAGTGCAGCTGCGAAAGGACTTTTCTCCAGTAAGACTAAAATGTCTTAGAAAAGAGAGTGAATTTCTTTTAAAAATCTGCTGTTTTGTTCTTGGAAATGTATGACCTTTTGCCACTCTCTCAGCTTGACATATTCTCATCGCTCTCTCTTTCATTGATAGTCAGGCTTAATGGAAGAGCAATAGTGCTTGAATGGGATCAGTTTGTGGTTGATTTATTGCTTATTCAGTATTTTTAAATGTATACTTAATATAATAAAGCAGTATATTCTATATAGTGCAATATTTAGTATATTTTTCTCTTTTCTAGGCTACAAAGAATTAAACAAGAGGTGTTTCTTAAAATCCCATGTGCATATTCCTTATGATAGATTTTCTTACTATTGGGAGATGAGAGGGTCTGTATTACTTATTATTGGAGAAAGCATAACGGTCAACTTGGATCACGTGTGCCTTGATAACCAATCAAATTACAGCCTTTAGCGACCCAGCCCTATATATCCAGCACAGATGGATTTCTAACTTTTACAGTAGCAAAAAACTCTCTTGATATTTGAAACTTAGAGGGTTCGATTTGAGCTTTTGATTTTACCATTGCGTCATCCTCCGAGCGCACTTACACAGTAAACTCAGCATCTGGCTCATATTCGCGATTTCAAACATATTCTCATATATCTTTTCAGTGACTTCAAAGTCAATATTTTGATCGCTGACAGCTTATTCACCACATCCACCATCAAATAACAGTGAAGTTTATATTTTATTGCATACAGTAATTGCTCTGCTGTAAAGCCATTCAAACCAATTCAGTTTTTGCTGATGATATTCTTTTGTTTTATGCCTACGATAAGTATGAGAGAAACATAACGTCATTATTGTCCATCAAACAGTGCCACCTCGAAGAATAAATGTGAATTGCACGTATTGACTCATCAGATATTTGCATATTTTTTTTGCACGAAAAAAATATACTTACACTATTACACACCTTGGGTCTCTAGCGATCATATACACTTTTTACAAAAAAATTATCAGAAAACAGATATTCTTTTCTTTTTTTTGTTATATTGTTTATAATAAATAGGGAGAGGGAGAGGATAGTGAATGACATCCCAGGTCACTAAAGATGCATTTAAGGGTTAAATGATAAGCTGTTTCCTCCATTTACATCCATTCAAAGAAAACGGCCTCTGGTCTCCTTTCCCAAACCGGAAGTGTTAGCTTTAGCCGTTACGCTTTTTTGGCTAAAGGTTCCAGGCTTGCCTTCTATTGGCTTTGTCTTAAAGATGCTCTTTTCTGTTTATTTTGTTGGCTGTTATGAGAGTTGCTTGGATGTTATACTGACACCTATTGGCTGGATGATGCACCTTGCAAAAAACGAAAGGTGTTCGATGCCATAATAGAAATTTACTATTTATAGTTGGTCATTATTCAGTGACCCTAAAATATAGGGGTTATTTAGGTAATATGTGCTGTTCTTAGCTGGTCACGTACTCTAAAAATGGCTGTAAATCAATTGTCGTAAGAGTGAGAAAATAGTTGCTTTGCATATATATAGTATTGTGTTTGACCAGATTAGGTGCACATGCTCCCCTCAAACTTTTTGTTTCAGAACTCATTTGTAAAAGCTGCACACGGGCACACGGAATGCAGCTGTCATGCCTGCACAGCAGATCAGCTTACAGCATGCTTTGTGACAGGGTCATAGAATACTCTGCTCTGCGCATATCATGTCCAACAACAGCCCTGACCCCTCTAACGGTGTGTAATACAAGTGTCTGATATGGAAAAAGCGTATGTTATTGTTATAGCATACATTCAGAAAACAGTGACGGTCAGGGTGACTTGTGGCTTGAACTAACCTACGTGATTTTTAAGTCTAAGCCCACATTAGACTACTTTGCTGTTAAAAAGAAAAGTTCCAAACATAGGCTGAGGGTGAACCAACTCCAGGGTAAGACTAAAAGCAGCCAAATCTATTAACTACAAACATCATAAACTCGTCTTTTTAGGAAAGTACCAGATACAGGTGTCTTGTAGGCTAATAAAATATTTTTAATGGGACTGAATTTGTATTTAACGTGATTGCAATTTAATGAAAACATTAGAAATTGATCATTATAATAATGTTTTATTGCCATAGTTATTCAACCAGTGAATAAATATACAGAAAGCAACATTATTAACTTTGATCTATCTCGAGTTTAAGCACTCCGAAAAAAAAAAAAAAAAAAAATTATCATTATAATCACTAAAGCTGTCTACACTGTGAAATGAATCTCTTACTTATATTGTACGTACATCTGTGCTTTGTTGTTTTTGATGAGAGAATTTAAGAGTTGCGCGCACTCAAAAAAACTGATGAATTTCAGTGATGACTCATCTGAATGCCTCTGATTGGCCATTACATTCCTAAGCTCAACAGATTCATGTGTTATTAGTTATAATGCGCAACACCGTAAAAACGCCTAAAAAGAATTTCGTGCAACATGACTAAATCTTCATTTAATGCCACAGTCGACACTTTCTATTCATTTTCAATTTGTTAGCAATAGGCGTACACTGTAAAAAAAAAAATTAAGTTCAGTCAACTCAAAAAAAGTTTATCCAACTTAAAATGTTAAATTATACTAAGTGACAACTTAGATATTTCAGTTGAATCAACTTAAACTTTTTAGGCGGCTGGGTTACTTACCCATCTGTTAAGTTTAGCAAACACAAATATCTAAGTTGTTACTTAGTACAACTTAACATTTCAAGTTAAATAAACTTATTTTAGTTGACTGAACTTAAAATTTTAAGGCAGCAGGGTAACAAATTATGTTAAGCTGACTCGACAAATTGTATTTTTTTATTTTTTACAGTGTAATAGATTTAATTTGTTTGTGCAAGGGCATTCTTTGCCCCAAATCCCCATGGCCAGGGGAAGGCTAAGCCTTACACATGCTCCGCCTATGGTTCCAAACCTGTATTTTCCATTATAATTATTACATTTAGTAAAGAAAATGCAGAAGAATAAAAAGAACAAATAGATATTTTTTGGACAAAACCTGCCTGATCAGGGATTACAGTACATATTTACCTCATAGTGAGCATTTTTATGAACTCTTTGACAGTGCATTGTCGTTTAAAGCATTCCTATTCCCAGTTCAGCCACTTTTTGAAATCAGCCTGAAATGTAATTCACAGTTCCGCATCCCTATATCTCCACTTCCCCATCTCACCTTCAACCTAAGTGAGATTTAAAATCGACTGCATTACAAATGGAACGGATCCCAGTGCTTTAATACAGTCTATTTACTCAATTATGGAATACATTATGCATTAAGCAGCAGACACCTGATAGGGCCGCATTACTCATGAAAATGAGAAGCGGTTATGTGTCATTTTCATGATCAGCAGGTTGTTATCCTAGTAGCTGAAACTTAAGTGCTATCCTGTGTTTTTGCCAGTCAGATAAGCTTGTATAGAATGAGCGGTGAAAGGTGAAAGCATGTAGATTGGGCCCGCAGGGCTCTCAGATAGCCAGCTTCACAGTGGGAGTCAGGTCCTTTTGACTTTTACCATTCACCTCTCTGAAGCAGAACACCCCTTATGCTGCCATTTCATTTCCCCCATGCCCTCTAACACTCATTTTCACAAGTTCTTTTCTTTTTTCACCTTCCCCCCTTTCTAATAGCTTTTCAGACGGAGTTATTATTCTTCTTAATGTCCTTTTCTTCACTTGCTTTAAAGCAATAGTTCACCCCAAATGAAAATGGTCATCATTTACTGACCATCATTTAGTTGTGCTCCAAATTCTAAACCTTTTAAAGCCTGAATGGTTAGACTGACAATCACAATTATTAATCACATTTTTTTTCACATAAGCACAATTTAAGAGAATGTCAAGTTTATTTGACCTCATCTTGTGTCCTGATGTATTTATCATATAAATTAACTAGGGCTGGCAAACGATTAATCATGATTAATCGCATACACAATAAGAATTTGAGTTTGCCTAATATATGTGTGTGTACTTTGTATTATTATTATGTATATATAAATACAAGCACATTCATGTATATATTTAAGAAATATTTACAAGTATATGTATTTATTATAATTTTGTATATAATCTATGTTATATATAAATAAAATATTTTGTACATAAATGACATATTTCTCTTACATATATACAGTAATTTGTGTGTATTTATGTATACGTAATAATTACACACACACATATTAGGCAAACTCAAACTTTTATTTTGTATGCAATTAATCGCGATTAATCGTTTGACAGCCCTAAAATTAACACTTTCAGTTTAAAGTCAAAACGGGTACAAGAAGCTTCTTTCAAAAGCTAAAACAATTGCAAGCAGTTCAGGTTTGTTTGCAGATTTAGTCACCACATAAAGTGCGACTGACCACATGAAAACGAAACAGACAATAGACAAACACTAAGCAGAAAATATATCAATTTAAGAGAAGAGCTCTGATTGGGGGATTTTAGTTCTTGACATCTGGCAACCACAAGCATGAAAGATTCCGGAGGCTTATTACCAATGCAAGATAACGTCAAATGACAAATGAGAAATGAAACATTTTTAGGTTAAATAACCAGCAGGCAAATATTGAGGCGATTATGCTTAATTAATTGAGACAAGCAAGAATGCATGATCACGATTAAAATATGATTTATAGCTCTGATTTTATGTGAGTAAAACACCGAAATATAAGTCATTTCAGTGTGTGTTTTCATGCAGATTTATCAAAAGGATTCAGAGAAAGCAGGCTTTTCATTTCTGGGTGAACTGTCCCTTTAACTGTTCCATTTTTTCTTTCTTTACTTGGCTGTCCTCTTTCTCACACCTGTCAGAGAACATCACATCTGTGAATAAATCAAAGAGATGCATGAAGTTCCTATTGGACTTGTTAGATTGAATTAGACAGAGCAGGTAAACAAAGGTCTGTGCGCTTCGATTAGAAGTGAGAAAGAGTGTGTGTCACATGAATCTGTGAAGTAACCCCTAGAGTGACAGGTATGTGATGTTATGCAACGATTCAGTGATTTTGAACACATTAAGACAGAATATGTTTGTGCTTGGTGTTCATACAAGAATGAAATTCAAAGAGAACAATTTAAGACATTTAAGAGAAATATTTATTTAATGGTTCTCTATCATCTCTATGTATTTTTTTCGAGGTGATTCTATTGATAGGTGCTGACCAGGGTCGGCTTGTGACAAAAATGCCACCAAAATCAACAAAATGCACCATACATTTAGGACAAAGGGGCAAAAAATGTCCTTGCACAAGTAAACAATGTATTACGGCTGTCGCAAATAAAATTGAATGTGAATATGAATGAAAAGTGTCAGTTTGCGGAATTACATTTAGATTAGCTCACACTGCATCAGATTGTTTTTACGTGCTGTTTTGTGCAGTGTTGAACCTTATAACCAATCAAACGCGTTTCTGTTGAATTTACGAATGCATTAGCCAATCAGAGGCGCTTAGATTAGTCAGAGCTGAAAACGCGCCATTCAGAGGCACTTAGATCAGTCAAGGCTGAAAACGGCGACGCTGTTGATGAGTACGCACGCTCATAAACGAATCATAAACAACACAGTGCGATGTAAATAAAAGATTAATTTCGTAGCTTCAGTGATTATAACAGGAGTTTTTGCATAACTTGTGCTAGACTTGGCTAACGTCGTGGACCGATATGTTTGTCTATGAAGCCATAATGTGATGTGCCCAAAATGAAACAAAAACGTTTTTATATTGTTTTCTATATCGATATTAATAATCATTATTACAATATAAAGAGCAATAATCTACAATAATGATTTTTGTCATAATGTTGAGGCCAATGAGCGCCTGTTTTTTACATGTATAATTTAGATACAGTTGTAAACAGTCTATTTTTACTGACAACGGTGAAGTAATTGGGTAAAATGTAAATATTTGACATTAAAGACAACATATTATGGTGGAAATCAATACCAGGGGGCAACTATTGCCCTTTAATGGAAAAGTTAATTTCTGATGCTGGTTCTGACAAAAATTTTGTTCAGAATTGACAGGTCGTTCATGTTTATAGTGAGAGGAAATTAGTGAGAGTCAAATTCAGTCAATAACAGATTTGCAGAAATTTGGCACTTCCTCACAATAAACAAATAAATAAATAAAAGCACAATAATTCATAAATAATCACCACAACTCCGTCAGTGTGATGTGATGTAGGTTTTTAAAGTCAATAAATTAATTTGTAACAATACAGAGTTACATGATGCTGCATATAGAAAGAGTAACAAAATACATTTTCCCTAAAAAAGATTTTCCCTTAAATCCCAATATGTTTGAAGCCCTAATTCATGTTTTCTGTTCCACAGTTCCTGTAGACTACTTGAGGTAAAATTACAATCAAGCACAATTTGTAATCAGTTTACTTGAGTGCCTCAGAGTCAATCACTAATTAACCCCAGACACCACCAGAGAAATGACATTAGAGCAAAAGCTGGTGTGCTGCTCTCCTCTCTTTGTCTCGTGTGTGTTAGTGCTACTCAGGTATCAGGGTGTCAAGTATGGAGGTTAGTTGTACAGTAAGTAACGGCTCAAAGTGACCAAGTAGGTGAAGTCTGCTTAGTGATTCTGGACTGTTCTGTTTCTCCTCAACCTGTTGGAAGTGTTAGACGGTTAGTCAACCTTCTACTGCTGTTCACGCTGCCAGAGATGAGTATCATAATGGGGACAGTTTAAGCAAAAATGTACATTCTGTCAACATTTACTCACCCTCAACTTGTTCTAAACCCGAATGAGTTTACTCTGTTGAACGCAAAAGAAGATATTTTGAAGAATGTTGGTAACCAAACAGTTGACGGTAAGTCTTGACTTCAATATGGAGGCGGAAAAAAGCGGAAGTCAGTGGCTACTGGTTACCAACATTCTTTAAAGTGTCTTCTTTTGTGCTTCTTGGTTTAGATTGAGTGACAGAATGTTTATTTTGGGGTGAACTGTTCCTTTAAAGGATTATTTCACTTCCAGAACAAAAATTTACAGATAATGTACTCACCCCCTTGTCATCCAAGGAAAAAGGGTCTTATCTAGTGAATCGATTAGTTATTTTCTAAAAAAAAAAAAAAAAAAAAAATTACAATTTATATACTTATTGACCTCAAACGGTCATCTTGTCTAGCTCTGCCTGAACTCTGTTTTTTTCCGGATCAAGACAGGGTACGTCTACAAACTCCCATCTCGTTTTCTCCTCCAACTTCAAAATCGTCCTAGATTGCTGTTTTATCCTTTTTTTTTTTTGTGAAGCGTGTTTATCTTCTTTGTATGTTCACTTTATAAACTCTGGGTTGGGACTTCTGCAGCTATGTGGGATGATTTTAAAGTTGGAGGAGAAAATGAGATGGGAGTTTTTAGACGTACCTTAACTATCATGACCAGAAAAAGACAGTAGACAAAACAAGCATTTGAAGTTAAAAGTATATAAATTGTAATTTTTTTCAAAAAATAACTAATCGTTTCACTAGATAAGGCCCTTCTTCTTTGGCTGGGGTTGTTTAGAGCCCTTTGAAGCCACATTTAAACTGCACTTTGGAAGTTCAAATTTGGTACCATAGAAATCAATTACATGGATAGAAATCCTGAAACATTTACGACTCAAGAAAGAAAGACATGAATGTCTTGGATGACAAGGGGGTGAGTACATTATCTGTAAATGTTTGTTCTGGAAGTGAATCCTTTAAGATCAGCACTTTTGCTATTTCCCCCTTACATCTGCTGGATTTTAGTAATAATCAATTGTCAATTTAATTAATAATCATTTACCTAACACAATTCTCAATACTTCAAAATAAGTGTACAAGCTTATAATACACTTTTTATATACACTGTTAAATTTAATGTGTAATAAATGTATAAAGTAGGATGTTCTTATATATTTGAAGATGTAAAAACTATAAATGTTAATAGTGTACCCTTGATTTGGTCTTAATTTTGGTAAAAAAAAAAAAAAAAAAAAAAAAAAAGACACTTTTGGTATTTTTGTTGATATTTGAGTATTTTGTTACATTGTTTAGTAAGCTGAAGTTTAGTAAAAGAATGGGAGTTTTTTATTTGAAGTAAAAATACTGTAGTATTGGGTCATAAAATATTTGTTGCAGGTGCAAATATTACTCATAATGAGTCATCCTTTTATTGTCAGTTGAAGTTTGATCTATTAATTCATTATTATTAATTAGTTGCTCATCATCTCTTCTCAGTTAAGTTAAACGATATATGATCATAAAAGACTCAGCAGGCAAGGTTTTTATTAAATTTCAGCTAAGTCTTGAGGCTTGATTTTCTTTGTTTGTAAAATTCTGCCATCTAGTGTCAAAACGGTGCACTCTTATAAGTGTTACTGGCTTTCGTGGTACCACTACATTTAAGGTTTCAGTGCACTACAAACCCATGAGCACTTAACAGCCATTTCCTTTTGCATGATTTTAATTAAACATGTTTCATTAAGAATATTAAACTGCTCATTAGATAAATGATTTAATAGCGGATGTAATCGTGGCTCCCGAGGCTAGTGTAGTAAGTGAAGTGTATGAAGTCAAAAAATATTGAATTTTTAACCTATTATGTTCTTAAATGACACATTTTGATGAATGATGCTTAATTTGTTTCCACATGCAGTGTTGTGACATTTTTTCACACTGAGTCAAGTCTGAATTCACACCAGCCTGTTTGACTCAGTTTTTCTCTTCCTATTATTATGAGCTGCATACAGCAGACAAATCTTCCCATGCACTGCCATTGTGCCCTCTGCTCTTCTTCTCAGCTCAAACTTCACACTTATAAATTGTTTTGTCTTGTGTCAAAGCTTACTCTGTTTAGCTTCATGTCTCTTCGCAGCTTTATTTCCTCTCAGCAGAGTTCACGGACGAGCAAGCGTCTTAGCATTGCAAACGATGACGACAGATCTGTGATCTTTAAAGAAATTTTATTGTTTATCGAATGATGACTAAAGACCACAAGAGATTCTCAGCAAACTCTTTAATCCGTCCTCCACGTCATCGCACATCAAACAACAGTGACTTGTTAAGTAGGAAAGACTCGTAAGGAGGAATGACTGGAATGTTTTGTAATCCTTATTCTAATAGATGGTAATCCTGGAGTGGATTTCTTTGTTTTGGACTTTTTCTTACTGTGCATTACAGAACTTAATGTGCTACGTGTTTCACATCCCCATAAAAAAAAAAACACTGTATCATTGCATACAGTGCTATTTCAGTTAATAATAAAATAATACATAAATAAACTGGTGCTCCTTCACTCTATACTTGATGCTCTATTCACTTGCATTTATATGCAAGTGGGGGAAACACAAGACCGGAAAGACAAGCTCATGCAGTTTTGTCTTCTGCTGCACACCAAAGGTCAGATTTGATAACCTCTGACCTGTGAATACACATTAGCACAAAGACATTTGACCAATAGAGAATCTAAGCAGCACAGATTGATCTCTTAAAAAAATCTAGCAACACACATGCTGAAAAACAGCATGTTTTTCTGTCCTACAGGTCTGATGTGAGTTAAGGTGATTGCAGCTTAAAAAACTTTGAAATAAATAGACCAATCAATTATTTAACTAACTTTCGAGTTTTCACAGGTTCCAAAAAAATATTAATCAGCACAACTGTTTGCAAAATTGCTAATAATTCAGCTTATTAGAATGATTTTTATAAAGGATCATGTGACACTGAAGACTGGAGTAATGATGCTGAAAATTCAGCTTTGCATCACAGGAATAAATTCTATTTTAAAGTATATTAAAATAGAAAAACACTATTTTAAATTAGAATAATTTTTCAAAATATTACTGCTTGTTCTGTATTTTTATTCAAATAAATGCAGCCTTAAAGAGCAGGAAAGCCGTCTTTAAAAACATTAAAAATCTTACTGATCCCAAATTTTTAAACAGCAGTGCATATATAAATATAAAGAGAAAGAAAATAAAACACTGCTAACGAAAATCAGTTGTTTACATTTTATTTTCTAAATAATTACATTTAACAGTATTATTAGTATTATTAAATGTATTCGATTTTTTACAGATGAACTTTGTATGTGGACAAAGATAATTAAATGTTTAAAAAAAGGAAATGAATATGCCATTATTAGCTTACCAGTATATACCCATATATCTTAGTTTTTTACTTATTAATATGTTTTTCTGTAGTTTATGCATTAGCAATGAATATTAGTAATTTAATTAGATCAGTGCATACAAACTCTCAGTGCTCACGCATAGTTTTAGAAGTGCTTTGTTGTAAGTTCCATGTCATTACAGCTCATAAGTCTTACCACAGTTCGTCACTAAACCAGACAGTGTTTCATTTCAGAAGTCGCAAAGAGCCCAAACCTTTTACACTTCTTCAAAAGTATCCCAACTACAAATTAAGGCATTCAGAAAGCAATAAAACATATTAATAGCCCTTCTGGAATGTCCAGTGTCCTTCATTAAATCAGCCTACATGTATTTTGTTTGTGTCTACAGCAGACATTTAGGAATGAAAGTTCTCAGTTGTTCAGACATTCCGACTCCTATAGAGCTCCGCCCCGGGTTTCATGTGCGGCCGTGTTCTCTTTTAGAGCTGAGTTGAGTGGTAGCGCAGCTGGACTTCAAAAGGAAGTGGCTGTGCGATGAAGTTGAGCTCTGTGGGAGGGCACTAAGTGTTAGGGGAGTCATGCAGGGAAGACGCTACTAGAGCACGCTGAACGGCACAGCGCTGTGTATTAGGGCCATGCTCCGCAGGTCGCCCTGCCACAGAGGCAGGGTTCATTTTGACTTCAGTGAGGAGGTGGTGAAGAGGCTGCACACCTCCACCTTAAGGTTAGAACTAACCTCCTCTTTTTTTCTGTCTCTGTTACGTCTCAGACTCTGTCTGGTTCACATGCTTTCACACACTGTCTCTTCCTCTCTGTATTTTTTTTCCTGCTGACATATGTTTGCAATTACCGCAGTTACGTATCCAAAGTACTACTTTGAATATATAGGCCACTATTTGTCCATCTCTCAGCCTGTGTCTACGTCATGAATTTCTGTGCCTTTCTTCAGGACCCTTGTCATACAGCGATCAGATGTCATCTCCTGTAGCGTGTCTTTTCTCTTAAAACCAGATCTTCATCTGGGGTGTCACTTTCTGTACTTTTTCTTATTCTCCCCTCTTTTTTCTGGGGTTATTTTTGAGTTCACTGTGATGAATCGTTGTCGCTCAAGCAGTTTGTGAATGTGTTTGTAAGTAAACGGCGCTCTGTGTTTATATAAAAGTCAAATTGTTCAAAGCTGTTGTAGATTTTCCATCAGGCTATTGTGTGCATGCACCGGATCGTACGTTATACACGATCTATGTGCTCGGGATATCAGTTGATACATTCACCTCTACTGTAATTTCACACCTGAGACCTGTTCTTGCTTTACTTCGTCGGCGTAAACATCACCGCACGGCTTTAGCTCAATTTTGAAATGAAATAAGCTCAATTTTGAAATTGAATAAGCTTGAAATTAACATGAACGAATATTAATAAACGCTGTAGAAGTAGTTAATTTAACTACTTAAGTTTTGTTTAACTAACATTAACTAATGAACCATATTATAAAGTGTTCCCCAGTATTTATTATGATTTTGAACTCCATTTTCATTTTAATTTTACTTAAAGTTTTAATAATTTTGTTGTGTGCTTTAGTCATTTTGTTTCTTAATTTGTATTTTAGTTTTAATGTTAGTTATTTTAGTACATCAAGTTAAACTAATTAAAATATGAAATGTGGCCCTGGCAGCTTTCTGAAATAAAATAAATGGTTATATACATTTTAGTTTAGTTTGGTTTAGTTAATATATAAAAGTAAATATTTTGATGGTTGTATTTATTTAATTATTTAGCCTGTTATATAGAATAACCTTGATTCAGTCATTCCCTGTCCTGTTTATTCATTCATTCATTTAAATGTTTAGCATTCATACTTTTTTAATCAGTTCTGCTATTTGTTGCATGTTTCAGTTTTTCTGTGTATATGAGTGCATTGTTTCTTCAGTTATAAACCTATCTTTGTGTCAGTCTGTAATGCATGTTTATATACACTCTAATTGTCAAACACGTGAATGATTGAGTTTGTGAACATCTGTGTTTACACACAGCGTGCTCTGACGTCTGGGCTGGGTGTGTAAAGGTCTCTTATGACTCTAAATGCCGACAAAGATAATCTCCACGTTGTGTGGATTTGTGAAGGGCAGAAATGTGTGGCTTGAAACTGAACTCTGTGAGATACTTATACCTGCACATGATATGTTGCCTGGACAGAGCATGTAGATTGTATTGAATAGGTGACATTGAAATGCAATCTTTGAAGAGATTTTTTATCAGATTTTATTTATTAAATCAAACCACTTTTGTCACTCCACCATGTGCGTAAGTGTAATGAACGTGAAATGTTCTCCTGACTCCTGTTGTACACAGTTAGGAGAAGTGTAGCCTACAAAAATGCACAGAGTATATACCGCAAGTATATAACGCAAGTTACTCCTTTCCCCATGCTGAGAGAAATCAGGAGTAAGATGTTAGTTCTAGAATAAATGTGAACATGCATTAATTCATCTCACTCACAAAAAACAGATTCAGTATTCCTCAAAATGAATAAAAACAGTGAAATTCAACTCGGAATATGACGCAAACCTGTAATAATTACATTTGTTAAATAATACAAATATCCTTTATGCATTTAATACCATTTTATTAACCGATGTCTTTGCTGCCGACCTTCAATGATCCAATTCAACCACACTAATAAGCAAAAATTACTCAAGATAATCTAACATTTCTTTTCCTTTTTTTATATATTGCTGAAAAGTTTATATTTTTTCTTCCGTGGTTTACTGTACAGACGTGAATTCACTTTTCTCAAGGCCTGAGGCTTTTGGTGTGAAAAGCTTTTACATTTGCCAAAAATATAACTTTTTATATTAAAAACAAACAAGCAAGCCCTGGCCAGATTTAAAAAATTAATGCAAAAGTAAAGTAACACATTACTTTCCATAAAAAGTAACTAAGTAACATAATTAGTTACTTTTTAGGGAGTAACTCAATATTGTAATGCATTACTTTTAAAAGTAACTTTCACCGACACTGTGTGTGTGTGTGTATATATATATATATATATATAATATATATATAATATACACTACTTTTTATTTTTGAAAGAATAACTTTATTCAGCAAGGGTACATTAAATTGACCAAACATGACATTTACTTTTAATTTTATGCTGTTCTTTTAAATTTTCTATTCATCAAAGAATCCTGAAAAAACTGTTTTCTTGAGCACCAAATCAGCATATTAGAATGATTTCTGAAAGATCATGTGTCACTGAAGGCTGGAGTAATGATTGCTGAAAATTCAGCTTTGCCATCACAGGAAAAATTTGTTTTTTGAAATATATGAAAATATAAAAACAGTTATTTTACATTGTAATAATATTTCACAATATTACTGTTTTTTATACTCTATTTTTTACCAAAGTCTTTTTTTCAAAATCTTACCTACCCCAAACCTTTGAACAGTAGTGTACAAATATTTTGACTGAAAACAAAATATACATATATAAAACATATTACTTTACGAAATTATTTCTAAAAGATATGACATTTAAAGGAACACTCCACTTATTTTGAAAATAGGCTCATTTTCCAGCTCCCCTAGAGTTAAACAGTTGAGTTTTACTGTTTTCAAATCCATTCAGCCGATCTCCGGGTCTGGTGGTAGCACTTTTAGCATAGCTTAGCATAAATCATTGAATCCGATTTGACTGTTAGCATCTCGTTCAAAAATGACCAAAGAGTTTCGATATTTTTCCTATTTAAAACTTGACTCTTCTGTAGTTACATCATGTACAAAGACGGACAAAAAATGAAAAGTTGCAATTTTCTAGGTCAATATGGCTAGGAACTATACTCTCATTCTGGCATAATAATCAAGGAACTTTGATGCCGTACCATGGGTGCAGCAGGCCCAATGATATTACGCAGCGCCTGAAAGTGACCGGCACTAAGTTTGTGTAGATGCTAAAGGTGGGTTCACGCCATATCGGAATTACCGTAATTACGATATGGCGTGAACGCAGCAAGAGTTGCAGCTGCGGTATATCGTTGTGCCTGCTGCACCCTTGGTACGGAATGAGAGTAACGTTATAGTTCCTAGCCATATCAGCCTAGAAAATCGCAACTTTTCATTTTCCGTCAGTCTTAGTACACGACGTAACTACAGAAGAGTCAAGTTTTAAATATCATCATTATATATGGTAGTTTTTGAGCGAGATGCTATGTCTAATCAGATTCAATGATCTATGCTAAGCTATGCAAAAAGTGCTACTGCCAGACCCGGAGATCAGATGAATAGATCAGAAAATAGTAAAACTCAACTGTTTAACTATAGGGGAGTTGGAAAATGAGGCTATTTTCAAAAAAAAATAAAAAAAGTGCTGTGTCCTTTAAAAATGACTGTGCTTGGTTTCAGTTTATGTATTCTGGTTGATTTAGTCATAGTAAATAATCAACCTGACGAAAACGTACCTGTGGGAACTTCTTCGCAGGACGTGAAATACATACCACCTTGTGCGTTTCGTGACATAGTCAATGTGAAATGTCCACTGAGTGGCGCTAAAAGAGTGTTTGTTTTTCCCGGAAGAGATGTACATATGGTACGTTTTATGTGATGTTTTTTTGTACCCGTCACCGCAGTTCTGACTTGAAATGTCCGTTGAGTGGCACTGTACATTAGTTCTAATGCTCCGTGATGTTTTAAAATAATGTACTATCTGCACTACACCTAAACCTCCCAGATAGTATGAACAAAAGCGTATGTGATGTAAAAACGCAATCGCAACCATGCCGTTTTAGTTGTTTTTCGATCTCTCATCATTCAGCTTTTTTATCGGGATTTGTACCCAAGGATTCCACATCTTAAGTTCAATTCCGTGCCGGCTGAACGAGCAAGCTTGTTACGTCAGGAAAGCCAAACAATATGGAGCTGTAATCATAACTGTGTTTTAAAACGATTACAAGTGCTCACTGTTTTACCACATTTAGTGTTCATTTCTGTTGGAAACCGCAGTGGTATGTACTTATTGGAATGTATTTCACGTCTTGCACAAAAGTTCCCACAGGTACGTTTTCGTAGGTAGCAGATAGTTTAGTTCAATGAAAACCTGACATTGTAATGTATTTATTATGTCGCACCTTTAGTGTTACGGCATATTTGTGTGGTAGTGACCTGAAGAGACTGTACGAAGCAAATGTACAGTTGTCACTGGGACTAGGGAGTTAAACAAGGCACCAGCGATTACTCCTAGGGGTATTTCTCCTGCGATTAGTCTACTGAAGTTGGCACAAACAAACATTCTCTTGCATACCAACGAATTTCTTCAAAACAACCATATCATTTTAAATGATCCCCAGAGTTGGGCATTGGTTTGTTCTGAAACATGTCATGGAAAAACAGCATTTTTCAGTCTTGTAGGGTGCCATGTTGAGCAGGGTCCACAGCCTTGAATATTCTCACGAAGGAGCTTATATGAACTGCCCTCTTCTGTCTGTGAGTTTCTGAAGTCACCTTCTTCCCCACATGCACGTGATAGAATCCAGCATTACAAAAGATCTATGATGTCTGATAATGTAGTAATTTAATTGCTCATATGTTACAGTCAATTCATTTTGTAATTTTGTCAAAACAGTTCCACTAACAGACAGAGGAACTGAAAATGTGAGGCACAGAGACCTTGATGATTTGAAACCCATTATAATGTCTCTTTTTTTAAAAAGAAGGGCTATTGTTAGAGTGACTGCAGTTACGCTTTAAGAGCAAGTAGAGGATGTCTTTTGGAGCTGCACTATGTAAACTATTGTTGTGTTGTGTATGTGTTGCCAGACAGTGACTCAACAGCAGTCGCAGGATAATTAGATAGTTACTGGAAACAGCACCCTCTCCTTTTTGTTTCATGGTGATAATATAAACACCAAACAAACTTTATCAAACTTAATCACCGAAAAACATTTTCATTAGCTTAAAACCATGTGGTATTCCATCTCTGCGCAATTATTACAAATGAAAACAAGTGAGGCAAACATGACGAAAATAGTCAACTCTTATCAAGTATTTATTGAGCTTGAAATTGTTGATGATAACCACAATAAATATTTTGCCTGTTCACTGTGCAGTGTTGTTATAATAAACTAAAACTATTACAAATATTTTTCAATATTTATTACAAATATAATTTAAATATTTATTTAAAAAAACTACATTTATTTTCAAAAAATTATGTTAAAATTAAAAAATGTTTTCCTGGCAACTAACTGAAACAAATATGTTGAAATACTGAAATTACTAATACTAAAACTGAAATTAACAAAAACATTGAAAGCACATAACAAAATAACTAAAACTTAAATGTAAATTAAAGTGAAAATTGCAACTATAAAAATAAAAGAATATAAACAGTATAATAATAATATAATAGTATACTAAAATAATACTGTCATGGAGTGATAGTGGAGAAGCTTTGCAGTATTTTGTGACCTTTTGTATGCTGGTGTACTCCTAAACATTGACAGAATTAACAATTATCAAATATTTAGTTCTGACTTAAAAGTTATAGTCTAGTATTTCTCTTCTTGGAAGCAAATCAAACATATTTATGACTGCTTATACACCAGAAAAGAGATAGTAAACCCAAAAAATGCAAATTCTGTCATTAGTTACTCACCCTCATGTTGTTCCAAACTTGTAAGGCCTTCATTCATCTTTGGAACACAAATAAAGATATTTTTAATGAAATCTGAGAGCTTTCTGACTCTGCATAGACAGCAATGCAACTGAAACATTTTATGGCCCAGAAAGGCAGTAAGGACATTGTTAAAATAATCCGTGTGACATTGGTGATTCAACCATAGTGTTGTGAGGCTACATGATAGTTTTTGTGGGCATTATCCCTCTTTAAAGCTTTGAGATGTCAGTGCCACTTTACATGTGTTGTACGTCATGATTGTTAATTTCCTCTCAATGTAATGTTACTATCAGCCATTATATGAACTTGAATTATAATGTCATGGGAATCAGAGATGCTAGTTACAGCTGAGGTCAGAGGTAGTGTTTCCTGGTAGATTTTTTTTCAGTCCTGACCTCTCCAGGGAGCTCAGATGACACGGAGTGTATTCTGCTTTAGACACGACAACTACTTCATGAAGTTGTCTATCAGACTAAGTTTGTTACAAAGAATTTCCATTTAAAAGATATTGTACTTTCACTCTTTCACAGTGAAAAAAACACTGCCAGTCAGTCACTTTCCGTGTAAGTGTTTGTCTGGCTTTGCGTCATCTGATTAGATTCTTTTGTTAAGAATTTGATGTTGAGTCAACTGTGGTTTTTGCTTTATATCATATAGTGGAATAAATGATCAAGCAGGCTGAATGTCTGTATAGGGAGAGAAATCACCAAAATTTAAGCCTGTTTCACACGGTCTTTGTAAGCGGTGTTGTTTAGTGGCTTGTCTCACCCTTCCTGGATGTTCACACTTCAGCAGTGTAGCATAAACATTATAGAATTACATTTTGATATTAACTATTTTCTAACTATGGGTGTTTTTAAAGAAAACAACCAATGTAGTAATCCGGAAATCACATAATTTATTTTATATAGAGCTGCGAGAAAATGTTGCTGCTTCCCTTGCGTGTTGTTTGTGCGTGCAGAGTGAAACAAGCATTGCGGACACATCAGAAAATCTCTTGTGGTTTTCCTTATTCGTAGTGCAGTGTCTCACTCCTCGTATCTGACTCATGATCTCATTTATCAAATATGCATTTGGTTTATGATTTTCAGTTGTGTTGTACTTTTGTGTAACGATAACAGCAATATTAAAAATAACAACTTAAGAACGTCTGAGGAAACCCGAGCACGCTTCATAATGCTTGACAAAAAACAACTGTGACTGAAACCAGAAGAACAAATACCAAAATTGGATGAGCTACACTGCAAACAGAAATACAGAGATACAAAAGATACAACAAAATGAGGGATGAATTGATTGTAATCACAAGACGGAGGGAGAATGCATAAACACTTCAATAAAACAGTAAACGGATGCATTTATAATTGAGTTTTGAAGATGAAATTTTACAGAGATAGGTCAGGGAATTCCAGTATCTAGAGGCCTTGGCGCTTTGTTGATTTATTGTCTATGGAGGGCAATCTGAACTTTTTATATACTTCTGTACCCAGAGAATATAACAGTTGTGCAAGTGTCACGGGACTCTATGACAGCGTGGAGAGATCCAAATGCGAGCTTTATTGTACAGATCGCAATCAGACAGGCAAGGTCGATCTCCAACAAACAGTGATATCCAGGGCAAGACAAAGCATAATCCAGAAAACAGGCAGAAGATCAAAATCCAAGAGAGCAGTCCAAAGTAACAAAATAAACAAGGCAATGAAACAAGGCAAAACTATGACTATGAAACAAAACTATGACCATGGAAATAACGCTATGAAACAAGGAAAAACGCTTGGTAGAGGCCGCACAGGCAAAACAATACTTCACAACCTCCTGTTTGGCATGGCCCTCTTTATATGGCTGCCAAACAGGAAGTCACCAAAGAAGCAGCAGAGGGAGCTGTAACAGACAGTACATGGTAAGGGCTCCCTCTGCTGGCGTGGTGTTACAGAATGAGACAAGACCTGGCGAGGCTCTGGTAGGTGAGATGAGACCTGGCGAGGCTCTGGTGTGTCAGCTGATACGTGACGAGGCTCTAGGAGGTCAGCTGAGATATGACGAGGCTCTAGATGAACAGCTGTTTCTTGACTTGACTCAGGGAGGTCTGCCGTGACTTGACTTGACACAGGAGGTTCTACAGAGACTTGACTCAGGAAAATCAGCAGTGACATGACTCGACTCGTGAAGAACAGCAGTGACTTGATCTGGCTCGTGAAGACCAGCTGTTACTTGACTTGGCTTGTGAAGATCAGCTATGGCTTGGCTTGACTTGACTCAGGAACAACAGCTGTAATATGACTTGACTCAGGAACAACAGCTGTAACTTGGCTTGACCCAGGAACATCAGCTGTAATTTGATTTGACTCAGGAACAACAGCTGTAACTTGACGTGGCTCAGAAAACATAGCTGTAACTTGACTTGGCACAGAAAGTGCAGCCCTGACTTGACTTGACCCCAGAGGATCAGCCATCACTTGACTTGCTTAGGGTATGGCAGACATGATGGGACGAGATTCTGGTAGGGTGATCTTGGCATGGGGAGGCTCAGGCATGGCGGCCATCTTGGCCGGGGATTCAGATGGGGCGGCCATCCTGAGAACTGCCGTAGGGATGGCGGCAATCTTGTGAACTGGCCTAGGGATGGCGGCCATCTTGTGAACTGGCTCTGGAAGGGCGGCCATGAAAGGTGCAGACTCTGGAAGGGCGGGCACGCCGTGAGCCGGCCCTGGAGCAGCAGGCATGCCGTGAGCCGGCTGTGGCTTGGCAGACGTGTCGAGTGCAGGCTGTGGCTTGGAAGACGTGACGAGTGCAGGCTGTGGCTTGGCAGACATGACGAGTGCAGGATGTGGCTTGCCAGGCATGACGTGAGCAGGCGCTGGCTAGGCAGGTGTGACATGAGCAGGCTTTGGTTTGGCAGGTGTGACATGAACAGGCTTTGGATTGGCAGGCTTGGTGTGAGAGGTCTCTGGCTTGCTTGACATGACGTGAGCAGGCTTGGCAGCCATGGTGTGAGGGGGCTCTGACATGATGTTAACAATTCCAGACATAACATGTACACTCTTTGGTGTGGCAGATACTGGAGGATTGCAGGGTTTGTCATCAGCGATCCCCACAGTAAATGCAGAGCCACTCAGAAGCAACGCAAAGTCAATGTAATGTACCAGAGACCAGTGGGGGTGATGACCTGGCATCCTACTTGAAATGTCCTTACACAAACCAAAGTAAAATATGTCCTTGAGGAAACTTTCCTTGAAGTCCACCAAGTGACACAGCAAAAGTCCATAACATATTGCTCAATAGGCCGGTTACCTTCACGGAGTCGAACGAGGCGTGATGCTGGGTCCATCGTTGATCTGTTTTCAGAAAGCTGCTGGATCTGTGGTAGGCGAAGTATTCTGTAACGGGACTCTATGACAGCGTGGAGAGATCCAAATGCGAGCTTTACTGTACAGATCGTAATCAGACAGGCAAGGTCGATCTCCAACAAACAGTGATATCCAGGGCAAGACAAAGCGTAATCCAGAAAACAGGCAGAAGGTCAAAATCCAAGAGAGCAGTCCAAAGTAACAAAATAAACAAGGCAATAAAACAAGGCAAACACTATGGCAATGAAACAAGGCAAAACTACCTGATACTATGAACAAAAGTGAATGTGACGTAAAAATGCAATGGCAAGTATGCTGTTTTAGCTATTTTTCGATCTCTCATCTTGCAGCTCTTTCATCGTGAGTCATGTTTTTCACAGGATTCATACCCAAGGATTCCGCATCTTAAGTCCAATTTGTGCCAGCTGAGCTACCAAGCAAGCTTGTTACGTCAGGAAAGGGAAGCATGGAGTAGGGCTGTCACTAACGATTATTTTGGTAATCGAGTAATCGGTTGATTATTCTGATGATTAATCAAGTAAAATAGACGCAGTGAACAATATACTTTTTTTTTTGTCCAATTAGTGGCAGCTGAGCTACCGAGCAAAGTTGTTACGTCCAGAAAGGGAAACATGGAGTATGGCTGTCACTAATGATTATATTGGTAATCGAGTAATCGGTTGATTATTCTGATGTTTAATCAAGTAAAATAGACATAGTGAACAATAGACATTTTAAGTCCAATTTGTGCCAGCTGAGCTACCGAGCAAGCTTGTTACATCAGGAAAGGGAAACATGGAGTAGGGCTGTCACTAACGATTATTTTGGTATTTGAGTAATCGGTCGATTATTCTGACGATTAATCAAGTAAAATAGACGCAGTGAACAATAGACTTTTTTTGTCCAATTTGTGCCAGCTGAGCTACCGAGCAAGCTTGTTACATCAGGAAAGGGAAAAATGGAGTAGGGCTGTCACTAACAATTATTTTGGTATTTGAGTAATCGGTCGATTATTCTGACGATTAATCAAGTAAAATGGACGCAGTGAACAATAGACTTTTTTGTCCAATTTGTGCCAGCTGAGCTATCGATTACTTGCTTGTTACGTCAGAAAAGGAAAACATGGAGTAGGGCTGTTACTAACGATTATTTTGGTAATCGAGTAATCGGTCGATTATTCTGACGATTAATTAAGTAGAATAGACATAGTGAACAATAGACTTTAAATTACATAAATACATAATAGATATGAGGCAATAATAATTAGTTGAAATAAAGTATTAAAAGCAAGTAATCATGTGGTTTTATTGAACAAAACTTTTAAAATACATAATGTATTATAAACAATAGAGCTAACTAACGTGCATTGCGCAAAAAAACAAATGACTGCAGAGGGTGCCAACGGCCTGACTATTGTTCTTACTCCATTATCTAATCCTTTTTTAATATTGACTAAACAACATTTAATTCAAATGTCCACTTAATCTTTAATATTGGGTCATTTCTTTATGACTGACATGCTACAGCCACTGTAAATTATTGAATATGTGGGCATCGAAATGTGTAAACTCAGAGTGTGGGTTTGAGCTTTTATTTTAAAATCACGATGAACAGTTAGCATGTTTAGAAAGATGTTGACGTTTTCTCCTGTGTTTGCATAAATGTATAAATGGTTTACCTTACAAATCTAATGAAATCACACACATTGCATTCCAAGGTGAATGCTATAATAAACCCAAACTCACAGCAATATGGAGAGATGGAGTTTGAGACCAGTGTTGCCAAGTCTGCGGTTTTCCTGTGGAATTGGGCTACTTTTACACTGTTGTAGTGGGTAGTTTTTGTATATAACGTCATATTTAGCCCCTGAAATGTGAATTTAAAATGGGAACCCCGACAAAAACGTGTATATTATCCCCCAGAATGTGATTTTTAACGGGGAACCCCCCCCCCTCGAAACATGACTGGGCTAGTTTTGGGCTAGTTTTAAGTAGAAGTTGGGCGGGTTTTGGTGTGAAAACCTGGCAACCCTGTTTGAGATGTTCCACTCATGTAAATTATAACAGTTCAGGAGCAGCATTTACTGTGAACACAACTGTTCTGAGATGCATGTACGTAACCTACGTGCATTTATTTAATAAACGTGCATATATTACACTTGCATTGTATTTTTTGTAATTGAATTGTAACATTTGTGAATTCACAGCAGCATTATGCCTTATTATTATTTTTAAATGGGTTTAATATATCATAAAGCCTTGAAAGCATGCACCACTTCCGGTATTTTGACACAAAAGTATTTGAAATTAATCGAGGAATCGTGACAGCCCTAATATGGAGCTAATCATAACTAATCATAACTGTTTGAAAACGATTACAAGTGCTTGCTTTTTTACCGCCTCTTTAGTGTTCATTTCTGTTGGAAACTGCAGTGATATGTACTTACTGGTACATATTTCGCCTCTTGCAAAAAAGTTCCCACATCTACATTTTCATCATGAAATACAACTGTGAAATGTTGCTTTGCTGGATTTAAAAAGATGATAACCAGGGTTGAGTGCAGTGTGAAAAACACAAATGCTGTTGATAGTTGTTGTGAATGGTAGGCTAGCAGGAAAAAGGGGCACAATAGGAGGATGTTGATTCAGTGTTAGCTGTTGGTTGTCAGACGCCGGACGGCTGCGTGGATCAGGCCACTCAGCGACGTCTCAATAACTCTCATTATCATTAATAGCATTATCACAATCATGCGTGTATGTGTGGTTTGTCTGCTGTAGTAATTTTCCGTTGGTCAACTGCAGCAAAACAAGGAACTGGTTTTAAATGGTTCTCCTATTCCCTAGTTTATTTAACTTTGAGACTCTCCAGTGTTTAAAGCAACAGTGAAAGGTCACCAAACCTGTAGCGCTCTGAGCGTAAAGGCCATCGCCACTTCCTCTGAAATCACAAGCACATCTGAACCGAACACAGGCGTCTTTTGAAACTGTTTATTTGACTTCAACGTAATGCGTTTCCCCTGCCTCTCTTCTTTTTGATGTGGGCTGAAACCATCTCCACTATGTTTCCTTTTGGTTTGGAAAGATGAGACGTGCTTCCGCCCCAAGTGCTGGGAATCCTTGAGACTTTCCAGAGCTCTCCGGTCCCAGAGGACAGCTTGTGTATTTCTCCTGAAATTTTTATTAAGCTATATATAACTTTGAATTTTGAGGATGACCAAGGTGGATCGGTATTGACTTGTTTCTGGTTTCGAATTAACAGTCTTAGTCTTCAGAAAGAGAAAAGTATATTAATTAATATAAATAATTTTGTGTAAGTTATAATGACAGCATTCCAAGACCATTAAATGGATAGTTCACCCAAAAACTAAAACTAAAATTAATTACTCACCCTCATGTTGTTCCAAACTCGTAAGACCTTCGTTCATCTTCAGAACACAAATTAAGATATTTTCCTTCTCAACTATCACATTGAAAGGTAGTCGGAATAATTGTTAAAATAGTTCATGTGACATCAGTGGTTCCACCATAATGTTATGAAGCTACGAGAATACACGTGGTAGTTGCGTTGCTGTCTATGCAGGGTCAGAAACAGAAAGCTCTCAGATTTAATTTAAAATATCTTAATTTGTGTTTCGAAGAAGAACAATGTTCTTACAGGTTTAGAACCACTTGAGGGTGAGTAATTAATGACAGAATTCTAATTTTTGTATGAACTATCCCTTCAAAAAGATGTGTGTTTTTACCTAAATTTTAATGTCTTGTTTTTTGGTTTTTGTGCCATTGCAGTTTCGATGTGGAAAATGGCCCGTCTGCAAGCTGTAGTCCTTTGGACCCCCAGGCCTCACCAGGTTCAGGCCTGGTTCTGCACACAAACTTTCCTGGCCACAACCAGCGGCGAGAGTCCTTCCTCTACCGCTCAGACAGCGACTATGACCTCTCACCGAAGTCAATGTCTCGCAATTCTTCTGTCGCCTCAGAACTGTAAGTAAAGTTTTTTTTATTGTTTTAAATGAGCTAAACCTGTAAAAAAAAACAACATTTTAAATTAGCCTGAACTGGTTTGCTGGTCTTGTCTTTCAAACTGGACCACCAAAAGACCACTAAACATTCCTAGTTTAGTTTAAGTTTTTGGTCACACTTTATTCTAACAACAGATTCTCGCTATTAACAAACCATTAAGTATGACTTTTGCCTCAATAAACCTAATTTGCAGCTTATTAATAGTTAGTAAGGTAGTTGTTAAGTTTAGGTATTGGATAGGATTAGGGATGTAGAATACAGTCATGCAGAATATATGCTTTAAAAGTACTTGTTTTTAATGAGAATTGGTCCCTATACTAAAGTGTTACCAAGCTTTTTATGGGAAAAATGTGGCATAAACCTCAACGCTTTTTCCTACACATTGCATCTGTTGAGGATAGATATAGTCAGTTCAGTTACTTTTCTTTAATTTAGTACTTTCCAAACAGTAATTACTGAATCATCTTCCCTAATTAGCCAAGTTACTCTGAAACTACTTTAATTTATTTGTCACCACAACTAAACCGTTCAGCATCTGGTAATCTGAGGATTTTCAAGTTGTTGAATATGCCTTGTTTTTCATCAACACTAGTATTACTGTTTCCAAACATTTCTGCAGGGTAAAGGTGGAGGCGGAGCTGATTAGTGAAGTTGATTTATGCACTGCTGCTCACGGCAGTGAGATTTGCATGCCAGAACGTATCTCAATCAAGGCTTTATTTCCCAAGCCTTCTGGCAGTAACTGCCTGGAATTATATAAGAACGCATTTTCCAGAGTCTTAGATGCCAAATATCCGTTGAACCCTGAGGAATGTGCTGGATTGTTCTTGCTAACCCATTTTTTGGTGGCATTTAGGGTCCTGATACTGATACTGAAAGGAACCTCGTCTGAACCTCGTACTGGCTGAAACTAGATGTGGAAAAAATGCAGGACGGGAATGTAGCCGTTTGCTAAAACAATTAATAGCTGTTTGGTTATTGGTTAATATTCCAGTACTCTGGCGTAAGTGATTTCAGCGGAAAACGAAAGTCATTTCTGGAAAAGAGCTCCAAATTTTTTTAGAGTAATATTCATCAATGAATCATTCATAATAAGACCAAGAATAATCCATTAAAAAGTAAACAGGGTCAGATTTGTTTTTATGTTGACTTTAAATTATAGTGTTTGCTTTGTTTGAGTGTCAGCTGCTTACGATGTTAATGTATTCTCACTTGATTACAGGCATGGGGATGACTTGATAGTCACACCTTTTGCTCAGGTAAACACATCAGTGTCATGTTTCTTTAAGGATTATGTTTCAAACGGACGTGTGCTTGGTTTTACCTCACAGTTTTGTTATTTCTGTCTTCTAGGTTCTAGCAAGCCTTCGAAGTGTCAGAAACAACTTTACTGTCTTGACCAATGTTCAGTGCTCATCTAACAAGTGAGTATTATTGTAAACAGAAGCTATACCTTCATTCAGAACTTAAACAGACAATGCAAAAACACTGAATTCAACTGTTTTGTCTCTGAAAAAAATAGCTGATTTTTATTGATTAATTACAGAAATGTTTTCAGAAATATTTTTGACTTGTTCCAGAGTTAAAAAAAAAAAAAAAAAATGATGCAGATGCAGAAATGGACTTACAAGGCATTGTATTGAAATACAAATTAATGATTAAAATACGCACTATAGTGCACATTACACCACAGAACTTTTATACATGTTTGTATACATGTTTACATGAGACGTGTGATAAAATTCTTACCTGGCAGAAGAATAAAATCGCTAAACCTGTTGAAAGCTAAATTTAATCTTTTATCTTCTCTGACAATACAAAGCTACTAAACCTTGTCACTTTCACATGATATATGCAATGAAACCAGAGAGGAATATGATGTAACTATCCACAAAATACTGTTTACACGGATCAAACTCCACCAACAGGGATTATGTCAGGAGTGCAAAACAAATAAAAAATGAGAACAGTATTCTTATTGTTGCTAAAATGCCACTGTAGTCTTAAAAACATATATATGTAGTAATATTAGCCTTTATTTATTAAAAAATAAATAAAAAATCCTTTTTCGTTTTGACAGTCCTCTCTGTTGTTTGCAAGAGCAACCACAAGAGGGCAGTCTTTCCAATCATTTGTTTTATGGATTCGGCCACCCATGCACACTGACATTTCACTAAAGCCGTTTTCCACTTAACATGTCACCAGTTTTCGAGAAATCACTTGCCTACGGAGAAGATTTCCACATGCCACTAAATTCCATTTTTCCACCTGAGCGATGAGGGTAAATGGGGAAAAAGGTGTTTACTTGCTGTTATTCATGGAAGAAGTATTTCGCCCTTCCAAATAACCATGGATCTACGTCAGGGCAATTATACTGCACTGTTAGAGGCTTTTGTTGGACCCTTCACTAGTCTGCCCAAGGGCAACCCAGTTCAGATGAACTTGAAGGGAAATTTTACGGAAGTATGTACGGAAAAGAGAACACACCCTGTGATATCATAATAATATGTCTGTATTAAAGGGGGAGTGTCGCATCAAATCCATCATGCGAAAAAAAAAAATATATTGCAAAATGCACAGGCTTGAATAGGGCTTTTTTCATTCTCATTTAATGTGGAAATATGCTATTTGCCTGACATTATGCATCCTGTTAGAGTTCAAGATGACGCAAAAGAACGACACACAGATGTGTTTGAATTGCAGGGGTTTTCTGCTTGTGACATAGTTGTTTGTTTGTACTTATTCAGCAATGTTTTTAGTAATTCCTCAACATTTCCTCTTTCAGGAGATCCCCTGTGTCCAACCAGCCGCCCATCACCAGAGTGTGCCTACCGGGTAAGTCCTATAACTTCACCCCTGCATAAATGTGTTGAAAATGAAGATGTGGACCACTACTGAAAATCAGTATATTTTGCATTTTTCAGATTTTTTAACAGCAAACTGATTTAAAGAAACAGTTCACAAAAAAATGTACATTTGCTGAAAACTTGCTTACACCCTCATTCCACCCAAGATTTAGATGAGTTTGTTTTTGGAACAGATTTGGAGAAATTTAGCATTGCGTTTTGAACGTACTCACCAATGAAAGTGAATGGGTGCCGTCAGAATGAGAGTCCAAACAGCTGATAATATAAACCCCAAGCAATCCACATGATTCCAGTCCATCAAGTAACATCTTTTAAAGTGAAAAGCTGTGTGTAGGAAGCAAATGCACCATTTATTAAAACTTCTTTTAACTTCAAATTGTTGCTATGATCTAAAAAAATATTGCTTTCTCCTAATAAAAAGTTTTATTGTCTGAATCAAGACCCTAGTGAAAAGTAAATATACTAAAATGTATTTAAAATACAGTAATTTCATGCTAAGAATACTACAAATACATTTACATATTATGTACTTATTAAAAATACCCTGCAGTTGTACTTTTAGTATGCTAAACTGGTATATTTGAAGTCTGCTAAATTGGAACAACTAATTTTGTACTTAATGCACTATAACTGTGTGGAAGTCCAACTAAACGTACACTTAAGTATAATTGATTGTGCTAAAGTGGAACTATTGCAAGTATACTTTAGGTACACTTTAAATATTTTGCATTTAAAGACCAATTTTATTTAAAGATCATACAATCCTCATCGATAGTGACATTAAAACATATTTTGGGCTTAATATTAAGAGATATTAAAAGAAATCCAAAAAAAGTTTAATTACAATTTTTATATCAGTAAGTCTGGAGCGATATGCCAGTAAATATGTTAATAGACTTGAAATATACTTAGTATAAAATAAATGCATTTTAAATCTATTACTTTTTTACTAGGGCCCTCAGGCCAACCAAGATTTGGAAAAATTTAACATTGCGTTTTTGCACTTACTCACCAATGGAAGTGAGTGGGTGCCGTCAAAACTCCAAGTAATCCACATGACTCCAGTCCATCAAGTAACATCTTTTGAAGTGAAAAGCTGCATGTAAGAAACAAATGCATCATTTTTTAAAACCTTTTTTAGGTGCACTTTAAGTATTTTTTCTAAACAAATATGTCTGGCAATAATTCAAAACGCCTTAATGATTCATTTGTTTCCTGCGAACACACAGTTTTTTGGACTGGAGTTGTTTGGATTACTTGTGAATTATTGTGGTGTTTTTATTAGCTATACAACCATTCTGATGGCACCCATTCACTGCAAAGGAGACACTAAATTTCTCCAGATCTCCAGATTTTCTCAGAAAATGTTCATTTTCACTACTCCTTAATAAGATTTCTTGAAATGTTTTAGAATCCTAAAAAATAATGCTTTCGTGGCAAATCCTAAATATAAAGTAATTACTCTTTAAAAGCATTTCCCATGCTTTTAAAATGACTCCAACTTAAAGATCATGTGTTTGCATGTTTGTCTGTAAACACATGTTTTGTTGTGCTACGTTTAAGTATATTTTTAATGATAGAGAGACCTCTTGCCATGCTACGTGACTGCCCATGCCGTTGCCCTCTTGTATCCCTCATCATCACTCATCTCCACCACAGCTTCTGCTGATTGGCCCGGCGGTGTTGAAATGTTTAGTAGACTCACGTACACACACATTCAAGCACGGTGCCCATATTACTGGCTGTTTTGTCTAGTCGCGCAGAACGTGTTAGACTATAGGAAAGGGCCATGGCTGCTACGTGTTGGTGCCTCACATGCATGCACACCTGCCAAATACAATAACACAGCGGACAACAGGCCTGCCTCAGCTTTGCATAACGGGTGGGAAAATTCCTCATAGTTCACTCTCTGTCCTTGAGGATGGCTCCCAGTGTGATATCAGAGAACACGCCAGACAGAGATTTCAGAAAAACTGTAATCTATGCTAACTAAACAGAACAAGGCCATTCACTGGAGCCTCTATTATACAGCCCAGACTGTTTTCTTAGAAATGTCAAGAAAACCTTGGCAGAGTGAGGTCATTTCTGAAGGATAATAAGAGAGAGATTGAAAAGAGAAGAAAGAGGCTTCATAAAAACACAATCTTCAGCAGGTTTGTTTAATGAAATGCAAGAAGATTATGTAATTGACTATACTCTTGTATTAAAGCATAACTCAAAAGCTAAGAAACAAAATTAGCTTGGACAAAATTTTCTGTACCCTGCAAATCTTTTTCTTGTTGAAGTATAACAGTATAACAAAAAGTAATAAGAAGTAATGAAGCAATTGGTATATTTGTAACAGGCATGTTGAGCCTCAGCACTCACTTGGGAGACACAGGTTCGAATCTGGCTCACGTCCTGATCACATTTTCTCCCCCCAAATTATTTATTTTCTCTTCTCTACTGTTTGTATAGATAAAAAATGGCAAAAGCCCCCAAAATAAAACATGCTTATGAACTTCAAAGCACTCTGGGGGGAAATTTGTGTCCTTGAAAGAAAAATATGCTTGAAAACATATGGGAAAAGATCGAACTGCTAGTACAAAGACTATAGATTGCTGGTATTTGACCTGTACAGTCTGGTTTGTTGGCTGTAATTAGGATGCTGAATTCACAGTTGAATCGATATGTTTCTAGGAATGATGGAAAAATCAAATAGAGTGGGGATGTAGAAGGGATGTAGAATATTGTCTGTGTGTGTATCATTAGTGCACTTGTTTTAGGAGGGAAAAAGTATAAAGGACACAGGAGTTCAGCTCCATGTACAGTAACACTGACTAGTTTCAGTAAAAAAACACACTTTTAATGTCAATAATCAGGCCAAACAACATTTAGCTCGGCTTACGGCAAAAGGGACTCAGTCTTCAATGCGTAATGTGGAAGAAAAGCGGTAAGTGGCATTATACTGAAGCAAAGAGCATGAGAAATGCAGTCAGTAGGAGTTCCTGTCAGGTGCGGTGGGTTGTGATTGACGTCAGTCAGCTTGCATGCGGCTTTGTTGACTTCCTCTTAAACCAGGTGGACTGAGATTCACTTCCTGATGCTCTTCAGGCTTGATGGGTTGCTGATAAGTGCCTGCTGTTATGCTGCAAGTTGAGTAAAACGTCATACTTACTCACCCCTGCTAGTTTCATTATCGAAACTATGCGATAGTCATGCAGAATTTATGCAGTTGTTTACCACATAAATGTCACATCATTTTGGAAACGTTTTGAATCAGTCCTTCAAGCTACTATGTATCAGATAAATTATATAGTATGCTACTGTAAACAAGATATATTCCAATAATATTTAGTAGGAATTAGAAACATCTGTGTGTTCATGTAGTATAAATTATTCTGGGTCTAATCTACTTTCTCTCACATTTTTGTGATGCATGATAAGAAAGAAAATCTGCTGTCGTTTTCTTTTTAGATTAGTTTTTATCTCTATTTTTTTAAATACCATTGCAAAACCATAAATACTTTCTCTTTTCCAAAATCTAGTGCACTGCCTACAGAGACAATATTTCAGGGATTGAAAGTGCTTTTAATGTGAAGGTTGTTCTAAATTATGTTCTAAATTCAAAGGCAGCAAATTTTAGTTTTATTTTATTTTATTTTATTTTATTTTATTTTAAAAATGTTGTCAATGTATGTTTATTGTTCTTCAGATGACAAAAATTGCCCCGAAACTGATTCCAGTAATAACTTTCCATTTATTTTATTTTATTTATTTATTTATTTATTTTATTTTATTTTATTTTATTTTATTTTGTTTTCTTTTAAACTGATTCCAATAATAACAATCCTTTTATTTTATTTTATTTTATTTTATTTTAAAAATATTGTCAATGTGTGTTTATTGTTCTTCAGAAACTGTTTCCAGTAATAACGTTCGTTTGTGTTATTATTGTTATAGCTTTGGTGTGGACTTTCCTATTCACATAGAATTAAAATGATTATTAATACCTTATAGTTATTTTTATAGTTTTTGTCCTTGGTGTGAACAGGCCTGTAGTATAGCAACATGCTAATGTCAAACACCATTGAAATCAATAGCGAGTCTGGCATTTGGTGCAGTTTTGCCAAGTCCGTGGTTTTCCCACGAAATTGGGCTACTTTAACACTGTTGCCGCGGGTTGTTTTTGATGTCCGTGGGTTGAAGTGATACCAAAAACTGAACTTACTAGGGGAAACCTGACAAAAAAACGTGTATTTTATGCCCTGAAATGTGATTTTTTTTTTAATGAGTGACCCCCCTCAAAAAGCAATTGGGCTAGTTTTGAGTAGCAGTTGGGCGGGTTTTGTTGTGAAAACATGGCAACCCTGACTTGGTGGCACAAAGTTGCTTCCTCTGTAGAAAGTTCCAAATTGCTTCTATGACTGTTCGAAGACGTTCACACTTTTTTTTTTTTTTTATCATTTCTCTGCCCTGCTTCTGTGTAAACATGCGGTAGATGTGTTAGCGTTCACGCCTCTCATCTTATCTTGCATCTCGTACATGACACACCACTGTAAAAACTTGTCATTTAGATTCAAAGAATTCAAAAATCCGTGATCTCATGGTTTTTTTTTTTAACTCTGCTGCTCTACATCTTACTTTTTTAAAAACAAAATCACTCCTTAGAATGCAGCGAGGCAGTTTGCTACATTTTGGAACTGAGAAAGTATCTATGTTTTTTGTAGTGACAAGGCTGGTTTTTATTTACTGATGTTTTTAAATGCAAACCAATCTGAAAGAAAACAATGACAGTAATCTCCATTCACAATGCATGCAGAACTGTAGTGATGTAACCATAAGCGAGACAATGAGACGGAGCCGCTGACTTACTGCCTGCACCTAAACTGCCTCCTGTGTGTCATACAAACAGGGTCATTGGGCAGGAAGGAGAGCGCAGATTTTTCCTGTTTTTCCCATACCGCTGGAATCCTCCGGAACCCAGGAGGTGTTTTTCAGTGTGCGAGTGTTAATTCCTCGCACACACAGGTCGTGAGATGAACTTGTCTGTGGCTTAATGACCAAATGGGGAAAATAGGATGTAGACTGACAAATACCATTGTCTTTTCTTTCAACACACACTGATACGGACGCACATGCGCTCATAATGTCTGCTGGATCAGGTGCCTGTGATTTGTTACACTGTATGGGTTGAAAATGAATATTGTGCATTCCTTTTGTGACTCTTGCATCCACTGAATATAAACCAATGAGTTTTTCCACATTAGTTTATATGTGTTACAAGAGTTCATTTATCCGTGATTTGTGGTGTATGAGGAATTTGTTGTGATGGCCAGAATTTCCGGAACTCTCCGTCTCTGGCAATGGGAATGTTTTCTATGTTTTTGTGAGCTCAGGAAAGTCGCAGGTAAGACCGTGCCGTTCCTCATCCTGAGGAGAGCAGACCTGTTAACGATTGCAGCAGCTAATCTAGGGTTAGGACAAGATAAGGAGGAGATTTAGATCTTGAGAACTGATCGTAGATCAACATCTAGAGTATTTACAGAAAACGGCAGATTAGCCCTGGAGTTTATCTTATGGCCTGTGAGAGATACGTTTCAGAGAAACATACAATAGCAGTGTTTGTTTGACTGTAGTTTACTCTATGAGATTAAATCACAGCTGACATCTGCACACGTACGTATTTCTTTACAGAAAACATCAACATATATGATGGTTGCATCACCTCAGGCAGAGCCAGCAGAAGGGTTCATGGCACTTTGGTAGTGTTATTGTTTCACATTTAAAGGAATGTATTAGGCTCCTTGTTCTCATCTTCCTTGAACTAAGTGCTCAAGGCCTTTCTGATAAAATTTTTATTTGTTACAGAGAATAATTCAGGGCGTGGAAGCGCACAATGAACTTATATAGCACGCACACCATACAGGTGCCTGTAAACGTACTTATCTACAAATACATCTTTTCATTAAAGGGTTAGTTCACCCAAAAATGTCATTAATTCTGTCATTAATTACTCACCCTCATGTTGTTCCAAGACCATTCATCTTTGGAACACAAATTAAGATCTTTTTGATGAAATCCAAGAGCTTTTTGACCCTGCATAGACAGCAATGCAACTGAAACGTTCAAGGCCCAGAAAGTTAGTAAGGACATCATTAAAATAGTCCATGTGACATCAGTGGTTCAACCGTAATCTTGTGAAGCTACAAGAATACTTTTGGGTGCAAAGAAAAGAAAAATAATGACTTTATTCAACAATTTCTTCTCGTCCGTATCAGTCTTCAACGCATGTTCATGAAAGTACCACAAACTGGCGTTCGTAGAACGCCAGTCTCTCTTAGTTCATTGTTTGTATATTCTTGTTCGAATAAGTTAAGTTGGGCAAAATATTGCATTGCAAAAAGTCATCCTTTCTGTCAAACTCTTCAGACACGTTTATGAAGACTTTTATGTACAGCGTACGTGTTTTTCTGCTTGAAAACAAGGTGCATCACATGCGTTGTGGTACACTTGTGAACATGTTGAAGACTGACACAGAAGAGAAGAAACTGTTGAACAAAGTCATTATTTTTGTTTTCTTTGCGCACAAACAGTGTTCTTGTAGCTTCGTAAAATTACGGTTGAACCACTGATGTCACATGGACTATTTTAAAGGAGAAGTCCACTTCCAGAACAACAATTTACAGATAATGTACTCACCCCCTTGTCATCCAAGATGTTCATGTCTTTCTTCATTCATAAAGAAATTGTGTTTTTTGAAGAAAACAATTCAGGATTTTTCTCCATATAATGGACTGATATAGTGCCCCGGGTTTGAATTTCCAAAATGCAGTTTAAATGCGGCTTCAAATGATCCCAAATGCAGTTGTAAACAATCCCAGCCGAGGAAGAAGGGTCTTATCTAGCGAAATGATCGGTTATTTTCATTAAAAAAAAAATACAATTTAAATACTTTTTCATCTCAAATGCTCGTCTTGTCTTGCTCTCCCTGACCTCTGTGTATTCTGGATCAAGACAGTTAGCGTATGTCAAAAAACTCCCATCGTATTTTCTCCCTCAACTTCAAAAATCATTTCAAAATCATCCTACATCGCTGCAGAAGTACCGACCCAGTCTTTGCAAAGTGAACATGCAAAGAAGATCAAACACCCTTAACAAAAAGGGTAGGATGATTTTGAAATTGAGGGAGAACATGAGATGGGAGTTTTTCGACATACCCTAACTGTCATGAACTGGAAAAAAACAGAGGTCGGGAAGAGCAAGACCAGACGAGCGTTTGATAATAAAAAGTATATAAATTGTATTATTTTTGTGAAAATAACCGATCGATTAGCTAGATAAGACCCTTCTTCCTCAGCTGGGACCATTTACAACCGCATTTGGGATCGTTTGAACCCGCATTTAAACTGCATTTTAGAAGTTTTCTCCGTTATATGGAGAAAAATCCTGAAATGTTTTCCTCAAAAAACATAATTTCTTTACGACTGAAGAAAGAAAGACATGAACATCTTGGATGAAAAGGGGGTGAATACACTTCTCCTTTAACAATGTCCTTACTATCTTTTTGGGCCTTGAGTTGTGTTGCTGTCTACGTAGGCTCAGAAAGCTCTCAGATTTAATCAAAAATATCTTAATTTGTGTTCCAAAGATGAACGAAGGTCTTACAGGTTTGGAATGACATGAGGGAATTTACATTTTTGGGTGAAGTATCACTTTTCTGGTGTATAAGCATTAAAAATAATCAGATAATGTGATGGATGTTGACACAACATCTAATCATCTACTCATTATACTTATGTATATTCAGTGATTTTCAACATTTAGGAATACATGAATTCATGAATGCCTTCAGGAAACAAAACACACGTGAAACACTTTTATTGGGATTTTTATGATGTTTCTCTTTGAGGACTGATGATGGTGAATGTTTCATGACACTTTGAAGATGCCAGTCGCCTGGCATTGTGCCAGCCTAATGAAACGATAAACAAAGGGTAATGCGCAAATGAACTTCACGGCTGTTTCCTTATCACATCTGAGCTGGCTTATGCATTCACACGCATACAGTTATAAGGTCAGCTCGCTGTTACCTCTGTGAAACATAAATACGTCTGTAAGATTGGAAAGATGAGGAACCGTAACAACAGAAAAGTGCTGTCTGCAGCACGTAGAAGCCGCATGACTGACAGTTATAATGTGTTCACACAGAGTACCTAGAGAAGGTCAGTGCAACATTCTTATCAGCTGACTGGCCTAGTGTGGTATCGAGCTGACTGACTTTCCCCACTTGAGTCAAAAACAAGCTCTTTAAACATCTGAGTGCTATGAAATGGCGTGTTATTAACCATCAAACGGTCCACCCACGTTTGTCAATAGAAAATTATTTAATTAGTCTTTACCTCACTTCAAAGTTTTCTTATCTGTCATAAGCTGACAAAAGTCATTCTGTTTGTTTGCTTAGCCATTTTGGAATCCACGGGTTTCCCAGCAGCCAGATCCACACAAACGTGGTGCCAGGAAGCTCTGGTCAAGGGCACCTTGACCAGCGTGCAATTAATTTTAATCTGAAATGATACCCGTGTGCGATTCAGCCTGAATGAGCTACCAAACAATGTTGCCATGGAGATAATTTCCTGCCATTGCTCTGTTACAGTATCTACTCCATGGGCTAGATATAGTGACACTTCCAGTCAAAGGACTAGTCAGGGTGCACAATTTTAGGCTGTCCGTGGTTGTTTGTGCTAGACTTGCTGAACAGTCAGTCTTATGTCCAGTAACTATCCATTTCCTTTTCCCCAAGGGAAATTCTTTCTTTTCCATTATGCTCTTTTCTGTCACTTTCAGTAATGGTTGTCTAGGTCTATATTTAGGTTGAATTCTTCATTGAACTGTCACCATTTCAGAACCAGTTACTCATAGTTGCCCCTACATTTTCAGACTGCATTGTACTTTGAGAAATATTGTCTCTGTAAAAAAAAAAAAAACCCAAAATGTTCCTGTTTATTATTCATATGGTTTGTTTTGGATAATTTTGTAGTAGGTCTCCCAGTTGCTGTGTACGTAGTAGTGCATAATGCACCATATCATGAACTATTTATTTATTATTTATTTATTTATTTATTTTGGTGTTATTTTTGTTTTGTTTTGTTTTTTGGTTGCATTAAAACATAATCTAAATGAGAAATATTGTCTCTGAAAAAAAGCAAAATATTCCTGTTTATTATAAATATGTGACCCAGGACCACAAAACCAGTCATAAGAGTACATTTTTTTGAAACTAAGTAAATATTTTTTTTATTTTTTTGCTGAATAAAGCTGAATAAATAAGCTTTCCATTGATGTATGGTTTGTTAGGAAAGGACAATATTTGTTCGAGATACAACTATTTAAGTATCTGGAATCTGGAAATCTGGAAAATCGCCTTTAAAGTTGTCCATGAAGTTTTTTGGAATGCATACTACTAATCAAGATTAAGTTTTGATATCTTTATGGTATGAAGTGTACAAAATATCTTCATTTATTTAATATGCTAATGATTTTTGACATAAAAGAAAGATTGATCATTTTGACCCATACAATGTTTTTTTGGCTATTGCTACTTAAGACTGGTTTTGTGGTCAAGGGTCACATTTGGTCTGTTTTAGATTATTTTGTAGTCAGTCTCCTAGTCTTACTCGTCTACCTAGTCTTACCTAGTATACATTGTAGTAATGCATAATTCACCATATAATGAACTATTTTATTTTATTTTATTTTGTTTTATTTTTGCGTTATTTTTATGTTTTGCAAATTGCAAAACTACTATAAAGTACTCATTTTGATCCATTTTGATTTTTTTATGCTTTTTTTTTTTTTTTTTTTTTTTTTTTGAGTTGCACAAAAGGTTGCTGATTTTTAGGTTTCTTAAAACATAATCTAAATGAGAAATATTGTCTCTGAAAAAAAGCAAAATGTTCCTGTTTATTATTAATATGTGACCCTGGACCACAAAACCAGTCATAATGGTAAATTCTTTGACATTGAGATTTACACTGAATAAATAAGCTTTTCATTGATGTATGGTTTGTTAGGATAGGACAATATTTGGTCGAGATACAACTATTTGAAAATCAAAATATTGAGAGAATCGCCTTAAAAATTGTCCAAATGAAGTTTTTAGCAATGCATATTACTAATCAAAAATAAAGTTTTAATATATTCACGATAGGAACTTTACAAAATATCTTCATAGATCATGATCTTTACTTAATATCCTAATGATTTTTGGCATAAAAGAAAAATCGATAATTTTATAATTTTTGCTACAAATATTGCATTTTTACTACTTAAGAATGGTTTTGTGGTCAAGGGTCACATATGGTATGTTTTAGATAATTTTGTAGTTGGTCTCCTAGTCGTTGTGTACATTGTGAGAGTGCATAATGCACCATATAATGAACT
Source organism: Cirrhinus mrigala (assembly GCA_036247105.1). Taxonomy (NCBI): domain Eukaryota; kingdom Metazoa; phylum Chordata; class Actinopteri; order Cypriniformes; family Cyprinidae; genus Cirrhinus; species Cirrhinus mrigala. The sequence continues at coordinate 19,409,208 of CM070012.1, read as the reverse complement.
ATTTGTTTTATTTTATTATCTAATTTAATTGAATTTTTTTATTTGATTATTTTTTGGGGGTGTTATTTTTGTGTTTTGCTTTTGTTTGCAAAGTAATGAAAAACTACTATAAAATGCTAATTTTTACGATACGTTTTATTTTGTCTTATAGTTACTGTATCCTCATGTCACTCAAAACTTTTTTTTTCTACTCAAAAGTTACTCAAAAGTTTGCTGATTTCTAAGTTTCTTTGCACAGAAACATCAATAACAAGATGAACGATTATCAGAAAGTAAATCTCATTCACACCATAGAACAATAAAGTATTTCTCACAGTAACAATCTATTGTCCATCTTGTTGACACGTGATGACATGACAGCTCATTTACATAGTTAATCTTTTAATATTTTTCCAAAAATCAACAAATCTCATTAAATAGGAATGGTTTCCGGTAATTTTTCTCACTCCAGGTCGCTGTCAGTGTGAACAGGTTTCAGAGGTATTGAGGAAGAAGTGCACTGGAAATGCTTTCTTGGAAAACCTTTGAAGTTCTCGCCTCAGTGCTCTTGCATGCTCAAGTTATTGAATATGTGTGCAGGTTGTTCACGTGCCGCACGTTCAAGCTTAACCCACAACTCAAGCTTTCATCCGCGATGCTTACGTCAATAGCTGCCTATTCAAGCTAAACCTGAATCAGCTTCATTTTCGGTGTTTTTATAATAAAGTGGAAAAGATCAGAGCGCGGCTCATCTAAATCTGATTTTGCGTCAGAGCTTGAGGAATGGCCTGCTTGTTTGGGCTTAATGGTTTAGATTAGGATTGACAGGGTGAAATGTGATCTCAGATCAAACTGTTGTGGGTAGCATTCCCTCTGAAGTTATTTCCTTGGCAGTGGTTTTGTTGGCTAATGATTTTAGCGTTAACGGCTTTAGCTTCAACAAAACATTCAAACTCCCCCATCTGGTATTATCTGGCAGAGCTGTTTTTGGAGGTTGTTTTCACTGGATATCACAATGGTGGTCTTTATAGTGGTCCACCCAAGGGAGCGACAACCTGCGTCAGTGTCATCGTCATGGCTATTGGGGTCATGCTTCAGAATGGCATGAGAGGTAATGCCTCACGTGTAAAAGTGCAGGTTGAGCTGGCGCATGAGTGGAAATAATGTGAATTGAAAGGGGACTTTGGAAACTGAGCAGCCACAAATGTTTTGGCTAATTCCTCTGTTAGCTGGAGGCATGAGCTCAGATTTCCCTTCCACATTAACACAAACTGAATGATGCTTTATGAGAGTGTATTATTAATTCTTTTTTTTTCTCCGTTGATTTGCCAACGCCGCATGAATAAAGTTCAGCTCACAGCTTGATGGAAGACAAGAGCACCCGGGGTGTAGGAAGGCCTTTATGAGCGGTGAAGATTATGAAAAGCTCCAAACAATGAGCTTTGTATTTCCACTTGCTCGCTCGTTTACCACAGGAAAGACCATACTAAGACATTTTATGATTATGAGCAGGAGGAAAGACAGACTCTTCCTGTTTTGTTTTGCACGGATATGCAAAAACACGCATACCTGGATATCTCTGTTGCTTTGCATCTCTTTATCCATAAAAAAGATGCAGGATCCATCCATTAGAATGTGCGTCATTACTCATTTGTTTGTGCACAAAATTTGTTTAGTTGGTTGCATGCATTATTGCTTGGCATGCAATGAGGTCCAAAAGTCTGAGATAAAATTGAAGATTTCATTTATTTATTAGTTTATCTACACATTAAAGGAGAAGTTCACTTCCAGAACAAAAATTTACAGATAATTTACTCAACCCCTTGTCATCCACGATGTTTGTGTCTTTCTTTCTTCAGTCGTAAAGAAATTATTCCAGAACTTTTCTCCATATAGTGGACTTCTATGGTGTTTAAACTTTCATAATACAGTTTCAATGCTTCTTCGAAGGACTTTAAATGATCCCAGCCAATGAAAGGAGGGTCTTATTTAGCAAAACGATTGGTTATTTTACAAAAAAATGTACAATTTATATACTTTTTAACCTTAAACGCTCATCTTGTCTATTCTCTGCAACGCGCAAGCGAACTCTGTGTAATACGGGTCAATACGGTTCATCCTACATCGCTGTTGCACCTTTTTTTGTAAAGGCCGTTTGATCTTCTTTGCACATTCACTTTGTAAATCACTTCTTCAGCGATGTAGGACAATTTTGAAGTTGGAGGAGAAAATGAGATGCGAGTTTTTCAACATACCCTAACTGTACTGACCCGGATTACACAGAGTTCGCATGCGCATCGCAGAGAATAGAAAAGACATTCTGGAACGTTTTCCTCAAGAAACATAATTTCTTAGAAGAAAGAAAGAAAGACATGAACATCTTGGATGACAAGGGGGTGAGTAAATTATCTGTAAATTTTTGTTCTGGAAGTGAACTTCTCCTTTAATGAACATCTGTAGTCCCTGGACAGAATCTCGAATGCAATTTAAATGTTTTTTAAAAAAAATGGTATGATTTTAAGAATTTAAAAAAAGAAAGAAAATTTTTTTTGCACAATTTACAGGTCACCAGTCAACTAAAAGTATGCAAAAATAAATAATAAAATAAAATATAAAATAAAACATAGCAAGAAGAGTATGTGAGTTTTGGACCCAACAGTATAAATCAATCCATCCACCAAATCTCCTCAGCGCATATTCATTCCAGAAGAGGAACTACAAACTTAGTAGTAGAAACCTCTTTTTTGAAAACAACATGGTACCTCTGGTCAAATCATTTCCATTCATCATCTACCTCAGACTCGGATGCCATAGCAACCGCTCTAGCAACAGGCCACCCAAACAGGCAGGGTCTGGCAATAAAGTGGGAAAACGTCAACAGAATGGAAGCCTTTGAGGCTGGAAGACCATGATGGGTCAGGAATATTTAAGTACACCACATCCTTACCCAGTAAGGGCCTTGTAATGTAGCTGCAGAGTCCAGAGTTGTTTCTCCTGGGCCTTTGTGTGCGTGGCTTGTGTGTCTACGTGACCGTATCTGCATTTGTCTATGGCATTTGACCACTAGCTGACTTAACTGATGTGTGCGAGCGTGTTTGTGTGAAATGTGTACATGTCATCACAGCCTGACTACCTGACTGATGTCTAGAGTGTGTGTTGATTCTGTGTGTGAAAGTGTGGAATGCCACACTCTCTTCCTAAAGCCCCTGGTCCACTGCTGGGTGCCAAACTGGCTTCAGATCCCTGCCCTGCGCTGTGTTTATACACACAAGACCCCTAGAGACGGCGTGACATCATCAATAATATTTTCAAACACCTTTGGTCTCCAGCAAGGGGAGTGTCTTTGTGCACCAAGGGGATTGTTGGAGTTATCGATGGAGGCTGGATTGTAACGCACGAAGTGCGTCACGCACGTCTACTTTATGTATTGATGCATCGTTTTGCCCATCTGATATCCTGACAATATTTTTTTATTTGGTTGTTAACAGCAGCTGGATTCACTCTGAGCTCTTAGAAGTCACCCTGCATTGTTCCACTATGTAATAATTATGGTATGAACGATAAAGCCAAACCTCCTGCCATAGTCTAAAGACGGGTGTTTTCAAATGCCAATATAAATGTTATATACGCTGCACCATTGACGTCACCTTGGATAGTTCAGATGCTCGTACTGAAGGACTAACATGGGTCTGTTTGAGACAAAGGGCTCTTAAACGTTTTCTGATATTACAATGGCAGCACAAACCCTTTTTCTCTCCAAGGAATATTACATAACTCACCATTCTTTATCATTTTTTTGTCTAATCAAATCTGTTATACTTTTATAGAAACTTCAGGAATGTCTCCCACCAAGTGCAAGACATATACATAATTTCTTAGTATATACAATTTAAATATTCAAATATATTTGAAATGTACAATGTGTAGGGAACAGATATTATAGTGTTCTAGTATGCAAATATGATTTTGCATAAAATGTTCTTGTGGTTTGTGACGGTGTTAGCAACCACAGATAATTCTGATTACATTTTGAACTTTCTTTAAGGTAAAGACCAACGCAATTTTATGGCAGTGTGTAACTATTTTACGTTTTGGTGAATATGTGGTTATGAATTTGTACAATTTTATATGTACATTGTACAATGTGATGTTCAGGTTTAGAAGTGGACCTTTGCTTTTTCTTGAAAAAAAAAATATGTTATGCTTTATATATGCTTTTCTTATTAAAATGACCAATAAAGGAGTAGTTCGCTTCCAGAACAAAAATTTGCAGATAACATACTCACCCATTTGTCATCCGTGATGTTCATGTCTGTCTTTCTTCAGTCGTAAAGAAATAATGTTTTTTTGAGGAAAACATTCCAGAATTTTCTCCATATAGTGGACTTCTATGGTGTCCGCGAGTTTGAACTTCCAAAATGCAGTTTAAATGCAGCTTCAAAGGGCTCTAAACGATCCCAGCTGAGAAAGAAGGGTCTTATCTAGTGAAACGATTGGTCATTTTCTAAAGAAAAAAAGTGCAATTTTTATTCTTTTTAACTTTGAACTTAGATTTTCCGGATAAAGGCAGTTAGGGTAGGTCAAAAAACTCCCATCTCATTTTCTCCTCCAATTTCAAAATCATCCTAAATCGCTGCAGAAGTACCGACCCAGTATTTACAAAGTGAACATGCAGATAAGGTCAAACGCCCTTTACAAAAAAAGGTAAAACTGCGATGTAGGACGATTTTGAAGTTGAAGGAGAAAATGAGATTGGAGTTTTTCGACATGTCTGTCTTGAAATGGACAAAAAAAATTTGCAGCGTGCTTTCAGAGTTCCTCTGAAACCCTCCACCTCCCCAGCTCCACCTGTATAGATCTGTTACGGGTTATTATATATGCTACTTGTGCACCAGCAGTATGTCTTAAATACTCACACCACCATATTGACATATGTATTTTTAGAAGCAAGTAAACAATTCAACCAAATACATTAGCTTTGTTATGTCCATTACCATGCTAAAGTCTTTAGAGAGTTTTCATGATAGAACTGGCTTTAAACTCCCTAACAGACGTTAAATTCAGTTATGCAGGAATTCAAGCTTGCCAGATGAATAAGAATTCTCATTACAGTTGCTTTTAACATTGCCACTTGCTTTTTGTTGCTGTAGTTGTAAAGAGTTCAGTGCTCTTTGTTGACTCTTTTTCTCAATGACTTTAGTGTCTCAACAAGCTCAAGCAGAGTTGATCATGCCAATAGGAGCAAAAGCTCTATGGCTTAAAAACACTCTGCTATCTTTACTCACAAGGATTTAGAGGCATAGCTGGAAAAGCAGAGATATTATGGGTCAGTCAATCTGTCAAGTGTTGGAGTCAGCTAGAAAGAGTCATGTTTTTGGCTGTCGGTCTGTAGACCTAATGCTTTCAAATGTCAAAGCAAAAAGTGTAAAGTCTCAGTCAGGAATTATCTTCTTAGATTATCAAAGCGCTACCACTTTTCGTTATTTACGAGCAGGCTTTATCCAGACAACAGTGTTGATTAGTCTATAAGCAAATTTATGCTTTTCATTGAATGTATATTCAATGAGAAGACCAGATGTCAGCTGAGACTGTTGTCTGAGGGAAGTCTGTCTCGGGTTTTAGCATTGGCTCTGCTGTGGTGCAGCTTTTGAAAGCTGGGAGCATGCACCCTGCTAACTATTTGAGTTATGCCATTGACGTCAGCACAGCCATAAAGCAGACAAACTGCCCTTCCCCAACGAACAACCCTGCCAAATGGCCTGCATGTCTTCAAATAAGCTCAAAGAGAAAGAAAGAGAGAGAGTGAGTTAGGAGTAGATGCTTTTGTTTGGGTGTTTTAATCAGATTTAAATCTTCTATGGACAGCTGGGAAAAACGGTGTCCATTATTTAAGAGTACTGAGACAAAAATGACACAAGTGGCTGAAAGTTTTATTTCCTTCTCAGAATATCAGAATGAGGAAATAAATCAAAAACACAAACAAGTGTGAGTCAACTTATTGGAAGTTGTTTATGCCAGTGCAGGTAAACTAACTGGTTTGTTAGTTAGGATTTCATTAGAAAGGACTTTTAACGTTCTTTCCGTCACGAGCATAGTTTCCAATTGTGAGAAACGTTCATGTAATGATAACAGTAGTGACTTCTCACAACTTCTAATTAAAGGATTAGTTCAGCCAAAAATTGTCACGTTTACTCACCCACGTGTTTAAACAACGTTATGTTATTGTGTGATGTGAAACACAAAAGATATATTCTATACAACAAAAATCAATCACAATTGCTCCAAAAAGAAAGAAATACTGTATATGAAGAGTTTATTTTTTTTTTTCCAAAAATCATGTTTTTTATTGTGTTAGTTAGCTGTATTTTTTTAGTTATTTTTGCTCTATATCAAAATAACCCAATTGCAGTATGATTGAGATAAATTGGGTTATCTGCTTTTGCAAATAAACTCTTCATATGATTTTTTTTCAACACACAGTTTGATTCATTCGTTTTCGATCACGTGAAGTTTCCTCGCCTGCCAAATTTATAACCAATTATAGAGCACAGTAATAGAGATCAAGGCAAAAACACGTGAAAGGAGAAATAATTATTTTTTTAAGACACACCCTACCAAATCTAACATTCACTGACATTTATATATTTAATCCACAGTCCATCATTATGTTTCTCTGCACATGTGCACTCCGAGTTTGCTGGTTTGTGAAAATGTATTGTGGATTAAATATATTAAAAATGTCCATAAATGTTAGATTTGGTAGGTCATACGCTAACTTACAAAAATGTTTTCTTAGACCTGGTATGGATACAGTGATCCAGTAATTTCTTGTGTTTTTGTGTTCACCGCTATTTCTTTGCGCCGCAGATGAGCAGGAAAGTTGCATGACTGAAACAGATGTTCCTTTTTTCCAGAGCCATTTACAGAAAGTAATCTTTGATATCTTTCAAAAGTTATTGCTACCTGATCTCTGAGGTTGCATTGTTTACAGGTGTCTTTTTTTAAATTCAGTGCAAGATTGGTCCCAGCCTGAACCACTGTAATTTGGTTCACACCTGAAGGCGTAATTTTTTAATTATCCATCCACTTTTGTTGTATGAAAACAAATTGGCATTCTGCTCAACGTCTCATTTTGTGTATGATGAAACAGGGCTTGGAAGAACATAATGGTGTGTCAAAAAAATATCATTTTTGGATTAACTCTTCTTTAAATGATCTCTATTAAGTTGTCTGCTGCCAGCATGATGGTGCAATATACCTTGTTGCTGTTGTTGTTAGGAAACTTTTACTTTCGCAAAGAGATAATTGTGAAGCATTAAGAAATTCAAGAAAATAGTATGTTTAGGTAGCTAAACCTTAAGTTTAGATTTATTTAGCAGCAGTATGATTGGTTGACATTGTTGCATTATGAGAAATTACAGGTGAATGAGCTGGAATGCTCTAAACATGTTGACTGTAAATCTTTCCTTCTTCCTCTGCTGTGCACCTAACATATCCTGTCCATCCTGTTTCCTTGATGATGGAAGGGAAAGAAAAATCTAAGTGATGAAACAGAGCGGTGAGCATCATGAACACAGGTTTGTTATATTGTTGTGTATGCTGTAAAATAGTTTTTAGCTTTTAGTTGGTAATGAACTCCCCTTTGCCACCCTTTATTCCACCCTAGTTCTTTCATTCATATGGATTTGTTTATTGAACATAGATGTTCGCAAGTTACACGTGAATTCAAAAGTTGGGCAAATTCCAAATGGCATTTTTGCCATTGCGGGAAGGGCACTGCTGCCCGCAGGGTTGTTTTAATGTAGAGTGGCCAAGAGGCATGTTTGAGGGTTTTTTTTAATTGTTTTATTTGCTACAAGAATCTTAACATCTGTAAGAATAACTTTTGGCAAACAATTGCTAAAGGAGTAAAGTGTCAGTGACGTACATTCACAAATACGCACGTACAGTATGAGACAGTAACGCTCTGCCCTTGTGGGTAGGACATCATAATATTTACTTCCAAATTGATTTCCCCCATTATCTGGCTACGATCCTAAAGTCATTAAAAATCCAGCTGGTATCCATTAAAACATCCCTCATGAATTTCTTTTTCATCATATGCCGCTGACCCCAGATTCCCTCAGGAATCACCGCTGGCCGTTCCAGTAACGGTAGGAGCGAAAGGAAAACCAAACCTGACAAAAGTTAGAACTAATTGGGTTATGTTGGCTTCCTAGTCTATGGTAATGGGGTTGGAATGGGTCAGCGAGTTACTGACAACAGCCCTATTGAGGTCTGTCAATACTCTAGACTTTGGTGGCAGGGTTCAGGCCAGGTGAAAGGACAAAGCTTTCCCTGTGTGTGTGTATGTTCACTTTAACCACCCAAGACCTCGTGAATATAAGTTTGGATGTTGTGTGGTCGCTCACCCCACGTCCCCTCACTGAACTGACTATTGACTCATGAAATGCTGCTCATCAATTCTGAATTTAATGGAACAAACCTGGAAATTTCCAAATGCCACTGTCAACAGAGTGATCGCATTCGGATTCTGTGACCTTGTATGTAAAATCTGAATACAGTTTGCTACATTTAGACACTGAAGTATAAAGTTTTAACATTGACAATATCTGAAACTTTAGAGACATTTGCATCTTTAACTGGTGTCAAATAAAATGTACTAATTTCATTTCTGTTTTACTCATTTTAGCTCAATTATTATAAATACATAAATAAATCAATTAGTTTCTGTAAATTCAGGATTCAAAACATAAACTGCCATTCAAAAGTTTTTTTTTTTTTTTATGCTCATCAAGGCTATGTCTATTTGAATAAAAATACAGAAACAAATGTAATTTTGTGACATATTATTGCAATTTAAAATAACAGTTTTCTATTTTAATATATTGTAAAATATAATTTATTCCTGTGAGGCAATGCTGCATTTTCAGCATCATCACTCAAGTTTTAAGTGTCACATGATCCTTCAGAAATCATTCTAATATGCTGATTTATTAAGTTTTTTTGGGACCTGTGATACTTTTTTCAGGATTCTTTGATAATTAAAAAGTTTAAAAGAACAGTGTTTATTCAAAATAGAAATTTTGTTACAATATACACTACTATTCAAAAGTTTGGGGTCATTACATTTTTTCTTTCTAAAATTAATATTTTTATTAAAAAGTGATATTAAAGACTGATATTAAAGTGATATTAAAGTATCACAGGTTCCAGAAAAATTTTAACCAGCACAACAGTTTCAACACTGATAATAAATCAGAATATTAGAATGAATTCTGAAGGATCATGTGAAACTGAAGACCGGAATAATGGCTAATTATTAAATAAATTCAACGCTTTGTCACTATATTAAAAAAGACCAATGTTAGAAATTCCAATAATATTTCACAATATTACTGTTTTTCTGTATTTTTGATCAAACAAATACAGCCTTGATGAGCATACGAGACTCCATTAAAAAATCTTACTAATCACAAACTTTTGAATAGCAGTGTATGATTGTTATGTAAAATGCTGTCAGAATATTAGAATTGTATTCATATAGATTAAGGTTCAGGCATTAGTGAAATTTCTGAAAAAAAAAAAAAAAAGTAATGTAGCAATGTATAAAGCACAGCTCACACATAAGTCAGTTTCAAAACAAGGTGGTTTCTACTGGTTAACACTGAATTTGTATGACAAACGTAAGCCTGTTGCAAAACCTGTATGTGGTAATATCACACATAATTCTTGATCAATTCTTGATTCTTGATCATGTGTATTCCTAATAAAATGACTGGATTTCACTGACAGTTGACTGCAGTGTTTCCCCTGGCATTACATTTTCTCACATCTTTTGAGAAAATTAGCATCATGTCATAGTGTATACACACAAAAACGAACCAGCAACCTGTCAAAATAAAAGTAATGTTTAACATGTAACAGAAATGTATTAGTCTTGTATTACTTGTATACAGTATAATGTAGGTGTTTAAATATTCCTATTTCTGGCAAATTTAAATAAAACAATTAAATGCAGAAATTATAATAATAACAGAAATAACAGAAAAAAACTATTTTGTTTGGCAGCAAATAAAAGGGTTTAATTTTCATTTCATTAAAAATAAATAAATGTTTAATGCCTGTATTTGATTGTTCAAAATGTTGAAATTGAGATTTTTTGACTTATTTTTTCACTGAAATAAATGTTTTTGTTATTACACAGAGAGTAATGTACCAAAAAATAAAAATAAAAATACAGTACCGTACCGTTGGTATTCCCCCCCACCCCCAAAACTGGAATCCTAGGGGAAACACTGGACTGTTCCTTCATAATGAAACTTTATGTGTTTATACCTACCTGATGCAATAACACTGATTGCGATCAACTCAAAATATGGACCTGTAGATTGTTGATATCTATTGCTGTTTTCTAGCTCTACCTGTATTTACAACTGATCTTCTAAAGTCCTGCTATGCTTTTCATTGCCTTATTGGGCAAATGTGAGTTTTTTAGCCTGGAGATGCCAGATGTGTATTGCGATGAAGGGGCGATTCTGACCATAACTGAACAAATGGGTGAAGAATGAGGAGAAGGTTTTGGATCAAGACTGGGCGGTAGTTTTAGACCACTGTTCCTTAGTTCTTTGTGTGCCAGGCCGTATCCTGTAATTTCAATCTTGGTAGTTATTTTACCCAGTTTCAGTCTTGATTCTGAAGCAAACCCTTGTAAATGAGTGTGGAATATGTCTGGAATAGTTCTAGAGAGGCGGACGGACAGCACTGTGATGGAAAAAGAAGAACCGAAGGTGCTGTTTTTCAACAGACAGGCATTTCAATTTGGGTGGATTTGGCCTGGTCCCTGTCTCTCTCACACCCACGCATGGAAATGGGGCCAGGTTTGTATCACAAACTGGAAAAAAAACAATGTTTAACAATTAAACATTGAAATTCTGAATTATTTGTAACATATTCTAACCTTCTAATGAAAAACACTTGGCCCTCAGTAACTCAGTGCTTATTTGGTGTCTTTTGCCATTTTCTCTTTTGAAAATATGGCTTCAAAGTCGCATGTTTTGTGTGGTCTAACATGCCCAATTCAACAAGCGCCCGTTTCAACTTCTGCAGAGGATTCCCATTCATGTGGTCGGGTCGTCTCACTGCGGTCTTTTCCAGCTCTCTCCGTTTATTCAATGTGTCTGTTGTTGAAATCTTCAGAGCCAAAACAGTGGCTTCTGCCTCCTAATGGAAAACATTTCATTTGAACCAGTTTGATGCTTCTCAGAAAATTGCCCTGTTGAGAAGAAACCACCATAAAATGAACTCAGGGAATGTCCTGCATAGTTCTACGATGCTCCGCTGTTGCATGTAAAAGTGCGTAACAGCTGTTAAGAGAGGTTATTGCATCATAAATGAGCACAGTATCATCTTTGTGTATGGTTTCAATTACAGAATTGTCTTTCACATTCACTTTGAAAATTCAAGACCCTCCAGTGCTTCTTTGCCACATTTAAGGCTCAGAAATGAAGCTACTGTATTTGCTCTTTATTGAGTTGTATGGCTCTTTGGAGGTTAAAAAACTTGTGGCAAAAATTACTGCCACTTTAGCCTTCACAATCCTCTACATTGCTGCATGGACTGTTGGGTAATATTTAACTGTGAGGTCCACACCAGTGTGAGTGCATAGTGAGCACAAAGGGGGCGCTCTTGAGCATCCCTCTAAAACCTACAGTGCAGTGGCAGAGAAGACACCTTATGGTCTCATGGACTTGACAGATTGTTAAAGTAATATACGCACAAACCTAATTGGATGTATTTTTATACCACTTACAACAATAAATATTCTTCCAAAACAGCTTTACAGAGAATTTTACCAGTAAGCAAGATGAAAGTTTATGAAAGAAGATAGGAACGTTTCTTTATCAATTTTAGAAGTCTGTTTTTTCTCTTTACTCTTAAAAAGTATGGTTGTCAATACAGTAATCATAATTACTCATCATTTCTCACTAGTCTTTAGAAATCAAAATGAAAAACGAATTAAATATATTTTCTCGCTCTGGAATTTCCCTATGTTAAATAACCAGTACATAATTTATAAAGATTAATGATTCATTTTTATTTTAAAAAAAAAGAAGAAGAAGAAAAAAAAAAAATTAAAGTACTGACTTTTAGTAAAGAGTCTCCAATTCAAAATAGCTGCATAATTTTTCATATATTTAAAAAAATCTGAATTATATATAATTGATGTAATTTAAATGAGATTGTTTATTTGACCTCAAATTCAACAAGCTATCAGTTTTTCTCTGCTTACTGAGAGAAACCCATCTGTTACGCTGTTTCACAATGTCCTTTGGCTACAAACAAGCTTTTCCAGAATTTCCCCAACTCTTTTCTTTTCTTACAATCAGAACCAGGGGGAAGTGCTTTCTTAGTAGGTCCATTGAGATTTGAGCTGACGTCAGTCGTCATGCTTCCTCTTTATTGGAAATGCTATAGTTTATCCTTGCACTACTTGACTAATTGTTGAGACACTACGCATGAATTCAGGAGAGGCGTAGAGACAGGAATGAGAGAACGAGTGACAAAGGAAAAATGACAAATGTAAGCACATGCTCTCAACTAAGTTTCAATGCACATCAGGAAGACAGACACACAGCTGTTACCACACACACCACATCCGACAGCTCACACACATACGCACAGCGCTCAGCCATGACATTAACACCCTCAAACGACCAGAAGACATGATTTGGTATTTGTGATCCGAAGTAACCTCAAATGACACATTTGCAAACAGTTTGTGGCCGCAAAACCCAGCCTCTCGGTATGCTGATAGTTTTTCTTATAACACCACACCTACGCTTGTCCTTAAGTGATGCAAGTCAAGTTCACACACAAACAATGGCGTGCTAGTTGTAACGAGAAATGATAATTAAAGGTTGTCTTACTGAACAAAAACTAAAGTATTTACACCAAGGAAAATAATTTTCAAATATTTTAAAATAATGCCTATTTACATATAATATAATATAATATGATATAATTAGGGCTGTCAAACGATTAATTGCGATTAATCGCATGCAAAATAAAAGTTTAAGTTTGCCTAATAAATGTGTGTACTGTGTGCAATTATTATGTATATATAAACACACTCGTTAATGTATATATTTAAAAGAAATATGTTTTTTATGTACAAAATATTTGTATTTATATATAATATAAATTATATAAAAATTAAAATAAATACATATACTTGTAAATATTTCTTAAATAAATACAAGAATGTGTTTGTATTTATATATACATAATAATTGCACACAGTACACACACATATATTAGGCAAACTCAAACTTTTATTTTGTATGTGATTAATCGCGATTAATCTTTTGACAGCCCCAAATATAATATAATATAATATAACATAACATAACATAACATAACATAATAATATGTTTGCAGTCAAATCAAGATTAGAAAATGTAGTTTTATTCTAAAATAAATATATAAATAAATATATAAATACATATTCATATTTCTTATAGCACCACACCCACAGTTGTCCTTAAGTGATCCAAGTCAAGTTCACGCACAAACAATGATGTGCTAGTTGTGGCGAGAAATCGAGAATAACAGAAGAACATACCATGAGAACATACTACGCTATCTATCTATCTATCTATCTATCTATCTATCTATCTATCTATCTATCTATCTATCTGTCTGTCTGTCTTTCTGTTTGTATGTCTCTCTGACAAGACAATTTGTCTCTCTGTCTATCTGTCTGTCTCTGTTTATTTCTCTATCTGTCTGTCTGTCTGTCTGTCCGTCCACCCATCCGTCTGTTTGTCTGTCTGTCTGTCTTTCTGTTTGTTTCTCTATCTGTCCGTCCACCCATCAGTCTGTTTTTCTGTCTGTCTGTCTTTCTGTCAGTCAGTCCGTCCATCCGTCTGTCTATCTTTCTATATATCTATCTATCTATCTAAGAAGATAGAAAAGAAGAAAAAAAAAATGTTTACAAATATTTTAAAATTATGCTCATTTACATATAATATAATATATTATAATAGGTTTGACTGCAGTCAAAAGTAGGCCTAGAAAATGTCATTTTATTCTACATAAGATGAATATAAATACATATTCATACTTGTTGGTAAAGTAACTGTGTGGTTAATGCACATTGTTTAATTTATTCATCATTTTTGTTTGTTTGTTTGTGGATGTGTAACGGCAGCTTATTAGATGAGATCTGTCTTCTTTTGTCTGTAGTTGGATGACCTCATGGTATGTGGGCAACTACAGCATGGCCGTATGTCCGCAGCTTTCCTGGACCGTTGCCTCCTTTTTCCGAATCTGCTAGGGCCGGTCGGCGCTTGTGCGTCTGTCTGTTGTGCACATTTCGAAGGAAGAGAACAGGAAAAACCCTTCTTACGCACATGTGGTCAGACACCTCACTGGTCCTGTCAAACATACTTTGCCTCATAATGACAGATTTCAGACTCAAGACTTGTATGCACATCACCTTTTCAGAGTGGTGTATGGGTAGAAATGAAAGGAGGAAGAAATGTGAATTAAATTCAAAGAGCATATGAACAATATCTATCTATCTATCTGTCTGTCTATCTATCTATCTATCTGTCCGTCCGTCCGTCCATCCTTTTTTCTGTCTATCTTTCAATCTGTCTGTCTGTCTGTCCATCTGTCTGTCCGTTTTTCTGTCCATCTGTCTGTCTTTCAGTTTGTCTATCTTTCAATTTGTCTTCTGTCTGTCTGTCTATCTGTCTGTCTGTTCCGTCTGTCTGTCTTTCTGTTTATTTCTCTGTCTATCTATCTATCTATCTATCTATCTATCTATCTATCTATCTATCTAACTGTTTGTCTGTCTGTCCGTCTGTTTTTCTGTCCATCAGTCTGTCTGTCTTTTGGTTTGTCTATCTATCTATCTATCTATCTATCTATCTATCTATCTATCTATCTATCTATCTATCTATCTATCTGTCTGTCTGTCTGTCTGTCTTTCAATTTGTCTGTCTGTCTGTCCATCCGTCTGTCTGTCTCTCAGTTTGTTTCTGTATCTGTCTGTCTGTCTGTCTGTCCATTTATCTATCTATCTATCTATCTATCTATCTATCTATCTATCTATCTATCTATCTATCTATCTATCTATCTATCTGTCTGTCTGTCTGTCTATCTATCAGTCTGTCTTTTGGTTTGTATGTCTCTGACAACGCAATTTGTCTGTCCATCCGTCTGTCTGTCTCTCAGTTTGTTTCTGTATCTGTCTGTCTGTCTGTCCTTTTATCTATCTATCTATCTATCTATCTATCTATCTATCTATCTATCTATCTGTCTATCTATCTATCTATCTATCTATCTATCTATCTATCTATCTATCTATCTATCTATCTAATCTATCTAATCTATCCATCTGTTGGTCTGTCTTTCATTTTGTCTGTCTGTCTGTCCGTCTGTCTTTTGTTCTATCTTTTGTTCTATCATTCTATTTATCCATTATTTGATATATTATAGTATTATTTTCAGCTGCTTTTATATTGTTTATGTCTTTATTTTTCTATATATAATTCAATAATAGTTCAGATTGATTTAGATTAGAATGTTTAAACTAATTCAAGTATTTTATGTAAATATTCTCTAAAGCTAAAACTGAATTTAACTCAGAGTCCTGAGTCTTATCTGGAGTCTGGAATGCTATAGACTTGAGGTTGGTCTTTTGACCTGAGTTTGTAAGCAACCACCTAGCGACCACCCAGAACACCCTAGCAACCAGACACCAGTGCACTACAAACCACTCAGAACACCTCTGCAACCACATACCAATGCCCTGGCACCCACACGCGCACCCTAACATTATGGCAGGCGCTATTCACATTTTCTTCAGAAAAATAAAAATGTGGTTATGCTCAGCTGCTCTTTTTTAGGTTTTAAACTGGTTTTGTCCAGTTTTGTGAAAATGTAAATCGTGTTCCAAAAATCCACTTTCCAGCTTTTCGAAATTACCTTGGTGTTGTAGTCTACAGGTACCTCTCCATACGCTTGAAAAAAAGAGAAAAAAGAATTACCCACACCAAAGAGTTTTTCTCCCGGTGTTCGGAGAGCAAATATGCTTGTGCGGCTTTGAGCGTGTGGAGATTAGAGAGAAGTGCCGTCATTCGACAGGGCCCTGCTAAAGTTCTGCTGCTGTGTTGTTCTGCAACTAGGAGACCCACCACAGCAAAGTCAGAGGCGCACAAGGGCTCGTCTGTGTCCCAAAGCCACAGGGCACCGATTCACCAAACTCCCCGCTACTGTAAACACATCTATGCTTCAGCAAGACCCACACACACAGCTCACGCCTATGCTTCATACATTTCTGTGGTGTGCGAGGAATGATGCAGGCCCGTTTACGTACATCTTGACATTAATTCAAGCGCATGATAAAACGTGATGCTGTGTCATTTGTGTGTGTATGTAAATTTGCTTTTTGTAGCCTTTGCTTCTTTTGTTGTTTGTCGGGTTGAACAGACTGAAAGCCTTTTCAGTCTTTTGACAATATGTCTCATAATATTTAAAAGGAAGTATATAAGGAAAATACAGTAAAAATTGAATTATAAACTGAGGCATGCCTTCCACAGTTTTAAATTAATACAAAGAAGAATATTTCTCTTTTTTTTTCATTTATATGCACCAATAAAACAGTAATTCCCAAACACACTAGCATTCAAAAGTCAGTAGAAATTTTTGGTAACACCTTACAACAAGGTTTCATTTGTTTACATTAGTTAATGTATAAACTAACATGAACAAACAATTAACAATACATTTATTGCACTATTTATTAATCTTTCTTAATGTTAATAAAAATACAGTTGTTCATTGTTCATGTTAGTTCACATTGCATTAACTAATGTTAATAAACACAACTTGTAATTTTAATAATGCATTAGTAAATGCTAACATTTACAACTAAGATTAATAATTGCTGTAGAAGTATTGTTCACTCTTAGTTCGTGTTAACTAATGTACACTGTAAAAAGTTTTCACCAGTTTCAACTTAAAATCTTAAGTTACGCAGCTGCCTTAAAATCTTAAGTTAAATCAACTTAAAAGTACAAGTCATTTTAACACACTTTATTGTAGTGAGTTAAAATGACTTGTAGTACTAAGTTGATTTAACTTACATTTTTAAGGCAGTCGCTGAACTGAAGTTTTTAAGTTGAAAAGTTAAAAAATTTTTACAGTATAGTTAACTAATGTTGGTAAATGCTAAAATTAACATTAACTAAGATTAATTAAATGCTGTAGAAGTGTTCATTCTCAATTAATGTAGTTAACCTGAATTTTCAGCAAGTAACATTCAAAGTATCTTTACTTTTTATTAGCAATGTTGAAAACAGTTATGCAGCTTAATTTTTTTTGCAAACCATAATATATTTTCAGGATTCTTTGATGAATAGAAAGTTAAAAAAGAATTTATTTGCATTTATACAGCATTTATTTGAAATAGACGTTCTGTACAAGTCTTTACTGACACTTTTGATCAGTTCAGTGCATTCTTGCTGAATAAAAATATTAACTATAAACTTTTATTTATTGTAATTAAAATGATTTATTAAAAATTCTACTCACCCCAAACTTATGTATTAAACTTGACTAAAAGTTTAATGCATTAAAAATGCCATGCAGGGCAGAATTTTAATGAGAATTTTTGAGTGATGCAAATGAATCCTAGTATGAATCATTTCGTAGAAATGAATCAAATTTAACTACTCTAATTACAGTTTGCTATTAAAGTTTGACTTAAAGGCAAATAATAATTAGGAAACCTAATAACTAAAAAATCTAGTTTTAGTAAAATATAGCTTAATTTAAGCTTAAAGTAGCTTAATTTTATATTGCCAGCAAAGTCATTGTGAATATACAGTGAATATTTGCCGTTTTCATTTAAGCATGCTTTTTTTTTTTTTCTCAAAAATGTGTTTGTGTGTTTATGTACAAGTTTATACAGCAAGCTTTGCAAAGTAACCCCCCTTGTCTCCTCTCTGTTGACATCAGAGCCTACAAGAGCCAGAAATGATAAAAAGAGGAAGGGACGAGAGAGAGACAGAGAGAAAGAGAGAGAGAGAGAGAGAGAGATGCCAAACGGCGCAGTGAATTGAGGAAGTACAGAGCCAAGAGGCTGTATTACCCCACCACAGCCAACTCTCAGACATGAGTGAGAGTGGCACGCAAAGAGAGGGCGACACCGAGAGAGGCAGGAGGGGGTGAGAGGAAGGGGCACGAAGCCAAAGAGGCAGTATCACCTAGCCACAAGGACCGGGCCAATGAGAGGGAGCGAGCAGGGGGGGAAAACTCTCACAGCTAGCGCTCAGAAGAACCCACTCTCACTCTCTCATACAGTCTGGGAGTGTATGTGCGTATGCGTGTGTGTGTGCGAGCCCAGGATGAAGGATCGTCTGGCGGGCTGTGCTCGAGTGGCCGTGCAGCAGGATTTTCACGGTGCCCCCGTTTCTGTGTGTCTCTGTCCAGACGAGTCCTACCAGAAGCTGGCCGTGGAGACCATGGAGGAGCTGGACTGGTGTCTGGATCAGCTGGAAACCATCCAGACGTACCGCTCCGTCAGCGACATGGCCTCCAACAAGGTGAGAAGATGCAACACATCACTTTAAAGAGCTCTTCGGGAAGTTATTTATCAAAACTTGGAGGATGCTCATGCAGGAAAGCACGCTCAAGAACTTTTCCCTGATAGTTTAGAGTCTGTTTTTGTTCATAATGCTGCTCTCAACGGCCGCTTTCTGAATGGGGCTATTGAGAGTCGGTGCTTGTGCCAGTTAGCTTGCATTAAAAATTCAGGCTGCTGTTTTCTAGCTTTTGAAAATGTAGTTGTGATGCATTTTCCAAAGTTTTTGAAATATAAGGCTCGCTTGGAAATGCCACATCTCTTTATTATCATAACAGTCTCACACGTTGTCTATATAAATATGTAGCAAGTCTACCTAGCGTATTGAACAAGTTTTAGCATGTCTCTTTTCCACACCCCTTTATGTTGCTTTGCAAATGCGGTGTACTTCAGTATGGTCTGAAAATGATGTGATTGACAGCTTGTGAGCCAGTTTATATTAACAATGAGGTTTATGAAGTTAAATGTTAACTTTTTATTAGAAGATCTATTTTTTTTTCTAGACTTGAACACGTACAGCTCTTTATTGTATAATCAAACCAATATGACATACAACATAATTGAATTTGAAACACAAATAGCTTATTTCCTCATGAACATCTGCTGATACAACATGCACAGTCTTTTTCAGTGTCACAGACCTGTGTTGTTTATCATGCTTTTTGTACTTTAAATCACTATGTGTTGTTTTCGCATCGCTGTCAGTGTCATCTCATGTGATACACTGCATAGCTTCACAGTGTGTGTGTGTGTGTGTGTGTATGTATGTCCTGCAGCTGTGACTCAGGTTTCCTGTCTCCTTCCTAAGCTCTAGCCGGGTTCCAGACTACAATGGGAGTGAGTGCTGTATGGCAGGGCAAGGCCGCACTCCCTGTTTGTTTCTCCTTCTGCTGACGTCAAACAGGCATACACTGCAGCACAGGGACTTTTACTGCAGACAATAGGGATGAACACACACTAACTCCCGCACACACACACACACACTCAGAGGCTCAATCATACAGATAAATGTACAGGAAAGGGACGTGTTTTGGGATGACCCAGAATTCTAACTAGTCATAAATTTCTTAATCGTAAATTCGTGAATACTATGCATGCATGTTTATTTATTTGCAGATCTTGTAGATCTTGTTATTCTTAAAAATAATTTAAAATAAGATTACTAATGGGGTAAGAAAATAAAAGTTTATTAAAATGTAATTAAAATGTCATAAAATACATTGATTAAAATGAGCTTTGTGCACAAATTTGCATCTAAAGTAAAAGTATATATAATTTTATCAGAAAATGTTCAGAAAACATTCAGTGCATGCATGCCAACAAGGATGCACAATACAATACATATGCATGTGTGCATATGTGTTACAATTGGCTCAGACCTGCTCATATCCTGGGAGCTTTTGTATGAGTTTGTGGAAATCACGCATAAAGATAGCCAACAGACTTGTGCAGAGAATACCAGGACGTCTGACCTTTTGCTGCCCTTTTGAATGCCTATGTCATCTGATGTGTATTACACTTTAGCTGTGTGTGCATGTGCGTGAATGTAAAATCTATACAGTATCCGCTCCGGGATTTCTCTGCCAACATGTGATATATTCCGTTTCGGTTATTTGGACATTCCGCTCAAGATAACAGAACTGCAGACGCACTCTTTTTGTTACAGTAAATCGACAAAGTTGTTTAAATAGATACTAAAGTCCATGGCCTTGAAACCCCAAATGTAGTCTCTGAATTAAAGAGGTATGAGGGTTTAAAAACAGGGTTTGTTATACATGAACATTTCTTTTCTGACTAATTTTGAGAAAATTCAGTCAAGTTTTATCAAATGGCTAAGATTTGTTTATTATATTATACCATTTATTAGACGTTTATAACTTAATCCTTGTAAGTGGGACATTTAAGATGGACATTTAATAGCTTCGTTCACTGTAAAAACTTAAAATAATTTGTTACCCCGCTGCTTTAAAATTTGAAGTTCAGTCAACTCAAAAAAAAAAAAAAAAAGTTTAGTCAACTTTAGTCACTAGTTAAGTTTTACTAAGTGACAACTTAGATATTTGAGTTGATTCAACTTACAATTTTAAGCTAGCCGGGTAACAAACGCAGCTTTTCAGTTCAACTCGAATATCTAAGTTGTCACTTAGTACAACTTAACATTCAAATTGACTAAACTCATTTGAGTTGACTGAACTTATAATTTTAAGTTGACTCAAACTTTTTTTTTTTTTTTTTTTTTTTACAGTGTTGTTGCTCTTTCATGGCCTTTTTTTCCTCAGATGTTTTTAAGAAAATTCCTATTAAGAAATAAAAAAGAATGTAATATTAATATTTTAATTATAGTAACACTTTCTTGTAAATCTAACATTATTTATATTACTTTTTTTTTGTTAGATTTTTGAAATCGCATTTAAAAATCTAGAGGAAACACATGTAAAAAAAAAAATTAATGACTTCAAGACTTTATATAATCTCATTGCCATCTAGAAGAAGCAAATGAAACATTAAAGATCTCATTTGTGATTATCCTTTTGGTGCAGCTTATAAACTTTCTACATTTTAAAACTACCATTATTTCCGATATTTGTGAGTCAGGACTTCCTATAGATATCCATGTGCGTGGCAGTGTATGTTTGCTTTGATGATTTGAAGAGATCACATCAGTATGCTTGATCTGATTCCAGCTCACACTATTTACCCTATAAACTATGTTGCAATGGGGTTAGAGTTTCGTGTGTGTGTGTGTGTGTGTTTTTCAGAAGGAGGCGGTCCCACGGTGAGAGGGGGAGTGTGTATACAGTGACACACTCACACACTGAAGGATAGTCAGCGCTCACAGCTCAAAATTAGTCAGTAATGCTTTTGCGTCTGTGAAACGGCAAACCTTAAGACTCGAGACAGTCAGAGTAACATACACTCACAGTAAGCAGGACTTAGAAAACTTAACTCACTAAAAATGGGAGCTTGCTACTTTGAGAGGAAAGAACAGAGAAAGATCGGAAAAGTTAACTCCTGGAATAAGGTGAGCTTTTGTTTTATGCTTCTGAAAGTTGTTAGTGTGCTGTTGAGTTTTGTTGGATGTTACTTGGTGGACTTTTCGAGGGCATGACTTGTCTGAAGTGGCTTTTTGAGCTGAATTCGTATGATATAAGTGTGCTTTATAGGTGAAAAGTGAATGGTTTGTTTTTTGCGCAGTGCTTTATTGTGCTTAAAAGTTACAAATGAGACAATGTGGATAAAACTGTGGTCATGTAAGCAGTGGTCTTGAAGATAATACTTTAAAAGAATGAGTTGTACAGTCGCACATCAATAATATAAGCCGGTCAGAGAGCCATGTAATATTGAATTAATGGTCGAAAGTCAAACTACAGTTCGTTTCTAAAGTTCCTGCATAACTTGTTGGTTGTAGACTGAAAGCACTAGTATCAGCGTGCATGAGAATAGTTGTTAAAATAGTTGTGTAAATGTTCAGTTTGAGTGTTTTTAATTTTGCTGTCTGATAATCACAGAAACTTTTTTTTTTTTTTTTTTTTTTTTCAATTTTAAACAGTGAAAGTTCATTTCTAATCTTAAGGAATTTAGAGTTTCTCTGCGTTGCGTGGATATAATTGAGACTTTAATGTATTTTAGTCTCTAATTATTGTTTTACTTTGTCCATTTTTTGATTTTACACACACACACACACACACATTTGTGCACATTGAGAAATGTAGAGGAAGTGAAACGTTGGTCTTGTATCCTCAGCCATTGTTGGTTTGGCACACAAAGAGCTGCTGATTTCTTCAGAAGCTGTTATGTCATTATTGATGTTACTGTTCTAATATACCAGAGAACTCGTTTGTCATCTCAATTTGCGTCATAGTCTTTCAGAGTCTTCTTCCAGCGATCATCATATATCAATAGCTGTTAAGAATTTGCCGATTTTGCAATTATGTGCTTCTCAAGTGACATCATTCAGCGCAATAAAAACTCCCACATTTTCTGACCAAGAAGCAGATGGGGGTTTTTCCCACTAGATGATATACACAAGACATTTACTGTAGATAGGTGTAATTAAAAAAAAAAAAAAAAAAAAATAGTGTAGTGTGACCTTTACATTCATGCTTGAACACAGAGAGAGATGTGAAATAGGAACACAGGTCTCGATTGACAACGGACAGCTGAAAAGTGAAATGTATGTTGATGATTGATTGACTTGTCTGTCCTACATCAGACACATTGATACATTAGACAAGGTCATGATGACAGTACAAATTGACTGAACATGCCGCCGGCGAACAGTGTGAGGTGACCACACAGATCTATCTCACTTAATATCTGTGGGTTTATATCGCCCACTAGTGGAGAAAATAAAATAGCATCCAATTGCAAAGAAATGCAAAAATGAAAACTTGCAACCAGGTACATTTGTGACCCTGGACCACAAAACCAGTCATAAGGGTCAGTTTTTTGAAACTGAGATTTGTTTGGATTGTTAGAATGTTTGGCCCAGATACAACTATTTGAAAATCTGGAATTTGAGGGTGCAAAAAAATCAAAATATTGAGAAAATCACCTTTGCAATGCATATTACTAATATTTGCGGTAGCAAATTTACAAAATGTCTTCATGGAACATTATCTTTACTTGCTATCCTAATGATTTTTGGCATGAAAGAAAAATCAATTATTTTGACCATACAATGTATTGTTGGCTGTTGCTACAAATATACCTGTGCTACTCACAACTGGTTTTGTGGTCCAGGGTCACATTTAAGAAATTATGATATGCATATTTGCTGCCAGTGGATAGCTGACATGAAATACATTTGGGAAGTTGACGTCCTTTGGTGTAACAAGCTATGCTCCATATAATTACAATGTAGCTTTTCTGAGGTAATGTTAACTGAAATACTGAAGGAAATGTGGAGAGAATATCTGAATTGAAAACTGACCTTGTGATGCCGAAAAGGCAACAAGAGGAAAATGGTTACAGGACAGATAAATATACATTCATATAAACTTGTTCATGTGTCAACTACCCAGATTTGACAGGAAATCCATGTTAGCTGATAGAATCCGTAAGCTTTAATCAAGTGTTCGAAGTGGCTTCCTCTACCGAATGAAGCTCTTTGAATGAAGAATGAAATTCCCTTCATTCACCCTTTACTCTTCACAGAGCAGAAGTCGGCGCACATCCGCCCCCCTACAGCCATGTTTCTCACAGGGCTTAGAGAGAGACACTCACATGGATTTATTGATATGGATGATAAGGAGAAATGTGAGCCGCGGAAAGCAGCGCGTCTTTGATATGTCAGAGTTGTTTACAGCTCTGACTAGACGTCTCACGCATTGCCGAGGAACCCCCACTGCAGCATAATGCAGAGATTCTCCGCTATTTTCCGTCTTTCTCTTTCCCCCCTCTTTCCCTTTCTCCCTCCCACTCTCTTTTCTCATGAAGGTGCACAAACACAGTCACGTACACATATTTCACAGGAAAATCCCAAATCATTGCATGATCCTTTTAGCTCCAAAAATGAGCAAAAACAGGCTCAATTGCAAGAGTATCCTGGTGAAACTTACAAGCATCTAGTGTTTTTTTTTTTTTGGTTGAGAAATGCACCGTTTGATCCATCATATGTGAGTGTGATGAGGACAGCATAGTCTAGTGTGCTGGTTTTAGGCACTTTTAAGATTGCCCATTTGGGAATCCAATGGGTTGACCAGTTAAATCGTCAGAATGCCATCCTAATTCAACAAATTGGCTTATTTTTTCTCATATTCGCTAAGGGTTTTCCCTGTCATTGGACTCTGTCCGCGGTGGCTACATCAAGGACGGCTCATCGATTTTGGCCGTTTGCCTCCTCCCTGTTCTGAGGGATTGAGGGTTGATTTGGCAGATGTTATTGAGACGCAGTGGTGTCCTCGTGATTCCTGGGCAGCCATCTTTGAAGGCTAGGGAGGGAGGGAAGCCTCAGCGGCAGCCTGTGTCACGTGACGCTGTTGCCATGGCGTTGGGATGTTGGTGTAATTGGTGTTCGGATGTAGACGGAGAGGCAGAGAGAGAGTCGTGGGGGGGTGTTGATGTCACCGAAAAAAGACAAAGAGAGGCAATTATCCAAGTCTCCTCTCTCACCATACTCCATGGTAAAAATAGCACAGAGCTTCATATGAAGCCTTGTGCATTAAGGGAATGCAATAAAGAAGACTGAAAAGACTCATCTCCCATCGAAAGGGCTTAAAGTTGTACTCGATTAGGAATCCCTTAAAGTCGACGAATTGTTCCCAAAAAGCCGAGGGCTTTCTTTTTCTTCTCGCGTTTTCCCCACGTAACAAAGCAGGGGCTCCCCCCCTCCTCTGCCATCTCTATGTCAAATCATATGTGCCTGTGGAGCGTGTTGCTGGGGCTGACAGACTCGAGACCGGGGGAGAGACGCGAGAGGGAGGGGGCGAGGTAGAAGGAGAGAGAGAAAGACAGAGCGAGATGATGAGAGAGCGCGAGCGTACTGCAGCAGCGGAGCGGCACTAATCCAGCAGAGGAAGACCCCCCTCCAGCCAGATGAGCATCCCAGCGTTTTTTTCCCTCATCCCTCCCTCCCTCTGCTCCACTGCTCCTTCATCTCCTCCATAATTCATCGGCTCTTCCAGACCCTCCGCTTCGCTTCCAGCTCCGGCCGTCGCTCTCTGGATCATCCTCCAGCCCAGGACGGGTGTTCCCATCCGCTCGTATCTGCAGCCATGGACAGTCAACGGCAGAGCGATTCGGCCGAGAGCTGCCGCGAAGACGGCTCGTGTCTGCTTTTCGGCTACTAATCCATACCAAGCAGAGTAGGAGAGGAGAGAAGAGGGGATTTTTCGCTTTTCCCAACCAGAAGAATCCCTTTCGTCTGCCTCTCTCTGGCTCTTTTCCTTTGTGGTATAGGAGTGCGCTGTTGTGGATTTCGGGAGCTTAAATACGATCCAAAATGCCTGAGGCCAATTACCTTCTCTCTGTATCCTGGGGTTACATTAAGGTGTGTATGGTGGCTACTAAGCTGTTTTTGGTGTGACGATGGAGGTCGGTTTTGCTTCAGTGTTTGTTGGTGGTCTAGAGAGACACTGAGGAGGAAAACCTACAGCAAATCTCGCTGTGTGGCATCCTGTGTTGGAATGTCTAGATCCCAGTTCTATTTTGGGCTATTCTTTTTAAGTGAATCTGCTATATTTTGGCTGAGATGTTCATTTGGATGTCAAAAGCACAATTATATAGGTTGTTTTTGTAATTTATCTCTTTTCACTAATGAAGCTTGAAAATCAGAGATGTGGCGCAGGATATGGCTGCCGTTTTGGACTTATTTAATTATATATGCATTTGTTTATTTATTTCTTGTTAACATTGCGTCTTTTTGGAAGCGCATCATCACTTTTGGAACATGTATTCATACAGTGTATGTGAAAAAAATACTAAAGAAAAATATTACTTTAAACTTGGCAACAGTTTGAAAATTGCAATTTACGAATGAAATCTCCACCAGTGTCTGTCGTGTTTCTTGTATAGTATTTCTCTCTTATTCTTTATGCGTTTGCATTTAAAAACAAGAGAAATTGATGCATTAAAATCAATGTGGATATTTAGAGAGAAATATATTTATTAGGTAATATATCACATTCTGTACCCCATAACACATTGCGGTATTGTATCTAAATGCATGTTCATATAAAAAAAAAATTAAATATGCCATTTTGCACGACTTTGGAAAATGGCAGCCATACTGAAGATTCAACGTTGAGTCTTTTTATGGGTTTTTGACTAATGATTCTCCCTCTTTTTCTTTTCCAGTTCAAGAGAATGTTGAACAGGGAGCTGACGCACCTCTCTGAGATGAGCAGATCTGGCAATCAGGTGTCGGAGTTCATCTCCAACACCTTCCTAGGTAATCACACACATATTCACTCTTCCACTAAAAACACCCGCAGTCATTGCTAAACATTGGCTATATACAGTATGCGCCATTGTGGATTGAATTTGGGCTGCGTCATTTCTAAAGCGGTTTAGACTCACTGATGCTGTGTATCTCAAAGCAATGAAAAAGTGAAAGTATCGGACATTAAAAGATAACACGTAGTGCAAAGGCTCATTTTGTTTGTGGAATGCCGTGAGATGGCATCAGACTTTCGTTTCTGCATGAGGAGAGAGATCCCCAATGCAGCAGTTGGAAAAGAGGGAAGGGGAGGGTAAAAAAGAGAGCAGAATTAAGAGAGGGAGGGAGGGAGAGACGGAGGGGGATGGGATCCTGCTGTAAAGCAATGCTGACGGTGGAACCCCCCAGAACGGAACATCCAGGCAAGAGAACCTGTGACTCATCCAGCTCTTGTGTTCTCACCGAGACACCATCGCATGCCCCATCTAAGTGCACAAACACTCTCATACCTTGCTGCAGTCTGAGGTCCCGTTTCACTGCAAAAAACATTTTTTGAATCAGTATTTTTGTCGTTTACTAAAATTTGTAACATTTCAGCATTAGACGTTATTATAAATGAATTAAATTCTTGTTATCCAAATCTGTTATAGTGCTATTTTTAATGATAAAAAGGCAAAAATACAGATTGAAAAATGTTTTTGCAGCGTAAAAATTGTTGGTGTCCATTCTTGATGGTGCACAACTTGGTGGCCAGATTATTTGGGACTTAAAAGTGGTTTGATTTTCCTGGGATTAAATGTTAGCTGTAAAACAGCTGTGCGCTGTGTCACGTGTGACTGCTCTCTTTATGCCTCTGCGATTTCGCTGTCTGCATCAAAACACGCAAGTTCAGCAGAGATGTGGCTTGCCTTTGGTTGTTTGCTTTTTTATACGAGAGAGTCATGGAGTGACATGTGACGGAGAATTCTGCAAGGAACGAGGCGGAGGCGAAAAGCAAAAAAAGCTCTGATGGATGTTTGTGAGAAAACAAGCAAATTGGCTATAATGAGCACTGCGAATGCTCTGTGGGATCAGATAGGAGTAATTTTTTTCTTGATCAGGCATCTTTACTGCTAGAGAAGGAGAGATGAAAGAGAAATGAGTATTCCCTCATCCCCATTCCTTTCCGTTCCATCATCACCTTGCATTTCTTCACACAGGATATAAGCCTTCTGAATGACTGCGGTGCTGATTACGGCACGGGTTCGTGTTTAACAGAGACATATGAGTGAAAAGGATAATGACTGTAATGAATTAACCAACCCTCATATTTCACCTCCTCTCATTCCCTATCAAGCCAGCGGCTATTACCAGGTGTTATCTCAGTCTTTCAGCCACGTGCCAAAGCTTAACGGCAAGAGGGAACAGCGTTATCTGTGGTAATTGAGAAACTTGAAATAAGAATTTAGTCCGCTGTCCCCGTGGCTCTTTGGATTAGCATTTTCACGTGAGGATATCCCCAATATGAAGGTATCATCAATGGCATTTTTGCCCTCGAGATACGCCCTTCCTGTGCCACCATTGATTGTCAGTTGATATCTCCTGAGGGTTGACCTTTGGAGATGCCATATGAGGCAGACACGGGCTCCCCTGCAGTTTGTTGACAGGTCTGTCAGTGAAAATGGAGAGTGGAACTGGAGGAGTAGGAAAGGAGGGGCAAGCCCTGCTTGAATCGCTCAGTGGCAAAGCTGCTGTGAATTGGGTGTCTGTTCTGCCATTCGAGGGCAACTGAGAAGCACACGCACTGAGTGCAGATGTGAGCTATTCAGCTGTGGCGCTGCACCTGGGCCAAAGGCGTCTGCTTACGTCACTAAGGGAAACACGATACACAGCCACCGGTTTCCCAACAATAGGCTTTTGTGCGGGAATGTATGTGTCTCGTCTGTGTGGAAACTACAATGAAGAGATTGAGTAATCTGGAATGTGATCTGCCAACAACTGACACAGTTGTGCATGATCTGTGTAGATTTGAGGACCATCTCAGTTTGGTTGTCCGCATTGTCTGGAAATTTGAGCGTAAGGAAAGGAAAGAGAGCGAAATTGTTCTAAACATTTGGTTCTTGCTGTTCCTCAGACAAACAGAATGAGGTGGAGATTCCCTCGCCTACACCTAAAGCCCGTGAGAAGAAGAAAAAACAGCAGTTGATGACTCAGATCAGTGGTGTGAAGAAAGTGTCTCACGGGCCCAGCCTCAACTGCGGCATCGCTCGCTTTGGCGTCAAAACCGACAAAGAGGATTTACTGTCAAAGGTAGGTAGAAGATTGACTAATACTTCAGTGCTCTTTATCTGACTAAAATCTCTGTTGATCTCATTCCCGTGTGTCTTCTTTTTCCAGGAATTAGAAGACCTGAACAAATGGGGTTTGAATATCTTCACAGTTTCAGAGTATTCCAACAACCGGCCTCTCACTTGCATTATGTACGCCATCTTCCAGGTCAGTTCTTTCTCCACACTTTCTTTAGCCAATGACTTCAACAAAAATGTCATATCGTCCATGATTGTAATAATATTCCTTCTCTCCCTAATAGGAACGAGACTTGCTTAAAACGTTTAAGATCCCGGCAGATACTTTTGTGACGTATATGATGACCCTTGAGGATCATTACCACCAAGATGTGGCCTATCATAACAGCCTTCACGCTGCTGATGTGGCCCAGTCAACTCACATTCTCCTGTCCACACCTGCGCTAGATGTAAGAGCGCTTTTCTTGAGGTGCAATTTTCAGTTTTTCCCTAACGGATTTCAAATATCTCACCATTTTCAATTTATCCTAAACAGGCCGTCTTCACAGATCTTGAGATTCTGGCAGCCATTTTTGCAGCAGCTATTCATGATGTGGACCATCCTGGAGTTTCAAACCAGTTCCTCATCAATACAAGTGAGTGTTCTCACTTTTCCCAGTTCCCACCCCACTATCAGTTCTTGGAGACACTTAAATTAATTGCGTATTTGCTCATTTCTTACAGACTCCGAGTTGGCGCTTATGTATAACGACGAGTCCGTTTTGGAGAACCACCACTTAGCCGTGGGGTTTAAACTTCTTCAGGAGGACAATTGTGACATCTTCCAGAACCTCACTAAGAAACAAAGGCAGTCACTCCGAAGGATGGTCATTGAAATGGTGAGGTTCTTCCCTTCTTTCCTTCCTTCCTTCCTTCCTTCCAGGCCAATGATTTATATGCTAACGCATATTGTTCATTGTTTCCTGTTAACAGGTACTGGCCACAGACATGACTAAGCACATGAGCTTACTGGCCGATCTGAAGACGATGGTAGAGACAAAGAAAGTGACAAGCTCGGGAGTTTTACTTTTGGACAACTACACAGATAGGATACAGGTACAAGTTTTTCTGTTCTCCTTCCCTCTGAATGATTTCATGAGCTGGGCTGCAGTCTCTAAAATTGTGATGTTACTTCAGGTTTTGCGGAACATGGTTCACTGCGCCGATCTGAGCAATCCCACCAAGTCTCTAGAGCTGTACCGCCAGTGGACCGACCGCATCATGGAGGAGTTCTTTCACCAGGGTGACCGAGAGAGGGAGCGTGGCATGGAGATCAGCCCCATGTGTGACAAACACACTGCCTCGGTGGAGAAATCACAGGTTAGTTGCTGTTTGAGAAGTCATGGTCTGAGGGAGTACCATATTTGAAGTACCAACATCTAACACGTTTTCTTCTCTCTTCAGGTGGGTTTCATTGACTACATCGTCCACCCGCTGTGGGAAACCTGGGCCGACTTGGTACATCCGGATGCCCAGGATATCCTGGACACGCTTGAGGATAATCGGAACTGGTACCAGAGCATGATCCCCCAGAGTCCTTCCCCACCCTTCTACCAGCCCGACAAAGAAGGCAACGGTGGGGGTTCAGGACCCGACAAGTTTCAGTTTGAGCTCACACTAGAGGAGGAGGACTCAGAGGGCACGGAAAAAGACGAACAGAGCCAGGGTGACGAGGATGAGGCGGAAGAAGAAGACAGAGGGGAAGAAATGGAATCCACTACACACATCCAGATAGTTACCGAAGACGCCTCACCCGTCGACACATAGGACTCGGCGTCTCTTAATAGGCGGTAGCTGTTTTTTCCCTTGCGAGAGGAGCAATCTTGCAATTGATGCTTTTTAAAAAGCCCACATGGGGTGCTTTTTTAGGCCCTCGTGGGAGGAGGATGTCTTGCCCTCCTTGCACTTACGTTTGGAGACAGTTTGGTAGGAGCTCTCAGGAAATAAATGCTGCAGACATTTTGGACCTGAACGATTGACAGGCGACTTTGATAAACATGAAGGATTGGGGCCAACGTGGACAGTTTGTTTGTTTACCTGGCGGTGAGGAGTAGACACTACTGAGAGGATTTCTCTTTTTTTTTTTTGTACCAACACAGACTTTTTGTAAAGCTATGGGTGTGTGATGAGGTCAAACATGAACTACTGAAGAACAAGTATTTGTAAAGAGAGAAACTGTTTACTTTTCTGTACCATTTGTCTAAAGACTGTGTGCCTTTTTACTATTGTCTTTTTAATAGTCCTTTATTTATTGAACACGTTTTAGTATAACTGTACGTTGAAATGTTTTCGTTTTCTAAAGCAAACCAGACCGAACATGCAGAATTGTTTTATATCTACGCTGGAGAGAGAACTTAGTGTCTTCCTTTGTTTGGCAATATAACTTAATAATCCAAACATCTGACAAACGATCAGAAAACTAAGAAATGATGACAGAGGCACTTTCTGTTTATTCTATCTACATTTGTGTCAGACTTTTGAAATATGAGCACAAACTCTGTTTATTTGGATCCGTACGTCATCCCATCCACATTAGACTAACAAAATCTGTGTTAGGTAAATGCATTGTTGCACAAAAAACGTTAAACGCCCTTAAATATGAAGACTCCATTTGCTTAGATGGTAAAAATACAAGCAACCCCCCAAAAAATCCAATCACTAGGGGTCTCATAATGTACTAAAATCACAGGGGAAGCCAAAGCTAAATTCACTTAAATGTTAATTTGCTTTCGATTCATCATAATTGTCTTCCTTACAGCAGCCATTTTTCATTCTTGCCATCATACCTCAGAAGTGTAAAAGCAGTCTAAACTAGCTTTTGTAGCTTTTTTACACAGTTTGATATAGAACATTTCCTAATTATGATTGGCTCACTTTTAGGACAGATACGTAAACTGATTTCCTTCCCCATCTCTTTGAACACAGAGATATAATAAAATGAACTTCAACATGACAGTTTTTTAATGAATCTATTGATGTTAGCATCGTCGTCTCATACATTTTGTCACCGTTAATGTTTAAGTTTGCGTGTAGTTCATACTTTGAGGTACTTTAACTACCTTACGCTCAAAGTCTCGACAGTGGAAACAGTTAATGGCCAAAGTAGCATGCAAATGTACGTTTGTGCGCACATATATACATGTGTCTACACATTACTGTGTTTGTGTGTGCGAGCCCCCGTCGGGTCGCTCGATCACCAGCCCACGCTTTTCACGACTCCTTCCATTCACTTTGTTTATATGCGCTCAGATTGGTCCTCTACTGTTTATAACAGTGTATTTATTACCGTTAACTGTACATAAGGAATAATGTTTCTTTGTAAATGGATTAATTTATATGCACTTGCATTACCGAAAATTGGTGGTGTTTCTTGTGTAGTGGGCTCTTGGACTGAGTCTGAGTTATTTAGTAATATTGTTTATGTTTTAATATAAATAAATATATATTATATATACTATGTATGAATATATTGCACAATTTTCAACTGCCCAGAACAGTAGCCTACGAGACACGCGACCCATTGGTAACGGGGAGAGTCTGTAGATAAGACATAAATGCATACTGTAGACATCTGTCAGATATTAGAAGCTTTGTGTATCACTGTTTGGTGTAACATCGATAAATCAGTATCTCACGAGATTCTCCACAGAATGTGGCCCTCAAATATATACAACATTTTGAATGGAGATTGCTAAAAACGGCTCAGAAGTGGCCTGTAAATGCGCACGTTTACGGGAGCGGAATTGGTCACCGACATCACAATCTCTGAACAACAATGTGAAATCGATATAATTACGAAAATGTGATCTTCTGTAATTATTTGTGCTAATGTGAACTATTTTTCTGACCTTGTTAGCAGTTTTGAAATTCAAATTGTCAGTATAACTTTGTTAATCTATGTTTGAGATCTTTTGGTCCCATTTGCGTCCAAAAGGATTCAACAGAATTAGTGCTATCTGCATGAGGGATGAGTTTTTATCGTCTGGTTATCCCACATTGTTGCAGGTGAATATTCAATGTTTCACACAATGTATGGTAATAATATTGTATATTGTGTTCAATAAAATCTGAAGCTACTTTTCTATGAAGTGATTAAAGACAAAGCATGAATATACTCCTTGTCTTAATGTCCTTCTTCATTGCTTTTATGTTACTTAAACTCTAGTTTATTGAGATTAATCTCTTGTAAATTTTCACTGAAACTATATTCAATTTTGCATTCACCCAGTTTATCCATTTGAATGATTTTATCAATATAATACAGTGTAACAATAAAATAAATAAATAGATGTAAAATATTATATTACAAACAATACAGTTGAGGTCAAAAGTTTACATACACCTTGCAGAATCTGCAAAATGTTAATTATTTTACCAAAATAAGAGGGATCATACAAAATGCATGTTGTTTTCTTAATTAAGTACTGGCCTGAATAAGATATTTCACATAAAAGACAAGAAAATAATAGTTCAGTTTACAATTGTTTAATTTTTTTTTTTTTTAGCAATAATTGTTCATGAGTCCCTTGTTTGTCCTGAACAGTTAAACTGCCTGCTGTTCTTCAGAAAAATCATTCAGGTCCCACAAATTCTTTGGGCTTTCAGCTTTTTGTGTATTTGAGCCCTTTCCAACAATGACTGTATGATTCTGAGATCCATCTTTTCACACTGACAACAACTGAGGGACTCATATGCAACTATTACAGAAGGTTCAAACGCTCACTGATGCTTCAAAAAGAAAACAATGCATTAAGAATGTTTTCTGGGAAACATGCAAGTATCTTCTGTAGCTTCTGAAGTGTATGTACTTTTGAATGGGGTAATTTTTATAAATTCAACTATTATTTACTATATGTAAACGTCTTTGAAATCTCTTATTCAGGTCAGTACTAAATAAAAAAATAACATTCATTTTGTGTGATCCCTCTTATTTTGGTAAAATAATTAACATTTTGCAGATTCTGCAAGGTGTATGTAAACTTTTGACCTCAACTGTAAAATACCATTTATTATAAGGACATCATGTGCATCCTTAATTAAGGAAATTACCATGATTTCATACAAAAAAAAAAAAAAAACTATTACTTTATATTGATCAAAAAATCATATACATATATTGCTATGTTTACTTTTTTTTTTTTTTTTATGAGCTTATAAATTCAGGCTTGTTGAGCATAAAGCGACCTCTTTCAAAAACATTAAAAATACAAATACCAGCTTCATATATTAAAGACAAATAAAAAATCTAGTATGTGAAAACAGGAGCCTTGATCTTAAATGAGGCCATCAGATTTGCATTTGAACCCTTTGTGTGGTCGTCTTGTTTGAAGCTGAATCCGGTGTGACAGGTCACATTGCATCCAGTGAATATCAGTCCTGATCTGTTCCTCCAGCTAAGTTAGCCCTCAAATGACACAGTCCTGAGTGAAATATCTGTGTGTGAATCATTTTTAGGCCTTTTTTTCCCAGAATCTTAAGAATTTATGTAAGGCAAGAAGAAAGGTAAAGCGAGAGAGTCAGATGGGCCATTTCAGGCCAGGATCCTTCACGTTTCATTTTCATCGGCTGATTGTATATGTGACCCCAGTCCACAAAACCAGTCATAAGGGTCAGTGAATTTCAATTTTAAATTTACTAATCAAAAATTAAGTTGTAATATATATTTACGGTAGGAAATTTACAAAATATTTTCACGGAACATGATCTTTACTTACATAAAATAAAAATCTAGAATTTTGACCCATACAATGTATTGTTGTCTATTGATACAAATATACCCGTGCTACTTGAGACTGGTTTTGTGGTCCAGGGTCAAAATCACATATATATAACGCTTACATGTATAATGTTATATATATATATAGACATGATAAAAACTGGGACAGAAAGGTACTTGAAGCTGAAGAGTAAACACATCCTGACCTGTATCCATTTATTCCACTGCAGTATGTTTTCCAAGAGTCCCACATATTTATAGCAGAACCCTAAGATAAATGCACATGTAAGGCCACATACAGACACATTTCTCTCTTATGTTCACACACCTTACAGTAATGCAAACAATCGACAAATGTTATGACTTTCAGTCTGTTACTATTACTGATAAATGCTGTATATACTGCAGGACCTCCATGCCTATGGATAACTAAGGGTTTGGAAACATCATGCGGAGTACTCAAAGAACCCCCTGAGAGTGTGTTAGCCTTGTAAATGAAGGCTGTAAATCAGTCCCATGATGGCTAGCCAGAGCTATTTTTAACCTTCAACCAATTAGGAGAAGAGACTGGTGACAGTCTTTCTCCTTGTGAATTGCTGCCCAGTGTCAAGATGTCTAGCTCAGCCTGCTCGCTGAAATCGATTCAAAATGAAATCCATAAAACACTCAAACACACACAACGACATAAATGTGTGTGTGCATATACAAACAGACCCAAACACACACAAACGTGAGGAATATTTGGGTGGTTTGGTCACAACAATAGGCTTTTCGTTGCTAAATCGCATGAGTTTGTTCAGACTCACTCATACGTTTTCATATGATCAGAATACGCCCCATTGACAATTATGTTTAGGAGTGGACCTTATTTTTTCCAAAAATCAGACATTTCGGTGTGAATCGCATTGTATGAATTCATACGAAACTTAATCTAACCCTAAATTTAAATCAGGGCTATCAGATTACAGATTAATATTGTGTAGCTAAAGTTTTTAAAATTTCTGTAGAAACATACGTGACTTTAAAAACGTGAGGCACAGCACAACGGGATGGAAAATAATGCAAAGACTTGAGAGAGTCTAAAGCTATTCAGTTTCCATTCTTCTTGGAAATTTCCCATCTGGAATCAGACAAGGGGCTTGGTGAGACCTCCTTGTCTTACTCTTTATTGCTGTGACAAATTTGGAAATCACCCCCAGTGACAGCCCCCTAAGTGCCAAAATGGTCAGAAAGGGCCATGTCTTTTAAACTGGTCCATTTAGACTTGTGGATTCAAAAAAGGCCTTACACAGAGAGAGCTTTCTTCTGTTCTGTCTGGACGGCAAAATTACATTGCTCCTCTTTCTTCATCTCCCCTTCCTCCCTCACTCCCTCTCTGTTTGATGTACTTAACCAGAGAGCGCTACGAAATTCATTTTCCACACTCATTAGTTGCGGGTCAGCAGTGCTCCCTCACTGGGCGCTCATGCGGCAGCTGTCTAGGCTTTCACCGCTGATGGCGTGTCAGAGGAGATTTTTCCAGTCTGCGTGCTGGTTGGTTGATTTCTTTTATTGCTTGTTCACAGTTGCACAGCAGCTCATGACATCATGCCTTACTAGAAACGGTCAACGAATTTACAAGCCTGATACTGAGGCAAAAACAGTTGATATAAGAGATGTGTGGATGTTTTGCTGTCTTTAAATAATTCATTGTCAAACATACAATAAAGAAAAACCAAAATAAATAAATTAAATTAATTAGATAGATATATTGATAGATAGATATAGATGGATAGATAATAAATGACAGGTTATTGCATACTGTACAGTGTGTTATTTAATATAGTCGTTTATTTGCAATAACTGTTGGCCATAACAATGGATTTATTTTTTCATGTTACTGTACATATTCATTCATTTATTCATTCATTCATTTTGCTCTGTTGAAACATTCTGTTGAATGAAAGGTTAAGACCGTGAAATCTTAACCGTAATAGTAGCAGAGCATGTTGTTATCAAAAATTCATGTTTTGTTTCATTAATTAATTAATTCATTCATTCATTCATTTTAGCCTAAACTAGGACATGTGCCTATATATAAATTGGAACAAAACAAAATAAAATAAATAAACAAGTAGGCATTCATTCATTTGTTCGTTTGTTCATTCATTAATTCATTTTCAGCCTAAACTAGGGAGTGTGCCTACAAATAAAATAAAAAATAAAATAAAATAAACAAGTAGGCATTCATTCATTCATTTTAAGCCTAAACTAGGTAATGTGCCCATACATAAAATAAAATAAAATAAAATAAAAACAGCCCTTTGAAATATAAAAAAATTAAATAAATAAATAAATAAATAAAATTAAAATAAAAACAGCCCAATAAAATAAAAACAGCCCTTTGAAATATAAAAATAAAGAAAGAAAGAAAGAAAGAAAGAAAGAAAGAAAGAAACAAATGAATAAATAATAATGGAATATTAATTAATTTATTTATTTATTACACTAGGACATGTGCCTATAAATAAAATAAAATAAAATAAAATAAAATAAAATAAAATAAAATAAAATAAAATAAAATAAAATAAAATAAAATAAAATAAAATAAAATAAAACCAGCCTTTAGAAATATATACTGGTGTAAAAAGTACCCCTGGTCTCCACAAAATAAATAAACAAATAGGCCTCTTTCATTCATTCGTTCATTTTTAGCCTAAACTCTGGAATGTGCCTATAAAAATTGAAATAAAATAAAATAATAATAATAATAATAATAATAATAATAATAATAAAATAAACAAGTAGGCCTTCATTCATTCATTCATTTACATAAATCGAAATAAAAATAAATATATTATAATCATTGAATTACATAAAAATATTTATTTATTTATTTATTTACATACTTACTTACTTATCTATTTGCTGCACAACAGCCCTTTGAAATATATAATGGTGTAAGAAGTATTATCTATCCCTGGTATCCCTTAAAAGTATTAACTATCCCTGATCTCCACAAAATAAATAAACAAGTAGGCCTATACACTCACTGAGATGCACCCAAAATAATAGCAGACACACTTTTTGAGGAATAATAATACAAATTACATTTGGAGACTAAACCACAGTTAAAATTATAATGATTATCTTTGAAACTGACTGTATAACAAAATACACAAAATACAGGTAATGGCAGGTATTTTAAAGGAATTTACGCCACAGACTGATTGATATGTGGATGCCACATCATTTGACGTTTTATATCTAGCCCAATCATATTTAGTCATTTTAAGTCTCCAAAAGCGTTGAACTGTTCATTGTCCAAAGATTTAACAGCACATCAAGAATGATGCACTACATTTATCAGCTCTTCTGGACCATATACGTGTTGAATAATGCTCAAAGTTAACAAACAATTTTAAAATGATGCGACACGGTGCAGTATCAGCTATCTGCATAATTCTCTAAATGATTCTTTCCCTCCACCCACACGGCCCTGCATCTGCTCAGCTGTGTCTTCTCCAGGAAGAGAAGTGCAGTGCAGTGAAGCTGGCAGACAGAGGGAGGGATGGATAAAGCAGAGAGAGGAGGAGAAGAAAGGG
This sequence comes from Cirrhinus mrigala, assembly GCA_036247105.1. Classification (NCBI taxonomy): domain Eukaryota; kingdom Metazoa; phylum Chordata; class Actinopteri; order Cypriniformes; family Cyprinidae; genus Cirrhinus; species Cirrhinus mrigala. The sequence goes on along the minus strand of CM070012.1, from coordinate 19,371,071 downwards.
AAGCTGCTCTCCCCTGGGGGACAATGCTCTGCCTCAAATGAGGAACCGAAATGCTTTCTGACATTTGGTGGATGCAGCATGTGCCTGGCCTCAGCTGGCCCACAGAACAAGTGAACACACACTCTAACGAACACACACAAATTAGGCCTATGCATAAGACAGCGATTCAGAAAATGCACTCATGTTTATCCATCTTTATAGTGTTGGAAAATGTGCATGATTTACATAACACTTCTGCAGTGGTAAAAAGTGATGCGGACCTTATATGAGAACCTTTATGGCATTTTAAGATGCTACAAAGAAGGCAGAGAGAGTGAGAGAGATCATATCATGAGTTGTGACCGTATGATATCATGTTGAATGCTAATCATCCTCTGTTTCTCCCACAAACATCAGAGCCGCAGTACAGGCTGCACTGGAACACAATGTCTGAGGCCTCTGATGATCTGCAGTTACTATGGCAACCTCATCAATGGGCTGCATCTGTAACTCTTGGTACACCTCTGTATTAAACTTTGGACATTTTGAGAAATGAAACCTTGTAAACACGAAGGCAAAATCATTTCACATTTACATAAGGGTAGGCACAATGCCATTTGAGTGTGACTGCCATAAGGATTTTCAATCAATCCGGGACTGCCGTGGTTATGCAATATGGATTTATTGATCTGTGTGTTCTGTACAGAGAAAATGACCCACAGCAAGCAATGTGAAAACAAATGTACCCTTTATTCAAAGCCATTTATTCAAAATAAGCGTCAGTGTTTCCAGAAGTTTAAATTTTGGTGTTTTGCCTCACGGGAGAATTCTGTTTTATATGTAGCTACTATTTTTGAAAGTCATTAACATTTTCATCTAATCTCAGATTAGGAATTGTGACTTGAATATCGTCACTTAATCTTTTAATATATTCTCAAAAGCAATGTAAATGTAACAGTTTAGCGCACTGGAATCTACTTGGTAAAATAATACGTTGATCATAAATCTGTCCAAACGGTCTCTTTTTACTGGAGTCTCCTAATCACGTGGTATAAGTTTCCTTTCTCTAATGCTAGTCACGTCTTAATTTTGAATTAACTCAAAGATATTATACAGATTATTTATACTTTACAACAAACTGTGGTGTGAGACTTGCGCCTTGGCGAAAGCTGGATTTTTTATTTATTTATCTATGTATTTATTTATTTGTTCTCTGTTAATGTTTGTAGTGGGAGAGTTTGTTTATGTTTTGAAGGGCAGGTCTACACACAGGCGGCGGGTGTTTTTGAGACAGGAATCCGAGGAAATGTGGTAATGTGGATTCATTTACTGTTGTGCTTTCATTTTGAGTTATGGGAGGAGGTTTTGTTTTAATTTATTTTGCCGCTGTTTTATTTCCTCTTCTAAGTTACATCGATAACGCAATGTCAAATAAAGCATGTGAGCTTTCAGTGACACGGCACAAAATCATTGTCGTTCTGTAAAAACATCTAAATATATGTAAAACAAGATACATTTACTTGAAAAGAACAACTAGCAGGAGCTATTATATAACTACAGATAATATTGATTGTTTCCAGATAATACATTGATTTTAACTGTATTTTTCATACCCCATTGGTAATAGTTATTTTTTCTTGATTAAGCATAACTTAAGAGAATCTAGAGAGGTAAGGCTATCAAAACCTTATTAAGATGCTGTACTTCAGAAGTGTGTTGAAGCCATGGGTTTATATTTGATATTTATTGGATCAGAGGTGAAGATGGATGAAAAAAGGGTTTCTTTTGGGGAATTTTGGGATGTATGGTTAAACCATTTGTAGTTTCAACTACGTCTTTTACACCCTTTGTGTTAGTGTACAAAAATATGTTAAGCATGTTTTGTACATTAGCTTTTAAAGGTGGATCAAGAGTTGTTTTTGTCTACATAGGTGATACATCAGCAGGTGAAGAGGAGAATTAGTGCAGTCGTGCTGGATCAGCCGGTTTATTCTGTGTTTGCATGCGGGTTTACCTCATGGCAGCCACAACATGTTTCTTTCGTGCCTAGGACCTCCGATTTCAAGAAAGCCACGGTAAATAGTTTGATCTGTATTACCCAAGGTAATTTATTGTGGTTTACTTTGTTTAGGAGTTTGTTGGTAACTAAGTGATACAGTAGCTGCACAACACATAGAATGATCTTTAGTATAACAACCTAAAATGCATAGATTCAAGCCTGTATGTTAGTGATATCTGAAATAATTACAAATGTTAAGATAAGTATAGGGATCACTGTGCATTTTAACCTGGAGGTCTAAAAGATTCCCAAGACAAACATAATGGATAATGACAAAATGATGGCCAGTAAATAATGGCAAAATTTGCTCAAGAAATGCATCTGTTGTTTCAAACCTGTATGAGTTTCCTCATACAGAAAGAAACTCATATAGGTTTGTAACTACATAAGGGTGAGTAAATTATGAAACTCATACAGGTTTGGAACAACATAGGGGTGAGTAAATGATGACAGAATTGTCATTATTAGTTGAAATATCACGTCGCAACACCGGGAAAGTCCAAACTTATTCAACACAGAGGGCATAATAAAAACACAGTCTGTTTGATCCAAATCAACCTAGTATTTTCCAAACTATGCATATTCTCAGTTTTTTAAAAGCAGGCATGTCTTCTCACTAAAAAGGAAACAGTGTAACCAGCTGCAGTAAGATAGAAAGCAACAAGTAAGGACTTGTGCTGGCTATGAAATCCTCAGACATTTGCATTACTGTTATGGTGGAAAACATGCCGTGTTAGGTAGCTTGTGTATTATTTTCATGAGATTCTTTCTGTTTTAATAATGCATTGTGAAGACTGAAGGGCATGATGACAGCTTACGCAGAATGGGTTGGTGTTTGTGGGAACTACTGTTTGCAACACCTCCTTGAGATCTGCAGTACAGTACGTGACCTACTGCACACACTCAGCTCAGGTTACACATATCCAATATAGGGTAGCGTTTGCCCAAGACAAGACCCAGAATATGACCTAGTAACTTGCCAAGACATGCCTTTTGTAACATTACAAACAGTCCACTTTTTGCATTCAGTACTTTTTAACTATCTAACAGCAATGTTTCTTGTAATCCTTCTTGTTCTTAATGTTCAAAACTTATTTCGGTTGGGCAAAGAGAAACTCTCCTTTCAGTGTTCATTGTGTCATGTTTTACAAAGAAACCATCCAAGGCAGTTTAGAAAGTGGTAAACAGCCTGTTTGATGGACTTTAATATGAAACAACAAATAAAAATGTTAATTATAAAATAATGTTAATTAATTTAACAAAATAAGAGGGATCATACAAAATGCATGTTATTGTTTATTTAGTACAGACCTGAATAAGATATTTCACATAAAAGATGTTTACATACAGTCCACAAGAGGAAATAATAGTTGAATTTATAAAAATTACCCTGTTCAAAAGTTTACATATGCTTGATTTTTAGTACTGTGTTGTTACCTGAATGAACCACAGCTGTTTTTTTTGTTTAGTCATAGTTGTTCATGAGTCCCTTGTTTGTCATAAACGGTTAACTTGGCTGCTGTTTTTCAGAAAAACCCTTTAGTTCCCACAAATTATTTGGTTTTCCAGTATTTTTGTGTATTTGAACCCTTTCCGAAAATGCCGGGGGGTGAAAACTTTTGAACAGAATGGAGATGTGTACATTTTTCTTATTTTGCCTAAATATCATATTTTTTTCATTTAGTAGTGCTCTTTAGAAGCTACAGAAGATAGTTACATGTTTCCCAGAAGACAAAATAAGTTAAATTGACCCTGATCTTCAAATTCAAAAGGTTTTCACCCCCGGCTCTTGATGCATGGTTTTTCCTTCTGGAGCATCAGTGAGCATTTGAACCTTCTGTAATAGTTCCATATGAGTCCCTCAGTTGTCCTCAGTGTGAAAAGATGGATCTCAAAATCATACAGTCATTGTTGGAAAGGGTTCAAATACACAAAATTCCTGGAAAACCAAAGAATTTGTGGCAGCTGAAGGATTTTTCTGAAGAACAGCAGCCAGTTTAACTGTTCAGGACAAACAAGGGACTCGAACAGCTATCACTAAACAAAAAAACACAGCTGTGGATCATTCAGGTAAGAGCACAGTATTAAGAATCAAGTAAAAGTAAACTTTTGAATAGGGTCATTTTTATAAATTCAGCTGTATTATATTCTCTTGCGGACTGTGTGTAAACATCTTTTATGTGAAATATCTTATTTAGGTCAGTACTAAATAAACAATAACATGCATTTTGTACGATCCCTCTTATTTTAAAATAAGATAATTTAATTATTTAATAAAATAATTAACATTTCACAGTTTCTGAAAGGGGGATGTAAACTTTAGACCTCAACTGTATACTGTTTAATTAATTTACATAAGAATCCACAAGATGTTTATTATTTAAAAACAGAGGGGTCATAAAAGCTACATTTAGTGTATTAAGCTATTTAACAGATATTTAAATGTTGTACAAAAAAAACCAACAACATTCATTTATTTAATTTTTTTTTTTTTTATTTATTTTTTGTAAATTAAGCAATACTGCATTTTTTCCACCAAGTTTTCTTACAGATTTATTTATATAAAGAAAACCAGTGGACATGCAGATCTGTTTTTTACATGTTTTTTTTTTCTGTCTATGCTGGAGCAACATTAAAAGGTCAGAGACTTTGTACACATGCAGCTTAGCAAGGAAAATTGCTAAGCAGTAATTTGTTTTTAATCAACAGTTCATAACAGTCATTTTACAATTTTGAGTCATTTTATTCATTTGAATTATAATTAAAATAGTTTCAAATGATGATCAAGCATGGTTCCTGTTTATAATTGCAAAAAAAAGTCTTAGTGTTTTGCTTACACTCTTTCTTATGCTGTTCATGGCTCTCAGCTCACAATGAGGATCCATTTGAAGTCAGTACCATGTTTACTCACACTTACCTGAGGAAATCTGACAGCTGGTTAAAATTTGTGACACAGCCCTGCAAAAGTCCACATTAAAGTGAAATCGGAATCGCAAAAAGTCGTCATAAGAACGGGGGGAACGGGGGACACTGATCTGCGTCGGAGAGCGAGGGGAACTATCAGATCACTTTCCGAATTGCAATCACACAGCACAAATACATGACACAGTTTGAAAACAAACCATGCTTCATTTGAGATGTCTGAATGCCTAGCAACAGCTGTGCTATTAATTAAGCAGATTATGCAAGTGACAGTGATTCAAACCCACTGTAATTGAAACAGCGATGCTGCCACTGCGCAGACGTTTTTGCTTGTTCTCATTTCAACTTGGCACGACGGAGTGACATGATGTTGCAAGGTGGCTGTAACCGAAACCAAACCGTTACGTACGTCATACTTGTCATACCGCCATCGCAACCTCTGTTGACCCAGTCATGGCTCAACGATAGTTGCAGAAGCTGGCATTTGCCTGACTGCTTTCACGTCCCATAAATCAGCACTCTATTCCAGTGAGCATTTGACAGTGTCCTGTGACCTTGATTTTCAAGGTTTATCAGCTCCCTGCATTTCTACAAAAGCAAAGTTTGGAAGAGCAAGGAAAACATATTTGATAAATGGCTCCCCAGTTCATCTTAGAAAAGGTTCATCCCAAATGTGGTGAGGGAGGTCAACAGGAGAGGCCTTTGTGTGGGACATTTAAAACAATTGTGGGTTTAAACACACACACCCATACACATTACATTAATAGAATGGAATATTGGATATATTGTAGCTCTACTGTACCTCAGTGTATTCTAAATTTAAGATTGATTGGAGGCCCTCAACAAACTTCCAAGTGGGACACAACAGGATGATTTAAATGATTTATATGAATAACAGTATATATATATATATATATATATATATATATGTATATGTGTGTGTGTGACCCTGGACTACAAAACCAGTCTTAAGTAGCAAGGGTATATTTGTAGCAGTAGCCAACAATACATTGTATGTGTCAAAATTATAGATTTTTCTTTTATGCCAAAAGATATTAAGTAAAAGATCATGATCCATTAAGATATTTTTTCCTATTTCCTACCATAAATATATCAAAACTTAATTTTTGATTAGTAATATGCATTGCTAAGAATTCATTTGGACAACTTTAAAGGTGATTTTCTCAATATTTTGATTCTTTTGCACCCCCAGATTCCAGATTATCAAATAGTTGTATCTCGGCCAAATATTGTCCTGTCCTAACAAACCATACACCTGTGGGAAGTGTATTTATTCAGATGATACATAAATCTCAGTTTTTAAAAAAAATTGACCTTTATGACTAATTTTGTGGTCCAGGGTCATATATGATTAATATCACATGAGTAGCAGTGCAATATGGTTTTATATCGGCACGGCTGTGATTCAGCCATAGGCACAAGGCTGCAGATACACAGCCATATCGCATGGCTACGAGTGTGATATTGCATTTGTCCAACAGTCTGACACAGTGAGTGTGTAAATACATAAGAAACAAACCACATATTTAAAATCTAAACAAGTACATTCTCACCTAAAAAACTCTTAAAACGACATTCTGTGAGACAAAAACCGTATTATTTATAAAATTATAGTGGATTTGGGCATCCACCATGACACTCACTGTGAGAAATACCTCAAGCGGAGCAATACAAACGGTAAAACGGTTGGAGTTCTGCTATCCATAGAATATCGCACTCCTCTCAGCCAATCAGATTCGAGGAACAAAAAGAACTGTTGTATAAACAAACAAACAAACACATATTTATTTTTCTCGTCCTCAGTAACATCAACATACAGTTCTGGAAACTTCTCAAATCACAAAATGAACTGTGGTAAATTCACATATTGGCACACTCATTTTCTGATAATAGAAAAGATCGAAAACAAGCAGTTTTGTCATAATTACAGCAGAAATGCTGGAGAAAATAACCTATCCTATGTAATATTCAATATGGCTGCCTTTAAAGCGTTGGACAATTGGATGGTGAAATTGCATTGATTAATTTGTGATATTATAGGAAGCTTCAGTTTGAATAAGTTATTATTGTGCACAGCATGCCATTTTATTGTCAAGCTATTACTCCAACAGATAACTGTTAAAAAAAAATATGCCTGGACCACAAAACCAGACATAAGTGTCAATTTTTAAAAAAATATTAAGATAAATAAATAAGCTTTCCATTGATGTATGGTTTGTTAGGATAGGACAATATTTGGCGAGATATAACTATTTGAAAATCTAGAATCTGAGGGTGCAAAAAAAATCAAAATACTGAGAAAATTGCCATAAAATTTGTCCAGATGAGGTTCTAATATACTGCATATTAAATATTGCATATATAATGCAAATATTTTGCTATATTTACTGTAAATGGAAATTTACAAAATATCTTCATGGAACATGATATTTACTTAATACCCTAATGATTTTTGGCATAGAAGAAAAAATTTGATCCACAATGTATTTTTTGTTATTGCTACAAATATACTCGTGCTACTTAAGACTGGATTTGTGGTCCAGGGTCACATATATATTTATCACACCTACAGATGGTTGGTTGGTTGGTTGATGTTGTTGGCAAGTTCAAATTTGAACTGCTCTGACTAGGCCGAGGAAATCCTTACTGTTTAGCCTTGCTGGATAAAGGCACGATGAAAGATGCTGGAATATTCTTGGTGAGCTGTGTTTCAGGTTAGATGATTCAGTCTTTGAGTGGGTTGAAGCTTCGTATACTCATACAGAGTATGAAAACAAAGCAAAAGAAACCAATTTAAATCTCTTCATCGTGTCTTTGCACATGTAACAGCATTTTTTCATAATACTCTCTCACATGTTAGTCAACTGGCCCTAAATAAGTCAGATTACCTACAACCATAAAGTCTCTGCCAGCTTCTTTGTGTGTTCTGTTAAAGCTCCTATGCTTTGCCACACTGCCTCAAGGAGAAGAGCAGGCAATCGTTTCTCTTTCATGTGTCAATGCAGATTTTTAGTGTGTAGGAGTGCCCTACATACAGGTTCCCTAGTGTTTCTGCCGGATATCTCTCCTCCTAGCGCTCCAATCTCATGAGAACCGCCCCCCGCGATTGACCTAACCAATGTGGGGTCCATCGGAGGGTCATACGGCGGAAGTGATTCTTCCTCTCAGTCTAGAAATAGAGCTTGGCCAAAAGTGTCAGTTCACTGTGAATTTATTTAGCTTAAGAAATCCCACATCTATTACAGAGACCTGGTTATTTGCGCCAGTTAGGCACTTCTCCGTCACTACATACGCACAACCCAAATTATAGTGTCCTGTTATGAAGTAATCCGGTCATAGATGGAGTTAGATAATGAAGAGTATGCCAGAGGGTCAAGGTGGACGAGCTCCATTTTATAATGAGAAAGACATTAGACAGGACAGGAAACAATATTGAAGGGTAATAGGATTGGTACAGTAGATACAAAGCCGTCACATAAATTAAAAAAAAATTGTGTCTTATACCAAAGTCCCTTAAGGCCACTTTGTGGCCATCTTTCAAACACCTCTCGGCCAGCTATTTCAGTCACGCAAGTGCAGCTCCTAGCTCTTTGAATGGGGAAACATCAAATTCTCCAAAGCTGTTCACCAAGCTTACAAATACAGTAGGTATCATATTTGAAATCACCAACAAAATGTGACAACAGTTGTCTTGTAAATGTTGTTTCTTATTCTCAAATAGCATTACAAAAACATATTTTTCAGACTAGACCAGTCTGAAATGATAGCTGCAGTGATGCTATGAGCTTACCAATTAGTGATTGGCTCTTTTATTCAGTAGTGTTGTGCACTGCAATTTCTCCCATTCATAAGTAATAGGTGTGCATCGTCTTTGTCTATCCAAAGTCTTTGCTTATACCACTTATATTGCACAAAATGCATCTAAAGACACTGGCTGAAATGTACTGTACTATACTGTATGCTTTATTTATGTACTAAACAAATATTTTTCAAGTAGCTGATAACTTGTTTAACTTGTCGTTAAATAAATGACATGTCAAATTCAAGGAATAGTCCACTCAAAAATAAAAAATTGCTGAAAATGTACTCACCCTCAGGCCATTCAGGCATTTGTTTCATCATCATTAGAACAGATTTGGAGAAATTTAGCACTGAATTTTGTACTTACTCATCAAAGTATTCTTTGCAGTGAATGCGTGCTGTCAGAATGAGAGATTAAACAGCTGATAAAAACATCACAATGATCCTCGAGTAATTGATACGACTCCAGTCCATTAATAAATGTCTTGTGAAGTAAAAAAGCTGTGTTTGTAATAAACAAATCCTTAGCGTCCTCTATCCATAACATTTCTTTCTCCAGGGAAAAGTTGTCTCATTTGAAAATGAGAGAAATAAACACAGATCAAGCACCGTTTATAAGCGAGAACAGTCCAAAACAGATTTAAACAAATATGTTGGTGGATTTTGATATGAGTGGATGGACCTTTTCACTGGAGGAAGCTTTATTATGAATTATAGGCTGGTTATTTGGACAGAAGCAACGGTTTCACGTTAAAATGCCTTAATGATGCTCTAATGATAGATTTGTTTATTACAAACACACAGCTTTTTACTTTAAAATTGTTATTTGATGGTTTGAAATCATGTGGGTTACTTGTGAATTATTGTGATGTTTTTGGTACCTGTTTAAACTCTCATTCTGACGTCACCCATTCACTGCAGAGGATTCATTGGAGAGCACGTGATGTGCTGCTAAATTTCTTCAGATGAAGAAACAAACTCATCTACCTCTTGGATGGCCTGAGGGTGAGTACATTTTCAGCAAATGTGCATTTTTGCATGAAATATTCCTGTAACCACACACTAGCCTATGCAGTCAGTGTGCCCAGTTTATGGGAAGTATACTACTCTGCTTTAGGTGTGGAGTGAAGGAGATGCGGGAAATGAGATCGGGGAGGGGTACAGAAGTACATTTACTGCCTTGTTTATTCAGGCCTAAGGTCCCATCTAGAACCGCTAACTGCTGTGAGTAAAACTAAATATATACAAACACACACACACACACACACACACACACACAGTATAATGACACCAGACTATTAGAGGTCCTAAACTGAGACCCTCTCTAGAGAATTCAAATTATAAGAGTGGTGTGCTAAACTTTTCCACTGTCTCATCTCAGCTGTGCTCTCAGGACTAGTCAACACACATGACCTTCTTTCCATTAATAAATCACGTGAATGAAGATTACACTATCAATTTCTGTGATGCCGATTGATTGGATGATTGCAGCATTCTGTAGTCCAATATTTTGGTTTAATGACTTCGAAACTGTACATATGAACACTGTTCCTAGCAAGCAGTCAGGTTTATGGCTCTCATGGCACTTTCTTCTTATTTAACAAAGTAGTTTAAACTCATATCACTATTTCATCGCCATTCATTTATTTATTCAGCAAGACGTCATGTAAGTATAATGTTCAGTCCACTGCTCATTATCACAAAACAAACTCCTTCAGGATGATTCAACACTCCTTTGCTTCCGTTGGGGTCCTGATCACAATGTCTGGGTTTATTTTGTGATAATGATTGGCTCACTGTACGTTATTCTTTTTTTTATGTCTTTTCCCCATAAATATATCACTCGGTTATAATAAGCAGAGAAATAATTTATTGCAGTCATTGAACTAGTTTTAAAGGGGTCATATGATGTTGTTAAAAAGAACATTATTTTGTGTGTTTGGTGTAATGCAATGCTTTTACGCGGTTTGAGGTTAAAAAAACACATTATTTTCCACATACTCTAACTTCTTGTTGCTCCTCTCTGCCCCACCTTCCTGAAATGCGCCAATTTTTACAAAACTCATCGTTCTGAAAAGCGAGGTGTGCTCTGGTTATCCAGCTATTTAATGCGTTGTGATTAGCCAAATACCTCAAACGTGTGATGGAAATGTTACGCCCCTTACCATGTTGTGATTCGGTGTCCCGGCGCAACGAGACAAAAACAATAAAACCCATTATAAATATTTGTTGCATCCAGTGAGGACATAATTACTGATTATAATGACTCATACTGTTCTTTTTACGCGTTGCGTCACGTCACATCACATCACATCACGCCAAGTAAACATAACACCATCTCTGCATTTGTGATAGTAGAAACTACAAACAACAAGCACTACTCTACACTGCTCAAAACTCACATTTGAATAGCCAGCAGCAAATTCTTAAAATATGAAAGCGTACTTATAGGCTTTGAGTCAGAAGCACCAGACTGTCCTTACAAAGTTGGAATTGCACCACTTTATAGTGTGCATTGTAGCTGGCATTGTAACCTACTCTCCCAGGTTAAGGAAACAGTACTCCGTAAAATGTGCTGCACACACTCGAATATTTGTGTTGTACTGTTCTGGAACAGTGTTGTAAATATAACTTAACCACTGATTTCTAGTTGTGTACTCATTTGGAAGGCCAAACAAAGTACTTTCACTACTATGCAAATCTTCCCACACCGTGACGTTGATTTGTGAATGAGCCGTTTTAGGAAGGGGTGGGTAGGTCTTAACTTTTATAAGGAATATCTCTTTGGGTTTGAGACTTTAATCTTTGCCCTTTAGAGATCTTATATATGCATGAACAGCTTGTAACACTCCAATGACAAAGGAAAACATGAAATTGCATCATATGACCCCTTAAAGGGATAGTTCACCCAAAAATGAAAATTCTGTCACTAATTACTCACCCTCATGTCGCTCCAAACCCATAAGAAATTTGTTCATCTTCATAACACAAATTAAGATGTTTTTGATCAAATCTGAGAGCTCTCTGACCCCTAGACAGGTAGGCAACTACCGTGTTCAAGGCCCAGAAAGGCAGTAAGGACATCGTTAAAATAGTACATCGTTAAAATGTGACATCAGTGGTTCAACCAAAATTTTATGAAGCTACGAGAATATTTTTTGCGTGCAAAGAAAACAAAATAATGACTTTATTCAACAATTTCTTCTCTTCCATGTCAGTCTTTGTTCATGAGAGTACCACGACGCATGTGTGTGGTGCTGTTGACTTTCTTTTGGTTTTGTTTTCTTTGCGCACAAAAATTTATTCTTGTAGCTTTATAACATTATGTTTGGACTACTGATGTCAAATGGACTATTTTATTGATTTTCTTACTACTTTGGAACGTGTCAGTTGCATTTCTGTCTATGCAGGGTCAGAAAGTTCATCAAAAATATCTTAATTTGTGTTCTGAAGATGAACGAAGATCTTGCAGGTTTGAAATGACATGAGGGTGAGTAATTAATGACAATTTAATTTTTGGATAAACTGTCCCTTTAAATCATTCTTTAACAAGGTAAAAATATATTGCTTTAAAGTGCCTGGTTTGTATTAGGCCATTCTTAGATTCTCATACATCCTCAAGCTCTTTTCTCTTTGTTATACATCTTTTTGTAATATTGCATGGGGAGACATTTTGAGACAGAGAGAAGAGTTTATTGGCACTAATAGAAGTAGGAATAAAATATATTAAAATTTTGAAGTGCTATTACTGTGATCATAGAGTTTTTTTATATTAAAGGAGAAGTCCACTTCCAAAACAAAGATTCACATATAATGTACTCACCCCCTTGTCATCCAAGATGTTTATGTCTTTCTTTCTTTAGTCATAAAGATTGTTTTTTGAGGAAAACATTTCAACATTTTTCTCCATATAATGGACTGATATGGTGACCCGATTTTGAACTTCCAAAATGCAGTTTGAATGTGGCTTCAAATGATCCCAAATGCGGTTGTAAACAATCCCAGCCGAGAAAGAAGGGTCTTATCTAGCGAAACGATCGGTTATTTTCATAAAAATAATACAATTTATATACTTTTTAATGTCAAACGCTCGTCTTGTCTTACTCTGCCTGAACTGTTTTTGTTCTTGTTCATGACAGTTAGGGTATGTCGAAAAACTCCCATCTCATGTTCTCCCTCAACTTCAAAATCATCCTATATCGCTGTTTTACCTTTTTTGTTAAGGGTGTTTGATCTTCTTTGCATGTTCACTTTGCAAAGACTGGGTCCGAACTTGATTTTGAAATGATTTTTGAAGTTGAGGGAGAAATATGATCTGAGTTTTTCGACATACCCTAACTGTCTTGAGTCAGAATACACAGAGTTCAGGGAGAGAAAGGCAAGACGAGCGTTTGTGACCAAAAAGTTAAATTGTACTTTTTTTAAATGAAAATAACCGATCGTTTCTCTAGATAAGATCCTTCTTCCTCGGCAGGGATCGTCTACAACTGCATTTGGAATCGTTTGATGCTGCATTTAAACTGCATTTTGGAAGTTCAAAATCGGGGCACCATAGCAGTCCATTATATGGAGAAAAATGCTGAAATGTTTTCCTCAAAAAACTTAATTTCTTTACGACTGAAGAAAGAAAGACATGAACAACTTGGATGACAAGGGGGTGAGTACATTATATGTGAATCTTTGTTTTGGAAGTGGACTTCTCCTTTAAGAGCTTTAAAAGATGCCTTTAATTGAAGTAGGAAAAGGCAGGGATAGAGCTGGGAAATAATAGGTTTGTTGAATGTGCAGTTATTAAGATCCCTGTAAGTATCAGTCATTGAAATCATTCTTTGTTCTATATTCTATATGCATTGTTTTTTTTTTTTGTTTCTTTTCTTTTATTGATTTACATTTAACAGCAGAGTTATGGGAGACATATCTTGACAGGTTGTTCTGGTTGCTGAAAAAGTCATTATGCACATTTCTTTCTTTTCTTTTTTTCTTTCTTTCTTTACTCACCAGGCATACTTACAATTTGGCAGTCAGTCATGAACTTTTGTTTTATGGATGAAAGCATTTTTATTATGTTGCTAATAATTTTTAAAACAAATCCTGTATGTTTTGGCATGAAGGTGGCATTCTGTTTAAATGATTCAGTTATGTGTAGAATGTCTGATCTGATTGGATTGTCTAAACATATCCATGTGAATAGGTGATTTTTGCCGCAAGAATCTAGACGAACTCATTTTTGACGCTATAGTAATCATGCAACTTAATTATCGAAGACACAAGGGAGTTGCATTAAAAATACATCTGGCTCGACAATCTGAGAAGGCACGTTAGTCAGTCTGAATGGGCATGACGTTTGTGTCTGTACTCTTCAGACAGGCGTACAAAGAAAAGACATCATCTTCAATTCTAGAGCGTGGTGGCTACCTTATCTCTTCACAGCATTTACGGCACTGCTGATTCAAACTGGCTTGCACCAAGATCAGCGCACACTTATGAAGTCATAACCTCTCTTGAACCCAAAACTTGATGGCTAACTGTTAAACACGTCTGCACGTGTGGAAAGTCCCCACGTCTTCATAAGCTTTGTGTAACACTGACTCTCGTTCCGTTGCCGATGAGCGACGATGATTACGGGAGTGACCCAAACCAAAACAACATTCCTGGTGCAGAGCGATGGCACAGATTAGCGACGTGCCCGTCTGCTCCTCTCCTTTGCCTACGTGCCGTTTGCCAAGCATTGCCCTGTAGAAGACGGACGAGGGTCGTCTCACACTTTCACACACCCTCATCAGCTCACTTCCTGCCTACTTGCTGACCAAAAGGAGTTGAGCTAGACAAGCTTTTAGAGCATATCACAGCATCTCATATCAGCAACAGTTGCTGAATATCAAACTAAAATACAGAAAAAAAGGTTCAAATCAGACTTAAGCCACTTAGACTTTGATGGATTTAAAGGTTGTTTAGCAGAGTATGTTTCATGTAAGCGACTGACCCACAAACATCTCCTTTCCTTTGTAGCGCTGACTTTGTTCATTAGCTCTAATGGTTCTGACTGAGATGAAAAGATATGAAGTTATTCTAAACTATTTTTTTCCATCTTTACTGGAATTTGCTCTTTGTTTATGCCTGTTATGATATAGTCTTGTGTGCACACCTTAATATTAAAAGGCTATTCTAAGAAACTTGAATACATTCTAAGAAATGTGTCATATGATCCTTTAGAATTCTTCTTCTTATTATTATTATTATCAGTGTTAAAAACAGTCCTGCTTAATGTTGTTTTTTTTTTTTTGTTTTTTTTTGAGAAACTATGATACTTTTGCCTCTTTTTATGGAAAGTTTAAAAGGTATAGATTTTTTTTTTTAAAATAGAAATCTTTTTGCTAAGTAAAAGTCTTTTATTTTCCATTCATTCATAAATAAATAAGTAAATAAATCTTTTGAAATTAAAAATATAGGTTAAAAATAAAGCACTGAGAAATTCAGTAAAATCAGTTGTTTTAAGTGAATTTAGTAATCACAGCTGTGTACAGTAATGTACAGTATAAAAAATGCTGTGAGTTTGAATCTTGCTCCAATGGTTTTTATAAATTAAGATTAAAATTTATTATAATATAAAATATATTTAAATCTGTTAATACCAGTAGTGGGTTAATTTTATTTTTTATATATAATTTTATTTATATAATTTTCACTGTAACCAAGAGCACGTGTAGTGCACGTGATTTAGGCCCCCTAAATAGGTATCTATCAATGCCTATGGGTGGACTTTGTCTTGAGGGACAATCACACCCAGTGAGATGCGCGGTTGTGGGCGGTTTTGAACTCGGCAGCACTTTGGGGCCGTTTTTTTGACTCCTGCGGCATCGTGGCAGAATTACACGTTTACATGTTGAGCACACCCTCCTCAGATCCTCAGATAAGCAGCCATTTACTGCACAATTAAGGCCAAACAGGTGCACACCCAGCACATGCACTCACCCATTTCTAAATCAGTTCGTAGCTGCTGGTGTGCGTCGACGTACGTGAAGACTAATGATCCAGACGCCCAGAGTCTGCCTGCCATCTATTGGAGACTAAAATAACACTTGAGGGGGAAAGTAGGTCAGCAAATGTGGAGGAGGAGAGAATTGCAGGAGAAAAACCAAGATGTGAGAAAGGGAGAGAGTGGGATGAAGGAGACAGAAGGGAGGCTTGAGAATATCACAGCTGGCTGCATGTTACATGTCTTTCTCTCTCTCTCATTTTTTTTTTTTTAATTTTTACTGACACACATTTGTTTTTGTTTTTCTTTCTGTTAAATTCTATCTCATCCCAGATATTTGCCTCAAATCTTGTTATGACAGAATAGTGTCAGCATAGCTCAAATCTTTAATGAAACATTGAGAGGTGTTTTACAAAATATGTGGCTTTTGATAATAACCAGGCCTTATCTGACAGCCAAAGGCATTTTTATTTATACATAGTAGAAGAACAGAAGCCTTTTTTTTTAGGTTAAGCACCAACAGGAAGAAAAAAAAAAAAAGTTTGTTTAATTAGTTTCCAGTAGACATGTATGGACATGCAATCTCTGTTGTACAGGAAAACAGTTTCTGTTCCATTAAATCGCCGATTCATCATCCCCTATATGGTACATGGTGCATTTGTTTTTCTGGTTAATTCAGTCAGGAGGAAACTTACACATTCTTACCAAACCAAAAATGAAGAATATCAAGAAAAGTGGTATCTGTTATTTAAATAAGGATATCTATTATAGTTATTTGATTTCTTATAATATTCTTTTTTTGTCTAAAATACAGAGAATTTTTTATGTTGACAAGCCAACCACTGTAAATTACACAAATAGCACAAGGTGGCAGTGTTGCACTGCACCATTCAGAGTTGCATACTGCATGTAGTGTACATACTTCTTTCTGTTTTTTTTTTTTATTTTTATTTTTTAAGAATTTGAAGCAGTATGGAATATGCAAACATTTATATATATATATATATATATATATATATATATATATATATATATATTTATTTTTTTTATACTAAACTGTTGCCAGCTCTTAATACAATTAATTCAGTTTGAGTGCTGCCCATTTATCATTGTTTAATTTATGAGTATGATTATTATTATTTATTTTATAATATATGTTTTTTGTATGTTTTGTTAGTTTTTTTTAAAGTCTTCATATACAAGAAAGAAAGTTGATATTTTGATTATTTTTTAGCTTATTATATTAGTTGATTGTTTACATTTGATTTGCTAGATTGAAATGTAAGTTCAAGTTGAGTGCATTGCATTGTGGGATACAGTATTACACAGTGTGCTCTGACTGTTATATACACATTTAAGCAAATGTATAGTATAGTCTGTCATCCACATATTCTATGCATATAGAAAATTTGGAAACCGAGCATATTATACAGGCTACATAGAACAGAAATGGACAGCCCAGGATTGAATTTTAGTAATATTATAAACAGATGAACTTGCAAACTTGATACATTTCTTTTAATAATGTATTTTTATTTTTGACATGCAGAGTGCTTTTTATGTTCAAAATATTTACAGGTTACTCACTAAATTTAGCAGATTATGTATGTATGTATTTATTTATCCATCCATCCACTTGAATAGAAGCAAACAAATACCAAAAACTGGCACTTTTTTAAACAACAAGTTTATGTTCTTTAGGTGTTTACTAAATGTATATGAATTATAAATGAATTATAAATTTTTGAATTGCAGCTTCTAACAAATGTGTAAAAAGAAACAAGACCTTTCAAATTGCTGTCTAGTTTGTTAATTCTATACTCTATATGAGCATCATCTTCCCTTTTACGTCATTGGAAAGTGAATAAATATGGCCCCCCGCGCATTGTCACTGACCCTGGCATGTCCACAGAACTGTATTACATAACCAAGATCTTTAACAGACACATTATGAATCTGCCAAAACAGGCCCAGAAGCAAAACTATCATAGACAGCTTGTCCTGTTTCATTTACATCAGATGCAATGACAAGTAGTCAACAGCAGGGGGCAGGAGATTCACTTAAAGCAGTGGTTCTCAACTCTGGCCCCCGAGATTCATTTTCCTGCAGGGTTCAGCTCCAACCCTAATCAAACACACCTAAACAAGTTAGTAAAGGTTTTTAGGATCACTAGAAAGTTACAGGCAGGTGAGTTTGATCAAGGTTGGAGTCTCCGCAGTAAATTAAGGACTTTAAGCAACAGCTTTCAATGGAACTGCTGCGATGACCAGAAGTAGGCTGTTACCCCACCGTAGCTGAGAACGTAAAAATCATTAAGAAACTGTTAACAAGATGATTAAATGATGGATTATGAGGAGGATGTTTAGGCAATACCTACATTGTTAGTTTCTCATCACGTCTAGTCTCAGTGCTATCTGAGGTGCTGTTGCCAGCAGCAGACATATCATTGTGCAAATTAAAAAAATCGTTAAAATTGGCTTACGCTTAAAACATATCAACACAGATTAAATGAAAGACTAATGGTAGAATTGTATACTGAGGAATTACAGTGGTATATACTAAAAAAAGTAACATTTATCAGCCTAATCTGTCACGTTGTAAATACTACGGCAAACCAGCTGTTCTCCTGTAGTAGACGGTTACAGTAGAACATCAAGAAGTAGCAGTTAAAGTCACCAGCGCGCAATATGACATTGGAATGCCGTTGCCGTTCCATCAGTTGCTGCTGCTTAAAGTCCTATTGCTTAAAGTCCTATTGTATCTTGCAGGCCAGAGTTGAGAACCCCTGACTTACAGTATATTTACATTTGGATGCTTTTATCTAAAGCAACTTAAAGTGCATTCAACATTCATTTTGTAACTATCATGCTCTACCAGTTGAACTACAGGTACTTATTTTAATTTGTAGCTGATGTTTCTAAATATTTTCTTGTTTTTTTTTTTCTTGAAAATTTATTCATGCAGATTCACCTGAGACCATGTCTGTGTTGTGTTTTATATATGTTGGTGTACAGTGTATGTGTGTTCTGTTGGGTTCTTGTCATTGTGTCCCAGTGTTTGTCCTTTAACAGAGAAATAATTGGACTGTTCCGTCCTGTCTGTTCTTTCATGTTTCAGATTGCTGTCTATCTGCTTCCAGTTTCTTTGACGCTCTCCATCTCAGTCCCTTTTTATCTCTTTATTTAGCACCTATAGGTGCTGTTTATTGGCTCAGATGACTAAAGAGCCTCTTACTGGATAGGTATTGAAATTGCATTGGCGAGGCAGTATCACTGAACAGTAGGCAGTAAATACATCAAATGTCTTAAAGGTGACAAATCATGAAAATCTGACTTTTTCCATGTTTAAGTGCTATAATCAGGTCCCCCGTGCATCTACCAACCGAGAAAAAGTAAAAAAAGAACAACCCAGTAAATGTTTTTTTGGTAAGCCTTTTCTGCAAGTTTGTGAAAAAACGAGCCACTCAGACTTTGCTCCTCCTGTGATGTAGTAAGGGGATCTTATTATATTATTACCACCCCTCAATTTGCAAATTTCCACCCACGGCGCCGCCGTTTAGTTTTCGCAAACGACAACGGTGTACCAGTTCTAACTTCATGGCAAAAGTTTGAGCAAAGCATGCTAACTGTTCTGTTTTTGGCTGTACAGATGAGCACAGAACACTATTTAGAGCCCCAGCCTCAGAGGAGACAGGAGAGCAGTGGATTTATTGGTTAATTTACTGTATACTACGCTGCTGCCTCACAGATCTAATATAAGCATGCAATTTCTTTCCCAGCGGTTTACCTTCACAGACATAACTGACAGTTTTTGTAACCCGTGTGTTTTTAACACAAACTTGTGTGTATTTGACAGTTTAAGTGCAATAACACATGAAAAAGAACTTAATGTAGTTTTCACATGCCGTGTGACAGCCACTTTCTGTTGGCGTGCTTTGGATGTTTCCACCTGTGTATCAGAAGTCTAAACTAATATGGTTTAAAATGCACAATTTTAGTGCAATAGACATGATAATTAAAACCAAACAGATGTTTTTTGGCAGAGTATCTGACGTACAAGCTGTGAAGGCACAGTCCTATTCTGGAAAAGGGGGCGGGGAGCAGTAGCTCATTTGCATTTAAAGAGACATGCACAAAAACAGCATGCCTCTGCTTCCACTCAAAATAGGCATTTTCAAAATGATATAATAAATGGTCTTTGGGGTATTTTGAGCTGAAACTTCACACCCACATTCTGGAGACACCTGAGACTTACATTACATGTTGTAAAAATGGGTGTAATAGGTCTCCTTTAACCCTTATCGAAATGCCTGAGGGTCCTGACCTTCCTAACATACAGCAATTCAAATACGCTCTTAAAAATAAAGGTGCTTTAAAAGGTTCTTCACAGCAATGCCATAGAAGAACCATTTTTAGTTCCACAAAGAACCATTCAGTCAAAGGTTCTTTAAAGAACCACCTCTTTCTTACCTTTTTATAATCTGAAGAACCTTCTTTCACCACAAAGATCCTTTTGTGAAACAAAAAGGTTCTTCAGATGTTAAAGGTTCTTTATGGAACCATTTAGATGAAAAAGGTATGTGGCATACATGATGCCACAAAAGGTAATGGCATTGTGTTTTTGACAGTTCCACAGCCTCTTCATTATGAGTGTCTGAATTCACACTATAGAGAATAGTGAACGAGGCAATAGGTGGTGATTTCAGATACTGCTGTACTGTAGTGTGTTTATTGTTTTTTGTCTGCTTCATTTGGCTTTCCTCCCTCTTCTCTCTTTTTCTAACATTTGAGTTATTTATGTGTGTGAAAGTAGGTGTGTGTTTACCCCCACCCTTTTACTCTTTCCCACAAATATCCTTTGACAAATATTTTGTACCCCAGGCGGGTTTGGGAGGATGTTGACAGAAGCTGGTGGTTGGTGGTGGATGGTTCATGATTTGTGGCATTTTAAATCATTTTAAATTGTAACCTCATGTGTACTGTTTATACTTTGTCTCTATTTTAGCTACACTATCGTTCAAAAGTTTGGGGTCAGTATTTTTTTTTTCACTTTCATTCAGCAAGGATGTATTTAATTGATGAAAAATGACCTTAAAGATGCTTACATTGTTAAAAATATTCTGTTTTAAACAAGTGCTGTTCTTTTTATAATAATAATTTTTAATATTAACATATTAAACAGTATTGTTTTCAACATTGATTATAAAAAGACATCTTTCTTCAGCAGCAAATCAGCATAGAATAATTTCTGAAGGATCATGTGACACTGAAAACTGGAATAATTGCTGATAAAAATTCAGCTTTGCCATTATATGAATAAATTACATTTTGTATTAAAATAGAAAATAATAATAAGTAAAATACTTAACAATATTACTACTTTGAAAGTCATACTGACCCCAGACTTTTAAACAATAATGTATAAAATGTAATATATGTATAGCAAAATATAAAACAATATGTTGATGTCATGCACACAGCAATAACATCCATTTAATTGCGGCTTCTTTCCGCAAATAAATAGCATGTTTGTCTATATAAGTCTCTTTCCTGCTGCACTGTTATGAGAGCAGCCAAAGTACGTTTTTCTTGGCACTATTTACTAATAGCGACAAGCTGAATAAAACCATGTCAAAATGAGTTACAGAAAAATGACAGTTTGTGCTTTATAGTTTACTGCCTTAGCATTGGGATTAGACCTTAAGGCTTTATTTAGCAATATGTGTAAACACACAGACGCAAACATATGTGCACCTGCACGCTGGATGGATAAGATCATGTTCACTGGGAGGTGTAGGGGGGTTATAGAGGTGGGGTGAAATGGGTGAAATGGGTGGAGTGGGGGAAGGGAGGTATTCACAGATGCATCTGCTGTAATAGGGTGGTGTGAGTTGGGGTGTGTTTTGTTAATAAAGTCTGTGTTGAAGCATAATACATGTGAGGAAATGAGCACATTCAGGATTGACTGGAAGCCTAATGTGATTTGAAAACCAGTATCTTAACTGAAAATGGTTTGGAGGGGTGTATCCCCATCAAGGTTTGGGGCGCTCACTGTGGACCTTCTTTTTATACTCAACTTTAATTGTTTAACAAATGGTTAGACGTTTATGGCGGAAGACTACAGACAGAGGGCGCTAGAGACAGACAGTGATAAGGGAAAAAGACGCTCACATGGACCAGAGCATGACTCTTAACAGAGGCTTGAAAATGAAACAGCATCTCGTCTTAACCTGAGAATAAAAAGAGTGTCAAATAAAGAGTGTGTGTTGGAGAATAGCCAAACACACACACACACACACTCATGCACACGTATATTATACACTACCAATCAAAAGTGTAAAATAGTAAGATTATTTGTAATGTTTTTTTTTTTAAAAGAATTCTCTTCTGCTCATCAAGCCTGCATTTATTTGAGCCAAAATACAGCAAAAGCAGTAATATTGTGAAATATTTTTACTATTTAAAATAACTGTTTTCTATTTGAATATATTTTAAAATGAAATTTATTCCTGTGATCAAAGGTAAATTTTCAGCATCATTACTCCAGTCTTCAGTGTCACATGATCCTTCATAAATCATTCTAATATGAAGATTTGCTAGTTAAGAAACATTTATTATTACTATTATTATTAATAATAATATTTAAAACGGTTAATAATTTTTTTAGGATTTTAATATGAATGGAAAACTCCAAATATGAGCATTAATCTGAAATAAAAAGCTTATAACATTATATACACACCGTTCAAAAGCTTGAAGTCAGTATTTTTTATGGAGGGGGGAAGAAATTAGAGAAATAAAAATTTTAATTTAGCAAGGATGCTTAAATTGATCGAAAGTGATGATAAAGACATTACAATAATATTACAAAAGATTTCTGTTTTTAGATAAATGCTGTTAAAAAAGTCTACTCAGCTGTTTTTAACATAATAATAATAACAACAACAACAACAATAATAATAATAATAGTTTTTGAGCAGAAAATCAGAATATTAAAATGATTTCTGAAGGATCATGTGACTGGAGTAATTATGCTAAAAATTCAGCTTTGAAATCACAGGAATAAATTATATTAAAATATATTCAAATTAAAAACAGTTACTTTAAATAGTAAAAATATTTCAAAATTTTACTGTTTTTGCTGTACTTTGGATCAAATAAATGTAGGCTTTGTGAGCAGAAGAGACTCTTTAAAAAACATTCAAAAAATCTTACTGTTCAAAAACTTTTGACTGGTTGTGTAAATATAATTTTTATTATTTACATTGAGCAAGACATCTATTATATTAGCAATGTATTATATATATATAAAGATTACATTTTACATTTTAAAAATATTTTTAAAAAATAAAATATAATAAATAAATATAATAAAAATAAAACTGTTATTTTAAATTTCAATAAGATTCTACGATATTACTGTTTTAACAGTATGTTTGATGAAATAAAAACATGGTGAGCAGTAGAGACTTCAAAAACATTAAAAAATATAACCGATCAGTATAATTTTACATTCATAGTTTTATTTTTTTAACAATTAAAATGTAAAATGCATTATTAAGTATTTATTTTAATATGATAGTAAATCAAGTGAAATTCAAGAACGTGTGTTTCACAAGATCATCAACCACTTTTTTTTAAATTTGATCAAAACCACAGCTGGTGCTTTTGTGAAAGGAACCACATTTTTTCAGTCCACCCAACCTTTTTTTTGTCTTTTAATTAGTAATCCAATGGGTGAGACCCACCTTCTCATATAAAATGAATCATCAGCCCTCAACACAAACACACAGCCTCTCTCTCCTCCCCTCCTCCTCTGACACAAGTCAGTGAATTGAGTACTGGCTCCTCCCTCCATGGGGCAGCTACTGTTTCTGTCAGATGTAATGTCACATTGATTGATTTGCCACAGAGAGAAACAGGCAAATAGGCAAGCACGGGCTGCCAGCTGAGCCTCAGATGTAACCGTGAAGAAACAGTATCTCAGCCTGTGTCTGTTTTCCTGGACAGTTTCCTGTATTTACCCATGCGGCACCCTACACGCCATTAATCCAGTTCCTTTCTGTTCTCGCAGGAGCGGCACGCTGCACCATAACAAGGTAAGCTGTGTGCTTGTGTGTGCATGTGTCTGTGTATGTGTGTGTCTGCGTATGTGAATTCCCAGTGAGGACGCTGACAGAAGCGATGAACCGCTCGCCATGTGACATGCAGCAGTGCCCGCGGGATTGGCTGAGCTCAACGATGACCTCAGCAAGCTTTCCTCCCTCCCTCCCTCCTTCTCTCTCTCTGTCTCTCTCCACTCTGCTTTTTTCCTGCCCTCTTTTGAGCATCCTTTGGTGATTGTGTAGACCACAGCCGCAGTGGCTAGCAGCAGCATCCATGGCCTAAACGCGGAGCCCTAAAACATCCACCGGCCCGTCATACGAGGGACACGGGGACTTTAAACCCGAGGCTGGAAGTGTGCTCTGTTTTTTTACATCTTTCCATCTGGTAACCAGGGGCTTCTCTTCTCCCCTCCTCCCATTTCAGGCTCCTTGGAGATAGAGGAATGCAAATCTGCAATCATGATGGAAGGTGAGGGCTTGGTCTATTTTTATCTTATTGCCTCCTCTCGTTGCGTGTACGGCCCGGCTTTAAATGCCATAAGCCGTCCGCCTATTTTGAGTGGCTTGACATTCCGGTAACTCAATATAGACCTGAAGGTGCTGGATATCTCAAATATAGACACACATCATCACATGCACACACATCTCACATATACATACACTATTGTACAACAGCAGGCATATATGCTGTTTTTTTTTCCTTTGTGCTTTCACCTCACCCCCCTTTAGATGGCTTGTCTTTGTAAAGGATTATTTGGATTTTGCAGTTACGGCTTATGTGCCCAGCTGGCCGCCTCTGAATTCTCTTTGTATATAAGAGTTCACACACATACTCACGTACACATCATACTGTAACGCCGCACTCGTTTTTAATCGTGTGTCTGCTCAAGGCCGTTTCTTTAAAGGGAGGTGTTCATGTGTGTAATTCAGTGTGCGCATGTGAACGCCGCTGTCAGCTGTGTTTTGGAGGGAGAAGCAGGGGATGGTTTGTTTCACATGTGTGGCGGAGCTTTTTATGTAACTGTCGGTCTGACGAGAACATATCATTTATTTATAACATTGGATCAGATAAACTCAGTATCATGTCACCTGTTCCCAAACACTGTTGTCTGTCCTTTTGCATGAATGGTTTTGTGTCGTTTCTGATGTACAATCATGCTGGATCAAATCTAGAATAGTGATCGGTTAAGGAGATTTAAGCATGAATTGATTGTACACTTTACCTTGACAAGAGTAAAATGGCACATATTCTTTGTGACATCAGATTATGTGTGCCATCCACTCCTTGTGTATGGATTACAACATGTTATGCAATTTTTTGAGGCATGTGGAGAAACGCCAGAACAAACCATTTGCCACTTCCTTATTCACTCATTCTGTACATCAGCTGTATAACATATTTAAGTGTGGGGTGAAATGTCCTTATAAGGGCAGTGAAATCACTAATATTGTGAAATCATTTAAAGGCACAGTTCAACCAAAAATGAAAATTCTGTCATTAATTACTCACCCTCATGTCATTCCAAACTTGTGAGATCTTCGTTCGTCTTCAGAACACAAATTAAGATATTTTTGATGAAATCCAAAGCGCTTTCTGGTCCATAGACAGCAATGCTAGTACTATGTTCAAGGCTGAGAAATGTAGTAAGGACATCGATAAAATAGTCCATGTGACAGCAATTTCTTCTCTAACTGTCAGATTTTGACGTGTGTCCACGAGGGTGAGTAATTAATAACAGATTTTTCATTTTTGGGTGAACTAGTCCTTTAATATATTATGTCTTCATGAAACTGTGAAACTGCAGAATGGTTCCTGTTAGGGTTAGATTTAGGGTTAGGAGATACAAGTTATAATTTGCTTGGTATCAAAGCTATAAGTCAGTGGAGGTCTTGATGGAAAACCAAACGTGTGTGAGTGACAGATCTCAAGCCTTTAGGTGTTAGGTAACGCAATAGCAAAAAGTGATAGTGACAGTCACTGTAGCCTCAAATAGATGTGACATAGAGGTGAATCTCTTAGTGTGGCTAGTACAGGCTTAGCCATGTGTGGATTACCTGAAGGTGTAAAATAGGAAGGTA
Organism: Cirrhinus mrigala; assembly: GCA_036247105.1. Taxonomy (NCBI): domain Eukaryota; kingdom Metazoa; phylum Chordata; class Actinopteri; order Cypriniformes; family Cyprinidae; genus Cirrhinus; species Cirrhinus mrigala. The sequence goes on along the minus strand of CM070012.1, from coordinate 19,345,129 downwards.
ATCCACCTGGTGTTTTTAAAATGATGCTTTCAGCCTGCTTCAACTCAGCCCAAGCTATTTTTGCTTCTAATCATGTTTGGTTTAAGTTGCCTTGTCTGCTTTGATGAATTGTGAAAATATATAGTTTGAAGTAGGTTAATATGCATGTAGGGCTACTAAGATACTTTTTTCTGAAGAGCAGAACCGTTGAAAGGCTTTCTCGGACTCATTTTGTCAGGCATTTGTTTATAGTGCACTTAAAATTGGTTGTTTCTTTTTCTTTCATTTTGTTCATTCTCTGTGTGGCTTGTTGCATTTCAGGGATATTATGAAAGAATTATTGACCCTCTAATTAGTTCCTCGTGTAGAGTCTATGTTTTTCCTCTCATCCTGTTCCCATCCTCTCATCTCTGCCCTAGACAACCCAAACCTTCTCATGGATCATTGAACACAAATGTCAACTACATGGAACCCAAAAACAGGTCATTTTAGATACTTAAGTACTGTATATATGAAAAGGATGACAGAATGTGACAATATTGCTTACCTTAAGACCCCAAAAAGATTGTATGTTCTAGTTGACACAATTAATACTTGCTAGTGTTGTTTTTACACTAGCTCAGTGGCATGTGGTGCAGAGTAAATGTCCTCATGCACAATAAGCATGCATATGCCACATTAAATGCCCTTGCCCATTATTGCAATGGTTTCTTAATAATCACCATCCATTTTTTGAAGAGAATAACAGTTAGCCCACGTCATTACCATTATATGACTGCTGTACTCAGCTGACACCAATTGTTAGTGACCCTGGCAATGTATGGGTGGGGTTAGACTGAGCTTTTAAATAGAAGGGTTGCCATATAGACTGCTTTAAATAGTTCCAGTGGTAGTGATAGTATTTCCTGTACAACAGAGGTTTGTCTCCACCCAATCCCATGTCAGGGATACAAGAAGGGATTTTCACAGAATTTCTCCATGATTAACAAAGTAGCCTTGTAGAATGGTAAATAAATAGGTTGTTAAGAGCAGCATATCATACTACTCTAAAAAAAGCTTATAAATGGTATTGTTACATATTTTTGCTACTTTTAAAGGGCTAGTTCACCCAAAAATTTAAATTCTGTCATTATTTACTCCACCTCATGTCGTTCCAAACCCGTAAGACCTTCGTTCATCTTCTGAACACAAATTAAGACCCTGCATAGACAGCAACGCAACAACCACGTTCAAGGCCCAGGAAAATTGTAAGGACGTCGTTAAAACAGTCCATGTGACAACAGTCTCACGGATTTGGAACGACATGAGTAATTAATGACAGAATATTCATTTTTGGCTAAACTATCCCCTTAAAGCAGTATGATTGTTATTATTTGTATATAAGTTAGAGTAGCAGATGTTATATCAGGACTGTGTAGGGAATGCTACATTTTGTAGTGCAATGAATAGTATTTTTTTGTCATGTAGCCATGTTGATTTTTAAGTTTATAACACCAGAGTATTCCAGTTGGTAGGAATGTAGAAAGACAATGCATCAGAAGTAAAATGGTGAAATAGTTTTCTGCAGTCTGTTAGAGTATTAACTGGGGAGTTTTGTCTGTGTGCCATGTGGGAGTCGTAAAGGAATAATTCCATTATGTCTTCTTGCTCTACTTTTAATGAATATATTAAATTGAGTAAAGACTAGCCTGAGTGCTTATTTGTTACTTTGTGTAGGAGGCTTAGAAAATTGTGTGAGTAATAACATAAATGCACACACAGACTTTCTTAAAGTAACTAGTCATTATTTCATTTTTGTAATATAAAGCAAGCTCATCAGCCAATAAATCTAAAATATGCTATATAAAGTCATGAGTTACAACCCTGATGAGGGAATATGAGACTTGGCCAATTTAAAGAAGTACAGAATAAAAGAAGACTGTCATGTGTCTGTTAAATTTGTGTTTTAGCCAATCAGAAGACTTTGAGGAAATTTCTGCCTGTTGGTTGTTATGGGGGCGGAGTTTGTAAAGAGCGGGGCGTGTCTAATTAGGGGTTCAAGCACGTAATGCTGAAACCCTATTGTAATTGTTAGAATGGTCACAGATCAGCAATCTCCACGTAAAACTGACTTGAAACTTTGAGAGATGGGAGTGCTCAAACCACCGACAGTGTGACCAAGGCTCACCACAATTGCCCTGAGAGCGAACAAAAGTACAAAATCGCTCATAACTGTCATAAACCGTCAGTTGTGGCAAAATTTTCAGCTATTTTTGATTTTTTGAAAAACCTACTTTTGCAAACTAGTCCTATGTTTTTCGTCTTCAAAACCTTCAAAAGGGGCAGGGCCACTTTTATAAAAATGCCTATAACTCCTGAACGGAAAAAGATATCTCCACCAAACTCAGGACGCTTATAAAAAAGCTCAATCTGAGGTCACAGGAAAAAAAAAATCATGGAGCTTGGCCACTCTGTGGGCCTGTTTGATTCACAGCCCCAAAGGTCTGAGAGAAATTTCAAAGAAATCAGCCACTGGAGCGCGATATCGCATTTTTCAAGGCCGTAAACGTTTGTACGTCGCACGTTTTTTTGCACATACGCACAATATTCCTATCGTACGTAGAACTCCTCATTCCAGACAACTTTGCCTCCAGAACCACCGCTGTCAATCAAATCTTTTGTTATATGACTGAGGAAAAAAACCTACTTTTGTGAACTAGTCCTAGGTTTTTTGCTCAATCTGGAAAAACCACTGTAGCACAATTTTCTGGACACTCTAGGCCAATAATTATCAAAAAAAAGTTGAAATTTACCCTTTGGGAAACTATATCGGGTTTTTTTTAGAAAAGGGGCCTGACAAAATTTACCCAAAATCCTATAAAGCCTGAAGAAAAACTCAAAACTTCACAAAACCTGCTGAGCACATGCGACAGGTGATTCTAACAAAGCATGCAGAGTTTTAAGGGGATCAGACCACAGCTACAGCTATAACAGTCATAACTGTTAAAAAGCATAATATTTCTACGGTAAATGACCTGGATTTACCAAAAAATACTTTTTAAATCATTGATTTAGGTGGTTACAAGCTTGCTAAATAATGTCTTTTTTTATATGTGCTTAAATGCCTTAGAGTGCTTGAACCCCGATAATCACTGCTTACAGCTATATTTCAGTGGTTAAATTTGCTGGAAATTCCAGAACGTAAGAGGCCATTCACACATAACTCATTTTTGTTGTGAAAAACTTTATAACAAATGAAATATGGCTTGCAACTTCTGTATATATAATGTAATATAATATAATGTAATATAATATAATATAATATAATATAATATAATATAATGTAATATAATATAATATAATATAATATAATATAATATAATAATAAGAGAGCACTAGTGACAAAAAGTATTTCCCACAGATGACAGCAGAAGAGGAAGTGAACACAGACACCATGTGAAAGGGCTCTTACTGTACTGTGGCTAGACAGAGGCCGACTCTGGTTGTTTTGGCAGTAACTGGAGTTGAGCTGGAGCAGTATTTCCCAGCAGGCTAAAGCAAACAGTGGCTTGGCATCTGCATGAAGTGGAAGATGAGTTATTCACTGTCCCATGATGTCAGGAGCATCCCAGTGTTATCAGACACTACTTTAATAATGAATATGAATCATAGACAGGGCTCCACACATGGAGAAGTTATCAGGAATAAAGTTTTGATTCACTGAATGAAAATGTAGTTTTTAACTGGTTTTGCTTTAGGACTTATAAATATCAAACAGTAAAAAGAATATTACCTTGTACTGAAGAAGCCCAACAAAATGCAGAATTATTAAGATGACATGTTAAATTGAAAACTGAAAACTTTTATAATAACATACACATAGGCACTTTGTATGATTTTTTTTTTTTTTAACCCAGTGTCTGTGCCTGTCCGCACATCAAAAGAGCCACTGAGCTTTCAGTTCACTGCGATAACACTCTCCCCGCCCCCTACTACAGAAACACTCCATGCTTTGAAGAATGAGGGCCTTTGTTCAATGGCAACAATAGATTGGTCAAAGAACTAAGATGAACTCTGCAAAATGAGGAAAGAAGCACAACTCATTGCATGAATGAGTGTGTAAGTTTCTAAATTATTTGTGCATGTACTTGTGTTTGGAATACAGATTTGATTTAAAATACGAGCATGCAGTACAGTAATACAGTTTATTCTGATATTGGATAGTTGTTTGATATTGTACATGAAGCCGGCAGAGGTACATTGTTTTGATCAGCCTAACAAAACTTCATTAATAGTAAAATTAATTTAATGGTTTCAGCCCTCGACTATAGATTTTGTAGTATGGATAGTTGAATTTTAATGTGTCCTCAGAAAGTACATTAGTGTACATTAACTTGAGTTGTATTAGTTAAATTTGGTGGAAGCCAGATTATTATGAGCAACCTAGCCCAGGTGATATCATTCTCCAGGACATTTTTGTAGGGAAAACAACAGCAAACATGAATATTATCAGTTATTTGATGAACACTCTGATGTCCAATTAGTTGATTGACTCACTTATAACATTCCATCCTGTTTATTAAAATTAAATGAATCTGTCTTATAACTTTAAGTTCAGGTCGACACTAATTGTCAATCTCTCACTGAGCAATGGCTAACTTTAGCTCTTCATTTCCATCCTGTTTGGTTCCATCCTGTTAAGCATCTTGTTAGTTTTCTTGCCATTGCGTAAATAATCAAGTTAAAATAAAAAGCGTAGGTGCCTGAGCTTGACCAGAGCAAATTTATGAAAGCCTGGAATATGCTTTTCTAGAAACACTTATATTGCAATAACACAGCCATAGGCTTTTGCTCTCTCAAAATGTTCTATATTATTCTTAAATGCTACAAAATAATTTACTAAAAGCTTTTGAGGCATTTTATTTACTCCGTTTTTAACAGTTGGCGCATTATATTCCTGTGTTCACAAAGGAGTGAGTGGGAGTATGAGTGGGTGTTTTACGTCTGTACAGTTCCAGAGGCCCCAGATTAGAGCTGTTTGCCAAATATGACCCTGGATTAACACATCCCTGTTTCCTCATTTGCCCCTAAAAGCAATATGGGGGTAAACAACTGAAAGAAAAAATGCTGTCGGAAACATGGTGAAATGAGAAAAGAATAGTGCTGCAGTGGTTTATCGTATTATACTGTAGAAGGTGTGTGAAGAGAAAATGACTTACAGTGCTGGAATAAATACAAAGGGACTGACAGTCACATGGTGGAAGGGACAGGATGACAGGCTGGTGATATAGACCATATACTGAATGATTATTACTGTATATACATTTACCATGCCATTTACTTGGTACTCTGAAGTACTTCAAAAAATTCAAATTGATTGTTGATGTGTGATGTTAGTGTTTTGGCCAGTTTGACTGTTTTCATATATAGTAACGTCCAACGTTTTTCTCACTTATGCTGACCACATTTAAATGATCATAAAAAAAGAAAATACATTATATTTTAAAATGTAATTTATTCCTGTAACTTTTCAGCCTTATTTCAGTGTCACATGGTACTTCAAAAACCATTCTAATATGCTGATTTAGTGCTCAAAATGTATTATTATTAGAAATAATGCTGAATAGTTGTGCTGCTCAGTATTTTTGTGAAAACCATGATTTTTTTCAGGAGTCTTTAATGAATAGATAGTTCAGAACAATAGCTTTTATTTTAAATAAAATGGAATTTGATAAAATAGATAAACTACTGTAGGATAGAATTTGTAACAGTATGTAAGTCTTGCTGTTGCCTTTAATCAATTTAATGCGTCCTTCCTGAATAAATTCATACTAACCCCAATGTGTTTAACCACAAAATATATTCAATATTAATTTACTCTGCTGTATACACACATTTTTATGATTATTTACTAATTTAAGATCAGTTTCATTCATCAAAGTTCTGTGATAAATGTGGGAATTGATGGGGAGACACTCAGCGCAGATTACTTCACAAATAATTTCCTGTTTACAGTATTAGAGTGGATTATCTCTTTGTTTCCTTCCTCTCTTTTTACTGGTTTGCTCTTTCCAAAGGTTATAGGCAGGGTCTGAAATGAACTTTTTCACTCACCAGACAATTTACTAAATCTTTAAATTGAAATTAAATTAAACAGAAATAAACACTATTTTCAGTGACTCTTATTAAACGTTAAACGCTAAACACGTTGAAGTTCACACATGCTTGTCAGTTCATAAAGTGAGTTGTTTCCTCACAGAAGTCAGTGTTTTAGTACTGTTGGAAGCTACTGGTTTGAGGACGTAATTTATGAATCACAACCCACCAGATTGGCTAGTTGATGTGTATTACCCGCCACAGCTGATTTTTATCTGCAAACTTCTTGAAATACTTAAAACAACTGAAAATACAAGATTGCTTTTTGTCTAATGCATTTAAGGTAGTGGAAGCCATTAAATAAATGAATAAAGATGGACCGGAGGAGAGTGGTTTCAGAAGAGTTGTTTTTTAAATTGATTTACTTCCATTACTTATTGATTAACTATTTGTCCAGGCTTATTTATGCAGGCCTTTTTCTGTGTCCCTTCCAAACAGTCAAAATGCGTATGTGAAACGAACTGTCAAGTTCATTCAAACTGCAAACAACTTCCTCCATTTGGTTTGGTTTCATCTGTACCACATTAACCAGAACACATCAGTGTAACTTTGAAAAAAAAAAATGGTATATGATGCCCCTGTATGTGAATGTAAACTTTAGTTGTGATCCTGTCATTATGTGAAATGGTGTCTTGGTTTGAATGAAGGTTACTTAAATGTGTTTACTTCCGTACATGACCCTACGGAGCCCTCTTATGCAAACAGTAGTCTTGCCTTAGAGCGAAAAAGCAATTTATTGTCCTGCCACTGTGCTCTTTGTGGGCTGCTGATTGAAAGCATTAGTTCTATTGCAGGAAGGACAGATTAAGTACCTTCTGGATGGACCTTGACTATGATATAACAGGAAAGAGCATCTGTCATCAAGACAAATATATAACGCATTAGAAAGAACGGACCCTGTCTGTTTGTGTTCATTGCAGGTGTATTTCTGTGACATATCTGTTTATTTCCACATGGATAGGGAATTTATTCTTGACCATGTTATTTAATCATATATGTTTTGGATATCTAAACAATCACGCATGAATATTCTTGTGTACAGGCGTGTGTGTTAGGGCCTGCAAGTGAGATGACTCATCTGAATGAGCTGTGCTGCTCACCGTGGGCTGGACTATTTGACGGATGGCAGATATGGTGCTGATCCGCTCAGAGCTGACTGCCTGCATTAGCATTAGCAGCTAAAGCATGAGTATGAGCTGCTCTCCAGAGAGAGATGATAGTGTGTTTTACTGAAAAGGGTTTTGATAATACTTGGCATTTTCCTCAAATAGGGAGCATAATAGCTTGTAAAACACATAATTGATCTAGTTCAACAAATGATTAGTGAAGAGAGATGGTCAAATTAAATATTATGTGAGCTGCTTTAATTTCTTTTCATTATGTGAGGATTGCGATATTTGAAACCAGTTTGCCAAAATATGAGTCTAAACACAGCTTATGCTCATTTTTGAACATAAACATTTAATAAACATGGTAAAAATAAATATCTGCTTGTTTTTGGGTCCAAGCCTCTTTCAATTAACTATATGTGACCCTGGACCACAAAACCAGTCATAAATGTAAATTTCTCGAAATTGAGATTTTTAATGGAAATGAGATTTATAACGGAAATAAGCTTTATGTTGATGTATGGTTTGTTAGGATAGGACAATATTTGGCCAAGATACAACTATTTGAAAATCTGGAATCTGAGGGTGCAAAAAAATCAAAATACTGAGAAAATCGCCTTTAAAGTTGTCCAAATGAAGTTTATAGCAATGCATATTACTAATCAAAAATTAAGTTTTGATAAATTTGTGGTGGAAAATTTACAAAATATCTTCATGGAACAAGATCTTTAGATAATATCCTAATGATTTTTGCCATAAAAGAATAATCGATAAATTTGACCCATCCAATGTATTTTTGGCTATGGCTACAATTATACCCGTGCAACATAAGACTGGTTTTGTGGTCCAGGGTCACATATTATCTTGTAATAGCCATTTATGAGCATTATTTGGTGACATTTTTAAGCCAAGCTCTTGAAAACTCACCTTGTACACTACTGTCTCAGGCTCATGGCGTCCCAGACACCAACATTTTAATGATTCAAAAGATGAATCATTCTTTTCACAAACAATGGCGCTGTCCCGAATCGCAACCTAAACCTCACAGGTCCACACTTTTGTGACGTAATAGCACTTTGACTGACAAGTAGAAGTCTGCTGCGGAGTTCGCCTCATTGCGGGCTCGACAGAAAGGCGCATCAAGGGTGCATAGCGGACACAAAGGGGGCGCTTGCGAGCACCCTTCTAAAAGCAAAAATGACAAATGAGTTATGGTGTCGTGGACTTAACAGACATGCACAGGCCTGCCATTTGGGGCAGGGCCAATAACGGCAAGTTTAGATGGCACACAAGGGCTCAAAAAATTGCCTGCTTATTTAAGGATGTGTTCACACTTGTAGTTCAGTTCGTTTGGTTCATTTGGTCTGGACCAAAAAGGAAAATGATACATTTGGTCCTGGTCCGCTTAGTGTTCACGCTGGCATTTTTGACAGCGAACCTAAAGATACTGAACCTGAAGGCATAGTGATACATTAACAACCTGATTGATTGGGCTGAATGACGTATTTTTTCTGACGAAACTGACCGAACACTCCAAACTTAAGCAAAGCGGCGCTGCGGGTGTTTGACATCATAGTACCCATTCACTGATTGGTCTGCTTAGCGCCGCTTTAAGTAGAATACACCTAATGCCATCTGCTGGACTAAGTGCGCTCATTGTTGCGTGTATTTTATTTTCACCGCCTGTGAGCTCACAAAGAGCTCATAAAAGGCATTTTACCTCTTTGTTGCTCCACGTTTGCCCTCTGCTCGTTTTGATGTGGTTAAACCGCTTGTTCCCTTCCTGAAATCGTTGCATACCGTCACATCTTGTCATTACTTCCTGTTTTTGGTTTGTTTGGAAGTTTTTGGTCTGTGTTGCATTCATATTTCATTCAAACCACACCAGAGATCATTTGGAAGTGGACCGAGACCCATCTTTGTAGCGGTCTCTGTCCGCTTGTTTGGTGCGCACCAGGGTTCGGATGGCAGCATTCACACTTACTCAAATAAACCACACTAACAAAGCAATCACACTAAATTCATTTTTAATCGAGCCAGACATGATAAGTGTGAACACACTCTAAATCAGCGATGTGGGGAAAGTTTTGGGTTCTAGAGATGCACTTCTAGACTGGCTGTGAATCATCACTTAAATTAAATGCATGCTATAAATTGAACACAAACTCCATTGTAATCATTTCCAAAAATGTAATTTGTGTGGAATTTTTATGAAGTCTGTAATGAGGAGAAAATACTGTACCCTGGCTGATCAAGTTTGCTGTTCATGATGCTCGAAATACAGAAAGACAGATAAGTAGGGGTTTATATGAATGTATCTCTAAGAGGAACTGACTGTCTTCAGAAATGTTTCTATGGCATTTTCTTTTCTTCTTACCTCCATAAAATGCATATGAAAGTAATGTTTATAAGTGCAGTGCTGCTATTTTTACAGTGGAAACTTTATATCGCTGCTGTTCCATAAGCACCACCTGCTGTCAGAGAAGGAATTTGTATTTTCATTCAGTCCGTCTGCTGTTTTTGTTTTGTGCAGGTGTCATATGTAGCATAATTTCACAAATCTAAAGTCAGACCATTCTGTTTTTGCTTTAAATCTTAAAGTTATACAGTCTAATTCAAATTCAAAAACAACTGTTCATGCTACATGTATAGTCAAACCAAAATTTATTTAGACACCTTTAACATTTCTCACATTTTTACAGTTTATTCGCTGTGGTTTAAAAAAAAATGTTAATAAAAAGGTCACATTAGCAATGAAAGAAAAAACACTTAAGCAAAACATGGTCAGTTCAAAGTGTCTGAATAATTCTTGGTCCCAAATTTGTATCAGTTTTACTGGTAGTCCACTGTATGAAGAATATTTGGGTATAATATGTCTCAGTTTACTTTATTTTGCTATCCTTATATACATAAATGAACTATAGTGTCTTGCACCCACTAGTTAAAAAAATATAAAAAATTGTATCAATGACTCACTCATATGTAGTTCACTTGTTCCATTACTGAAGGAATCAGTGTTTTTGAACGAATCTCTTGAATGAATGATTAAATGACAAATACAATTTTTAACAGTCACTTGTCACCACCGAGTGGCAAAACAATGTAATCAACATGTAATTAACAAACATTATTTGAGGTGCCAATTTTGAAGCGAAAATGACTTTCAAAAGATGATCAGCTCCATTTTGATTGCTGCCATAGACATTGCTTATATCCGAACTATAAACTTTTATCCCAGTACTTCTGTGATAATATAAATGACTACAACAGAAATAATAAAGACTGTTTGTAAAGCTGCTTCTTACTGAATTGAACTGAATTGAATCAACACCAAACTGATTAAATGACACATACTCTAAAGAAATGTTTATAGGTGAACTGAACTTGTTTCATAACATTTAACCTTGTAACACTGACAGGTATTTAACTGTACTGAAATAACTTTAAACCAAACTGAACTGAATAATAACATTATTATCTTCTGTATAGCTGCTTTACATCTGAAATTGGATGTGTTTTAAACAGTAATTGATTTGAATTGATTTACTGTTCATTAATGTGAAGCTGCTTTAAAACAATGTAACTTGAATTGAGAATCATCATTTTCATTTTGATGAACTATCCCTTTAGGTGGACCAGCCTGAAAAAAGATATTTCAGCAAAATGATGAGTGAAAGAAGCAAAATGTATGACAACATTTTATTGTTGAACTAAAATGTTGGTGTCTGAATAATTATTGGTTTGACTGTATGTACAATAGCATTCCTGTCTGTTCAAAATAAATGAATAAATACATTTCCTCATATCAAATTGTAGCCCCAAAACCGAGGTACATACCGAACCTGTGTACCCCTATTCTTGACACATGTCTTGAATGTTATTTCAATAGATTATTGCAAATTATGCTCTGTTTTTATTACTTTAGTTGCTGGATTCAGTTGAGAAAGTCGAAAGGTGGGACAGTCCAAGATATGCATTTAAAAGAGATACAGATATTTTATGTTTAAAACTAGCTACTTCTCACTAAAGGTTAACTTTCTGTTAAATAAAACAGATGTAGCCAAATTGGAGGCACTTATTTTCATGCCAAGGCCATTCCATGTGTAACTGGGCTTCAGATGATTTAAATACTGACAATGGCTGTGGACCCCTTGCTGCTCTGTCCCTATCCCAAAGATGAGTCACCCTGATTAGGTTTCATTACCTCCCTGCTCTAGACAATAGAGGCTCCATTGATTTTTATCATCAGCAGAGTGGATCAGGAAAGAGAACGGGGCAGGAGAACGAATCAGCAGAATCTGAGCAGAAGGCATTGTGCAGCTGCCGTGAAATGTGTGTTGAAACTGGAGTTTGTGTGAGCCTCTCAGACGACAGTATTAGAGACTGAAAAACCCAAGTCATCCAAACACTGTGGGAAGCAAAGCAGAATGTTCTGATATTGCTGAGTGCTGCTAAATTCATGTAGCATAACTCATAACTCAACACACATTCCAAGCCAGTAAGTTTTAGTAATGTCACTGCTAGTTGTTTGCCAGTGGTATAGTATTTGATTGGCCAAAAATCTGTAGAATACTTTCTGTCAGTGTTTAGGAGTACATTTGTGTACAGTATAGGTAACCTCAAAGCTAACACTTCTAGGCTAAAAGTCAAAACCATGTAAAAAACTTAGGAATGTTGAAAGAAGTTTGATTTTGTTACTGTTAAACTTTTTAAGTGTGTTTTGTCTATATATTACATGTGTTACTACAGTCCTAATGGCAAAAATATACAGAACTTTCCCAAGTTTGCTTTTGTGCTGAGGACACGAAGAGCATCAGCTGGTGAGGCCTGAAGGCTAAATCAGCCCTTTGAGAAACCGCACTGCTGCTCTTTCCTCTTTCTTCATCATGAGAAATGTATGTGGATGTTTTATCATCGGTAACTATCTCTTGCAGAAGGATTGCATTTGTACTTTTATTTTTGTCACCATTGTTTTTGTTATGTAATTTTTTTTTTTCTGAGTAGGAGTGGAGCAGTAAACTACAAACATATACAGTATTGAATAATCTATTTTTTTCCCCTAATTTGTACTGCCTTTTGTTTGCTCCTGCTTGCTTAATCTGGTGCAAGACCTTTGTTTATGCCTCTTTACGACTTTTCATTTAAAATATTGATTGCAAGCATAATGAAAAAGGCTCAGTATACTAATAGTAGATTTTCAATTTGCTGGTGCTGCTGTTGTTGTTATAAAGATGTTTAGAGATTTTAACTGTCATTTAAAAAAATTGCCTGTACTATCTCTGTGTGGGTGGTGGAGGAAAAGAGCAATCTGGGTCCACATGGACCAAACCCATCACAAACATAGTTGCTGCCGCGTTCAAATCCAGATGAAGGGAACTCCCATGTGCAATGTCAAGATTAAAGATAGAGGTTAATGTAAGAAACCCATGGACACTCCTTAAAAAGCCACTTCCATGAAGAATGTCATGAGGGAAAAGAGAACAGTACTTACAGATAGAAACTACAGGAGAAAGTTTGTTTTTTCTGTTCCAAACCAGTTCCTGGGATAAGGGGAAAATAAAAGTACATCAAACAAACTGGACGTGGTTCCATGTTACAGACCATGTCAAAACACTGCAAGGAATTTTCTGTGATATTATAGTTATACACAACCAGTCAAAAGTTTTTGAACAGTAAGATTTTTAATGTATGTAACATTTTGAAATATTTTTACTATTTAAAATAACTGTTTTCTATTTTAATATATTTATTCCTGTGATTTCAAAGCTGAATTTTTAGCATTGTTACTCCAATCACATGTTCCTTTAGAAATCATTCTAATATTATGATTTGATCAAAAAACAGCTGTTAAAAACAGCTAAGTGAAAAATGTTTTTAGGTTTCTTTGATGAATAGAAAGTTCAAAAGAACATTCCATTTATTTGAAATGGAAATCTTTTGTAACATTATAAATATCTTCATCATCACTTTTGATCAATTTAAAGCATCCTTGCTAAATAAAAGTATTAATTTCTTTAAAATTATACTGACTCCAAACTTTTGAATAAGCTTGGGGCTTATTGCTTTTGAATGCTAGTGTATAATGTTACAAAAGCTTTTTATTTTGGATAAATGCTGATCGTTAGATCTTTCTATTCATCAAAGAATCCTGAAAACAAGTACTCAGCTGTTTTAAATATTGATGATAATAATAATAATACAAAATGTTTCTTGAAGAGCAGATCAGCATATTAGAATGATTTCTGAAGGATCATGCGACACTGAGGAGTAATGATGCTGAAAATTTAGCTTTGATCACAGGAATAAATTATATTTATTTCCTATAAAGAGACGTCTTTAAAAAACATTAAAAATCTTACTGTTCACAAACTTTTGACTGGTAATGTAGAAAAGTATTTTTTTTAATAGTATTTAAAAACATGAAATGGAAATTCACCCTATTTTCTAAATGCATGTTATTATGCACACCCATTTCTGCCATGGAATTCTCACAATTCAGGCTTTGTTTTTCAGTTCTAAAAATAGAATCAGAATTGTGAGATATAAACACAGAATTGCGGAATCAAAACTTAGAATGCAGACTTTTTTTTTCTTTTTTGCAATTCTAAGTTTATATCTCACAATTCTGAGTTATTAGAATTACAAAAAGAAAATTCAAAATTGTGAGATTTAAACTCCAAGAATAAAATTGGCCTTTTTTACTTTTTGTTCCATGGTAGAAACAGATACAGTTATCCATATGATGATCTTCTTGTGAATTATTCGTCCATGCATATATATATATATATTTATATATATATACATTTATTTTTTTTAATTTGAGCTTAATTTTGTTTTATTAAAATGTCAAATTGCGACATTTTCTTTAGTGACGTATATGCTCAATTAGTCCAGTCATACATACATCACACGTCGGCTAGAACCCTGTCCCTTTCTTATAATCAACTGAAAAGTGTGCTTTCAGATCTGCCTCCATCCAATCAACAAATGATAGAACCAAGTTTCTGACCTACATTTTGTTTCTTATTCAGTTATCCATTTCACTTGGATATGGTTGTTACTTCAGTTGCATCATGACTTTAAGCTCTCTAGTAGTCTTTTTTCAGGTCTAATATGTCATTTGTGTTTTGTATTGAACATTATTTAAACAAACACCTATTTTATAGTTTCTTGAAAATGGCCATAATGACCAGACTCATTTTCCAAATTAATTGTGTTACACTTGTTCTTGTATTAAATCCTGTGATAGGATTATACAGTACAAAACTGTCTGTGTCTTAGCAAATTAAAAAATTATCTCTAAATGATGCTTGGATTTTTGGAGCCCGTTGGTGTTGCATTGAGGCCGAAGCAGCTGATCTTTTAATGTTCAGTGTGTGTGAGCTTCCCTGTGCTGTGACTCTCTCTCCATCTGCTTCTGTGTCTCATGACGCTCCATCTGCTTCTCAACAAAGAATCTTCATTCACTGCCAGCATTGAATCAATTCAATGTGAAGATTGTCTTTAATAAACAGGATTTCCATGTAGCAAAGCTGACGCAGTGAATATTAAATGGTGTCTGGCTGAAGATGCAGTCTGTGGTCTGGAGGTCAAGTAATCCAAGTGTGGTTTTGATAGACCACTGTTAAGGAAGCTACAAAAAAATCTGTAGCTCATCAAGTTATAAGATAATCATAATTTGAAGTAGTTCCAACTAGTCAAGCTACACAGTTAGCCACACTGCAAAATGCTAACAACTACCCAGAAATAATAACAGTGCAGTGTTAAACAATGCTACATAGCTTTGTACTGAAAAGGCTAGACTATTTTCAAAAACACTGAGCTATGCTACAAACTGCTAACAAAAAAGATGTTGGAAAAAAGTAGGTTTGTACTGGAAAGGCTGTAGTGTATTTTTTATTTTTTTTTTAAAGCTAAGCTAATTTCATGCTACTAAATAATATAGTTTAATTAGTAGCACTGCTACTTATAGTTGCTCTCTAACACTGTTATTTACTAGTTTTTCTGAGTTATCACCTGCTACAGTTTATTTGCCAATCTTACAATTGATTGCCATCCGCATTCATTGCGCTCAGACACTTGGACAAAGCCACTTGGTTGGTTGTTTCGCTGGCAGTCGGCTCAAGGACTTGGCACATGTCACATACACTGGCACGAGAGCTGTACTTCCCCTCTTTAGTCTTAGACTGAGTGCCCAGACCTCCACCAGATCTGGTGTGATTTAACATAAGTGCTCCAGAGCACTGCAGTGTCATTTGTACCACTTATAATTATAATTATAATAGTTATATTATAATTGGCAATAATGTATTATTATTATTATTTATTTTTTTTTTTTGCTACAAGTCATTCTTGTCGCACTTCACTTTATAAGGAGTATTAGGAGTATTGAAATGGTGGAATCCAGTCATAAAAATGGAATTTACTGTATAACACCATGTTCTAACTACATGCGATGCTGTGGCATGCAATAAAAGGTATCTTAGGAGTTTTTGTCCTAACCAGCAACGGAAGCGACACGCAAATTTTTTTTTTAGAAACGGTTTCTATTTCTGAAGTGCCTTGGCTGGAGCATACAACATACAAACTATGACAGTGATAATCTCAGGTGCTGATTATTTGCTTTGTTCAGTGTTAAAAGTGTCTAATGTGAGTTTGAATTTCATATTGCATGACATTTATAGCCATACTGAAAGCAGCAACAGATATACCTCAGATCTTGGAAATAAATGAAAGCATGTATGTTAAAACTGCGAACTCAGTGCGAACCCACAAGTGTATTCCAGAGCTCAGATGCGATCAGTCACTTACATTTAATAATGTTAAAAAGGCTTAATATTCGTGAATTAGATTGTAAACGTATTGTTATTCCATTGCAAGTGCAGTGTGCTTCCAGAGAGAGCCCGCCCACAAACGCTTTTGATTGGCTGTGATATTTGATCCTGTTGTGTCGCATTGTTGTGTCAAAAGTAGGTCAGTACACATAAATCAAAACGTGATATGGACTACTGCCGCAAAAGACTGTTTAAATATGAATCCTCCATGTTCTATGTGCCTCGGTGTGAATATTTAAGCACATGAACCCATTTGAGCACATTTAAGCACATGAACCCATAAAGATAATCTCTAGTAATAATCTCTAATGCTCTGAGAGACACTTAAAGAGCATTTTACCGTTTCTTTTGAGAAAACTATCGTTATAAAGGTCTTCAAAGCAACCCGTAAAAATAAAAGTTTGGCTTAACTTGAAAAAAACGGTGACAGAAATATATTACTTAATGTAATGATAGTACTACTATTGCTTATACAATTATTATTAAATCATTATTTTTTAAAGAATATTTACCAGAGAAAAGTAAATATCCAACACAGTATTTCTGAAAAAAAAAAATAAAATAAAAATAAATCAATGAATGAATAAAATAATTTAAAAATTATTACTTTTTTTAATATAAAATCAATTAATTAGAGATGCTTTTGGTTATTAAGATTTATTTATATAAATGTAAAATGGAATCCAGAAAACACAGAATTTGATCAAAATAAAACAGAATTTTTTTAAACATATTTCATAGGGCCTTAAAATGTAATTTTTGTTAAACTTTTAATAATTCGCTGTTAAATTGTGTACGTTTCATTTTTTGATTAATATATATTTTTTTAATTTAAGCATTAAAACAGAGTCTATAAGAATTAAAATGAAAACAACTGAGTGATTATTTATCAAATCAGTGCTTTAGCAATGTTATTAATCCATTATATTACAAGATAAACGTACAAGTGAGATGTCATGATTCTTTTTTGACCCCAGAGTGTAGGAACAAATCTTCACAGCCATTTTCAGTGTGAAGGTTATTTTACATGTCCAGGTGCAGTGAGTGTTTACCATTCGTTTAGTAAACACTCAATAATTCTGCGTGACTGATGATGCATTTCCATAACAATGGAAAAACGGCCTCCACCATCCTTTTTACCAAATGAGTTGGCCAGGTTTAAGTGTTTGTTAGTCATCCGTGCAACGTGACTGGGCAGTGTGCTTGACTGCAAGTGAAGGAACCCAGCAAAAACATTATCATTACAGCATCTCAGTAAACCTCTTCATAAAACAGCCAAAGCAAAGTGGATTTCTGAAGTGGTCTTCAGATAGCCGTAGATTTACATTCCACTGTTAAGCGCTTCCTTGGTCTTCTCCAGGGAAATCTCAGCCTCATTTGCCCTATACGTCTGCTTTGTTTTATTTGGTAAGATGTTGTCATTTTAAAATAATGTTTAATTTAGCCATAAACTGTGTTTTAGATTAAATACATGGTTCAATGAGTGACATTGGCTGAATGTAATATTCAGTTTGCTGAATCATTTGTTTGGATGAACTGGCATGTTTATTAATTTTTTAAAAGCAATCACTTCATTTCAGTCATGGAGAAAGAGCTGAAAATATTTGGCTTGTAAAATTCCAGTAAACACATAAAATTGGTGACATTATGATTTGTCCCATTTGTAGATATAATTTCTTAATAAATGGCAAAACATCTAAATTCTGTTTAGAAAACTGGTAAAATTTTCCAGTATAGTATAATATATTATAAAATGGATAGTTCCGGTCCTTGATTCTGATTGGCTGAGCGACATTTGAAGCTGTTGTAAATTACTTTACAAACATACACCTTTGTTTACATTTGTGTGTTGCTCGGCAACCACTTTGTTGCAACCACAACCGTTTCTGAAGAACTACATTGTTTGGCGTAAGAATAATGTTTTTATTAATATCATTA
Organism: Cirrhinus mrigala; assembly: GCA_036247105.1. Lineage (NCBI taxonomy): Eukaryota > Metazoa > Chordata > Actinopteri > Cypriniformes > Cyprinidae > Cirrhinus > Cirrhinus mrigala. Next base: position 19,327,134 of record CM070012.1, on the reverse strand, counting down.
CACGTTGTTTGCTCTGTTTTATTTTGTGAAACCTTACTACGTATATGGAATAACCGTTTTATAAAAGCAATAAGCCCTGTGTAGCCATGGTTTACAGTGAATTTATAACAGCTAAGGGGGTTTTAGGGCTTCTTGGGGCTTATTGCTTTAATATAATATAATATAATATAATATAATATTTTTTATTAATCAGATGTAACAGTAAAGTTTTTTACATTGTATATAAAAATGTTCAAATAATAATATAAGTTATAAGTTTCAAATAAATGCTGTTGTTTTTAAATGTTCTATTCCTGAAAATATATATCACGAAAAAAGTTTCTATAAAAATATTAAAGAGCTCATCACATAATTAAATCACATTATGATATATTAAAATAGAAATCAGTTATTAATAATTTGAAATAAATAGTTAAAATTAAAAAAAAGTTAAAATTGAACCAAAAAGTGAAATTAAAATAGTTATAAATTGTAATAATAATAATAGTTCACAATATTGCTGTTTTTACTTTATTTTTGATCAAATAAACATAGCCTTGGTGAGCATAAAAGACATTTTATAAAAAACATTAAAGAAATAAATAAATTCAGACTCCAAACAGAATGGCATTTTGTAACACACTGTAATAACATCCACAATATTTTAATTTAATAAGTGTTAGTATAGAAAATTCAAAGAGATACTAAAAATAACAAAGCCTTTAACACAATTTCAAATGCAGCGTTTGAGAAAATAATTGTCATCCCAAAGATTAATATAGCTTATGATATAGCTTGTTTTGATAAATGTTTTTGTTAGGAGAAGTTTTAAAAGCTTTATCAACCTTTCATGAGAAGTTCATTTAGTTGCATTCAAAAAGAACTGAACACAGTCCTATCAATCATGTATGTTTGTTTGTTAGTGGAAAAATGCATAATGCATGTTATGGCAGTGAGTCTAGAGGCAGACTTGGCAACCCTATTTACTCCATGTTCAACAGCTTAATAGCGAGAGCCGTTGGGTAATAGTTTTCTCTGTTGCTACAAGCTATTAGTAATATCAGCCAACAAAATATTTAACTTTTTTTTTCCAGTAGTGTACTTTGTGCTTTCAGGAGTACTGTTGTTGAAGTAATCAAAAAGTGTTATAGGGTATTTTTGGTTTAGACGAAAAGATGTGGAATCAATGGCAAACAAAACATTGTGCTTTGATGAGCAACATTTTCTAGACATTCAATAGTAATGTAGACAGAATAATAATTAACTCATTAATTAAAACATTATTAAAGAATTTACTTGTAAGGTGGAAGAGAATAGTCAAATGCATTTCTCTCAGGACCATTCCTGGAGGTTATCGCTATTTTGTTTGTGTGTTCAGTATTACATCTTTTTCATGAACCTCAAGATCTGCTCCGGTTATAAATTTAGCCATCTGTCTTTAGATGTGTTAATGAATATTCTCAGATTAAGATCAGCGCTCTCTGATTTAAGAGATCATGGTGGGGTTATTGTGGCTGTGCGGATCATTAAAAAGAGAAAGTTTAAGATTATTGCTCGTGCTCTGTGATCTCTTCTCTCAACTCTCTCCAGATGAACTGATTGTAAATCTCTGTCGTAGTCAATCTGCCATGCTACCTCTGGTAGTGATATATTAGAATTAAACAACCCAACAGATTTATCTCTTGTTTTTTCCTCTTTATCCCCTGCTGAATACCAGTAAGAACTGGCCTCTGCCTTATTTAATGGACTTCCTCTGAATTTGCAGATGGTTATAAGTTAAGTTTATGATGGAAATGCTCTTGTTTGTGATAGGTGCTGTGATAATACAAACATTCAGAGACTGCTGTAGACATTTTAATGAGGGGAAAGATATTTCGCAGTCTTTCTGTCCTTGACCCTTTGATGACATCAGTGGTTTTACTGTTCTGTAATAGGAAATGTCATTAAAATTCATGCTTTTCACACTGGCATTTAATGCATGAAGCCAGTGCATTTCCAGTTATTAACATTGTAGATCTAGCAAAAAATGTAATGTACATTTATAAGACTATACTTTGTGTTATACTACCTTAGCATTGATTTTTTAGAGAACTACTTAGTGCTGTGTTTCTAATGACAAATTTGATATCTTTTTTTCTTCTTTCTTCTCTCCATCTTTGAGAAGTCATAGAAACATATATATATATATATATATATATATATATATATATATATATATATATATATATATATATGAAAATGAAAAAGTAAAAATTATGTTTTAAAAAATTATGTTTTCCAAATTAGGTTCATTCACCACTATAAAAGTTTAGCTAAAAAAGATGACTTCTGCTTCTGAGAACCCTGGAAATGTAAAAAGGGTTTGTTTTAAGTGACCCTGGACCACAAAACCAGTCATACAAGTCAATATTTTTTTTAAAGATTTATCACCTGAAAGCTGAATAAATAAGCTTTCCACTGATGTATGGTTTGTTTGGATAGGACAATATTTGGCCAAGATACAACTATTTGAAAATCTGGAATCTGAGGGTGCAAAAAAAAATCAAAATATTGAGAAAATCATCTTTAAATTTGTCCAAATTAAGTTTTTAGCAATGCATATTACTATTTAAAAATTAAGTTTTGATATATTTACCGTAGGAAATGTACAAAATATCTTCTTGGAACATGGTCTTTACTTAATATCCTAATGATTTTTGGCATAAAAGAAAAATCAATCATTTTAACCCATACAATGTATTGTTGGCTATTGCTATAAACATACCCATGCTACTTATGACTGGTTTTGTGGTCCAGGGTCACATATTTCTTCTGTTAAATGCAAAAGGAGTTATTTATTGTATAATGTCCAGTCTGCTTTTTGCTGTACAGTGAAAGTGAACATTTTCATTATGTTAATTATCATAAAGCTGTCTTATAAAAGAGCAGTGTGAACATTCTACTAAACATCTCTATTTTGTTTCTACAGAAGGGCATTCAGGTTCGAATAAATGATGACAAAATGTTTATTTTGGGTGATTTTCTCAGTGTCACAACTGAATCATGTGCCTTTAGTTTTATCTTTCTGGGTTTTCCAGAATGCCTCTGCTTTCCAAAACAGTCTTCTGTCTCATCGTTTACTTTGTCTTTGTCTTAGGGATGAGCACAGGCCGTTCTTCTCCTGACCCAGTTTCCCCTGTGGTGGACGTTTTTCCTCTGGGGGGGGTTGGGATTTCAAGCAGAGAGTGTCTTTTGAGTATGTGCAGTCATTTATCTGCTTCTGTGCGGATGAGAGTTTGTGAGCGTGTGTTGATCTTATGAGTACATGGCGTACGGTGAAGCCACCTGGACCCAATGAAGGGAATATGTTATTTGGTTCACATTTTGTGCTCGAAGCTAGTGGACATTTTAGGTGAAATGACAGAGTAGACAATAAAGGCCCTTGGCTTTCTGTTAATTTGAGCAATATTACACTTATACATGTCACCTGCAAATTTCTGGAATGTGAAATATATTGCATATTGGTGCTTAAAATGAGTTTGTTTACATTGTATCTGTAGTTCTTTATTCTGGTGTGATAAATTGTGTTAATAGAAATCTGTAGACAAATACTTAAGCTGTATAGTACATGCAAAAGCCGAGTTGTTTATCTCAGTTCAGCTGTTATTGAGTTCTCTCAGAAGCTTAATGAACCATTTGTTAATGAATAAGTGCTCTCACTTATTAAAAAGTACTATTGTAATACCTTGTTATTTTGTACTGTTAATTTACCATGATAATGCAATGTATTTATGACAGTGTCATCAATGACATGACATGACATGTCCATTTGCATCATGGCCATGATGAATACCCTACCTCCATCCTCAGCCGAATGTATGCTAAATACTTATTCCTTTTCTTCCTTTTTATCTGTCTCTATTTGCCTCTTTCATATAGAGGATGCAGTTCAACAGTGTTGTTGCTTTGTGAGCCCCCAGCTGGCTTTGAATCTAGACAAAATTATGCTGGTACATTGTTGAGCTGTTTGCTGAGTTAATGTTGTTGTTGATTCAGTCGTCAGTTGTTAATTGTTATATGGTGATTGCTGATTGTCATCATTACTGAGGTCTGTGTGTGTCTGTATAAAACTGTTGCACAAGGTTTTTGCTTTACAGGATGTTCTTTTCTTCAGAGGCACAGATTGCAGAGTTTACTTCATACTGTACATGTGTACATATATGTGACCCTGGACCACAAAACCAGTTTTAAGTAGCATGGGTATATTTGTAGCAATAGCCAAAAATACATTGCACGGGTCAAAATTATCAATTTTTCTTTTATGCCAAAAATCATTAAGATATTAAGTAAAGATCATGTTCCATGAAGATATTTTGTAAACTTCCCACCATAAATATATTAAAATTACATTTTTGATTAGTAATATGCATTGCTAAGAATTTCAATTGGACAGATTTAAAGGCGTTTTTTTCAATATTTCGATTTTTTTTGCACTCTCAGATTCCAGATTTTCAAAAAGTTGTATCTCGACCAAATATTGACCTATCCTAACAAACCATGCATCAATGGAAAGCTTATTTATTCAGCTTTCAGATGATGTATAAATCTCAATTTCAAGAAATTGACCCTTATGACTGGTTTTGTGGTCCAGAGTCACATAAATATTAATATTTTTGTAAAAAAACCAGGGTACATTTTTTCAGGATTCTTTGATGAAAAATCAAGTTCAAAAGAACAGCATTCATTTAAAATATTTTGTGATGTACTTCAACTCTCAATTAAATTAATGCTTAATTAAATTAATTTCTTACTGAATAAAAGTGTTCATTTCTATATTCTGTCTTACTCCAAAGTTTTTGTAGTGTACCAACCTCATTGTAGTGTATCATGGTTTCCACAAAAATATTAAGCAGCAAAAACATTGTTTCCATCACTCAATTTTTGTGCACATTTTGAAGTATCGCATCAGAAATGAGTGATGGAACTGACAAATTTGGGAAAAAAATCCCTTGATTCCCTCGTTTTTACGCTTGCTTGAGGTGGTTCTTGACTGTGAAAAAGTTAATACAAATAATAGAGGGAAATGCATTTTCCAAATAAATTCTTTCATGCGCAGCTAAAAAGTCATGTGACTTTGCATAACCTGACTAACCAGCGGACAATCTTGTTGCACAGTATCTGAAATGTTGTTATGGTCATTCTTAAATGCCCGAGCAAAGTCTGTCGTCAAAGTATTTCTGTATAATTGCCTCCCAGAACTGTTTCACACGACTGTGTTCCCAAACAGCAGGCATCCACCGCTGAAAGCAATGACTGCATTTATTGTGTTCCGTCTGCTCGCTCTGAGGTGCAAGTAAAATATATGAAAATTTATTATATTCAGTAGCTTCTGCTACATTTCTTAGTGATATTTAGTGCCAATTTATCAGGAAGTGACAATTCTTTTTGCCTTGTTAAATAAATTATAATTTTATTAATATAGAAAACAGTATTTTTAAATTGTAACAATATTTCACAATATTATCATCTTCACTGTATTGTTAACTACCATATTGTATGCTTTTCATATGATTTCATCTGTACTTGTTAATATGGACATAAGTTCTTTGTAATGGAAATTGTCATATCTCTGTTTACAGTAGTGTTTGTTGGATAAAAACTTCAGGAAGCTCTTGAACCTTTCTTGGCCATAACAACAGCAAGAAGAGGACTAAATCTTTCTAAAACATGATGAATTGGACTGATGTCACAGATGATTGCCAGCTCTGTGCCACCTACAGTCTCGCCAACATTTTCTCTGACAATTAATCTTTGTTGTTTTTAATCACTACTGTTTTTCTCTGTAGTCTCTAAAGCCCTAAGAAACCATCTATCTTTATTTTCACATATTGTCTTCTCTTTTCCTGTTTGCTTAAGTGGTGTCCCTGGACGGTTAGCGCTGTCATTTTCACTGGCCTTCACTCCGTGAGTTAGCTACTGGTAATCACGTTACCACTTCCGTCATGATGCTTACATACGGAAGCTATTATTTTCATAGCCATTAATTAGTGTTGTGCTGTGTTTAGAAATCCCTCTTGTCAAAAAATGGACTTAAGCCATCTCATGGGGGTTAGCTTATATGGAAAGGGTGACCACGCTGGGGTTTGTGTGTTCACAGAGACTGTAATCTGCTTTAGCAGCTTGTTTAAATGCATCCCAAACTGTTTGATATACTGTAGATTCTTTTGTGTTTGCCAGTATGTGGATTTAGGTGAAAATGTGATTTGTGAGGGTTCAGATTTGAAGTCTGAAAGAGCTTGATATATGTGAACCGAAGACGATGTAGCAGAGCTACTCTTTTGACTTGCACTAACAACAGAATACCAAAAACTAGCATGTTTTGCAAAGTATCATGGTACGAGAAACTGCTAAGTATTGACTGACATATTTCACAAGTATCATGTTGCTATCATTTGATGCCACCATTGTGTTATGGTACCTCTTTTGTAAGGGTGGGATCTGTTTTCATCAAATTTAGACCTATTTATGAGTCTGTAAATCTTGTATCCAGGCTAAACAGCCTTGCACTGCCACCTATTGTATACTGAATTGCATCCCTTAAGCATATTGTTCATATCAAAACAGTTATTTTCTGCTTTAAATAGCGTAAACAACATAACCACTAATTACATAAAATCTTCACTGCTTCAAACCTGTTTCAAGAGCTCTTATATAAACATATAATTAATCTATCCACCCTAAAAAAGGCAAAAGTGCTGGATTGCTTCTGTAGCATTATAAAGACCCCATCATAAAGCTCTTTATAATATAAAACATTATAAAGAGCATTATAAAGATACCATACTCTACCAGAAGATCCTGATTATGTAATAGTCCACTTAATGCAGCCATAATACTAAATGCAAAAAAATCTAATCCTGATATCAGAATTAACCCTTTGCAAAGACCCTGACAACACATGGACAAACAAGACACAGCAGGTTACTTTTGGTATGAAATAAAGTCTCATGTTTCTAATTTTGTTATTTTATAAGAAGTTCATACTGTTTTGTGGCTCTTCCTTTTCACTAGTTAAAGCTTGAAATAAACATGAATGAACATCAGTAGGGATCTTGTTTTAACTGTGGAAAGGCGTCAGTACGCACCGTTTTTCAAATTCAAGTTTACTGACTTTTAATCTACTCTCCTGTCTTGTTTGTTTGTAGGACAAAATGGCAGATTCGGCTTTTTGATTGGTCAGATTGTGTGTCAATCAAACTCTTGGCAAGATTTTGGTATGCAAGGAGATGCAAACAGTATAAAGAAAATAACCTTAACGAATAACTTTGCTACTTTTGAGCCCACTCTAATGTTACAAATGTTGTAATCTGTAAAAATATAAAGTAAGTGTTTCTTATTTTTGTTACTTTATACCTATTTCTGTTGGTTGGCCCCTTCGGCCAAAATCATATAGAGCGGGTAAAATAAGTATCGGTAACACGTTACCATTTTTCCCGGTAAATATATTTCTAAAGGTGCTGTTGACATGAAATTTTCACCAGATGTTGATAACAACCCAAGCAATCCATACATACAAATAAAACAAAACAAGTCATTAAAAAGAAGGAAAATAATAATAATAATAATAAAAAATCAAAACCGCATGCTTAGTGAGATCTGGTTTAATGGGGATTTAAAAATAAGGAGTGGGCGGAAATTTATCATTGTAGTGTGGTTGTGTTCACACACTGCCAACACACATTTATGTCCAAACACCATGTAAAAGTGGATTTTTCATAATAGGTGCCCTTTAAGAAGTTTTTAATCAAGATAACAAAAACAAGATATAAATGTAATAATGGATAGCAGTTGTGATTCGAATTATAAAAGGAACCTTGCCCAAATGACTAAAAAGCGCTTATTCAGGTGTTCAAACGCCCTGGATCAAGTCCATTTTCAAGTCTTGCCTTGACCTGTTTTGTACCCTGTATAGAGCAGATCTGTCAATGAAGCTGTCAGCTTTTGTTTTCACATCAAACTCCAACACATTTACCTCTGGAGATTTATTATTTAATATTTAGTGTAATATATTAATTTAATTACATGCACAACCCTGTTAAGCTTTTCAGTCATCACTTAATGACTTGAAGTGCACAAAGCAGAAAGGCTACTATACGCATCAGTGCTTGTCTTTTTGTAGCACACTTCATAAAAAAACTCTCTTTATAGTTGCTCCTCCTCAGTTAGGTTATTGACTGACTTGTTTTTTAATTGGACAAATGTAACATTTGCCCAGAAGAAATGTGTAGCGAATACTGAAACACGTAAGGCAAAGAAAAAGTAGACACGTAAATGCAGTGTCTGGGAATTTTCTCTGATGGCTCTGAGAAATAGACTCTATCTCTCATCTCGCTCTTAGCCAGACAGCAGCGCTTGAGCCTGTGGATGTGTTAGGAAATATTTAGTAAAGATCAATAATGCCATCCGCCATGTTGGAGCTCCCTGTCGCTGCAGAGGCTTGAATGGATCGATGCCTGACTCAGAGCCCTGCAGGCCCCATAGCTGTGAGGCGGACATGCCCCTGCTGCACAATCATGTCCTTGTTGTCTCTATATAACTATATGGGTATTTACTGTAAATTGGGTTGGAGGATGTTTTGACTATTTAAATCACAGTATATGTGGACATTGATTCATTTTACTCCAGAGAATATTTATTCAGTCTGGTGATATTTTCTACAGTTGCTGTATAGACATTTAGGTTAAAGTTTAGGGTACAAAACAGCAATTGAAACCACCATCAGTGTATTAAGGGGTCATAATGGGAACTTATTTATTGGTCCTGATTTAATAAAAATAACCTTGCTTAATAACTTATGTCATTATGGTTTTATTATTGTTATTTATTTATTTTTGGTAAATTAGCTTAATGCAAATGTTTTCTATGTCTGATGTTAGTGATGCTGAAATCAATTTTGTATCAGCAGTTGTCGGTGTGATTCAATAATGGATTCAGTTCATTCTTTGATCTGAAATGTCATAGGACTTTGGACATGAGCCGTTTCAACATTCTCTCTTTACAAACATCCACCCACCTACATTCACACAAACAGGCACACAGATACACACACCCACAGTTACATCACATTTGTAAATTCATCGGATGCCATGTGTCTGTGTCTCTGAGGCTGAACTGTGTTTTTGTGACAGTGTTTTTGAGCCATATCAAATCAGACAACTAACTACTGTATATCTCCCCTCACCACAGGATTGAAAAAACGCACCAGGAAGGCCTTCGGGATACGGAAGAAAGAAAAGGACACTGACTCTACGTAAGTTTTGCTAATTTATATTACCAGAATTTTACCCCTATAAAGCTTGATGCATCGTACAGTATTTGATCAGTGTTGCCAAGTCGCGGGAATTGTGCTACTTGAACACTGTTGCCACGGGTTGTTTTTCATGTCCGCGGGTTGAAGCGACACCAGTAACGTAATATTTAGCCCCTGGAATGCTAATTTACCAGGGGAACCCTGCCAAAAAAGTTTGTTTTTTATGCCCCGGAACTTTTGGGCTAGTTTTGAGTACCAATTGGGTGGATTTTGTTGTGAAAACCTGGCAACCCTGTATTTGATTAAAAATTTCTAAGGCCTCTAAATCATCAACATGATCAAAACCTTTTTTTTTCACACAATCTAATGCCTTCTGACATCTGAATGATAGTTTTCAACTTTTCTTAGCGAGTAAAAGGGCTCATAGTACATGTATCTTTTTGCTAACTAAATGTAAGAATCATTTATCTGTTGTTAGTAATATTAAAAGATGAACACTTAGGCTTATTTAATTATCCATACATCCTTTTTTAAATCATGTTAAAATCTAATCAAATATGATACAACAGGCTTTTGTTCATAACATTTATTTATCTCTGTCATCATTGTATTGCATTGCATTATGTGTAAATAATGATAATTAATAATAAAATGATGATTAATAATAAAAAGTACAAAGCTTTTAAATATTAAAATCTTACGAAGACCTATTTTTAGGAGATATAAAGTGACAGCTGATATTTATATGCAATTTATGCCGGTAGTATTAATATAGATCTCACTGACATTATAAGCTATAAGAAATACATATTAGTTTTTGGCCATAAAAATATCAGTAACTGCATTCAATTACATATTTTGCTTAATGTGGGCTTCTGAGTAAATCCTGGCTTAAAGGATTAGTTCACTTCCAGAATAAAAATTTCCTGATAATTTACTCAACACCATGTTATCCAAAATGTTCATGACTGTCTTTCTTCAGTCAAAAAGAAATTAAGGTTTTTAAGGAAAACATTCCAGGATTTTTCTCCATATAGTGGACTTCAGTGCTACCCAGTGGGTTGAAAATCCAAATTGCAGTTTCAGTGCAGCTTCAAAGAGCTCTGCACATTCCCAGCTGAGGAATAAGGGTTTTGTCTAGCAGAAAGATCAGTAATTTTCTAAAAAAAAATAAAAATGCATATACTTTTTAACCACAAATGCTCATCTTGCACTAGCTCTGCGTCTTCACGTATTACGTAGTCATGTTGGAAAGGTCACACATGGTTAATTCTTCATCTGTGTACTCTGGTTCAAGAAGGTAGGGTAGGGTGGAAAACTTCATCTCATTTTCTCCTCCAACTTCAAAATCATCCAACATCGTTGTTTCATCTTTTTTTGTAACAGGCGTTTGACTTTCTTTGTGCGTTCACTTTGTAAACTCTGGGTTGGTACTTCCACCAACATCACTAGGTGACCTTTCCAACGTGACTGTGTTTGGCATGAGGCTAGTTCATGTTGTGCATTTGTGGTTAAAAAGTGTATAAATTGTATTATTATTATTTTATTATTTTTTTTTTTTTTAGAAAATGATTGTTTCGCTAGATAACACTATTATTCTTCGACTGGGATTGTGTAGAGCCCTTTGACGCTGCATTGAAACTGGACCTTTAATCCATTGATCCCCATTAAAGTCCACTACTGTAAATGGAGGAAAATCCTAGAATGTTTTCCTCAAAAACCTTGATTTCTTTTCGACTGAAGAAATGGATGACATAGGGGTGAGTAAATTATTAGGAAACTTTTATTCTGGAAGTGAACTAATCCTTTAATTTAAATATGGTGCTCAACAAAAGCTCAAGATTTTTTTTAGATTTTATCTAAAGGTTCAATAAACTGTTCCATTCCACATTAGATATGTTTGACTATTATCTCAAATGTCAGGCTTTACAGGATTAACGAACTTATTATAATAGTAGTGCTTCCTAAGGCAAGCTGATGGAGTTCTCTCACAGACCCATTAACACAATGGAGCATTTGCTGCTTGCACGCTATGAATCCCTGTCTCCTGCTTTAGCGTGCTATAGACAATGCCTGTTTTGAGAGTGTGAGTCTATGCCCCAACACACAGGTGTTTCTGTGCCTCAGAGCGAGGCCTGGCTAATTGCTTCTGTGCTTGAGTTGAGAAAAAAAGAGAGGCTTGCATGTTAAGTGGGTATTAAAGACCTCTCTGTCTCTCTCTTTGTTTTTTTTTTTTTGTTTTTAGGGGGTCACCAGACAGAGATGGTGGAGTAAGTACCTCTTAACTTGCAGCAACGTTTCAAGAGCCAGATTTACTATAATTCGTATTTTGGAATTTGAATTGATGTTTGTTTTAATCAGGGCTGCCAAAGTTGATGATTTACATATGCAGTTAATCAAATGTTTAACATTGTTAATGTGTGTGTTCAATTCACTCAGTTCTTTGTGATTTCTAAGAAATTATTTATTGAAATATTCTGAGCTAATTGAGGCTAATTAGAGCTGCAGCACACACACACAAAAGACCCTAGCAGACCACTCATTTATCATTTATCGGCTATTTGTAATGGTGAAGAAAGACATTGTATGGGTAATTTATCTATAAAAGAAGCCCAGATGAGATTTAACAAAAGTTACATTTTTATTAAAATGTCATTATCTTCAAATTGAAATATTTACTTACAATGGTATATACAAATGTTCATGCAAGAACTGTTAATGTCATTCAGTATTTTAATAGATTGACAGGCCTATTTATTAATCTGACAAACCCACCCTGCATCATATTTGCTTCAGAAAAACCAATACTTGTATCTGACTGATGACTAATAGCTTGTTTCTGACTAGGTTCCAAAAATAGTGCCTGTTTTGCTCTAACATGTCACATTTTGACACAAAATATGATGTGCATTTACAGATTTATTTATAAACTTGTATGTATTTGACCATATTTTTTCACTCCTTTGCAGACTGTTAAATGATGTTATGAATAATTATTTTGACTTTTTACTGCTTTGAACATATATACATACATAAAAATACATTAAAAAGCTTCATACAATATTTTGTGAAAAGCTGTGCATGATGGAAAGTTTTGTATTGATATTTTTGAACTCAGCATTATCAAATTACATAATGTTAGGCTTGTTTTGCAGATCAGTAATTTTTTTTTTAAATATGCAGGGCTGTGTAATAAGTGTAAATGTAAGTTTTTTTTTTTTTTTTTTATGTGAAGCCTTATTGGAAATATAAATAATCTGACATGGTCTTTATTTTCTGTATGATGGATATCCATGGCACAGGAGCCCCAAGAGACTGAATCGGTACTGAACATAGAGACGGCATAGTTATATAGCTTGAAGTCTAATGCTAGAATTCAATACTCACTAAGCACCTGTAGATTCCCCCAGCTGCACCCCTAAATAGGCCAAACTCATCTAATTTAGAAATCAGTGAATCTGAGTGATGTTACTAAAGTTGTGTTTTGATTTGCTCAGCCACAGAAAAAGACCAACGGGGCTCCAAATGGCTTCTACGGGGAGATTGATTGGGACAGATATGTAAGTACATCATTTTAAATAGCCTGATGATACTGAGCAAAGCATGACAGCTCAAGCCTACTACAATAGTGGCAATTTAATTTTAATTATCAAAAAAGACCATCCACTGCATTTGTAATAAAGACTGACTTCAGTTCTTTTCTTTTGCAGAACTCGCCTGAGGTAGATGACGAAGGATATAGCATCAGGCCAGATGAGGATGAGGGAGATATCCTTTAATTTTGCCATAAATTACTGTGATTACATTTTTGAATCACTGATTTTTATCAGTAAACAATGATAATTGTATTATTTTATTTTTAAAAGTTATACTAATTTTATTGTGAATAAAAAACGAAGCTGTGAGGTATAGATATACAGTCTTTTTAGTGCATTTTTTCATCTAATGCAGCTTTTCTAACCAAGTTCCGTTACATTCAGCCAGTGCTGTAATGATGGCAATGTACAATTGGTCCCTTAACAGCTCTCCACCAGCCCCCAAAGAAAAGTCTCACTTTTTCTCCTCCAGTGAGTCTGAAGAAGAGGAGGACCACCGCAAAAAGTTTAAGATCAAAATCAGACCGCTGCCAGCAGACGCTAACATTGCAACTCCCTCGGTAGATGAATTAAAAGCCTCCATTGGCAACATAGCTCTGTCTCCCTCGCCTCTGGTGAGTCCAGCCAATGTTACCCATCCATTTCAAACTTTAAAGGGATAGTCTACCCAAAAATGTAAATTCTGTCATCAAGGGCAATTTTTGAAGGGGACACAAATAATACAGCCAGAATTGTACTTGTAAGGATAGATATATCTACACAACATGTGTACATAGCATGGAGACCGTGTTTAATTATGAGTTCGGTTCATAGGTTCTCCACGCAGTCATATTATAGTTATTTAATTTTTTTGCGTCCTCCATATAGTGTTTTAGGTTTCGTCTGGGACTGAGGACATCTCCTATTATATATTAAACCATAGGAAGCCCACTGATCTGCCACTTAACATCATATTGAGCAAAACTCAACACATAGGTAGGTCTACAATATTAGCCTAATATTAGTTCATAAGCTTATCGCCGTGTGAGTTGTAGTGGATGACAAGCTATGGTATTAAACAAGCTAAGCTTGGTAACCTTATAATCGCTTATAGAAAAATACATCGGATATTATCTTTTTTTGTCATGTCTAATTTATTAATGATCCAGCGTCATCTGTATTAAAGAGCAAGAATCACTTCACCCGATGTTTAAAGTGAGTTGCTTGTAAATACATGCTTTGCGTTCATGTCTGTCATTAGTTACTCACCCTCATGTCGCTCCAAACCCATAAGACCTTCGTTCATCTTCAGAACACAAATTAAGATTTTTTTGATGAAATCCGAGAGCCTTGTGACCCTGCAAAGACAGCTAAGCAACTGACACATTCAGGCCCAGAAAGGTAGTAAGGACATCCCTAAAATAGTCCATGTGACATTAGTGAAGACACGCAACGGAGACTGACATGGCAGAGAAGAAATTGTTGAATAAAGTTGTTATTTTTGTTTTCTTTGTGCATAAAAAGTATTCTCGTAGGTTCATAACATTACAGTTGAACCACTGATGTCACGTGGACTATTTTAATGATATCCTTACTACCTTTTTGGGCCTTGAGCATCGTAGTTGCGTTGCTGTCTATTCAGGGTCAGAAAGCTCTGAAATTTCATCAAAAATATCTTAATTTGTGTTCCGAAGTTGAAGGTCTTACAGGTTTGGAACGATATGAGGGTGAGTAATTACAGTAATGACAGAATTTTCATTTTTAGGTGAACTATCCCTTTAAGATGTTGTTTCCTTTTTTTTTTCTGACACAATAGCCTCTGCTATGTTATATATGTTAATGCTTTTGTATTTTGTACAAAAATATATTGTGAAAGTACCATGGCAGAATGATGCTTGTGTATTTTATGTTGATATATATATAGTATTCAGTATTTATAAGGCAGTACATATATAAGACAGTATTTTTTGCTGTCTTATATATTACGTGCTGGAGGCATATACTGTATTCTTAGTGCATGTTAGAGAGGCAATTTACTGACACTTTATGTTTCTGTGAGTATGGAGAGGAAACAGCTTGTTGCACTGTTGCAGATTTTATTTGTGCTGTATAAGGAAGCTCATGAAATAGAGGAAGTGCTTAAGATTCTTTATTAACCTTGTCAACTCAATTTTAAAGTCACATGATGACAAAAGCCACAAGCCAGACTTGGTTTACAGTACATATGGCTTGTCTTTTGTGGCGTGCTGCTTGTAGATGTGTGGTTAACGTGAGGCTATCACACTGTGGAGGCTGTTTCTAGAGAGAGCAGCGTGAGCAATTCAGATGGAGCTGCCTGCCATTTTAATAGTCCAAAAACGCCTACCTGCCATTTCACTAAAACATTTTGGAGTTTCAGCAGTCAACATATAGTACCTGCATTCTGTTATTAAAAGCCATTTTAATGAGCTTTATATTACTTTTTAGAATGCACCTTGTTTGTATGCCCCATATATACAGCATTTAGGAGATGAATATGTCTGTGTGGGCAGCACATGTCTAATTATTCTCCACTGGCTCAAAACAGACTCCTTTAATAAAACAATGTTTAAAATTAGTGATATTTTTCTTTTATTTAACAAGGAAGCATTACATTTGCCCAAAAGTGGCAGAAAAGACATTTACAATATTACAAAGGATTTCTATTTCAAAATATATGCTGTTGTTTTGAAATTTCTATTCATCATGGATTTTTTTTGTCAGGGAATTCAAACTGAAATTTTACTAAAAATGTTATAGTCCTGATTAGAATACCATACAGATGACAGAAAACAGCCTTTTGCTGATAAAATTTTCCTTAGCATCTATCATATTTTACTGTATCATTTTAATATTCGTTAACTCACAAGAGAGAATATCCTGAGAACATCTGGTTCATGTGATGTGCAGTTAAAGAAGGTTCCAGAAAGTTTATCTGTCCAAACTGAAGTACTGACTTTTAAAAACTTTTTGCTGATGAAGTCATCTGACAGAGGTCATTTAGATGAGATATGGTGTAGATGAGTCTTATCTGACTCACTGTTGTTATCTGGAGTCAAAGTGAGTAGGAGTTTCAGGTGGAGTCTCACACTGGAGTGTCACTCTGTTCTCTCTCAATAATTCAGCTTGGAAACTGGGCACAATGACTCCAATGCATGGTGCGGCAGAGCCCAGGCATCCTGAGTGTGTCACATGATAAACTCGCACGCTAAATTATTCATGTGTGCAGATACGTGTAATTCCGTCAATGTGCTTTCAATCAATCTTACTCTGATCTACAACTCAGGACTACCTACTGGGGTGTTTCTTGTTCTGCCTTGTTCCTAAAATTAATTGGCACTCAGATTGGTCTTTGGCTGTCACAAAGTAATTATCTTTTCTGGGGTTTTCATTAGCTCTTATTCCCAAAGTTAAATTTGAAGCTGCACGTTTATGAATTGCTCTCTCTCAGTATGCTCAATGAATGCTAAAACGCGTTGAACTTTGAGCACTTTTGCCCCTGAAGCAGTGCTGTTTATTTAGCTGTACCTAGTTTTATGAACTGATCGCTTACTTATTACATTGTGCATGTTGTGGAATGTGTAGTATAAAATAGTTCCAGTCCTGGCTTCTTAAATCCATGGTAAAGTAACATTTTTGATCTTATACTCCCATAGAGAATCATTATTCTTTATATTTTTTTTATTAGGAGTTCAAGTGTGTAGCGCTGAAACCCTATTATAATTGTTAGAATGGCCAAGGATCAGCAATCTCCATGTAAAACTGATCGGACAGACCAAAACATAAGTCGTAGAGACTTGAAACTTGGAGGGATGGTAGTACTCATACCTCACTCCAGGGCTCGCCCCAATCGGCCTGACGGGGGCGCTACAGTGATCAAAATTACAAAAACGCTCATAACTCCCAAACGTTTTTTTGCAGGCTAATCTTGTCGTGTCTAATGTCGTTGGAATCCTTGGCTCACGCTGGACAAAATGCTCAGTATTTTGCTTCTTTTGTTGAAAAACCTACTTTTGTCCTTACTACTTACTTACTAGTCCTAGTTTTTTTGCTCCAATCGGAACCAAACCAGTGCAGGAAGATTCTCTGGAGAATGAATATCAATAATTATCAAAAAAAGTTGAACTTTGGACTCTTTGTCGCAAATGGACGGCAAAGTGTTTAAAAGGGGAAGGGCTGCCTTTACTAAAATGAAATGAGATACCTTTGCCATACTCACAACAGAAAGAAATCGGCCAATTTGGGGGGGGGGGTTAGCATTTTTTAAGGGTGTAAATGATTGTATATTGCACACGTTCTTTCATACATAAACACAATATTCGTATCATATGATAGACATCCTAGTTCTGAACAACTTTGCCTGTAGAACCACTACTGTCAATCAAACCCTTAGTTAAATGATTAAGAATATGTGAAAAACCTACTTTTGTGAACTAGTCCTAGGTTTTTCGCTCAATCTGGGAAAAAAATTCTGCAGTACAATTCTCTAGACTCTTTAGGTCAATAATTATCAAAAAAAATGTTGAAATTTATCCTTTGGGAAGCTGTAATGGGGTCATTTAAGAAAGGGGCCTGTCCAAATATACCTAAAAGCCTATAAAGCCTAAACAAAAATGTAAAACTTCACGAAACCTGGTGAGCACTTGCGACAGGTGATTCTAAACAAGCATGCAAAATTTTAGGGAGATCAGACCACAGCTGGTGCTATAACAGTCATAAACGTTAACAGTCAAAACATCATATTTCTATGGCAAATGATCTGGATTTAGATTGTTACAGGCTTGATAAAAAATATGTAATGTCTTTTGCATATGTTCTTAAATGCCTTAAAGTGCTTGAACTCCGGTAATCACTGTTTGCAGTGATTCTATCTAGCAAAACGATCTGTTATTTTCTAAAAAAAAACTAGTTTATAAACTTTTTAACCTCAAATGCTAGTCTTGTCTAGTGTAATCTGGTTCAAGAGAGTCAGGGTATGTCGAAAAACTCCCATCCCCTCCAACTTCAGAATCGTCCCACATCTGTTTTATGTTTTTTTGTAAAGGGCGTTTGATCTTCTTCGCACGTTCACTTTGTAAACACTGGGTCGGTACTTCTGCAGTGATGTAGGACGATGTTTTTCGACATACCCTAAATGTCTTGAACCGGAATAAACAGAGTTCACGCAGAGCTAGACAAGATGAGAATTTGAGGTTAAAAAGTATATAAATTGTAATATTTTTCTTAGAAAATAACGATCGTTTCACTAGAAAAGACCCTTGTTCCTCGGCTGGGATCATTTAGAGACCTTTGAAGCTGCATTTAAACTGCATTTTGGAAGTTCAAACTCAAGGGCACCATAGAAGTCCACTATATGGAGAACATTACTGAAAAGTTTTCCTCAAAAAACACAATTTCTTTACGACTGCAGAAAGAAAGACATGAACATCTTGGATGACAAGGGGGTGAGTAAATAATCTGTTAATTTTTTGTTCTGGAAGTGAACTTTAAGCAGTCTTATTATGACCTCAATGACCGAAATCCACTTTGTCCAGTATATTGGAACGCCTGGCATTCCTTACTCATGAATTAAACATCAGTCACATGCCCGTCCTGTGCCATGGCAACCTGTGCGTATGTGTGTAACCATGGTGATGGATTAGCCATGAATACTCATCAGAAGAAAGTGTGAGCAAAGGTTGAACAGAAACTCTACAATAGAGATTGTGCTCTCTCATTGAATCTGAGTTGAGTGATAATTCATTCAGCATGTTGTATTCTCTACTGTACTTCACCTGTGTAGTCAGAGAAGAGATATTGCATCCAGCCAGCCATCCAGAAGGCAGGGAGAGATAAAAATAACGATGGAGTGATAGTCGAGCGAAAACAGAGCACAAAGGCATGGGGGTTCTTTATATAGCACACCTCTCGGCCAGGTGCTGGGTTCCAGTTGGTATTCATGTTTTATTGATAAGGTTTGCTTCTTTATTAAGCCTCTTGTATATGGGCAGTCATCCAACAAGAGTTAATAATGCTACACATGGGAAACTCTGTGTGCTCAGAGCTTGTTTGATCATTCGACAGTCTTAATTCCAAGCTGTGTGACAGAATGTAGACATGAAGCAAGCTGGAGGGATTTTTAAAAGAAAGTTCACCTGAACTAACAAAAATTTGTCAATTGCTCACCCTAATCTTGTTCCAAACCCCTTTTTATTAAATCCATGGGAATAAATATTTTAGAATGTCCAACTTTTTCATAAAGGAAACTGGAGCTTTAAATACACCGTAAAGCCGTAAGGCTTGTCTGGTACATTATACATTTTCTGAAGCTGTGCATTCATCTTATATGAGGGGAAAACACTAAAATTAAAAACACCAAAAAATTTCTCCCTTTGCTTTCAAGTGTCATTCAGTTCAAATATGGTCCGTTTTTATGCCTAATACCTATCCAAATTTATTGTCGTTGTGTGAAAAAAAAAATTTGCACTTCCATTATTTTATTTTATTTTATTTTATTTTAGAAAAAAAAAAAAATTTTGCTCAACAAGAATGCAGTAACTTGATCAAAAGATTCAGTAAAGACATTTCTAATGTTAAAAAAAATATTTATATTTTAAATAAATGCTGTTCTTTTCTATTTTCCAATTTGGGTTATTTTATTTTATTTTATTTATGAAAAAAATAATGCTTGGGTTATTTAATTTTTTTATTTTATTTTATTTTATTTTATTTTATTTTATTTTATTTTATTTTATTTTATTTTATTTTATTTTATTTATGAAAAAAAATAATGCTTTGACTGCTTTGAATGCTTTGAGACATTTATTGTTTTAGAAAATATTTCTATTTTAAATTAATGCTGTTCTTTTCAATTGTCCCATTTGGGTTATTTTATTTTATTTTATTTTGTTAAAAAAAAAAATAAATAAAAAACTTTCACTCAACAAGAATGCAGTGAATTTGTCAAAAGATACAGTAAAGACATTTATGATGTTAAAAAATATTTCTATTTTAAATAAATGCTGTTTTTTTTTATTTTATTTAATTTTCCAGTTTGGGGTATCTTATTTAATTTAATTTTTGTTTTATTTTATTACATTTATACTGTTAGAAAATAATTCTATTTCAAATAAATGCTATTCTTTTCAATTTTCCAGTTTGGGGTATTTTTAATTTATTTATTTATTTATTGACTGATTGAAAAAAATACTTTTACTCAACAAGAAAAGACAGTAAAGACATTTACAATGTTAGAAAATATTTTTATTTCAAATAAATGCTATTTTCAACTTTCCATTCATCAGAGAATTTAGAAAAATGTATCACAGTTTCCTCAAAAATATTAAGCAGCAAAACTTTTTTTGTGCTCAGGAAATATAAAATATTTAATACCATAATATATAATACCATTAATAAATTCTTACCCACCCTGACATTTTTAGTGTATATCATTATACTTAATAGAAAGATGAAAGTAATTTTTTTTGTAGCTTTCACTCAAATTACAAGCAAAGACATTCATTTAGGTCACACTCACATTTTGATCTGCTGCCATATTTCACTGATCTCCTTATTAGCTGAGATAATATATTTTATATATGTGCTGGAGGCAGTATCTGTGGCTGACACCGAAACACTGACAAAATGCTTTTGCACAGTGTTGCATCATACTGTGATCTGTGCTTGTAGATATTTCTGCCATGTCATTCCTCTCAAATTCACTGTAATGTGTTGTGCATGCTCACCAGCACTATACTAATGTAGATCATGCTCCCTCTTCTTCTGTCTCTCTACCTACCTGTCTGTCTGTTTCTATCTGCTGCCTGATATAGAGGAATAGTCCGGTAAGCTCTTTATACTTTGTCCTACTCTTTTGGAGTGACATCTTCTCACGTTTCTCATTCGGCATGGTGAAGGTTGCATGCTCATGTGTTTAATAAGCCATTATTACAACTGATCTAAGGTCAGTAATTAATTAAATTGTAAAATAAAATACATTAAAATAAATCAAAACAAAACAATTACTAAGACTATTACTATTAAGAAGACTTTCTGAGTGTATTTAAAAAAAGGATTAGAAAAAGAATAAGCTATAATAAATGATGAATAATTCACTGCCATGGTGTGAATTACATGTAATCATGTAATCAATAATAAAGTAGCTGTAATCTGATTAAGAGTATTTTAAAATGTAATATAATCTAAGTACTTTATTTCTAGAATCTGATTATGAAATCCAGATTACAATTAAATTATTACCCGACACTGTACAGCATATTAAAATGTACTTGTGTGCTTCGACCCTGCGCTTGGACATTAGTTGTTTTAGGTGAATGACGAATTTCGATGATGTGCGTGTCTATGCATGTTTCACTTTAACATTTTTTAACTGTTTTATTATTTGAATGAGTGGGCAGCCTTAGTCATCAGCCCAACTCTTACATTAAAGTGTTTGGTTGCATACCAGTCTTTCTGCTTGTCTACTCTTGGCTCTGATTGGCAGTGACCATTGCTTACAGTCTATAGGATTAGACTTTGCCACTGGTACATCACCCTAATCACTCAGAACTCATGAGCCAGACTGAACTCAGAGCCCTCGTCCTGGACTTAATCCAGCTATGAAAGGAGGAATGGGGAAAAAAAAAAAAATAAGGTGTATTGAACTGAGCAGGAAAATATGTCAATAGAAAATTAACTTTCTTGTCCTTTCATTTCCATTCTAACTCTGAATTTGGTCCAGGAGTGTCATGACGTATCTTTGCAATCTCTTTATAGTGACTTATAAGCAGTACATACTTTCTATGCTTTTAGATCCTCTGAAGACTAAACAGTGCTGAAACAAGCAGCACTGCACAGGTGCAGCATTGGCAATATATGCATAAATACCATTTTCAAGAATTGCTGAATTCTGGAAACGTGCCTTTTAAGGCAACAGCTCATAAGATGAGATCTTTATTGTGATGTGAATGTTATCCTCACAGTTACAGTCGAGGTCAAAAGTTTACATCCCCTTTTAGAACCTGCAAAATGTTAATTATTTTATCAAAATAAGAGGGATCATACAAAATGCACTTTATTGTTTATATAGTACTGACCTGAATAAAAGTTTACATACCCTTGATTCTTAATACTGTGTCGTTGCCTGAATGATCCACAGCTGTGCTTTTTTTTGTTTAGTGATAGTTGTTCATTAATCCCTTGTTTGTCCTGAACAGTTAAACTGTTCTTCAAAAAATCCTTCAGCTCTCACAAATTCCTTGATTTTTCCAGCATTTTTGTGTATTTGAACCCTTTCCAAAAATGACTGTATGATTTTGAGATCCATCTTTTCACACTGAGGACAACTGAGGGACTCATATGCAAC
Source organism: Cirrhinus mrigala (assembly GCA_036247105.1). Classification (NCBI taxonomy): domain Eukaryota; kingdom Metazoa; phylum Chordata; class Actinopteri; order Cypriniformes; family Cyprinidae; genus Cirrhinus; species Cirrhinus mrigala. The sequence continues at coordinate 19,304,930 of CM070012.1, read as the reverse complement.
TATTACAGAAGGTTCAAGCGCTCACTGATGCTCCAGAAGGAAACACGATGCATTAAGAGCTGGGGGGTGAAAACTTTTGAATTTGAAGATCAGGGTAAATTTAACTTATTTTGTCTTCTGGGAAACATGTAAGTATCTTCTGTCTTCTGTAGCCTCTGAAGGGCAGTACCAAATTAAAAAATATGATATTTAGGCAAAATAAGAAAAATGTACACATCTCCATTCTGTTCAAAAGTTTTCACCCCCGGCTCTTAATGCATTGTGTTTTCTTCTGGAGCATCAGTGAGTGTTTGAACCTTCTGTAATAGTTGCATATGAGTCCCTCAGTTGCCCTCAGTCTGAAAAAGATGGATCTCAAAATCATACAGTCATTGTTGGAAAGGGTTCAAATACACAAAAATGCTGGAAAACCAAAGAATTTGTGGGACCTGATTTTTCTGAAGAACAGCAGGCAGTTTAACTGTTTAGGACAAACAAGGGACTCATGGACAACTATCACTAAACAAATAAAGTAAATATACTAAAAAAAAAAAAGTTACATTTTGCAGATTCTAAAAGGGGAATGTAAACTTTTGACCTTAACTGTATGTAAAAAAATTCCCTCATGCCATTCAAAAGCAATAAGCTGAATTGTTAATTGTAGCTTTTATGCTTCAAAAAAGGACACAAGTATTGTAAAAGCGCTCAATATGACTTTTGTTTCATAATTTCTCCAGCTGTTTGTTAGTTTTTGTGATGAACAGATTGAATTTATTATTGAATCTTGACTTGTTGACTTTGTCACTGCCTTCCTTGGGTCTCAAAATAAAAAAAAAAACATTATTAAAGCACATCATATAAGTAAACATTTAGGAACAGAGGTTGCTTTTGATCGAAGTCTGTATTACTGATTTATCACTTTCTGACCAGGTGTCTCTTCTCTCTTCCTTTTTGCTGGTCACAGAGACGTAGCCCGGTAAGTGTCCTTCAGCATTACTTTTCTGTTCTCTAAGTGCTTGAACCACTTTGTGATTCAGTTAAAACAGTTTTACAGAAGCAGAAGATACCTTTGTTAAAAGATTAGATGTTTAGAGAGAATTGATACTTCCATGTAATGGTATTTCCATATAGAGATGGTCAGAATCAGGATCAGTTTTTTTTTTTATTATTAAAGCATTATAGACATGACTATTTGTTAACATTAGCACTTTTGTTCACTTTCTCTTTCACTCAGCTGGTCTTTTCTAGCTAATTAAATGGCTCATGTGAATAAAAATATTGCTTACTCATGTGCTATAGACCCATGTGACCAAAAATGCTTGCTTTGGAGATCAGATTAATGCCTTTTTATAATTTGTAGTCTGGGTGTTGAGCGTTGAGCCCTGCCGAAAGCAAGTTCTTAATCTAAATGTAACTATTATTGAAAACAAATGCTGCGTTCTTCTATTTGAAATTCCCAGCCACCATGATGAACCTGATGTCATAACATTTATGACAGTGTTATTTGTTACTAATGCATCAGTGAGTCAGATAAGATTGTTTACCACCTGAGTCAATCATGGGAATCAGCTCTTGTGTCAGCTGTAGAATGCATTATGAAACAGCAATTTACAGGGCATCAAGGCAATGTCTCTGCCTGAATTTGACTGACCATTCCCTTGATTAAATTTACCCAAAATGCACTCCTCTCAGCTGATGAGCGATATGGTGTTATGAGCTTTTAGTCTTATGAATGTTTTGGCCTTCTGTTTGTTTCAGGGGCTGGCAAAAAGAAATCCCGGTAAGTACACCTAATGCAATTTGTTCTTGGGTTTATGAGTTTGATGTCTCTGTCGATTCAAATCTGACACTAAATAGTTGTCTGGAATTAAAATGTGAATATAGAGGTGTGCTTGTGTGTGTAGGATTAGGTGCAGTTTATTTGTTTTCATTTGATCATGCTGTTATTCTCAGGTGAAGAAATTGCACGACCGAGACGTGCTGTTCCAACGCCTGCACCAGCTCCCGCCCCTTCCCCAACACCTGCACCTGCGCCCCCTCCTGAGCCTGCTAGGTATAAATACACACACTTTCACACTTAGTGAAACAGTAATTTTGTCTGTTGTTTCCAAGTTTATTATTACAAATACTAGCAAAAAATGTTTGATTAACTAAAATAACAAAAATGCAGAAGACCATATAAAAGTGCACAAACAAAAAACGACATCAAATTAAAGAGGAAATTATTTTCAGTCTAAGCTGGATGGTTTGATTGAATTAATCTATAAAATCTATTTTATTTTTTTTTATCTGTTGTTTTCTTATCTGTTTTAATTTTTTTTCTGAATTCTTTTTTTTTTTTTTTTTCTCATATTAATTTTTTTAGACTCTATTTTAATGGTTGAATAAAGCAATAAGGCACTACGCAAAGCATATATACAATATACGTAGTAAGGTTCCACAAAATAAAACGGAGCAAATAAAGTAAATTGATATAAATAAAATCAGTATGCTTCCAACGAACAATGTAGTTCCTCAGAAACAGTTGTGGTTGCAACAACCAAAAGTGTATGTTTGTAGAGTAATTTACAACAGCTTAGAATGCGGCTCAACCAATCAGAATTAAGGACTGGAACTATCTGTTTTATAATTACAAATATCGATCAGAAAGCATGTCTAATTAATCTAAATCATGAAACTTACACAATTTAAAAGCAATGTCTTAAAAGTTTAACAAAGATTACTTTTTTTTTTTTTCCCAGTTTTATTTTGACCAAATTCTGTTTCCATTCATTTTCTGGATTCCATTTTAAGGGTTTCATTAAATGTTTTCTGGTAAATAAATTCTGGTAAATATTCCTTAAAAATAATGTTTAAATAAGAATTGTATTATTAGTAGTTGTGCTATCATTACATAATAATATAGTAATATATTTCTGTCAAGTTTATGTTTGTATATGAGCCAGGGGGTGAAAACTTTTTGCATTTGAAGATCAGGGTAAATTTAACTTAATTTGTCTTCTGGGAAACATGTAAGTATCTTCTGTAGCTTCTGAAGGGCTAAATGAAAAAAATATATATTTAGGCAAAATAAGAAAAATGTACACATATTCATTCTGTTCAAAAGTTTACACCCCAGTTGGATTTCAAAATCATACAGTCATTGTTGGAAAGGGTTCAAAAACACAAAAATGCTAAAAAACCAAAGAATTTGTGGCGACCTGAAGGATTTTTCTAAAGAACAGCGAGCAGTTTAACTGTTCAGGACAAACAAGGGACTTAAGAACAACTATCACTAAAAATAAACAACAACTAAAAAACACAGCTGTGGATCATTCAGGTAAAAACACAGTATTAAGAATGAAGTGTATGTAAACTTTTGAACCGGGTCATTTTTATCAGTTCAGCTATTATTTTCTCTTGTGGACTATATGTAACCATCTTTTATGTGAAATATCTTATTCAGGTCAGTACTAAATAGAAAATAACATGCATAACAAATAACATATGATCCCTCTTAATTTGGTAAAATAATTAACATTTTGCAGATTCTGCAAGGTATATGTAAACTTTTGACCTCAACCGATGGAACAATTTGTGTTGGAACTAAAATGTCTGACATTCAAAAACAAAAACAATAATTACAAATGAAATAAAAGTATGTATGCTCCATTTAAGCAAGTAAAACTTAAATTAAAAACCACAATACAAAACAGAAAATAAAAAATAATTTAAAAAGTATGGTTATACAGTATATAACCCTGGTTGTTGCGACTTAGTCTTTTAAACATCAGTTGATGTTTAAGTGAGTATACATGGATTATATTAGACAATTTGAGAGTTGCAGCCTGGAAGTGACCAGTGTGCATCTGTGTGGATGAGTCATGCAAATCTGGCTTAATTCTCTTCCATTTCAGTAATAAGAAATCTCCAGTGCCAGAGGATGCAACAGCCTTATTCGGCCCTCCCCTGGAGACAGCCTTTGATGAGCAGAAGACCAGTGAAGGTACTGTCTATGACCATATCCTTACCCCTTAGTGCTGCTTATGGATGTAGATCTTTCATTTACTGGATCACTGAATTTTAAACATTCACAATCCAACAGAACCTGATCACAGCCCAGATTCTTTGTTTGCTTCATTCACTTGAACAAAAATTCATTTCTTTATGTCCTGTACAGTATGTGTTTTCAAGGGACTCACAGAGGGTATAAACATGACAGTGATTTTTCGGCTTGTTTGTATGCTTCTATAATCAGTACTGTTTTTTAGCGTTGTGTAACATTACTACAGAACAGAACATTCATTAGTGCTTACTAGTTGTGTTGCCTCCTACTCGATTCCATTTGCAGCAGTTGAAATGAAATCAATTAGATTTACAGGCTGTTTATTACAGAAATAGGGTTAGATAAGTGTTGCATGGTGATTCCTTCCTCTCTGTGAGTCACACAGTTGTTAATTCTGCTCCCCCATCGACTGTGTATCATGTCCTCTTCCATAAATTAGTGGTGATAGAGGAACCTGAGGTTTGGGGTGCACCCCTGCCTGAGCAACACCTAGACTCTTCTCTGGCAAGACCTTTTCCTACAGGAAGTAAGTCATTGCTTGTGTGGCATGATTGCCATCATCCTGGTATCATAAACCCATATGTTCTAAAACAGTGAACGGTTGTCTGAGTGGAAAAATCATGATTGCCTCCAAATTTTTATTTTAATAACTTTCCCTTTGGCAGTCTTCATTAACCTACTAAGTCATTAGCCAGGAAAACAATCAAAATCCTAAGAGTCATCCAGCTCATCTTGTACTCATGTCATTGGTGACGGTTTACTCAACGTGGCCTATATTTATATCTGACTAAACCTAAAAAGAGTGATATAGTGCTAACAGTGACACCTTTATACTTCTAAATGTATTTTTGCATAAAGGTGTCAGTACTAGGGCTTGCATGACTACTAATTTTTTTGCTAGATGACTAGTCGTCTAGGAAAGCAGTCAACTGTAAAGTGAGTCAGTGTTTACCTTATGTAAATGAGTCAAAGACTGGTCTGACAGCCAGCTGGAAATTTGTCCAAAACTGCTAACATGATGCGGGTGAGACAGTTTAAAATTGCAAAGCACTTCAAATATTTGCACATTACAAGTTACTACTCAAGGCTAATAACATGCAGCTGAACTGGGACGCAATTTGTTGTGCAGAGGAATCATCTTCCTGTTGTTGCCACATAAAAGTTTAGACTAAAAACTAGGGCTGTCAAACGATTAATCGCGATTAATCAGATACAAAATAAAAGTTTGAGTTTGCCTAATATATGTGTGTGTACTGTGTGTGATTATCATGTATATATCAATACAAATACATTCATGTATATATTTAAGAAATATTTACAAGTATATGTATTTATTATAATTTTATATAATTTATATTATTTATAAATAAAAATAGTTTGTCCATAACATATTTCTCTTAAATATATACATTAATTTGTGTGTACTTATGTATGCATAATAATTACACACAGTACACACACATTTATTAGGCAAACTCAAACTTTTATTTTGTATGTGATTAATCGCGATTAATTGTTTGACAGCCCTACTAATAACCACTTTATTTACCCATTATACTGTGTGAGAAACATATTATGCGTGATATTATTTAAATGATTAATTATTATTAAAATATTATAGTGTCATGGTACTAAAGCCAAACTAATAAATAATATCTTTGTATTATGTACTGTATATTTTTCAAGTCACAGATAGGTTGATGTAAGATGTATAAATCATTAAAATAATAGTATGAGAAAAACAGATTTCTCAGTGTTAAAAACTACTAATGTAAATAGGAAAAAATTAATGATTTCTGACCGGTTATTTGAAAGCAGAGCAAAATAGTAATGATATAAGGTTTGGTGTATGTGTTATGTTTAAAAATACGATGTTAAAGGGATAGTTTACCCAAAAATTAAAATTACCCCGTAATTTATTCACTATCAAGCCATCCTAGATGTATATTACTTTCTTATTTTAGACGAATACAGAGTTATGTTAAAAAAATGTCCTGGCTCTTCCAAGCTTTATAGTAACACTGAATGGGTGTTAATATTCAATAGTCCAATAGAAGTCAAATAAAGTGCCTCCATCCATCAAAAAATAAAAGTACTCCACGTGGCTTCGTGGGGTTAATAAAGGCCTTCTGAAGCAAATCGAAGCGTTTTTGTAAGAAAAATATCAATTTTTAAAACTTTATAAATGCTAACTGTTGTACGTGCATTCATGAGAGAGTGGTGTTCCAGTGGATGACATAGGCTTGGCGATGAGAATATGCTAGTTTTGCGAGAAACAATTTTTGTTTACAAGAGCAAAGGAAACAATGTCTCTTTTGTTTTCCAATGATTAACCAGTCTCCTTTTAGCTCATATCGAAATCCTCCTACATTTTTCACACTTTATTGGATTTCTATTGGACTACTTAATATTAACACCTATTCACTGGCATTATAAAGTTTGGAAAAGCCAGAACATTTTTTTAATATTACTCCGATTGTATTTGTCTGAAAGAAGAAAGTCATATACACCTAGGATGGCCTGAGGGCGAGTAAATCATGTGGTAATTTTCATTTTTGGGTGAACTATCCCTTTAAGCATATTTAATATTTGAAAGCTCTAGTAAAATGATTATAATTTTTTTTCCAATCAAATTTCTGGACCTCTAAGCACCCTCGCAACACTTTGATGGTCCACAGGCCTCAGTTTGAAAACCCTAGACGACCAGTTGTAGAAATGATAGAATAATTGACTAGTCTGCAAGCCCTAGTAAATGCATACTAAACAAATAAGTGATCTTTCTACATATTTTAACATAAAAATTATGTAACATCCTAAATGATATGAAAATAATGTGAATTAGTAGGTCACAAAGAGTGAAGTGTTATCATAGAGTCTGAGCTATTCATCCCATGCCACAGTCCTTCTCTGTTGTCCCTGACTACCTGAATGAGACCTTGCCTTTGCATGGTGCTGTGGGGCATGAAGGCGTGGCCTACTGGGGGGTGGGAGGGTGTATGTGAGAGCTTGTCTCAGCCGCACTAATGTCATTGCAGCTCTGCCTCCGCTTCCGCCTAAGAATGTGCCGACCTCCCCCCCTCCGATTGAATCTCCTGCTACAGAACCTACCGGTAAGATCCCCCACCACCCAGGCCTCAGTTTATACCAGGGGTGTTTAATCCTGCTCCTCGAGGACTGCTGTTCTGCAGACTGTAGTTCCAGTTCCAATTAACCACACCTCAACCGGCTAATCAAGGTCTTGAGGAATACTAGAATCTTCAAGGCAGGTCTGTTGGGGCATGTTAGAGCTAAGCTCTGCAGGATCTTGGTCCTCCAGGAGCAGGTTTGGACACCCCTGGTCTATACCAATATCTGACCCCAACGTGTATGCATCTGGTTTTGTTTGTGCTTTTTGGTACTCTGTCTTGCAAAAATCTCTTTTGTAGGGAAGAAGCTTTACTTGGTATCTTTTGCCATTCCTTCAGCCTTTTCAACTTTTGTCTGATATTTGTGTGGTGCCAGCTTCAGATGGGCAGAAAGAAGAGGAGAATTCAAGACAGACCTCGCAAAGGCCCTCTATAGCTGATCTGGACAACATCTTTGGCCCAGAAGACTCTCCAAAACCTGCTCAAGATGTTGGAGATAAGTGGGTCTGCTTCAACGATGAGTCACCTAAAAGACCTCCTTCAGAGGGAGAGCCAGCACCTCCACTCCCCTCATCCCCACCTCCCCCAGCAGAACCGGCACCTCCATTACCTAAATCACCCCCTCCATCAGAGGAGCTGAATCCTCCTTTACCAAAATCTCCACCTCCTCCTGCAGAGCCGGCACCTTCTCCTCCTTCCGTTGAGTCACCAAAGGATAGCCTCCCACCTGTCCCGCCAATTCCCAAAGACACCACTCCTTCTCCTCCAACTGTCCCGCCTCCTCCGGTTGAAGAGGCCCCACCCCCACCGAAATTGCCAGATGATCTTTTTCACTCCAAAACAGACTTTTCGCCATGCGCTTCTCTGACAGAGACCCAATCAGACTTAATCAACAGCCCGCCAACCACTGTAGAGACAAGTGAACGCACAATCCCTCCACCCTTGGTTCTGAACCAAGAGGACAAGAAGAGCCCTGAGGAGACCCCATCAAAAGAGGACCCAAGTGAGAGCAGCATTTCACCCAAAGAGATTGGTCAAGGACCACGTTCGACACCTCCTCCTCCACCACCTCCCACGTACAGGGCGGTAGTGTCATCCCCAGGGCCCATCCCTCCAGCTGGTACGAGTGGAAATGAAAGTGGTGAGTCTTATCCAGTGGTCACAGAACATTAAAGATTTAATTCACCTGAAAATAAACATTCTGTCATTATCATTTCACCTTAATGAGATTTTTTGTGGAGCACAAAAGGAGTTCTTAGCAGAAAGTTTCTCTTTCCATTTACTGAAAGTGATTTTCAGTGAATGTTTCAGTCTGTTCCTCACACAAAGCTATCATATGGCTTCATTTGAAATATACAGTGGAGATCGAAATTAGAGAACAATCTATAAATACTTGATTTTTTTCTGAAATATTGTTAATCTTCATCAGGAATATCAGCTGTAGGTAAAACATGTTTGACAAAATAACCAAGGCATTTCAACAAAAAAGCTATATTTTATGGAAAACACAGTGATCTAAATTGGAGAACATTGCAGGCTGATTGGGAGATGCTTGCAGGATGCATGTAAATAAACATAAATAAACATTTACATTCATCCTGCCATGTAGCTGAGAGTAGCTGAGACCCAAATTCTGCTGCAGAAAACATCCCTCAAACCACTTCCTCCTCCACCTTTTTTAATGGACTTGTGTTCCAGTCTTTCCCCAGTTTGTTGGCGAACAAATGTTTCCCTTCAGCCCCAAATAAATTAAACTTGCTCTCATTTCTAAAGCTCTCATTTCCTCTCACCACACAACATGCACCTCAGAAAACGTGAGATTAGCCTTTTGATTATATTTGCTGATGAGAGACTTGGTCACTGCGGAGTGCGTTTTCAGTCCAACTTCTCTTAAACATGCAGAGACAAATCCTTAGCCTGTTTAGCGCTGAACTGGCAAGCAATTCCAGCTGCAGTGTTGAACCGATTCCCCATTAAGTGTCTCAACATTATCTTGTCTTCTTGTGCATTTGTCTTACATCTGGGGTGCCCAACCCTGTTCCTAGAGAACTACCTTCCTGCAGAGTTTAGTTCCAACCGTGATCAAACACACCTGTATGTGATTATCAAGTGCTCCTTCCGGTCCCAATTTATTGGTTCAGGTGTGTTTGATCAGGGTTGGAGCTGAACTCTGCAGGAAGGTAGATCTCCAGGAACAGGGTTGAGCACCCCAGATGTAAGACAATGGACGACCAGACTTTTTGGGGGACTTGACTTAACTTGTGTCATTGTAAACCTGCAATATTCAAGAAATCACAGGTTTGGAATGACCAGCTTCTCTTGGACTGGCTGAAAGGGTCTTCGTCTAGACAACCTCCTGTCGCATGTTTTCAGTCACCATAGAGCAGCCTGCCATCTTGCAATCTCAGTGAAAATTGGAGGATTGCTGGCAGTTAAATAGGTTTTGTCACGTAATTAAAGAAATTAGCACCAGGTGCCAGATTAACACCAATAATTTGGAGGTATCTGTAGGTGTTCTCTAATTTTGATCAGTTCTTTTTCAAATATCTCATTTTGGTTTTTTATACTGTGCTTCAGAATACTATTAATTTTTTAAATATGCTTAAAAATTGTCCTTCAACTCCTGTTAGGATAACTTCAAATATCAAAAAGTTTTTAGTACTTTTTGAAGCAGCTACTGGTCCCCATCCAGTTTCATTGTATGAATAAAAGCAGCTTAAACATTCTGCTAAACTGCTCCTTCTGTGTGCCTCTGAAAAAAGCCACTCAGGTTTGGATGATAAGTAATGATCACATAATATTTAATTTTTGCAGGGCTGCAACAACTAATTGATGAAATCGATTATAATCGATGATAATAATCAACAATAAATTTAATTAGCGATGAAATGCATCTGTTTGTTGTGCACGGAAAACATCTGTCAGCTGTCACTTTATCATTGTATTACCAAAATAATAGTTGCAGCCCTAAATTTTAGGTGAACGAACCCTCAAACAATAACAACTACCAATATAAAGAAAATCCACGTTATGGAAAAAACTGATTTTGGATTTATATAATATATCCTAAGGTAATAAGCAGCAACAAAAGGTTCTGCATGTTGAAAATACATATAAATTCGGTTGAGTCTGAATTTCAAGTCGTTCTGCTCCAGTCACAATCATGTTATATGGGTTTTTACAGAAGTGCCTTCTTAGTAAGAGGGATGAAGGGTATCTGACAACTTTTTGCCTCATTATTTTCTATATATAGACACATACAAGTCTCACTACTTGTAATGGTACGACTACATTTTTGGGTTTCATATTTTGGCAGTGCTCTAATTTTATGTACCATTATCATGCATCCTAATTTTCTGAGATACAAATAATGTTTATGTTTTCAGTGTTTCTGTGTAAAGTGTGATGGTTCTTATAAAGTTTTATTTAATCTGAGCAGATTGGCTTGCATAGATAATTTCTGAGGCTAATCCGGTCACTCTTGACTGTACAATAATTTTATCTGAATTGATTAGGCTTTTTGCATGTTACTTTTTGAATGGCTTTGCTTTAATGGATTACTCTCGCTCAACAGGCTCCTCCTCCCCTGCACGTCCCTCTACGCCACTGGCTACCAGCAGCTCTCCCCCTCCCCCTCCCCCACCTCGGCCACCCTCACGACCCAAACTGCCTCCTGGAAAACCAAGTGTAGGGGACGTGGTACGTGATAACATAAAAAATTCACAATACTTTCAAATACTATCTATTGTTGTCCCTGTTAGTTCCCAACAAATTATCAGTGTCTCTGAACTTTTCATGGCCTATGTAATTTTAAAAACTTTTATAGAATGTTAGAACTCAACCCTCAGAATAGCAGACCAAGCCTAGGCTGATATTTACTACATATTATATTGTACTACATGTAATATTATGTAATGTAATATTCTTAAAAAAAAAACTTAAGTTTAGTGAAACAAAGCACAGGGCGCTTTTTGTAAATCTCCTCCTGATCACCTGACAAGAATGACGAACCCCTACTCTTTTGTTACTTAACTTCCCTTCTGTCTGTTCTTCCTTTTCCCTGCTTTTCCTCTCAGAATCGGCCGTTCAGCCCCCCTGTACACTCATCAAGCCCCCCTCCTCTGGCTCCGCTGGCCCGTGCAGAAAGCACCTCTTCAATCTCCTCCACCAACTCTCTGAGCGCTGCCACCACTCCCACCGTCGGTAAAGAGCTCTCCGTGTCTGTGTCAGGTGTGACTCCATTTCCCATCATTCTTTCTGCTTTGCCATGCTGCTCTGTCTTTATGTGTCTGCTCTGGAAATTGCCTTTCAAACTAGAATTTGGCTTAACAATGGCCTCTCTTTCTTAGTATTCACCACGGTTTTGAATTCGCTGTCGTAATATTTTCACAGATTTGGTTTTAGTTTGGACCAAAACAGTATGGTGATGATGCTGTTTAAAGTACTGAAGTGAAATCTCCAGCACTCTGTATTGATGTATTAGATCACTGGAAATGATGGTGAAAGATTGGTTTGGTAAAAATACAGTTTTTCTTATACACCATATAATAGCTTGTGCATCAGTTTGTCTTTTACATATTTAAGTGGAAATATTGTTAGGATTAGTTGGATATTGTATAGATAAAAAGATTTCATCTTTAACCCCTACAATTACAAAGTAATTGGTCTTTGCATTGTAGAAAATAAAGACCTAAAATGAAATTGAAAGAAAAATGACTATAAACAGATAACATACAGTTGAGGTCAAAAGTTTAAGCATTAACAGCCGGGGAGTAAAAACTTTTTGAATTTGAAGATCAGGGTAAATTTAACTTATTTTGTCTTCTGGGAAACATGTAAGTATCTTCTGTAGCTTCTGAAGGGCAGCGCTAAATGAAAACAATATGATATTTAGGCAAAATAAGAAAAATGTACACATCTTCATTCTGTTCAAATGTTTTCACCCCTGGCTGTTAATGCATTGTTTTTCCTTCTGGAGCATCAGTGAGTGTTTGAACCTTCTATAATAGTTGCATATGAGCCTCAGTTGCCCTGAAAAGATGGATTTCAAAATCATACAGTCATTGTTGAAAAGGGTTCAAATACACAAAAATGCTGAAAAACCAAGGAATTTGTGGGACCTGAAGGACTTTTCCGAAGACCAGCGGGCAGTTTAACTGTTCAGGACAAACAAGGGACTCATGAACAACTATTACTAAACAAAAAAACAAAAAAAACAGCTGTGGATCATTGTCACAACACAGTATTAAGAATCAAGCGTATGTAAACTTTTGAACGGGGTAATTTTTCTAAATTAAACTATTATTTTCTCTTTGTGGACTATATGTAAACATATTTTATGTGAAATATCTTATTCAGGTCAGTACTAAATACAAAAATAACATGTATTTTGTATGATCCCTCTTATTTTGGTAAAATAATTAACCTTGTTCAGATTCTGCAACATTGAAAACTTTTGACCTCGACCGTACAAACCTAATAAGCAATTTATGTCTTTGCTGGACTTTTTGAAATGCCATGTATGGCATCTGCTGTACCAGTTTGAAAGCTTTTATTGGATACTTTCATTGATGCAGGACAGGTAGTTTTTTGTTGTTTTTTATTTTCTGTATCAGCATTCCTGAGGTTTGCAAACTACTTTTTGTTGTGAATCGAGTGTTTTTGATTCTAGAGCTTTTGATAGATGTGGGTCTATCTGTTGCTTGTGCTATTCCATCCTTTTGGATTTTTTTTCGCCTTTGGTCATCTTTTTTTTACCATTCTATTTCTTTTTCTTTTTCAGTTAACATATTTTTAGCATTTTAAATGTGTGCCGTGCATCCATTGTGCCGTCTGAGTTTAATGACTGTGACCTTTTTGATTTTCTTTGCAATTATTTGTCATTTAATTTGAATTGCGTTTATTTTTTGTTTGTGTTTTGTCGTCTTTCTTGTCTTGTCTTTTGGGCTGACGTAATTGTCTGATGTCAGAAGATGACGCTTTTGTAGACAAACTTCCCAGCTTTGAGAGACGGGCAGACATGCCAGCAGGTACGCTATAAACCCTTCCTGATTTAATGGATGGGATGGAGACCACTGATTCAACAATGTAACATGGTTACATTTCTCATAGTGTCAGTTGTCAGAGCATAGCTCATTCATGGTGATCTTTTCATTTTCACCAGTGACTAAACTGGTAAATAAGATGAGAAAATGAGTTGACTTTCATATAAAGAATTTTCCAGGTCATTTATGACTTAATGTCTATGGGCAGAATCTGTGGCTCGTTGTTGATTACAGCAATGCGCTTATAATGGACGACTGGCATTAAAGCTGCCAGCACAGCCAATAAACCTTTAAAATACGCTACTCTCACAGTACAAACCATAACTAATTAAAGTATAACTATAAAAATTGAATGGATGTTTCATAGCAGACTGCATAAAGCCTTGTCTGTGCAAAGTTATATTCAGTCTCTTGGCAGCTAAAAAGTAAACCTGATTATTTTTGTTTGGTATCAGAACCACAAAAGGGACACAGAATATAAACTGAAATTTTGAGGCTTAATTCTGTAAACTCCTTTTCTAATACATTTGATGACTAGAAAATTCTCCAAATAAACAAGTAGTCTTACATCAAACAGATAGTTTAGACAAATTTACAATTGATAGTTTGATAGAAAAAAAAATGTAATAGTTTGTATTCTCAATTCTGATTGGGTGAGCCACATTTGAAGCCGGTAGAAAATAATGTATAGTATAATGTAGAATAATATAATAATGAACACACCTCTGATCAGATATTCTATTTTATTTTAATAATTAATAGTAATAATGTTGCTTGACAACTGCAAAATCCTATAGTTTGGCTATTGAACTCTGTTACTTGCCAGATTTATTGCAATTATTATTAATTAAAAAAATGTATAATAATTTTTTGTCATATTAATGTTGCTGCAGTTGTATTAAATGATACATTTTCTGTATATTTTTATAAACTTGCATTTTATGTAGTGATCAGCCACAGACCCCAATTTCTGTCCATAAACATTAATTATAAATTCCCAGATTATTTCTTTAATTCACCAAAGACTGGCATTTTGGCATTTTTAGCACTTATATTTTGAAAAGTGTTTTTCCCCTTTACTTTTGTCTTGTTGATTGCAGTCCAGCACTGTTTGCCACAGTCATTCGTTTGAATTCTTTCTGTCATATTTTGCTCTTCACGTTCATAAACGACAAGTCTGTTTAGCTCATCATGCTTGTTAGAGATTGCTCCCCTGTAACAGTTATGCAACATCCCTCATCTTCCATCTGCACTGACATCAAGAACCAGGAACACAAGAGTCTTTTAGTCCCCGAAAAGCATCTGTCTGGCTGTAGACTCTTCAGAAAACTCACCATCCTGCTTGAACAGATGAGACACACACACACACAGGCTCTCAGTGTTTGAAGTGCGGTCTGGAATTTGGCCCAAGTGGCAGCAGAGCTGATCAGTATGCCTGCCGTCACACTAGTTTGAGTGGAGAGCTCTCTGATGTTGCACCTGGGTAAAAGCATTTCTAACATCGTCATGTTGCAAATGTCAAGCTTTACTGCTTTACTTGCCCTCACAGGTAAAATTCGCATCTTTAAATTTGATCTTCAACTTCTACACAAACTATGCTGCGTTCCATTCAAAGTCAAATGTAGCATAGTGCTACTTGATAGCTTCAACGATAAAGTGCACAATGCTCTGAGGATGACATTTAAGGAAACAAAATGGTATTGGCTTTATTTTTGGCTTTATCAATTGTTTGATTGTCAGTAATAAAGACTCCAATATATTATCAAATGAAGTACAAACATAAGAAACCTATAAGAAATTGGAACAATTTTATGTATTAACATGTATATCTAGCCCATACATATGTTTATGTATGTATGGTGCATATCCATCTTAAAATGGAAATATCATATACACATATACCAGTCAAACGTTTTTGAACAGTAAGATGCTTAATGTTTTTTAAAGAATTCTCTTTTGCTCACCAAGCCTGCATTTATTTGATCTAGTAATGTTGTGAAATATTTTTACTATTTAAAATAACTGCTTTCTATTTGAATATATTTTAAAATGTAATTTATTCCTGTGATCAAAGCAGAATTTTCAGCATCATTACTCCAGTCTTCAGTGTCACATGATCCTTCAACAATCATTCTAATATGCTGATTTGCTGTTCAAGAAACATTATTATTATTATTATTATTAATATTTAAAACAGTTGAGTACATTTTTTTCAGGATTCTTTGTTAGGGGGTTAGCTTTGGTAACATTATACACTATACCATTCAAAGCTTGGAGTCAGTATTTTGTTTATTTTATTTATTTATTTATTTTTTTTTTTTTTGGAAAAGAAATTATAGAAATTTGTACTTTTTTTAAACAAGGATGGTTTAAATTGACCAAAAGTGATGATAAAGACATTTATAATGTTACAAAAGATTTCTATTTCAGATAAATGCTGTTCTTCTGAACTTTCTATTCATCAGAGAAACCTGGAAAAATTCTACTCAGCTGTTTTTAACATAATAATAATAATAATAATAATAATAATAATAATAATAATAATAATAATAAATGTTTTTTTGAGCAGCAAATCAGAATATTAGAATGATTTCTGAAGGATCATGTGACTGGAGTAATGATGCAAAAAAATCAGCTTTGAAATCAGAAATAAATTATATTTTAAAATATATAAAAAAAAAAGTTATTTTTTATAGTTAATTTTTTTTTTTTTTTTTTTTTTTTTGGATTAAATAAATGCAGGCTTGATGAGCAGAAGAGACTTTATTAAAAACATTAAAAATCTTACTGTTCAAAAACTTTTGACTGGTAGCGTAAGTATAAAAGTTGCATGTACATATGCAAAATTATTTTCAAAGCAAGTATTTGTTCTGCAGGTTATGAACAGAGGATTATTATTATTTCTTTCTCTGCCAATTTCCTTAGAAAGGTTTATAGGAATTTAGACTCATTAATGTATTTACTTAAAAGTAGGTTTATCCATTCATTCTCCCTGGGGTTCAATATGCGAAATTTAATTTTTCCAAGTCCAAATTCAGTTAATTTTGCATTATTCCTGGTAGGACTTTCTGAGTTGAAGGGAACACAGCATTCAAACTTAAATTTTTCTGTTCAAGATAACACATTGAGATGCTCAACATTACTGTACAACTCACATTTTCTCATTGCTTACATGATCTTCACTTCATTCATAGTCTTGGTCCTGGTTTTGTCTGAAATTGCATTACCCCTCTTCAGCACAGTAGAAGAAGCCCTCATTTACTCTTCCCTCTTGTGTCACTCATTACCGCCCCCTGGTGCCCATCATCCCTACTGCAGCTACCTCCTCCAATTTACGTATTACATTTGCAAACAAAATCACAAAATGCAAACTCTAGCTTCTTACGTTCATATTGCACATATATAACTAAAAGCACTTTTGAAGTAATTTTGTTTTTTATAGTTCACCCAAAAATTAAATTCTGTCATTATTTACTGACCCTCATGTTGTTCTAAACCCCTTTGCTGTTATTTCTTTCATGGAACAAAAACACACTGAAATAACATTATATATATATATATATATAAACATTATAAAAGCAAGTAATCATATGACTTACTGTTATATAAGTTGTGTGAGGAACAGACTGAAATGTGATCATTAAACTCAAGAACCACATTAGTAAAGAACAATTCATTCATCAATATCATTCATCATTCAACAACTTAAATTTTAGTCTATTCTGCTATGATACATGTCACATTAAATACCAACACGTTAATAAATACATGTAACATAGTTGGCAGGTTCTCCGCATTCATGCATTTTGGGAAAAAATTAACAGTAGGGGTTTAAAACATCAAAAGGGTGACTGAATATGACACAACTTTCAGTTTTGGAAAATCTATTCCTTCAAAAGTTGAAGATTAAGCTGTTTAATGTCATTCTTGAATCTAGAGGCTTTAATTCATAAGCAGCTCAAATCACCTCCCGCTTTCATCTGTCCTGATATTATACGTAAATCAGAATTTTAAAATATTTGTTAGAATATAATTTTGAATCTCCTCAGCTCTCAAAAACAGTTCCCAGTTGTTGAACAGGCCTTAATAGATGATGCACATTAAAATAGAAGTTTGCGCATGCATCATTATTAAAAAAAACTATAAATCTGAAGCTAATAGTAGCCATCTTATTGTCATACTTCTAGTCTTGCTGCAAATAAAACGACTGATAATCACACAAGGATTGAATTCGACTGTTTGTTTTTGTTTGTTTGCCCAGTGTGCTGTGCAACATTTGTGAATGTTTCACCTATCATAGTCTCTCCACCTGAGGTGAATTGTGACCCGGTCCCCCATCACTGTGCCATATGATGGACCTGTGTGTGACTCACGCTACTGTCCTTCTCTCCCCCTTCTCCTTCCCTGCCTCTCCTCACTCCCCCCATCCTTATACCTCCTCCCCCTCCAACACAGAGACAGACCAGCCCTCCCTCGTGTGGTTTGACAGAGGCAAGTTTTATTTAACCTTTGAAGGTAAGTTGGGGTTAATATCTAAGGACGTAGCGCGTGCACACTCAAGTCTCATCTGACATCTGACTTCCCCCTTTTTCTCACGCATTCGATCCTTCATCAAAATACATTTGCTTGTCCTCCACACATCTGCTTTGCTCTGTATTTCTGCTTTGCCATTTAACTGTTCATCTTCCAGTCATTGGCAGGTTTTCTTTTCTTTCAAGGATCATCGTATTTTTACCTTCATCACTAATACTGTATGTTTTCTCGTTCTTGTTGTTTTGTGGCTCGTCTACTTGCTCTTCATTTTGACTTTGGTCTTGGATCATAACACTGTTTCAACTTCAAGTGCATGCCATTGAAGCTAAATGTTTTCTGTTTCAACTTCCTTTCTTTTTCTCTTCCATCTTTTGCATATATTACACTTATCCTTGGTTGTTCTTATGAATCCAAATGAATGGAATTACATACAAATTTAAAGGATAAGTTCACTTC
Source organism: Cirrhinus mrigala (assembly GCA_036247105.1). NCBI lineage: Eukaryota > Metazoa > Chordata > Actinopteri > Cypriniformes > Cyprinidae > Cirrhinus > Cirrhinus mrigala. The sequence goes on along the minus strand of CM070012.1, from coordinate 19,286,748 downwards.
CAGAATGAAAATTTCCTGATAATTTACTCACCCCCATGTGATCCAAGATGTTCATGTCTTTCTTTCTTCAGTCAAAAAGAAATTAAGCTTTTTGAGGAAAACAGGATTTTTCTTCATATAGTGGACTTCAGTGAGTATCAATGGGTTGAGATCTAAATTCCAGTTTCAATGCAGCTTCAAAGGGCTCTACACGATCCCAGCCGAGGAATAAGGCTCTTATCTAGCGAAACAACTGTGTACTTTGGTTCAAACAGGGAAAAAACATTTTGTCCTCCAACTTCAAAACTGCCTGACATTGTTGTTTTACCTTTTTTTGTAAAGGGCATTTGACTTTGTTTGCACGTTCACTTTGTAAACACTAGGTCGGTGCATCTGCCTATGTCACGTGTGACCTTTCCAACGTGATTACATAATACATGAGTTCGGGCTAGTGATAAGATAAGCATTTTGGTTAAAAAGTATATAAAGTTTTATTGTTTTAAGAAAATGACCGATCGTTTTGCTAGATAAGACCCTTATTCCTTGGCTGGGATCGTGTAGCGCCCTTTGAAGCTGCATTAAAACTACAAATTGGACCTTCAACCCATTGATCCCCACTGAAGTCTACTACATGAAGAAAAATCCTGAATTGACTTCCTCAAAAAGCTTAATTTCTTTTTGACTAAAGAAAGAAAGACATGAACATTTTGGATCACATGGGGGTGAGTAAATTATCAAAATTTCTATTCTGGAAGTGAACATATTCTTTAAAATCAAAACAGTAATAGAGAAAGTTTTATGTGGAAAGCGTAAATGTTGTGTGCTTAAAAAGAGATAGTAGTATGTTGTAGTATAATTTTCATGGTAACAGTTTGAAAAATACCATTTGTTACCCATTTATTATTACTGTTTTGTGTAAAATCTGAATTTTTTCCAAACTTTGAAACAATGTACATTTTTTTTGTTCACAAAATTACTTCAATAATCAGGAACCGAAAGCATCGAAATTGGAATCTGCATTAGATTCATTAAATTCATTGTAATTCTCATTCCGCTTGCACAAAACCATATTTAATATTCCTTAAAGGGAACCCTAGGTTATGACGTGTGGTAAATAATGTATCTTACTGAAATATGCAGTAGAAAACCCGTGAAAGATTTGTTATTTAAAAAAATTCACGTCGTTTTATACATATGTTGCTGTTTTTACCGCAATACAATTTAGAACTGATACGATGACCAAAGCTACTGAAAGAGCTTATAGGCGACGATGGATATATAAGCGTAGGCTTAAACCAAATGTCGTACCATCGATTTTCCCCACAGCGAGTCTAAACGCCCCGGATGTCAAGTAAAATCCGTCCTGAGAAACTCCTTCAGTGGCTGCGGTGTCATGACAAGCGTCTAGCATTTCTTGTGTCTGTCGTTTGTAAGCTCTTTCAGTAGCTGTGGTCTACTAAAAGCCTCAGAGGCATCAGGCCTAAAAAGGAGAGAACAAAGACGTGGGTATTTAGTTTTATTCGACCACAGGTATCTTCCCATTCTTTTCTCCTCTTCTTATCGCTAAGAAAAGCAGTGAAGATTTACATCGCTTCTCTTGTTGCCCTTCGACTGAAAATTACAACCAAAAGCCGCACAATGTGGCACTGTATCAGCATTTATTTTCCGAGTTGTGTTGCAGTAAAAATAACCAACAGGTAGCGCCATTAGCTCACTGAGTGCAGCCATTTCACGTAATTGAAATAATGGCGCCCCCCTTAGACCAAAATATGTATAAAACGATGTCGATCTTTTTTAATAACGTAACTCATGGGTTTTCAGTAAGAGACATAATTTACATTATGTTAAGCATACAAATCTTAATGCCTGGGGTTTTCTTTACAAACAATGAAAACGTTACATTAATTAGTACAGAGTTAATACAGATATAGTTAATGGTTTTAATGCCAATTTATTTATGTCTTTGCTGCTTACTTGATCGAATTTAACCATATAAATAACCTGCACATTTTTACTTTAATTAAAAATCACACCTTAGTTACTTTTAACTTGTGTGTTGAACTTGTGTGTGTGTGGTGCCCTCTGTTGTATGGGCATCAGTTTGTATGCCACACTAGTGATCTGCCCTTTGGGAACTTACGCTTGAGGTGAAATCTAATCATAATTGGCCTATTCGACATGCAAAATTAGAACAAGCTTGCCTAGAACAAGAAAATAAACACACAATACACTTTTGCTGACAAGTCTCAACAATGTGTTTGAGGAAAGTGAACAGAAAATAGAGTCCATCTGAAGAAGCCATTGTTCTAGTTTTTTTTTTTTTTTTTTTTTTTTTTCTTGGTTCAAGTTGGTGAGGAAATAAGTTGAGTCAGCTGCTGATTGTCCCGTAAACTGTGAGATGTTTTGTTTGTCTATTTGTTTGTATTTCCATTTTTCTCATTCTTAGTTACCCATGTGTTTGCCTCCGTGTATCTCAGTGACTGATCGAAATTGCGTTTTGTCTGCAAACACGTTCTAACTGCGGGTGTGCATGTTTTTGCTCTCTCAGGCTGTTCCCGAGGGCCCAGTCCCCTCACCATGGGGGCCCAGGACACACTGCCTGTGGCTGCAGCTTTCACAGAGACAGTCAGTGCCTACTTCAAAGGAGCTGACCCTAATAAGTATGTGACAATCTTCACATGTCAGAACCATGTTAGCACACATTCATAGAGAATGTTTTTGCTTTAAAAAACGCAAGACGCGGTCAATGGAATGAACTTCTTTTAATTTGTATGTCTGCATTTAAGAACACCAAACCTGCCCATCTAGCACATATTTACATAGAAAAACAGTGAGAAAGTAGTGCAGTGAAAAGAACTTGTTCTGTGTGAGTGGCCCCTGTGAACTGTTTTATTGATCACTCTGTTCTAACACTGTTTCACACACCAGACCTTTACTTATGTATGTGTATAATAATGTCACTTTCTAAGGTGTGTGGTGAAGATCACTGGAGAGATGGTGTTGTCCTTCCCGGCAGGCATCACACGACATTTTGCAAATAACCCCTCGCCTGCTGTGCTAACCTTCAGCATAACCAACTACAGTCGTCTGGAACACGTCCTTCCTAACCCTCAGTTACTGTGCTGGTAATAACATTCATCTAACATTGACTACAACACAACCTTCAGAGACCAAAAATCTCATCATATTTATTGACTAGCGATAATTATATGTTTCTTTATTAGTCACACAAATAAGTCATTAGCCTGAAATTTGCTGTATAGACTAATTAGCTATGAAAGTGATTAGTAATGGATGAAGAGTTTGTAACTAATGGTAGTACTTCAGTATAGCTAAGTGCATTATCTCAGTGTGAGATTTCACTTCAGAATCACTCCTGTGCCACTGCGTACAGTCAGCTGAGGGTGACTCACATACTGTATGAGTAATCACATGTGATCTCTACATATTTGGAGGAGTAGTGTGTCATTCTCTTTTCTGAGGGGATGTGATCATTTATTTATATTACTAAAGCTTTATACACTACATTTCAAAGGTTTGGGGTTTAATAAAAAGTGTTATATGCTCAGCTAGGCTGATTATTTAACCAAAAAATACAGTAAAAATGGTCACATTTTGAAATATTACTCCAATTCAAAATTATTTTAAAATGTACACTACTAGTCAAACATTTTTGAACACTTCTGCTCACCAAGCATGTGTTTATTTTATCCAAAGTACAGCAAAAACAGTAAAATTTTGAAATATTTTTACGATTTAAAATAAATGTTTTTTTATTTGAATATATTTTAAAATGTAATTTATTCAAAGCTGAATTTTTAGCATCATTACTCCAGTCACATGATCCTTCAGAAATCATTCTAATATGCTGATTTGCTGCTCAAAAAACATATTTTTATTATTATGCTGAAAACAACGGGAGTAGAATTTTTTTTCAGGTTTCTTTGATGAATAGAAAATTCAGAAGAGCAGCATTTATTTGAAATAGAAATCTTTTGTAACATTATAAACGTCTTTATCATCACTTTTTATCCATTTAAAACATACTTGCTAAATAAAAGTTTTTTTTTTCTTTCACCCCTCAAAAATTATACTGACTCCAAGCTTTTGAATGGTATAGTGTATAATATTACAAAAGCTTTCTATTTCAGATCTTTGAAGATTCTATTCAAAGAATCCTGTAAAAAAATGTACTCGACTGTTTTAAATATTGATAACAATATTAAAAATGTTTCTTGAACAGCAAATCAGCATATTATAATGATTTCTGAAGGATCATGTGACACTGAAGACTGGAATAATGATGCTGAAAATTTAGCTTTGATCACAGGAATACATTTTAAAATATATTCAAATAGAAAATATTTTAAATAGCAAAAATATTTCACAATATTACTGCTTTTGCTGTATTTTGGATCAAATAAATGCAAGGCTCGGTGAGCTAAAGAGAATTCTTTAAAAAACATTCAAAATCTTACTGTTCAAAAACTTTTGACTGGTAGCGTAATTGATCCCTGTGATGCCAAAGCTGAATTTTTAGCAGCCATTACTCCAGTCTTCAGTCTAGAAATCATTGTAATATGCTGATTTGCTGCTAAAGAAACATTTCTTATTATTATCAGTTGAAAACAACTGTGCTCTCTTTTGGAGAAAATCATAATACATTTCTTTTTCAGGATTCTTTGATGAACTAAAAGGTCAAAAATTTACTTGGAATTAAAAGAAATAACACTATAAATGTCTTTACTGTCACTTTTGATTTGATTGATCAATTTTTAGTGCATAATTATTGAAAAAAGTAATTAAAAAAACACTGACCCCAAACTTTTGAAATGTGTTGATACAGATAATGTCTAGTTATTAATTTCATTTGAGTATGATTTGCAGATTGAACGCACTTTTACATTTCCTACAGTGACACTACGCAGCCCAATCCCAACTCAAAGGAGTTCTCGGTGAATATGCCAAATCTGATGATCCATTTAAAAAAGGTGGCAGAGCAGAAACCCCAAGCAACTTACTACAATGTAGACATGCTGAAATATCAGGTGAGAGGCTCAAAGCAACACTGACCACAGACATACAGTAAGAGTACTTGTAGTTATTGGATTTTAGGAAAGTGTTTGCTTCATATATTACTCAAATGGTTCTCAATTTTGCTTTGACTTTTAAACATTTACTATTTCATATTGTTTTGTTTTTGAGATTTACAAGAATGAGGCCATGTTATTAATCCATCATTGCCAAATTTGCCTCAGGTGTTACCGAAGGGTCTACAGTCCACTCCTCTAAATCTAGCAGTGAGCTGGAGGTGCGAGCCCACCAGTACCGATCTGAGAATAGACTACAAGTACAACGGTGGTGCCATGACCACTCCTGTCGCCCTCAACAACGTTCAGTTCCTCATCCCTGTGGACGGAGGCGTCAACAAACTGCAGGCTGTGCTTCCCCCAGCTGCCTGGTGAGAGATGAACTAGATTCCTCTATTAATGGACTACTAGTCTACAAAAATCAAGCTGTCATTGTGAAAATGAAGCATTATGATTGTACTTCAGTTTGGGAGGTAGAAAAATGGTACTATGAATAGTAGGGGTGTGACGAGACACTTATCCCACGACGAGACTGGGTTCACGAGAACGAGACGAGACAAGATTTTTAAACTTTTCTTAAGAAATCCTCAATGATTAAATATATAGGGAAAATAGTCTTTTATTCAACTAAAAAAGACAAAATGCAAAAAAATGTAGGTGCATTTGACCTTTATGAAATTAAACTTCCATTTTAATGAATTATATGCAGTAATAAACAACATTTAAACAAGAGCTTCACAATTCTGGATAAATTGAGAATCCCAGTTGTTTTTAGTGAATTGGAGACCATGATTCTCTCAAGATTCTGGAGAAAAAAGATTAGAAAACTAAACGAAATAACGTAATTTACTAGTGGTTCTGACAAACTGTTCATGCTTATGTCTTTTAAAAACATATATTCATTTAAACAAAATTAAAAAAAAAAAAAAAAAACACATTTAATGAAGGAGTCAGTGTCTCACTTCATTAAGGCTTGTTTGACTATTGAAATCTCCTGAATGAATGATTCAATTACAGTCTTTTTTTAAACGGGCAGTTGTCGCCACCTCCTGGCGGAAGAGGATAAGCGTTGCAATACATACAAGTGTTAAGACACTTTCGTTTTGAACGCTACTGTAGACAATACGTGTTTATACCCAAACTATAAACTTTTATCCCAGTACTTATGTTATTTAAATGTCTGTAACACTGAAATAATGATTATAATGTCATTGAAAAGACTGTTTGTGTTGCTCTTTCTGCGTTCACATTTACCCCGACCCTCTGATTCATTAACATGGGCAGCGACAAAACGTGCTTCTCACGCTCCACTGACATTGGGGATGTGAAACAGTCCTAATAGACATAGCTAAATCGTTGTCATTCAGAAATAAGATCTCGATATTTTAAGGATTAATCATGCAGCTCTAATGTAAACACTACAAAATGTTTTGCGAGGATATCGTCACGAGATCTCGCGAGACACATCGGATCTCGTCACATCCCTAATGAATAGTATTAGATGTGGAGGAAAAGCATTTTTAGCAGATCAACAACTATTTATTTTCTTTCTTTCTAGATAATATAACATTTTTATGTTTATAGGAATGCGGAACAGCAGAGAATCTTATGGAAGATTCCCGATATTTCTCAGAAGTCTGAGAATGGAGGTAAGATTCATGGTTCATTCTTGTGTAATATATACACTACCGTTCAGTTTGAGATATGTAAGATGTTTTTATCTTACTCTTTGAGAATAGTCTCTTATGCACATTAAGTCTGCATTTATGTGATTAAAAAACAGAGTAAAAATAGCAATATTGTGAAATATAATTACAATTTAAAATAACTGTTCTATTTTAATATACTTAAAATGTAATTTATTCCTTTGATGGCAAAGCTGAATTTTCAGCAGCCATTACTCTAGTCTTTAGGAGCCATGTATACACTGCAAGTTTCAGAAGTGACAACCGCATTTAAATGCAGGAGTGAGTCCTGTAAATTATCGTTTCATGTGTGTACGGAACAGTAGTCACTCCCGCATTTGCAACCATAGCAACATTTTGCGGGAGTGAATAAGAATTTAGCCGTTTAGTATCTGCCATTTTTTGGCTAAAGACTCCATTTGTCCATCGATTTTAACTAAACTACTGCTGATAGATATGCTGTGTATTGTTTATGCTTGGGAGGCTGCTTTAGAGAGCGCTGTCTTGCAGTGTTGCCATTTCCTCATATTTTCAGGCACTTTTAGGCATGTTTATCTGTTGCGGATATGAGATATATGATTTTTTTTGGTATGATAGAACATAAAGCATTTGGGTGTTTTAGTGTTTTTTGTGCTTGCCCTTGTTTGTTGTTTTTTTTTTTTTATTTCTATGATGATCTGGCAACACTGACACTTTACCGCAGGGCTCATGAGCGCAACTAGCCCCGTGTCAAAATGTGCTAAGGTTATGACTTCTTTCGCTGTTTTTTTTTTGGCATCTCACATACAGACGAAGACACATTTGTGATCCACGTTTAAATACGTCATTAACAACTAGTTGATCAGTTGAGTTTGGTTGTCACTTCCTGTATTTTTTGTGAGTTAATGTGGTTGTTGATGCGGTTGTCACTCCCGTATTTTAGTGAATTATGTGCGTACAGAACACGATTAAGGAGTAAAAAGTGAACTTACAACCGTGCAGTGTGTGTGTGCGTGGTCAGTGTCATATGATCCTTCAGAAATCATTCTAATATGCTACTTAAAGAATGTATTCACTTTCAGAATAAAAATTTCCTGATAATTTACTCAACCCTATGTCATCCAAGATGTTCATGTCTTTCTTTCTTCAGTTGAAAAGAAATTGTTTCTGAGGAAAATGTTCCTGGATTTTCTCCATATAGTGGACTTCAATGGGGGTCAACAGGTTGAAGGTCCAAATCAGAGTTTCAGTGGAGCTTCAAAGGACTCTACATGATCCAAGCTGAAGAATAAGGGTCTTACCTAGTGAAACAATTGGTCATTTTTCTAACAACAATAAAAAAATGTATATGAAAATGAAAAGATACGTACTTTTTCACCACAAATGCTCATCTTGCACTAGCTCTGCGTCCACAACTTCACGCATCGACCCAGTGTATACAAAGCGAATAAGGATAAGACTCTTATTCTTCGGCTGGGATCCCTTTGAAGCTGCATTGATAGTACAATTTGGACCTTCAACCCACTGGCTCCCATTGAAGTCCACTATATGGGAAAAAATCCTGCAGTGTTTTCCTTAAAAACCTTAATGACTGAAGAAAGAAAGACATGAACATCTTGGATGGCATGAGGGTGAGAAAATTATCAAGAAATTTTAATTCTGGAAGTGAACTAATCGTTTCATATTTTTAATTTTTTTTAGGATTTCAGGACAGAAATTTCAAAACAGCATTTATTTGAAACAAAAAAACTTTTTGACATTGTAAAACTCTTTACTGACACTTTTGGTGAAATGAAAGTACTTATTTATTTTAAAAATATATTACTGACCCAAACTTTTGAACGGTCTAAACTATCAATAATAATACTAAATTGATCGTTTCTCTTTATTTCATCCACTATTTATTTATTTTTTTTTTATATCTTTAGGTGTGGGATCTCTGCTGGCCCGTTTCCAGCTAACAGAGGGTCCCAGTAAACCCGCCCCGGTGGCAGTGCAGTTCACCAGTGAGGGCAGCACTCTGTCAGGCTGTGACATTGAGCTGGTCGGCCTTGGATATCGTTTTTCCCTCATCAAGAAGAGGTTTGCAGCAGGTGAGTTATGCGAGCGACATCTGTTTTGATCGGTAATGGCCTAGAAATCTTCTGGAGAATTTGAGATCATCAAGGCATGAAAATAAACTAATTTACATTTGTTTTGTGCTTTTATCATAGGAAAATACATGGCAGACAACTAAACCAACGCCATGCAAGTCTGCATATTTTGGACCAATTCTGAATATACTTAAAACACAGGACATGCCCCCCTACCTGACCTTATGGATAAACCTTTGTAGATGTACAATACAGGTGGACCTCACACACACACTCCAGCAGTATTATATGAGTTGCATTATAAAATGTGGACCGTTTTAGGGTGTACTTCTTATATTTGTGAACTGTATTCACTTTGCAACATCTGTATTACGGCAGTTAAACTTTGCCCTTGGGTTTGTTCGTAAGGTTTAGCCTCTATTTCTGTCCGACGTGTTATTGGCTGTGCCTACCTGAACCTGAATTCTCTGTATCCTTCTCTAAAAGTGATACTGAACATGTGATGTTTTTATTACTCTATGCATTCAGTTTGTCAAAAGTATCACATTTTTGAACAAGGTAGCAAATTAAGTAGGGTAAACAACTGAGGAATGAGCCTCTGCCACAAGATGGCGCTATACTGTTGCATGTAGTATGAGGCCTGCATCGGATTTTGGCATTGCTCAAGCTTACTTAGTCACGAAAACGTATTCAGGAATATCTATTTTAATTTACACAGTGCAGTCAGGTTGATTAATTGGAAAACGATAGAAATTATATTTTGTCAAATCTGTTTTTAGACAGCCACAGCTTTAAAAATCTCCTGCTTGCAATAGACTCACAAGAAAAATGGTTTTCCTCAACAGAAAAGTTATTTTAAATTGATAATATATATCTCGAAGGCCGTTCGGTGTTTTCTCGTATTGTTAAATAGCCTTTTTGTTGTTCCCGAAGGAACAGTGTTAGACATCAGAGTACATGACATCATTCTATTTTTATTTATTCATGATTTGTTGTATAAAAAAAAAAACATGAAACGAGTTACACTGTATATGAATAGACTCTGAATGGTATCATAATTTAGGATCCTTGAAGTTTTGGACTTTTTGTTATCTGTGTAGTTGGGTAAGCTGTGTACAGTATAATGCTTAGGTATAATTTTTAAATTTATTTCAGATCTAATTTTTTTAACTCAAGTGCAACAGAAAATTTACGCTATATATATGGGTCGGGGGTGACATTTAAAAGAGAAAACAAAACAGGATACTGTATCTACCCTGATGCGTCATGCTTAATGTTATTACAGTGTTATGTATAGCAGCACTATTAGTTCAACATGGATCGTCAGCTTTTGGACATTGTAAATTCTTTTAATCATTCACGCAGATGTGTTCGTATCCAGCCTCTACCCCACAGCACATATTCTTGAGTGTCCTGAGCATGAGCACCCCTGCGCTTCAGAACATCTTTATTTTGCAAACGGTAACGGTCTCTGTGAGATGACAAGGTTCTTGAGTGGTTAAATGACCAAAATCGCTTTTTCTTTTCTTTTCGTTTGTACGTGTATCTCCAGAATTGTCCTTTAAGAGAAAATAAGCTGCATATTTTTTAAATGTTTAAACCTATGAATAAAGTGAAAAATATTGTTTCTTGTGGAAAAAAAAAAACATGAAAAGGAAAAAAAACACTGTGTTACTGTTTAACTTCCCAGATGCTCTGATGTTCAATGTCAAGAACAAACATTTCGGTTACATCTTTGAGTGTCTGATGTAGACGTTGTGATGGTTTGGAGAAGAATATACTGGTGCTTTGTGATTCATAGGTTTCCATCCACATTTAGTGTGTTAAGGATGAACGTCGCATTGCATATTTTCTGAGCACTGTAACTAAAGGGTTTTTTAATGCACTGAGTTAAATCGAAGAACAATTTGGAGACTGTCAGCTCAAAGAAAAAAAAACTATGAATTCAATTCTGTGTAGTGCTTAATCAGTATGTCTACATGGTCTAAAGTGAAACGTCACTCAGATGCGCAAAAGAAATGAGAAAACTCATGTCAGTTTCAATGTAGGTGGAGCTGTGTGTGAATGTTGAATTGCATTAGTGTGTGTGTAGAAGGGAGAGTTTGTGAGTGCGTGTGTGTGTACGTATGTGTGTGTGTGTCTGGCTGTCTGGTAACTGTAAATCATCTCTTCCCAGCAACATGTGCAAGCTGTGTTTGTACAAAAAAAATGTTAAGATCTGAAATACTGAGATTACTTTGCTCTTTCCAAAACAATAAAACATATAAGCCTGATAAGTGGATGTATTGTGGTATGTTTAAAAGTTACCAACTAATATTATTGTCAAAAAGTATTCCTAAAGCTCTGTATTATTTAGTAATATTATAACATAACATGGTGATATATTATTTAATAATTATTTATTTGATACATAGGCGGAGCGTGTGTAAGGCTGAGGAAGGCTTGTGCTACGTTCCAGACAACTCGAAATTTGGATTTTTTCCACTTACAAATTATATATAACGTCTAGAACTCCACTTGAAGTCGGACATCCGACCTGTCAACTCAAGCCGCCTTTCCACTATCTCCGACGAACAACAGCGACGGACCGGAAGTCATCAATTTCCAATGGCTGGTAGTGCGGGAGCTGCGTGGAGTTCCAATCATATGCGTATGCGGAAATTTCGAATACGACTTGAGGGCCGATCGATCAACCCCGACTATAGCGAAAAGCTTCATTTGACGTCACTGTATCCAACCAGCATAGTGTGGAGCTACCTTGTGTCAAAACTAAAAACATTACACTTAAAGTTTACAAAATGATGCCTTAATATTTGCTTTTCAACACAAAAGGCAGTGTTTTATATTAATTACTTTTTGGCATAATTGACACAAAAACATGAAATGCTCTCGTGGTGTCATGGCGACATCATGAGGTCAGTATGTTAAAGTGACTGGAACTTGGGTTGCCAAATTTTCACAACAAAACCCGCCGAATTGCTATTCAAAACTATTGAAAAATTATCCCAATCGCGTTTTGGGTCAGGGGAGGGGTTCAGCCTGGTACAATTCGTATTCCAGTGGCTAAATATCAAGTTATTATGGTCGCTTCAACCTGCGGACACGAAAAACAACCCGTAACAACACTGTTAAAGTAGCTCAATTCTGTGGGAATACCGCGGATTTGGCAATGACTGGAACTCACAGGTCTGAAATGGGACATTTCAACTTCGATGTTCCCACTTTAGACCTCGTCCGGAATGCGGCATTAGCCTTTCCCTGGCCACAGGGCTTGGGGCTAAAATGCCTCTGCACAATTAAATGAAATCAGTTATGCGTTTTGCAAACAAAGCAAAAATTAATAAAAAGTGTTGATTGCGGTATTAAATTCTGAAATTCAGATCATCAAAACATGATCTGCTCATGTTTTACCATATTTCTTTTTGCTTCTTTCTTTTTTCTTACGCATTTTTACAGCGTTGCACAGTATAACCAATCACACGATTCTGTTGAGTTTATGAATGCAGTGGCCAATTGGAGGCACTCAGACGAGTCATCGCTGAAACACCTTACGGACTGAATTCCTCAGTCTGGCGAATTCTCTCATCATAATTAACAAAGTGCAGATGTATGTAAATGTAAGAGATTGATTTCACAGTGCAGACAGCTTAACTGATTACAAGGATAGTTCTTTTTTTTTTTTTTTTTTTGTTACCATAGATTGAAGATGGGCCTAATGTTCTTTGTAGGCTTTCTGTGTATAATTTATTTGATGTTTGAATAACTGTGAAAATGAAAACGTTATAATTAGCAACTTACAGTCTTTTTATTACATTTTGATGTGGTTAAATACAAATTAACTTCAGTTAAGCTGTAAACAATTAGTGAAAGGTTCGCTCTATGAACACAATGTTTTTTTTTTGTTTTTTTTTTTTTTTTTTTTTTTTTAAATAAACAACTTCCTCATTGCGTGATACTATTTCAAAGTGATTTCCATAATTTTGACCGATAATAAATTGTATTTACCTGTGAAAACCAACAAACCTGAAAAGAGAGGTTTGAGGAGAAATACTAGTATTTAAATAATTTACCCTTATAGGTTGTTTGTGTCTGAGCTTATTTATTTATTTTAATGACTTGTTGCACTTGCCATACTATATACTTAAGTGCGGTGAAAGTACTACAATTTGTTATACTAATAATTTTGTAATAAATCGAAAAACAAGATGCGAAAAAACTATGGGAGTTAAAATGGCAGCTGCAGGCAATAAGTGATCCTCTACTGCCATCTTCTGGTTATAAGTGTAATTTCATGTCATTTTCATCTTAAAAAGTCGTTTTCCGTGAAAATACATTTTTTCATTTCGTCTTTATGAATGCAAAGTGAATATTTTAAGTGAATTTTACTGCAAAGCTGTAGAGTTGAAAAATAATAAAGGCTTTAAAATATTACAAGATTTTAAAAATGTGTTCATCACTATGAAGGCAAGTTATTGATTATCAAGAATACTATTAAGATGTCGTTGAAGAGAAGCATTTCTAGCTTGCTAACGTTAGATTAAACAGTTATGACAGTATTTAGCTGTCAGCATTTAAATGTACAACTACATGTACTCGTACTCTCCTGGGATTACCAGGCTCAGAATTTGTTGTTAAATACTATTAAGCTGAATGTTCATGCCGCTATCATTATTTACGATGTTGCAATGTTGTTATTTTTCTCAGTTTCTGATCAGAAGAGGCAGGAGAGTAGTCTCGAGAGTCTCCATCTATATATAGCACATATAAAATGAGTTACACTGGAAATTTACAAGCTGGTTTATCATTATGCGGACAGCTTTGAAGAACGGTCCGTGCATATGGTCAATTGTAGGTCTAAATGAGGTTTTGGAATCAGCAAGGAAGCCGATGGATGCGATGCGTATAAGAAATTAATCCTACTCACAATAGCGTTTAAAGTAACGTTACAAAACCGGATGAATGCCTTGGTATATCATCTGATCATCTTTATGTGTGGTAACATGAATAATTGGCTCCGCTTTGCGTCGTGGCCGCATCACCACCTCAGGTGTGCATTATTTTCTAATAATTCAAAGACCCGTCGTCAATTATGCTGCATTCACGCCATGCCGTAATTCCGAGATGAAAACACGTGACAGCTATCTGAATTATGTGTTTCTATGGCAACACTATAAACGCCAAAGCCCTCACGTGTTCCTGAACTCATAATTACAACTTGTAAACTCGGAATGTTTTTAGAATTTCGACTTAAACCAGTTACAGATGTACCACGTGACCGCCGTCAGGTTCGTTTTGGCGCTACTTAGGGGCTACATCAGAGTCCGACAACATGGAAAGCTATGAGTAAAATGTCAGGTGTTGTCATCTCGGAATTACGGTAATTACGACATGGCGTGAAGGCAGCATTATTTCTTACATAAGGAAATACCAAGCCTTATGTTATTCTCATGATGTCTGGAAATAAATCGTGAAGGAAAATCGCCTTATAGTTTGAAATGACTCCTTTCAGTCTTTTTGAATGGAAGTTCAAACCTCAAACCGAAAGTGCCGCCGATAATTCAAAACGCAGTAGTCTTGTCAGGAATAAGGTGGGTAGAATGTTTCAATATAATTAGATATTATTATTCAGTTTGGTTCAAATTGGTTTAACAACCTTATAAAACGTATGAAAGAGTCAGACACCGTTCAGCGTTTACAGGTTTATGGGGGGAAAATAAACACTTTTAATGCATATGCAATAATGTTTATTGACAAAGTTCGCAAAATACAATTTACAATGCCTGATTACTGCCATGCGCCTCATTTTGCAATTTCACTGCTGTTGGTGACATTATACTAAACCTCTTTTCATGGTGCATCAGAGTACAAGTGTAGCAAAATGATCTAATCCCAAATTAGACATGCTTTTGACGTAAATTAGCATCAAGTGGAAAATTAAGCTGTTAAATGTGTTACAACTGACTGTACACTCAAAGTTCACTTATAGAGAAGTGTGGAAGAGAATGTGGAAGAAGACAAATAGAAAAACACACATTGAGTTCTCAGCAGAGCAATGTGAGGTCACTTTTCTTGCAGCCAAACTGGCAACAAACATTATTCAGGTCTCGTCTGGTCAGGTCAGATCCCAGACCCTCGCTAAGATCCTCACCACTGTTTAGATCTCCATTTAAAAACCCTGTGCAAACACAAACACAAAATATAAAATTAACTTAACATTTGTAATAAAATTTAAAAGTATATAACGCTTGTAATCAGGTCTAAAGTGAGGTGTTGGCAGGAGAGCATGTTTGCTGCACTGTGAAAATGACACAGGAGTTTTTCTGCTTTAACTCAACTTGTGTCAGTCTAATGGGAATGTAATATCACCAGACGTTGTTTGTCTGTTGACTGGAGGAGACTTGATCTCACTGATACAATTAAAGCAGTGCTCTGTTAAATATCATCAGACTTGAAGGGTAAAAAAAAGAGGAAGAGATGCTCAGATAATCACACAATCGTAGGTGCAAAAACTTTTGTTTCATAGCAACTTATAGAACAGTTTTTAGAGAAAAAATCTAAATGTCAAACAGCAAAAATGAATATAGAAAAAAATAGTCAAGCTTGTACAAATATGCACATATAAAGGTGTAATATATTTATTTATATATTATTAAATACTTTCTATCTTTCTTTTTCATATATAATCTTAATTGTCAATTTTTAAAATTGTTTTAAACTCCTTAAGAATTAATTAACAGAACTTCCAGAGGACGACAGGGCTGTTGACAGAATAAATATTATAACTTTAATAAGATATACTCACGTCCTTTGTATAGAAAAAGGTTTAATACATTTTAAAAGGGGAAAAAAGGTTTATTTCATGTATAAACTAACTAGATTTGCTTTAAAGCCCAATACAGTCACTAGCTTGTAATACACATTATGTTTTTATATTGACCATGACCATGAATCTCTGTTATAGCGAACTCACCTTCCATATCCTGCGGACTGATGAACCTCCTCCACCTGGAGCCTCCACATGTGTAGACGACGGCACGGATGAACTCTCGGCCGCACAGCTTGACCGTCCTCACGTCAGCCTGCACGTCTGACACGGTACACACTGCCCACAGCAGCAGAACGGGCAGCAGCAGAGCAGAAGAATGAAAACTTCTCATAGTGGCTTGATTGAGCGGGGCTCCTCCTGTTCTGCCCTTACGTTTGTCAAAGGTCCTGTATATCTTCTGCCAACCTCTATCAGGTCTGGCGAACGTCTGATTAGCTCGTGAGACGTGACCCCAATTTATGGTGGGATGTTGGACGGCTCACGCTAGAGCGTTCCATCCTGTTCAAACCCCACCCAACACTTACTTGATCCCCTCAAGTCAAACAACTTTGATCGGAAAACAAGGGCCAGCAGGTATTTAGGTGCTTTACTGCCCCAATCTGGAATGAAATTACATCCTTAGGGACAAGCTGTTGTCTCTTAACATCTCTAGTTTAATGGTCTCATTGCAGTGATATTCTCCTTAATGAATGGATAATCTAGTCACATAAAGACCAACGCTGCTCCCCGAGCAAAACAGATGTCCACTATCTACTGATGTGACCATCAAATTCTGCTCCCTTAAACCTAGTTGGTCTATGAGAAAAAGTAGTGCAAATGAGCAATATGGCTATAATCCCAGCCATTATGGTTTTATGGCTGGAGACGATTAACAGTGTGATCTCGACTGACAAAATAGCATAAAAATCTGCTGTCAATACAAGGAAACATAATAAAGGAAAAATATTAAGGAAAAAGTTTTTCATTGAAAACAATGTCATTGTTATCAAAATGTTTTGTATTATATTTGCTTCATGATAATGGAAAATATGTAAAGAAAGAAAGAATAATAGTGTTTCCTGGATTCAGTTACAATTCCATTACCAGACATTTGGTACATTATATAATAATATATGAGATTTTGTGTTAAAGGACATCCATGGTACATCATAAGCTTAAAAGTAACAGTAACAGTAAACAAAAGTTGACATTCGTAAATATTGTTTTCATTATTATATTATGTTATATTATATTATATTATATTATATTATATTATATTATATCGTTATTTAGAAAACATAGTAAATGTCAATTTTTCTTAGTTGTTAACTTTCATTTTATGCTATATAACATTAAAAATCACCGCAAGAGGTACTGAAGCAAATAATATAATATAATATAATATAATATACCTGCAAGTGAGAGTTGACATTTAGGGACATTGTTTTGATTATTATATTATCCTCGAAGCCACTAGGATTACAGAAATGCTGGAGCTTATCCCAGCATCTCAGGTTAAAGGAACACTCCACTTTTTTTGATTTGAGTTTCGATATTTTTCATATTTAAAACTTGACTCTTCTGTAGTTACATTGTGTACAAAAGTTGTGATTTTCTAGGTCGATATGACTAGGTCTATGCTCTCATTTCGGCGTAATAATCAAGGAACTTTGCTGCCGTACCCTGGGTGCAGCAGGCGCAATGATATTACACAGCCGTCAACTCTGCCAGCTGCAACCGCTACCGGAGATCGGCTGAATGGATTCGAAAATGGTAAAACTCAACTGTTTAACTCAGGACAATGAGCCTATTTTCAAAAAAAGTGGAGTGTTCCTTTAAAGGCAGGGTATTATATTATTAAATGGGCTGGATATTGTATTTTATTATTTTATATTATATTCCAAATCTCTTAATTAAATTTTAATTTAATTCAGAACTCATACTGAGTATAACAATATGTATAATATAAACAAATATCAATTTATTTTTATATTATATTATATTATATTATATTATATTCCAAATGTCTCTTAATTAACCCTTTAACTGTCACTCCCATTTTTGAACAGAGACATAAAAATGCACTATCCAGACTTAGATTTTATAATTCATGAACGAAAACATTTTGTAATATGATTTTAATGTACATTTTCCATTGTAATGCAATGTCTGATTTAAAAATGCCTTTCAAAGGAGAACTCATGTTATGATGTAGATTTTTTTTAAAAGGCACTCTTGACATATATTAATCTATTACTTTTCCTACATAATTTGTAACACATAAATATGATAAAATATCTATTTAGGAGTCTTAGACCTTTCCAACAATGTATAGTATATAATATAATATAAATATCAATTTATATTATATTATTTTATGTTGTGTATTCTATTCTATTCTTTTCTATTCTATTATATTATATTCCAAATGTCTCTTAAATTTTAATTTAATTTAGAAAGCACACTGAATATAACAAAATATATAATATAAACAAAATATATATTCCAAATGTCTCTTAATTACATATTTATTTAATTCAGAAAGCAAACTGAATATATAAAATGTGTATTAACAAAATATATAATACAAATATCAATTTATTTTATATTATATTATAATATATTATATTATATATTTCATTACATTATATTCCAAATGTTTCTTAACTAAATTTGAATTTAATTCAGAAAGCATACTGAATATATAAAATGTATATTAACAAAATATATATAAACAAATAATCAGAAAGCTTGCTGATTATAGGAAAATATATAAAATAAACATATTCCAAATGTATCTTAATTGATTTTTTTTTAAATTCAGAAAGCATACTGATAATAAAAAATATATAATATAAACAAATGTCAATTTATATTATATTGTATTATATTCAAAATCTCTCTTAATTACATTTTTATTTCATTCAGAAAGCATACTGAATATAGGAAAATATATAATATAAACAAATATCAATTTATCAGTTCATACATTATATTCCAAATGTCTGTTAATTACATTTTAGTTTAATTAAAAAAAAAAAGCCTACTTAATATAATATACCTAATTAACTTGACTGCAAGAGGTAGTGAAGCAAATGTTTATGCACATCAACTTGTCCCACAAAACCTCATTTGGGAAAGTGTTTTAAAATGTATAAATGACCATATGCCATATAGATTTAAAGTCCCATATACATTAGTAAACGAGCAGGATCCATTTCCTGTCATAATGTCACAGCTGTTCTTTTTAAAAGCTCTCTTATATAAGCTGAGTTGCATCTTCTTCGCTAAATTGTTTGATTTGTACTAAAACGCTTAGATGATAGATTTTTCTGGGATGCAAGAGACAAAAACAGTTCAGTAATGAGTCATTTCTAAAAGTGTGATGTGGTCCTCTTGTTGTAGATAAGCTGTAATGTGTGGAGGCCAAGTGGTTATAAAACTGTCTGTCCATTACCATAGAACAAACACTTACATTCTACCTGTGCTTCCCACGGGAAAAAAAACAATACCGTATGACAATATAATATAGTACTTTACGACAATTATTTGTTCCTTACTAATCAATGCCTGAATGCTGTTGAAAATACAAACCTGCTATCTCCAAAATTCTTTGGTTTCTTTTTTACAATATATATTTTATACTTTTTGTTAAATAGTTTACAAAGCGATGTTGTTATAATACCTATAATGACTGAAAGCTTTAAAAAATAGATTCACCTAATCAAAATTACAAAAAAAAATAAAGTTTTTACACATTTAGTCTAGGTTTTAAGACTAAAAAGATTGCTTATTGTTTTGTATGAGTTTATTATTCCTACAAAGAAGCACAAAAAACAGGCAATGTGCTATAATCTCATTGTTATGTAAAATGGAGTCGCTCAGTCTGCCAGAGAATATAAATTACAATGATAGAGAGGTAAAGACAAACAGCCTGACCCTCCTATGCGCTTCCGTCAGTCTTTCCTAATGTGTGTTGACCGGACAGTGTGGACCAAATTACATCCTCCAACGTCTCCACCTACAAAAGAGATGGATAAATGATTTCGACATTTGAGTAAATGGGTTACTTTGAGTATGGTACAGACTGAACAAAATGGAAATGAACAGATAAGGCTTTACCTGTGTGCTGCCTCCAGCTGGGAGGTTCTTCAGCTTGTACACAGTGACGTGTCCCTCACTGTCCCCCACCAGAACACAGTCCGTCTTAGGGGTGAACAGCAGAGCCGTCGGATTCACTCCTGGACTGGTCACGCTCACAATCGTCGGGTCCAGACTGTTAAAAAAAAATTCCAAAATTTCCACTTTTCCATTAAGGGGCAATATTTGCCCCCTGGAATTGATTTCCAGGGGCATTTTTTACATTTGTGAGGGCAATTTGTATAATAATCAGCATTATAATCAGCATACTATGTTGTCTTTTATGTCAAATACTTTTTATTTTATAAATATTTTTTAAATGCAAATATTTTAAACTGTCAAAACAATACACTGTTTACAATTGTATCTAAATGATACATGTAAAAGCAGCTCATAAGGCTACAATATTATAACAAAAAATCATTATTGTAGATTATTTTTGTTTTTTAGATTGTAATAATGATTTTTTCTATAGATATAGAAAACAATATAAAAACAGTTTTGTGTCTGCATTTTGGGCACGTCACATTCTGGCTTCACAGACACACGTCGGTCCATGGCGTTAGTCTAGTCTAGCGTAAGTTATACAAACACTCCTATTATAATCACTGAAGGTATGAAATTAATCTTTTATTTACATCGTATCTGCACTGTGTTGTTTATGATGAGGGAATTCATGAGCGTTCAATGCAGCTCCTGCGTTTTCAGCTTTGACTAATGTACGCGACTCCGATTGGCCAGTGCATTCCTAAGTTCATCAGAAATGCATTTGAATGGTTATAAGGCTCAACGCTGCATAAAACAGCACGTAAAAGCAATCTGGTGCAGTGTGACTGAATCTAAATGTAATTCTGCGAATTCACACTTTTCTCGTTTCATTTTAATTTTATAATTTTCTCATTTCATTTTAATCGTGACAGCTGTTATATATTAATTGTGCAGGGGCATTTTTTGCCCCTTTCTCTATGGGGCAGATTTGTACATTGCTGGACAGAAAGACTGAGCAGCAAAAATTGTTATTATTATAAAAAAAAATTGCCCCTTTGCCCCTTTCTCTTGAATTTATGGGGCAGTTTTGTTCATTTCGGTCGCATTTTTGCCACAAGCCCTTGTTAATTTCTGACCCTTGCTGGACAGAAAGACTGAGCAGCAAAAATTATGTTAAAATTGTTATTATTAAAAAATTTTTGGCCCTTTCTCTTGAATTTATGGGGCAATTTTGTTCCTTTTGGGGACATTTTTGCCACAAGCCCTTGTTAATTACCAACCCTGGCTGCACTGTTAATTGCTGGACAGAAAGACTGAGCAGCAAAAATTATGTTAAAATTGTTATTTTTATAAAAAATAAATAAATAAATAAATCGCCCCTTTGCCCCTTTCTCTTGAATTTATGGGGCAATTTTGTTCATTTTGGTGGCATTTTTGCCACAAGCCCTTGTTAATTTCTGACCCTTCCTGGACAGAAAGACTTAGCAGCCAAAATTATGTAAAAATTGTTATTATTAAAAAAATGTTGGCCCTTTCTCTTGAATTGATGGGGCAATTTTGTTCCTTTTGGGGACATTTTTGCCACAAGCCCTTGTTAATTACCAACCCTGGCTGTACTGTTAATTGCTGGACAGAAATACAGAGCAGCAAAAATTATGTTTAAATTGTTATTATTATAAAAAAAAAAATTGCCCCTTTGCCCTTTTCTCTTGAATTTATGAGGCAATTTTGTTCCTTTTGGTGACATTTTTGACACAAGCCCTTGTTAATTACCAACCCTGGCTGCACTGTTAATTGCTGGACAGAAAGACTAAGCAGCAAAAATTATGTTAAAATTGTTATTTTTACTTTTAAAAATTGCCCCTTTGCCCCTTTCTCTTGAATTTATGGGGCAATTTTGTTCCTTTTGGGGACATTTTTGCCACAAGCCCTTGTTAATTTCTGACCCTTCCTGGAAAGAAAGACTTAGCAGCCAAAATTATGTAAAAATTATTATTATTAAAAAAATGTTGGCCCTTTCTCTTGAATTGATGGGGCAATTTTGTTCCTTTTGGGGACATTTTTGCCACAAGCCCTTGTTAATTACCAACCCTGGCTGCACTGTTAATTGCTGGACAGAAAGACTAAGCAGCAAAAATTATGTTAAAATTGTTATTTTTACTTTTAAAAATTGCCCCTTTGCCCCTTTCTCTTGAATTTATGGGGCAATTTTGTTCCTTTTGGGGACATTTTTGCCACAAGCCCTTGTTAATTTCTGACCCTTCCTGGAAAGAAAGACTTAGCAGCCAAAATTATGTAAAAATTATTATTATTAAAAAAATGTTGGCGCTTTCTCGTGAATTTATGGGGCAATTTTGTTCCTTTTGGGGACATTTTTGCCACAATCCCTTGTTAATTACCAACCCTGGCTGTACTGTTAATTGCTGGACAGAAAGACTGAGCAGCAAAAATTATGTTAAAATTGTTATTTTTATTTTAAAAAATTGCCCCTTTGCCCCTTTCTCTTGAATTTATGGGGCAGTTTTGTTCATTTTGGTCGCATTTTTGCCACAAGCTCTTGTTAATTTCCAACCCTGGCTGCACTGTTAATTGCTGGACAGAAATACAGAGCAGCAAAAATTATGTTAAAATTGCCCCTTTGCCCTTTTCTCTTGAATTTATGGGGCAATTTTGTTCCTTTTGGTGACATTTTTGACACAAGCCCTTGCTAATATCCAACCCTGGCTGCACTGTAAATTGCTGGACAGAAAGACTGAGCAGCAAAAATTACGTTATATTGTTATTATTCAAAATTATAAATGTTATTGACAGGAACACAAGATTTTACCTGCTGACTCTCAGGTCCCAGATCTCCACCTTGCCCTCACGGACAGCTCCAAAGACAGTAGCACAGTGTGGGGACCACATGATATCAAACACAACCTTCTGACCAGAGGTGAAACCCAGCACAGGTTTCGGGAGGTCCTGCCTCCACAGATAAATAGTCCAATCTGAGGAACAACTTAGGAAAACATCTGGACAGAACGGTGACCATGTAACCTTATATACAGGACCCTGGAGAAAGGTGCAGAGTGATACATAAAGGTCTTCATTTTGCAACAGTAAGGCACTTTAAAAATGAGACAAACATTGTTACGTACTGTGTGGGCTTTGTAAGTTTCCAAGAATTGCTCATTGTATGAATAAGAACACTTGTGAATATAGCCTTCCTCTGTTCCAGCCAGATAGATTTTTGAATCCTGCAGAAAAACAACATGAGGTAATATCAAGCTTTCTGATACTGTAATTATATGTACATATGTGTGGTGTACTACTATTTTCAATGTAGGCCTCACATTAGGATGGAAATCAAAACACAGCCCCGGGGCCAGGGATAAGATCCTCGGGTTCCACCGCTGCTTGTTCGTTATCACGTTGGGCGACTTTAGTTTCATAAGATCTAATTCAGACAAATTACATATTAGTCAACACACGGCTCAAACAGAGAGAAATTAGGCTATTTCAACTAAACATTAACCTTGTCAGTACTGTGCTATAGTCTCTTGTATCGTCCTGATATGGGACCCTGAATCACAAAACCAGTCTTAAGTAGCACGGGTGTATTTGTAGCAATAGCCAAAAATACACTGTATGCGTCAAAATTATCCATTTTTCTTTTATGCCAAAAATCATTAGGATATTAAGTAAAGATCATGTTCCATAAAGATATTTTGTATATTTCCTACTGTTAATATATCAATATTTATTGACTCTTTTTATTTGTATTGCTAAGAACTATTTGGACAACTTTAAAGGTGATTTTCTCAATATTTAGATTTTTTCTAAAGATATTCATGGAAAGCTTATTTATTCAGCTTTCAGATGTATAATTCATGACTTATTCTGTGTCACATATATATTTGCACACAGTGCCTAAAATGTACACTTGCCAAGATCCAGATGCAAGTAAAAAACTGTTTTTCTAACTGTGCCTGAAAACACCATATGGTTTAGCACGATTATGAAATCACAAAGACTGTGTTTTAATGATATAAATATGTAATGATGTTATGTTTCAGAGTGTTTCTTTTCTTTTGAGCTGCTCATGATAATAGCATTTTCAGGGTCGGTTCATGGTAAATGCTGCTCCAGAACAAAAGCTCTATGATTTAACGTCTGAATTAAAGAAAAAACAACCATAAATATTATTACTGCAATTGTACTGTTGTTATATAAAATAATAATGATAGAAATTATTGTTTTTGTTGTTGTTATAGAAATATAAAATAATACTATGAAATATTTTACAGCATAATATAAGTATTATAGTGATCATTATTTATCAGTTTGTCTAATTCCAGTCATAAGGGTCATCTGAAAGCTGAATAAATAAGCTTTCCATAGGACAATAGTACAATATTTGGCTGAGATACAACTATTTAAAAAAAATGGAATCTGAGGGTGCAAAAAATCTAAATATTGAGAAAATCACCTTTAAAGTTGTCCAAATGAAGTTCTTAGCAATGCATATTACTAATCAAAATTTACATTTTTATATATATTTTTTATGGTAGAAAATTTACAAAATATCTTCATGGAACATGATCTTTACTTAATATCCTAATGATTTTTCGCATAAAAGAAAAATGGATCATTTTGATCCATACAATGTCATTTTGGCTATTGCAACAAATATACCCATGCTACTTAAGACTGGTTTTGTGGTCCAGGGTCACATTTGATTAAATATTCTTATTAGTATTATTAGTAGTAGTAGTATTAGTATGATAATGAAAAAAAATAAATAACTAAATATATTTATGCAGTTTCATGGTCTGTAAAAAATATTTAAGGCCGGTAGATTTTAGAAGTTACTTGGCATTGGCAGATATCACAAAATGTTAGTTTTAGGCCCTGTTTGTACAGTATAAAGGTATGGTCACATCTGCACAGTAAACCTTCCTGCCATTTTCTTCAAAACTCCCAATCATGCAGATTCCTATTAAAATGGCTGGATTTTGCCTGCCTTCACCGAGCACAGGTAAACATGACCGACCGACACAAATTTGACTTAAACTTGAAATTCAAAGGCGCTTCTTAAAACGTCTTATTTAGTGTTTTGTGTTAGATTGACAATGGAAAAATAAGGTGATTAAATGATAACTTCTTTCATTTGAACATACCAACACATTCCAGGCTTTTGTAGTGGATCCATTTGCTGATTCGTCCATCACCTGATACAGAGATGAGCATTTCCCCTTTATCCTCTCCAGCCAGACCTGTGTCATGATCAACCCATCTGAGCTGCCACACCGGACACGTGTGCATGTTGGCGCAGTCACTGTGACAAGATGACAAAGCATTGTGTACACAAACATTGCACTGACTTCAATCCAGCCAACACAAATTCAGATTCAGCAGCATTGTGAGCACTAAAAATGTAAAGGTAAGAACTCTGGCCAGTTACATCCATTTTTTTTTCATTCCATATAGGTGCCATATGAATTTCAGTTTATATAGATCAGTGATTCTCAACTAGTTTTGCTTTTCTTTACTCAGGTGGCAACCTTAAACAGTACCAAAATTGATTATCATACTAAAATGACTTAAAAACACTTAAAGATATTCATGAACATTATCATGAACTCAACAAACTTCAAATGCAATATACAAAATTTACATACAGAAAGAAGCATGATTTACCAGCCTCATAAATTATTATATTTCTAAATTTGAGGAATAAATATTTGGTTGGATATTTGGTTGTATGTATGGCCTTTGATGTCTTTGACATCTATTTATTCCGTTATTCTAACTATATGCATATAATTTAGAATTTTTTGGGTTGCACCCAGCCAGTTGAAAACCACTGATATAATGAAACATTTTAACTGTACATTACAATCTGTAATTTCCTGTAGCTGATCAAAAGAATTAATGCTTACAGCCCCACCTGCTGTCAGTGATAGGTGTCTGTTCTGCAGTCTGTACATTATAGATGGCAATGGTGCCATCATACATGCCTACTGCCAACTGATTGGCATTACAAGCTGAGAAATCCAGTGCAGTGACTCCACTCTCACAATGAAAGATTCGATCAGGCCACTGAAACATATGAACAAACCTATCTAAAGAATATTTGCAGAAACAAGATAATATGACATACTAAGTATGGCTATAAAAAAAGCTTTGGGGAACTTAAGCCACTCTAAGAAATGTATGAATGTCTTTCCATTAGATAATAAAATATTAGTGTTATTTATTATAAAGAAAGATCACAAGCACACTTTCCAATCAAAACATTTTTTAAAAGAAGCTTGTGTAGCTTAATTGGTTTGCATGTTTAATATATTATTATGTAATGCAAAGAAAAGCACACATTTTGTATGATTGCACTGGCTAAATCTGCTATTTATCTTTGTTCTAAAGTCTGCATGAGTGGGCAGAATACCGTGGGGTTTTTCAAAGACCAACAGCACACAAGTCCAGGTTTCTGATCTTTGAACTCATGCTGTCCATATCCTACCGCAAGAAGATCCTGCAGGGAATCACATGATGTTCAGTGAAGATTTTAAAAAATAAGCAATGTGAATGAAATGTGTTGGTAAAATGGATAGTACTGGGTTTTTCTTGTTCCAGGTCATACTGCTAACATTTCGTCCCACTGTGAGTTCACACTTGAAGGCCCAGAGATGCTCAAGGAATGGGCTCAATGAGTTTTTAGACTGCTCTGTCCAGCTTTCCTCCTCCATTTGTGTCTGCACACAGTCTGGGTCTGTACATAACAGTATAGACATTTTAGCAAATATCAAATGTTTATATCAAAATATTTAAATACAGTGACATATCTAAGATGCTATACAAAAGACATTACCCTCTATTACAGGCAGCTGTCTGTATGCAGCAAGCTTGGGCTGGAAGATATTGGCCAGAACCACTCTTTCCATCACTGCCAGATCCTGCTTGAATTTGTCCGACTGTAAGATCAGCTCGAGGTCTGGCTCTTCCTCCACCGGAACCACAGTCATCTTTTCAAGATGAACGCTTGAGCCACTGACTGAAATAAAAGGGTGAAAAGTAATGCATTTTTAACAATTTTCACAATGTAATGTGAATTAACTCAATAACTACTTGTTTCAAAGGGTCCGATATGAAACAAAAGGAAATGTATTATTGGCATATGATATAGTAATAATATACTATATATGTATATTATAGTCCACAACTATCTCGCCTCCCATGAGCCATTTGAATTTTAACAGACCCCCTAAAGCGTGCAGTGAATTTGTTGAGGGGTAATTGAGTTTGAATAGGGGAAAGTCACGTGAGAGGAGGCAATGCCTCCATCACACTATGATTGGATATGACTAGTTATGTTCGGCTGTGATTGGTTCATGCAATAAATCCCGCCTCTTGTGTTCGTGCGCATTCTCTGTTTGCGAATCAGTCTGAATGAACAATATAACGGCATTAATGGGAAAACTAATATTAAAAAGTAAGTAAACAACTCACATACTTTAATATAATCACTTTGTTACGTCAAAATAAGACTTAAAATGGCATGACAACATGATCTGTGGGAGTTTTTAATGCGACTGATGACCTGAAAAATTCAGAAATAGTTAAAAGTGAACTATTAAAAAGAAAAGCTGAACGTAAGTTCATAAATAAAATATATTGTTGAAAATATTGCCTTGAGTTATTAAAAATACTTAAAAATACTAACTTAATAAGATTCATACTGGGCTTTAATAAATAGAATATTGATTACATTGTTAAGGTAAAAATATAAAATGGAATTGTTTTACTTTTTTTCCTGATAGTCTAAGTAATGTCTGTTTAACCAAGAAAATGTAACTGGGACATGAATTTTCATTTGATTTATTTAAAAAGGACTTAAGCTATCATAAGCTGTCATGACTGAACCTGATTGAACGTGTCAGTGTTTATGTCTTTTTAATTTGTTTAGCCTCTACTAAATGACAGATGAATTTGTACCATATTACCACACTGTATGACTGAACACAAAAGATATTTGTTTTCCTATCCTAACTATGCATAAGTATATGGTCACATGTCCACCAGTTGGGAACCATTACCCTAAATTAACTTTTATTTTTCAAAATAATTACCTGTACTGGTGGTGCTAAACACAGACATGCTTTGGTCAGGAACACTAGGGTTGAGGAGGTGACTCATTGAGGAGGAGTCTGGGACAGTCGCCTTATTTTCTTCAGCAGACACCACAGTGTTTTCACTGACATCACTTTTATTGCAGAATGAATCATACATGTCCCAAGTGGTGGACATGACAGCTGGGTAGAGACATTAAAATTACATTTAAATAACAATGAAGTGCAGATTATACAGTAAATATACTTTGTATGGACATTTTACCTTTGTCTACCATTGTAATGCTATCACTTTGGACCTCCTTTGTCTTTGGTGCATCATTGAATGTTTGCATTGAGCGCTCCACATACTTATCGTTGCCTTGTTTGTTTTTGCACAGTTCTGTATAAGCGTTGTTTCTTTCCCTTTAAAACACAAGCCAGCCAGATTATTACCACGGAAAAAATGACTGAGTCTGGCTAGCTAGTCAAAATAAATACTAATAAACTGAACGTCCAACAAGTCAAATGTCATCTCAGTTAATATAATTAACTAAATCTTATTACTAGGAAAAATTATAATATATGACTCACTTGACTGCTTCAGCGTCCTCTGAATCTACTGACACAGACACTGCAGGAATGTCCAGCAGCCAGATGGTCTCCGTCTCAGTCAAATAACAATCCACCACCTTGTCCATTATGTCCTCCCTGACCTGCTCCTTCACCTCCTCCCTATGAGCCTGAACATCTGTATAGAGCAAACACACCGAAATGTAGTGTATATCTATATTAGAATGTTATACTGGAACATTAATTCATCAGATGATGATTGAGGACACTTGGGAAAAAAAAACCTGAAAGACTGCTGGACAAGTCTGGTTTCGCTATCAAGTCTTTAGTTTCATCAGTCACTGATTCTGCCATCTGACTTGTTCTGGATGCTGAGGTGCTTCCGAAAAAAGACCTGACATAACAGCAGAGATTGCTTGTTTGTTACTATAGCAACAAAAGTGGGATAATTCACTCAAAGTGCTGCAAAGAAGTAATATTTTGACATTTCCCCTCAATTACCTTGTAAACGGTCCAGTAAAGCTTGCGTTGGTGGTCTGGAAGGCTATTGAGGGAAAGTCTGTCATGGTAGCCCATGACATTTCATGTGCAGGGAATATTTTTCCTTGTTTAGCTTGTAAAACCCCAGGATCTGGATTATATAATGGGTGAGGAGTGACGTCCTGTCCATGTTCATCAAACACCTGGAGAAATGAGTATAAAAATGAATAAGATATTCTTAGAAATCCTTTTTTTAAAAAAAATCAGAGGAGATACATTCATAATAAAACACCCATTACCTGTACAGTTGTTTTTGGTGTTTGAGCCAAGCTCTTGTCCAGAACTTTACTGTCACTTCCTGAGCTGAAGCTCTTTCCACTAAATGAAGGGTTGATGGTCTTCGTGATGCTTTGATTCACACGAAATACCCCAGATGATACATTCAGTGTTTTGGATGACCTGTAAGAAAAAAAAATTGCTTTAGTCAACAATGCGGAGATGTAAACAAACAGATTCAAGCCAACATAATAAATCCTAAAAAAGTAAAGATGCTGTTTAAAGAAGTTTTAGTAGTAGAATAGCTTGTCAAACCTTAAAACTACTTTACTGCTTTAAAACCCATATACAGTTGAGGTCAAAAGTTTACATACACCTTGCAGAATCTGCAAAATGTTAATTATTTTACTAAAAGAAGAGCGATCATACAAAACACATGTTATTTTTTAATTTAGTACTGACCTGAACAAGATATTTCACATAAAATTTGTTTACATATAGTCCAAGAGAGAAAATAATATTTAAATTTATACAAATGACCCTGTTCAAAAGTTTACGTACGCTTGATTCTTAATACTGTGTTGTTACCTGAATGATCCACAGATATGTTTTTTTGTTTAGTGATAGTTGTTAATGAGTCCCTTATTTGTCCTGAATAGTTAAACTGCCCATTGTTTTTCAGAAAAATCCTCAGGTCTCACAAATTCTTTGGGTTTTTTTCTGTATTGATTTTGATTGATATGATTTTGAGATCCATTTTTTCACACTGAGGACAACTGAGGGACTCATATGCAACTATTAGAGAAGGTTCAAATGCTCATTAATGCTCCAGAAGGAAACATAATGCATTAAGAGCCGGGGGGTGAAAACCTTTTGAATTTGAAGATCAGGGTAAATTTAACTTATTTTGTCTTCTGGGAAACATGTAAGCAAAATAAGAAAAATGTACACATCATCAAAAGTTTACACCCCTGGCTCTTAATGCATCATTTTTCCATCAGTGAGCATTTGAACCCTAATAGTTGCATATGAGTCCCTCAGGTGTCCTCAATGTGAAAAGATGGATCTCAAAATCATCCAGTCATTGTTGGAAAGGGTTGAAATACACAAAAATGCTGAAAAACCAAAAAATTTGTGGGATCTGGAGGATTTTTTATGAAGAACCAGTGGACAGTTTAACTGTTCAAGACCAACATGGGACTCATGAACAACTAACACCAACACTAAACAAGAAAAACACAGCTGTGGATCATTCAGGTAAGAACACAGCATTAAGAATCAAGCGTATGTAAGCTTTTGAACGGGGTCATATTTATAAATTCAACTATTATTTTCTCTTGTGGACTATGTGTAAACGTCTTTTATGTGAAATATCTTATTCAGACCAGTACTGAATAAAAAATAACATGCATTTTGTATGATTCCTCTTATTTTGGTAAAATAATTAACATTTTGCAGATTCTGCAAAGTTGTATAAACTTTGGACCTCAACTGTACATAAATTAGCGAATGCACTGGTGACTGGGACGCATAAAATGTACTTACCTGCCGACTTTCAGAGCGGGTCTCTTCTGCTTGACTGTTGTGTGAGACATGTTTTACACTTTTAAAAGCGAAAAATTAGACAGAACCTGTTAGCTTGTTATATTGCTGTTAGTTTAAGTTTTATGCAGGACAACAAACCGGTGCTGAGGCTTCTTGTTTGAAATTACCATAGAAACAGGCTCCTCCTACTAGTCCATTACAGTGCGCGTTTCGACTTCCATGCAGCAGGCGGCGGTGTAGCGCACTAGTGCGCTGAAAGATTTATCAGAAGAAGAAGGTCATCATTATGTCATATGGAGAATAGTTTAGTTTTTATTGATGTCTACAATCGTCAGTTTCCAATTAATGATCTCAGATTAATCTGACTCGGTTTTATAGATATTAGCAGGACGCAAAACATAGCTCACGGTAAGTTGGACATTTGTCGTTTGTTTTGTAATATGCATGTGTGTTCGGTACTAGCCAGTCACATTGACAGTCAGCAGGTAAACCAGAGCAAAAGTATCAAATTCTGAAGCTGGAGGTTTGAATTCATTTGTTTGTAGTTGTTTCGCCTAAAATATGCAGCAGAGTGTTCATTGCCGTGTTAACCTACTCAATGATAATGATTAAAAAAATAAATAAATAAATAATTATAAAGTATATTTTATAACTATAAATTTCTCTCCTCTCTCTCATATATGCGTATGTAAATATAAGCTCTTTTTAAAATAATAATGCACGAAGACAGCTTTTTATGAATCAGCAAAGCACATAGTAGATAAATATTATTTAATTATTGATACTTTTTTTTTTTTTTGACTATGTCTCCGAAATTTTATACAGTGTTAAAAATAATAGTATATGTTTATGAATAGCAGACATTTTTCCATAATTTTTCTATGCAGAGTTCTCCATATGCTCTGTGTGGGTTAATCAATTGTCCACTGCAAACCATACCTTGTTTTTTTATGCTTATTTTTTCATTAAAAGTTTACAGAAAAGTCAAAAAAAATGGAGGTGTTTATGCATCACTGTCATCGCAAGCTTCCAAACCTCCTATCCAGGACTCTTTTCAAAGCATTAAAGAGAAGCAACATCAGCAGTCCCATCTACACCTCTCCCCTCACCTCCATTCCATCCAAACCAACCATTCCACCACCACTCGTGTCTCGCCTCTTCCTGCCGTCCAACTACCGTGAAGGTCAAGAGAGTGGAGACTTGACATGCCGCAGCCAGAGACTGATGTTGCAGACTGGGCTCATCCATCCCTCCAATCCTGGCTGCTTCTATTACTTACCAGTCGCTCTGAGGTCCATGGAGAAGCTGGTTCGGCTCATAGATGAAGAGATGCATGCAATTGGAGGGCAGAAAATTGACATGCCAACACTGTGCAGTGCAGAACTTTGGAAGAAGAGTGGCCGCTGGGAGCTAATGGGGAAAGAGATGTTCAGGTTACTGGATCGACACAATGCCGAATACTGCCTTGGACCGACTCATGAAGAAGCAGTCACAGAGCTTTTTGCTTCCCAGACAACAATATCCTACAAGAAGCTGCCACTTCTGCTGTACCAGGTATTAAAATGGGCTTAGCTGCTTCCTTTGTTAAAAAGAGCTTAGTGCTTAGAATTTTTCCAGATTTAGGTTCAATTCTTTATTTCCCTTGCTAAAATTGTCCATCAACTGTCTTGAACATCTTTCACGCTGGCCCCAGGCCATCAGGCAGTCCTTTTTTGTCAAGGCCTAACTTCTATCTTAGGGATGCTTTCAAGTACATCAATTATGTATATGAAACCATTGTACAGAATTGGTGCAAACTACTGTCCCACAACCAAAAACGCATTTAAAAAGCATTTAAATATTCAAATCTTAGATGTTTACTAAGATTCTTCTATTATCACAATGTTTAAAATATCAGTAAGCTTAATATATAAAATCATAATTTATTGGGCACTTTCAATTGGGAGGTGGTTGTCCCGAACCGTAACCACTAAATTTTTGTTTATGAAAATGATATTTAAATAATTTTTGCATTATATTTTATTGTTTTTAAAAATGTCGTATTAATTTTGTAAAAAAAAGTGAATTTCCATAAAAATATTTATTTTATATTTTCTTCGTAAATTATGAAACTGTATGGGAAAAAAAATGCCCTGCATTTTCATGTCACTACCAAAACAGTGTAAGTTTTAGTCCATTGGCTGAGACTGATTTTAACTACACCCCTACATTTATGATCAGGAAATATTCCTGTATCTCCCTCTCTCAAAGCTACTTGGTGTGAGTAGATGGGTCTAATCATTTAGAGGTAAATGTGTTCAAAACTCTGAAGAGTCTTTGTGTAACTTTAAGGAGCATTACTACCGAACACCTTTTTTCTGCAATTAAGCACACTTTTTTGGGTGTTATTCCATAACATTTAGTTTTTGTATGTATACAACTGTTCAGAACTGTGCTAGCTAACCATGTGCTGATTAGCATCTTTGAGCTAGGTTCAAAAGTATCTAAAATTGTCACTACCGTAACATTCAGGGAGCACACAATCTTTAATTTGGAGGAAAAAACAACATTTTACATTTTTAGTATTTTAGTAGTGTTTTAGTATGTGGGTAAAAATTCTGTAATGCGATGTGGTCGCTACCAAAACATTATTGTCACTACCGAAAATGTGCAGTCGCAACCGAAACATGGGATGTTTTGTCAAAAATAAAGTATACTGAATTATCAAGATGTAATGATAGTGTTTGAATTAAAGTATGTACCAACTAATGAATCCTTAACTTTGAAATCCGTACGTTCAACTTTTTGCCTTTTACAAAGAAAAATTGGATTCAAAATACAACAAATCTCATAAATCACACTTGAAAAATTGTTAAAATTGTAATCGTTATTGATTTACCTCTGAAAACTTTTTAATAAAATAGCAAAAATTGTATTTAGAAGGTCTTAAATTATAGGTCTTATTTAATCTTAATAGGTCAATATAACCCTTCTTAATAAATTACAGTTGAGGTCAAAAGTTTACATACACCTGGCAGAATCTGCAAAACGTTAATTATTATACCAAAATAAGAGGGATTGTACAAAATGCATTTTTTTTTGTACTGAATTGAATAAGATATTTCAATAAAAGATGTTTCTCTCCGCAAGAGAAAATAGTTGAATTTATAAAAATGACCCGGTTCAAAAGTTTACAAGTTTACTGTGTTGTTACCTGAATGATCCACAGCTGTGTTTTTTTATTATTATTATTTTTTTTTTTTAAGTGATAGTTGTTCATGAGTCCCTTGTTTGTCCTGAACAGTTAAACTGCCTGCTGTTCTTTAAAAAAATTCTTCAGGTCCCACAAATTCTTTGTTTTTTCAGCGTTTTTGTGTATTTGAACCCTTTCCAACAATGACTGTATGATTTTGAGATCCATCTTTTCACACTGAGGACAACTGAGGGACTCATATGCAACTATTGCAGAAGGATCAAACACTCACTGATGCTCCAGAGGGAAAACCGATGCATTATAAGCTGGGGGTGAAAACTTTTGAACAGAAAGATTTGTACATTTTCCTTATTTTGTGTATGTAAACTTTTGAACAGGGTAATTTTTTATAAATTCAACTATTATTTTCTCTTGTGGACTATGTGTGAATAAATCTTATGTAAAATCTTATTCAGGTCAGTAGTACATAAAAAAAAAAAAATAAATAAAAAGCATTTTTTGCCTGATCCCTCTTATTTTGGAAAACTAATTAACATTTTGCAGATTCTGCAGGGTGTATGTAAACTTTGGACCTCAACTGTATATACTACTGTGTTTCAGTAGTGACAAATTTGAGAAGAAGACAAATATTCTAAAACTTTCTGAAAATACAGTATGAGAATTAACAATTAACAAATTGTATAATATCCAACTTAGACATTTCTAGAAATTGTACGGTTATGTCTTGCAGGTAACACGCAAGTTCCGTGATGAACAGAAGCCGAAGTTTGGGCTGCTGCGTGGCCGG
Source organism: Cirrhinus mrigala (assembly GCA_036247105.1). Classification (NCBI taxonomy): domain Eukaryota; kingdom Metazoa; phylum Chordata; class Actinopteri; order Cypriniformes; family Cyprinidae; genus Cirrhinus; species Cirrhinus mrigala. Next base: position 19,252,045 of record CM070012.1, on the reverse strand, counting down.
GAATTCTACATGAAAGACATGTATTCATTTGACATTAATGAAGAGGCGGCTCTTCATACATACCACTCTGTGTGTCAGTCGTATAGACGGATATTTGACCGGCTAGGCTTGAAATGGGTACAGGTACAGGCTGCCACCGGCAACATAGGAGGCACGCTTTCCCATGAGTTTCAGCTGCCGGCAGACATTGGCGAAGACCAGTTACTTGTTTGTGGGAACTGTGGCTTCTCTGCCAACGTTGAAACCATGGAACCAGGGCAGACTGAGTGCTCAGAGTGCCAAACCGGCACACTAACTGAATCCAAAGGCATTGAAGTGGGGCACACGTTTTACCTCGGCACAAAATATTCGCAGGCGTTTAAGGCCCTGTTCGTTAACGCATCCAATGTGCCTGCAGTGGCTGAGATGGGGTGTTTTGGACTTGGCGTCACTCGAATACTTGCCGCTTCTATAGAGGTGATGTCATCTGAGGATGCTATTCGCTGGCCAGGGTTGATCGCTCCTTATCAAGTGTGTGTCCTTCCACCCAAAAAGGGCAGCAAAGCAAATGAAGCCACACTAGTGGCTGAGGAACTGGCTCAAAGCTTGGGAAACGGTCTACCAAACTTAAGAGGAGAGGTGGTACTGGATGACAGGGTTCAGATGACCATTGGAAAACGATTGAAAGATGCTAAAATTTTAGGGTATCCGTATGTGGTGGTGGTAGGACAGAAAGCTCTGGAGGATCAGCCCAGCTTTGAGGTGGTTTGTCAGCAGAGCGGAGAGACCATGTTCCTTAGTAAAGAAGGCCTAGTTGATCTTTTACGTAAAGTTGAAACTATCTAATAATGTTTTATAACATTTTTGTGTACATTTTACAGGTTAAGTGTTCAAAAGTGTGTGATGTGGAAATCTCTGATGTTATAACAAGGAAATATTGGTAATAAAGCTGGTCGGCTTGTAATATTTTTATCATTTGTTCTTGTCATTATAGAGCCACCAAGATGCACTAAGTGTAATTTAATTGAGTGGAAATTAAAGCATTGTTAAAAGAAAAAAACATAAGAAATGAACTCAGTAATGAGATATTATTAACTAGGGGTGCCAAATACCAAATGGAAAGTAGTAAAAGCCTGCTCAAAAAGTAGATTGATGTCATATGCTAATAAACATACAGTATTTATTACATTGTCATATTTTAATTCTGCCCAATGTCAGGTCTTTAAATCTATTTGCTTCTTTATTAGACTGTATTTAAATACAGTCAAACGACCAAAAAAAGCTGTTTCCATTTAGTTTTTTTGTTTGTTTGTTTTTGAAGCAAAATGCAAAATCTGGCACCCACCGAAAAAAATACCTAGATTTGTGATTTTTTTTTTTTTTTTTTTTTTTTTGCAAGTATAAACAAGACTTGTGATTGCTAAATGGATATAAATGTGACTTTTTTTTTTTTTTACTTCTCGGACAAAAAGTAGCGCTTTGTTATACTCCAGACCAGCTGATGGCGGTAATGCGTCTCTCACGTGTGTCAAGCACCAGAGGAACAGTCGCTTGCTAAGGCCATGTGGTTTTTTGCTATAGTTTATTTACAGTTTTATCGCATTTTGGAGTGTTATGTTTAGCTCCTAATAGCTGATACTCTTTGAACACTGTAACGTATTAGGATACATCCAGTAGCACGTTATTTTAAGTGGAATATAGCATACAATTAATTTAAAAAGAAAAACGATGGCTGCACCAGCGCAAGGCGAAGACAGTGACGATGCCATGGATGAATTTATGGAGAAGTTTAAAACTCAGAAATACAAAAATGCGTTTAATGAAAGCAACTGGGAGGAGGTAAGAACCGTCTTTACCATTAGTAAAGTACACTGGCAACATTATGTCACTAACGTTGCTGTTGAACGTGAACATGGCGTTGCTAAAGTTCAATGAGTGTGTTACAGCATTGTATTTGACTGTCACAGCTTGTTATTATATGTAAATACTCGTTTTAAATCTTGCAGGAGTTTGACAAGGTGCCCATGTTTATGAAGACAGCTCCAGAAAACATAGACCCAGAGAAACACCCTGACCTCGCCTGCATTCAGTCTATCATTCATGATGATGACAGAACACCTGAAGGTGTGTGAATCTCTTTGTTTCTTGCCTTCTCTTTGTTTTGATTGCTTCTTTGTGTGAACAGTGTACCTCCTTTAAATGATAATTGTATAGTTTAACTGAACCTTTTCTCTTTCTTCAGAGAAAGCCAGATGTCTGAAGGATGAGGGGAATGATTATTTTAAGGAGAAGAATTATAAGAAAGCCGTGGTGTCTTACACAGAAGGATTGAAAAAGAACTGTACGGATATTGAACTCAATGCAATTTTGTACACCAACCGTGCAGCTGCACATTTCCATTTAGGTACAGTCAGTATCCCCCCCCCCCCCCCACACACACACACACAAGTCTATGTTGAAGTTGCCTTGCAAATGTGTCAGGATAATTAAGTTTTTCTCTCTTTGATGTATGCAATTAACTTTTTCCTTTAGGAAATATGCGTTCGGCTTTGAACGATGCCACAGCTGCAAAGAAACTGAAGCCAGACCACATTAAAGCCATAATCAGAGGTGAGTTGTGTCTAAAGTTCACGAAGGTTGTTTCACAACAACTGTTTTTTAAACACAGAATATATCTACTTAAGGTCAAATGTGCAAAATGTTAATTATTCTACCAAAATAAAGGGATCATACAAAATGCATGTTATTTTTTTTATTTAGTACTGACCTGAATAAGATATTTCACATAAGAGATGTTTACATTTAGTCCACAAGAGAAAATAATAGTTGAATTTATAGAAATGGTGCCATTCAAAAGTTTACATAAATTTGATTCTTAATACTGTTGTTACCTTAATAATCCACAGCTGTGTTTTTTTTTTTGTTTTGTTTAGTGATATTCATGAGTCCCTTGTTTGTCCTGAATGGTTAAACTGTCTGGTGTTTTTCAGAAAAATCCTTTAGGTCCCACAAATTCTTTGGTTTTCCAGCTTTTTTGTGTATTTGAACCCTTTCCAGCAATGACTGTATGATTTTGAGATCCATCTTTTCAGACTGAGGACAACTGAAGAACTCATATGCAACTATTACAGAAGAATCAAACGCTCACTGATGCTCCAGAAGGAAAAACGATACATTAAGAGCTGGAGGTGTAAACTTTTGAACAGAATGAAGATGTGTATATTTTATTTTGCCTAAATATCTTTTTTTTTTTTTTTTTTTTTTTTTTTTCATTGCGCCCTTCAGAAGCTACAAAAGATACTTCCCCAGAAGACAAAATAGGTTAAATTTACCCTGATCTTCAAATTCAAAAGGTTTTTACCCCCGGGCTCTTAATTCGTCGTTTTTTTCCTTCTGTAGCATCAGTGAGCGTTTGAAACTTATGCAATAGCTGCATTGTTGAAAAGGGTTCAAATTCGCAAAAATGCTGAAAAACCAAAGAATTTGTGGGACCTGAAGGATTTTTCTGAAGAACAGTGGGCAGTTTAACTGTTCAGGACAAAAAATGGGCTCATGAACAACTATCACTAAACAAAAAGAAACAGCTGTGGATCGTTCAGGTAACAACATGGTATTAAGAATACATTTTTATAAATTCAACTATTATTTTCTCTTGTGGACTATATGTAAATGTCTTTTATGTGAAATATATTATTCAGGTCAGTACTAAATTAAAAAAACACATGCATTTTGTATGATCCCTCTTATTTTGGTAAAATAATTAACATTCAGCAAGGTGTATGTAAACTTTTGACTTTAACTGTATCTGTGTAATATTTTATGTGTGTACTTAGGTGCACAGTGCTCAATGGAGCTGCGTAATTACGCAGGAGCATTGCAGTGGTGTGATGAAGGTCTCAGGATGCTTCCCACTGACAAGAAACTACAGGAACTGAGAGCCACAGCAGATAAACAGAAGGTAGAAAGGCCTGAAAGGAAGATTTGCTGAAAATGCACTCCCCCTCAGGCCATCCAAGATGTAGATGTGTTTGTTTCCTCATCAGAACACGTTTGGAGAAATTTAGCAGTACAACCAGTTGATCCTCTGCAGTGAATGGGTGCCCAAACAGCTGATAAAAACATTGCAATAAGCCACAAATAATCCACACTACAGTGCATCAACCTTGTGAAGTCCAAAGCTGTGTGTTTGCAAAAAACAAGTCCATAATTAAGGAGTTTTAACGTTAAACCATAACCTCTGGCCAAAATATCAGTTCATAATCCATAATAACACATCCTCCAGTGGAAAAAGTCCATCCCCTGTTATCTTCACATATCAAAATCCACGAACATGTTTGGGCATATTTCTCTCCTGATTCAGACGAGGCAGCTTTTTCACTAGAAACAGCAATTTTATGGTTATAGGGCTCGGTTTGAAATGAAAAAATGTCTTAGAATAGATTTGTTTATTGCAACCACACAGCTTTTCACTTTACAAGACATTAATTGATCGACTGTGTGAAGTCGTGTGGATTGCTTTTTGGATTATTGTGAAGCTTTTATCACCGGTTTAAACTCTCATTCTGACAGCACCCATTCACTGCAGATGATCCATTACTGAGTAACTGAGTAAGTTTCTCCAAATCTGTTCCAAAAAAAGAAAGAAACTCATCAAGCCTGAGGATAAGTAAAATTTAAGCAAATTATCATTTTTGGGTGAACTATTCCTTTAAAGCACTTAAGGTGTAAGGATTTACAGAATTAATGTGATAAAGTGATTGTAATGTAAATATATTAAAATTAAATTCCAGTTATTACTTGTAAAGGAGAATTTCACTTCCAGAGCAACAATTTACAGGTAACTCACACCCTTGTCATCCAAGATGTTCATGTCTTTCTTTCTTCAGTCTTAAAGAAATAGTTTTTTGAGGAAAACATTTCAGGATTTTTCTCTATATAATGGACTGATATGGTGCCCTGAGTTTGAACGTCCAAAATGCAGTTTAAATGCTGCTTCAAACGATCCCAAATGCGGTTGTAAACAATCCCAGCCGAGAAAGAAGGGTCTTATCTAGCAAAACGATCGGTTATTTTCATAAAAATAATACAATTTATATACTTTTTAATGTCAAACGCTGGACAAGACGAATGTTTGAGATTAAAATGTATTTCAATTGTATTTTTAAAGAAACTAACCGATCGTTTTGCTAGATAAGAGCCGCAATTAATCTACATTTTGGAAGTTCAAAATTTGGGGCTCCATTATATGGAGAAAAATCCTGAAATGTTTTCCTCAAAAAACAATTTCTTTACGACTGAAGAAAGAAAGACATGAACATCTTGGATGACAAGGGGATGAGTACTTTATCTGTAAATTATTGTTCTGAAAGTGGACATCTCCTTTAAGGTGTGAGGACTTACAGAATTGTTTGTAATGTAAATATATTAATAATTCCAGTTATTACACTTAATTCATTTATTAATTTGTAATTGTGCATTGTTGTCTTATTATTTGCATATTTACTAATCACTCGCTGTGTACATTTTTGGTTATAATCTTCTAATCTCAGTTGATTTTGCTGTTTGCTCTTGTGTTTAATGTATTTTTGTTGTAGAGGGAAGCTGACAGAGATGCCAGGAAGGCGAAGGTTAAAGCGAAGAAGCAACAGAATGAGAAAGAAGCATTGTTAGCTGCCATTAAGGTACTGCAGATACAGAGTTTAATTCTAAAAATATTTTTATAACTACGTTATAAAAGAGCAAAATTTTTAATGACTCATTTTATTTAGGAGCGTGGCATTAAACTTCTGAAGACCGAGCCTTCTCAACATAGGGGTTCAGACAGTGAGGATGATGATGGAGGTGCGTCTAGAGCCCTGGCTGATCTGGAGCTTGATGGAATTGGCTCTCAGGAGGCCACAGGAGCTCGTGTTTATATGGATGAGCAGGGAGTCCTTCACTGGCCAGTGCTGTTCCTTTACCCTGAGCACAGCCAGACTGACTTCATATCAGCTTTCTGTGAGAACTCCAGGTTTGTTACAGAGTCAAAAAGTTGTATTAAAATGTGTATCCTTTTTGAGGAACGGAGGCCTGAATATTGAACTACTAATTTATATTAAAATCATTCATTGGTTTTATAACTCATTTTGTGTTGTTCAGCTTCATCGACCATTTGGCAGTTATGTTTGGTGAAGAGCTTCCCCCCTGGGATTCAGACAGAAAATACCAGCCACAAAATCTACAGGTCGGTATACAGAGACAAAAAGAACACCTTTTGATCCCTACCCATCCTCTGATGCTAGAATTTAAATTAGATGTGATACTAAAAGATTTGTTTTTTTGTAACCTCAATTTTTTCAGCTGTTTTTCGAGGATCCTGAAAAAGGAAACCTTTATCAAGTTGATCTTGAAAAGTCACTTCTTAACGTTCTTCAGCATCAAAGGTATTTCAGAGGAATTTCTTCTAAGTAGTTTTATCACTGCTTGCATAGGTCTCTGATGTTCTTTCTGTCTATTTTGTTCTTTCCAGGTGCTCGGTGAAGGCAGGGACGCCTAGTTTCATTGTGCTGGTATCAGGCTCTCCATTTTCTAAGCAGTTTTTATCAGGAAAAAAGGTCCAGAGATTGAAATGATGTTCTGTTCGGAACTTAAAAGACTTTAAACGCCCTGGCTATAAATCAACCCTCTGCTATTAAGAACATTTCTGCACACCCCACCCCCTGAGAAAACACTGGAGATTAAAGCAGAACTTTGAAGTGGATTTCTTTTGCGGCAACGTCAATGATTCACCTTAAAAGCATGTACCATCTCAACCCCCACCCATTTTGGTGGGGGGATTTCTTTCATGTGCAATTTGAGATAGAAAACATTACAGGTGTAAAATACAGATATAAAACTGATCATTTTTAGATATTTTTGTATTTAACTCTGCTTTTTTTTTTTTTTTTTTTTTTTTATAACCATATGCTACCAGTCAGAAGTTTTTGAACAGTAAGATTTGAAGAAGTCTCTTCTGCTCCCCAAGCCTGCGTTTATTTGATCCAAGGTACAGAAAAAAACAGTGAAATTTTGAAATATTTTTAGTCTTTAAAATAGCTTTTATTATATTTTAGAATGTAATTCATTTCTGTGATTTCAAAGCTGAATTTTTAGCATCATTACTTGTCACATGAGCCTTCAGAAATCATTCTAATTTTCTAATTTGCTGCTCAAAAAACATTTGTTAGTAGAATTTTTCAGGTTTCTTTGATGAATAGAAAGTTCAGGAGAACAGCATTTATCTGAAATAGAAATCTTTTGTAACATTATAAATGTCTTTATGATGACTTTAGATCAATTTAAAGCATCCTTGCTAAATGAAAGTATTAATTTCTATAATTCTAGAATGTTTTTATTTCTATAATAAATCATCTTTTTATTTCAGATAAATGCTAATCTTTGGATCTTTCTATTCATCAAATGAAAAAAATGTACTCAGCTGTTTTAAATATTGATATAATAATTTTTAAAAAATGTTTGTTGAACAGCAAATCATAGAATGATTTCTGAAGGATCATGTTACAGCATAATGATGCTGTAAATTTAGCTTTGATTATAAAAATAAATTACATTTTAAAATATATTCAAATAGAAAGCAGATATTTTAAATAGTAAAAATATTTCACAATATTACTGCTTTTGTTGTATTTTGGATCAAATAAATGCAGGCTTGGTGAGCAGAAGAGACTTCTTTAAAAAAATATTTAAAATCCTACCATTCAAAAACTTTTGACTGGTAGTGTAGCTCATGTCGTTCCAAACCGGTATGACTTAATTTCTTCAGCAGAACACAAAAGAAAATATTGGAGCCCTTTGACTTCCTTTTGTATTGACAGTAAACAATGAGACATTTCTTATATCTTTCATGCTCCACGAAAGAATATAAGTCATACAGTTTTGTAGCTTAATGAGGGGTGAATAAATGATGACAGAAGTCATTTTTGGGTCCAGTATTGCTTTAAAACAGTTTGTGGATAAAATAAATTGGACTCAACAATGTTGGAGCCTTTTAGACAACATTAACCAATGCTGGACTGATTTAGGGATTACCATCTAATGCAGACCTCATTTAGTGAGGTTTATTTCAACCACATAAAACAATCTATGATTTAAATAAAAATGTATTCATGATGAAATGCCAGACGGTTCCAATAACCCATGCTTTTTATGATTTTTATAATGACATTTTTTATTACAAGTGATGTTAGCATAATTTAAATAAGGCTATTTCCCCCCTCTTTTGCTTTAATGACAGCAGCAATCAACCTGACATGAACCACACATTTATGTAAAACCTGATTGTGTTGTCCAGTGTGATTTGAGAATGTTCCTAAGAGGTAATAGTGTAGTATTTCATATTTAAATGAAGAGTTTCTTTTATTTTTTACAATACTATTTGTTTACTTGTAGGTTTGAATGTAAATAGTCCCAGATTTTCAATGTGGTCTCAGGCTTTTGAACCCCATAGTACATCTCTAGGTTTAAACACTTATTTCTTGTTTAACTGGCTCGTCGTGCTTTGTGGCCTGTGCTGGAGGAAAAAAATTGCCATAAAGACAACATTCCAAAACCTTTTCAACTTTTTAGACTATCACACAATAACAATCATTTCAAAACACATTTTGCTCATCCATCACTCAGCATTAACAAAAGTGATTACCTCTAGTTTGAAATGAGACTTTACGTTATTATTAATTCCTGGACATCACATAATTGCCCATCAACACATTATCTGGAGTCCGTTCCTGTTATTCCACAGATTCTTTCAAATAGACATGGACCTTCCCATTGTGAATTTTTTCCCTTGTGGCTGTACGCTCTTCAGCAACTTTCTAACTACTTCCAACCTCCCCTTCTTCACCAGATCTTTTGAGAGCTCCGTCACCTCAAACGTGTGTGTTCGGCACAGTGCCTTCAACTCAGTCTGAACAACGTTTGCTCCGTATCGCTCTTCCGCCTGTTTTAAACATTCCTCTAATTGGATTATAGTGTGACCCGTGTCGTTCCCGCTCTGGGTGAAGCTCACTAGAATAGCCTGTAGCAGGCAGCGCAGGACTGCCGTGTCTTGGACGCTGGGAGGTTCCAGTTCAAGCGCTTTCCTAAAACAGTCAATGGCATTCTGCTCCTCTCCTTTCAGCAGCAGGCAGCGACCCCGCAGGAGCTGTAGTTTGGAGATTGTAGAGCCCAGAGGACACTGCAGAGCTTTAGATAGACTAACCAGGGCCTGGTTTATCGCCATTTCATCGACCAACAGGCTCTCCTGTAGGGCGTCCACACCCATGTAGTAGTAAACCTGAGAGAAGGGGAGAGATGGATATATTAGGCTCTCAAACTATTAACTACACTACCCGTCAAAAGTTTTTGGACAGTAAGATTTTTCTTTTTCACCAAGCCTGCATTTATTTGATCCAAAATACAGCAAAGGCAATAATATTGTAAAATATTTTTGTAACATTATACATTATAGAAGGATGATGAAGCAAGGATGCTTTAACTGTATTACAAGTGATGATAAAGACACTTATAATGTTACGAAAGATTTCTACTTCAGATAAATGCTGTTCTTCTGAACTTTCTATTCATCAAAGAAACCTCAAAAAAATTCAACTCCGCTGTATTAAACATAATAATAATAATAATAATAAATGTTTTTTGGGCAGCAAATCAGAATATTAGAATGATTTCTGTAGGATCATGTGACTTGAGTAATGATGCTAAAAATTCAGCTTCGAAATCACAGGAATAATTGACATTTTCAAATATTCAAATAAAAATTTTAAATAGTTAAAATATTTCAAAATTTTACTGTTTTTGCTGTACTTTGGATAAAATAAATGCAGGCTTGGTGAGCAGAAGAGACTTAAAAAAAAAAAAAAAACATTAAAAATCTTACTGTCGAAAAACGTTTGACTGGTAGTGTATATTGGTAGTATTCTACTATATTAAACTACTAGTCAGACATTTGGAATAACTGTGTTTGTTTTTGAAGAAGTCTTGATACAAGGCTGCATTTATTTGATGAAAAATACAGTGAAAGAAGTAATATTGTGAAATGCATTCTAATATGCTGATTTGTTGCTCAAGAAACTTTATTCATCAAGTATCAAAAGTGACAGTAAATTCAGTAGCCTTAGTGAGCATAAGGGACCAAATGTTTGACCTAGTGTATGTTTTATGTTGTCATAACTACCTGACCCATCTCCAAATGAGTCCTCAAACAGGGTCGCACAGCCAGAACACGTTGCAGATCAGCACGGGCCTCTTTCAGAATCTGACGGTCAGGGATGCCACCTTGGCTGCACTTTGCTTTATCCAGATCCTTTGCATATGTGGTGACGCTAAGCTGGAGAAAAAGTTGCAAATGGCATAACATATGTTGAGGTGCATTAAAACTATAAAAACTAAATTAGGCAGGGGAGAAATGAAAATAAAAATAAATAAATAATAATAAAATAAATAGTGGGCAGAAATGAACATCATATACAAAGGACCTAAATATTATATGGATGCCATAAAATGTCGTTAAAAACCTGTAACACTTTCGTTCATCTTCGGAACACAAAATAAGATATTTCTGATGAAATCCGAGAGCTTTATGACCCTGCATAGACAGCAACGCAACTGACACATTCAAGGCCCAAGAAAGGTAATATATTGTTAAAATAGTCCATGTGACATCAGTGGTTCAACCGTAAAATTCATGAAACTACAAGAATCAGTGTTGGGGAATGTAATTACAAATTATTGCATTACTCCCTAAAAAAGTAACTATTTACGCTACTTAGTTACGTTACTTTTGTGTTACTTTTAAATCTGGACTGGCTTGCTGGTTTGTTTACAATATAAAAAGGTCTATTTTTAGCAAATGTAAAAGCCCTTTCACACCAAAAATGAAATGAATAAGCCACAGGCAGAAGGAAATGTGAATTCATGTCTCTGTACAGTAGAACACAAGAGAAGAAAGTTCAACACTCTTCAGCAATAAAAAAAATGAAGCGCAAGTATTAAAATGTTAGTTTAATATTAGTCTAAAGTCATTTTTGCTTATTAGTTTGGTTGAATTAGATCATCGAAGCTAAGCAGCAAAAACATTAGTTAATACAATGGGATTAAATGCATAAAGGATAAATGTGTTATTTAACATATTTAATTATTACAGGTTTGTGGCATATTCTGAGTTTGTCTCTGCACTTGGAGAGCTGTCAATCAGTAACTCAGATATTTTCTTGTAAATTAAAAAGTAATGCAAACAGTATTCTCGTAGCTTCATAACATTACGGTTAAACCACTGGTGTCACATGGACTATTTAAATGATGACCTTACTACCTTTTTGAATCTTGTAGTTGCATTGCTGTCTATGCAGGGTCAGAAAGCTCTCGGATTTCATCAAAAATATCTTAATTTGTGTTGTGAAGATTAACGACAAAAGCCTTAGGGGTTTGGAACGACATGAAGGTGAGTAATTAATGACAGAATTTTCATTTTTGAGTGAACCATCCCTTTACTTATAAGAAAGTTATATTTAAATGCTGTTGCATTCGTTCTTTTGCACTCTCACAAAAAGTTTTTGGACAAATACACTGAAATGTCGTTTTCTTTACATTTTATATTAGTTTCATCAAAAAAATTTTGCAAGCGAACACCAAGTTCCTCGGGAAGTGCAATACATGTATGATTTATTACAGAACGCAAAAGCTTTGAAATAAATATTTTTACTGAACTCATTTAAAGGGGTCATCGGATGCCCATTTTCCACAAGTTGATATGATTCTTCAGGGTCTTAATGAAAAGTCTATAACATGCTTTGGTTAAAATTTCTCAATGGTAGTGTAAATAACACCTTTTTTACCTTGCCAAAATCAGCTCTGCAAAAATCATCATGTTCTAATCGAAGGTTGCTTTAAATGTTAATGAGCTCTGCTCACCCCGCCCCTCTCTTCTGTCTGTGGAGTGACGAAAAAACCCTTATACTCACTTCTGCTGTAAGTGAAGCTGGTTCACGGATGATTCACGCGAACATAGACGGATATAGACGGAGGCGCATTCCCTTCACAAACAAATGTAATCCACTGCATCTTCAGCGGCTCAAATGTCAGGAGTAAATGACGACCACTATGTTCATTATTACATCCAGCAACACAACACCTCAATCGCTCAATCGGAGATATTCTTGTCTAACTTACATCCCTGCTCTGGCATCGAAACAATGGAGGTTGGACTGTCACAGCTGATCTGAGGTAAGACACTAATGTCAATCAACTATCGTGGGAGCGGCCTCTATCGGTGTGACGCCACACCGACAGGCATCTGAGAATAGCTGGATTTGAAAAAGGGGATATTATTTTTGCAGATAAATTAAAAACCACTGCATGGATTTTTATCATTATAGGGTAGATGTGTACACACATTACAACACACATTAATGTTTAAGTAACATGTAAAAGTGAACTTTGCATCCGATGACCTCTTTAATCCACTAGTTGGGCCAATAAAAAGGAGAAGTTCTAACATAAGTGGTTTTTAAGATGCAATAACGCCACACATTGTGTCCATACATTTGGAGCAACGTTTTATCATGAGTCACAAAATGGGTGTTTCTTTGTCTTTGCAGAAGCATTTGTTTTTGTCATCCTAGTTTATCCTATGGTGTCATTCAAGGAGAGGTTATAAAAAAGAAACAAATCCACCATTAATTTAACATACTCAATGTCTGTGAGTGCTTTCATAAACAAGCACAAGGAAAAAAAAACAAAGCAGAAATGCATGTTAAAACTCTTAATGAATTTTTGGGTGGTAATCAAGCATTTTGCTTACCTTGGCACGAGTGCAGTACGCCTGCCAATTGAGTTCTGCATCAGGCAGGACACTCAGAGCCATGTTGCAGATACCTGTGGCCATCTCTAGTTTGCCTGACAGGAAGAACACGTTTGCTAGCCTGTTGAGTATGAATGCATCATCCGTGGCGAGCTTAATGGCCTGTGAAAATCAGTGGCGAGAACAAATCTAATCATTTAGAGTCTTTCACACTTCATTATTATTCACATAGTCATAGTATTATTAGCGTAAATGCACTGGCATGTAAATTTAGCAGTTTATGTTTAATCAATCAAACAAGCCTAAGCACATCTTTCTAACACCTGTGTCAAGAAACAACAAAGTTACACCCATACATGTTGTGGCTACAGAGGAAATGTGTGCAAATAATCTCAACACTGGAATCTGGATATCTGGACTCTATTAGCTTGACCACAGACATTCTACATTTTTCCAAGTCTGACATACAGTACCGATCCGAAACACGTCAGAGGGTCCGATCCGGAGAAACCACAGTCATGGACTGACATTGGCACAGTTGAGAATTCCTCTGTCCGCTCCAGCATGAGACCAACATAACACCAGGCCAGTGCTAGAGGGATAAAAAGACACTGTCTTAATGATTCCTTGACATCTGAGATCTGCTAGAAGACACTGATAAAAGGTCATAAAAGAGCCAAGCGTGACATGTGGCAACATAAAACCGGAAAGGCTGGTCTGTGGAACCTTTCACCTTTCCTTTGGGCCCTTTGGCTGTCAGGGCCCTCAAGGTGAGTGTAAAGTAAACGTAAAAATATTATAGACAAACAGAAAGCACTTGGATGTGTACCAGAGAATATTTTTCAATGTGAAATAGTTAACTAAACAAGATAACTAATTAATAAAGTGTGGCCATGGATTAATAAATTGTGGAAATGAATTCTTAATTTGTGGCCAAGTCTTTTTATTCAGCATGTCATGTGCGTAGCTTCATACGTATGCATTATATAAAACTGCAAAAAATAAACGCCTATATTGGATTTGCAAGTTTATTTCCAATATTCACCACACATTTGCTGTATTTGGACATTACATCTTGCAAACAGGGGCCTCTGAGAACCATAACTGATCCTTGATTTATCTAAGAACATAGAAGCAGACTGTGTTTATGCTTTATTAAAAATCTTCATCATATCTACTCCATGAAAATTACCTTTGAGATGTGTGTTGTCAGATTTTAGAGACTCTGCAAGAAGCTTTAGTCCCTTGTTGAAATAGTTCAGTCTTGTGAGGTCAATTTCTTTTGAATCCCTTACAATTCCATCTAACCTATTAAAACAAACAAAGGTTAAGGTTATTGACATAGTGTATTACATTATTGTTTCAGTTTGTGATAGCTTAGATAAGTTTGGTGTGTTAAAAATAAAACTGAACAGATAAAGTGTCAAAAATACCTTATGTAAATTGTTGCCATTTTAAAATACCAACTTCTTTTTTCCTCAATTGGTATCTGTAGGAAATAAAACAACAGAACAAAGTCCTACACTTAAACAAGTTTATTAAAATAGGGTTCAATGTACTGTTTTAATATGAAGGAATTTTCCTTTCCTTATTACCACAGGTGTTTTCCTTGCATTTTGAATTGTGTTGTGTTTCGTTTGAGGGAAATGTGCTAACTTAACGGAAAATGTTTTTCTATGGAAATTAATATCTAATAATTTATTCAAATTATAATGCAGTTATACAAACAATGACAAATAAAAACAATGACTTGAATAAAAAATGTCAAAATAGTCAAAAATATTAAAAGCTGATATCATTACGGAAAAAGAACTCAAAAAAATGTTGTTTGCTCTAATCTTTTATTTATTTATTTATTTATTTATTTATTTTTTGCAAACAAAATATTAAAAATAGAACTGTTTTACTGGTTATTAATATTTAAAAAAGGTTTCAAAGTAAAAAAAAAAAAAAAAAAAAAAAAAAAAACTGAAAATGACAAAGACCCCCAGCAGACCCTCATGATCATGTATCAAGAAATATCAGAAATTTTTACCTTTTTATAACAAGACAAGTTTACACTACTAGTCAAAAGTTTTTGAAAAGTAAGATTTTTTTTTTTTTTTTTTTTTTAAAAGTCTCCTCTGCTCACCAGGCCAGCATTTATTTGATCCAAAGTACAGCAAAAACAGTACAATTTTGAAATACTTTTACTATTTAAAATAACTGTTTTCTATTTGAATATATATTTTAAAATGTAATTTATTCCTGTCATTTAAAAGCTGAATTTTTAGCTTCATTACTCCAGTCACATGATCCTTCAGAGATCATTCTAATATTTTGATTTCCTGCTCCAAAAACTTTTTTATTATTATTATTATTATTATTATTATTATGTTGAAAATATCTGAGTGGAATTTTTTTAGGTTTCTTTGATGAACAAAAAGTAGCATTTATCTGAAATAGAAATCTTTTGTAACATTTTTGTGTCAATATCACTTTTGATCAACTTAAAGCATCCTTGTTAAACAAAAATATTAATTTCTATAATAAAAATTCAGCTTTGAAATCACAGGAATAAATTACTTGTTAAAATATATTCAAATAGAAAACAGTTATTTTAAATAGTAAAATTTATTCAAAATTGTACTCTTTTTGCTGTACATTGAATCAAATAAACGCAGGCTTGGTGAACAGAAAAAAAAACATTACAAATTACATTACAAAAACTTTTGACTGGTAGTGTAATTATAAAATGTCACATGGTATAACTCCGCAAAAACGTAATGATGTACTGTGAATTATCTTCAAATTTGAATTTGTGATGTGCTCACCAGTTCCTCTCCGTAATCTAGTGCGCGGTTGTATAACATCAGCGCAGCTGTCAGTCTCTCCTTTAAATCTTCATCCCTTTCCAGCTCCACATCATGAGGATGTGCGTACGCCTGTTCAGCCAAGCACCGTGCTACCCTGAGTCTGCAGTCTGTCTGGTTTTCCCCCATCTCTGTGCCCATAAGGGCAGCCACACGTTCCACGCACTCCCCCTCCTCCAGCTCGCGACCCAGGCGTTCATATACATAACCAAGGTTAGCCCAGGCGTTGAGGTTTTCTGGATCCTCTTGGCAGATGCTGTGAAAGGCCTCTTCTGCCATCTCCAGTTCGTCTACGTGAAAGGCCAGCAGGCCCAGCATATTGCGCACAGCATACTGCAGTTGTCCCGTCTCAGCTTCAAGCTCAGCCCTGAGGCTCTCGCGTTTGAGCTGGGTGTCCCGGTGACGGAGGGTGACCGGTCCATTGGGTTCACCGTTCAGATTGAGCTCCAAATGAAAGTGGCCAGGGATGTAGGCCATCCCCTCAATCAGAGACTCAATGTCTTCTTCTGTGCTGTCCTCCATTGTCTCCTACACACTTAGTGACAATGCCTGACTAAGACAGAACAACTTATACGTGAGACAGGAAATACAGGTTTGAAGAGGAGGAGAATTGAGACGTTAGGAAAGATGTTAAACGTGTGCTTTCTTGCTTCCTGTAACAGGTTTCTCCACCCCAACATTGTGGCTTTAACATTAACTATGTTAACTCAAAGAACAACATGGGTGTTTGCTTCAGGAACTGTGTAAAGTAAATAAATGAGTCTTACTTTGTGAATTTGACTGACACACCTTGGAGTCATGTAGGGTTTGCCATTAGCCATGAATCGGCAAAACAGCCAGCTGTGACAGAAATGCAATCCATTGCATTTCGAAATCAGAGCTTCCTGATCTCTGTGTCTGTTTGTGAAAGAAATTCTCAGGAGTGAGATAAATTTCACCAGACGTGAGGAAGTTCATGTGATCTGATGAGCATTTTGATAAATATTTCCTTTAGCATTATTCTCTGAGTGCTGAGTGACCTGAACTGTTTTGAGTACTTTCAAATACAGATAAATGTTATCAGATAATTATTATTTCAACTCTTTCTGACCTTAAGAGGGTTCTTTAATCAAAATGGATATATAAAAATTATATTATGAGTAAGTCATGGCAACTTTTTTTTTTTAACTCATCAGAATAAGTTGAAGAATTTATATGAAATTAATCTTGATTTTTTTAAAGATGGTTTTATGTAATTTAAGTTAAAATGACTTGTACATGTACTTAACCCAGGTTGGCCCAGGCGTTGAAGTTCTCTGGATCCTCTTGGCAGATGCTGTGAAAGGCAAAACACACATAAATATATATTGTTATTGATGCTTTCAATAAAAAAAAAAAAAATGTATTAAAATGTCACATGCAGTGAATAAATGATGACAGAATGTTCATTTTTAGTTTTAGAATTTTATCTTTTTTCATTTGTGACCCTGGACCACAAAAACCAGTGGCACAGGTAAATTTGTAGCAATAGACAAAAACGCACTGTATGCGTCAAATTTATTGATTTTTCTTTTATGCCAAAAATCTTTAGGATATTAAGAAAACATCATGTTCCATGAACATATTTTGTAATTTTCCTACTGTAAATTTTTTTAGCAAAACCGAATTTTTTAGGATTGCTAAGAACTTAATTTGGTCAACTTTAAAGGTGATTTTCTCAATATTTAGATTTTTTTGCACCCTCAGATTATATTTCAGCCAAATATCGTCCTATCCTAACAAACATCAATGGAAAGCTTTCAGATGACGTATAAATCTCATTTTCAGAAAATTGACACTTATGACTGGTTTTGTGGTCCAGGGTCACATTTTAGAATTATGCTTTTTTTACTTTGATCTTTTAAACCAACACAAATCTACATAAAAATCTTAGTAAGTCAGTTCATAATTTCTATTTTAGGTGCAATTTCCATTATGACCACTAGAATGAATCCTTTCTCTAAATATAGAGAATATACAAAGAACGATATGCATAGGTCTTAAATGGCATGAAAATAGTGTCAAAATCTTCAGAATTTCTTAGTGTTGCTCATCATCTCAAAAATAGTTTACATACTCCACATCGTGACATCAGAACCTTCAATGTTAGGCCTACATATTAAGCTCCCGTTTTAAAAGTAAATGAATGAAAAGTGACACCTCAATGGTTACCTCGGACTGGAAATATAGGTCTGTTGTGTGAGGCTGTTCTCCTCACACTCCTGTTCTGTTTTTGTCTCTGATGACTATAACAGAGGGGGGATCCTCATTGTGCAGCCAGCAGATGCTTAATGATGTCATCTTGACATGGTCTTGGCCCTGCATATCAGGCATGTGGTAATATGCAGTACTAGCCACAACTTTTTTCATTAGTATGGAAACACAGTGTCAACTCAACATTTACTGTTCTGACTTACGGTTGGCAAGCAGATTACGGATAGGAAACATATTAAATGTCAGTCTAGGATGTGTTTAGCAGACAGTGTGCTTGATATTCAACAGTTCCAGTCTGAAGAGAAACGTGTCAAAATAATAATAATGCGCATACATTATTTAATGCAGACATTGTGTTTAGTACAGATAGTTTTTCTGTCCATTTAGTTTAAGAATGGGACAGTTTCTTGTTTTCATGTGTTTCAAGCAAGTTGGAAGGAAGGAAATTGTCATGGAAATATGGCTAAAATATCATATTTACCTTTTTCTTGGGTCTGGCTTCCGGTCTCATCGGCGTCCAACTTTTAAGCTCTTCAAAACAGCTGGTTTTTCTGCTTGATATTGCAAATTGGTATGTCTTACCATATTATTTTAATGTAATATTTTAATTATGAGTACACTGGTTTGTAGTGCAGTTTTACCATTTCGCATTTCTTGTTGTTTTCCCATAGCGGATGATGTACCGGAAGTCTCACTCATAGACTTACTACCACGTTTTTAGTTAAAATATTCACTTAAGCTTTAAAATTTTGGATTAAATGAATTTTGTTATTACTTAAAACTTTATTTTACAGTGTCCTTGTTACATGTATTTATATAACAGTAACTTATCCATAATTACACGCAAATTAACCTAACCAAGCTCATGTTAATTAATATTATTCAGTACTTAAATGTATAATTACCCTGTAACAATTAAGGA
Organism: Cirrhinus mrigala; assembly: GCA_036247105.1. Lineage (NCBI taxonomy): Eukaryota > Metazoa > Chordata > Actinopteri > Cypriniformes > Cyprinidae > Cirrhinus > Cirrhinus mrigala. The sequence continues at coordinate 19,233,228 of CM070012.1, read as the reverse complement.
CACTTTAAATGAAGTGTAAACGTAATTAGTTTTAATTACATGTGCTATATAGCTAAAAAGGACTATTGTTTAAAGTAGGCCTATTACCAGTTTAACTTGTCGGAGTGAATTGTTCATTTCTAGGTCGCGTTTACTTCCTCATTTACGGTAGTGAACTTCTGCGCTCCGCTCGCTGTCATGCAGGTGGAATTCAGTCCCTCCGTGTGATTCAAGCACAACAGGACAGACATTCAGTTTGAAGAGAGCTCCCCTCCAAGCCTGACTTCATATCTGAGCATCACATCCACATTTTAGCTCATCACAGTCATGGCATCATCAGCACAGCCGAGGAGTTTGAACAGCACGCAGATCGGATACATTTGAACGACGAATCTTCAGAGAGACTCGCATCATGCTCAGGTGGTCTGTCTTTCCCACTGAAGGAGATCATACAGGCTGCATTTGGGAAAGAAAACAGTCGTGTGAATGTCTAGAATATTAATCAGGTATGTCACTCTCGTGTGTGATGATGCGTTCAGCTCAGTTGACGCATGACGTTTTTTTTTTTTTTTTTTTTTTTTTGACCGATTTCAGCAGTAATACTGAATGTCTGTAATATGTTAACAAATAATTACAGGTTGTTGCGTAAGATGATTTTATATGCATAATACTGTATTTCAGTGGGATGCTAATCATAACTTAGTCAGGGAGCTACGTTTTTTTTAATCCAGAGCAATAGTCAAGCATTTCCTTATTGCTTTCTTTTCCCCCTCTTTTCTTCTAGATCCTTTTTATAATCATGGAGGAGAGCAATACCTGTGAATCAGTCCCAGATTTAAAGGATCTGGAGTTGAAAGTGGGAAGAAAGACCCCAGAGGGGCTCCTGAAGTGGATGAGAGAGGAGCACAAAATGATCTCTCATCATCAGATAGACAATAATGAGACAGAGAAGAAGGGCCTGGATGAGAAGATCCGAAAACTTAAAATGGATATGGTAAGAGCCAATTCTGTCTCTATACTATCAAATTTATTATCGATTTGTAAACTGTATTTAATAACCTCAATCACATTTATACTCACATATACTATGTGCTAGTTTTATAAACGTGTGTGGATGACTCTCCTTGCAGATATATTATGTGGTGAATTTGTTTTCTCCTTTTTTATGAAACATAAAGCCTCCGGCTTTTTGGATTCCTTTTTTGTCACATATCCATAAAAAAAATTCCAGTGTAAAGCTTTTCTATACTGACCATGATTGTATCTTTTCATAACATAACTCCCAAGAAGAAGCCTGCAGCATTGTTGTTGTTGTTTTCTCATTTTGAAGGGTCCCAACCCACATTCCACAAACCAAATCATCCAAAAGAATTTCTCACAGCATTGCCAAACAGTAAATAATGTGCTGAAACATGACCCCAAAACTGTCATAGAGGCATTAATGTTTTTAATGAACGGATGAATTGCTTGCAACCACATATCAGTGATGATATTGAAGGAGTGGCTTGAGTGGCAGTAAAAGATTTGCTGCCATTTTCACTGTTCCATACTGTAAGTTCAAACTCTTGCGACCGATATGCCCTCGGTTGTATAAAGAATTGTTGTAGTTAGGGAAATGAGCTTGTTTCCCTGTGGAATGCAGAGCCATTAAGCAAATGGACCCTGATGTTGTTGCTATGGTGCTCTTTACTGAGTGGGAGACTTTGTAAAAGGCCCCAAAGCTGTCATGGATTATGCTACCGCCAGTTGTATTACTGATTTTTGGAAGGAAGTGTTATTAATTTGCTGCGGATACCTCTGTGATCTTAACATGTCAGTGATTTACTGCGTCAGCCAATATGTGTGTAGAGAAGCCTTTGTGGTTTCAGATGAAAAGGTGAAGGGTGCTAAAAGCAATGACATTTATGTGTTGATTATCGGTATGCTTTGGCAAACTGTAGTTTAACAAAAAGTAATTGTACTCTCTGTGTAAGACTTCTAAAACTAAAATTTACATATGGTTTATAGGTGACAACTGAAATGTAAATGAGAAGGTTTTCAAACTGGAGACTGCAAAATGATCCACAGAAATTATGCCACCTGATCTCATGACGAAAATGTACCTGTGGGAACTTTTTTACAAGATTGAAATGCGTACCAATAAGTACACATCACTGCAGTTTCCAACAGAAATGAACACTGGAGGTGTTTTAAGTCAAATTCACCTTTGTTTATACTATCGGGTAGGTTTAGATAGGTAGGTACAGATGGCACGTAATTTTAGGGGAGATGAGCATTAGAGTTGAAGGGCCACTCAACGGACATTTCAAGTCAGAACTGCGGTGACTCGTACAAAACCAACGTCACATAAAATGTACCATATGTACGTTCATCTGTTCTGGGCGTCACTCAGTAGATAATTCACATCGAATATGTCACGAAACCTACGTGACGGTACGTATTTTGCGTCTTGCAAAAAAGTTCCCACAGGTATGTTTTTGTAATGAGATTAAGTTGAAATTATCTTACAAAAACAGATTTTTGGGGGTATGTTAACTTCAGATATTAATTAAATATAATTAACACAATTTAGCACATGCACCATTTTACATTATTATGATTTCAATTTAAATTCTAATTTTTTTTTTTTTTCGTAAACTTTTTTTTTTTTAATACATTACCATTTAAATATCTGGAGTCATTTTCTTTTAAGAAATGAATATTTTTATTCAAAGATGCTGTTCTGGCCTTTTGTCTTGGCCGTGGAAGCACTTCATTCTAAGAAATGTTTATTCATCATTCTTGTTTATTTGATAGATAATTTACCAACAAAAAATATATTAAAATTACGATACAAATTATATCAAATGAAAAAGAAGGTATTCTACAAAAAAGCAATACGTATGAAGTGGTCAAAAAATTATATCTGTCCCACTCTACTTTCTTCTGGGATACTGCCATCCAATTTTCCACACCCACTAAACCAAACACAAACAAATAATATTTAAACAAAAATAATATAAAATAAAAACGTTTTCTTAAATGGCTACAACAGATGCATTAATTTAATCGAAGTGACAGTAAAGATATTTTTCCTAAGAAATGTAATTCAAATAAATGCTTTAAATCATAATAATATGATTTTTACTGTATTTTTAAACTACAATATAAAAAATGCAGGTTTGCTGATCATTCTATGATATTTTTTCAAGAATATTAAAAAACATTTTACCGATCCCAAATTTTGAACGGTAATGTATTTATTCTATTGACAGCCCTGATTTTTAACAGTTAGAAATACAAACTAAATATGCCTAATATTTTTGTGTAATATCTTAAACATATGTCTTCATATCTATAGCTACTTTTATACATTTGGAAAGGAATCCCTCATAAGGGGATCATCATATTATGGAGAGTCCATGGCATCAAAAAAATGTGAAAATCCTTGGCAATAATAGTTCAAATTCATGGCGGTAGAACACTGGCTTTCAGGTAATTTCACAACGTAGCACTCGCTTCTAGAGTAGATGGTAGATGGGAGTAGATGAAGCAGATTTCATCAAAAAGATAATTGATTTATTGCTTTACTGTCCTCCTGATGCCATTTCACACTGTTCCCAAATAGTCATGATCTACAGCAAGCCAGCTGTCATTGAACCTTAACCTTACACTGTGGCATTGTGACCTGGCCTGCTGCAGTCTTGAGACATACAAACACACACACACACACACGCTCCATTCATTCACACACCAGTATAGTGTGAAAAGTGTAGAGAAAAAATATGTACAGACTTGCAAATCATTACAAAAATGATTATCCCCATTGACTTTAAAACACTGGAACTAATTGGGAAATCAAACAGCCTGTTATTTATGTCACCTGTGATCTGCATGAATATAAAGAGAGAGATGTGTCCTTAATGACTTTGAGCATCTTGGCCCCCGGTGAATGCAACTCTCTCCCTGCCTGACACACAGATGGGAAACACAGGGGATGGTGTGCTGACAGATGGAGGAAAGGGAGATGACTCTTCCAGTCTGATAGAACGAGAGGACAGGGGAAATGAGGGAGGGAGAAAGAGAGAAGCGGTAGGGGTGAAAGGGAGAGTGGGAGGATATAGAGGTTAGGAAGGAATGCAGAGAGATAGAGTGCACGTGTCATGCTAGATGAGCGAGAGAATTGATATATTTGAATATAAGAGATCCTATCAATCCTGTCAGGAGGAGGAAAAAACAGCTGCAGTTAAAAGAGTATAGAACGAGTGTAAACTGTGATGCCTTAAAAAGTGTTACGTTTCATTATGCACATATACATATGGTACTCTTGTGAACGTACGGCGGAGACTGACACGGAAGAAATTGTTGAATAAAGTCATTATTTTTGTTTTCTTTGGGCGCAAAAAATATTCTCGTAGCTTCATAATATTAAGGTTAAACCACTGATGTCACATGGACTATTTTAATGATGTCCTTACTGCCTTTCTGGGCCTTGAACGTGGTAGTTGCATTGCTGTCTGTGCAGGGTCAGAAAGGTCTCAGATTTAATCAAAAATATCTTAATTTGTGTTTCTAAGATGGACAAATGTCTTATGGGTTTGGAATGAAATTTGATTATGTAGCTCACTGTTGTCTACCACCATGGCAGATTTGCAGTTGTAAAAAGTTTGGGAGTGTTTTCTTCACATTCAGTGTTTATACAGCTGCCTTAAGTTTTTAATCATCCAAAACCACTTAGTAGCTACATTCAAAATAAATTGCTATGAGACAGAAAACACAACTATCTGACAACTACAGGACACTGTGGTCTCTGCAGAGGTGCATCACTATAATATTATATTAAAAAAAAAACAATACAAATACAAATAATAACATATGTGACCCTGGACCACAAAACCAGTCATAAGGGTCAGTTTTTTAAAAATTGAGATTTATACATCATCTGAAAGCTGAATAAATAAGCTTGTTATGATAGGATAATATTTGGCAGAGATACAATTATTTAAAAATCTGGAATCTGAGGGTGCAAAAAAAAAAAAAAAAAAATCAAAATACTGAGAAAATTTTCTTTAAAGTTGTCCAAATTAAGTTCTCAGCAATGCATATTACTAATCAAAAATTAAGTTTTGATATATTTATGATATAAAATATCTTCATGGAACATGATCTTTACTTAATATCCTAATGATTTTTGGCATAAAAGAAAAATTGATAATTTTGACCCATACAATGTATTTTTGCCTATTGCTACAAATATACCCTTGCTACTTAAGACTGGTTTTGTGGTCCAGGGTCACATATAAATATCTGGTGCATTTTTATTCCCTGCTTTTTTAATTTTTTAACCTTGACTGTGAAACAAGTACCATAACCATAGTCCATATGACTATCCATATGATAGATATGTGATAATGACAAGTTTGAATACACACAACTTTTGTGTACTTGAACAAAATCAACATAATTTTTGGGTGAACTTTAACTGATTTGTTAGATTTGACTGGTAGTTTGTCTAATTTTTATTCATCCGCTTTACTTACTACAGTATTTACTACAATGGAGTTGCCAAAAATGGCAGTGTCAACATTCTTCACATACCTGAGTGTTTGCTTAAAAGCCTCCTCATCTTTGAAGGGCTTTTTTCATAATCAAGAAAATGTGCATTGTTGCAAAAGTCAACTGAATGCTGCTGTATAATGTGAAAATATATCTGTACCTATTGAAACTCTACTACTGAATAATAATATATTTACTTTAACACACACATAGAGCTATGTGGTGTGGTGTGATACTTAACAGAGCAGGACACCACAGCATGGAAAATGAGCGGTCCAGAATTCCAGGGATTAGAACTCAAGATGTATGAGCTATGGTTTTAAGGAGTGGGAAAATGGAATTCTTCTGGCTTTGAGAATCTCCAGTGTGAGCCTCAGACACTGTGGAATGTTCTCCCCAAGGAGAGTCTGTGGGCCACTGTGTGGCTCGTGTGGAAGGATGGAAGCTGTTTTCAGTAACAGTGCACTATTGCAACGGGTTACAATGACATTGTTTTCATTTATTTGGTCTATTTTAAGAAACAGTCTGATAATTCAGTCATTATTTGCTCATACTCATGTCGTTCCAAACCCGTATATGGCTTTTTTTATTTGTGGAAAACCAGGGTACGTTTTGAAGAATCTGTGCAGTCACAATGAATGGGGACTGGAGCTTTCGAGCACTGAAAATAATTGGCTGATTCAGTTCATACAACCAGTGATCCTGGAAGAAAATATTGTCAGTGAATAATGATAGTAATAGTCTGAGCTATCATTTTGGCTTTCAAAGATATTGGACAACGTGTGTAATACTTTTATGGTGCTTTTGTGTCCTTTTCAAAGCTTGAAAGCTCCAGTCAGTTGTCAATAAGCAACCATGTATTCAGCAAGCATGCATTAAATTGACTAAAACATTCCAGGATTTTTCTCCATATAGTGGACTTCAATGGGAGCCAACGGGTTGAAGGTCCAAATTGCAGTTTCAATGCAGCTTCAAAGGGCTCTACACGTTCCCAGCTGAGAAATATGGGTCTTACGTAGCGTCATTTTCTAAAAAAAAAACAAAAAATAGGTTACAAATTGATACTTAACCACAAATGCTCATCTCGCATTAGCTCTGCAACACACGTCTCTGACACACATTACATGATCACGTTGGAAAGGTTAGTTTTTCATCTGTGTGCTTCGGTTCAAAAAGGTACGGTGAGACGAAAAAGTCCATCTCATTTTCTTCTCCATCTTCAAAATCGTCCGTCATCGTTGTTTTACATTTTTGCTATTTGACTTTCTTTGCACATCTGTGAAGTCAAGCTAGTGCAAGTGGTTAATAAGTATATTCATTTTCATTTTTTTTTGTGAATGGCCGATTGTTTCGCTAGATAAGACCCTTATTCTTTGGCTGGGATCGTGTAGAGACCTTTGAAGCTGCATTGAAACTGCAATTTGGACTTTTGACATGTTGGCTAACATTGAAGTCCACCATATGGAGAAAAATCCTGGAATGTTTTCCTCAAAAACCTTAATTTCTTTTCAGTTGAAGAAAGAAAGACATGAACATTTTGGATGATAAAGGGCTGAGTAAATTATCAGGAATTCTTTATTCTCACAGTTGACTAATTCTTTAAAGAAATTTCTAATGTTACAAAATTTTGCTTTTTTTTTAACTTTATATTTAAAGAATCCATAAGTATCAAGGATTTCACTAAAAATATTAAGCAGGACATCTGTATAATAGGAAATGTTTCTTGAGCACCAAATCAGCATATTAGAATGATTTCTGAAAGATCATGTGACACTGAAGACTGGAGTAATGATGCTGAAAATTCAGCTTTGCAACTACTATAATACATTTTAAAATAAGAAAACAGTTATTTTAAATTGTAATAATATTTCACAGTATTTTTGGTCAAATAAATGCAGCCTAGGTGAATATAAGCAACAAAAAATCTCAGCCCGACTCCAAACTTTGAACAGCAGTGTATGTTTAATTCATCAAGTCCTTAATGCATATATAGAGATGCAGACAGAGTGGAGTTGGGCACAGCCAGATCAGCGCTCACCACATCAGTGCTGAGACAGGGAGAATATTTACGAGTGTGTTCATTAGTCTCAGCAACTCAGACTGAGGTGCCGACATGAACCCAACCCACACCAGAGCAGAGCCGTTACAATCTGTTCTCTGAACCTCTCCATATGTATTTACATTTTTCCCTATTTACTGTAAAAATGCTTGTTTGTCTTTGCCTTCTAAATTTGGCTTTATTTCCCCTCCCCCCCTCGCTGCTTCATTTGTTCTTTTTGTATCCCACGCTCCCTTTTACCGAAATGTTCTCTTTTGGTTTTTTGTACTGTAATTAGTGTGGTTGACGTCAGCTGTACGCTATGGCCTTTAAATTACACAGAAGCCTGTATGTATAGGATAAGAGTATGCCGTCCATTTATGGCAGTGCACTTAAACTGATTTATCTCATCCTGTTCTCAAGCTGGTCCTGAATCTATTGGCATTTAGCACATGAATACACATTTAGACAACATCCTTTTGACCACAATATGCGTCAGAAAGTTAATTACATTAAAAATGAAATATCTGTCATTTTCTCACCATAATGTTGTTCCAAACCAGTGCAAGTTTCTTTTTTTCCTGTAGAACACAGAAGTTAGACAAGGCAGAATCAGCCTCAGTCATCATTCACTTTAACTGCATGGAAAAAAGATGCAGTGAAAATGAATTGTGACTGAGACTGTCAGTTTCCAATGTGTTCCACAGAATTTCTCATTTCTCATCTCATTTGGGTTAGGAATGAATTGAGGGCAAGTAAATGATGACAGAATTTTCCTTTTGGGGTGAACTGTTTCTTTAAGAAGCGCTGTGTGACCGTAGCTGATGGGGTGCAGACAGGGCAGTATCCGTCAGGGATTGTGGGAGCCAAAGTACTGGCTTTTAGAGGAAGCACTGACTATTTGATGAGCACCGTTTTATGGGCTGGAGAGCCGTTCAGTCAGTCAGAAGAGGTCAGGACATTGTATATCAGATTTCATGTGGTAAATGTCTAACTTCCTGACAAAAATGCTTTGCTGCTGCCAAATTAGGCTTCATAACATACTTCTAAAGGAATGTTTGACAGATATACCTCATAAAATAAGAATACATTCCAAAAGCAGGATCTAATGATGGTGGAAAGGTCTAATATATTACTTTAAGTCAAAAGACCAACTAAAGAATCAATAGAATCCATTTTTACTTTCCATTAATTTGGCCCCAAGAAGTCCAAGAGGATGCTAATGATGTGAATGTTGAGCATCTATCTGTCTGTCTGTCTGTAGAGCTATATTGATCATTTAGGTTAATGGATACTTAATTTACTTTAATTTTTAACTCCAACACAAGCCCTCAGAAGTTCAGTTATTCTGTTGCTAAGGTTTTTATTTTATTTAGACATCAAGTTAAGATGTGTCAGATGAAAATTGCTTAGGCTATTTGCTGCGGGAAATAGGAAGAGAAGAGTGCTGCACAGGAATGGATATTGTCAGGAAGATCTATAAATCTCAACAACATTTACAGTAATGGACCTCTTGCTCTACAGTCAGCACAGAACTCCAGTCATGCTTGTGAACCCGAGACTTAATACAACAATCAGCAATAATCAGAGCACATTTAGAGCATTTATTAATGTTGTCACACTTCCTAAAGAACAAAAAAAGCACCATAAAGTGGTCTATACTACAACGCACTATATTCTAAGTCTTTTAGCGCCATCCAATAGATTTGTGTAAGGAACAGACAAAAGTAGTCATTTCCTCAGGCACAAAAAAATCTCATTGACATTATTTGAATATGCACATATTCAAATTGGACACATGGAAAAATTTTAATACATGCAAATGTGCATGAGATGACAGAATTTCCATTTTTGGTCGACGTCAATAGCTCGCTGTTGCGCTACGGGCATCCCGAGTTCGAATGCCGGCTTGGGGACCTTTCCCGATCCTGCCCCCCCCTCTCTCTCCCCCTTCGCTTCCTGTCAGCTCTACAATGTCCTATCATAATAAAAGCAACGAAAATAAAAAATTGGGTGTACTTTTGGGTGTCCTTTGTACACTCTTAGAAATGAAAGTTCCAAAAGAGGGTTGCAATAGAAGAATAATTTTGGGTTTCCCAAAGATCCTTTTAGTGAACAGTTCTTAAAAGAACTGTGTTTTTCTTATTGTGAAAAATATTTTAATAAACTAAAGAACCTTCTTTTAGTATGAAGGAGCTTTTGTGCAATGGAAAGACTCTTTCCCCGCCATTGACAGAATTTCCCAGCTTTCGTGTTTTCACTGGTGTACAGTATGAGGTGCGATTACACATCTTCTGAAAAAAAGGATTGGGGCCAGTTTTGCTAAACAGGGCAAATTAGCATAAGAGCGCAATTCCAAAACGGCACAGATGGAAGGAAAAATTTCTGCAGGTGATTTCCTAACAAAGCACAAAGTAAAGAACACAGACGGAACATCTCATTTACACATCGACCAACACAATATACCAAGTGCAGCGCAAATTAGCATAGTCGCAAATAGAGAATAAAGAAATAAAGCCACACCCTAGTTGAGGCTTCCAAGTCGTCTTTTATTTCTTGAATTAAAATAAAAGTAACATGGCTTGGCAAATGATACGTTCGAATAATAATAATAATGTGTTCTTCTGGCATTCAAAATAAATGAATGCATGTGGAAAAAATCCTCTCCCTTCTACCATGCACTCTCTGTTCTCTGCGATGCCTCCTCTTAGCAACAATAATTGCAGCCATTTCAAGCGCAAAATAGTTTAAGACATGCTTTTTTGGTTGTTAAATAATGACGAAAAAGCCAGGAATTTGATGAGTGCAAATGTAAAACACGTTGCGTGATTCAATTAAATAAAATCAATTCAATTAAATAAAATTAAATTTAGTGTCTGAAAGGGAAACTCCTATTCAATAAGGTCAGGCGCAAAAATAACTTCACTGCTTGTCTTTAATAAAACCTGACAGTACAATTTTAACGCCAAAAGACGGTTTGTGCTGCCGCAAGCTGTTAGTAAAACTGGCCCTTGAATGTCTGGCTCAAAACACGGTGACGAAGAAGCAGAAATAAGCGATCACATGAAGAATAACACAATGTGTCAATCAAATACATTATGTAAATCAAAACATAACGTTACTGAATGAATGGCCAATCCAAGAAGCGGTAGAGGACCGTGCAAGGTTGATCGAAGCGATCTATTCCATCTAGGAATCCAATCTGATCCATACATAGTCTTTTACAAAAACGTAATTTTCCCGACTTTTTGTTCAAAATGTTGCTTTTTTAAAATGAAATTTCCCCATGTTCTAATGTTGATAAAAACAGAATGCATGAAGCTACAATAAAATCGTTTTTTATTTAAAAAGCAGAGGCTCCTTTCTTTCTTTTGACATATTGCATATTAAGATCAGGAGCTTTCGCACTGCGTAGTTCTAAGAACGTGGTTCTAGGATGTAGCTAACAGGGTGGCTCTTAGGCCATATTCACACTGTCAGTTTTTAGGATTGACAACCGCATTTACTTGTCGCACATTTATGAGAAGAGTCCAGTCGAGCCGCGAGTTCATCCATCAAATCATCATTAACCGACAGCCGCTTTTGAATTTGAGTGAAGAGCGGAGCATTTGAGCAGCCTGCAGAACACAAAACTGACGGGAGGGAGTTGCTCCGGTGGAGACTGGATATAAAACTTTCAGATGACACTCAGCTCATTTCTCCGTTACTGTAAGTTACCGAAACCACACATGAAAGCATGCAGCACACGGTAGACGTTCACACAGCGCATGTGTTCCAAGAATGCTGTTGTGAGTCCTGAAAATTTACGGGTGTGAATACGGTTGTCACACCCGTAAATAACCACACTGTGTGAACGCAACCATATTAAGGACTCATATATGGTATTGACAACTGTATTCTGCTGCTGTGTGAACGTGGCCTTAGAGAACTAATTTCCCCCTCGGGTCGTTTTCGTAGTTTTATTCGAACCGGAAGCAGGAACTCTGAAGTGGCCAACAGTAACGTCTTTATTTGCAGCATTTACAAACATCAATAACCGGTGAATGGAGGATGCCGTGATCGGAGCTGTTTTTGTTGTGTGTCGTGGGTTTTGAGATAACAGAGATGTAATGTAAACGCGCAATTTATGCAATTGGAAGAGCATGAAAATTGGTGTAAATCTCCTATGACAGCTTGCAGCGTTACATATAATCAAGGCTGAGAAAAGAACAATACTGCAGACAACGGGTAGCTAAATGTCGTTATTGCTGTTTTCCATGTTTGTGGAGTAAATAATTTTACATGGCTTTTTCAAAATGCTGGGTATCTCCTATAGAACTGTTTTAGATCGTACTCTGAAAGAGGAGCCAATTTACTTCTTCCAAACGGAATTCCTAGAACTAAAGTTCCTATAGTTCCTGTGGTGCGAACACGCCAAAAAGCGGGAACTTCCACCTATAGTTCTAGGAGCTATGAAAAGGTTCCTCCAGTGCAAAAGCCTTTATATTTATACAACAAAATGTTCTGGGGGCCATGAAAATGTGGTGAAAATGATCAAATGCTGGCAGTGGCTGGCAACTTTTTTTGAAAAAGCTGGCTGGGAAAGAGTTGAAGGTTCTTCATGGAACCATAGATGTTAAAAAAGTGTAGCATGTACTTTCATTTAACTAGTTATGATTGTTGAAAACATCTCTTGATGTCCATGTGTTTTCTCTACCCAGGCTCATCTACGAGCAGCAGATGTCAAGATCTTGAACCAGTTGCTAGCACTTCATGAGGGCATCGAGGCAGTGAAATGGCTCCTGGAAGAGCGTGGCGCGCTCACGAGCCGCTGCAGCAGTCTGACCAGCAGCCAGTACAGCTTAGGGGAGGGTCCTGACACCTCCTGGAGGGGCAGCTGGAGCAGCCTGCAGGACCCTCATGACAAGCTGGACAACATTTCCATTGGCAGCTATCTGGACACATTAGCTGATGACCTGGATGAGTACTGCCCCTCCAGTGGGACTGATTCAATACTCTGTGCCACCCCTATGGGGACAGAAGGCTCCAGAGGTACTGGAGGAGGAGTGGGAAATTCCACTGGATCTGGAACCAGATCGCCACAAGTCAAGTCCGAAGCCCCTAAAGAAGAAGCTCAGGTTTGGAATAAAGCACCGCCCAACAAGCCCAATGGAATCCTGGACAAAGCAGTGAAGCAAATGGTCAGACCAGATTCGCCCAGAGCTTGTCTCGCTGAGAAGCTGGGGAAGAATCTAAGCCCTAAAATGAAACCCTACAAGAATGGCAAAGTTGAGTTGGAAAGCTGCAAAATGAACGGCAAAGTTCAACTGGAGTATGACGCACACTGGCGTTGGGTGCAGTCGCAGGATGATGTGACTTTTTTGTGATAAATATGCATGATCAAGCCAAAGGTATTGATGGAAGACTGCTCTGGTTTAATATTCACCACTGAGCTTTTGTTTGCAGACTTTGATCTCTGATTAATTTGAGGCCAGCTTCTCAGTTCTCCTGAAATGACAGAGTTGAAAAGGTCAGCAACGGGAAAGAATCAATAATGGAAAGAAGCTTAGACCTGTGGGGGGTCAAAGTTTAAAAATCCTGAATTCATGACATTATACTCTTTGTCAGGTTGTGTAAATGTTTATGGAGGCATGTTTCAAATTCGCATTTCATGAGATCTTTTCTGTAATGGCGTCTATTGATTCAGCACAACTATTTAAGTCAGTAGTTCAAGACTTTATTAAATAAGTCAGTACATTAAGGAGGAGATAATGTACATCCAGCTTGTTGTTATCACAGAATAAAGCAAGACAGAGTTATCAGTAGTTGTATAAGACTGAGGGGCTTTATTTTGCAATAGCAACCAGCTGGATGTACATTATCCTGCTTATTACACGGCTGTTTGCCACAAAACTAAATAATCAGACATGGAATACTGATTTGAGTTGAAATATTTAAACACAAAGCTTCTGTGAAGAAACCAGTTGTTAGCAAGCGGCAAGTTTAAACTGCACGCCATAATTATGGCAATAAAAGATTTAAAATGAAAAGGTATTAAAATCTTACCAGTTTGTTAGTTATTTTACAATCTATTACAGTCATCACAAAATAGCAACAGCTTTCACAAAGAAAAAAGATGTGCCTGTGTTGTTAGTTTTTAGCAGTTATCGGGGAATAACATACCTCAGAATGTGGTGACTGACCAATCAGAATCAAGCATTCTGTGTAGCCGTGTAATAAGTAAGGGATAATGTACATCCAGCTGGTTGTTATCGCAGAATAAAGCATGACAGGCTTATTAGCAGTATGTTGTTGAAGAAGACTGAAGGGCTTTATTTTGTGGTGATAACCAGCTGAATGTACATTATTACACTTATTACACGGCTGCTTGCCACAAAAGTAAATAATTAGACACGAAACACTGATCCGTTCAAATATTTGAATGCAAAGCTTCTGTAAAGAAAGCAGTTAGCCAACCAAACGCAACGCTTCCACAAAAGAAAAATGTTCTTAGCAAGCGAATAGCGCTGACTGCAGTTACCCGGATGAGCCCGTGTTATTAGTTTTTACCGGTTGTTATCGGGGAATAACATACCTTGGAATACGATGACTGACCAATCAGAATCAAGTATTCTGTGTAGCTGTGTAATAATTTAATTTATATAATGTAGTTTCAATCCTATGTGCTTAGGTTATTTTAAAACAGTTCTCCGAAACGATCAAAACTTCACAATATTCATGAAGATTTTTTTTTTTTTAAATACTACCATTCAAAAGTTTAGGGTTAATAAAATTTATTATTGTTTTTTTTTTTTTTAAAGAGGTCTCTTCTGCTCACAAAGGCTGCATTTATTTGATCAAAATACATTAAAACAGTAATATTGTGAAATATTACAAATTAAAGTAACTTTTCTATTTCGATATATTTTAAAATGAATTTATGTATGTTAAGGCAAAGCATAATATTATTGCTCAACATTTTTGTAGAAACTGTAATAAAAAATTTTTTCTGGATTCTTTGATGAATATAAAGTCAAAGTCATCAAAATAAATATATATATGTGACCCTGGACCACAAAACCAGTCTTAAGTAGCACAGGTATATTTGTAGCAATTGCCAGCAATACATTGTATATGGGTCAAAATTATCGATATTAAGTAAAGATCACATTCCATGAAGATAATTTGTACATTTCCTACTGTATATCAAAACTTTAGTAATTTGCATTGCTAAGACCATTTAGACAAATTTAAAAGTTGATTTTCTCAATATTCTGATTGTTTTTCATCCTCAGATTCCAGATTTTCAAATAGTTGTATCTCAGCCAAATATCGACCCTTATGACTGGTTTTGTGGTCCAGGGTCATATATAAAAAATACAGCATTTATTTGAAATTTAAATCATTTGTAACATTTGCCATCACTTTTGATCAATTTAATGCACCCTGAACAAAGTAATTGCACAAATGCTCACATTTTACATTTCCTTAATATTTTAAAGTGGACCAAAGTTTGTTTAGCTAAAACAATCCAAAAGCTTAAAACCACAGCAGCTTATTTGATTAAAATCAGATTGAATAGATTTTTTATTCTGTGCCTGCCCATTTTGCTTGACCTTTCTGCTGATTACAATATGGACAAAATAAAGTGCAGCATTTGCTCTTAAACTGTAGGGAATGTTTAAATCATGCTCCATTTTACTACCAAAGTCTTAAATCACCTCAGAGTGTGTTCCTTTGAGTTAACATCTAAAGGTCGAAGAATAAATCCATTCTGAATACCAAGCATGTTCCCATCTGTTACAATGTGACCCTGAGTCCAGAATCAGCAACACCCTTGAGTTGCCTTTGACAATTAAGTAAACAATCAAAATGCCATTTTTAAATATATATATATATATATATATATATAAATGTTAATTTGAAAACTGCTTGTAGTTTACTCTTTGTCTGTCAGAATGCTTATGTAATCAATGCTGTGTTGTCAATCTAATCAGGTAAACTGTGGGTTAGCTTTAAGTAGGATCCTGTTTTGAAGTACCAATTAATACTGGTCGTATTGGATCACCGAAACTAAATGAGCTTGAAAAACAGGAAATTAAGGATGTCATATAGCTTATTCCACTGCACAGATATAATGGAGTAATATTGCTCATACAAACGCATGGAGACCAGTGGTTGTGCTGTGATCTTTGCCTTTGTGATGTCTTTTCTTATTTAAAAATTCAGCACCTAAAGTGCACTTTTAATTTAAGGTTGTTCAGATGACTAACTTTTACCAGTTAATCAAGTTCTATTTGTGGTGTAACTTTGACTAGTCACAGTGTTAGCACTGGATATAACCCTGCATTGCCTATGTTTTGTATGCCAAAAGAACTGCATTGATGTAATATTTTTTTTGCCTAATGGAGGAACTGAAAGTACTATCAGTATTTAGAAATTTCACATATAATGTGTTATGTAATAAAACACTGTACTGTATTTATGCATCCATGTATTTTTGTTCAGAAAAAAGGACTAGCAGTAACTAAACTCAGAGTTTCTCTTGCCGCTAACACCCACTCTCAGTTAATAATGTCTGTGCTTCTAGGACAGGGTTTCCATGACTACTGAATACGTGTGTAACTTGTGTCTGTGTCACTCAGCTGTTTGTTTAGAGTCAGGGAAATGGAGACAGGACAAAAATCACAAAAGCCACTGTGTGAAGAACTGGATTATGGCAGGAATAGGTGAAAATATTGGAGTGATATGGTGAAGATGATCAAAGAGAAGGGAGCAGGTACTAAAAATGACAAATGGATTGGTTGGAAAGAGATGAAATGAAAAATATAAATGGAAACAGCAGCGGTCTTGAATCACATGCTGAACTAGGTGAGATCAGATGGGAGGCAAACAAGTACCTTCAGTGGGGTCTTAAACTTAGACCACTAGTGAAAATGCTTTGCTTAAAATTTTGGATTTTCTAATATAGTATGTAGTCTGTATAAATGAAAAGCATTTAGAATGAATAGTAGTAAAATGTACAAAGCACATTTTTTTTAATATAATTTCACCTGGTGTGCTAAATAAAATTTCTAGGGGTGCCAATAATTGTGGCCAAAATGCATTGGAGAAAAACATGCAAGTTTCCCCCCACTTTCAATTGTTTAATTTCGATGAAAGGTTAGAATTTTGTACATTTTTTGAATGAAACATCAAAAAGATAAATGATGCACATTTATTTTCACAGCTCTTTACCAAGGGTGCCAATATTAATGGAGGCCACTGTATATATGTTATACATTTTGCACAAATCTCCAGTTAATGCACATGTACATCCAAAGTAGACAAACAGACATTGCCTCGATGTCTTAAACTAGTCATCAGGCTATTTTATTTTCAGTCATTCAGCCATATTAAACAATGAATTCTCCTATTCACATTTGAGTGGTCTCATGAAATGAGCAGCACGTAAGCAATAGTAAATGTTGAATGTTTAAAAAGAACCATCTTTTTCTCTGACCTTGCTAGCCTTCAGCGGCAGTTCATCTGAAAAACAAACATTCAGCTTTATGTTGAACCTAACTTGTTTTAAAGCCTTTGCATTGGCAATTTTGGTGGTAAATACAACATTCCTCAACACAGCAGGATGTTAAGTCAGCTAATGAGTTCCAAATGAGAGATTCTTGCTTAGTTAGCGGCTAACCCTGTGTTAAATGTGCTTCGTTAGTTCAGTGCAGTGTACCCAACCACACAATAAAGCATCCCTACACCTATAAAACTTGTTTGTGTTTAAAAAAAGCTTTCTGTGTGCTAACTGACAGCATAAATCATGTACACTTGTCAAGTGTACTTTCGGTGGCTGTCTAGCCAAAAGAAAATGTGAGCCCTGCCTTTTCTTGACAGTTTGATTGTTGCACAAACCCATCATTGCGCATGGTGTTATTTGCATGCAACTGCATTTCATTCCTTGGTTTCACTATGTGTAAATTGGGCTTGAATGTGGTTTCATTATGGGTATATGGCATTTTATTTCCTAGTGCTTCAGCAAAATGGTTGGCAGGTATGTATGCATTTGATGCCAAAGCCTGAGAGAGTTTTTTCCTTCAAGTTGTTGTCTGCTATTTAAATCAGCCCACCCATTTAGAAAAATTATATAGCTGATATTTTTGGTTGGTTAAGTTGGTTGCCCTTTAGAGGAGGACAGGAAGAGCCATATACATTATGTTTTTGAAAGGAACTTCTTATGCTTCTAAGGCTGCATTTATTTGATCAAAATAAAATGAGTAGCAGTATGATATATCAGCACGGCCTGGCATAGGTAATGACAGCGTGCTAATATACAGCCATATCGCACGGCTACGAGTGTGATATTGCATTTATACAACAGCTTGAAGGCACAAGTGTGTAAATAAAAAAAAAAAGAGACAACAACGATCAAAAAAAACCCTCTTTTGTGTGGAACTACTTTATTCCGCCACAGAAAACGTCACTTTAGAACTAGTAAGGAAGGAACAAGTTGCTTCATTAAAAGCTTGCTGTATTACTGTATTAAAAGCTTACTGTATTATGTACAGTATTATGAGAAAGTGTGATTACCTGCATCCGATACAGCAGTCATTCTTAAGCTCAATCGCAGTCACAATAAAACATTAGTTTAAATGACCACAGATGTAAGCGATATCTTTGTCATGCTATACTTTCATCGGTTAAGGGTGATTTCCAATGACAGGGCTGCTCAGTGCATTTGCTGGCAGCTGTTATTGTTATTGAAAGTAAAAATAACTTTCTTGTTTACAACCTTGTTTCAGTCTCTTTCAATATGAAAGTCTTTACTGCTGACTCACTCATAAAAACAGTCTTGTCACCATCTATCGGCAAAATAACGCAACTAAAAATCACCATCATTAAACACACACAGTTTCTCAATACTAAATACTATTATTAAATACTACTATACTCAAATATTCCCTGCTGAAACAAAAACAAACAGCTAAAACTAGCCTAAGCTGGTTGGCTGGTCTTAGCTGGTTTAAGCTGGAAGTAGTTGGTTTTAGCTGGTCTCCCAGCCTGGCTAGGCAGGTCAAGCTGGTTTTAGCTGGCTGTTCCAGCTGGTCTCCCAGCCTGACCAGCTAAGGAAGTGGCCAAAACCCTTCTAAAAACCAGCCTGCTGATCGGTTATGAGCAGCTAAAACCAGCTTAGGGTGGTTTTAGATGTTTTTTTCAGCAGGGTTATTTATTGAATAATAATATTAAATAAAAAACAACAACAAAAACAACATCCACCAGCCTAAAAGTTGCTAGGCAATTAAGTAAAAATGACAAAGGCAGCGCTCTGAGCATAAAATATATGATGAGATGCGATGAGATTTTGCCAAAACTATTTGCTCTGGAACAAATAAAAGATTAATGAGACCAAAAACTGCCTGTTAGATTCACCCAAAATATGTCTCATGTTTAACCACTATATCTCTATATCTCATCAGAACCAGCGGCAAATTCCAGAAGTTCTGGTCGAGGTAAGGCTGCTCTCGGCGGGTTCATGAGCACTGAACAGCCACTGACACCCTGGAACTCACATCTCAGAAAACGGCAAAACACTTTTTTTAAAAATAGACGTTATCTTTATTAACAAACCTCATATTTGAAGTATAAACAACTACATTTTCGCCTAAAAACCCCTAAAACTACATTACATATGAAATAAATATTAAATATTAATAAAATTATAAGGGATTTGCCCTACAAGTGGAGTGATCCAAAGGTGACACAGAGTTCTGTTATCACTATCACTTTTGTCTTGCATTGTAGAATATAGAAAATGATAGCATTTTATGATAGATATTTAATATAAAATATAATCTGTATTTAATATTTCAATACTACATGTATAGTCTAAAATATTTGTAAAGACATTTAAGTGTTTAAAATGTAAAAAAAAAAAAAAATAGGTACTATGCTGTACTGTATGTCAATACAGACCTCACCTCATGCCTCCCCACACACACATGCACCCAACCCATATGTACACAATTGCATAACATCTACCACTCACCCCTACCATGCATGTATAGTCTCAATTACATAACATCCCACCTCATCCTGAAAAAGTAAAGAATTTCAGCCAAAGTGTCTAGCATTAACCTAAATTAACATGCCAGTCACATATACTCTAAGATGCTTTAAAGAGGCTTTTGACTTCTTTGGAGACCTTTGTAAGGAATGATTTGCAGGCAATGCCAGTTGTTTTTCTTTGGGGAACAAGGAACGTAGGAGACGATGAAAGAAATCCTCCTCTGTTTTCCTTCACTACCTTTGATCTGCTGCCTTTGCCAGTGCCTGACCTCTACTGAAAGAAGGAGGTCTGTTCAGAAAGTTTTCACACATTTTCCTTGCTTGTGTTTCATTTACCTACATCCGGCGTGCCCAAAGAATTGAAGGAAATGCTTGTGGAAAACCCCGTAAGATAAAAACAAACTATAAAAAAAGTGCTTGAAATCAACAGCAAGGAAGCAAGATCCTATCATGCTGGGCACACATTAAATTGCCTTTCTACAATGTGCTATTGAATTAACCCAAACAAGTCTGGAGTCAGACTCAGTAGGCCTGTGATTTTTTGTTTTTGAACAGAGTCACTTGTGCTCATCAAGGCTACATTTATTGCACATTTATTTGTTCTGTTTAATGCAATGTAATAATGTTTTAATTGATTTAATTTTATCCTATTAAGCTGTATGACATCAGTATCATTACCCAGTGTATCTATAACAACAATAACCAGTTCCTATATGTCTGCGACCAAGTGGTTACTATACTTTTTATCTGAGGTGGCAGCTGTTTGATGAACCTGCCTTCTAATGAACACTAGCAATGTTTGTGCCAGTGTGCAAAAACAAATACTCTTGTAAATACAAGAGTATTTCTCTAGATGAGAGCTCACCACTAACCACACTGGCTGTTGAAATGTCAGAGTTGGAGTACAGAGACGGTGGGATGCTGATCATATCCCAGAAGTCACTGGAGGGGCTTGATGGGGTTTTAGCCACAGAACGTCAGCACTGGGGCTCCAAAGATCACAAAAATCAAGGCTGGCGGAAATGAGCACCATATGATTTGTAGATTGGGTACAAATATTGGGCCCTCTTGCACAGTGAGGACATTTTTGCTTCATTTCACAGTGTGTACACAATAGATTGTTTCATACAAGTAAAAACATATTATAGATGTGGCTGAAACAGCATGTTGTGTATAAAAGAGATTGGGGTAAGTTGTCACAATTGTGGCATCTAATGAAATATAAGGTGAAACTGTTAATAAATGAATTAATAAAACCTACCTTGAGAAATGCAGTAAAAATTGACAGCTAACCCAACTGCTTCTGTAGGAAAAGCAGAAAAAAAAGTTTCAGTGGTTTGAATACTCACTGATCTGTGCAGATCATGTTTTTATCTGACTCTTTTAGATGAAACCAGAGCCTACATTTATTAGAATTTACACAGATGCATATATGCGATATTTACATCATTCATGTCATAAAACTGACATTTCTGTTAAAGAATGATTTATTTGCAGGGATTCTTATGAGAGCTTCCAGCGTTTATTCTGTGAGTGATCGCATTTGACTGTGGTGTTATTGCAGGTTTTGTATATAATGCTCAGTTTCAGATTCCGTTTATGTGCTCAGCCATAATTTTCGGAAAAGCAACCAAACACCAGGAAAGGTTTTGGCACCTGTAGTGTGGAGTTAAATCTTGTGATTTACAGTGGCTTTGATATCTGCCACGAAATCTCATTTTCCATTGTGGTCGTCCATTTGTGCAGCTTGGTTTGTGCAGAGTAGTTTTATCCTTGAGTCACTCTTGTTGGAAAAAAAAGAAAGAAAAAAAGCAAGCTTGTAAAAAAAAAACAATTGCTAGGATTTTCCAGATAGAAGCTGGAAAATTAAATAAAAATATGTAGAACAGATCGTATAAATCACTTCATCATAAAATAATGAGGGGTATATACATATATATATATATATATATATATATATATATATATACTCCCAAAGTGGTCACTCAGATATTTAGATAAATGAATGTGCAGCAGTGTTTTACAAACTGATAGAATTATATTGCAATAAAGCTCCAGACCCGAAGGGGCTATCCAGAGCACAGAATCGCTTTAGCTAACCACATCAGACGAACACTAACGCTGTAAGTCTTTCCCTGACTCTGGCCTAACCACATTTGGCCCTCTTTCTCTGCCGTTTTGTTCTGGCCCACAAAGAAACAACCCCATCGATGGGGAAAGTGAAACTCTGCTCTGTTTTTCTTTCAATTATAGTTCTTAAATTTTAGGTTTTTTTTTTTTTTTTGCAGACGTTCAATGTAAGGTATTTATTATTGCAGTCAGTATGACAATCATTTAACTGAAAATGTCTTCCTTGTTATTATTCTAGTGACACCATCAACTTGTATTTTTGCATGGATGTTTAATGAACTGGATGTTTAATGTCTACCGTTATGTCAGTAATCCATTTTTTTTTTTTTTGAATCTTTTTTTTTTTTTTTAATACTTTCATCCAGCAAGGACACATTAAGTTGATCAAACAAACCAGTAAAAATGTATTGCAGTGTTTCACAAAAATATTAAGCAACATGGCTTTCAACACTGAAAAATAAGATGAAAGATTTATTGAGCACCAAATCAACAGAATCATTTCTGAAAATGGTTTCTCGCAGTTCTGACTTTTTCTCAGATTTGTGAGAAATAAACTCTGGGCACTTGCAGTTCTGGCTTTTTTCCTCAGTATTGCATGATAAAAACTCACAATTCTGACTTTTTTTTCCTCAGAATTGCGAGATATAAACTTGCAGTTGCATGTTATAAAGCCAGTATTGCGTGACAACTTACAATTCTGACCTTTTTTCTCAGAATGGAGAGATATAAACTTGCAACTGCAGGTTATAGTCAGTATTGTCAGTACTGCGTGATCAGTATTGCGTGATATAAACTCGCAGTTATGAGAAATGAAGTAAGAATTGCAAGATATAAACTTGCAGTGATGGATTTTTGCCCCTTAGTATTGCGTGGTAAAAACTCGCAATTCTGACTTTTTTTCTGAGAACTGTGAGACATAAACTCGCAGTTGCGTGTTATGAAGTCAGTATTGTGTGATATAAACTCACAATTCTGACTTTTTTCCCCCTCAGAATTATGAGTTTATATCTTGCAATTGTGACTTTTTTTCTCAGAATTACTAGTTTATATTTTGCAATTCTGACTTTATGACATGAAATTGTTAAGTCAGAATTGTAAATTATAAAGTTGCAATTCTGAGAGCATAGTCTCCACCCCCCCTCAGAATTGGACTTTTTAACCGAGAAAAAGTCAGAATTGTGAGATATAAGCTTGTAATTGTGAGAAAAATGTCAGAATTGCAAGATACAAGCTCGCATTTGTGAAAAAAAAAAGTGTCAGAATTTTGAGTTATCTCGCAATTCAAACTTTATTTCTCGCAATTGCAAGTTCATATGCAGCTTTTCTGACTTTATAACTCACAATTGAGTTTTTATCATACAATTCTGAGAAAAAAAGTCAATTGCAAGATGTAAACTCGCAATCATGAGAAAAATGTCAGAATTGTGATACAAATTCACATTTGCTAAAAAAAAAAAAATCTGAATTGTGAGAAAAATGTCAATTACGAAATATAAACTCACATTTGCAAAAGAAAAAAAATCTGAATTGCGAAAAAACAAGTCAGAATTGCAAGATATAAACTCGGAATTGCAAGAAATCAGACAAATCAGACAGGAGAGTAGATTAACTTAGGTGGACATAATCTTGAAACACTGTGTATTGACATCTTAAAATACATTCTGATGTTCTTTCATGTTTTTTTCGTGCTTTAAGTAAAGAAGGAAAGACCATTGGTTCATGTGTCATCGATCTAACAAGGCAACATTGATCTGTCATGACACATTAAAGAGCCACAAAACAGTATTTATTGTTTGAATTTTAAAAAAAAATGACAACATTTTAAAACTGAGACCTTGTTTCATACCTGAAGTAACCTGCTTTGTCTTGTCTGTCGGCGTATTGTCAGTTTCCTCTTTGTTCCGATGTATTTTTCACTGTGTGAGAACATGATGTGTAATGTGACACAGTTGTTTGTCAGACATAGCAACAGTAACTAAGGAGGTGGGTTTTTGCGAATGGTTAGTTCTGACTTTTTACACTCGCAATTGCGAGTTTAGATCACGCAATTTTGAGAAAGTCAGAATTGCGAGATTATATCTCACAAAAAAGTCAATTGCGAGATATAAACTCGGAATTGCAAGAAAAATGTCTGAATTGCAAGATACAAACTCGCATTTGCTAGAAAAAAAAGTCAATTGCAAGAAAATGGTCAGAATTACGAGATATAAACTTGCATTTGCGAGGAAAATCAAATTCTGACTTTATTTCTTGTGATTGCAAGTTTACATCCAGCTATTCTGACTTTATAACTCGCAATTGTGAGTTTTTAAAATCACACAGTTCTGAGAAAAAAAAGTTAGAATTGCAAGATGTAAACTTGTAAACTGAGAAAAAAAGTCAGAATCGTGAGATAAAAACTCACAATTACCCATTTTATTTTTTATTCAGTGGCAGGAATTGTAAAAATAGTCTCTTTAAACTATTCTCTAGAGATTTCCATCAAGAGGTTAGCGGAGTTCCTTTGGAGATGTCCAGCTCAGCGGGAGAGAGGTGAAAATACGCAAAAGGGCAGAAACAGTCCACAAGGTTCCCACACTATGATGCAATGGCCGGGGCAAAGGGATCCTCACAGATTTACTGGAGTCTTTAATGAATAACAGACACAAGAACACAATAATGTCTCAAGATTATCTTCTCTTTCTTTGTTTGAGATGAAATGCCAAATGCAGCTCATGCCCCCACTAGAGCAAAATAAGCCTGACAAAACACAACCAACTTTATAAGGTACAAAACATTTGTTCACGCAAAGTGACTACATTTAAAATATAGGCCTAGTTAGAATATGAATTATGGCAAACGTATTACTTTTAGATATATTTGTTTGACCTTCACATTCTAGTCATCTAATCATTTCAATTTAATAAAACTAAGCTGGATTTGTTCAAATGTGGCCCAAACTGATCCTTTGATGTGTGACAGTCAAAAAAGATGGTCTAAATAGAAGCCCTTCAAGCACTTGTCCTGTGCCAGTGTGTCTGAATGGGCCCGTCCACAACCTCTTACATTCAATTAGCCAGAAACAAGTGCGCTTTGTGCAGCCTGTGCTAACAGCCAGCCCATTGCCTTCACAGTGAACACACAGCAGACACAAACTCTTGAATGTTCTTCATCAATCCTCAAACCCTCCCGCCTTCCATGTTCATGACCTGAATATCAAGCTTAAAGAGAAAAGAGAGGAACCGACAAGCTTTGAATTTGTGTTGACACGTTCGATGAGTTGATCAGCTGATTTTATGATATTAATACAGATCTAGCTAACTTTTTTCTTTTGTATGTGTGGATCACTTTTCCATACCATTTTAAAACAAACTGATATGCTACATTATCATATTTAACATTTAACATTTTTTTTCTCTGTATACCCACTTGTGTGTGCCTTAAATACAGTCTTAATTAGTAGCGAGTGTAGAGTTGTTGAAATGAACACAAAGGAAGGCAGGTCAGTGTCTCTGTGTGCAGCTGAGAAAGTGTATGTGGGTGGGAGAATCAGTCTCTTATTGGTTCCTCCTGACTACTGATGCTGACAGAAGGAAGGAGGCAGTAGTAGAAAACTTAAGAAGTCAAGGGCCAAAATTCTAACCGTTCACTCCCACAAAGAGCAAAACTGTGTTTGAGAGAAAATTATGAGATAGTGACCTGTCATACATTTTAGAGACGGTAGCAATTGATATTTTAATGTTATTTTAACTTGAGAATTTGTTCAAAGTTTGACATTTTAAAGCTTTTTTTAAAGGGATAGTTCACCCAAAAATGAAAACTCTGTCATTAATTACTCACCCTCATGTTGTTCCAAACTCATGAGATCTTTGTTCATCTTCAGAACACAAGTTAAGATATTTTTGATGAAATCTGAGAGCTTTCTGACCTTGCATAGACAGCAACCCAACTACCACATTTAAGGCCCAGAAATATAGTAAGAACATTGTTAAAATAGTTCATGTGATATCAGGGGTTCAACTGTAATGTTATGAAGCTACAAGAATATTTTTGTGCACAACAAAACAAAAGTAACTTTGTTCAACAGTTTCTTTTCTTCTGCGCACCACTTAAACATAAAATTACAGTTGGATCACTGATGTCACATGAACTATTTTAACAACGTCCTTACTTCCTTTTTGGGCCTTGAACGTAGTAGTTGCATTTCTGTCTATGCAGGGTCAGAAAGTTCTCAGATTTCATTAAAAATATCTTAATTTGTGTTCCGAAGATGAACAAAGGTCTTACAGGTTTGGAACGACATGAGGGTGAGAACAGAATTTTCATTTTTGGGTGAACTATCCCTTTATTGAATGACCACATGTTGGACCACTTCAATCTAACCGCTTTCTACCTAACCTTGCCCGATAGATCAAATCGGATACGGACGTTTATTTTCAAGGCTATTATGAAATCAAAGAACTATTTCCTGGGAGGCAAGGTGCCTGCTAGGAAAATGTTTGTGTAGAAAGAGATAGTGGCTGTTCTCTAGATAAGCCTAGTTTCCTTGGCCTTTTCATTCTTGATTTAGAGTGAGGAACCAGCGGATGACATAAAGCCAAATAAATAATAGAAAGCTATAGTACAGCATGTTAATGACTTATAAACAGCTCTTATAGCTAGCAGTAGGAAATTTGTGGTAAAGGAAGTTTAAATAGAATTAAGAACATTTGTAATATTTCCTGTTACAATTCCACTTATTTATCTAAATGAACAAATAATACTTTTATGTATACACTCACATGAGATGAAGACGGGCCATGTAAGCGGTTGTTTTGTTTCACATGAAGTTGGTCTTCTCATGAGGACTGACATGTTGAGACACGATCAGTCGAATTCTAAGTAAACCATTAATTAATCACCGCTGACTACGAATAGCACATTTCTCACACCGGCAACTTTTGGTTTGTTATTCCTGCCGTCACGCCTCTAGGTGTCGCTATCAAGTCCAATACGTCAATATCGATCAGCACAATAAATAACTTGTATATTGTAACTTTATAAAGTCAACTTCAAGAAGTAACTTTAAAAAGTTTGGCCATATTATTACTTAATGACGTTAAAACAAGAAAAAAAGATAATATAAGAATCATCACTGAAAAATACAGCAATATGGCTCACCCATGTCTCTGCCAAATGTTTTACTTATGATGAAACCTTTTTTGTTTTAAATGGATAGTTCACCCAAAAATGAAAATTCTGTCATTTCGTTCCAAACCCATAAGACCTTTGCTCATCTTCAGAACACAAATTAAGATATTTCTGATCAAATCTGAAAGCTTTCTGACCCTGCATAGACAGCAACACAACTGACACAATCAAGGCCCAGAAATTAAGGTAGTAAGGACATCCTTAAAATAGTCTGTGACATCGTTTCAACTGTAAAGGTATGAAGCTATGAGAATACTTTTTGTGAGCAGAGAACAAAATGATGACTTTATTTAACAATTTCTTCTCTTCCGTGTCAGTCAGCATGAACCAGGTAAAGCAACAATAAGTGTACCAAACATATTACAATTAATGACCGAACACTACATTCACATTCGGTTGTGGAATAATAATGAACTATCAAAAGAACTATTAAAACACATGGCCGGTAGGCCTGAGTGAGCAATGTCACCTGCTTTTCTGATGTTGCTCGGATATTGGTCTCTTCCCTGCTTGTTAACACCAGCGAAAAACAAAAAATCCTTGAAAGGACAGAATAAGTGACCATCTGGTATGACAGTGACAGGAACAAAAAGGACTTCATTAAATCACTATAGCAAATTCATATGCATTACTTAATTGCATTTATTGACTATTTCAGGCAACAAAGCCACTGGGGGTTTTGCAACACAGGGTGTTTGTGCAGACTGAATTGAGGTCATGACTTTTAGGGTCTCTGTTGGGGATTTTCTGTATGAAACAGCTTTATTGGCAGAAATAAATGAAGATAGGCCTCTGCCAGCAGCTAAGCATGCCATTATTCCCCACGCGGTACGTGTGGCCGTATGTCACTCGCTTCACTGACAGGGAAGATGGAGCATGGGACTAATTAAATGCAGTACACACTGAACATATGGATAAGCTTACAAGGGAAATTGATAAGGTGTGTTTACATACCAGGCTTCCCAAAATTACTGTGATTTCATAACACAGTGGAATGTGAGGAGTCTGACTGATGGAGAACAAAGTACTCCCCCAACAGCTGCTTTACACATTAACACTAGATAATAGAACACAGTGTTTCTAAGCCATAGTGGCTAAAAAGATAAGATTGTACTGATATTAAATTGAAAATAACATCATGATTTACTGATTCTTGTGTATGCTACTGTTAAAAATGTTACTGTTTTCTTTTAAACAGTCTTTTATGTATGGAATCCTGTTTCCGCCACTAAATAAAAAAATAATAAACAGTGTTGGGGAAAGTTACTTTTAAAAGCAATGCATTACAACATTGAGTTACTTCCTAAAAAAGTAACTATATTACATTACTTTTTATGAAAAGTAATGCGTTAATTTACTTTTGTGTTACTTTTAAAATCTGGGCAGGGCTTGCTTGTTTGTTTTTAATATAAAAAAATCTATTTTTGGCAAATGTAAAAGCCTTTTCACACCAAAAGCCTCAGGCTTTGAAAAAAGTAAATTCACATCTGTATGGTAGACAGCAGAAGAAAAAAATGTCAACTCTTCAGCAATAAAAAAAGGAAAACAAATGTTAGATTATCTTGAGTAATTTTTGCTTATTAGTATGGTTGAATTGGATCATCGAAGGTCGTCAGCAAAGACATGGGTTAATAAAATGGGATTTAACATATTTAATTATTGCAGGTTTGCGTCATATTCTGAGTTGAATTTCACTGTTTTTATTCATTTTGAGGAATACTGAATCTGTTTTTTATGAGTGAGATTAATTAATGCATGTTCACATTTATTCTAGAACTAACATCTTACTCCTGATTTCTCTCAACATGGGGACAGGAGAGCTTTTAATCAATAAATTGGGGGAAAAGTAACAGAAAAAAGTAACAGATATTTTCTTGTCAATTAAAAAGTAATGCGTTACTTTACTAGTTACTTGGAAAAAGTAATAATATTACGTAATTGCGTAACTTGTAATGCGTTACCCCCAACACTGATAATAAAGGTAATTGCGACTTTTTTCTGGCAATTTCGAGTTTACATCTCGCAAGTCTGACTTTTTTTTCTCAGAATTGTGTCATAAACTCGCAATTCTGACTTTCTTCTCAGAACTGAGACATAAAATGCACAATTGCGAGTTATAAAGGCAATATTGCTAGATATAAAGTCAGAATTGCGGGATATAAACTCACAATTGCGAGAAATAAAATCAAAATTGCGAGATATGATCTCGCAATTCGGACTTTTTTTTCTCGGAATTATGAGATACAAACTCTCAATTGAGATTCCTTCTCAATCCAGTTCTGAGGAGAAAAAACGACATATGTTCACAGAATTGCGAGTTTATATCTCACAATTCTGACTTAATAACGCGCAATTACCAGTTTATATCACACAATTCTGACTTTATTTCTCAGAATTGCGAGTTTAGTTCACGCAATTCTAACTTTATCTCGGAATTTTGACTTTATAACTCGCGAGTTTATATCATGCAGTTGCGACCTTATTTCTCAGAATTGCGAGTTTATGTCATGCAATTCTGACTTTATTTCTCAGATTTCCGACTTTATAACTCGCAATTGTGAGTTTATATCTCTCAATTCTAAGAAATAAAGTCAGAATTGTGAGATAAGTCACAGTAACCTTTTATTATTATTATTATTTATTTTTTTTTTTTATTAAGTGGCGGAAACGGGCTTCCATACTTATGCTCACCAAGGCTTCATTTATTTTATCAGAAATGCAGTACAAACAGTAACATTGAGAAATATTATTACATTTACAAAAGGTCTATTTTAATAGATTTAAAATGTAATTTTTTCCCTGAGTTGGCAAAGCTGAATTTGGGGCTCAAGAAATATTTTTATCAATATTGAAAACAGCTGTCGTGCTTAATATTTAAAATTCTATGATACTTTGAGAAAAACTAAAGTTCACAAGACAGCATCAAATCTTTTTATAAAAGCATTTTATTTAAATATGTTTTTTAAAATAAATGTATTTACTGTCACTTTTCAAGAAAAAGAAAAAGAAAATACTGACCCCAAATGTTTGAATGGCAGCTTTATGGAGTATAAAACAAAAATGTACATTATTGCTGCTTCATACAATTTGCCGACAAGCTATTAACAACCTAGTGTAATTTCTGATATGGAGTGTCATCAACAGACTACAGATTTATTTATAATTGCATTTCAGTCAACTGCT
The DNA here is from genome assembly GCA_036247105.1 of Cirrhinus mrigala. NCBI lineage: Eukaryota > Metazoa > Chordata > Actinopteri > Cypriniformes > Cyprinidae > Cirrhinus > Cirrhinus mrigala. Next base: position 19,203,161 of record CM070012.1, on the reverse strand, counting down.
GCTGGGAGAAATCACCTCTAATTTGTGGTTTTAGTTTTTAAAAAAAAAAAACATCAAAGCTCTCCATGGAAATTTCTTTAATGAGAGGTTTTATGCCCATGTGCAGCTTTTAAGATCATTAATGATTACACCAGCAATTTTGCTCTATTTTTAAACAAACAGCACAGTTTTCCTGTTTCTAGTGTTAAGATTTCCACCTCATTAATGTTCCAGATCTGATGCATTTCAACTAAACCTGCTGTGCTTCTATTTAAAGCCATCTAAAGCTAGGAAAAGTGCTAGAATGGGCCATTTAGCTGAAGTTAAATCACCCCAAGTAATGGTTCATTAATAGTCCTGCTGTTAAATATTGCATAGCGTAAAAAAAAGACATTGCAAAGCATAATGAGTAACATCTATGTATTTAAAGATTGCCGTGTGCAATTTCGTAGTCTACAACGTTGTTTTTTTGCTGAAACACCAACAGAACACAACTGAACACAGAAGCAGGTTTGAGACGCCACCTTCAGGACAATGTAGATAAAAAAAGTCAGGATGAGCATAAACGAAGGAACTACATGATGGTTTGGCAAAATGAGCTGCACTTTCACGGTTTAATGCTTTTATCTTCATAAGAAAGGTAACACTGCAGATGTTTTTACAGACAGCATACAAAATTATATTTGTCTATATATTGAAAAGTACAAGTAATAATTAATATTAATAATTTTAATAGAATAACAGCACAAGGGACAATGACAACTGCAACAAAAGTGGATCAAAAAAAGTGACATTTTAAGTAAATAACTTTAAAGAATCAGGTAACAGAAACAAAATCAGCCAAAATTTCCATTCTACTGTACGTCAAAGAACACTTACAGTAAGTGCTATTTGTTTTAAGCTTTATAAAATACATTAAAAAGCAGGGAGCATTTTTATTTCCTTCAAGGAAAAGTACTATAAAATAAGTTACAGTACAGTGAATTTGTCTAAACTGACTTTGTTCCCGTCTTCCAGCCTTAAGTAAGCGTAGACATCGAAATATCAGAAGTACATCGTACAGGAGTAAAAAGATGCTTTGTTCTTTTATAAAACAGTTATTTCCTCCTTTAAACAAGCAGGAGAAATTGCCAAGATGTCAATAATTACATAAAATATAAGTGTACGTGTTCATTAGTACTACCACACGCACGCGCACACACTCACGACCACGCACAACCACACACACACGCTTGTTTTGTACAGCTTTCTGTTGTTCGAATGTTGCATATCAAATAACTTTTCATCTTTGTGCTGAAATAACTACATTTTTGTTCTAATTACTTCATGGGCATGAATACAAAAAACAAAACAGACAGATTCTTCATATTCGATAGTGTGGCCTAGGGGGCGCTCACACGTCGTCAGCTGGCAGAGGCGGGATGTTGAATCTTGGTCTAGTAAAGAAAGCCATCTTCTCTCTGCATCAAGAAAGATGAAAACATTTAGCTTTTTTCAATAACATCATGATAAGATCCCTATGTGCTTTTACTGACGATTAAGAGAGAACTCACTTGAACGTCTGCACAGGGAGGGGCTCTTTGTGGCTCTGGCCCCTCATCTGCAAAACCTCTTTTGAGGCTTTTCGCAACCTCCTCTCAGCAGCTTCCTCCTGCCTCTGCTCCTGTCTGCTCTGCTTGGACTGCGAGAGATAAATGAGGGGACAGAGAACGGAAATGATCAATTATAAATGTGATTTCAAAAAGAATTTACAAGTCGGTGTCTTAGAATGATTAGAATGAAGAAATTGTTGAAGAAAGCCATTATTTTGTTTTCTTTGTGCAAAAGAAGTATTCTTGTAGCTTTATAACATTACGGTTAAACCACAGATGTCACATGGACTATTTTAACGATGTCCTTATTAGCTTTCTGGGACTTGAACGTGTCAAGTTGCATTGCTGTCTATGCAGGGTCAGAAAGCTCTAGGATTTAATAAAAAAAAATCTAAATTTGTGTTCTGAAGAGGAACGAAGGTCTTACGAGTTTGGAGCGACATGAGGGTGAGTAATGAAAGACAGAATTATAATTTTAAAACTATTTGCACATTTTCTTTTAGGTAGTCTGGTAAATTTGTGTTATACCAATGTTCTCTGACTTTCAAAATCAAAAATCGCAAAATGGTCCAAACACCACATGCAACAGTTAAATTAATTATATATAATTTATAATAAATTACACATTAGAACTAACATAAATAAATGGTAACACATTACAATATGTACAATGTGAACTTCAGGTAATTAAATGTTTTATAATTTTTTTTGATTTATAATGTTTAATCATTTATAATATACTATTGTTCATTATTAATTCATGTTTTGCCATAATAACTATGGATAAATTTTTTTTTTTTTTTTTTACATTTTTTAAAAGAAATTAATATTTTTATTTAGCAAAGACACACTATATGTATCTAATTTACTGTCTATACTGCCAGTAAAGATTTTACATTACTGCAAAAAACAAAAAAAAAACAAAAAGATGTTTCTTCAGCAGTAAATCAGCACATTAATTGGAAAACATTTTAAATTTAAAAACATTTCATAATATTACTGTTTTTACTATTTGTTTTATTTTCGAAATGCAGCCTTGGAGAGTGCAAGAAACTTTCAAAAACAAAGAAATCTTACTCACCCTAAACTTTTTAATGTAGTGTAAAATGAATGGTAAATTTGATTATATAAAATTTTAATTAGGCAATTAATTGACTCATGTTAATTTACAATAAAACAATTGTTCATTGTTAACTGATGTTCGTTCATAATACAATAATAGGTAATGCTACATTTATTATTTGTAATGTATGCGTAGAAATTAACCTAGATTAATAAATGTTGTACATGTTGTTCATTATTACCATAACAAATGCATTTATGTTAGCTGAAGCGTTACCAATTTCATAAAAACTTAATAAATGTGTGAATTTGTAAAGTGTCAGAGTGAATACATTAAAGGAATAGTTCAAATGTTGTCATCATTTACTCACCCTCATGTCATTCCAAACCTGTATAAAAGTTTCTTTCTTATGTTGAACACAAAACAAGATATTTTAAAGAATTTTGGAGAACCAAACAGTTGTTGGTCCCCATTGACTTCCATAGCAGGGAAAGAAATACCATCAAATGTTTGATTACTAGCATTCTTGGCTTGCTTAATTGGGGACACTTAATTTCCAGCGATATTGTCGACTTGATTGCATACTTTTTGAACTGAACTGAGCTGGATGATGACATCACTGAAATCAGTGATGAACTGCCTTTCACTGAAAATTGAGTGTTTACTGTTGTCCTTTTGCATTACTGACACACCATTTTCCTATTTAATACTGTAAAGCTGCTTTGACACAATCTGTATTGTTAAAAGCGCTATATAAATAGAGGTAACTTGACTTGACTTTCTTCAAAATACCTTCTCTTCTGTTCAACATAAGAAAGAAACTCATACAGGTTTGGAACAACATGAGGGTAAGTAAATAATGACAAATTTTTCATTTTTGGGTGAACTATCCCTTTAAAGCAATATAAATGGGCAGTACCTGTCGCTGGGCCTCACGCAGCAGGTTTCGGAAACGCTCGTCCCGCAGGGCCCAATGAGGGAGGTCCGCGGGGCCACGAGGGCCCTGCATGGGCTCCTCCAGCCGCAGTTTGAGCTCCCGCAGCGCGGCCAGCTCCTCGCTCAGCTGCCTCTGTCGTGTACGGCAGGCCTGGAGGTCCAGCTCCAGGTCCAGAGAGGTACGTGTGGGCTGCTCGGCCAGAGAGGAGCGGTGGGACTGCTGCGGTCATGCGAAATGGACACATAAGTACACTTCCACAGCTATAGATTAATAATAAAACGTGTTACACAGCAACATGGTCATACCAACCTGTTTATATCGCAGGGTTCGTCGCTCTAGAGTGTTTCTGATGAAGGGGGATTTCTTTGGTAGAGTAGAGCTATCACTGTCACTTCTGTACAACTGTGAAAGAAGGAAAACGTAAGGCAATTTTTTTTTATTGATGCAAGATTTTAGTCATATATTTTCAATCATATATTTTGGTTTTAGTCTGCTAATTTTTCATTTATCTGTTTGATGTTAATTTACTTGATTAATAAATATATTCAATGAAGCTACAAAATGTTTTACATAATATATCCTAAATGGTTATGTAATATGCATTTATGTTGTGATATATATTATATTATATTGTGATCATTAAACATCATTACTGTGATATAAAATGACTCATACTGTGTTTGAAGACTTTGGCCTTTTCTGCTTACCCTACAGACATACTGACTGCGAGCTCCTGGTGAAAACGTCTGAGATCTGACTATTGTGCTGCTGCGCATGAACGGTGAGCTGTGACCCCAGCGTCCTGTCCTTTCTTTTGGCCGCATTCTCATTGGCTCTGCAAACACACCTTCTGTGTTGGTTGCCTTGTCCACCTAAAAAACACACAAATTAAATTTGTTTAATGACCTATTTTATAGTTCACTGCTCTTCTGCAAATCAAGGTTTTTCTATTTTTTTTTTTTTTTTTTTTTTTGAATTAAGCAGTGACGCATTAAATTGATCAAAAGTGAGAGTAAAGACATTTACAGTGTTGCAAAAAATATATTTCAAATAAATATGGTTTTAAGTTTCCATTCATCCAACAAGTTCTCAACTATTGTCAGCATTGATTATAATAAGAAATTCTTGCGCATCAAATGCCTAAATGATTTTGGAAAAATGGCATGACCCTGAAGACTGGAGTAATGAGCTGAAAATTCAGGTTTGCCTTCACAGGAATATATCATATTTTAAAATATATTAAAATAGAATACAATTATTTTAATTTGTAATATTTCACTATATTACCATTTTATTTTTAATTAAACAACTGAGCATGTTGGCGTTAATAGCCTTGTGGGCAGCATGCCGACGCGCTCCAGGCGTCCTGTGTTCGAATCCTGACTCGGGGACCTTTCCCGATCCCACCCCCCCTCTCTCTCCCACTTCACTTCCTGTCAATTCTAAACTGTCCTTTCAAAATGAAGGCAAAAATGGCAAAAAATAGATCTTTAAAAAAAAAAAAAAAAAAAAAAAAGAGCGTAATAGACTCAAAAACATTACTGACAAAAATCTTGCTGACCCTAAACTTTTCACCAGCATTATAAATCTCAAAAATAAATTCTAAAAAAAAGTTTTTTTTTTTATGCTTTCAATTACAACAAAGTAATATTTAAACATCCTAAATGTGTTAGCAAACATTTTTAGTAATTTATTTTAATAGAACCTTAAAGGAACACTCCACTTTTTGTGAAATAGGTTCATTTTCCAACTCCCCTATAGTTGTACAGATGTGTTTTATCGTTTTGAATCCATTCAGCCGATCGCCGGGTCTGGCGGTAGCACTTTTAGCATAGCTTATCATAAATCATTGAATCCGATTAGACCGTTAGCATCTCACTATAAAATGACGAAAAAGTTTCAATATTTTTCCTATTTAAAACTTGACTCTTCTGTAGTTGCATCGTGTACTAAGACTGGCGGAAAATGACAAGTTGCGATGCTAATGGTCTAATCGGATTCAATGATTTATGCTAAGCTATGCTAAAAGTGCTACCGCCAGACCCGGCGATCGGCTGAATGGATTCAAAAACGATAAAACACATCTGTACAACTCTAGGGGAGTTGGAAAATGAACCTATTTTCAAAAAAAGTGGAGTGTTCCTTTAACAGATAAGCAAACCAGAGTATTTAAAGGGATAGTTCATCCAAAAATGAAAATTACCCCATGATTTACTCACCCTCAAATCATCCTAAGTGTATATGAGCAGAATTGTGTAATGTTTTATCAATTCCATAGGAGGAGAATTCATACAGTTCCTATGACTTCTGTAACACAATACCTTTACTATTGGATTTCTCTCTGCAGGCTGAAGACAGCGTCTCCCAGAGGTCATGCAGATACCTTCACCGCAAAGACTCTCGGGACAGGGAATGACAAACGCTGTACTGTTACTGCAGCCGCTGTCCACCGACTCAGCCTGCCAACTCCTAAATCACACACAGCAGTTAGAGCACATAAACTCTGAAACATCAACCGATGTAAGGTTTATAGAAAGGCATTGAGTGTGCTGACCTCTCAGAAACTGCTTCTCCTTGCTCTTCCTTCCTTTCCAGCTCCTCTTCACTCCTCTGTAACTCTTTCTTCATCTCCTCCAAATGAGTCATGACCGACACCTACACGAAAATAGCCAACGGAGGAACAAAAAAAAAAAAAAAAAAAAAAAAAATTTTATTTTTGGCTTCTGCAGAGACAACTAAAAGTCAGTCCCATTCGTAGGTTGATTTCTTCTGTAAAGTGTAAAAACTCTGAAACTATGAAAACATTGTTCTGATCATTCAGGAAATCAAAGGGAACATGTTGTGTCATGTGCAGGGTTCCATACGAACAACATGAGGGTGAGTAACTAATGACAAAATTTGAATTTTGGAGCTATTCCTAACGCACAATGGCAGTCAAGGGTCAGCAAGGGGAATTGAAGTAATTACTTTTCATTTAAGAGAGAGATCTTTAGTGCATCTTCATTAATCGATAATGCTTTAGAAGAAGAAAAGTCTCCAGTGTTGTGATCTCACCTCAAGCTTGCCTTCGTTCTTTTCCTCTTCATCCATGATGCGGCTGGGTTGATTGAGGCGGCTGTGCTCAGGCCTGTGATTCTCTGTGTTGTGGATATGCACTTTAAGCCACTGGAAGAGCATTTCAGTGCTGCCTGCACAGTCTGTCAGTGAGACTTGAGCAGAGCCCTGAGCCACAAACAGATACAGGTCAGTTTACCATCTCATAGCAAACAAGCATGAACCATATAAACACATTTCAACTTTAAAAGCTCTTCTTTTACAAACAGTGGAGTCTAAAAGTACTTCTAATGTGCATTTGCATACAAAAAAAATTAATTACTAATTATATTATCAGCTTAATAATGAATTAAGTGAATTTTAGTCTAACCAGTGGCTCCTCCTGGGCGAGGGGTCCTACAGCGCAGAGGCTTAACTGCAATGCATGGGCCCCGGGGCCTCCAGCACTTAGGGGGATTCGGAAGCCCTCATTAAAGCTGAGAAGAGATTGAGGCTCCTGGGCCTTACAGCAGTAATATGTGCAGGGCCGAGAGGAGTCCACCGGAAGAACATGAACCTTCACAAATCTGAGAGAGATAAATAGAAGAAAATTATACTTGTGTGCGTGAAAGTGCATGAATTGTTTCTGCAGAGGATATTACTGTAGTAGAGGAGGATGAGTGTATTAATGGAAAGCTGATGGGACTACTTACACTTTGCATCCATCTCTAACAGTGGCCTTGCTTAAATTTCTCATCTGAAGGACATGCAGCAGCAAAAACATGCCATTCGAATCATATCTGTAAAAGAACAGCCCAGAGCAAATGAAAGAGCAAATTAATGGTTATAGTGATTTCGTACGTTATGATGAGGGAATGAAAGGCAGGTGTGAGTATGAGAGTGTTTGTGGTGCTTACAAAAGACCAATCTGAATCTGAACTGGATCTGGGGTTGGGACATCTTGAGTAAAATTGACTTCTTCTGATTCCTCTGTCCTACTGGGAAAAAGACGTTTAGACATTTATGAATAATTATAAACACAAAAAAAACAATTTAAAGAGACTGCATTGAAGAATACGGTTGAGGTCAAAAGTTTTCATACACCTTGCAGAATCTGCAAAATGTTAATTATTTTACCAAAATAAAAAGGATCATACAAAATACGTATTTTTTTTTTTAGTACTGACCTGAATAAGATATTTCAGATAAAATACATTTACATATAGTCCACAAGAGAAAAGAAGTGTTGAATTTATAAAAATGACCCTGTTTAAAAGTTTACATACGCTTGATTCTTAATACTGTTGTTACCTGAATGATCCACAGCTGTTTTTTTTTTTGTTTGTTTAGTGGTTCTTGAGTCTGTTCTTCAGAAAAATCCTTCAGGTCCCACAAATTCTTTGGTTTTTCAGCATTTTTGTGTATTTGAACCCTTTCCAACAATGACTGTATGATTTTGAGATCCATCTTTTCACAATGAGGACAACTGAGAGACTCAAATGCAAATGCTCACTGATGCTCCAGAAGGAAAACCGATGCATTAAGAGCCCGGGCTGTAAACTTTTGAACAGAATGAAGATGTGATAAATTTACCCTTCACCCCCTGGCTCTTAATGTGCTGTGAAGCATCAGTGAGCATTTGAACCTCCATACAGTCATTGTTGGAAAGGGTCCACACAAAAATGCTGAAAAACCAAAGAATTTGTGGGACCCGAAGGACTTTTCTGAAGAACAGGAGGCAGTTCAACTGTTCAGGACAAACAAGGGACTCATGAACAACTATCACTAAACAAAACACAGCTGTGGATCATTTAGGTAAAAACACAGTATTAAGAACCAAGTGTATGTAAACTTTTGAACAGGCTCATTTTTTATAAAGTCAACACATCTCTTGTGGACTATATGTAAATGTCTTTTATGTGAAATATCGTATTCAGGCCAGTAATAAATAAAAAAAAATAACATGCATTTTGTATGATCCCTCTTATTTTGGTAAAATAATGAACATTTTGCAGATTCTGCAAGGTGTATGCAAACTTTTGACCTAAACTGTATATATAATACTGCTCAATTACATTACCATTCAATTAAATCTCTTATGCTCACCAAAGCTGTATTTATTTGATCAAAAATATAGTATAGACAGTAATATTGTAAAATATTATTATAATTTAAAAATAAATCCTTTCTATTTGCATATATTTTAAAATGTTATTTATTCTTATGATGGCAAAGCTAAATTTTCACCAGTTTTCAGTGTTACATGATCCTTAAGATGCTTAGTATTTTTGTGGATACTGTGATACTTTTTTTTTTAAATATTACTTTTGAACAATTATCTGTATTTGTGTGTTAATTATTTATTAATCGTCCAATAATTGGGGGATTATGGAGATACAGAGAGTACTTTTATACAATTGACAACTTTACTAGTATTTTTTCTTTTAGAATATACTCTTTTCTTTATAGGTTTGGAACAACATGAGAGTGAGTGAACGCAACAAAGAATTTTATTTTTGAACTATCACTTTGAAGTGTTTATCTTTATTGCAGAATCTTCTCTCACCTTCTGCTCCAGGCTTCAAACACCCCACTGTCTGTTGCCAAAACGTCTTCATTTACTCCTGCAGACACCCGTCTTGCTCTTCTGCTGGTTCTACTTGCACTTTTACAGCGCAGGGTCACTCCTACACCATCACATACACACACCCACACACACACCAAAAAAAACAGAAAATGTAAATCATTTTTAACATCACAACAGTGTGATGTTTAAACCATTTTTTAAAAACATAAAAAGTACATAAATTTTTTGACAGATCGTTTCACTAGATAAGACTCTAATTCCTCTGCACTGCACTGAAACTGCAATTTGGACCTTCAACCCGTTGGCCACCATTAAAGTCTAATATATGGAGAAAAATCCTGGAATGTTTTCCTCAAAAACCTTAATTTCTTTCGACTGAAGAAAGAAAGACATAAACATCTTGGATGACATGGGCGTGAGTAAATTATTAGAAAATGTTTATTCTGGAAGTGAACTAATCCTTTAGGTTTGGGTTTATCCCAAAGAATAAAATTTGTTGCAACATGTCAGTTATGAAAAATATGAGATTCACTGCAAATTTAAATAAAAAAATCAGTCAGTTACAATTTCTATGTTGCTATTCATCACCTGTGGAGCTGTGTGTTCCTTGGAGAACTCCATCTCTATGGCTCTTCCCCTCCAGGAGGTGTGCAGAGGTTGGGATTCCCATTTCCCCTTCCCCAGGAAGAGTAGTGTGCTGCTGGGACAGATTCTGATTCCGCAGTCCTTCGGCCAGCAGCCCCCTGCTGGCCACTTCCATGTACTCCTCTGTCATTTGGGCCAGAGGGCAGTCCTGTGTGGCCGAGTGGTAGGGGGTGTCCATGGGGGAGCTAGGAGGGGAGAGTGAGGAGAGCGAGGACCGAGAGGAGAGAGATGTGAGAGACTGCGGTGTGTCGTGGGACCGCTTTGGGCCGAAGGCTGAACCGTCCCTACTGTGGGTCTCCAAGGGGAGAAGGTAGCGGAAAGACGGGTCCAGAACATCAGAGCTGCCTTCTGTTCGGTCATACTGGGGCAGGCCGTAGATGTCAGTGAAGCTGACAGAGCTGAGAGAACCACGGCTGGATGCCAAAGAGCCACGACTGGAGGCTAAAGAGCCACGGCTACTGCTGGACGACACCGTCAGGTTACTGGCTGATAGGCTACACACACAGAGAGAGCGATGGTCATTTTGGGTTAGACGTGGTTAGACATCCTGTATTTGTCTTTGTGTTTTAATCATTACAGCTTTTCATTAAGTCAATTGATGATAGATTCCTTTTCAAAAAAAAAAAAAAGAAAGTTTTGACAAACTGTCAATGTGACCTTTATCTACCACTAGCTAGATGTTTATTTTTTCCAAAAATATTTATTATTAAAATGATTTCTATTATATTACATAAATTAATATAGTACTGTATAATATATAAATATTAAATTAATTAATAAACAACAAATTAAAAAAATGAAACATCTACTTTGTAAAAATTACAATTAAAATGAATTTGTAGGTAAAAAAAAATGTATTTCAATTATATATATATATATTTTTTTTTTATTATTTATTAAACTTATATATATATATATATATATATATATATATATATATATATATATATATATATATATATATATATATAAAAAGTTTAATAAATAATAAAATATATATAAATATATATATATATATATATATATATATATATATATATAAAATATATATATATATATATATATATACACACACACACACACACACACACACACACACAAAACAAGAACATTATGCACAATTCTATAAATATGATAAAAGCTGTAAACATTTTTCTAGGTCCAAAAATAAGTGATAAGCTCACTTTTTATTGTTATATTATATATATTCAGTTAATTGTTCTAAATGAATGTAATCAAACAGACAGCCCTAGTTTTCATTTCTGCTTTCTGAATCAAGTTTGTATGAGGGTGTTCAAGCTGTGTGTGAGATGTACCTCTTCAGCTGAGAGTGTAGATAGGTGGTGATACGGGTGGCTTCCTCAAGTTGCCTCATAAGTACATTCCTCTTCTCCTGCTGTAATATCCTACACACATCATGATACACATTTGCCACATTTAGTAAATACATGTATTCGGATTTAACTAACTATTTGATGTCTGCTTGATCTCATAGAATAACAGACTGTAGATCACAAATACAAGACTATTTGTAAATATGTGAAAAAAGTAGGAATAATAGTCTGCGGTATCATAGTATAAGATTTACATAACATAAAAACATGCAGGTGGGATATAGAAGCTGATATGTATACTGACGCAATATGGCAAAACGACCCCTATATGTCTCAGCTGAGGTCTCAGATATAAGATGCTCATAATGAGCAGATCAAGAACAGGAACAAGCACATCTGCTTTGCACAGTGGGGAAATGAGGGCACCCTTATTTACCTCTGCGGGCATTTACAAAACTTTAACTGAACTATTTTGTTTGCAAGATTTCCTGATAACAAATACATAATTCTACCACCATGTTTTGAGTGGAGGTATATTATGTTTACGGGACGTGCTTTTCTTTATTGCCATGCTAGTGCAACTTTTCTTTTTTCGCATGGATGTAACTTGGTCTACAGAACCTACCAAGTAGCCGTTCTCAATCCCTCAGAATTTACAAAGTGAGATACTACACATGCTAAACATCCACAAAATCTAATAAATCTACTTTATTCCACAGACATGACTGTGTGCAGAAAATAAAGCACACCTCTGATTGGCTCCCTGACTCTGGACACTCTGAGCCTTCTGCACCTCCTCCTCCAGCCTGCGTTTCTCCTCCTGCAGCTGGAGCAGCGTGTCTGGGGAGTGCTGCTGCTGGCTAAGCAGAGTGATCTCCTGGAGCAGAGCCTCCTTCTCCCTCAGCAGCTGCAGACAGTCCCAATCCCGATCGGCTTCTGCACGTCCAGACCAGCTCTCACTGTCCAACTGGGCCAACTGATGCTGAATACTGGACATCCTGAGAGAGAAAGCAACAACAAGGACCAATTTTAACGTCTGTAAGCATATACGTGCGAGAGCAAATCAAATAAATGATTAGTATTCAAGGGAGAAATCAGTCAAAAATTAAAATTCTGTCACCAATTGCTCACCCTAATGTTGTTCCAAACCCGTAAGACCTTCATTCATCTTCAGAACACAAATTAAGATATTTCTGATAAACCTGATTTCTGGTTTCTGACCCTGCATTGACAGAAATGCAACTACCACGTTCAAGGCACAGAAAGTTTAGTAAGGATGTTGTAAAAACAGCCCACGTGACATCAGTGGTTCAACCTTAATTTTATGAAGCTACAAGAATACACGGAAGAAAAGAAATTGTTGAATAAAGTCATTATTTTAGTTTTCTTTGCACACAAAAGTGTTCTTTTCACTTCCTAAAATTACAGTTGAACCAATGATGTCACATGGACTATTTTAATGATGTTCTTACTACCTTTCTGGGCCTTAAACGTGTCAGTTGCATTGCTGTCTATGCAGGGTCAGAAAGCTCTCAGATTTCATCAAAAATATCTTAATTTGTGTTCTGAAGATGAACAAAGGTCTTACGGGTTTGGAACGGCATGAGGGTGAGTAAATAATGAACGAATTTTCAGTTTTGAGTGAACTATCCTTTTAAATAAATTCGGTAGCACTTTATTTTACAGTCCTGTTCCTCCAAGTACATGTATATACTATGTACTTATAACAATTACAATAACTAGGTACTAACCCTGAACCTAACCCTAAACCTAACCCTACCCCATGTAGTTACCTTACATTATCAGTACTTTCTTAGGTAAGTACACTGCAAGTACATGCAAGTACACGTACTGTAAAATAAAGTGCAACCATAAATTCAACACTAATCATACTAGTATTCAAAAGTTTGAGGTCAGTAAGAAAAAATGTGACCCTGGACCACAAAACCAGTCATAAGGTTCATTTTTTTTTCAATTGAGATTTATACATACTGAATAAATAAGCTTTTATAACCGAAACAATCGGTTATTTTCATAAAAATAATACAATTTATATATATTTTTTTTAATGTCAAACGCTCGTCTGGTCTTACTCTACCTGGACTGTTCTTGTTCCTGACAGTTAGGATATGTTGAAAAACTCCCATCTCATGTTCTCCCTCAACTTCAAAATCATCCTATATCGCTGTTTTACCTTTTTTGTTAAGAGTGTTTGATCTTCTTTGCTTGTTTACTTTGCAAAGACTGGGTCGGTATTTCTGCAGTGATGTAGGATGATTTTGAAATCATTTTTGAAACTGAGAGAGAAAATACGATCTGAGTTTTTCGACATAACCTAACTGTCTTGAGTCAGAATACACAGAGTTCAAGGAGAGCAAGGCAAGATGAGCGTTTGAGAATAAAAAGTATTTAAATTGTATTATTTTTTATGAAAATAACCGATCGTTTCTCTAGATAAGACCCTTCTTCCTCAGCTGGGATTGTTTACAACCGCATTTGGGATCATCTGAAGCCACATTTAAACTGCATTTTGGAAGTTCAAAATCGGGGCAACATATCAGTCCATTATATGGAGAAAAATGCTGAAATATTTTCCTCAAAAAAACAATTTCTTTACGACTGAAGAAAGAAAGACAATATGCCATCTTGGATGACAAGGGGGTGAGTACATTATATGTGAATCTTTGTTTTGGAAGTGGACTTCTCCTTTAAGACTGGTTTTGTGGTCCAGGATCACATGTGTGCATTGATCACAAGTGACAGTAAAGACTTTAAAATTGTTCTTTCTTTAAAAAAAAAAAGAAAAAAAATGTAAAAAAAATTCCACATAAAATGCTGCTCTTTTGAGCTTTCTGTTCACCAAGATCCTGAAAAAAAAAAAACCTCACGGTTCAATATTAAGCACTACAACTGGGTTATATAATAATAGTAATAAATAAATAAATAGTATTTTTTTTTTTCCAAGGCACTAAATCAACATATTAGAAAGACTACTAAAGAATCACGAGTTGCTAAAAACATCTTAAAATATATTCAAATATAAAAGTCATTTTAAATTGTAATATTTCACAATATTGCTCTTTTTATTGGAACATTCAACAAACTGTACTTCAAAACTGAAAAGAAAAAGTAGTAAAATAAATAACAATGGTATAATGGTATACAGGAATAATGACAAGAACAGAATGCAGTATTGTGAACGTGTGTGAGGGTGCAAAGGTGTTGCCAAACACATTAAAGAACAGACAGAGACTGCAGCTTTGCATCTGACATAAGAAATTATGTTTCTGCACTTTCTGAGTTCAGATATCGTGACTCAGTCAGAGAGCATGCAAGTTTCCACAGCTTTCTTCTCTCTCAACTCACTCTCTTTTCCCCTTTCCCCCTCACTCTCTCTCTCTCTCTCTGATGTCATACCTGGCACTCTCCGGCCAGCTTTGTTGCCATGGAAACATGCATCTTGTAAAAAGGTTTGCATGGAGCCACTGTTACAACACAGAGGCCAAAAACTACAGCATCATTTCCTCCTCAAATATATAGAAGATTCCAAACGCAATGTATGCCACATCAATCCAGCACTCTGCTTTAAAACAAACCACTAAAATCTACTGTGAAGTAGCAGCAACATTATTACACAGCAAATCCAGCCAGACGTTTCCCTTAAAGGCAGCGGACGAGCCACATGACTATATTTTTTCAGGCTGAATAGAAGTTCCTTAGTCAACTATTTCAGCTCCTTGAAATCACATGATTGAAATCAGGTGATATTAGGAGGTGTGATACTATTTTGTAAAATGATCTGAATTATTTTTTGCATAGTAGATGAAAAATGGGTGGAAATTCTTATAATAGCATGGGGTTCGATGTATATCCAGTATCCAGAATATCATACAGAGGTGGCCATTTTCATCTTGAGCCAATATCAGTGGCCCTATCATTTTTTCCATAGGGTTTTAAAAAAAAATCTTCAAATAATTATATGTCTGTTGAGGTGCAAACTATGCAAATCCACTTACTTTTTCTTCGCCTCTTCATATTGCCAACTGAGTTTGACTCTGTCTGCAAGTAGTGATGACTCCTGGGTGCCAAACTGTGAAGGGTAAATACCTTTATAAATGACTGAGCATACACGATTGTAAATGTATTTTTATGATGACACAAAATCATAATGTCACATATAAAATAAGTGAAATTTCAGCTGTAAAACAACAAAATCTTGACAAACCTCTCCCATCAGATCAGTCTGGCAGCCAGTGTCTGTGTACTGTTGTACACTACAGGAGTCACCGAGGGTTTCTGCACTGTTGGCCACTTCATTAATGGAGTCACAGAAGTTCAGCGTCAGCTTGGCCAGGCTCTGTGCACAACAAAAGAATAACAAATTCAAGAGATATTCATAACCGAAGGTCTCAGTGATCACTTGTGACCACAAGATGGCAGCACCTCTTAAAATAAAAGAGATTTGAGAGGAAACTGAAGGTGTTGAAATGACTAATATATTAAGGGACATATTAAGGTATATTCAGTGAGTATTGATGCATTCAGTACACAGAGACAAATAAACTAAACCCTTACTAACTAAAACCATAAAAAACTACTAGATTCACTATGTTTATAATTGATGAAATACATTATCACAATGTTGTTAACTGTCACCATCCCCTCTGTGGGATGGCTAAGTTTACTTCACCATATTACAAATAAATCCTAATCTAATCATGACAAACTATACATTGTTGGAAAGGTCTATGACTCCTAAATAGATATTTTACCACTCTTTTGTGTTACAAATTATGTAGGAAAACTAATAGATTAATTTATGACGAGTGCACCTCAAAAATCTACATCATAACAGGAGTTCTGACCTTTGTCACAAAAAGACTTTCATCGTTGCCTTTTTACCCATCACGCAATAGAAATCTTAAGAAATTATACATCAACTGAAAAATTTCATTTTAAAAATTCATCTTTTTAAAACCATTTTAAAATCAGACACTGCATTACCATGGAAACTGTACATCAAAATCTTATTGCAAAATGTTTTCGTTCATGAATTATAAAAATTTAACTTTGGATAGTGCATTTTCATGTCTATGTTCAAGATTGGGTAAAGCAAACTCTTATTCAGTTCAGCTCTTTTTTGGTGTGTACCCAGCTAAAAAAGTAATATATTTTAGGGCTGGCAAACAATTAATTGTGATTAATCACATACAAAATACAGTTTGCCTAATATATGTGTGTGTGCTGTGTGTAATTAATATGTATATATATATAAAAATACACACAAATTAATGTATAAATTTAAGAGAAATATGTTATTTATGTACAAAATATTTTTATTTATATATAATATAAATTCTATAAAAATTATAATAAATACATATACTTGTAAATATTTCTTAAATATGTATATGAATGTGCTTGTATTTATATATACACTTAATAATTACACACAATACACACACATATATTAGGCAAACTCAAACTTTTATTTTGTATGCGATTAATCGTGATGAATCATTTGCCAGCCCTATTTTATTTAAAATACATTTATTTCATACTGCTCGAAATGTACTGATTTAAAATTTTTAATTAAACTTAATTTTAATTAAACTTGTGCACAATGCACATTTCTTAATATTAAGCCTAAAATGTGTTTTAATGTCACTGTTGATGAGGATTGTGTGATCTATGATTAACGTCGTTCTTTAAATGCAATATATTTAAAGTGTACCTTACGTATACTTGCAAGTTTCACTTTAGCACAATCAAATTTACTTCAGTATATCTTTAGTTGGACTTCAGCACGACTTCTGCACAATTAAAGTGCATTAAGTACAAAATTAGTTGTTTCAGTTTAGCAGACTTTAAATATACCAGTTTAGTATACTAAAAGTACAACTGCAGGTTATTTTTTATTAAGTACATAATATGTAAATATACTGGTAGTATATTTAGCATGAAATAAATGTATTTTAAATACATTTTTGTACATTTATATTTTACTAGGGTAGCTTTTCAGAATCTAGTTCAAAATTCCTGATGGATAAAAGTTCTGCTCTCCATTTTTTATTTCTCATGGAAATAATGATTCACTCACTCAGAAAAGTAAAATGTATTGCAGACAAATGCCAGTGTTATTTTAGTATCACTGAGATTCTATTGTAGTTTATATTGACGTTAGTTAAAAAAAAAAAAAAAAAACACTAATATAAAATGTTTGAACTAACATAAAAAAAATTTTTGCCATTCAAAAGTTTGGGATCAGTAAGATTTTTAATATTTTTAAAATAAATTTCTTATGCTCATCAAGGCTGCATTTATTTGATCAAAAAAAAAAAAAAAGAAACAGTAATAGTGTGAAATAACTGTTTTTTTTTGTAAATATATTTTAAAATGTAATTTATTCCTGTAATGCAAAGCTGAATTTTCCGCATCATTACGCCATCCTTCAGTGTCACATGATCCTTCAAAAATCATTCTAATATGCTGATTTGTTATCAATGTTGAAAACAGTTGTGCTGCTTAATATTTTGTTGGAAGCTGTGATATTTTTTAGGATTCTTTAATAAATAAAAAGCTAAAAAGAAAAGCATTTATTTAAAATAGAAATCATTTGCAACTTTTAAAAAGTTTGCAGTCAGTAAATTCTTATTCTTTCTTTTTTTGAAAGAAATGAATACTTTTATTTACCAAGGATGTGTTAAATTGATAAAAAGTGAAAGCAAAGAATTATTTATTCATCAAAGAATCCTAAATAAGAACCACAGGTTCCAAAAAAAATATTAAGCAGCACTGATATAAGTAATAAATCAGCATATTAGAATGATTTCTGAAGGATCATGTGACACTGAAGACTGGAGTAATGGCTGATGAAAATCCAGCTTTGCGTCACAGGAATAAATTCTATTTTAAAATACAATAAAATAAAAAAATATTCACTTAAATTTAATACAAAATTAAATAAAATTTTAATTAAAAATTTAATTTAATAAAAAAAGTTATTTTAAACTGTAACAATATTTCACAGTATTACTGTTTTTTTTCTGTATTTCTGATTAAGTAAAAGCAGCCTTGATGAACATTAAAACATAAAAACATTAAAAAACAAGTTCAACTAAATTAAAATAAGATATGTTGCAAACTAGGTTTAATTTAATTTCATTTTTTTTTTTTATTTCAAGTAGCAAAAGTTTTTATATTTAAATATTTTTTTTATATTTATAAACATTTATAACACTACATTTTGTGTTAAGTTCTGTTACCTTGTCATAAAACTACAAAAAAAAAAAAAAAAAAAAAAAAAGAATACATTTTTATGTTTCAAGGAAAAATCTATAAAGATGTTGGATTTGGGTCTGTCTGACCTGGATGAGGTCCTGCCTCTCCTTCTCGCCAGTGCTGATGGCCTTTTTAATGCTGCGGAGCTCGCTGAAGATGGCCTGTGCTTCATCTAGCTTGTAATTGGTCTGACTGGTGGACATCTTCCGGTCAATTCTGCTCAAGAAAACACACATGAGAACAAACCATCAGCCATCTCGACATGAACTGCTATTGGGACACTGGGAGCAGAAAAGAACAGAACAGAAAATACAAACTCAGGTTTCTTTCTTGCACACAATAACACATTGGAGGTCTAGTAGATTAAATCAAGCACGTGTCATAATTTCCTGTGACCCCTGTTACACACTCTTTGTTGCAACACAGATGAATCTAAATGTAGATTGACATTGTGTTCCATTCTTTATAGCCGTGCACTGACTCTGCCTGGATATGTACATTCATAAACATCTAAATATGGTTTAAAGAATCGTACCCTCCTCGTGCTGCTCAACTAATTATGAAGAGTTAAACAAGCAATGACATCAGTGTTTATTTACACGAAACGGGGTGTTACTCTCCCAGACCAAGCCAACATCACTGCTCAACACAAAGTCCACTTCCAAAACAAAGATTCACATATAATGTACTCACCCCCTCATCATCCAAGATGTTCATGTCTTTCTTTCTTCAGTTGTAAAGAAATTATGTTTTTTTGAGGAAAACATTTCTGTATAACGGACTTGTATGGTGCGCCAATTTTGAACTTCCAAAAGGCAGTTTAAATGCGGCTTCAAACGATCCCAAATGCGGTTGTAAACGATCCCAGCCAAGGAAGAAGGGTCTTATCTAGTGAAACGGTCGGTTATTTTCATTAAAAAAAATACAATTTAAATACTTTTTCATCTCAAATGCTTGTCTTGTCTTGCTCTCCCTGAACTCTGTGTATTCTGGTTTAAGACAGTTAGGGTATGTCGAAAAACTCCAATCGTATTTTCTCCCTCAACTTCAAAAATCATTTCAAAATCATCCTACATCACTGCAGAAATACCGACCCAGTCTTTGCAAAGTGAACATGCAAAGAAGATCAAACACTCTTAACAAAAAAGGTAAAACAGCGATATAATACGATTTCGAAGTTGAGGGAGAACATGAGATGGGAGTTTTTCGACATACCCTAAATGTCATGAACAAGAACAAAAACAGTCCAAGCAGAGTAAGACAAGATGAGCGTTTGACATTAAAAAGTATAGAAATTGTATTTTTTTTATTAAAATAACTGATCACGCTAGATAAGAGCCTTCTTTCTTGGCTGGGATCGTTTACAACCACATTTGGGATCGTTTGATGCCGTATTTAAACTGGCACCATACCAGTCCAATATATGGAGAAAAATGCTGAAATGTTTTCCTCAAAAAACAATTTCTTTACAACTGAAGAAAGAAAGACATGAACATCTTGGATGACAAGGGGTGAGTACATTATATGTGAATCTTTGTTTTGGAAGTGGACTTCTCCTTTAATATACCACCATCTAATAGGGATGGGCGATATCTTCTCGTTTGCGATATACCGGTAAAAATTTTCCCCAGGATAAGAATTAGTCTTTCCGCGATAATAACGATAAAGTCTAGTTGTTGACATATTTCTGTGTGCGACAGTGAGGAGTGACATGCTGAAGGCGGACGTTAAACTAGTAACGTTATATCGCTAAATGAGGAGCTCCAACCTGGAAATGGTTTGGTCAAAACTGTGCAGTGCGACAAAATCGGTCTGAGCCTTGAATAACGTTAACTCTACTAGTAGCAAGTGTGCAATGCACTTTTGCATGTGTTTGAGCCTGTTTACAAACCTGTTGTCCAACAAAGATATAATTTATTGACATACTTTTTTCTCCAAATTAACTTCATAACATAGTCATGTTTGAATTAACCTTTTGTGATTGGCCTTGGTTTCATATCACAGAAAGTATAGCATTATAAAGGCTATGTCGATTAGCATTGCATTATAAATATACTTTATTCTTAGAAAAATAACCAAGGTTGCTTGAAGAACACAGACAAACCATGTATTGTAGCAGTCGTATGTTTATTGTCTTCACGTTTCCTCAGTTAATATTTATCTATCTGCGTTTTATTCAGCTAGAGCGATCGCTGGATTAGAGATTCCTGAAGCGTCGTCAGTACTATTACTTCTGCTATAATGCTTATGTAGAGTTTCTGCGCAAGGGCGCCCTCCGGCTTCCGAATCAGAAAGAGCTTTATTGCCAAGTGTGTTTCACACACAAGAATTCGTCTTAATGTTAGGAGCTTCCAGTACAGAAAGTACAAATAATCCAGTGAATCAAACAGTCATTACATTACGTGTGTACTCAGTACTCCTCACAAAACCCTATTTTGGGTAAAAATAGGAAAGATAATTCTTTTCTCTAATGAAACAATATTTCCCTGAATTATCGCCATTGATATCGTTATCGCAATAAACACCAGAAATTATCGTGATAAATTTTTAAGCCCATATCCCCCATCCCTACCATCTAAGTCATACAGTATTGTGTGAGAATGTTAAAGAAAGAAAAAAATATGCAAGAAATGGCAGCGGTAGACGTGAGCTTAGATTTATTAAAACTTGTCTCGCTGACCTGTCTAACAGACTGGTTAACCATTTAGCCATGTTGGAATAATATTGTCTTAACTTAAACCAGCGTCTAGTCTCAAAGGCATAATAATTAGGCAAGTGAAACTGGAGAGCAGCGCACTAAAACCCTCCCGTCGGGGAATGTCTGCCTTCTAAAGCACCAAAGCACTGTGGGATATATATCCTCCAGAGTGTAATGCCTGAAATGCTGGACATAGAGACAGAATGCCATTCTAGAAACAGAAACAACCAGCTAAACTAGCTAAAAAAGTTGTAAAAATGCCTTTCAATGCCTCATTGTGCATCACTTTGCACAGGAAACCAATATGAAATGTATTCTCAACATACAATAGAATGCAGCCAAAATGATAACGTCTTTAGCTTTCAAACAGATGATGATAGACATGAAATTATAATAAATTAAATATATGATACTGAAGTTGCTGAAAATTATGGTTATATTCACAGGAGTGAAGCGTAAAGCATGTCTTTTACATCAGCGTGTCTCTGGCGTAGAGCCTGAGCTCCTGCCACAGGCCACTTCCTGCAGGCCACCCTCCTCCAACAGCAGGTACTGTCAGCTCGCCTGCCCTGCCTCTTCCTCTCCTCCTCTCCACACAAGCAGGGCTTTGTTTCCCCCCTTCAAACCTCCAACCTTTCACAGCCCTGCCTGACCAGGACCCGAGTCTGTCAGGCTACTACAGACATCTGCCCACCCCATCCACCCTAATACCGCAGCGCACGACTGCCTGGTGACACAGAACAGACACGCCGGCTGTTAGTTTTTAAGACGTAGAAAGTAGATGTAGATGTGATCATCCCTATCCATTTTAAAGTTTTATACGTTTTCCTATAGATATGCAAATACATTATAAAGTGGGTACTAAATCAGGATTAATCTCTCATGTAAACACCAACGTTATGTTTTGGCATAAGCTGATTAGGTAATTAGGTTACCTAAAGTCTGTTGGGAGTCCAGAGTGGTTAATGAGATACATGCTGTGCTGTTTAAAGTCACTGTGCTCATTTTTATTAATACTTCAATTAATCAGCCTCACAAATTATTATTAAGATTTATTAGCAACTAGGGTTTAAAGGGATAGTTCACCCAAAAAAAAGGACTCACTCACACCCTCATGTTATTTCAAACCTGTATGAGTTGATGGTTGATGTATGAGTAAGATAGTTGATGGTAGCCACTGACTTCCATAGTATTTTTTTTCTATACTGTGGAAGTCAGTGGCTACCAGGAACAGTTTGGTTACCAACATTCTTCTGTGTTTAAGATTCTTATTTGTTAAACAGAACAAATAAGAAATTGATAAAGGTTAAGAAAAACTTGAGGGTGAGGGTCACTTCTGGGTAAACTATTCCTTTAAAGGTGCTGTATGTAAGTAGTGGTTGAAATGGGTAGTGCGGTCCATATTCAAAATATTGTTTCCCCCTCAGATTCGATGCTCACGTGGGTTATCAGGTTGAGAGGTTGAGGGGACAAATGCAACTCAAAATCAAAGACGCTTACACTGTAAGCTGATGAGTTGATTTATCTGCATTTTAATATGTGGTTACAGAGCTTTTTAGTTGGATGTCAGGGCTTTTTAGATAGGTGGAAAGTGCGATCTCTGACCCAGTTCCTTTGTTCGCTTCCATTGCTGTATTATGCTGTTTTTTTTCTGCAAACTGGCAACCCAGAGTGTCAAAATATTATTGGTTAAACTGTCAGTGGGTGGAATCACACAGTCCAAAACAAAAACAGACATTCTGGCATGGAATGCACATTTTCGAAGTAGAATATCTGGTTGTAGCATTGTTTTTCAGAGAAACAAGTATGTGAACTCAACATGTTTCCAAAATATCTGCAAAAGTATTACGATGTTTTTAAGCTTTAATGAAGTGAGCCATTCCATAATACAGTTGAAGTCAAAAGTTTACATACACCTTGCAGAATCTGCAAAATGTTGATTATTTTACCAAAATGAAAGGGATCATACAAAATGCATGATATTTTTGGTTTATTACTGACCTGAATAGGATATTTTACATAAAATATGTTTACATATAGACCACAAGAAAAAAAGAAAAAGAAAAAAAAAAAGTTTATTTAGTTTTTTTGAGCATTTTTGTGTATTTGAACCCTTTCCAACAATGACTGTATGAGTTTGAGATCTATCTTTTCAAACTGAGGACAACTGAGGGACTAATATGCAACTATTACAGAGGGTTTCAAACACTCACTGATGCTTCAGAAGGAAAATCGATACATTAAGAGCTGGGGGTTTAAATCTTTTTAGTAAATTTAGCTTATTTTGTCTTCTAGGAAACATGAAATTATCTTCTGTAGCTTCTGAAGGGCAGTACTAAATGGAAAAAAAAAATCTTCATTCTTTTCAAACGTTTACACCCCTGGCTCTTAATGCATTTTGTATTAGTATTACTTCTGTAATAGTTGCATACGAGTTCCTCGTTGTCCTCAGTGTGAAAAGATGGATCTCAAAATCATACAGTCATTGTTGGAAAGGGTTGAAATACACAAAAATGCTGAGAAAAAAAAAAAAAAAAAAAAAAAAAAAAAAACAGAATTTGTGGGACCTGAAGGATTTTTCTGAAGAACAGTAGGCAGTTTAACTGTTCAGGACAAACAAGGGACTCATGAACAACTATCACTAGACAAAAAACAAACAAAAAAAAAACAGCTGTGGATCATTCAGGTAACAACACAGTATTAAGAATCAAGGGTATGTAAACTTTTGAATGGGGTCATTTTTATAAATTCAACTATTATTTTCTCTTGTAGACTATATGTAAACGTCTTTTATGTTAAATATCCTATTCAGGTCAGTACTAAACAAAAAAATAACATGCATTTTGTATGATCCCTCTTTTTTTGGTAAAATAATTAACATTTTGCAGATTCTGCAAGGCGTATGTACATTTTTGACTTCAACTGTATATACAGACAGCATTGTATATACAGAAAATACCATTCAAAAGTTTGGGGACAGTACGATTTTTACATTTTTAAGCTCGCCAAGCTTAAAATCGCATTCATTTGATAAAAAATACAGTAAAACTGTAATATTGTGAAATATTATTACAATAACCGTTCTCTATTTTTATATATATATATTTATAATTAATTTTTATTTAAAAATGTAATTTATTTTCTTTGTGGCAAAGCTGAATTTTCAGTGTCATGTGATCCTTTAGAAATCATTCTAATATGCTGATTTGTTTTATTATTATTATTATCATCAGTGTTGAAAACAGTTGTGCTGCCTAATATTTTTGTGGAAACCTAGATACATTTTTTATTCTTTGAGGAATAAAAAGTTAAAAAGAGCAGCATTTGTTTGAAACAAATCTTTTGTAACATAACGTGCTTACTGTCACTTTCTTTTTGAAGCATCTTTGCTGAATAAAATAACTTATTTCCTCCAAAAAAAACTTGATTCTATAAAAACATCATCTTTGAAGGGTGTGTCAAACAGCAAAGTTTTGATGCAACTTTGACAGTAAAATGACTGTTTCCACAAGCAACACATTATCCCAAAACTCCACACCACATTCGACTGACTTCAAATAAAAAGGAAAAATTTCAATAAAAAATTACAGAGGCCCCATGCTCTGATGAGTCATGTAAAGAGGGAGCTACTATTTTCTTACAGGCACTGAGTAAAGAGTTAATCTTGCTATTCTGGGAGCAAGAAGAGATGTGTTCTATCTAAAAGATAAGGGCCCTCACTGGGATGCAGGAAGCAGAGAGGAATTTGCTGCCAGATATCGCTGTGTTTTTCAAAATGCTTTCAAGCACTTTTTGCCCCCTCCTCGACTCTTCCCACCCCTCCTCTCTCTCTCTCGCTCTCTCTCTACTCTGGACTCTCACTCTTTCTCTGCTTATTGAGCTTTTCCTGCCTTGGCAACCCACAGTCAACTGGTGCATCCTCTTCCTGAGGTGGAGTCTCCTTTTCCAGACACACACACAAAAAGTTTTTTGTGGGTTTAGGTAAAATTCCCCACACATATTCCCGGATCACTCTAAAAAAAAAAAAAAATCTAAATTCATGAAAAATGGCACACAAACATTACAGAACAGACAACAAACAGCTTCATTGGCTATTTAAAACACAGCACCCTAAACACTATCCTATTCTATTTCAGCACTGAAAACAGTATGAGAACAGTACATTTAGTCAGACATTTGCAGAGCAGGTAATTCATTTGGATTTTTTGGAGTTTGGTATCTTGTAACTGTTTGGTTTGCTGCTCCACTGAACTGAATAATAGTGAAATTAGGGCTGAAATTAGCCTTGAATGCACTAGCTAGCTATATGAACTATAAAGACCACTTTGTCCAAATAGAGAACTCTGGCAAAACAGCTATTGATAATTCGCAAACGTCAGGTAAGGTTTGTTTTAAAATGCTAACCCAAACTAACTTCAGAAATGTATTTTGCCTAAATGTTAAACATATGACTTTATTCAAACTTTGTTTTGTAGCCAATTTATGACTTCAGCTTTATACTGTTAAAGAAAAACTGGGCTCCTACTGAGACAAAATTACAAAATGTATCAATTTATCAATGTATCTCCCTATTTAAAACATAACCAACAGCTGTGATGTATACGAGTAATATCTGCATATCTACTGCCGTCTAAAAGTTTGGGATCAGTAAGATTTTTAAAGAAATCTTTTCTGATTAACTAGGATGCATTTATTTGATTAAAAATACCGAACAAAAACAGTAATATTGTGAAATATTATTGCAATTTAAAATAGTGGTTTTCCATTTTAATATACTTCAAAATAAACAGTTGTGTTGCTTATTTTCTATTTTTTTATTTTTTGAATCTGTGATGCTGTTTTAAGGATTCTTTGATAAATAAAACGTTAAAAAGAACAACACTTCTTATTTAAAACAGAAATATTTTGTAACAATATATATTACTGTTAAAAGTTTAGGGTCAGTAGTTTTCTTTCTTTCTTTCTTTCTTTGAAAGAAATTAATACTTTTATTCAACAAGGATGTGTTAAACTGATAAAAAGTGATAGTAAAGACTTGTAAGGTTAGAAAAGATTTCTATTTTGAATAAATGCTGTTCTTTTTAACATTTTATTCATCAAAGAATCCCGAAAAAAGTATCTGTTTCCAAAAAAAATAAAAAGCAGCACAACTGTTTCTGACATTGATAATAAATCTTTATAATCTCTGAAGGATCGTGTGACATTGAAGACTGGAGTAATGATGCTGACAATTCAGCTTTGTATCACAAATATAAATTATATTTTAAAGTATATTAAAATAGAAAACAGTTATTTTGAATTGCAATAATATTTCATAATATTACTTTTTTTGTTTTTTGATCAAATAAATAGAGCTTTGATGAGCATAAGAGATTTCTTTTAAAAAAGCACTAAAAATCTTACTGATGCCAAACCTTTGAATGTCAGCGTATGATTTGTAACATTTTAACATTTTTGTCTTTGCAGAAAAAGCATAAGACCAGACCTAAAACTAGGTCCGTCAGATAATGCAAATCTACTTTTTACTATTTATCTGCTTTAATTGAAGATACAACTGATTTAAAACTGAAAGAAAAAGTCTGTTTGGGTTGATTTGTGTCTGTTTGTGCCAAAATCACTCAGCAGTGACGATTACTACAAACACTGACCCAATTCAGACGCACTTGGACAGTTTTCATAGCAACTATTTGGTTGCTCCTTATGAAAGCTATACACTACTATGTAACTTCGAGTAATTTTGTTGTTGTTCATAACTAAAGTGTTGAAATACAGACTGACATCACAGCCTGTGTCTCATTTGATGTGCACTCACTGAACCTGTCCAAGGAGCAAAGTTTGTGAACACTTGGAAAAGTTTCAGTTAAAAGACAACTATCCAAAACATCAGAGACACACACAAACAGAAACATGAATAAACAGGAAACTTAAGACAAAGCAGGAAAATAAACCAATGACAGGGTGGGGCCATGTATCATAAATCATAAAAAGATTGGGGGCAGGGAGGAATGATACAATTTACAATGCAATTTTATGCATGAAAAAATGTGGTTTGCGACATGAGTCAAAAATATTAGACCTCTATTTTAAACTCTATTTGCAATCTAAGAAAATCCTAAATCTGATCACAAGAAGCACATCTCTATGCAAAAAGTCTACTTGCAGGACACGTTGCATATTTAAAAAAATTACTTTAATGCTAACCCCTAACTCCCAAGTATTAGCCTGATAGTGACACCCATCGTAACAAATGCCACTAACTTCACCCTAATTTTTAAATGACACAAGCTTTGTGTGTGAGGAAGGGTTCAACTCAGTTCAACTCACTCCTGTAGGGTCTCCACTCCCATTTCCTTGTACTGCAGCTCCTGTCTCATCTGAGCCAGTTCCTGTTTGAGTCTGGAGAGCTGTGGAGACAAGAGACACTCAGTCAATACACATCAAAACACACAGTGGGATTCCCTTCAGAGCCACCATTGCAAAAAAAAGTTGAGTCATCAGCATAGACACGTATAATCGGTCTCGACCCGCCCAACACACACAGGAACTTAAAACAACCTTGAACACACACATACACATAGCCCTCCCAAAACCGCAACGCAGGAATGTAGGGTCATTCAATATACAGCGAAAAACATCAGACATGTAGGTAACAGGCCACAGTAGACCTAACAGTATTTAAAAAAAAAAAGTGTTCATAAATTCTATATAACTTAGTCCGGTTAAACCCAAATTTTGTCATTTGTTTTATAAAACACTAAAGAAAAAGGCTAAAAAAAAAAAATCTTAACAGTTCTTTTACATACAATGACAGTTAATTCCGCACCTTTCTTTCCCTATGGGACATTCTACAGAATTGGTGCAAACTGCTATCGCACAACCAAAAAACAAGTTTAAAAAGCATTTAAGCATTCAAATTTTAGAAGTTTACCAAGATTTGTCTATTACCTATTGGAACCCACAATAATATTTAAAATATTAGTGAGCTTAATATATAAAATCATCATTTATTGGGTACTTTCAATTGGGAGGTGGCTGTCCCAAACCTTAACCCCTAAACTTATGAAAATGTTATTGAAATAATTTTTGTGTATTTTTCCATTGCTGTTTATATAAGTACCTTTTTGATTCTTTAAAAAAAAAAAGTAAAAAAAAAAAAAATAGTATATATATATATATATATATATATATATATATATATATATATATATATATATATATATATATAGGGGTTGGACAATGAAACTGAAACACCTGGTTTTAGATCACAATTAGTATGATATTGGGCCTCCTTTTGCAGCTAATACAACATCATTTCATCGTGGGAGTGACAAATACAAGTCCTGCAAAGCAGCCAGAGGGATTTTGAGCCATTTTCCTCTTGCAGAACAGTGGCCAGGTCACTATGTGATGCTGATGTGGGAAAACGTTTCCTGACTCGCTCCTCCAAAACACCCCAAAGTGGCTCAATAATATTCAGATCTGGTGACTATGCAGGCCATGGGAGATGTTCAACTTAATTTTCATGTTCATTAAACCAGTCTGTTACCAGTCTTGCTGTGTGTATTGGTGCATTATTATCCTGATACAGAGCACTACCTTCAAGGTACAATGTTTGAACCATTGGGTGCACATAATGAAACTTTACACTGCTCTAACTGGTGTAATGTACAGTAAGTGAAAATTGGGCACCAGACAGCACAAGTATAGCCATGAGACCTCCAATACTATATTGGCAAGTGTTTCAGTTTCATTGTCCAACCCCTATATATATATATATATATATAAAATTATAAACTTTACTCAAAAAAATGCATCCCGCATTTTCATGTCACAGTGTATGTTTTAGTCCATTGGCTGAGACTGATTTTAACTACAACCCTACATTTATGTTTAGGAAATATTTGTGCCACTCTCTCTTATAGCTACATGTTGAATAAACAGGCCCCATCATTTTGAGGTAAATGTGTTCAAAAGTCCGGAAAAATTTTGTGTGCTCCTAGTAAGAAACGTCACTACTGAACACCATTTTTTCTGCAATTAAGCACACTTTTTTGGGAGTTATTCCATAACATTTAGTTTTCATATGTGTACAACTGTTCAGAGCTGTGCTAGCAAACCATGTGCTGATTAGCATCTTTGAGCTAGCTTCAAAAGTATCTAAAATTGTCACTACCGAAACAGTCACAAACAAAACTTTTGGAGAAGTTTCAGTAGTAACATCTGTTGTTTTTTTTGGGTGTTATCCCATCAAAATTGTCACTACTGTTAACAGTCATGACGAAACGTGTCATCATTTTGGTAGTGACAAAAGAAAACACATAATCCTCATACTTGAGGGGAAATAAACAAAATTTTAGTACAGTTAGGCAAAAAAAATTTTGTGTTTTAGTATGTTTTAGTAGCGTTTCAGTTTGCAAGTTAAAATTCTGCAATGTGATATGGTCGCTACTAAAGCATGGGATGTTTTGTCAAAAATAAAGCATATTAAATTATCAGCTAAGATGTTATGATAGTGTTTGGTTCAAATGTATATTCAAACTTATGAATCCTTAACTTTGAAATCAGTATGATCAACTTTTTGCCTTTTACAAAAAAAAACTGGATTCAAAATACAACAAATCTCATAAATTACACTTGAAATATTGTTAAAAATGTAAATGTTGTTGATTAACCTCTGAAAAAAAAAAAAAAAAAGATAAAATAGCAAAAATATATATTTACAATGCAGATGTAAGCAAAATCTTAATAGGTCAATGTAACCCTTCTAATTAAATGATATATTAGTGTTTCGGTAGTGACATAATTGGGGAGAAGACAAATATTCCAAAACTTTCTGAAAATACAATATGAGAATTAACTGCCCGCCCCATCAATTATCAATTATATTTAAAGAAATTAATTATTTTATTCAGCAAAGATGCATCAAATTGATCAAAACCAACAGTTAAGACATTTATGTTACAAAAGATTTCTATTTCAAATAAATTTGTTGAACTTTCTATTCATTGAAGAATCCTGAAAAATATTAAACATTGTCCAACTCCCCTAGAGTTAAACAGTTGAGTTTTACCGTTTCTGAATCCATTCAGCCGATCTCCGGGTCTGGCGGTAGCACTTTTAGCATAGATCATTAAAACCGATAGCATCTCGCTCAAAAATGACCATATATAATGATGATATTTTTCCTATTTAAAACTTGACTCTTCTGTAGTTACACTGTGCGTACATAGATTAAAAACGATTTGTTTTCTATTTTAATATGTTTGAAAATTGTATTATTCCTGTGATGGCAAAGCTGAATTTTTACTGAACTATTACTGCAGTCTTTAGTGTCACATGATCCCTCGGAAATCATTCCGATATGCTGATTTGGCACTCATGAAACATTTCTTATTATTATCTATGTTGAAAACAGCTGTGCTGCTTAAAGGAACACTCCACTTTTTTTGAAAATAAGCTCATTTTCCAACTCCCCTAGAGTAGAAGAAAGAGTTGAGTTTTACCGTTTTCTCATTTCGGCGTAATAATCAAGGAACTTTGCTGCCGTACCATGGGTGCAGCAGGCGCAATGATATTACACAGCTGTCAACTCTGCCGGCTGCAGCTCTGCATCTACACAAACTTAGCGCCGATCACTTTCAGGCGCTGCGTAATATCATTGCGCCTGCTGCACCCATGGTACGGCAGCAAAGTTCCTTGATTATTACGCCGAAATGAGAGTATAGTTCCTAGCCATATCAGCCTAGAAAATTACAACTTTTCATTTTTCATCCGTCTTTGTACATGATGTAACTACAGAAGAGTCAAGTTTTAAATAGGAAAAATATTGAAACTCTTTGGTCATTTTTGAGCGAGATGCTAAAGGTCTAATCGGATTTAATGATCTATGCTAAGCTATGCTAAAAGTGCTACCGCCAGACCCGGAGATCGGCTGAATGGATTCGAAAACGGTAAAATTCAACTCTTTCTTCTACTCTAGGGGAGTTGGAAAATAAGCCTATTTTCAAAAAAAGTGGAGTGTTCCTTTAAGCAGCACAACTGTTTTCAACATAGATAATAATAAGAAATGTTTCATGAGTGCCAAATCAGCATATCAGAATGATTTCTGAGGGATCATGTGACACTAAAGACTGCAGTAATAATTCAGTAAAAAAATCAGCTTTGCCATCACAGGAATAATACCATTTTCAAACAAATTAAAATAGAAAACAAATCGTTTTTAAACTGTAATCTTTCACAATGTTACTTTTTTATTAAACAGAGTTCTGTATAGAGTTCTTTCAATAACATCTTGCAGACCTCAAAGTTTTGAACATTTGTGTAGCTCTTCTGAAGCCATATGACAGCTTTGAGTATGGAACAGAATGAAATACTAGTATCAAACCTAAACTAGCTGTAAAAATATTCTTCTCAATTTCTCCTGTATTCCAATGAAAAACAAATAATATGGTTTGGAACGAGACATGAAAAAACAACTTTTGAATTCTTATCTCTGAGTGAACTATTCCTTTAATATGACCGATTTACAGGTAGTATTTATCATCCACATGCCAGCTTTCTGACACAATGACTCTTCCTGTAGTACTACACTAGTTCACAGAGGCCTAACAAGCTCTGCCCTAGAAAAACACTGGAGTGAACCCAAACCTAGGCCTCTTCTTCCTAAAGGTAGCCACCTCCCCTCAACACACACATACAAACACACAATCAACAGAGCACATGAGGGGCCCCGGTCTCCCCCTTTGGGCCTGACGTATGAGGCATTGTTCTCTGAGGATAATGACCTACCCGCTCACGCCTACAGGCGATTTCCGCTTTGATTTGGTCAGGGTCATATTTTGCATTTGAAGAGGAACCAGAGTGAGCTATGAGAGAGAAAAATTAGTCAAAAAGTCATAAATTGCATTACGTTCATGTGGTGTGGCTAAGAAATCAGTACATCTGTCAAACACTAGCATGGTTATACTGTTTTAATAGTGTATTCGTATCTATGTATACACTATGTTATATATTGGTCACTTTGGTCTTTCCGTACCATCTGATATAGTAGATCTGATACAAACACTTTTACCACAGTACTTTTTGCTAAAGCTGGATATGAAAGAAAATTTGAGGAAAAAAGTGAAAAAGACAGAAAAACCAAATCAACTGCAGGGGATATTTGCTTTCATTTGGTTAAGGTCAAAATTTGCATTTAAGGAGAATTATTAATAACTAAAAACACATAAAAATCTAATTAATATATAATTAACTGTAGGGCTGTCAAACGATTAATCACGATTAATCGCATACAAAATAAAAGTTTGAGTTTGCCTAATACGTGTGTGTACTGTATATATTTATGAAATATTTACAAGTATATGTGCTTATTATATTTTTTATATAATTTATATTATATATAAATATATACATTAATTTGTGCGTATGTATATATACATAATAATTACACACAGTACACACATATTAGGCAAACTCAAACTTTTATTTTGTATGTGATTAATTGCGATCAATCGTTTGACAGCCCTAATATTGATATTATGAATTAAAATTTATTCTAATGTTTTTTGGGAAGGATAGAATAAAAAAAAAAATGAAAAAATAAAACAAAGCCTCATTAAAAAAAAACAAATCTGTAAAAGAAAAACCTTTTTCAGCAGTTTGGCATAGTTTTTCTTTTAAACTGCTACTAAAATTGCTTCATAATAACCTTTATAATATTAGTAATATTATTAAAGAAAAGGCTCACCCAAAAATGCAAATTCTGTCATCATTTACTCATCCTCATGTAACCAAACTGTTTTTTTTAGCATCTACCATCAACTGTTTGGTTACCCATGTTTTTCAAAATATAGTCTTTTGTGTTCAGCAGAAGAAAGAAACAGATTTGGAATAAAATGAGACTAAGATAGCACATGTATGTCTGTGAGATGTCTATTAAAGATCGCTTGATCTGGAAAGCATTTGCTGTGTACAAACATCTGACAGACGTCTTTAAGATGTCAGTTTTACATACATTCTAAATCATAAACATCTTAGAGACATCTAATAAATGTCTATTTGACATCTGATTGGAAACATCCTATAGACGTATTGCAGATGAGCAAACACTAAAATACATCTTGCAGATGTAAATATAGACGTCAAATAGACGTCTCTGTGATGTATGTGTGTTATCAGGGGAGTAAATAAATGACAATTTAAACTTTTGGGCGAACTATCCCTTTAACATTAATAATACTAAAGGGTACACTGTAAATAATACTACACTTAATATTTTATAATTCAAACGTTTGCTGGGCAAATCAAAACCATGTACATTTGACTGTAAGTGATGGGTATGAATTAATGGGCCGAAATGTTTTAGTGAGAAACAGGAAGTAAGAGCAGAACTGATGAATGGTGACAGGAAAGGGAGGGGAAGGTAAAGGGAAAAGGAGGGGTGAGCTGGACTAGAGGAGGAAGGGAGTAGGCCATGGAAGTACGAGTGAGGAAAGGAACAGATTGCAGCCAATGAGTGACACTGAACTAAAGCCTAGAGTAAGAATGACTTCATTGAAACCTCACACAATATATGACTAATAGACTGGCGCAGTGCTAGATGGCTGAATCAGCAGTGTGTGTGATGTGAGCAGCAGTGTGATTAAAGCGAGATGTGATGTGTGTCTCACAGCTGGTGATGGAACGGTTGTCATCCTGAGTGAGCTGGTTGAAGAGTTGCATCTCTTGCTGTGCCAGCTCCAGTCTTTGCTGTTTGATCTGATACATCTCTTTCTTGGCATTGAGAGCCTCCTGTGCCACCACCAGGTACTCTTTTAACATGCGCTCCTGCTCCTGACGCCATTGTGTGCGAGGGTTCTCTATCTGGGTCGTCTCTGGGGGGGTAGAAAAACATCAAACCACAGTGTTAAATCCAAGAGAGTCCAAAAATAAGTATGTGATAACCATTAACAACAATTACAACTTTCATAAATGTCACCAAAAGACTTGCAGATAAATCAATTAAATCTGAACTATTTTAATTTCACCAAACTCACTAGATAGAACGATATTAATATAAAAGGAAAATTACATTGATAGACAATGTTAGACAGTGACAGACAGAGTGACAGACAGAGCAACAGACAGACGTACAGAATGAAAGACGGAATGAATAGATAGAATGTTAGACAGACATACAGAATAATTGACAGACATACAGAACAAAAGAGAACACAAATATAGACAGATATATGACAGATGAAAGACTGACATACAGAATGACTGACAGAACGATAGAAAGACACAATACGGTAGAGAACGATAGAATGACAGACAGACATACAGAACAATACACAGAACGACAGAAAGACAAAACGGTAGAGAACGATAAAATGACAGACAGACATACAGAACAGACAGAATGAATAGACAAACAGAACAACTGACAGAACGATAGACAGTCATACAGAACAACAGACATACAGAACAACAGACAGAACAATAGAAAGACATACAGAACAAAAGAACGGTAGAACGACAGACAGAACAATAAACAGACAGAACAACTGACAGAATGAAAGACAGAACGATAGACAGACATACAGAACAAAGACGGAATGAACAGATAGAATGTTAGACAGACATACAGAACAAAAGAGAACAATAGAACGACAGACAGATAAGACAAATATAGACAGATATATGACAGACAGAAGAATTGACAGAATCAAAGACAGAACAACAGACAGACATACAGAACGACTGACAAAATGATAGACCGATATAGACTGAAAATGATAGAACAATATACTGAGAATGATAGAACGAATGATAGAACGACAGAACAACTGACAGAATGAAAGACAGAACAACAGACAGACATACAGAACGACAGACAGAATGATAGACCAACACAGAACAATAGAGAACGATAGAATGACAGACAGACATACAGAACAATAGACAGAATGAATAGACAGAAACAGAACAACTGACAGAACGATAGACAGTCACACAGAACGATAGACATACAGAACAACAGACATACAGAACAACAGACAGACTTATAGAATGAAAGAACGGCAGAACGACAGACAGAACAATAAACAGACACAGAACAATTGACAGAATAAAAGACAGAACGATAGACAGACAGAATGACTGACAAAACGATAGACAGACATACAGAACGATAGACAGAATGAATAGACAGACAGAACAACTGACAGAACGATAGACAGTCATACAGAACGATAGACAAAACAATAAAAAGACAGAATGAAAGAACAGTAGAACGACAGACAGAACAATAAACAGACAGAACAATTGACAGAATGAAAGACAGAACGATAGACAGACAGAATAACTGACAAAACGAAAGACAGTCATACAGAACGACAGACACAATGATAGACATACAGAACAAAAGAGAATGACAGAACGACAGAACGATAAACAGACATAGAACAATTAACAGAATGAAAGACAGACACACAGAACGATAGACAGACATACAGCATGATAGACAGAACGATATACAGACAGACAGAATGATAAACAGAACAAATAGACAGACATATAGAAGAACAGAACGATGGACATACAGAATGATAGAATGACAGACAGAATGAATAAACATACAGAACATACAGAACAACAGACAAACAACAGACAGACATACAGACTGACTGACTGAACAACAGACAGAACAAATAGACAGACATGCAGAACAACTGAATGACAGATGACTGACACTACAGTAGACAGACATAATTATGCACAAATAAAACAATAAATACAAAAAAAAAAAAACGACAGGCAGACATACAGAACTATGAAAAGATAGACAGACAGAGACAGACAAAATGATAGAAAGACAAACAGAATGATGGACATAAAACATAGACAGAACAATAGATAGAGTGACAGACAGAATGACAAATAGACAGACAGAAAGAACAACAGACAGGACTTTTCGATAGACAGAATGATAGAACAGCAGACACAAAAAAGTACCATGGTACTACCATGATTTTTGGACACTGCACCGTGGTTATACATGGTGCATCATAGTAGTGTCTCAAATAATGCACTCACTTAATTATTATTATTACTATTTTTTTTAATAAAATTTTTAAAAATTAAATACATGGCAAATTTGGGTTATCTTACATTTATTTATTCACTTCTGAATCCCCTTAAATAGTAAAAAGGAAAATTCTGCTCTTAATGTTTTTAATCAAAACCTGTTTTTTATTTGGGCAATTTTCTCAGCAAATATAGTTCTAGGTGATAATTGGCTAATCGTTTAATTCATCAGCATATTATGTAATTAATTAAACTTATTGAAAGTTCTAGTTTAACACAACTGCATAAAATATGACATTTAAAAACAAAACCAGAAAGCTGAACTTACTATTGATGTGGTCGATGTAGTAGACGCCCACCTGCTGGTCATACACCACCTCCCAGCCCAGAGGAAGCTCATCCCCCACACAGTCAGCAAAGGTCAGGGGCTTGGTAATCCTACAGGAATACAGATAGAACGAACATGAGTGTTGAAAACACCTCAAATCTGTGCTGTACAGAAATATTTTGGACAACTTGTCCATAACAGACCAGTGACAAAAAACAACACATTAAACTCAACACAGAGTTAGGCGTTATAACAACTGAGCTGCTTTCGCTACTTTTCACAACACTGCGTGATATGCCTCGTGTATTTCTGGCTTTCTAAAAGCATGTGTGCAAAAAACTATTTTGTAGAAAACTCGGATTGGGCCAAACAAAGCTGTGTGGACATTCGAAGAATCTGGAGCATTCCTTGAGATCACTAATGAATGTGTTCAGTCAGTCAACAGCTACTGATCTCCTCACCCCAGGTCAAAAATGTGTGTAATATAGGCACTGCAGGAAGAGACGGCCCATAAACACATTCCACACAGCAGAAAGCAGGCCTGCCCTACGGCCCACAAACACAACCAGGACACTGGATACTGCACAAATCACTTTTCACACTTTTAATGAACCACATCAATGTAAAGCTCTGAAATAAATCACACTCTTCAAATATCTCATTGAAATAATCTCTAACTATGTATCCCTGTGAATTGTCGATGTTGAAAATATTGGCACTGAAAAATTAGGATGGTTTTGGGTTAACCTCAGCCAGGCAGGACACGTGTTTTAGTTTTTTATTTTAAATAAAATAAATTGAAATAAAAATTAAATAAAACATATGACATGTAAATAAAATTTTATTAAACAATTGAAACAGAAAGCTCGAGAATTTGAGAAAAATAAAACTGGAATTTGGGGGGGGGGGGGGGGGGATAAAACTGATTTCAATAGGCCCTAATAATGTAATTTCTTGTTATATAATTTTGTTATACAATTATAGAATGTTATACAATTTATTAAAAGCTTTCATGAGTATAATTAATTAGACATTTTTGATTATTCAAAAGTTTATTTTAACATTAAAACAGAATGTAAATGTAAAAATTTTTTTTTGGAAAAGATAGAAAAATTGAATTTGGGGAAAAAATAAAAATGATTTCATAAGGTCTTAATAATGTAAATTTTATTATACAATTTAATAATTTATAAAAAGTTTAAGTTTCATGATTTCAATTAATTAGACATGCTTTTTAATTACTCAAATGTAATTTAAACACTAAAAAGTTTCACTGAGTTTAACGTAACATAAATGTGAAAAAAAAAAGAAAAGGAATTTGGAAAAGATAGAAAAATAAATTAATTTGGAAGAAAAATAAAACAATTTCATAAGGCCCCAAGTACTGAAATACCACTATGTTCACGTACCATGCTTTTTAGTATTGAAGGGTATTTAAATAAAACACCATTGCCATAAACCATAGTAGTACCATGGTACTTTTTGCTCAGTGGAGCAACATGATCGGGTTGAATTTAGTTGAGATGAATAACGCCTTGCGTATCAAATCACTTCCCGGAGGATTTTAACTTTCTTCTTGTGCTGTTAGAGTTGCATCGGTTTTCAATCAAAGACCTTTATAGTTTTTTTTCCCCATCACATTTTCCCTCATTGGTTGGTGTCATGTTGGGAAGAGCTTTAAAGCACAGGAGGATTCCAGGTTCAAATCCCTGTCACTGTGCCCTTGAGCTAAACACTTAACCCCTGTTTGCCCTGAGGTGCGCGGTAGGACTGTCTGTGTGCTTTGACCCTTCTCTTCGTCTGTGTCAGATAACAGCAGGGTTATGAAAAGAATTCCAGGGAAGCTGTGGAACCTGCAAACAGTTAGTAAAATAAGCCCTTAATTCCAAAAATCTTTTAAAATAAATCCAAATTAATAACTGTCAAACTTCAAATGGATTTTAATCGGAAATCTCGTGCATGGCTTTTCTAAATGTTCTGATGGTGTTCATTTCCGGGAAAGAGGCTCACAAAAATGGCCTCAGTTACTGAAAATCAAGACACTTAATCAAGTAAATGTGCTTCACTTTCAAAACATTTTGACGATTTTGAGATATATTACAGACTGGCTGTGTGGACTTACATAAAATCTGTATGCCATGGAGGCATGTGAAATATGAGAGGAGGGGACCGATGAGGAATGTTGAGATTCCATGACCTCTTGGAATTACCATCATTAACACATTTTTGACACACCATCACAGTTAGTGACGTTAACAGCTTTCCTCAATTTTAGGG
This sequence comes from Cirrhinus mrigala, assembly GCA_036247105.1. NCBI lineage: Eukaryota > Metazoa > Chordata > Actinopteri > Cypriniformes > Cyprinidae > Cirrhinus > Cirrhinus mrigala. The sequence continues at coordinate 19,164,341 of CM070012.1, read as the reverse complement.
CAGTTTAGCACATAACTAGAATCCAGAGCTGGGTAGATACAAATTCTAGTTCTGATTCCAAATTACGTGACAAAAATTGCAGTTTGTAACGTAATTATTACATTACACATTATAGGTAATATAATCAGGCTACTTTTGGATTACCTTCAGATTACTTTCGACCTAACTCATTTATCACATAGTTTCAAATACGATAATCTTGTATCATATTGATATAAAAATGCAAAGAAAAAGAAAATATATTTCATTTGTTGGTATTAACAACATGAAGTGCATTAAATATTGTCAGCATTTTCCAAATTGGGTTTCGTAAAGGAACTGTGGGCATTTGAGAGTTTAACGAAAAGCTAATAATTAATTAAATCATAGAAATGTAAATTAAAATAAATCATGTTAAAATAACATCAATCTAAATAAAAAATTATAATGAAATATTTTATTTGTTTACCTGAATGTCATGCGACCATTAACCAACCAGGTTTGTGAATCCAACCCAATCTCACGGCAATTTGTACATATTTTACAAGGTAGCTACTTCATATGAATTCTTACAACCTAACTTTTTGATTTTTGAAAAATCATACGTATTTTATGAGGTGGCTAATTCGTACGAAGGACCACCCCTAAACCCCCCCTCACACAAATCATAAAAAATTGTATGAGCACTGGTCAATCCCTGCATTACATGTAAATAAGGAATAAAGGGGATTTATGCATGTTTGAAAGAGAAAAGTCTTCAGAACCAGAATACATGATAAAATAACACACTGAATGATAATTCAAATAAAAATTAATGTGTTCATCAAGACTTTTTGAATGTACATTCAGAATTCATAAGGGGTAGGCTATTTTAGAAAGGAACATATAGAAGATGGAAAAGAGGAATTAGGGAGAATCAATAAATTATTAATGTTTATTGCTGTTGTGCAAGTAATATGTAATCATGCAATCAGTAAAAAAGTAACTGTGGTCTGATTCCAAGTATTTAGGGGTTCAAGCACATAGTGCTGAATTCCTATTGTAATTGTTAGAATGGCTAAGAATCAGCAATCTCCACATAAAACTGATCATGCAGACCAAACCGTAAAGACTTGAAACCGTCGAAAATGTCACCAAGGCTTTCCCCAACTGGCCTAATGGGGGTGCTACAACGATCAAATGTCTGAACCAAACCAGTGCAGAAAGATTCTCTGGAGAGTGAATATCAATAATTATCAAAAAAAAAAAAAAAAAAAAAAAAAAAGTTGAACTTTCGACTCAAAAGGACGCCAAAACGTTTGAAAGGAGCGGGGCCACTTTTCAGTAAAATCCCTATAACTCCTGAACGGAGTCCTGAACGCAAAACTCAGAATACTTATGTAAGAGCTCCATCTGAGTACACCACTTGGTGGCGCTATAAAGGCCTGTACACACCGGGACGAATATCGCGCGCGCATTTCGTCAGCGTTTTTTGAGACGTTTTTCGCCAGGATACCCATGCGATTTTCACTGGCGAATTCACTCGCATGGCGCTTAATAAACAACAGAAATACCTCTGTACACAAGATGGCGCTGCGCTTCTGACACTTCCTTGTCACACAGAAGAAGAAGAGAGCCAGCATACGCGCTTATCAAATCCATAGACATATATAAATTTATATATCTATGGTCAAACCTATTCACACGCTTTTTGTTAACTGCTAAACAGAACATGGATTTTTCAAACAGCAGCAGCAGCTTCTCCTCCTCCAGCGATGAGGAAATTATTGTTGTGTTGAATGAGGAAAGACGACGGAAAAGACGCTGATATTGGATACACCCCATAGACGATTTATCGAATCTATTGCACCCAATTCTTTCATCAGTTAATATACCAGCACTCACCACAGCATATGAAATATTTTTTGATATAACATGTTCTGTCTTTTTGAAAATGTGCATTTTTAATCAAAAAAAAAAAAAATTACAAGCAATTTCTCTTTTAACCTTTTCTCTGCATAATGTATGGTATTTTATGATTTGGCTGCTGCGACATACGTTAAAACAATATTTTAAACAATCAAATAATTAATTTATAATATTTATTACAATTAATGTTTAAATTATAATAATACATTTCAATAAGAGGACAAGACTACTTATGTACAAATATATGCCAAGTTCCAAAATATATCCGGTTATTTGCAAGTATGTCACTTATTTTTGTTTTAAATATTTCTGGAAAAAGCAAACATTTATTTTTGTGAATGAACTACAGTTTGCAATAACAATCCAAAACATGACAGTGTTTTGTGCTTGAGCGCCACCAAGTCGTGTTTTACTGTAACTTCAGCAGCTCCAGGCACGTGGGCAAAAGCACCAATCTCATTGGTCTGCCAGTTTTTAACGCGGCGCGTCAAACCAAAAAAACGAGCCCGAGGCGTTCTTTAAAAAATTACGCTTTTACGCCTGGCGTTTTGCGCGTCGGTGTGTACACTTACATTGGCGCCCTTTGTTTAGGCACGGCGCGTTAAACGTCCGCGATATTCGTCCCGGTGTGAACAGGCTTTAAGAGGGGAAAAAAAACATAAAAATGGCTATACCTACACAACCGTTTGCCCCATCAACATGAAAATCGCTGTGCACGGTCTTGGTCCAAAGTGTCACAAGCATCTAGAAAGACATTTGCATATCTCGGTGGGCCTTTTTGACTCACGGCCCCAAATGTCTGTGAGAAATTTGAAATAAATCAACCACTGGGTGGGGCGATATCGCATTTTCTCAGGCCATAAACGATTTTACATGGCATGGTTTTTCGCACATACATGCAATATTCGTATCACATGCTAGAACTCCTCATTCCGGACAACTTTGCTTCTAAAACCACTGCTGTCATTCAAACAATTTGTTAAACAATCAGGAAGATGTAAAAAAAAAAAAAAAAAAAAAAAAAAAAACTACTTTTGCGAAATAGTTCTAGAACTAGGTTTTTCACTCAGCCTGGAAAAAAAACACTGCAGTACAATTCTCTGGACTTTCCAGGTAAATAATTATCAAAAAAAATGTTGAAATTTACCCTTTGGGAAGCTACAACGGGCTCGTTTAGAAAAGGGGCCTGTCCAAATTGACCCAAAATCCTATAAAGCCTAAAGGATAACTCAAAACTTTATGAAACCTGCTGAGCACATGCGACAGGTGATTCTAAACAAACATGTAAAGGTTTAAGGAGATCACGCCACAGCTGGCGCTATAACAGTCATACACGTTAAACAACATCATATTTATAAGGTAAATTACCTGGATTTGCCAAAAATGCTTTTTTTTTTTTTAAATCATTGATTTAGGTGGTTACAGGCTTGCTACAAAATCTCTTTTTCATATGTGCTTAAACACCTTAAAGCGCTTAAACCTGTAATCCAGACTACATGTACCCAGCACTGCTAGCATCCTTTGGTTATGCCTTGAAAACTGGACTAATGTATTCAAACAAACAAACCAACAACGAAATAAATACATTCGTATTACCCCTCTACAGTTTTTTTGAATGTCACTGCAAGAAAAAAAAAAAAAAAAGAATGAATGACAAGTTGACAATTGTCCAACATGAGGACATGCACTTTACAAGAATGACATATTTTAATGTGAAAAAGTGTTTAGCATTTAGCACAGAGTTTTCAGCACTGAGAGGTGGAATTACTTAGCAATAGTCTCAAAATCCCAATGATGTCAGCATAGTGATGCAATCCCTGTGATTTTAATGCAATCTTAAGACCAAGAGAGGCGAAAATGTCAAGACATGATTTTTATGTTAACATTCTGGAACGCTCCAAAAAACTGTGTGGGATATAACACGAACGGCCATAGATACCCATTTGAATATGCAGTCAGCATGTTAATTAAGGCAGAGATGATCAATAAATCAATAAATTATGTATATGCACAGTCAACATGGGCAGTTCTTGGCCAGAAAAAGTTGATATGTGGACCAGACCTTGTGCCATTTATTCAAAGGTCCGGTTATCCGACTAGTCTGACAAGAGCTTTTAGACCCCTCTACACATGGCATTCATGCAACACATTCCATTCAGCCACAAAAAAATAAAAATTAAATAAAAAAGTAATAATAATATATATATATTTTTGTTTAAATGCCTTTAGAGTTCAGTATGTCACAGTATGTTTTTATTTATATGTAAATTAAGAAACTATCTATTTAGTCATTTAAATGACTATAAAAATGTCAGCTTAACTGAAATTCTTTGACAATCCAAATCCATAGGACAAAAAGAGCAAAAAAAAAAATAAAAATAAAAATAATAAAAAACAAAAAACAAAGACAAGACATTACAGAAGCTGAGGCACATTTGTCAACGTCCTACAACAACACATAGACAAAGGTCTGTTTGATCATAACAGTTCCAACACAAGCCAATACAAACATATAGCTAAGATACAAGAGAAAACACAAGCACTCTGGCAATCATATCATCAAATTTCAAAAATCTCTTTATTCTCCCATCAAATCCTTACTGTAACAACTATGTCAACCCTGGAATAGAGCCCAGAAAGCAGTGCTGTTATCTGCTTTGAAAGACGGAGTTGAATGGGTTTGTTAGTAGAGTTATGAAGTATTGTTTGAAGGGACTTTAAATGCACTGAACTCTGTTCATTAAGGAAGATCTGTGCTTGTTAATCTGTTAAACTAATCTGTGCTTGCTCTGAGTCACCATTTGACATGATTCTTAAGACTACTTAAGAAGTATGTATTTTTGCACAAATCAGAATGGCAAAAATTATGCTTGAAGAAAACTGTTTTTTGCCAGTGTTGGATGTTTTAGGTTGCTAGGGTGCTTCTGGCGCAAGTTTAAAAATACTTTTACCAAGTCTCTACACCTGGCATTAATAGGCATTTTCAGGTGATCAGATCATGATCAGATAGCATTTGGCCACAATAAGAAGTGTAAATGCATACAAGACACATTTCAAGATGGTCTAGGACAGATTTCAATACAAATCTTATTATTTCACAACATTAAACATCTACAAAGTAAACCGTTTTAAAGTTTTTCTTAACATATCTTCCATTCTAACACCTATTAACATTGTTACAACTGAAAAGGCTGTAAATAAAGGGTGTGTGAGAAATGGCAAAAAGCATTTCATTGTTTTAATGTTTTAAAACTTGGTATGTGACGATTATTTTTCAGCTACCCTTTCACGTAATGCGTAAATGTTTAAAATGATCCAGATACCATGCAGATACAAAACTAAATGCATGTTAAAGGAGAAGTCCACTTCCAGAACAAAAATTGACAGATAATGTACTCACCCCCTCGGCATCCAAGATGTTCATGTCTTTCTTTCTTCAGTCGTGAAGAAATTATGTTTTTTGAGGAAAACATTTCAGGATTTTTCTCCATATAATGGACTGCTATGGTGCCCCGAGTTTGAACTTCCAAAATGCAGTTTAAATGTGGCTTCAAACGATCCCAAATGTGGTTGTAAATAATCCCAGCTGAGAAAGAAGGGTCTTATCTAGCGAAAAGATCAGTTATTTTCATAAAAATAATACAATGTATATACTCATGCTCAAATGCTCATCTTGTCTCGCTCTGCCTGAACTGTTTTTTTTACGGTTCATGACAGTTAGAGTATGTCGAAAAACTCCCATCTCATGTTCTCCCTCAACTTCAAAATCGTCCTGTATTCCTGTTTTTGTTAAGGGTGTTTGATCTTCTTCGCATGTTCACTTTGTAAAGACTGGGTCGGAACTTCTGCAGCGATGTAGGATGATTTTGAAATGATTTTTGAAGTTGAGGAAGAAAATACATTTAGAGTTTTTCGATATACCCTAACTGTCTTGAACCAGAATACACAGAGTTCAGGGAGAGCATGACAAGATGAGCGTTTGAGATTAAAAAGTATTTAAATTGTATTTTTGTAATGAAAATAACCGATGGTTTCACTAGATAAGACCCTTCTTCCTCAGTTGGGATCGTTTACAACCGCATTTGGGATCATTTGAAGCCGCACTTAAACTGCATTTTGGAAGTTCAAACTCGGGGCACCATATCAGTCCATTATATGGAGAGAAATCCTAAAATGTTTCCCTCAAAAAACGATTTCTTTACAGCTGAAGAATGAAAGATATGAACATCTCGGATGACAAGGGGGAGAGTACATTATATGTAAAGTTTTGCTCTGGAAGTGGAGTTCTTTAATGGCAGGTGCAAAAGGGACTGAAGACAGTTTTCTGGACATATCTCAAGTGTCTCCTTTGACACAAGACTACCAAGTAAAAATCATTCAAACAAACTATTCACAAAAAAAGAGCAACATAATGAGACCAGAAACATCAAAGATGACAAACTTGAGTCTTGCAGTGCACACTTGTCCTTAGAGGTCAACAAACAAATGGCTTGTTTATAGTCGTCTCTTGACATTCAGCGTGGAAAGTCCACAAAGTCCAAAAGTATTTTAACATCAAACAATATTACACACATCACAATTTGTAAGGAATGAGTAACAACAAAATATGGAAGTTTTAAAAATCTGGAGTTTTAAAAAGGGACATTGGATGCCCATTTTCCACAAGTTGGTAAAATTCTTTATGATCTTCATGAACATACTTTGGTTAAAATTCCTTAATGGTCGTGTAAAAACACCCTTTTAATAGTCAAAAACTGCTCTGTTCACAGTGACCTGTTTCTGTTCAGTGTCTCTTTAAATCATAATGAGCTACTGCTCACTCCACCCCTCTCTTTTTATTTTTTTGTGTATTTGGTGGCACGTTACCATCAAAAACAAAACCAATAGACTGCGTCCACAGTGGCTCTGATGTCAGGAGAAAATGAAGACTCTTATGTTCACATTTACATCCAACTACAAAACACCTGCACTGCTTACGAGACGTCGCTACAGCTGCCGACTGCAGAGAAAATGGCGGACAGCTTATAACTGGCTGAGGGGAAAATATGTTATTACAGGATAGTCAGCGTTTGTGTGCGGGTCCTCAGCAGTAGACGTCATACTGCTCAGAAAATTAAAATGGCTTAAAAATTGATAATGTTTAGGTGAATGGATTTCTATCATTGGTTGTGTCCAAATACTGCTAAGACACATTTATATGCAAACACCATGTAAAAGTGAATTTTGCATCCAATGTCCCCTTTAACAAAAGCCTGATTGGTTTTTACAGCTTTGGGGCTTTTGTTAAAACTACGGATGAACTTCCATATTTGTGCATTCCAAATATTATCGCGCTTTTGGCAGTGGGAGCGACAAGGGGGAGGCACCAAAATCAAAAGTGCATCACAGGTGTTAGATTTTGGCAAAAAGGAACTCCACAGCCCTTTTCTCTGCTTTCTCTAGTCATGTAGCACCAATTCAAAAAAAAAAAAAAAAAAAAGTTGCTACTGCATGGACAGCCAAGTATCATTAAACGCCCATCGTGCCAGCAGTGAATTCCCCCTTTAAACAAAAAGAGAAAGCAAATAGAAATAAATTTAGAAGGGGAATTATGTTAGTAACCATGAGAAGGCAGATGGACACAATGTGCGTGAAAACAAGTTCCAATAGACATTCATCTGAGAAGAGCTGAAATATACCCAAGCATATCAGAAGAGCTGGGAACTCCTCTTCTTTAAAAACAGTATAAACATGCGGAAAACGTGTCAAAGAGACTGCAAAAGAGCAGAGTTACTGAGCTATTCACCAGGTCATGTGAAAATTCATTGCATATCAGCAGATGTTTGGTTTCTCAAAGTTCTGAATGTGACAGCACTTGTGGCCATGGGGTGCATCAAAGAGAAGGTTGAAACTGCTGATTATATGCCCTCAGTTCAAAATACTTTGTTTAGGACATTTTCTACAGTACACAACAGACGGCAAGTTTAGCTTGTGATTGTGACACAACAGGCGTTGTGATACTAAACCAAATTGGAACTAAATTAAACAATATAAAATGGCATTTACATTACCATTCAAAGGTTTGGGGTCAGTTTTTTTCTAAAATAAATACTTTTATTTGCACTTTTAAATATTTCTATTCACCAAAAATTTCTGAAAAAAAAAAAAAAAGGCATACATTTTTCTCTATAATATTAAACAGCACAACTATGTGTGGTCAATGAAACCTATTTCAGCTTACATGCTGTCTCTCCATGTATTATTTTCTTGAGAAAAAAAAAAAAAAAAGCATAAGAGTATAAGCGTAAGATCTTATTATAAATGGTCGCCTCAATTCCTCTATGAACTGAGAACTCCAGGTTACTGCATACTAGGGCTGCAACAATTCCTTAATTCTATTTGAATATTTGATTAAAAGAAAAAAAAAAAAATTAATTGATTGCATTTTGCCCGTATCGGGTAATCGGCAAAATACCAGACGTGGCGCATTCCACATATTAAACCCTTCTAAAAATCATAATAAAACAATGCTTTTAAGAATTTACAAATGCTTTCATTTAATTAAATAAATATATGCGATGCAGGTTTAATATACGCGCTTTAATTATTTACATGCCTGTAGGTTACTTACGTGCATCTCAGAGCAGCTTCTTTATCATTTGTTATCATTTACATGTGTGGAACATCTCAAACTCCATCTCTGCATATTGCCGTGAGTTCGGGTTTATTATAACGTTCATCTGGGAATGCAACGTGCGTTATTTCATTAATTTAATCATCATTATTTCATGCATCTTTAATATGCTAACTGTTCATCGTGATTTCAAAATACAAGTTTAAACCCTCACTCTGAGTTTACACGTTTTGATGTCTTCATATTCAAGAAATTACAGTGGCTGTAGCTTTTCTATCATAAAGAAATGGACAAATATTAAAGATTAAGTGGACATTTGAATTAATTGTTGAGTCAATATTAAACACAGATTAGATAGCACAGTAAAGTGTAAAAACAATCGTCAAGCCGTTGGCTCCCTCTGGAGGGATTTGCTATAATGCGTAACGTACATTAGCTCTTTTGTTTATAATACATTATGCATTTCAACAGTTTTGTTCAATAAAACTATATGATTACTTGCTTTTGATACTTAATTTGAACTGATTGTAATTGCCGCACTGCTATTATATATGTATTTTAAGTCATTTTAAATTCATTAAACTGATTACTCGATTAATCGGAAGAATAATCGACAGATTACTCGATTGCCAAAATTATCGTTAGTGACAGCCCTACTGCATACCATGTAAAACAGCTTTACACATACGGATAGAGCCTTGTAGAAGTTGGCCTATGTCTTAAACAAATATTATTTATAATATTAATAAATATTATGTTATCCAGCTAGTAATTTAGAATAAAACTAAATATTCACAATCAAACACTATAAACAGTTCAGAGCACCAGCTTTAATTGGCTAGTCTTTAAGGCCTTTATGCACCAGGCAACTCATTTCCCACAATACAGCACAGCAGGAAACAGCACATACACAAGCATGATGTCCATTTCCTAAACCTGAACTACAGCTTTACAGCAGGTCTCCTGCTAGGTTTATCGAACTCGCCCAAGGACAGAAGAAAAACATGCCCATGTAGTAGAGATTCTCACACAAACAGTAACACTGGACATAATGTGAGATGTGGACCTCTGACAGGAAATAGGACCACCCCACATTCTCACCAGGAACCTCGGGTCAGTTTCCTCTTTCTGCAGTGCTTTCAAAAACAAAAGAACGGCAGATCTCAAAAGCTGAGCTCTGAAATCTGCATACACATACATTTTTCATACTGAATCACCTGCATGAATCACTAAAGTCATGAATATACACCACTGCACAACATATGAACATTTTCGCCATCTATTTTGAGTTCTGATATTTTGTCATGCCCCAGACATGCCACCAACAAAAGCACAGGCCTCAACAACGCTATGCTAAATGTTTTATACACTGGCAGAGAACATTCATCATAATGCTTCGTCCCTCAGTCTCAATTCGGCACTGAAGTTACTTGCAAGTTTCTCAAGCGAGTGTTTTGTTTCAGTTCCTGAGAGACCCTCTGTGCTCTGAGAGAGCTAATCTTCCCATACCACGCCTTTTCTTCCAGAGAGGAAAGCAGCTCTGCCAGAAGGAGAGGTCTCGGAGTGTTTAGCGGGCTGAATCCCAAAACCCGTCATCGGCAGAAAGAAAAAGAGTTACGGGGCCATGGGTTATTTTAAGACTTGGGAATTTCTCAAATACACTCTGAGCAATGCAATTTGTCCCAACATTTTAACCAAACGGAGAATGGATGTCAAGGCCATTTATGTAGCACAAACTGGAGTACTCATGAAAAGTCAACCACTTAAAATCCCATTTTAAACATCCAGCTAGTTACTAAATCAGTCTACAAGAGGAAATCATTTGGCTTTAGAACTAAACAAGTCTAGGTCGTTATTCTGAACACACTATTCTGAAATCAAAACTTCACGGGGTACACCTTTAGCATCTTCTTCTCTTCAGAGAGCAGTTTCACTTCTGAATCCTTCTACAAGCAGAATTTCCCTTTAGGTGTACAGGCTGAAATGAAAAATTTAGCGCACAACGCACAAGTGTTAGACATTTGTTAATTCTATAATCATCTACTCTCCGATTCGCCATCTCCCTGATGTTCCCAAGTAGATATTTCCATCCGGAACGATGCACTTTTCCCTGGTGGGAAAGGCATGTGTAACTGGAGTCTGGGCCGTAGGTCCAGGCCTCGTCTGGACATCCACCCTGTCGCTTCTTCAGCTTGAGCCGTTCTCGACAACAAAGGGCCGGACCAGCATTCCGCCTGCAAATTAAGATGCTCCCAAACAACAGGCTCTGCATTCCTCGTCAAGAATGTGTTTCTCTAAAAATAATATACCCAAATAAACTTAATTATAGTAGCCTGGAGGCAAAGTTTTAATGCCTCTGGAGCACCAAGCACTTCTTTCTGGTTCTGCAAAATCCAGTGGCAGAACTTTTGTTTTGGCAACCATATGTTTTAAGAAGCATTTTCATTTGCAAGCTGCCGTTACAGGCGTCACCTTTCATGTGGGCTGATCAGCTCTGTATAACTTTATGAGGACCTTTTACTGGCTTAATTAATTTGCAGCCTTCGTTTAGACAACTTGTCGCCATGGCACAGCGCGGCCTCTCCTCTGCGGTTTTACGTTTAATTGTTTAATGGCTTGCTTACCAGCAGAGATATTCTATTGTTAAAACATGTCACCACTCTACAAACCAAAGGTTTTTAAGAGGACTGGAATAGTTTAGATGCTGCTGCACTATATCTTATGGAATCTCAGCAGGTATTCCACTTGCTTCCATCGTGTATACTGTATCATCACCATCAACAAAACTATCACCAGAATCAAGGCTGAAGGCATCTGAATTAGATTTAAAAACAGAACTAAAAAAAATAACATAACATCAGCTAAAATAAATAAAAAATAATAAAAAGTAACATGGATACCCATAAATTCTAAGAAGACACTTATGGCTGAGCTAATCCTGATACCATAAACAGCATAAGCGGTTGTGCTATGTATACGCAGAGATCCCACAAGTGTCAATCTAAAAATTGCATTCTCAGTTTAAAAGACTATATCAAAACTATCAAGGAATTTCAGTTATGTTGTTCATTTACGTCCGGGCAGCTGAGCGCATCAGACAGCACCGGACAGACGTCTCCTCCTATCATTATATACAGCATCTTATAGAAATAGGTCGACTATAAGTAGCACCGCTGAAGAACATCCGTTCTGACACATTTAGATACAGCCTCCCCTCCTGCTATCACTTTCCTAGCAAGACAATGATAAACAGGGAAAACTATACAATAAGAAATAGATGGGGAAATGTAAAAGTTTGAGAAGAAGTGAAAATATGTCTCAAATATATCTCACAAAGCTGGTCAAACAGACCATATTTCTGAATGAGCCAACTAGATTAATTAATTAAATGGCATTTTCCCCACTTAACATTTTAATGACAACTAGGTGTGAAAATCTTCTGAATAATTCCGAAATATACATAACAAAAGAAAAGTTACTCAAAGTTTCAAAATATAAGAAGGTAATACTTTATTTTAGTGTCCTTGTTACATGTACTTACTATAGTAATAACAGAAAATGATGCATAATTACATACAATAGCCCTAAACCAAACCCTAATCCTAACCCTAGGTACTTACTCTAGTTAAGTACATGTTTTTAGTTAATATTGCTCAGTACTTAAATGTACAATTACACTCTAACAAGGGTACTGTAAAATAAAGTTCAACCTACAAGAATTCTTGGTAACACTTTACAATAAGTTTCATTAGTTAACATTAACTAACTACATTATTTAACATCAACTAAGAATGAACAGCAGTTCTACAGCATTTATTAATCTTAGTTGGATGTGTTCATGACCAGGTTTCATTAGGCACAACCAACTAGACTAGATAGGCTCATTGCCTAGACTGGATGTAAGTTTGTTTTTCATAAATGCAGAAACTGATAAAATTATCAGAAACATCTGATACTGATTCAATATGACATACACAAATTAGAATTAGGGTCATAAAACATGTTGAAACTTTTTTTAAAAGGTGCTCAAGGGTGTATATCTGTCTGTGATACAACTTTGGGGTAAAGTGTGGTAAATAAAATTTTTTCTGGCACTCTATGAATTTTTTCAGACAGCCATGCGTTAAAATTCCTCAGTAAACGGCCCTGACGAGTTTGGTACATCCTGCTAAGCTAGCATTCCAGACATGATCGGCATAACCTGTGTGTGACCAAGTGCACCTGGCATGCTTAAAAATCAGAATGAGGCTGAGGTCTATCTCTAATAGTTTTGGTTTTAAGCTTTAAATAGGACAATCTTTCCTCAGAAAGACGTTTACCCATTTAAATATTGCAGATGTCACACTGATTTCCTGCTGTCACACAAGTCTGTTCAATTCTAGTTTAAATTAAAATTCACCAGTCTTCAAAGTGGAAAAGAAGTCAAAGAAGTACCCACATTGTGCTAATACTTTTATAAAATAGATCTGATATAAGCAACAGAGTAAACTGTCCTTAAAATATGGCATAAACAACAGGACGTGTGGCCTTGACCAAAAACTGCTGACACACAAGTGAGCAACAGGAATCAGATGATACTCCCACTCACAGCTCATCCAATTTAATCAGTCAATGCAATGACAATAAAACATGGGTGCATCCCAATAACATCTATTACAATGGATTATTATATTTAATTTGCGGCAAATAAAAAAAAAAACAAAAGTCTGGAAGGGATAGAGCTAAAGTCTGTTCAAAGAGTTGGATCACATATATTTAACAACCCATGTGTAGAGTTTTCCCATTTACTGGAAACAAATCAACATCAAATTAAGTACGGTGTCTACCTTCACTAAGGTCTATTAATAATAAATTAAAGTAAGAATCCAACTGACTGTATATTACTCTAAACAAGACATTGTTATTCCTAGGGTTGTGATGTCCATTCAAAGATGGAGATTGGAGATTTTTATGACCTGTATGACCTTTTGAACACATTTATAGACACATATACATATTTTGAGCATATTTGTGACCACAAAACCAGTCATAAGGGTCAATTTTTTGAAACTGAGATTTATATATCATCTGAAAGCTGAATAAAGCTTTTCCAGAACAAAAAATTGCAGATGATTTACTTGTTATCCAAGATGTTCATGTCTTTCTTTCTTCAGCTGTACAGAAATTATGTTTTTTTGAGGAAAATATTTCAGGAATGTTCTCCATATAGTGGACTTCTATGGTGCCCGCAAGTTTGAACGTCCAAAATGCAATTTAAATGCTGCTTCAAAGGGCTCTAAGCGATCCCATTCAAGAAAGAAGGATCTTATCTAGCAAAACGATCAGTTATTTTCTAAAAAAATAATATTTTCTAGCTCTGCGTGTGCTCTGTGTATTCCGGTTCAAGAGAGTTAGGGTATGTCAAAAAATTCCCATCTCATTTTCTTCTCTAACTTCAAAATAATCACTGTTTTACCTTTTTTTGTAAAGAGCATTTGATCTTCTTTGCTTCTTTGCAAGTTCACTTTGTAAACACTGGGTCAGTACTTCTGCAGAGATGTAGGATGATTTTGAAGTTGGAGGAGAAAATGAGATGAGAGTTTTTCGACATACCCCAACTGTCTTGAACCAGAATGCACAGAGCACACGCTGAGCTAGACAAGATGAGCATTTGAGGTTATAAAGTATATAAATTGTAAATTTTTTTTTTTAGAAAATATCTGATCGTTTCGCTAGATAAGACCCTGGGATTGTTTACAGCCCTTTGAAGCTGCATTTAAACCGCATTTTGAAAATTCAAACTCGCAGGCACCACTAAAGTCCACTATATGGAGAACATTCCCGATGTTTTCCCTCAAAAAACAATTTCTTTACAACTAAAGAAAGAAAGACACAAACAATTGGATGACAAGGGGGTGAGTAAATTATCTGTAAATTTTTGTTCTGGAAGTGAACTTCTCCTTTAAGCAATTTTAAATAATTATCTGATTACTCGATTAATCATCAGAATAATCGACTGATCACTCGATTACCAAAATAGTGACAGCCCTAAAAGCAATATTTCTGGTAATACACAGAAGAGTCACTGACTAGCACTGAAAAACTGCTAATTCTGTCCGTTTGCACTTGTTTGTGCAACCAGGATTGAGTGCTAGGATCCATTAGTGAACCTACCTAAAAACATTTTGTAGGTTATAGACCAAAAAACACACTTAATACTTTGTCTTAACAAGGAGTGATTCTTTTAATCTCTCATAATATATAGATCTTGTGAGAATAAATGAAGCGAACACAATATCTACTCAAACTTGTCAATTCAGTAAAGAAACCTTCCAAACAAACACACTCCACGTGAAACAAAAGGCATGTTCACCAACCCACTTTGAACAAAAACCTTGCCCTCCCTTAACCGACATAATGAAAACACCAAGGGAAGCAAAATAGCACTGAGGGGTTTGCGCTCATGTGAATAACCTTTTGGCGCTGGCAACACGGCTTCCACTTTCCAGAATAATTGAATTTGGTGTGCTTTGTGACCATGTATAAAGGCTTCCCTTTGCCAAGCGGCAGGCCTGGCTGTGGCCATTGCATAACAGAGCCTGTAAAGAATAAAGGGATAGCCGCTGGGGCCTGGGGATGGAGGGAGGGAAGACACGTGGGAACTACTGCCTCCATTGGGCAGCTTTGTCTGGGGCCGATCACGGGCAGAGTCCCTCAGGCATTAGTGTAAGCATGCCTGACATTGCACTCATTCCACAGTCACAAAAGCCTCCCCACAGAAACTACGCTGGTGCAAGTGGACGAAGGAGATCAGACTCTTAGGGAGTCACCTTAGGAAACCAAGCAGCGGACAGTCCGTACGGCAAAGGGACGCCGGCGATATTCGCTGTTTACCCGACTATTGTTTTGCCGAGGTGAAGCGCCCTTCCTGCCACAAAGACCCTCTTGTAAACTACAGGACTAAAGACAATACCAAAAATATTACATAAAAGACCTCTTTTATATGGTGGAGATTAAAGATTGTGTTCTCAAAAGAACATCAAGGATGAGCTCTAAAACGTAGTGTTTTTTTTTTTTTTTGCACATTCAGCACAGTGAGTTTTGCCACTCGAATTGCAGTGACGTTTTCAAGCCATGACAGAAAAGCAATACCACAGAATAGTATTTCACTCTATTTCGATGGAAGTCACACCCACCTAAGAATGCCAAAAACATTACAGATGCATTCTAAATGACAGCTTACCAACAACAAATAGGCACAAAAAGGGTTTAAATCTTCTGCATTCCGTTGTGCTTTTAGGATTTCAATTCATCTATGTCAACCAAAAGAGGAAATGGTAACACGCAGTTCAGAAGTGTGGGGCAGGTGCTGGAAGATGGCCCTGTTTCACAGAGGAGCTTCAGTGGTTTCCCAGGTGACTGAGCAGTGAATTCACACACTGATTACAATTTTCACTACAAGGCGTCACCGTGCCTGAAAACCTCAAAACTCATGTTCATTGGTGCGCAGTTGATGCTCCAACAAGGCTGTGGTGTAAAACACCATGCCTATGATCAACTTCAGTTCCTCTGAATATTTGATCTTTTTGAACCTAAATTCAATGAAAAATTATTTTGTAAATTATAAATTTATTTTTGAGGTAGAATAAATGTTCTAATGCAGTACTTTAACATGTACAAAACATGTTAAAGAACTACATTAAATGTCCATAAATGCATGTTTAATCAAAGCGGAAATTTCAAGAATTATGTTTTCATAGTGAATTCTATTCTGCTCTAATGCTTTATGGTGTTGTCTGTCATTAAAGGGATAGTTCATCCAAAAATGAAAATTCTGTCTTTAATTACTCACCCTCATGTCGTTCCAAACCCGTAAGACCTTTATTCATCTTCAGAACACAAAATAAGATATTTTTGATGAAATTCGAGCACTTTCTGACCCTGCATAGACAACAACGCAACTGACACATTCAGTGTTCATTTCGGTTATTTTTCCTAACAGACAGCCGACGCTCGTTAACCGATTATTAACCGTTAACCGACAAAATTATTTTAAATTGGAAGAGAATTATTTTAGAAAGGATAAATGTCTGTGACCCATTAAAAAATACAAAGATTTGTTTTCCAGGGATTCATTTTCCATGCGCAAAAAGCAGCAAACAACAGAACATGAGGATTCACAAGAAGACAT
The DNA here is from genome assembly GCA_036247105.1 of Cirrhinus mrigala. NCBI lineage: Eukaryota > Metazoa > Chordata > Actinopteri > Cypriniformes > Cyprinidae > Cirrhinus > Cirrhinus mrigala. The sequence goes on along the minus strand of CM070012.1, from coordinate 19,147,671 downwards.
CACATCACACACCCGCAGCGCTTCTGTGAACGGAGAAAACGTAATAAAGCTAAGCTATATATAATGAATAAATGGCCTATACGATAAATATTTTTACTTAATTAACAAAACGAAAGAAAAAACTGTGCAACAAGTAATTATTATGCAGAGTTTTGGTTCATTTTTGTGCTGCATGAAAGGAAGATGGCTGAAAGCAGCATCCTATTTTTCTTTATGTTACAAAAGCACAAAGATTTGTTTTTGGGTTTTTTTAGTGAATGTACACAAATAAAGGCAAACCATTTACAGTGTTGATTATCTGTATGACTAGAAGGAGTTGTTTCCACTGTTATAAGGAAAACAATCAAGGCACCGGCGCCGCACGTGCTCACAAAGTTAAGCATTGCTAACTTGACAATGCAGCCTTTCCATTATCATAATAGTAGCCTTCCCATTATAATAATAATATACAGTCACATGTAAAGCATATGTTAAAATCACACTGCTTAACTGTTATCAACGTACTGCCGTGATATTATGCCAAACAATTTGTTTTATGTGGATGTTGGAATTCGAGTGAAGTACAAAACCAGGTTTACATAATAAATAATATTTTGGCATTCAAATACATCTTGAATATGGAAACATTTGGATTTGTGTCGTATGAGAGACCCAACGTTAGTTTCAGTTTTGCTTTAGCCTAAATTAACTAATTTTGGCTTGTTGTTTAGCCTAGCATCTTATGTTTCATTCTTGTTCTTTTCTGAATACTGTTAAATCGAAAGGATTTTTTTGTGGAACTAAAAAAAATGACAGATCATTTCGCTAGATAAGACCCTTCTTCCTCGGCTGGGATCGTTTAGAGCCCTTTGAAGCCGCATTTAAACTACATTTTGGAAGTTCAAAATCGGGGCACCAATGAAGTCCATTATATAGAGAAAAATCCTAAAATGCTTTCCTCAAAAACCATAATTTCTTTACAACTGAAGACAGAAAGACATGCACATCTTGGATGACAAGGGGATGAGTCAATTATTTGTGTATTGTTGCTCTGGAAGTGGAGTTCTCCTTTAAAACTGACCCCCAGACTAGACTAACCTGTTTTAGGAAAACAACAGTCAATCTTGAGAGAGATACATTCAATACCAAAGACTGAACAGCTCAGACTTGCATTTTAGTCTAGGTCTAGGCTTAAGCCTTGCTTGTTAATCCTTGGGTTAAAGTCTGCTAAATCGGCGGGTATAAACACAAGCATTGATTAGAGTGGCCACTTCAGAGCAGTAACGCTCCGCAGACGTGTGCAGTACAGGGGGTCGAAACACATGCCGAAGCTGCGATCTACTCCGGTTGCCGCATCAGAGCCGTAATGAGCCGCAGACGTGTGCAGTGTGCGGTAAGAGATTTATCATACACTGTAGACAGCTTCACTTATAATGCGAGTGTTTTTTAAAATGCATAAACTTGCACTAGAATAGGCTAGGCTAATCAGTGATGATGTTCTTTGATAATGTTAGGCTGCTTTTAGCCTTATGCTGGAGCTGGTTTCGGGGCAATGTAATTCTAAGTATGTAAATAATTAAATAAATTACCACGATCTCACAGGCTGAGGATAGGACCCAACACTACTTTAGTGTATTATTTACTCACCCTCCATGCGTTCTAGGTGTATATGACTTTCTTCTTTCAGACGAATGCAGTCGGAGTTATATTAAAAGTTATCCTGGCACTCCCAAGCTTTAGAACGGCATAGACGGGCGTTTCTCTTCATCAGTCTAAAACAAGTCCAATAATATGCATCCATCCATAATAAAAAGTGCCTCACACGACTCCAGGAGGTCAATAAAGGACTCCTGGAGTGAATCGATGCATTTCTGTTAGAAAAATATCCATATTTAAAACTTATGAATCACTTTAATCTAGCTTGCGCTAACAGTTGTACACGGAAGTTGCTTCTTTGACAAGGGGCGTGGCAGTGCTGAAACACCGTCTAAGCTGTTCGCCAATCGCAACGCAGTGGGAGAGCTAGCCAATCACAACACATTTAGTTTTTCAGAAGGCCAGTCTTCATTAAACCCGGAACTAATCGAGCCATTTATGCCAGGCTGGGAGAAATGTATTGTAATTATGTAAATTATGTTTAAAAGAATGCATTTTTTGAACCACCAAGCATGAAAGCATGTTCTAGTACACCCCCAAGACAAAATCAAGACTTTGTAAAAGAGCATAATAGGACCCCTTTAAGAAATGTGCATTGTGCACAGGTAAGACTCCAAATAAAGTTTAACTACAATTTTTTTTATCAATAAGTCTCGATATGTCAGTATGTTAATATACTTGAACTATCCTTAGTATCAAATTTTAAATCTATTACTTTTTTACTAGGGAACTCTGATGCTTGATTCACAAGTTCCACTGTGGATACACTTCTTGTATTATTTTCAACTATTTTGACTTGGCGACAGAAAACAACGAGGAAAAGGGAGAGAGGAAAAGGGAGAGAATGTCATGAGACCGACTTCAACTCATGTCGCCCACATGAGCGCTCCAGTTCAACGTGTTGTCCTCACACGTCCACCTCAACATCTGCTGGATAACTTCTTACTGCTCTCCTGACATGTAAATATAAGATTTCTCAGACTCTAATCAGCCTCGCATTACAAAAGCACATCACATGACTTTGTCGAGGGGAGCCTTCAAGCAGATCAGGTTTTCTTATCTAGATTCATTTCAAGCTACCCCATTCCTTCTCTTGAAAAGGAGAGGAAAAGTGGAAGGAGGGCATGAAAGATGCTTTTCAGTTGAAAACGAAATATGGAGAATGTAACACAAGAGCAATGAACGCTCTTTCAATTTGTGTGGGATGTTGCAGCGTCCATGACTAAGACGGCAATGTGATGTTAAAGGGATAGTTCACCCAAAAATAAAAATTCTGTCATCATTTACTCAACCTCAAGTTGTTCCAAATCTGAATGAGTTTCTTTCTTCTGCTGAACACAAAAGAAGAAATTTTAACCAAACAGTTTCTGGTCCCCATTGACTACCATGGTATTTTTTTTCCCACACTATGGAAGTCAGTGGTGACCACCAACTTTTTGGTTACCCACAATGTTCTTTTTTTATATTCTATGAAAGATAAATATTCATAACAATTTAGAACAACTTGAGGGTGAGTAAATGATGACACAATTTTACTTTTTGAGTGACCTATCCCTTATTTTAAGAGGTTAAAATCATGTTTTACTCAAAATACTGGAAAAGCATTTATTATTATTATTATTATTATAAACTTACGTAGATAATAGTGTTGAAAACTTAATCCTAATGATCAGTTCTCAGCACAATGACACCATAAAATGAGAGTTTTACAATGACAGAGCTGCCTTTGAGGTGGTGATCTGCTTGCTCATTGTTTTGACACGAGTGACCATACAAATTAAGACGAAACCATGTCAACTACCCTGAAGGCAGCAAATCCCCTCTATTTAAATTTACACAAGGCTTCTAGTTAACTCGTGTTTAAATGAGTCGGGCTGAAAGCCTGGTTTCTCTGCTGGTGAAAATACAGACCTCACAAAGCACATCCACACTGCTTTCCCAGCGGCCCAACTAGCATTCCATACATATTTGCACATGGAACTCTTGGAACTACAGTTCAATTCTCTCTTTCATTTGAACACTGTTTACATTATGTGACCACTTTTAAAAAAATAAAGGGGGGGGGCATGCTTTTAATAACTAGTAGTAATAGCACTGTGCTTTGCATTTCTACGCTTTCTTAAGGATACTGAAATAACAGTGTAAACTGTTTCCTCTTGATATTCTATATTCTGAATTTTTCAAGCTTGCCGCCAAGAGACAACCACACATTTTGTTTTTGCAAAGATTATTTTTTTAAAAAAAGCATTTTATCCTGGCCCTGTGTTAGATTTGTGCAAGCTATCTAGATTTAGCCAACATGGCTAATGAGGGAACATATTTAGGTGACATAGGGGCAAATGCCAAAGTGTATCTTTTAGAACTGAATGACAATCATGAGTAGATAAGCTGTGCAACAATGATAATGGGGGATCTAAATGTAATCAAATAATGCAACTTAGCTCAATACCACATCCAATTTAAAAACAAATTTCAAGACAAATAAGTTATAAACAATCATTATGGTTATTGGTTACCCCTTACCTTCAAAACAGTCTTATAATAGAATATTCACTGATATCATTTTGTTCTTACAGCTTTCATAAAAACAACTCAGCCTCTAAGAGAAGATTATAGGATCCTTATTAAAATGACATCCCTAATCTGTTTACATTTCACGTAAAGGGTTATTAATTTATGCTGCGTTATATACTTAATGCTTTATATATCTTTAAACTTTTTGTACACACACACACACACACCTACTTTTTACGTGATTTTCTCTTTTGGTGTTACATATAATTACTCCTAATTTTGCAGAGCATTCATTTTTGAGAACTGTTAAAGAAACACACAGCTGGCATGCACTCTCAAGTATTACAGTTACAGTACACCTGGGACTTGTTTAATACCATCCAAAAGTATTAAACGTAGGGACATCGACAACAAGGTTGTTACATACTTATCTAACCAAACGCACGGCATATCACTGAATATTTTCTTTTCCAGGTGAGTAGTTATTGATGTGCAATCCAGAAAGTGAACATACAGTATTATTTCCAGCTCATGTGTTAGTAAATTGTCATGGCAAGCCCAAAGAAAGAAGAAACAACCAGCCATGTTACAGTGTGTCAGCTCTGGACTGTGGAATGAAAACAGTTCCATTCCTAACTGTGCAACTTCCCTCGCTTCTTAATCATCACTTCAATCTGAGCCCCCGCCCTCTACAACCAAACAATCATCAAACTTGTGCCAAAAAAGCATGCAGCACCTCTCCCGGTCACTTTTACCTGTCTCTGGGGTCGATCCATGAAGTTTGTCGAGTGTTGTGGTCAATGTAAAAGACTCTGCCATCATAATCCCTGGCTTCCTCCCAGCCCGGGGGCAGCGGCAGCTCCGAGCTCTCTCTCCGCTTACAGCTGCTCACCCACGGCATAGCGCTGCTGGGACGGTAGGGGGGTCTGACCCCCTGCCTTTACTCCAACAACAAATATAGCACAACTTTCTACTGCATTACAAATGTTGAACTCCCATCGACTCTCGGAAACAGAAAACTTCACGACGAAGAAACGAACGTGGGTCAAATCGACACAGGCAGTCCTGCATCCACCTTTTCCAAAAACTTTTGCGGCGCTCTCATGACTCTGTGTGTCGGTCCTCCATGTTTGACTCTATCTACCATCTTTCATTCCACACTGTCCATATTCGGGCAGGCGAATTAGCATACGCACCGCCCCCAAATGCTTACGCAGGTGAAAGTAAGCCAATAGTGGCGCTCGTATGATTTTGGGATTGTTGTTGATGGAAGTGGATGGCGTTTTTTTTTTTAAATACACACCGTACATTTGTACATTTTAAGTATTATTAATAAACACAATTTATCAAATCAACAGTTATCTTATTGGACGCACTGAATCAATTTTAATTCACTTAGAGGATTTAAAAAGTTAATTTTGTTTAGATTTTGTTAGAGCACTAATCCCGTTTAGGATAAGGGTGTATTAAGGGAAAAAAGTTGAAAAAGTAACGCACTCATAACTTAAACATTTCCTTTTGTGGTAAACTGTTAAAGTCTCTGTCAGAATATTTTTCAGGAATGAGAAAATGCGTTTTTGCCTTATCACAGAACCTCAAACGCTTGTTACTTGAATTAGTTTTCATTTTTAGTAATAGAGCGCCATCTAGAGATGGCAACTTCCATTCCTTCCACCCACCTTACAAGAAGCAACATTTGTAGATGTGTTGTAGGCTAGTATAGTATTCAGGGAAAATGCAGGGCAGTAGTTTTCACACCGGTGTCTATCACTTATCTACAGTAAACACACGCGTTTAGTTTTGTTGGTGTTTGCTTGTCACATGAACACAATCCACAATTTGCCCTTTAGACTTAAGTTATTGTGCTCTCTCTCTCTCTCTCTAAAAAAAAAAAAACAAACACATAAAAAACAATAACATTTACTTTTATTGTTAAAAAAAAATTATTCATGGATTGATTGATTGATTGATTGATTGATTGATTGATTGACCTTTTTTTTAAACATCAACATGGGACTACAGACATAAATTAGCCATTAGCAACCCTGTCTAAATCTGGCACATTTTATATTGATTTTATCTGTTATTAATGTATATTGTCCCTATTGTTAAGCCTATGTTTAGTCACTGACATACTGTACTGGCTTAACTTATACACATTTACTTTACTTTTCATATAAATATTATTCCAGTCCCCATGTTGTATCTTTTCAATAACCTTTAGAACTGAATACTGTCATTATAAATACCTTTCTGTATTTTCTTTTAAAAATGCCTTGCTCACTCCTTATCTCACAATTTCCTGTAGGATAAGTAAATCTAACTTTTGTTTTCCTACTCCTCCTCATCCGTTTCCATTTCTCGTCATACAACCCATTAAGCTACTCTGTGAACTTTAAATAAATGAAGTTACAAACTGATGCACTTGTCTGTGTATGCTGTAGTTTATACTCAACCTACATTTTGTCAAACCAACTTAAATGTACATAAATATATTCTGGAACAATCTATAAAATATCAGAAAGAGAGAAAAGGTAATTAGGGCATTAAACTACATTTATCACCAGACATAGCTTTGCAGCTCTATAGTTTTCATAAATAACCTCAACATCTATTATCATCTTCTGCAGATATTTAAAGGAATTATTCAGCTAAAAATGACAATTCTGTCATCACTGTTGCTTCAAATATCAGGTTGTTTCATCTATGAAAAACAAAAGGAGAAATCACTGATGCTAGTATACCCTTTTTTATAAATGAAGTGTGACCATGGACTTTAGTATTCAATCAAAGAGAAAGCTCATGCAGGTTTGGAATGAGAAATATTCCTTGACTAGGAACGTTTTTTTTTTTTTTTTTTTTTTTTAAATGACATTTAATTAAATAAAATCACAAAATCACATATCTGACTGGAAATGTTGATAACTATCTATAATCAACATAATTTTTGTCTGAAATGTGTATGCTAATTATGTGTTTGTTAAGAGCCAATTATGTGTTTGTGGAGAGCCACTGCATCACGTCACAGATTTTATCCTCCTCCTGCAATACGTGGCATTCTGTAAGTCTGTCTCAACACAATTTCACATGCTGCAGACGCCCGGTCTCAAACCAAATCAGACATCCTCACACTTCAGGTAACACTCTTTTCATTGAATAATTGAGTTTTTTATGAACAGCATGATAGTACTGAAACATGAGTAGCAAAGACAGTGTTTTCTTGCACAATGCTTAATTGGACTGATATGAACTGTACAATATTTTAAAACATTTTTTTTTTTTTTGCTAGATTAAAATTCTTTTGCAAGTGATATTGTAAGAGCTTTGAAATTCAAAAAAGGTTGGATAATTGTTTTACAGGTAACATTAAAATATGGATTAAAACATTAAAGCTACACTACCAGTCAAAAGTTTTTGAACAGTAATATTTTTAATGTTTTTTAAAGAAGTCTTTACTAACCAAGCCTGCATTTATTTGATCTAAAGTACAGCAAAAACAGTACAATTTTGAAATATTTTTACTTTTTAAAATAACAGCTTTCTATGTCTTCTTTAATATCTTCTTTAAAATGTAATGTATTCCTGTGATTTCAAAGTTGAATTTTTAGCATCATTACTCCAGTAAAATGATCCTTTAGAAATCATTCTAACATTCTGATTTGCTGCTCAAAAAACATGTATTATTATTAATGCGTTGAAAACAGCTGAGTGGAATTATTTCAGGTTTTTTGGATCAACGGAAAGTTCAGAATAACAACATTTATCTGAAACAAACATAATAACATAATAACATAATAAATGGCTTTATCATCACTTGTGATCAATTTAAAGCATCCATGCTAAATAAAAGTATTCATTTCTATCATTTCTTCTATATCTTCTCTGTAATTCTAAAATATATATATTTATATTATATATATTAGTTCAGATAAATGCTAAACTTTGGATCTTTCTATTCATCAAAGAATCCTGAAAAAATGTACTCAGCTGTTTTAAATATTGATAATAATAATAATAATAATAACATTTCTTGGACAGCAAATCAGAATATTAGAATGATTTCTGAAGGATCATGTGACACTGAAGACTGGAGTAATGATGCAAAAAATTAGCTTTGATCACAAGAATAAATTACATTTTAAAAATATATTCGAATAAAAAACTGTTATTTTAAATAGTAAACACGTTTCCATTTTATTTTTTACTGTTTTTGCTGTACTTTGAATCATATAAATGCAAACTTGGTGAGCAGAAAAAATCTTACTGTTCAAAAACTTTTGACTGGTAGTGTAATTAGCAGTAAAAACATTATTTATATTTGTGTAGCTCAACTGGGGGTCGAGGGTTTACTTTGAATGCAGTGGAAGTTGCTTTAGATAAATGTGTCTGCCAAATACATAAATATAAAATAAATTGACGTAAATGGAAATGTTTACTATTTCTAGTACATCAAACAAGAAAATTTGTGACATTGATCTGTACAGATGGTAAGATTGAACCACAAGATGCTCTCATTCTCAACTGGGTAAATGAAATGAATCTTGAAATTGTATATACAAATGTTTTAATATAATTTAAAATGAAAATAAATTAAAAAATGTAAATAAAATAAAATAAAATGCAAAATAAGGCAGATAAGTTTCTTCCTTTTACCCTCCACTTTAAATTTTTATTTCTCAGATTTAACAAAAAAATAAATAAATAAAAAAAATAATAAAAATAAATAATTGAACAATGCAGGATTTATAGTCGGCAGGCATCAAAGATCCCCATTTAGGTACACATTGCATATTTGGCATGCTCTTGTTTGCATCAGAGAATGGACTGGCAGGCAATTAGCAAGGCTTATCTCTCACGCATTTTTTCTTTGAAAAAACAGTGAAAATGTTCCTTTCGCTTTTCCCCATGGCAAACCCTAAGGCAAATTCTGTTGCTGATAGCAGGGAAACCAAATGAAACTATACAAACAAACTATAATGACGTAGTAAAATCCAAACAGTTTGTCCCTTTAAAATGACAACAATCAGGATTTTAATGGCATCCTGTCTACAGTTTTAATGGCATCCCGTGTGGCCTTTGGTCTCCTCCTGCCAGACCAGGGTCTGAATAAAAAACATCTCTCTCTCTCTCTCTCTCTCTCTCTCTAAAAAGGATCCTAGAGGGCAGGGCCTAAAGTTTGAGTGCCCTCTCTCCCCATGTGCACATTCCCTCTACCTCTTATGCTCAGATGATGAGTGCCTCTTACTGAAGACCGACAGACCTGCAAGCAGACCTCTACAGCATCTAGATCCCAGCTCTCTCCTCCATTCATCTCTCATTCCTTCTCATCAAGAGGAGGTTCCTGAGGTGCCAGCCAAACCTGAGGGCCATCGGACCCCGAGAGGGACACGTTAGTCAGAGGTAACCATGACCAACCCATGCATGGTGATTTTGGAACTGCTCGGGATGCTGATCGGGACAGGGGGCTGGTTTTGTTCGCTGGCGGCCACCATTATGCCTCAATGGTTGTCGCTTTCCACTGAACTAATGGGCATGGAGAGCTACGAACAAGGGCTTTGGGAGGCTTGTGTGATCCAGGAGGTGGCTGGAACGGAGTGTCGTCCCTATGACACTATCCTAGGCCTCGAACCGAAGTTCATGCTGGCCCGCTTTCTGATGTGCATTTCGGATGCCACATGTCTCCTTGGACTTCTTTTCGCCATCCCTGCCATGAGTCAAATCAATTGCTGTACGAGTGAGGAGGGACAGAGGACCAAGCGAGGTTTGAAGATCACGGCTGGTGTGTTTTTATGCATCGCTGGGTTGTCTGTGCTCTTTCCCGTCTCCTACATCGCTCACGATGCTGTTATGAAGTTCTTTGATGAAACCATACCTCACGTGGTGCCACGTTCAGAGTTCGGGGACGCCCTGTTCATCGGATGGGCTGCAGGACTTCTTGACATTGTGGCAGCCGCGCTGTTATTTGCCTCTTGCTCTTACTACAGAGACAGTGAACCACGTCTGGTGTATCACCAACAACAGCAGGAGATAAGAACTATCGATGGCTCGAGAAAACGCACTGAGTACGTTTGAGGTACATTTGTGGTGAAACGCCTTTTAATGTTGACGGAGCAGGGAAAAAACTGTTTTTTTTTTTTCCTTTGGAAAATGTTTATACTTACAGTAAGTGTATGCATCAGTCAAACTCATGAAACAGGTAAAGAATTATGATGCATTTATGCCTTCAATGTCTGAATAGTATATTTGATTATTTGTATTAGAAGTTGCCAAAATTTTTCATTTGCTTTTATAGAGATGTAGTAATTGAAAAAGTGAAAATAATATTTTCTCTTGCCATTTTGTGGAATTTTGATCACAAATATTATATACATAAAATGCAAATTATATATACGTATAACTAGAAAAGCATAAAGGTATGTGTATGTGTGTGTGTGTGTGCATTTGTGCATTCAGTACTCAATGCCATCTGCAAAAATAATACAAGAGGAGCTTCTCAATAGGAAGGATGTGTCCTAGTAAGGATGTGCATATCCCGACTGGCATCTCATCAAGCCGTAGATGATTTCGGAGAGGAAGGCATTATGTTTTCTTTTGTTTTGTTGTAAATGAAGCACGTAAAGTTAAACTATGCATACTGATAACCACTGGAAGACCACAGATGGTTGTTCTTACATGTACTGCATTATTAGAAAGTCAGATTTTCAATATAAAGTATTCTTGAAACTGTTCAGTCTTCTATGGAGCCCCGAGTTTGAACTTCCAAAAATCTAGCGAAACAATCAGTTATTTTCATTAAAATAATAAAACTGTTTATATACTTTGTCAAACGCTCGTCTTGTCCGGTTCATGACAGTTAGGGTATGTCGAAAAATGCCCATCTCATGTTCTCCCTTAACTTCAAAATCGTCCTATATCGCTGTTTTACCTTTTTTGTTAAGGGTGTTTGATCTTCTTTGCATGTTCACTTTGTAAAGACTGGGATGGAACTTCTTCAGTGATGTAGGATGATTTTGAATTTATTTTTTGAAGTTGAGGGAAAAAAACGATTGGAGTTTTTTTTTAAACTGCATGTTAGAAGTTCAAAATCGGGGCACCACAGAAGTCCGTTATATGGAAAAAAATCCTGAAATGCATCCCTCAAAAAACATAATTTCTTTACGGCTGAAGAAAGAAAGACATGAACATCTTGGATGACAAGGGGGTGAGTACATTATCTGTAAATTTTTGTTCTGGAAGTGGACATCTCCTTTAATTAACACAAAAATGATTGAATTTTAATTAAAAAAATTTTCAATACAATTCAGTTTCAGTGATTTTTCTGAAATACGTTTCAAACAAAAAGCACAAAAGGATAAATAGAAGAAAATCAGGTTTGCTGTTCTAGTGTGTTCAGTCAGGTGAGCTAATGGCAGTATAAATGCCTGCTTGAGTGTAATTGTCTCTGATGGTCTCCCTATCAGAACAGAGACTAAGCTGTGTTTAATGAAGGCTCTAACGAGCAGTGTGTTCTCTGAGGAATGCCAAACATTGCTGCCTCCTCCTCTCCATCATTACTCTGATTTGACCAGGTTAGGAGGAGACAGAGGGTTCCTTTCCACTGGAATACTGCAACAGGTACAGTCCCATCCCAGATAATCACATCTCTATTTGAAGATGACCCTGTAAAGGGATAGTTCACCCAAAAATGAAAATTCTGTCATTAATTAGTCACCTTCATGTCATTCCAAGACCTTCATTCATCTTCGGAACACAAATTCAAATATTTTTGATGAAATCCGAGAATTTTCAACTACCACGTTGTAGCTTCATAACATTATGGTTGAACCACTGATATCACATGGACTATTTTAATGATGTCCTTACTACCTTTCTGGGCCTTCAACGTGGTAGTTGCATTGCTGCAGAAATATGTTAATTTGTGTTCCGAAGAAGAACGAAGGTCTTACGGGTTTGGAACGACATGTGGGTGAATAATAAAAGAGAGAATTATTAATTTTTGGGTGAACTATCCCTTTAAGATTGGAAAAGGTAAATGGATCCAAACGCTTAGAAACTTCTTTTCTTTAGGCATGATGGAAAAATGGTATATGGACAAAATGTTCTCAGACTTGAAGGCGCCACATAGATTATGCCCTGAACTTCCTGCGATGGATATTGATAGTGAAAATGAAAATGGGCGGTATGTTTAGACTTAGATGTTTAGCTATTAACACTCATTTCCAGCTTTTGGCTGGGAGGGGACATACCCTGGGCTCTCCAAAAGGGGAAATGGTGTGTCTTCGACTCATTAGGAACAATGTCCTAATGCAGCTCACTACAAACAATCAGGAGTGAAAGAAGCTGATAAACGAACACATGAAACTAAATGGTAAACATGCAGGATAAACACCATTCACAAACACTGGATTTGTTTATATATTTGTAAATTATGGGATTTCATAATTTTCCTTGTAATATCTTTATCTTTAGAGAACAATAAGTAAAATAAATACAAATATGCTTACTGGAAATCACTGGAAATGCCATTCATTTCATGTAATGTCTGATTCTTTTAGTGAAAAGTAACCACAGCACTGAAATAAATACACAGGAAAATAGGGATACTAAACATTTTTCAAAACACATCAGCAAAAATCCACATTTATCCTCTTTATTTGATCTATCTTTAAGAAAAAAACTTGTAGCATCATCCCAGGCTTGGAATTATGTTCCAAGAACTTGCAGTTGCAGCATATTAAAGAAATGGCAACACATAATTTATTACGATTTAAACACAATATATACCTAACAGAATCTTTGGAATATTACAGAACTTGAAATCACTTTGTTCAACTGGAAAAGGTATACCTGTTTCAAAGAAAGACCTTACTGGCAAGTGCCTTCTCAAAATATTGGATTAAAAAAAAAATTGTACCTCAACAATAAAATAACAACTTTACAAGACATAACAATGAAGAACAATTTACATATAATGTACTCACCTCCTTGTCATCCAAGATGTTCATGACCTTCTTTCTTCAGTCGTAAAGAAATTATGTTTTTTGAGGAAAACATTTCAGCATGTTTCTCCATATAATGGACGGCTTCAAATGAACCCAAATGCGGTTGTAGCCGAGGAAGAAGGGTCTTATCTAGCGAAACGATCGGTTATTTTCATTAAAAAAAAATACAATTTAAATACTTTTTAATCTCAAACGCTCATCTTGCCTTTCTCTTCCTGAACTATGTGTATTCTGACTCAAGACAGTTAGGGTATGTCGAAAAAACTCAAATCATATTTTCTCCCTCAACTTCAAAAATCATTTCAAAATCATCCTACATCGCTGCAGAAGTACCAACCCAGTCTTAGCAAAGTGAACATGCAAAGAAGATCAAACACCCTTAACAAAAAAGGTGAAATAGCGATATAGGATGATTTTGAAGTTAAGGGAGAACATGAGATGGGAGTTTTTTGACATACCCTAACTGTCATGAACCGGAACAAAAACAGTCCAGGCAGAGTAAGACAAGACGAGCGTTTGGCATTAAAAAGTATATAAATTGTATTATTTTTATTAAACTAACCGATCGTCACGCTAGATAAGACCCTTCCTTCTCGGCTGGGATCGTTTACAACCACATTTGGGATCGTTTGAAGCTGCATTTAAACTGCATTTTGGAAGTTCAAAATCAGCGTACCATATCAGTCCATTATATGTAGAAAAATGCTGAAATGTTTTCCTCAAAAAACATAATTTCTTTACGACTGAAGAAAGAAATACATGAACATCTTGGATGACAAGGAGGTGAGTACATTATATGTGAATCTTGGTTTTGGAAGTGGACTTCTCTTTTAAAGTAAATCTCTGTGTCTGTGACCAATATTATCTAGTTTTGATGACAGAAAAATTCATAAATAGTTAAAAGTTAACTATGGAAGAGAGCAGTTGAACATAAGTTCACAAAATATACAGCTGAGGTCAAAAGTTTACATATACCTTGCAGAATCTGCAAAATGTTAATTATTTTACCAAAAGAGGAGGGATCAAACAAAATGCATGATATTTTTATTTAGTACTGACCTGAATAAGATATTTCACATAAAAGACGTTTACATACAGTTCACAAGAGAAAATAATAGCTGAATTTATAAAAATGACCCCGTTCAAAACTTTACATATGCTTGATTCTTAATACTGTGTTGCTGCCTGAATGATCCACAGCTTTTTGTTGTTGTTGTTGTTTAGTAATAGTTTGTCCTAAAGCAGATAACCTGCCCAATTTTTCTTCAGAAAAATCCAGGGGTGTAAACTTTTGAACAGAATGAAGATGTGCACGTTTTTCTTATTTCGCTTAAATATAATATTTTTTCATTTAGTACCGCCCTTCAGAAACTACAGAAGATACTTACATGTTTCCCAGAAGACAAAATAAATTAGATTTACCCTGATCTTCAAATTCAAAAAGTTTTCACCCTCCACCCCCTTAAAGGAACACTCCACTTTTTTTTTTGAAATAGGCTCATTTTCTAACTCCCCTAGAGTTATACAGATGTGTTTTACCATTTTTGAATCCATTCAGCTGATCGCTGGGTCTGGCGGTAGCACTTTTAGCATAAATCATTGAATCTGATTAGACCATTAGCATCTCACTATAAAATGACTAAAGAGTTTCGATATTTTTCCTGTTTAAAACTTGACTCTTCTGTAGTTGCATCGTGTACTAAGACTGGCGGAAAATGAAAAGTTGCAATTTTATAGGCCGATATGGCTAGGAACTATACTCTCAGTCCAGCGTAATAATCAAGGAATTTTGCTGGATTCAAAAATGGTAAAACACATCTGTATAACTCTAGGGGAGTTGGAAAATGAACCTATTTTCAAAAAAAGTGGAGTGTTCCTTTAATGCATCGTGTTTCCTTCTGAAGCATCAGTGAGCATTTTAACTTTAAAAAAAAAAAAGTGAAAAAAAAGGGATTTCAATATCATACAGTCATTGTTGGAAAGGGTTCAAATATACAAAAATGCTGAAAAACCAAAGAATTTCTTTGACCTGAAGGATTTTTCTGAAGAACAGCGGGCAGTTTAACTGTGATCTCTCCTATTTTCCAGATTCCAGATTTTGACCTCAACTATAATGGTGAAACTTTTACTGCCATGAGTTATTATTTTGGAATAAATGTAAAATGCTTGAACTTAAACACTAACTTAATGAGATTCATACCTGGCTTTAATAAATAGAAAATGTGACAGGGACATGAATTTACATTTGATTTAAAGATATTTATGCTTATTTTATATATATATATATAAACTTAGAGAACAAGCATATATCCTTCTTTGTGCAAGCATATATGTGCATGACGTGTATGAACACTCCCTGAATCTGACAAAAAAAAAAAAAAATCTTTGCAGCAGGTTTACTATACAGACTTGTAATGAATGTCCTGAAGTAAAATTATACCATCAACTCCTTAATTATTGGTGTTACTCATTGGAGTTGATACCCTTTACTTAGTTGCTTTGCTATGCAAAAGGGCAGAACAGAACAGCAGAGGGTAAGATGACCTCTGTGTAGATGAGATACAAGCTCCAGCTCAAGGCCAGTGGAGATACTTAAAAGAAATAACAAGATGATTTAGAAATGCCAGTGGTTTCTCACAGGTGAAAATCTGACGCCAAAAAAACACTGTGCACCGGCAGTGCTGATCACGCAACACACCCAGCAGTGTGATCACATGCACACCCAGCAAACGATCACACAACACACCCTGCGGTACACACCCACAATACACCAAAACTACATAACAGTTTAGCACAGTTTAGAAATTGTACCAATTATTTGAAAAGAATTATCTTTAAAATTCAAATAAATGAATGTGAGTGCATAATTATTGTAATTATTTTATTATTTAAAATAAAACTATTTTTTCACAGCTCATTTAACAATATTTAATACATAAATCATTTTGCGCATCAAACCACTGGAATGCTGGAAATGCCTCGATTCTTCATTTACGATCATTAAGACTCCAGATATGTTCTATAAATTGGTCCCACAGAAAAGGTTAAGATGGACACAACTGATGCCCACAAGCTAAAGCCTCGTTCAGACTGTCAGCCCAAATCGGTTTTTGTCCATATCTAGATGGAATCGGATTTGAATAACTGACTGTCCACACAGTCAACTGTTCAAATCCGATTTGTGTGTCCATAAGCGCTCTTTCGTTTTACGGAATGTGCGTTGGTTTCTATGGCAATGCCATTGCGTTGTTATGCCAACGCTAAAATCAACAATAACAGCATTACAGTTTGCAATATAGATGCTGTCTTGTGATATGACAACGTTGCCGTCGCGTTTGATTATATTTCGTCTTCTAAAGCAGCGGCAGAAACGCAGGAAGCTGGAATGTGCGACTTTATTCTGTGCTGCCGTCTCCGCTGGTTTCAAAACTCAAAGAGGTGCGTATACTAGCTGTATATTGTCTTTTCCCACTTGATTTGCAGTTCGCAACAACACAAGCTTGTCTCTGCAAAGACGTTTGTTATGTTTTCCACAAAAACGTCTGACGTGTTTACATTTTACGTGGCATGAAAACGTGAAAAAGCAGAAATCCGATTTGAATAGGATTCCAAACCACATACGAATGTAGCTCGAAACGGATTTGACCAAATCAGATTTCATGTAGTTCGTTGCTGTTCAGACTACCTAAATATGATCGGATTTCAATCGGATTTGCATACAAACCGGATATGGGCTGACAGTCTGAACGAGGCTTTAATGACTATATTCATAATCAGTTTATAATCCAATAAGCAGTTAAACTTCAATTCAAGACAGTAAAAAAACAAAGGAATAAAATACTACCTTTGGTCCTCATATATTTTCCATGGAAAAAGTCAGATTTATACCGTTTGGAGCAACTTAACACAAAGCAAATGATTAACCGTTCTGTCAGAAAGTATAATTAATGCAACTATTTTTATTCTACAACAACAAAGAAAATCACTGATAAACTTTTATCTTTCATGATTATGCTGAACTCTGATACTGCTGAATGAACTCTGATAGGGTTCATTGCCCTTCACCTTTGTTTTTGCTTTCTTATCACATTATGTATGATAGTATGAGACGTGTTGATGTCGCACATCTCGTATGCTGCACAAACAGAATGAGGTTTCCAATAAAGAAACTATTGTTTTGCTATCACTCTTCCATCCTTTTGAGGCGCAGGCCGTTTGTGTTGTCTGCCAGTGTACTAACAGACTGCTGTAAAGGAGGTTTCATACTGAGATTCATAAAAGCTTGTTTAATTCCTCCAACATCACGCCCCACTCTCGGTCACATGCGAGCAGAAATGTGTTTGTGCTATAGCTGCGCTTCTCTAAGACAATGCGCTCGTCTCAGTATGGGGTCTTGGCTCTTCTCTGTCAGGATGTTTCTTTCACCTCTATCTCAGAACAATGCATGTCAAATCGCCAGTGACCATGGGAGTCCATCCTGGCAGACAAATTCTCCAGCCACAATTCTTACGAACCTTAACACCTCTTCTTGTGTATACGTTTTTGGGTGATTTAGATGGATAAATCATCCTGAAGGGACCTCGTTGGATTAGAGAACCAACACAGAAACAAAACAAAAGCACCTTTAACTGGCAAGAAATGATTTCCCTTTGTCGAGTTTATCGGAGGGATTAGGTGGTTTTATAACAGAAGAAAATCACGTAATATTCAGTGGGATTTGTCAAAATTAATGTTCAATTTTAACAAGATTAAATGTTGGCAAGTAACAAACTCAAAGCCCATGGGGGGTGTTGAAAAACACAGTAATAAGGGCAAGTATCAAGCTGTGAAATAACAGTAAAGTTCATTCCACTCATGGCAGGGGTTATTTCCTCTGAAATCACCTTGTCCCCGCTCAAAGATCCACTCTTACTCAGCTAAATCATATCTTACATCAAATGCAAGATATTTCACCTTCACAGCTTTTAGTGGCAGATAAATAATAGTTTAGACAAGTATAGGTAAGTCAAGTCTTAACGACAACGGAAAATAGTTAATATAGCATTACTTCATTTTTAATAAAACAATATCCAACGATCACTTATATCACATATACATATACATATATATATATATATATATATATATATATATATATATATATATATATATATTAGTGCTGTTAAACATTTAATTGCGATTAATCACATCTAAAATAAAAGTGTTTGTTTACATAATATATGTGTGTGTACTGTGTATATTTATTATGTACATATATACACACACACATACATATATATATTTAAGAAAAAAGTTGTTTATATGTTACAAATATTTATATATAATATCAATTATACGAATATAAATATATATACATGTAAATATTTTCTAAATATATACTCTGTGTGTATTTATGTATTATGTACATAATAAACACTGTATACACACATATATTATGTAAACAAAAACTTTTATTTGGGATGTGATTAATCATAAATTAATCATTTGACAGCACTAATATATATATATAAACTATTTTATTACTGTTTATCGCTGTTTTTATCATATTTTCCATAAGTGACATTAAAGACTTCTACACTGTTACTTAAAAATTACATTATTTATTATTATTTATTAAAGGATCCTAAAAATAAATAAATAAATAAGTATATATATATATAAAATTTAAAAACTTTTTTTTTAGTTTATTGCATATTTTCGCAAGTGACAATTAAGACTTCTACATTATTACACAAACATTATATTTCAGATAAATGCAGTTTTATTTATTAAAGGATCATACAAAACAATATCTATCTATCTATCTATCTATCTATATAATTTGAAAATCTTTTTTCTTACAGTTTATCACTGTTTTATCTTATTTTTATTTATTTTGAATGCGATTAATCACGATTAATCATTTGACAACACTAATATATATACAATTTTATTTTTTTTTATTACTGTTTACTGCTGTTTTTAGCATATTTCCCGTAAGTGACAGTGACATATCGCAAGTGACAGTAAAGACTTTGTTACGTAAAAATTACATTTCAAATAAATGTTTTTTTTTCTCTTTTATTTAGTAAAGGATCCTAAAAATAAATAAATACATATACATATAATCTGAAAACTATTTTATTACTGTTTATCGCTGTTTTTATCATATTTTTTTCGCAAGTGACATTGAAGACTTCTACATTGTTACTTAAAAATTACATTATTTATTATTATTTATTAAAGGATCCTAAAAATAAATAAATAAATAAATAAGTATATATATATAAAATTTAAAAACTTTTTTTTTAGTTTATTGCATATTTTCGCTAGTGACAATTAAGACTTCTACATTATTACACAAAAATTATATTTCAGATAAATGCAGTTTTATTTATTAAAGGATCATACAAAACAATATCTATCTATCTATCTATCTATCTATCTATTTATCTATATAATTTGAAAATCTTTTTTATTACAGTTTATCACTGTTTTATCATATTTTTATTTATTCTGAATGCGATTAATCAGGATTAATCATTTGACAACACTAATATATATACAATTTTATTTTTTTTTATTACTGTTTTCTGCTGTTTTTAGCATAAGTAAGTGACAGTGACATATCGCAAGTGACAGTAAAGACTTTGTTATGTAAAAATTACATTTCAAATAAATGTTTTTTTTTTCTTTTATTTAGTAAAGGATCCTAAAAATAAATAAATAAATACATATACATATAATCTGAAAACTTTTATATATATATATATATATATATATATATAAACTATTTTATTACTGTTTATCGCTGTTTTTATCATATTTTTCGCAAGTGACATTGAAGACTTCTACATTGTTACTTAAAAATTACATTATTTATTATTATTTATTAAAGAATCCTACAAATAAATAAATAACTAAATAAGTATATATATATATATATATATATATATATATATATATATATATATATATATATTAGGGCTGTCAAACGATTAATCGCATACAAAATAAAAGTTTGAGTGTTCCTAATATATGTGTGTGTACTGTGTGTAATTATTATGTATATATAAATACACACAAATTAATGTATATGTTTAAGAGAAATATGTTATTTTATATACAAAATATTTTTATTTATATATAATATAAATTCTATAAAAATCATAATAGATACATATACTTCTAAATATTTCTTAAATATATACATAAATGCGTTTGTATTTATATATACATAATAATTACACACAGTATACACACATATATTAGGCAAGCTCTAACTTTTATTTTGTATGCGATTAATCGCGATTAATCATTTGACAGCCCTAATATATATATATATATATATATATATATATATATATATATATATATATATATATATATATATATATATATATATATATATATATATATATATATATATAAAATTTAAACACTTTTTTTTTAGTTTATTGCATATTTTCGCAAGTGACAATTAAGACTTCTACATTATTACACAAAAATTATATTTCAAATAAATGCAGTTTTATTTATTAAAGGATCATACAAAACAATTTCTATCTATCTACCTATCTATCTATCATCTATCTATCTATATAATTTGGAAATCTTTTTTATTACAGCTTGTCACTGTTTTATCATATTTTTATTTATTCTGAATGCGATTAATCATGATTAATCATTTGACAACACTAATATATATAAAATTGTATTTTTTTATTACTGTTTACTGCTGTTTTTAGCATATTTTCCGTAAGTGACAGTGACATATCGCAAGTGACAGTAAAGACTTTGTTACATAAAAATTACATTTCAAATAAATGTTTTTTTTTCTTTTATTTAGTAAAGGATCCTAAAAATAAATAAATACATATACATATAATCTGAAATAAAATGGCCTCAAAGTTCAAAGTGCTTGCCTTTATTTCTGTTCATCACTCAGTCACTTTAATGATCATATAATTACATTACATTCACTTAAATAACCGTAATTAAATTAATTTAGATTTAGGGTCTTCAGATATACAAGTTATACAAGAGCCTTCAATGTCCTTCCATACTTTATTATTAAAGCGTCTCTGATTCATAGGCTGGGTTGATCATCCCCTCTTCCATACTCTCTTTAATTACACCAAGAAAGCCTTCATCCCTTGGATTTTTGTCACAATGTTCATTCTGAGGCAACTTGGTTATTGGATACCTGTAGCACATTAAGAGTAGTCCACTTACAATGAGCAGGCACCCTGAACCGATCCCAATCCCAATCCCTGAACCCACTTCCTGTTTTACTGGAGCAGAAGGCAAGTAGAAGTCAGGTGGAAAGTCTATAGTGAGATTCGCCACCACAGAATTCATATTCCAAAACACAGGGACCAGCGAACACGCTGCAGTCAGCCAGTACAAGGAACCCGCGATCGCAAAGGTCAATCTGAGATGGCCACTGTCAACTCCAAAAATGGCATTTCTCACCGCATGTCCCGCCAACAGGTTTGCGACCACCCCCACGCCAATAGTAACCATGCAAAGTACCTGGGCGGCTGCTATTTCTGGCGGAGTGAATGAATCGGTAAGGCTGATGCTTTTGCAGATCTCAGTCGAGTCCAGAATGTGGCTGTTGAAACACACCCGCCACACACCAACCCAGGCCAGTCCTCCGGTGACGACCGTCTGATTATCTACATACCATATCCTCCAGTCATTCATCCCAGAAATGGAGGATGCAATTATCCATCCTACAAACCCAAGTACCAGACCAGCAAACTGCAGATGGACTGACTGGGCCAGGTAAGCCATTGGTAAAACTGCTGAGACCCGACACCAGCTGGGGGCGAATATTTCCTCCTCAGGTCTGCACAGTGGCCTTCAGGAGCATGGCTACATCGCTGTCATACCACTTCTGTCAGATTAAAGAAAGTAAAAAAGCGATTTTAACCTAAAAAGTAAGAAATGGGGAGAACACATTGTCCATTGCATAAAAAACCCAATTCTATACACCAGGGGGGTTTCTGAGGATCTGCTTCTGAAGGACCCCATTCCTTCCATGGAAGTTCACTTCCAGAACAAAAATTTACAGATACTTTACTCACCCCCTTGTCATCCAAGATGTTCATGTCTTTCTTTCCTCAGTCATAAAGAAATTGTCTTTTTTGAGAAAAACAATTCTCTCCATACAGTGGACTTCTATGGTGAGTTTGAACATCCAAAATGCAGCTTCAAAGGACTCTAAATGATCCCAGCCAAAGAGGAAGGGTCTTATCTAGAGAAACGATTAAAAATTACAATTTATATTTTCTATATTTTTTAAAGGAGAAGTCCACTTCCAAAATGAAGATTCACATATAATGTACTCACCCCCTTTTCATCCAAGGTGTTCATGTCTTTCGTCAGTTGTAAAGCAATTATGTTTTTTGAGGAAAACATTTCAGGATTTTTCTCCATATAATGGACTGCTACGGTGCCCTGAGTTTGAACTTTCAAAAGGCAGATTAAATGCGGCTTCAAATGATCCCAAATGCGGTTGTAAACGATCCCAGACGAGGAAGAAGGGTCTTATCTAGCGAAACGATTGGTTATTTTCATCAAAAATATACAATTGAAATAATTTTTAACCTCAAATGCACGTCTTGCCTTTCTCTCCCTGAACTCTATGTATTCTGACTTAAGACAGTTAGGGTATGTCGAAAAACTCCAATCGTATTTTCTCCCTCAACTTCAAAAATCATTTCAAAATCATCCTACATCACTGCAGAACTTCCGACCCAGTCTTTGCAAAGTGAACATGCAAAGAAGATCAAACACCCTTAACAAAAAAGGTAAAAGCCATTTAGGACAATTTCAAAGTTGAGGGAGAACATGAAATGGGAGTTTTTTGACATACCCTAACTGTCATGAACCGGAACAAAAACAGTCCAGGCAGAGTAAGACAAGACGAGCGTTTGGCATTAAAAAGTATATCAATTGTACTATTTTTATTAAACTAACCGATCGTTACACTAGATAAGACCCTTCCTTCTCGGCTGGGATCGTTTACAACCGCATTTGGGATTGTTTGAAGCTGCATTTAAACTGCATTTTGGAAGTTCAAAATCGGGGCAACATATGGAGAAACATGCTGAAATGTTTTCCTAAAAAAACATAATTTCTTTACGACTGAAGAAAGAAAGACATGAACATCTTCGATGACAAGGGGGTGAGTACATTATTTGTAAATTGTTGTTCTGGAAGTGGAGTTCTCCTTTAATCATAAATGCTTGTCTCATCCAGCTCTGCAATGTGCATGCGTACTCTGTGCGCTCTGGTTTAATACAGTTAGGGTAGGTCAAAAAACTCCATCTCATTTTCTCCTCCAACTTCAAAATCATCTTACATCGCTGGAGAAGTACCGACCCAGTGTTTACAAAGTGAACATGCAAAGAAGGTCAAATGCCCTTTACAAAAATAGGTAAAACAGCGACGAAAGGGGGATTTTGAAGTTGGAGGACAAAAACAGATGGGAGTTTTTCCGACATACCCTAACTGTATTGAACTGGAGTGCACAGAGTACGCATGCACATGGCAGAGCTCAGTTTATAAACTGCCAAGTTTTTTAATAAATAACCGATCGTTTCACTAGATAAGACCCTTCTTCCTCAGCTGGGATCGTTTAGAGCAGTTTGAAAATGCATTTAAACTGCATTTTGGAAAGTTCAAACTCGTGGGCACCATAGAAGTCCACTATATGGAGAACATTCCTGAAATGTTTTCCTCAAAAAACATAATTTCTTTACAGCTGAAGAAAGAAAGACATGAACATCTTGAATGACAACGGGATGAGTAAATTATCTGTAAATTTTTGTTCTGTACAGCAAAATGTACAGTGTTGTATAGAGCTGATTTTATGTGTTAATTTTCCAGTGTTAAAAAGTGTTGATTCTGGTGTTGATTTGAACGACATGAACACTTGCAGTGTGAATCAGTATTCAGAATCAGTGTTATTACAGCGAGTTAACATAACTGACACTGGTGATGAGTTGATCCTATTTCCGGTCCTTGCACATTATTTACTTTTGATTAATGGCGGATGATCAAACACAGGTATAATATATTTTTAACCACTTAATTCTATCAATTTTTATATTAAGTTTACATTTCTTAACATATTGTAAATTTTTCAACATCGGAGTGCTAATTTTATTTGTGTTTAGACGACGCGGCAGACCACCGTCACCAGCCAGAGGCCAGCTTGCAAATTGAGGTAAGAGGAGTTATTTTTGATTCGTTTGCACGTGACACTATTTTAGAGTTTGGTGTGAAAATTACACGATAATTTCTGTGATTCATGTAATATTCTGTTCATGTACTGTTAACTTGAGCGAGCAGCAAACGGTTGCTCAAGGCATGAATCTTTTTTAAACATGCACACCGCGCACGCTATTTTGGATCGTCAAGTCACGCGTCGCAGTTACACTCTTCTCTACAGTGCAGAGAACGATCGTGCAATCCAGCGTTTTGCTGAACTATATTTTTGGCCGCATATGAAAATATTCAACACCAGAGATGTGTCTGACTTGACGTGCGCAATTCATATGCAAACGTTTGTTTACATAATTTATATATCGCTTGAGATGACAAATAGAGCTTCTGATTGTAGCTGCTTGCTGGGCTTTAAATAAACGACTATTTACGTTTTTCTTGACCAACAGCTGTCGTCATTTTGGTGAAAATTCAATATCAATGAGTGAAGAAATTTGTGGAACAGCTTACCGATTGTGCATTCCATGTTTTAATGAAGTAAGTAAGTTAGTAAGTAGTAAGTAAGTAAGTAAGTTAGTAAACTGACTAATTAAAACCAGTCATAAAGCAACTATGCTTAAGCTGATAGTAAAAGGTCCACAGAGCTTGTTTCCAGGTTTCAAAGATTTTCTATTTGCTTTTAAATCACTGAGATTTTATTTAATATGAAGAAAAAATAAATGTCTGTATTCATGTTATTGTTAAAATTACTTTTTAGTTAAAATACACAGATACCGCTGTGGAATAGGACACACATAGTTTCTGCTGGCATACCTGATGGTAAATATATTTACAATATATTAACATATTAGCAATGCTTCATGCGGCCCGAGTCTGACCCGAGCCCATCTTTTTTCCCCTTCTCCCAAAACAGCTTATATACTACTGTTTTAGCAATTAAAATAGTTCGATTTTGTATGTAATGGCAAAGTGATTATATTTCGTTTCGGTTTTTATTAAGTTAATTTAGAAAAACGTTTGGAGCATTTTTCTGTTCGTTAAATATAAGTTTTTTTTTTTTTTTTTTAATTAACGACCAAGCGGTCAGCGGCAGACAGTGAGTTGATCATAGACTGTTTAATCAGTTTTGCCTTCTCAAATCACGACCTGCCTAAAGTAAAATCTATAGATATAAAACAGTTATAACAGCATATAACAGTTAACTAACATTTGTAAACATTGTTTATTTTATTTAGTATTTTTTTAATTATAAACTACAACAAAACGTATACAATTATAACAAAACATTCAAATAAACAAAATGAATAATAATAATAATAATAATAATAATAATAATTGTAAACATTAGTTGCTGAAATGACGATCTGTTGGGTAAGATCACGTGAGGCGCTCCCCTCCGTCAGGAAAATCTTAATAATAGGCTCGTTTGAGATGCGCCGCGCCTCGCCTCGCCTCGCCTGAAATGTAGGCGAGAGTGGGCGGCTGCAGTGAGGGGAGGAGTGAAATAAGCGCAGTCAAGACGGACAGTTCTGGCCTCTCTAAGTAGAACAGATATCTACGAGATCAAAAGCGGATATCGCGTTATCACACTCACGTGCTGTGTTGCTGATAAACATGATATAATTTCAGCTCTATTGTTTTTATATGGAAATAAATATGATGAACAAGGCACTCAAAGTGCTTGCTATTTAATTCCATAGGAAAGGCTTATTTATCATCCATTTTTACTTTAATACACACCTGTATTTTAGATTTTTATAGAAATATGACAACAATCACATATCTGGCGCAGAGGTCGCACTGGCATAGTGTTTGGGAATATTCATGCATAATTAAAACACATAACCACATGATATTAGGTTAAAAATTAAAACATTTTAGAACAGAACGGCAACATCACAGTTGTCTGAACCAATGAGCTTTAAGCTGTGTCGTCATCCAGGCGTTTCCCATCGTGCTTTTGGTCAGCGCAGTCAGTGGAGAGCTACTGCGCCCGACTGCTCAATCCGACACAGCCGCCTCGCCATCGCGAGAGTTTTTTGGCACACGTCAGCATGACATCAGACCAAGCCGGACCTAACTCGGAAACATTTCTAACCGGCATGCATCTTGCGGTGATCACCGGTGATCAAACGATCTCAAACGAGCCTAATATCTTGTAGTGTGTGATGCGCCACAATTTTCAAATCTTGTAGTGTGTGTATGTTTAAGATTTCAGGGAAGATAACCTGCAAAGATTCTCCTTATGTGTGCGCTGCAACCAGATTTCATAATCGGTTAGGATTTTAAAAATCCTGTAGTGTGAGTCCGGCTTTAGTCACCCACAAGATTCTCAACCCTCAGCAGAAGTCATCATTCTTTCATTCTCTTCAGCTGACCATAAAGAAACCGAGCAGGGCAAAATCAATACGCATCAGCCAGCAAAAGCTTTAGCATAGATGCTAAGGCAAATGGGTATGCTTGTTTTTGTTAACATTTGATTTGTCTGTGTAACAATTCCTTTGCATCATTTTACTAGTCTCAAGTTGTCACCTGTATTGTTGTCATGTTTAATCAGATTGTCCAAGACGCCCTGGAAAAACAGTCCAGTAATGAGCAAGAAAATTAGGATTAGACAGACTTGTGCACTGTCATAAGGTAAAACTCACAATATTGTTGCAAATTTTTTTTTTTTTTGATTAAAGGGTTAATTTACTGAAATCAAAGTCATGTACTTACCCTCATTTCATTCCTAACACTTAAAACTTTTGTTCATCTCCAAAACACAAATGTAATTATTTGAATGAAATCAGATTTCTGTCCCTTCATTGGCAAATACCATTATGATGCTTCAGAAAGTTCATAAAGAGATCATAAAACTAATCCATGTGAATTGAGTGGTTTATTCTATATTTTCTAAAGAGACTTGATCGCTTTGTATGATGAACAAATTGAATTTAGGCTTTTTATTCACACATGTGACCATGGACCAAAAACCAGTCATAAGGGTCAATTTTGCTATGATAGAACAATATTTGGCAGAGATACAACTATTTGAAATCTGGAATCTGAGGGTGGCAAAAAAAAAAGAAAATCAAAATATTGAGAAAATCAGTTGTTCAAATGACGTTCTTAACAATGCACATTACTAATCAAAAATTAAGTTTTGATATATTTAGGTAGGAATTTTACAAAATATCTTCATGGAACATGATCTTTCTGGTCTAGGGTCTCACATAAACATTTATCAACTGAAACATCAGATATGGTAAACGGAAGCTCAAGCGTGAGAACCAGTGAGTTTCATTCTCGTATTATGCAGTATCGTTTAAGCTTCCATAGGAACAGTGTTTGCTGATCGCTGTTTGTGAATAAAAGCCTAATTTCAATCTGTTTATTATATAAGGTGACTGTCTCATCAAATTTTTTTTACTAAACTGCTCAATTTATGTTAATTAGTTTATCTCTTTGAAAACTTTTTAAGCATTAAAGTGGTAGCTGTGTGGACTCAATGCATGGACAAAATCTCAGTTTTCATTAAAGTATATTCACTTGTGTTTCAAAGATTAAAAAAAGTGTGGAAAAACTTTATAGTGTGGAACAACATGAGGGTCAGTAAATATCAGAATTTTCATTTTGGGTGAACTAACCCTTTAAAGCAGATTTCATCATCAAAAGTTACTAGTGTGGGGTTTTATGCATTCATCAAAGCACATAGTAAATACCTTTTCCCCCTCTCTTTTCTTTGTTTAATCTAATTTTTGTTTTTGCTGTTTACAGTCCTGTACCTGTATGGGTATTAAAGGCCATCTCAGCCAGAGGGAGGACCACCAGCCATACCTACACGATCACCTTATTCTATGTGGTCGGACAAGCATATCATCCCCTCTGACGGAACCATGTATTTAAAATACAAAGATAAGAAAAGTTAAAAGTATGTTTAACAGCCAACATTTTGAAGTCCCTACATGTCTTTTCATCTGTAGAGTTTACATTGGTATTATGATGGTGAATTGTCTTTTCTTTTTTTCCTGAGAACACTTCATTCTTGAAAATAAAGGTTTAAACTGATACAACGTGTTGGCTGTTATTGAATACACACATTATGTATTTTTATTTGAACTGAATGCAGATTACATTTAATGACAAATCTGGGTTTGTATGAACACTATATAAAGTGTGGAAATAACTCCCTTGATGTTAAGTTATTGACACACCTAGTGTAGTTTCAACACTAACTGCGTAAATGAGGGGGAAAAACACAATAATAGTGTTATTGGTGAACACTTAGAGTGTTTTAACTCTATGCAAGTGTTAAAAAAAGTAACAATTTAAAGTGTTAGTTTAACTCTCTTTAGTGTGGACCTGTATAAACATTGAAAAAGTGATCATTTTAACACTGAGAGTGAATTTAACACTTTTAAATTTGCTGTGTGGTAGTGAACTTCTCTTTTAAATATAAATGCAACTAGTACCATTAAAAAGTTTGAGGTCAATAAGACTTTAAGAAGTTATTTATTTTACTCAGTGATAAGTTTGATTAAAAAAAACAAGAAAAAAAACAAAACAAGTGACAGTACATATATTTACATGGTTACAAAAAAATATAAATTTTAAGTAAATGCTGTTTGGACTGTCTATTTATTAAAGAATCCTGAAAAAAGTATAAATAAATAAATTAAAAAGAAATAAAATTATGCAATACATCTGCAACACTGATGATGATAATAAGAAAGTACCAAATTAAGAGTAATGCCATATATATATATATATATATATGGATATATCACTGAATTTCTTGAATACAATCTTGGCGAGCATAAAATAATTTTTTAAAAAATGTTTTTTAAAAATCTTACCAACTCCAAACTTTTAAATAGTGCATATTTTCATGTAAAGATGCATTTATATTGTGTGGGGAAAAACAGTTGCATGATATTATGTAGACAACAAGTGGTTAATGAATTAATTAAATCATTACATTTAAAATAATAAAATATATAACACTGTAAATGCAAACAAATTACTTTTTATATTGTCATTGTACTAAATAAATAAAGTAACTGTTAATTAAATGCCATAAATAGTACCATTTTATCTGGAAAATATGTAATTATTTTATAAAAAAATTAAAAAAGCATGTTTTATTAAAGGGATAGTTCACCCAAAAATGAAATGAAAATGAATTCTGTCATTACTCACCCTCGTGTCAATCCAAATCCATAAGAAACGTTCATCTTTGGAACACAAATTAAGATATTTTTGATAAAAACCAAGAGCTTTTTTACCCTGCATAGACAGCAATGCAACTGACACGTTCAAGGCCCAGAAAGGTAGTAAGGAGATCATTAAAACAGTCCATGTGACATCAGTGGTTCTACAGTAATGTTATGAAGCAACGAGAATAGTTTTTGTTCAAAAATACTTACTTTATTCAACAATTCTTCCCTTATGCCTCACCAGGTCTTACGGTTTCGCAATGACATGAGGGTGAGTAATGACAAAGTTGTCATTTTTGAGTGAACTATCCCTTTAAAAACTCTAGAATTCTTTTTCTAGAGCTGTCAATAGAAAATTGAAAATAAATCTCATGATTTCTGACCAGTCATTACAAAGTAGAAAGATACTGTAGTGATTTCAAACAAATGTTAAGCTTTTAAATGACCTTTTCCATGGACCACCAACACCCCCTTTTAATAGGCTTTTGTGCCTTTAACAATATGACAGTTAAGAGAAGACAGGAAAATACAGGAAGAAAGCAAGGGGAATGGGACTGGGACGTGACGCAGGTCGGATTGAACCCTGCATCCCACTGTGCCACAGCTCTGACAGTAACAGCCTTCTTGACAATTCACAAAACACGTAAATGTTAGGAATATACAAAGTACTTCCTTTGGACACAAAAGGTCAATGTCAAGTAACCATTTCAGATGGAAAAAAATGCTTTTCACACGTAGTGTTGAAAAACTGTGGTGACGAGGGATGTTTCCAGGGGGAGGAAAAAGGACACTGCGTTGAAGGTTAAGCACAAGGCTACGCATTTAAGACGAAGCAGAGAAGGAAGAAGAGGACCAGAGGACCAGAAGAAAGAGAGAGAGAGAGCACTAATATTTCCTGCCTGGCTCCCTGCACACCTGGGGTTGCGGAATGTTCCAGTATAAGCTGAAAGGTCATTTACAATAATCAGTTGCTTCACGCACAGGAATCTGAGATGGCAACAAATCAATGGAGCTTTGGAGAATTGATTTCCTTAACACTTTGACAACCCCCACCCCGCAATTTTAAATAGCCTTTTAAATAGCCTAACTCCTCCATGTTACTGCCTAATGTATTACATAGCCAAAACACATACACTACCAGTCAAAAGTTTTTGAACAGTAAGATCTTTAATGTTTTTTTAAGACATTTATTCTTCTCACCAAGCCTGCATTTATTTGATACAAAGTACAGCAAAAACAATAATATTTTGATATATTTTTACTATTTAAAATAACTGTTTTCTATTTGAATATATTTTAAAATATAATTTATTTCTGTGATTTTGAAGCTACATTTTTAGCATCATTACTCCAGTCACATGATCCTTCAGAAATCATTCTAATATTCTGATTTGCTGCTCAAAAAATTATTATTGTTATTCTTATTATTATTCTTATTATTATTATGTTGAAAACAGTATATCTTTTTCAGGTTTCTTTGATTAATAGAAAGTCCAGAAGAACAGTATTTATCTGAAATAGAAATCGTTTGAAACATTTCAAATATCTTTATCATCACTATTGATCAATTTAAAGCAACTTTGCTAAATAAAAGTATTAATAATTTCTAGAATTTCACAATATTACTGTTTTGCTGTATTTTGGATCAAATTTTACATCAAATGCAGGCTTGGTGAGCAGAAGAGAATTCTTTAAAAAACATTAAAAAACCTTTTTGACTATTTCCAGCAGTTTCTTCAGCTCTTGTTGTAACTTTATAGTCAACGTTTGTGTAAAATTGGTTAAGAATGTAGCCTATAGCCTATATACATCCTTCGTAGTGTCAAGATGTAAACAAACAAACCACAACAAACTCTTTACCTTGTCTGTGGAAACAAACGCTTACCTGTGAAATGATTTGAGCTCTGAAGCATCTTCTAAAAAGGAAACCACTTCATATAAAATACAGAATTCCTCACCTCTGTCGCTTATACCTAAATAGCGGAAATGATAGCTTTGCGAACTGACAAGTACAAGTCAAACACAACTGTGGTTAATGATTAATGTAGCATAACCAACAAATGGATAATAGAGGGCGGGGAGAATCAATGCAAAACAATAAAATATTACTCCGTGCTGAGTCACTGAGTTACATTGGCCTACTGTTATCATAAACTAGGCTAGTATATTGCTTCGGCCTATCCAGATGGTCAACTGAACGTGACGTAACTTAGGTGCTTTGTGGAACATTCGTTCCTGTACAGTACGTGTATTCAAATGACAATATAACGTGTTATTTGCGTAGTTTTATCTGTAAACACAAGAAGGTCACATTGGGGTAAAAGGTAGGGGTAATTATATTTTAATATCATATTTTAAATTTTCTATAAAATCTGACAACAATGGCAACACTTCTTAAATTTCTTTAGTTGAAATCACGTTAAAGACCTCTATTTTTCACTGTGCTAGAGCTAATGCGCATGCGTATTTTACAGTAACCTATCAAGATTATTTTATTACGTTTTTAGATTAAAAAAAAACTTGTGCTTTTGAGTTGAAATATCTTTAATATTGCAGATATATAAACACATATGTCCTAGTATTATATTGTCCTAGTATTATATAAGTTGTGCCATTAATTTGCTCTACCCTTTATTTTACACGTCAAAGTCGCTTTCCTGATTGGCCAAGGCAATAAGAATATTATCTGCAGTTAAATATTAGGTGATCAGAGCTATTTAGATAAAAGCAATGTTTGCTTAGAAAATCTTGAAATAAAAGGATTGAATCAAGTAACAAAAGTTTAAACTGCTTTTCTGATACACATAATGTTGTGGGAACATACCACTATGGTAACACTAAACCGTAATTCCTTTGATCTGGATTAAGGAAATGTCCGATTAAAATCATTCAAATTTAGCACCTAAAAAATTAGTAATTGGATATTTAAAATAATGTACACTTATGAGAGGAAAAGTAATATTAAGAGGTATTTTACCTCAGATTATCAGACGCTTTTGTTTGTAGAATAAATGAATCAAATATACGTGCTATTTCTACAATAGTATCAGAAACAATTCATATGCGTCACACTGCATCCACTCCATAAAGTGTCGTATCTTTCATGAAAAAGCTTTTTGTGACACTTAAATATAATACATAAGAGGGATACAGTTAATACATTCATGACTCTGCTTTTCACTATCTACAGTTAAAGTCAAAAGTTTACATACACCTTGCAGAATCTGCAAAATGTTAATTATTTGACCAAAATAAGAGGGATGATACAAAATGCATGTTATTTTTTTTTTTATTTAGTACTGACCTGAATAAGATATTTCACATTAAAGACGTTTACATGTAGTCCACAAGAGAAAATTAAAAAAAAAAAGCTAAATTCATAAAAATGATCCCGTTCAAAAGTTTACATACGCTTGATTTTTAATACTGTGTTGTTACCTGAATGATCCCCAACTGTGCTTTTTTCTTTAGTGATGGTTGTTCAAGAGTCCCTTGTTTGTTCTGAACAGTTAAACTGCCTGTTGTTCTTCAGAAAAATCCTTCAGGTCCCACAGATTCTTTAGTTTTTCAGCATTTTTGTGTATTTGAACCCTTTCCAACAATGATTGTATGATTTTGAGATCCATCTTTTCACACTGAGGACAACTGAGGGACTCATATGCAACTATTACAAAAAGTTCAAATGCCCACTGACGCTCCAGAAGGAAAAACGATGCATTATTTGATGCATTGAAAGCCGGGGGTGAAAACTTTTGAACAGAATGAAGATGTTCACATTTTTCTTATTTTGTCTAAATATCTTATTATTTTTTCATTTAGTACTGCCCTTCAGAAACTAAAGAAGATACTTACATGTTCCCCATTAGATAAAATAAGGTAAATTTACCCTGATCTGCAAATTCAAAAAGTTTTCACCCCCCAGCTCTCAATGCATAATTTTGAACAGGGTCATTTTTTTATAAATTATTTTTTTCTCTTGTGGACTATATGTAAACATATTTTTTGCGAAATATATTATTCAGGTCAGTACTAAATAAAAAATAACATGCATTTTGTATGATCCCTCTTATTTTGATTTCTGCAAAAACACTTACTATAGTACATGCTGTGTAAATTTATAGGAGATTTTAGACTAGAATATGATGCTGAGTATATTCATTTTAAGTCTATTCTGACCACATAAAACATAAAAACCCCAAATACCTTGCAGAGGAAATTATAAATGACACATACACATGATGTGGAGTAAAAGGCAGCTGGTATTTTATAGACAAGCACTGAATCCTTAGTGAAATAATATTATATAGTTTAGGCAAGTCTCTTAGATTCTTTAAACAGTAGAATACTTACAGTCAATCCTAATTCTGATGTTACAATGCATTGTATGGTGGTATACATCTATAAAAAGCGTGCAGACTAAAGTGGTAGTTCGCTTGGCTAAAATAAAGTGAAAGAATACAATTCTAGCCTATTCTAGTTATATACAAAGATTTAAAAGGCTAAAATAAATTACTAAAAATATCATTGAATTATTTTTAACATGACCAAGACAGTGACACATGTCATTTGAAATAATGCACCATCAAAAAGTCATTTTCGGAAGTTGATTACAACCTCCTGGTGTAAATAGAAACACAGCTTACATGTGCAAAGCTTTATGCCACCGGGATTTGAGTGTATGTTTGAATCACAAGAGTTTCAATCACAAGAGTTTGCGGTGTCTTTCATCGCCCTCTAGTGGTTAAAAAGATACAGCACAGTGAGTGACCACGGCATGAACATATTTAGTGTCAAGTTTTGATAGCACATAGGTGCAAAAAGGGCATGAACTATTTAAACAGATGTGGGGAAAAAAATTAAAAGCATCTTTAAAAATTATTAATATTTCACCATATAATTCTATGGGTCGTGTAACATTGAAAATACAAGATCAGCTGACAGGTGATTTGGTCAAATCATGATCTAAAAGTGCCCAGCACTTTTAGGTCCTTCATGGGTCTTGCCAAAATGCCGTCTGCTGGGACAGACAAGAAGCACCCAATATATGAGCAGAATGCAATTCCATTGGCAGTAAATGGACCACATTAAGTACTGCTTTGGAACCCTGTTATTTACAGTGACGTCAAGCGAGTTGCTCTGGATCACTGCATGAACTGTTTTTTAAGTCCTCAGTTGGTTGTCCTCTGGTCCATTGGGAGACTGTCCATCAGACACTTCAGCTGCTCCTCCCCCAGTTTGATCTTGTCCTCGAGCTTCCGCTGCTCAATAATAAGGGCGGATTTCATCTTCACAAAGTGCTCATAGTCAGCCATATTCTCCTCCGACAGGTAGCTGGCCAGGATGTCGTAGACCAATCGTTCTCTCCTGTCGAGGTTCTCCTTCAGCTCCTTGGCATCCTCATGTTGACGGATCAGCAGTTTGCGCTTCTCTGTCAGTGTACGCTGCAAAAGATAATGAACATTTTCAACAAGAATATTTCAAAGCACCTTACTGTAAAAACTGTAAAAATAAAATTATTACATTTTTGAAGAATCATATGACACTAAAGACTGGAGTAATGGCTGCTAAAAATTCAGCTTTGCGATCACAGGAATAAATTACATTTTAAAATATATTAAAATAGAAAACAGTTATTTTAAATTGTAATACTATTTCACAATATTACTGTTTTTACTGTATTTTGTGAGCGTAAGAAACTTCTTTCAAAAACATTACAAACCTATATATAAACAAAGACAAAAAAGTTACTTTAAATCATTATTAATTATGATTATTAACTATGTTTATTTATAATTTACTCTGTATATTCACACACACTACCAGTCAAAAGTTTTTGAACAGTAAGGGTTTTAATGTTTTTTTTAAAGAATTCCCTTTTGCTCACCAAGTCTGCATTTATTTGATCCAAAATACAGCAAAATCAGTAATATTGTGAAATATTTTTACTATTTAAAAGAACTGCTTTCTATTTTAATATATTTTAAAATGTAATTTATTTCTGTGATCAAAGCTAAATTTTTAGCATCATTACTCCAGTCTTCAGTGTCACATGATTCTTCAGAAATCATTCTAATATGCTGATTTGCTGTTTAAGAAACATTTTTTTATTATTATTATCAATATTTAAAACAGTCCATTTTTTAGGATACTTTGATGACTAGAAAGATCCAAAGATCAGCGTTTATCTGAAATAAAAAGCTTTTGTAACATTATACACTATACCATTTAAAAACTTGGAGTCAGTATAATTATACTGGGGGGGGGAAAAGGAAATAATAGAAATGAATACTTTCATATAACAAGGATGCTTACATTGGATCAAAAGTGATGATAAAGACATTTATAATGTTACAAAAGATTTCTATTTCAAATAAATGCTGTTCTTCTGAACTTTCTACTCAGAGAAACTTAAAATTCTACTCAGCTGTTTTCGACTTAATATTAACAAAAAACGTTTTTTTGAGTAGCAAATCAGACTAGATAAAAAAAGTTTGTCAAGACAAACTTTAAGTTGGCTTGAGAAAGCCGGACCACAAAGTTTTAAAAAGTTTTTAAAAAATTTAAAAGTTTGAAAAGTTAAAAAAGTTTGAAAAGTTTAAAAAGTTTAAGAAGTTTAAAAAGTTTACAATGTTTTAAAAAGTTTGGATGGTTTTCAGTCTGAAATAGTTTGAAGTTTTAAAGTTTGAACTCAGTCTGTCAGATAGATAGATAATTAACATGTTGTTTGTATGATTCTAACATTATTAGCAAGTTACTAGCATGTTGCTAGTCTGTTTCTAGCATGATTAACATGTTTCCAGCATGATTAGCAAGTTGCTAGCATGATTAACAAGTTGCTAGCATGTTTCTAACATGATTAGCAAGTTGTTAGCATGTCGCTAGCATGTTTCTGGCTTGATTAGCAAGTTGTTAGCATGTTTCTAGCATGATTAGCGAATTGCTAGCATGCTTCTAGCATGATTAGCGAATTGCTAGCATGCTTCTAGCATGATTAGCAAGTTGATAACATGTTGCTAGCATGTTTCTAACATGATTAACAAGTTGCTAGCATGCTTCTAGCATGATTAGCAGGTTGTTAGCATGACTCTAGTTTGGCTAATAGATAGATGATAGATAGATAGATAGATAGATAGATAGATAGATAGATGAGTTTGAATGAGTTTGAATGGATTAGAAATACATAGAAGGGAAGCTTGAAGCTTTCTCAAGCCAACTTAAATATTAAAATGATTTGTGACACTGAAGACTGAAGTAATGATGCTAAAAATTCAGCTCTGAAATCACAGAAATAAATGACATTTAAAAATATATTCAAATAGAAAAGAGTTATTTTAAATAGTAAAAATATTTCAGAATTTCACTGTTTTTGCTGTACTTTGGATCAAATAAATGCAGGCTTGGTGAGTCTTTTAAAACGTTAAAAATATAACTGTTCAAAAACTTTTGACTGGTAGTGTGTATATATATTTATATACCCATGGGTCTGCAGTCCCATCAAGGGAAAAATTATTAAAAATACTAAATGACTTTTATCTGAAAATGTAACAATGCAAACAGGTTTCCTGTAAGATATATGTTTAAGGTTGGGTTACTGGGTAGAAAATATTGGTTGGTCAGTATAAAAACAACAGAGGTCTATGGAAAGTCCCCACAATTCACAGAAACCTAACAAATGTGTGTGAGTTTGTGTGTATGAGACAAAACGTGAAGCTGTATGCAAATAAGTGCAATGTAATTATCCTTTAGCCCATTTAAATAAATATAAAATTATGGTACTAGAATAGTAATGTAATTTATACCATGGTACTCAGTTATTACCATATTCCATAGTACCAATTTAAGGATCTACGGACTGAGATGGTAAGGAAACAGTAAAGGATAGGGGGGAAAAAAAAAAAAACAGGATCTGGAAGTGATGTGAGTTGGCGGTTTCACCTATGTCAGCACTAGGGCATAATCATAATATCCTGTTCTTTTTCACTTTCTTATGCTTTATGAAACTGATCATTTCCTCCACAACATCAATCCAAAATGCTTTCCCAAATCCCTCATTTATCTCTCACCCTCTCATCCAGTGAAGCGTCTTCCTCCAGGCTGTTCAGGGCGTTCTCTACTCTGGCCAAGCGTCCAGACAGAGACAGCAGAAGGTTGACCACTTTATCAAGATCACCGACGAACATACGGAACTTTTCGAGTTCATTAGGCTTGCAGACACCCTGTACGATGGCCTCCACATCCTCCCCGAGAGCATTGTTGTCTTGCACGTCCTCCTGTAGACTCTCCTGAGCTTCCCTCAGCACC
The DNA here is from genome assembly GCA_036247105.1 of Cirrhinus mrigala. Taxonomy (NCBI): domain Eukaryota; kingdom Metazoa; phylum Chordata; class Actinopteri; order Cypriniformes; family Cyprinidae; genus Cirrhinus; species Cirrhinus mrigala. The sequence goes on along the minus strand of CM070012.1, from coordinate 19,109,804 downwards.
TGCAGCTTCTTGCTGAGACTGTCAATCAACTCATGCTGCAAAGAGAAAGAAATACAAGGATCACGTTACTTGATACAATGAACTAGTAAGATGTGTCTGATTTAATCACTGATGTGTTGCTACAGCATGTTAGTACCTTCTTGCTGGCAAGATCACTTTCATTGTCCTCCTCCAGCTCCTCCTCTGAGTTGTGTTCCACACTTTGTTCCTGCATGTCCTTCATCTTAATCAGCAGCTCTGCTTTGGGTGCAGATGTGCTGTAGTAGGTTGAATTAGTCACTAAAGCAGTGGCCGCAACCAGGTTGTCCTCCTCTTTCCTGAAAACAAACAGATGACTTTGTGAGAAACACAAATTGATCATAACATAAACAATTGTTTAAAATGCCACAGCATTACTTGTGACATGATTAAAAAACAAACAAAAAACAGCAGTGTGAGTTTGAGGCGGGACTGTCTGTTTGCCCAACCAATGGCAGACAGGGGAGTGTTTAAGAATAATTATTTTTGACATTCTGTTTCAGTGACATAAGATTTACACAAAGTCTACCATATTGCTAGATGAGTTAGTGCCCCAGATTTGCAACAAGAAAAATAAACCATGCTTATGAATCATAACTTGAATGAGGAAGCAGAATTGGACAGGTTACAATTTAAATATTTACTAAATACCTTTCTCATTTTTTTTTTTAATGAAACCACATGGGTAAAGCTCAATAGCACGGAAAACTGTTTCTGCCACTGAATAAAAAAAATAGTCAGAATTGCGAGATATAAACTTAGAATTGCAAGAAAAAGTCAGAATTGCAAGATATAAAGTCACATTTATGAGAAAAAAAGTCAGAATTGCGAGATATAAACTCACAATTCTGGAAAAAAAATATCTTTTTTCTTTTTTTTTTTTTCTTTATCCCCCTCAGAACTGGATTTTATAACTCACAACTGTAAATTTATATCTTACAATTATGAGAAAAAAAAGTCAAAATTGTGAGATATAAAGTCACATTTACAAAAAAAGTCAGAATTGTGAGATATAAACCCACAATTCTGAGAGAGTATCTTTTTTTTTCCCCTCAGAACTGGATTTTATAACTCACAATTGGGAATTAATATCTTATTTTTCTGAGAAAATAGTCAGAATTGCGAGATATAAACTCAGAATTGCAAGAAAAAGTCAGAATTGCAAGATATAAAGTCACATTTATGAGAAAAAAAGTCAGAATTGCAAGATATAAACTTGCAATTCTGAGAAAATATCTTTTTTCTTTTTTTTTCTTTATCCCCCTCAGAACTGGATTTTATAACTCACAATTGTGAGTTTATATCTTACAATTCTGAGAAAAAAAAAGTCAAAATTGTGAGATACAAACTTGCATTTAAAAGAAAAAGTCAGAATTGAGAGATATGACCTCAGAATTGCGAGAAGTCGGAATTGTGAGATATAAACTCGCAATTCTGAGAAAATATATTTTTTCTTTTTTTTTCTTTATCCACCTCAGAACTGGATTTTATAACTCACAATTGGAAATTAATATCTTATTTTTCTGAGAAAATAGTCAGAATTGTGAGATATAAACTCAGAATTGCAAGAAAAAGTCAGAATTGCAAGATATAAAGTCACATTAATGAGAAAAACAAACTGGATTTTATTACTCACAATTGTGAGTTCATATCTTACAATTCTGAGAAAAAAAGTCAAAATTGTGAGATACAAACTTGCATTTAAAAGAAAAAAGTCAGAATTGAGAGATATGACCTCAGAATTGTGAGAAGTCGGAATTGTGAGAAGTCAGAATTGTGAGATATAACCTCGATATTGCGAGGAAAAAGTCAGAATTGTGAGATATAACCTCGGAATTGTGAGAAGTCGGAAATGCGAGATACAAACTAGCATTTACAAGAAAAAAGTCTGAATTGGGAGATGCAAGCTTGCATTTGCAAGAAAAAGTCAGAATTGCGAGATATAAACTCACATTTACGACAAAAAAGTCAGAATTGTGAGATATAACCTTGGAATTGCAAGAAAATAATATAAACTCACATTTACAAGAAGAAAACCATAAATGCAGGATATAAAATTGAATTGTGAGAAAAAAAGTAGAATTGCTTGATATAAACTCGATATTGGGAGAAAAAAGTCAAAAATGCGAGAACTAAACGTGCAATTCTGAGAAAAAAGTCTGAATTGTGAGATAAAAACTCGTAATTATCTTCTTTTTTTTTTTTTCAGTGATGGAAACGGTCTTCCATACAATAGCAACCTTGACCTACTGATTAAAAAAAAAAAAACATCGGACACACAAGTTCAATCTGTCTTCCTTCTGGATAGGTTTGTAATTAAGGGTAAATTCCCAGAATAAATAATGAAGCACGAATTTGGCAAACTGAGGTAGGAAATAGGAACACAGAAGGTTTACAAGAAAGAAATACTGACTTCTCCACAGAGTTGCGATGAGAAAGCTGTTTCGGGGCAGCTTTCCTGCGATGTTGGGCCTCCTCCAGTAGCTGCTCTCCCTGAGGGAAAATCCCCTCCATCAGATCCATGGTGGTTTTCATCTTACTCTGGTCTAAAATGTCCACTAGGGACTTGTCCTTGTCCATTATGTCTCTAGCCAGCTCCTTTCTTTTTTCGTCGTCCTCTGTTTGCAAGGGGTGTGAAGACACCCCGTTGCTGCTTTGATCTGGCGAAGGGGCCGTCTGCGGGCCACGTAACCCATAAGATATTGGGCTCACGTTGGTTTGTGGACCCTGGTCTTTCAGAGGGCCCATATCTGCTTCTCTCAGATCAGGCACCTGGTCCTTTTGCCTGGTGTAAGTACAGAATAGAGAGTACGACTGACCAGGGTTCCCCAAACTCTGAAGAGGAGTTACTCCAGGTCCTTGAGAGCTGACGGGGGTCTCGATGGGGAGGTTGAGATATTGCCGGCTTTCTTTTTCAGTGTCACTCTCAGAGTGGACAATCTTAATGGGAACTTTCTTCACAGATGTGTTCTCATCTTTAACCCTATCCATCCTGTAAAAAAAACAACAATGGTGAATGAAAGAAATGAGACATAAGAAAAACTGGGAAACTAGGCAAAAGATTAACACAACAAGGGCAGGAAAAACAATTTTCATGGGTATTATCTGTGTGGAAAAACATGAAATTTGATCTTTTACTTCAGGCTAGCAAGCTTTGCATACAGGAAAACAAGACATGTCAGTTCCTGTGACCAAATCCATGCATGTAGTTAAGAATCATACAAAGATGTCAATGTCCAATTCAAAACCTTGATCTTCGCCAGGCTTCTGATGGCTACAAACTGTAAGACTTCTAAAAACTTTCCCTATTCCAGCAAAAACAAAGCGCCAGAAATGATATTCTTCAACAGTCTTTAGTTGAGGCTGGGGGGTATCCCTCTTATGACTGATCTGAAGAATTGCAGTACACATGGTCAATCTGCAGTAAGGACACATATGAATAAGCCCCTTGTATGTGCATGAATACAATAAAGAGACAGTCAGAGAAGCACTGTCATTAAATTACTGGGCTGTAGGGAGAGTTTCCAATGATGGTTTTAAGATTGCAGCTGAGAGAAGCCCAGCTGTGGTTTGCCAGTGGAAATCTCCCCGAATTCCAGCACAGACCTGAAAGAATTCCTGTATGGTGGAATTTAACTCTAAATACATAAAGTCTTACCTTCCAGGAGCTTCATCCTGTATGGAGACGGAGACAGGGGGCTTGTCAGTCAGCCTCTGGGGAGCAAACTGGGGCGAGGGCGAACGCTGCCCCTCCATGGTGGGCTGGGTCGGGCCAGCGGTTTGCTGGGTGGGAAGGACAGCTGGAGGGGGAGGAGGTGGAAAGGGAGGAGGCACAAGCTCTTGTTGTAGCTCCTCCTCCCTGGTTGGCCCTTTGCTATGCTCTGAGTCTTTCCAGGGAATGGGGGCTGGAAGAGAGGAGGAGCTTTGATTGTTGACAGGAGAGAGTGAGGCCAAAACTCCTCCTTGTGATCCAGGCTGGACCTCCTGAAATTTGCTAAGAGGAGGAGGTGTACCCTCAGGGCATTTGTACTTCTCCAGATGGGGCAAGAGAACAGAGCTCTTGTTTTTGGAGGGGGCTGAAGGTTCACTGCGAGTGCTATGGTCAGAGAAATGCAGTGCAGTTTTATGATGACTGGATGGAGGATCTAAAGCCTTTTTCTCAAGTTCTTCAGTCAAAGCCAAAGGAGGTGCTTCTGGATTCTCCTTGCATACGAGTTCACTGTATCCTTTTTCATTTAACCTAAAAAACAAAAGAGAAATGCTTTGAAGTAAAAATCGCAATCCACCAATGAAGATTTATCAAAGGGCCAGACTCTGAATGTATTTGTCCTTTTTGGTGCACAAAGCCTCACTGTGTTCAGCGTAAATCGATAGGCAGGCAGACATTTCTCCCACATTTCACCATCTCTCCATGGTAACTCCCAGGCTGGCTGTCATACCCAGCATATTTCTGTTCCCACAAGCCTGTCATGCTGTGGAGAATGAATGATCTTTCCCCTGCAGCAACTGGCAAGGAGAACGCTTTTCCCTTCTTAATCTTGATTGTTTTCGTTTATGTTTTTACTCTCTTCCTTGTCTACTAAGATTTATGGAGGGCAGGGAGGGATAAGAAGTCTCTTGTGTGACTATTTTATATAAAATTGCTTGGGAACGAAAACTCTAATATTACAACACCCTATGAAAGTAATTAAATGTAAATGTATTTCTTTACAGACGACTATTAGGAATGGGTGGTCTGACAATTCAGATGAAATCAAAAGTTTACATACACACTGCAGAATCTGCAAAATGTTAATAATTTTACTAAAATAAGAGGGATCATACAAAATGCATGTTATTGACCTGAATAAGATATTTCACATAAAAGACATTTACATATAGTCCACACATAAAATAGTAGTTGAATTTATAAAAATAACCCTGTTCAAAAGTTTACATACACTTGATTCCAAATACTGTGTTGTTACCTGAATGATTTTTTTTTGTTTAGTCATAGTTGTTCAACAGTTAAACTGCCCACCGTCTTTCAGAAAATCCTTCAGGTCCCACAAATTCTTTGGTTTTTCAGAATTTTTGTGTATTTGAACCCTTTCCAGTAATGATTGTTTGATTTTGAGGTCCATCTTTTCACACTGAGGACAACTAAGAGACTCATTTGCAACTATTACAGAAAGTTCAAATGCTCACAGATGCTTCAGAAGGAAAAACGATGCTTTAAGAGCCAGGGGTGTAAACTTTTGAAACAAATGAAAATGTTTACATTTTTCTTATTTTGCCTAAATATCATATCATTTTTTCATTTATTACTGCCCTTCAGTAGCTACAAAAGATACTTACATGTTTCCCAGAAGACAAAAGTTAAATTTACCCTGATCTTCAAATTCCAAAAGTTTTACTCCCTGGCTCTTAATTCTTCTTTTTTTTTTTTTTCTGGAGAATCAGCGCATGTTTAAACCTTCTGTAATAGTTGCATATGAGTCCCTCAGTTGTCCTCAGTGTGAAAAGATGAATCTAAAGATTATACAGTCATTGTTGGAAAGGGTTAAAATACACAAAAATGCTGAGAAGCCAAAGAATTTGTGGGACCTGAAGGATTTTCTGAAAGATGGTGGGCAGTTTAACTATTCAGGGACTCGTGAACAGCTATCACTTACCAAAACAAAACAAACAAACAAATAAAAAAACGCTGTGGATCATTCAGGTAATCAGGTAACCACACAGTATTAAGAATCAAGTGTATGTAAACTTTTGAACAGGGTAATTTTTGTAAATTCAACTATTATTTTCTCTTGTGGACTAAATGTAAACATCTTTTATGTGAAACATCTTATTCAGGTAAGTGCTAAATAAAAAATAACATGCATTTTGTATGATTCCTCATATTTTGGTAAAATAATGAACATTTGGCAGATTCTGCCATGTATATGTAAACTTTTGACTTCAAATGTATATATTTATACCATGCAACATTAGAAATGTGGCAACAGATTCTACTGTACAATTTATAATAATTTTGGCGATACAGTCAATATGTGCAAATGAATTATACAAATTTAAAAATCCACCTAACTCCACAGAAAGACACGGTATACTGAATTACCTGCTGGGTGTATAGAACCAGTGGCTGTGCTCCAAAGAAAGAGACAAAGAGATTAAAGAAGAGTAAAGAGAAGCAAATAAGTTGTGAGTAGTTGTAGAATGGTTTGTGTTTATTCTACAAATAAAAAGTTTGTGGTTTGTAAGATTTTTTAAATGTTTTGAAATGTTTAAACACTGAAGCTTAAAATTACAGTTCTTTAAAAATATATTGCCAAATGTAATTTATTCCTGTGATGGCAAAGCTGAATTTTCAGCAGCCATTTCAGCAGTGTCTCCTGACACTGAAAAAAAAAAAAAAATCACTATAATATGCTGATTTAGTGTTTAAGAAACATTATTAATTATTATCAATGTAGAACTTATCAATGTAAAAAACTTCTGCTTAATATTTTTGTGGGATTCATGAATTTATGAATATAAATATCAAAGAACCGCATTTAGTGGAATATTTATTTATTTATTTTTTAACAAATGTAAAAGTCTTCACTTTCACTTTTGATCAATTTAATGCATCCTTGCTGATTTATAACATTAATCTTAAAAAGTAAAAAAATCTTACAGACCTAAAACATTTGAAGGGTAGTGTACAAAAGGAAAAAAATGAAGGAAATGCCAGATGCAGAAATATAGGAGTATGAACATTAAGAGTCATTCTCAGTGTTATCTGATACATGCTTTCATTGCAGATGTCATTAGTATAGCATGCATGCGTGGGTAACATTCAAGTAGGATGCAGGTTCTTTCTGATACTCTAGTGTCTAACACATGCATTTGATCTCAGCATGAACTGGCATGCAGAACGTCTCCGTGGTAATACCATGTGAGCTTTTGTCCACAACACCCCACCTATAATCAAACATCAGTCTCTAGCTAACTTCCCTTGTTTGATAAAGTTCATATGACAAAACAGCTACCAGTAGCAGAAACATATAATAGAGAGACATACCAAACATCTCTCCACGTGGATAAGCAACTGTATGTTTTCATTGTTTACAAAGCATTTTACATGCAAACACTGACCTGCATTTACCTATTAAGTAAAAACAAAATAAAGCCAAGAAAAGTATTAACTGAGAACTAAAAACTAAAAAACACCTCTTAAAATTAAACTTACAGACTCAGAATGACTCAAACTTCTCCAGGAAGACTTCAAAAAAGTCCGTAATCCAGGTACTCATGCTGCTGTCCATATAAAGTTGCTATAAACAGCTAAACAGCAATCCTTAAATTAAATTCGAAACCTGACTATATGAAAAGCAGCGCTCACCTCTGATGATTGGGAGTTCTCATCTCAGCGACAGGTGCTTCCTGTACCCCTAACATATGTAATCTCACCTGGGTGGGGCTAAAATGCTTGTAGCTCAACTGAAATGTTTCCAACTGGATTTAGTCCACAATAGCTGTACTCATAAAAGTCAACAGTTGCCAAAGAGTTTTCTTACATTAGAAGTCTCTGTCAAAATCACTCAGTGAAGCGAGGAATCCTTTCAGCTACGACTTCAATTTTTAATTGAGTTGTGCATGTTTGCACACAAGTAAAATGATTGGGTGGCAGACAGGAAGACTTTGACATTTAAACAACGATTTCTAAGCGCTGTGAAGTGAAGATGCAGGTCTATGGTATAATTCATAGTTTGCTCTTCACGGCACCTTAATTACAAGCAAGAATCAAGACAAAACCTTTCATAGGGGGCAATTTACAAGGCTTTGGATGATGGATGTTTGGCGGTAACATGCTTATTCAAGTTTGCCACTCCTTACGTCTACACATAGAAGACCCAGGGAAGCCAAAGGACGATATGCCTGTAAAGTTATGGTTACATAAATATGAATATAAATAGGTAGGTCATCTGTTACACACAACTGGAAGCTGTTTGCGACATTAGAAAATGATCTTGTTGCTGTTGCTTTGATCGAGTCAAATTAATGCCAATGTAAACTAGCTGAAACTTTAATTTGCATCTCAAACATTGAGAGTACATATCCAATTTGACCTGAATCACACTACTGGAGCCCCACCTAGAAAGTTTGCATGTAAAAGGAATAACATCCCAGCCATCTATCCCCTATCCTTGAGCTGCATCTTCAAAGGACACAGTTTCTTTCATTTCAGGTTTTCTAGATTATAAAGTAAGTGAGAGATAAAGCAAGTGAGGATCAATAAAACATGTTTCCCAGGCTAGACATGAAAAGACATGATTTCAAAAATTGCTAAGGTAACTGAAGGTCATTTCATGCCCAGCGAACGCTACTATCAGGCTGTAAGTTCTCTAACTTCACACAGTTAATGCTACTTCCATTGATACATTATTCAAGCACAGAATATACATACAAGCCTTCTATTCTTCATCCAGCTGGTTTTAAAATGCATGTTCGGCATTATGAATTGGATTAAGCACTGAAGTTTCTCCTTAGCAGAGTACAGGGCTAGCATTCATGATTTTTCTAGGGTAAAATGCGTTATCTACTAGATCACATATGCAGAGTAAAACTTGAATTAAATCTAAAGTTTTACAACTTTAAAATACTGAAATGGCACTTCAAGAAGCTCTTTAAAGAAGTAAGAAGAGCAAAAATTTAATTTAGGCTGCTATTTTACTCTTTGGCCTCATTATGAATGGACTTATTGGACACTTCCTATGTCATACTCACATGCCTACACCTCAAAACCATCTTGTTGTAACAAAGCCCAGTCAGTGAGGATAGCAGTGCTGTCACAGCTGGGCTAAATCCCAAGGCTGCAAGGACCATAAAGAGCTTACTGTTTGTCTTTGACCCAAAGAGGGCTGACTGATGGCCCTACTTGGGATTTCTGTATGCAACAAGGTCAAGATCAGAGCCATTAGCGCAGGAATAGTTTCACCGACACACTGACATAGTCTCAGCCAGGGCTGTTGGCACTGGTATCATTTCCATTACAAAGGGAAGAGTTGTTTGGCTTAGTTTCAAACAAGCCCAAGAGTATCATGATAATCATTACAAGCACGTTAAAAGTGCAGAGTGATATTCAATAAACACATTAAAATGTTGTATTCGCTTTTTACTCTTTAAAGACAATGGGAAAAAACACGACAGCACTCACCTTGTACTGTTTTTATCCTGTTCGCAGAGATTTTTCTCAGGTTTGGGATAGTCAGCTGACTTCGTTTCTTGAACTGGACGTTTCTGGGAGGAATATAATACATATAAAACTTAATCTCCTCGGGCAGGTATTAATACATCTCAACTACTGTTAACTTATTGTCTTTTGTAATTACGGTCTTAGTCGGTTGACATGATTGTGTGATCTTACTTGCAACTTTCCTAGTCTGAGGGTGTGACTTTTTGTACTGAGTTTAATGTTTGACTAAGTTCTGGCTTTTATATTGCCATCACTGCTATTCACTGGGGCTATATGTGACACTCAAGTCACTTGTGATTTTTGATGCTTTCCAAATAAAAACAAACTGTGACGGCACATGTTTCTGAAGGGCTGGGTTTTGACGCAAATTTCACGATTTGATTTGATTCTGATTCACAAGCTTACGATTCAATTTGATTTCCCATTTAATTCGATCAGGTACAGAACACGCCTCTGGAGTTAATCTTTCTAGCTGACTAGAGTTTATGGTCACTAAATATGTTTTTTTTTTTTTTCCTGAGGTATACGTGACGTTATGTGACATCGTTTACAGGTTATATTGACGTCCTTCCATGGTTGAAACACTCATCAAGCGATTACTTGAGGCAGGATACTGATTTCAGTAAGTTGTAATCTTTCTTTTAACATACCTTCAGATGTTTATTCATGCTTATTTCACAAACTGAAGTGCTACAGCGATCTGTCACTCCACATTAAACAGCGCCAAACATGGCATTTATCGTTTGAATATGGTAATAAAATAGACCGAATTTGAAATATGACACTTTGTTTCAAAGCCCAAAGCTTACTGAGATTTATTGGAAAATAGGTGCTCTACAATGTTCCGTTTGTTAACTGAAAACAAGGCTAGACTAATCAATTCTTGGGATTTAAGAAACAATAAAAACCTGATTTCAAAGACAGATCTTAAACTAAGTCAGGATTAGGCCATAATTCAATTAGGACATGTAAGTAATTTTTATAAACGTGCCTCAGAAAAAAAAACATTACTGGTGTCCATCTTGAGACAAAACAAAGGCACTCATCAGTCAGTCCAAGTTTCTTTTAGTTGAAACAGCTCAGACTTACATTTCAGTCTGGGACTAGGCTTAAGCCTTGTCTGTGAAACCAGGGTGATAGATTTGTAAAAAATGAGAATCGATTAAACCGAGAAATCTATATTTTTTACCCATCCCTAATTTGAACAAATATAACGACAGAATTAAATCACTAAAACTGAGAGACTTCATTAAATATGAAATAACCAACCTGTCCATAGAAGTCAGCAGAAGGGGAGGATCTGGATCGTTCATGGACACAGGTGGGCTTACTCCGTGTCTCATTTCCTGTATCAAGGATGTTATCAGCGGAGTGGTATCGTCCAGATACCCTTGGTTCGGACGTCTTCCTTTGGATGTTCCATTTGGCCTCATACTCTGCAAAGGTGCCAAGTCGCTGTTGTTCTAGCATGGCTTGTCGGTTTACTGAGTGCGGGCCATCCTGACCTTCATTATTAAGGTGGTGTTCAATGGGGGTTGAGCTTTCACTGTTACTCCGCCCTGCTGTCTCACTCTTTGCAGAATAGTGCATGCCTCCAGACTTGGTCAGTCTGGTGTCTTCAGATGTCTGCAGGTTTTGCTTTGGCATAGGCTTAGGGAAGGCTGGTTTCCCCACAGCCTCAAATAATTGGTGCCGATTTTCTGAGGGTGCAGCATTATCAGGCACACTGGGGCGCTCATTAGCTCCTACTTCATGAATTTTATCTGGCTCAGAAAAAGACCTAAGTTTCTTTTCTGTAGAAAACCGCTTGCGGCTACCAATGCGAAGCACCTGATTACTCCCTGAGGTGGGTTTGTTAGGTGGGACCTCGGAGACACCTGGAAGCGGAGGCGTGTCTTTCCGAGTGGGACCCTCAGTACCTGGATGCTCAAACAAGACTGGCTCTAGGTCTCTTCTCCTAAAGGATGTAGCCTGGAGGACTCTGGCCTGGGCTTCTTTCAGATGGTCTTTATAAGAGCTGGAAAAGCAGCCATCCGAGGATGGAGAAGAAGTACCAGTGGTCTTCCAGACTGCGGGCTCTTCTACAGCTTCAACCGGACTTTCTAAAGTGGCTGCGCTTCGACTCTTTTGAAGCTGGGCTCTCCTCATCTGGATCTCGTTGCGCAAGGTGGTGGCAAATCGGTCACTTCGTCTCACCTGTTTGCCACTCTGACTCTCAAGGGCTTCCTGTTGTGCACTTCCGCTGTTGATCTCATCTTGACAGTCCTCCACGTCATTGTTCTCTTGGGCCAGAGAATAGAGCATAGGTGTTTTCTGGGGACATATCTTTGACTCACTTTTAGTTGGAAAGGGTTGTTGTGAGTACTCTTTAAGATGGAGATGACCAGAATTTCTCCTGTGCTCGGGTTGCTTACTGAGGGGATAACTACCAGAATGCTCATCAGAGCTAGACACATGGAGTTGCTTTTGGTTTCCCCTCAGTTCGGAAGGTTTTGTTGAATCAGTTATACTACTTGGTGCAATCAAAATGCGATGGTGGCTGTCACTTTGTTTAAAGGACGCATTATTATCTTTATGTTCTGTATCATGGTTCTGTGACTGGGGTGGGAAATAGCGGTCTTTTGCTCCTCCTTGAGAACCAATGGACATCCTGTCCCGTCCACTGTGTGACATTTCCGAGACTGAAGAAGCTTTAGAGTCATCAACTCTCACTATAGAAGCCTGGGTCATTCCCTGAGCAATATGATGAGAGGTAACTCCAACATGACCGGACACTGATGCAGCTTGCCTTCTAGTTTGATTCTGGCTATTGGGTTGCATGTGGTTGTTTGTGGGCAGCTCCTGCATACTGCTGAAGTATCCACTGAATGGAGGTTTCAGTGCTGGTATTGTCCTGGTTTGAGCGTGGAAAGTTCCCTCGTCGCTGTACTGCCGTGGATGGTATGGAACAGGGGCATAGGACTGATGTCTATCTCTGACATCTGTCGTTGATAGGGAGTATGTCTTGTCTGATGACATACGTGGTGGATACTGATGATGGGCAATGGATGAAATGTAGAGATTTGAGGAATCGTTTTTGGATGGTCGACCCTCAAGACCTGTCTCTTGGTGAGACCTTTGTGTGGTTTCATGGGTTTCTCCTGCCTTTTGCAATCCTTTCACCTGAGGCTTTAACTGGGGATGAACAACGAGGCCCTCAGGGGTACCTGTGATCAGACCCTTCTCATGAACCTTGGTAGCTGCAAAACTATCACTGCGTGTTGGTGGAGCAGGAGGTGGGGTGGAGGATACCATGGTTTTCTTCATATCTGGGACATGCCAGACAGGTCCAATACTAACTCTTCCAGAGCTTGAATGCCGAGTACCTGGCTGTTCTTCAGCTTTTGGGATCTCATGGCTACCTGAACTTGAGAGATGCTGCAAGTATCCAAGCCTCTCATCTTGTCGTACCCCTTCGCTTACACTTTGGCTATGTCTGCCATTGCTGTGCCTGTTACTTGAATCCCACTGATTAATTTTATACAGCATGTTCTCAGTGGACGCAGCGTTACTTTTGGATAGGGAGTAATCTGGGGTTCCTGAGCTTGTAGAAAAGGAGCTATATGCAGAGTCTCGTTTACCACCACCCAAATGTTCAATGCTGTTATTGTTGGACTTGCTTGGGGAAAGACGACCAGGTGGATAGGGATGTGAGCTATGCTCTAAGCTGTCCATACTTCCCAAAGAGCTGAACTGATCGGATACCCTCCGTAGATTGGTTTGCTCCCAGCCAGTTGAGAGTTCAGAAGAGAATGAACTAAGAAAAACAAACACATGTAAAGGCTGTATGAACTTGCAAATGCAAAAAAGTTTCTGCCATTCAGTGTTTATTTGTAAAAGACAAAAAGAGGCCTTCATTCCTAAATCTTTACTGAAAGAAGCAATGTAAACAGAAACAAATTCTTTTCTGTCTCTCCAATTACCTTGCATCATATCTTGTTTGCCAGACTGGTGAGGGTGTGGACTGGGTTTTGGCTTCTGAGTGGCTCTCGTTGAACTTGGTGGCATGCCAGGAGTGAGGTCTGCTCATGGGTTCATTTCTCCTGTGGGCAGCATACAGGAAAGAGAGAAGGATAGAGAAAGATGTAGAGCAGAGGAGGAAAGATTAGAAAACAAGGCAATAAAATGTTGCTTTCTGAGCAGCTGCAAAACGAATGGCAAACACAGATCACCAAGTAGCACTACTACTATTCTGACGGACAGGAGAATGTCAAATTATGGTGGATGATTATGGAAGTAGTGTGATGATCATGAAAAGAGATGGAGAAGTAGCTTGTGAGCATGCCGATTCACCATCAACACAAAATGTTTCAACCATCAACCACAAAGCTTAACAAACACCTACACACACCATTAAATATCTGTAAACCACAAGTCCACTCTCTCAACACTCACACCACAGGAACATACCCTTTAAATCTGTTCTTTCTGGGATGCATAAAGTGAAATAGACATAAATACAGAATTGTTACCAAAACTGCCACAACAAAGAGCTTCTCATAAGAAGTCAAAATATATTGTCCGTATGACATTATCTATAATTCTGTCCATATATTATTTCTATTGACTTTGGCAAGTTTTTGCAAAATCTTAGACTAACAAAAACAACAAAATTTGGAGCTGATGCTGATGAAATCTAAACTTAAAACAACACTGCAAGAATTAATGATTTACAGGGTTCCCACACCTTATAATACATTTCCAAACTGGATAAGTATTTTTAAAAAGAACTTTATTGAGATCATAAAGAGTAATTTAAATAAAGATTTAAAAGAAATTTCTATTATTTTTTCAAATAATTTTGGATTTGAAAAAAAAGGCCTGGAAAGTTTTACATTTCCTTAATATTTCCAGGTTACTCACGATCGTGGGAACCCTGAATAAGGAATGTGGAGAATATGCAAGGTGGAGAACTAACGGATGGAAATTTGAACTTCTGATGGATGATATCACAAGGCCATGGAGGAATTATGATTGTAGATCATTATGACAGGGTGGTACAAGAAAGGAACTGGGTTTTCTTGTGTATACATTGATACCATACCTCATGGAACTTCGCAAAATCTTCGTGAGAAAGCTCCGGGCCATATGCACGTCGCTCTCTGATGGCATTTTCTGTGCTACAATATCCACCATTTTCATTTTCCTGAAGGGGGTTAAAAGGGGGAGGGACACATATAGTCGGAATCTCTGAGTTCAGTAAAGTTTGACAGGGACTCTAGTGCTGAATTTCAAATGGAGACATGAAAAGCCATCTCTGTGATGGGAAAATACAGACATACTAGCATGGGCCATAACACTGTCTGTAATTAGTCAAGCATTATACGCAAGAACACAAACACAAATATAGCCTTGCGTAAAAAAACATAACCAATTCAGACAAAACAACCGCAAAATGTTATAGTCAAGACGGTATACTGTATGAAAAATACACTGGAAAAACACAGACCGTCCACATAAATGAAACCTGTGTTTTTAGAGCCTATGCCCAATGAATTGAGAAGTACATGCATGCAACTTTAGCAATAAGGCCATTCAGAAAAACACAAGTGCCAGTACTGAGACTCCCTTTAGACCTTCTTTCATCGTGCTCATACTGTAAAACACTGACCAGAGATCTGCAAATCCCAACAATCGCTTAGTGTGAATAGTGGATGTAGGGAGACATCTTGTGGTTACCACTTCTTATGACAACGTATGCCATAAAATAAAACAAAGGAGTAAATGTGAGAAAATGATAATTCTAAAACATTACCTCTTTTTAAGATCCGTGCATGCGATGTTTGATGGCTGCATGCCACTTCTTTTACATCAGTGTTTCTAGCATGAAACACTCCTCTCAGCATGTTGCCCAACATTTCTCCAAACTAAAGAGTCCACCCACACCTGACCTGTGACCTTTAAGTTTTGAGAGTCAAAACATTCCTGTCGTTTCTGAAATTCAGTCGTTTGGTTTAGTGATAGGATTGTAAAAACAGAAATCCATCTCCTTGAATTTCCAACAGCCTAAAACCCAAGCTTGTGCAACTCTCCAAGAGACCACAGAGGTTAGAACAACAGTCAATCAAAGACATGCAGTGCTGCTCCATTAGACCATGAGGTCAAGTGCCAGTCACCCTCTAGCCAGTAAACAGTATGAGACATTCTTTGAAATACTTGGAAAAGAAAAACTACCATGCTAACCCAAATATCCTTGACCCCAAAACATTTGCCTAAAATAGCTTCGGCTACCCAAGCTGATGTTATCTAAAACAAGATGTCCAAGTCACAGGTTTAAAAGATGGCGGAACAGATTAAATGGCGAATTATGTACAAAGTGGCCCAAAAGACACCCTCTGCTTTCGTTCAATGCCGCTCTCTTTTCCTGTGTAAAAGTTTCAAGTGTGTATGTGCTCGCCACACATGGTGCTGGCTATTCAGATGCTAATGACATTCTCTTTATTAGACGTATTGTCAGGGCTACAGCTGGTCTAGCGCAGATATGCCAGTGGTCCGAATCAGTGGCGCCCAGGCGGAATGGAGGCCAAAGAGGGGGGTTCGGAGGGAAAGTCCCCCACCGATGTTTTCAGAACAAGGCATGTTCAAAAACAAACAAATCACTTCTGAAAAGACAACAACTGAACCAATCCACCGCCTGATGTAAATCACACAGCTTGGGTAAAGAGTTAACATCAAAATCTTATTCACAGGACGAACTAACATGAAAAAAAGTATAAGCTTTTAAAAGAAAAAAGAGCTGTTGTTTACTAATATATGGTTAAAATCTGATGCGGTGTTTGAAAACCATCAAAGGTTGGTTTTGATTTGCCAAGATAAATGCAACAGGTTTCATGAGGTCATGTTTTAACATACCATCTACTCGTTTACAAATGGCCTGAGTCATCTGAGGGACTTCAAGTTTAGATTTCACAAACAGTAAAATGAGACAAGACTAAACAGATGCCAAGATAAAAGCAAAGGAACAACAACAGGTGTGAGGCAAAGACGGCATATGAAAACAGACAGCAAAACGTAAACTTCTAAACTCACCAAACAATCCCTCAAGCAAGCGAGTTTGCCAAACAGGTCCCTAAATGAGCAGACCTGAGACGCTTTGATGGATGAAATGGTACTGAGAGCCGGGTTTGCTCCAGTGGACTCCCCAGGCAGCGCATTCCACATTCACATCAAAGACAGGCCAGGACAAAGGGCCCTCCATAGATGGCCGGTCCCGGACCGCAGTGTGAGTCTTTTCAACCATCCACTTCTTCCATATGAAAGACTACAGAAAAAGGTAGCCTTGAGGAGCCCCATGTAGAGATCTGATCATATGAGCCTTAGCACATACACTCTCATATCTACTTCCAGTGCCTGTGTGACTGTTGCAGTCGGGGCAGATCTCTACAGGGATTATGGTGATTTTACCCCGGGAAGGAAGGGGGGAGGGAATGAGGAGGGGGCTGTTGTCATAGCCAGTCTCCTTGAAGCAATCTAGCAGCTTCTGTCTCCTGATTGGCTCAGGGATGGTATGCTAATGAGCAGTCGAGAGGGCCAAATGTTCTCATTGAACCCCTCTTGTGTAGCGGTCCTCTGTTTCTTCTATTACTATGGCAACAGGTTGATTTTTGCCGAATCTTAAGTGCACTGGTTTGTCAAGTAAAGCAAAACCCAAAAAAAAGGATATAATAACAGAATTACATTTTAAAAGAAAATGATTTATTTTAAAATATCAATATTCAGTAACGGAGCAGAGTTTTACTACTGAGGCGCCCCACTCGCTGACGGCACCAGACGTCACCATGACCGCTGACCTCAAACCCTAACCCTCCCAACCCCCGAAACTGATCATGTGACTACTAGATCACTCCAGGTTTGACAAAAGCCATCTGGTCAGCAAGGTCAGAGATCTCAAATAATCAACCTGTTAGCTTTGTAAAACAGATCTCTCAAGAGTGAAGCTTGACTGTGATGGGAGCTTGACCTACAAAGTTTCGAGCTTGATTAAAACTTTTCTTGGCATCCAAACAAGTGGTCTGGTGACAGGCAAGAAGATTACAGAAGAATTGTTTTGGCCTGTGCCTGATGGGCGGGCTTTGACGAAATCTTTCACAATGATCTATTGTGAGACGACTTCTCATCCGTGCATTCCAGACAGGAGGCCATTCCTAGGCATTAACGCTCCCATAAACATTGCATTTTTCCTCACTGCCTCAAAAAGGTAAAGCAGGAAAAAAGATCTGCAAACTTGTAGAGATTTGCTCTTGCTTTAAGCGAGAAAAAACATTCGAAAACCATCTTCTCAGCTGTTGTTTTTCAAGGAGACAATAACAAGTGTTGTTTAGTGCAATGTCCAACAAGATCTCCATCTGGCTTTGTTCCATTTAATGGAAACCACACTTTGCTCAGTGTAATATTGGACACCAGAGGACGCCGATAAGAGTTTTGGCTGCATCAGAGTCAGTTATTTATTTGGCTGTGGAGTGTCTGCACAAAGACCTTCTTCAGAACGCATCTCAATCGGACCGCTAATACAGGGCCAGGAGAGGCCAACCGTGATGTGCTTGTAATGACAGGCACATTCCTGAGCTGCATGTCATACCAGCCAAAGACCCAATAGCCGTCTAGTCCCCCGCTGGGTTCACAGCTGCGCCTCTTTCATTTGGATGTACGGTACTAAGATGCATCAGAATTAATTCCTTAAACTTACACATGCTATGCGTTAGGGCTGAACAAGACATTGATAGCTTGCTTACTCTGGGTTTCCTGCATGTTGATGTGATTAAAGATGCCCTTGCTCTAACCTCAGCTAACGGTGTAAGAGGGAAGAAAAGTGCACAGTAATCAGACTTCGAAGGTGACCAAAGGACTCTAAATTCATTGCTCCATGCCAAAATTTCTTGGAAACAGTAAGCACAGGAGACTGAACCCTTCTGTGTAAAGTTTTACATTCCAAGAGACTTAATACAACCTGTAGATCAACATCTGATCACAGACCTAGACTGAGAACAGGGATTAGCCTGCAGTGATCTGATATAATACTGAGATTAAATAAACAGCTTGCATTACATTAATAGAAGAAAACACACAGTTATTGACCCAATTTTGAAAAAATTAATGAGAACTTCAGCTGGTTTCTTTCAGAAAAAGTACAAAGCACATCACAAACTTACTTTCTTCTTTTTTTGTCTCTTAAGCCCTATTCAGACGGTAATTGTTTCTCATGTGGATGTCCGTAAAAATGCAGATCTACTCACAGTGGTGAAGCGAGTTCTGTGATCCTACAAACCCGGGAATGTGCTGCTCACATGGCCAGTTGCATGATTAAAAGCAAATTTTATTTACAAATTTAATCGAATTATTGTGTAAAATGTATTAAAAATTACTTACTATTACGTAAAATGTATTCTTATTATTCCAAGCATATTTTATAATATATAATCCTACTTATTATTTGATTATTTATATCTCCTGTTTAAAAATAGGAAAACAGATGCGCTATAGTTGTATATAATTATACGCAATATAGTTATGTACACTCTAAAAAAAAATGCTGGGTTATTATTTTTTTTAACCCAAATGCTGGGTTCAGCTTGTTGGGTCATTTTATTGGGTTATTTTTAATATTTTTTAGCCAGGTGCTGGCCCTGGCTAAAAGGTGATTTTATTCGTTATAATACTGAATTTAATTTAATTTGATGTTATAATATGTTCTCTAATCTGTACTGTTTGTTTATGGGCAGGTTATGGAGTCAGTCATGGCATCTTTCAGCTCCGAGTCAAACACGAGGAGGCAGTCTGAGGTTTGTACTTCCCCCAGCGAATCCCAGCTGATCATTGGCTCAGATTTCGGTGACACTGGCACAAGAATTAGCACTATTTCGGAGAAAAGTGACTACAGAGAACGGTTGAATACACTTAAATTAAAATGCTAGCTTCAAATGTTACATTTTTTATTTCTAAAATGATTGTTAAACACGTTTAATAGTATGTAACCTTGTAAACTATGCTATATTCACCCAAATAAATTCAATTTGTTTTATATTTTTGTCCATGGGTGTTCTTGCTTAATAATAAATGTTCATCTTTTGATTATTGCTGTTGCCTCTATAATTCTGTGTTTGATTTTTTATTTCCAGCCCATTTTAAGCCAGCAATATTTTTAAACAGTAGCTGTTTTACCCAGCATGTTGGGTAAAAATATTTAACCCAACCAGCTGGGACAAAATAATCCAGCATGTGTTCTGTCCAATATTTACCCAGCACTGTGTTGCCAAATAACCCAAGTTGGGTTGTTTTTTTGACCCAGCATTTTTTAGAGTGTATATAATACACATTGCATACCTGCTGCCGCCATAATAAAGACCCATTTCATAATAAAAACCTCATTTGTTTACATGTTTTTCTTCTCTTTCTGCTTCCACTCACTGTGGTGGAGCAGTTATGAAATATTGTTCTTGTAAATATGCAGCATTTCAGAAATAAATATGCATGCAAATTACAGTGAAGCACAACAGGTTTTCGGCAGTGATCAAAAAGGACTTAAACATTTAATTTTGAATTGATTTCTTCTTAAACTCAGAGATGCAGATTTGGATGGCAATTAAATTACCACACAACCTTGGTGATTGTCAAAAAAACAGTAAGTAATTCGGCAGGAGATTTTTACACGGGTGGTGAGAGAAAAACACAGACGTTCTGGATTCGGACGGCAATAAAATCACAGACTACCCCCTGTAAATGAGGAAAATAACTTACTCACCATGAGAAACAATTACTGTACCTTCTGAATAGGGCATTAGTTTAATGTTTCTTCTTTTTACTCTTACTTTTGTCTCTTATTAATTACTCTTTTGTAATTACTACCTATTGTAATTTGGTTTTATAGATACATTTAGAGTTTGTATGTTCCAATTCCTTTGCGTTAAAAAAGTGCTCCTCTTGAGCATAAAAAACTTCATTAACACTTTATTTTGACGTCAGTAAAGACCTGATCATAAAGAGTGTTTCACATTGGAAAACATACGAGAATTACCTGATTCTTACTGTTGGCACATGTGAAGACTTCATATTAATTTTTTGCAATATACAATAATCAAAATACATATTATACATATTATAATACATTTTTGAAGCTAGTTTATATTTTGATTAGCGCTGATATTCTTAGGATGATAATACACAGGGCAACCTTTTGAGCAATTTTACCAGGGAACTTTTATGAGCATTGTTCAATTTCATTGTAAAAAAAAATTCTATCTGGATAATTTAGATTAGTCGTGTGTCCTGTGTCTCACCTGTTGCCTGTTGATGGCAACATTGCCTAGTGTATCATCAGCCTTACAGTTTAATCATCAGACTTAAAAGGTCTGAAAAAGTGGTATCCATTTCAACTTCAATTTCATTATGTAATCATAATTACTAATGAATTATAAAATAATTATGAAATAAAAATATGTATGAGATCATTTACTGAATGGATCAACCAACCCAGAAGTGTTTGGGGAAATGACAAGAATAAGTGAATCATCATAAGCAATTTTACAATGACACATATTTAGAACAGACAGTTGTAGCTACTTGAGATTAGGACCAAAACTAACACTAATAGTGTTAAAACCATCTCTGATTTCCTCTACCGACTGCGCCAGTTTCAGGCAGATAAATCCCTCAGCACCACCTTTCACAAGTACCTTTCACTTTCACAGGCTGCTGATGTAACAGGTATCATAGCAACAAAAATAAAGAAACACAGCTTCAGAGGGATCTCATCACCATAGCACTGTAGAAGCTTGTCCGAATGATTGTTTGATGCTGCTTCCTGTAAAGCCAAGCCACCTGCTGTTAAAATAAGACATGATGTCCACAAAAGGCACTGAAAGCATTGAAAAAATCAGGCAGGTTTCTCAAGCATTTGTTTCGCTCTTGACTGAAGTGCAATAAAACAGGAAAATATTGTACTTCTAAGACATAAAATCCAAACACTACAAAACTGTAAAAGCATGGAAACTTTACATACCTCAATAACACCTGTACAAAAAGCCTGAGCCCACTACAGCATCTGGTTTGATTCAGTCATGATGTGGTTCACTTTAAAGGCCAGCTCCCATCACTGTGGTTATCCGTGTTTGATTATATTTCCTCCTAAAGTACTTGTGAAAACAGCAGCTCTTCCTCTAATGCTAATGAAATGTGTCTAACTCACGGGTGTCAGCTCACCTTGCCAATGGACCATTCCACAAATGATTTTAGAAAAGGGTGGATCGAGGATTAGCACCACGAGAAATTGCAAATTAAAAACCACTCTGGCATTTAGGTGGCACTAATTCAAATGCTACAGTGTGAAATTAAAAAAAACAAGAAAGTAATTTTACCAGATCACTGAGCACCTCTATAAATTATATGCAGATGACTTGACTCCACCCCTGCTGTGGTGATCAAGTTCAAGTCATCCTCTCAGTTAATGCCATAGGAGAGATTTACCAGTTATAATTGGATTCTGCAGCCCAGAGTGACACAGCTCTTGTCACTATAGCCACACACCTATTTTACGCCATTGGGCAGACGCATAGGGTTCACAGTGCAGCTATACATTTTGGCAAGGTAATTGTCCTAGAAGGGCCTATTACCTAATGCACCAATTTAACATTTAAACTACATCCTTTAGCTGAAATATTTAGTCCTTTAGATGCAGTTAAATAGATGAATGTGTAAGCAATTACTAAAAGGGGGGGGGTTAATGTCCTATTTTAAGCAGACTTTTGGAACAATGCTGCAACCAAAGTCTGCATTTAAGCCAGTGAAAGAAAGAAACCCATTCCAGCTGCATCCTGGGAAACTCATTAATTAATACTGACAGTTGGTCTATTGCAAGAGGGATGTGGATTCTTATCTTCCTTTAGCAGAAAGCTTGCAGGAAGTGTGACACAACGCACAAGCCCAAAAATCCAAGCAATAAAAACAGCAGTTTTTCCCAGCTTTGTTCACCCCAGGTTTATTCCGTGTGCAATACTAGTGTATAACATTGTTCACCAGCTAAACATATAAAATAGAATATATACATACATATATACAGTGCTGGGTGGTAACTGATTACATGTAAATTGGATGACTTAATCAGATTCCAAAAATGAATTACTTGTAATTAGATTAGATTACATTTTATTAATTTTTTTTTTTATCTTTTAAATGTTCATTTCCAAAATCGCCTACTGCTTCTATTTATTCAGAAAATAAATAAACAATATAATATTGTATACATATAATGTATAATTGTGTGTACATTATATACATTGGGAAACCTTGACGTAATGTAATGTTTACTGCACTTTATGTTGTTAATAACAACAAATGAAAGATATTTTCTTTTTAATATCAATATGGTACACGATTATCCTATTTAAACCAATGTGGTAAACGAGTTAAGTCAAAAGTAATCTAAAAGTAATCAAAAAGTAGATTATATTACCTAAAATGTCTAATGTAATGTATTACGTTACTAACTAAATTTTTTGTCATGTAATTTGGAATCAGTAATGGATTACAATTTGTATGTTATCTATCCAGCACTGTGTAAATAAATGTTTTTTATGCTGTGCTTACCAAGGCCGAATTTACACTACCAGTCAAAAGCTTTTGAACAGAAAGATTTTTAAATGTTTTTTAAAGAAGTCTTTTCTGTTCACCAAGTCTGCATTTATTTGATCCAAAGTACAGCAAAAACAGTAAAATTTTAATATTTTTACTATTTAAAATACCTGTTTTCTATTTGAATATATTTTAAAATATAATTTATTCCTGATTTCAAAGCTGAATTTTTAGCATCATTACTCCAGTCACATCCTTCAGAAATCACTCTGATATTATGATATGCTGCTAAAAAAAAAACCATTTTTTATTATTATGGCGTTGAAAACAACTGAGTAGATTTTTTCAGGTTTCTTTGATGAATAGAAAATTTAGAAGAACAGCATTTATCTGAAACAGAAATCTTCTGTAACGTTATAAATCTCTTTATCATCCCAAAAAAAAAAAAAAATTATACAGACTCTAAGCTTTTGAATAGTATAGTGTATAATGTGTATAAAAATAATAATAATAATAATAATAATAATAATAATAATTATTATTATTATTATTATTGAACCACAAATCAGCATATTAGAAGGATTTATAAAGGATCATTTGACACTGAAAACTGGAGTAATGATGTTGAAAATTTTGGCGTTGATCACATAAATACATTTTATAATATATTCAAATAGAAAGCAGTTATTTTAAATAGTAAAAATATTTCACATTATTACTGCTTTTGCTGCATTTTGGATCAAATAAATGCAGGCTTGGTGAGCAGAAGCAAAAACAATGTTACTGTTCAAAAGCTTTTGACTGATAGTGTATGTGATCAACAATAAAGTAAAAAGAGCAATATTGTAAAATATTTTTTTTATGTATTGAAAAAAGATTAAATATGAATAAAGTTTAAAAGAGCAGAATTTATATGAAAAAAGAAGATTTTATAACATTATAAATGTCTTTACTGTCACTTTTGATCAATTTGTGTGTCTTCGCAGGATAAAGGTATTTAGTATAAACTACAATGTTTTTCAAGAAAAGCATCCCATAAAAATGGCATTGTACACACACACCGATTCACTGTGTATTTATTTATTTATTTAAAGGGCTTTGCTCACTAAAAACTCTTTGATTTATCTTTGGATTGTCCTTTTTTTACTCATCCTAGTGGCAACGAAGGGTTTTTGAAAGATTGCGTTATGGCTCTACGCCACTAGGTGGAAGTAGTCGTTCTATGAGAGAAGCTGGCTACAGAAAAAGGAAGGACTGGCCTCTTGATGATCTGTTCATAACAAAAGGTCTCTTGGGTCAGTAATGTCAACAGAGCATTCAAACACATCACAGCTGGAAAACGTTGTTTTTGTCAATAAACTATGAAAAATTAAACTTAAAATTTTCCAGTCAAAGTTTCTGAGAATAGTAAATGAACAATCAACAAAACTTTACAGAGTGGAGAAGATCATTTATGAGAATGACTGAATTTGAATCACAGAGATACACATTCTCTTTGAGCGTTTCACTGGGGAATTCAAGGTCACTTCAAGATAAGCCCGTTAGCAGATGTTCCTAAAACAATAACAGCTTACAAAAAGACTTCTCTGAATCAGTCACAACTGAGTAACATCACTCCAGACACGCCTCTATCACATGACTGCCTCCTCTTGTCTGTATGTCACTGTTTCAAGGACTGTATGTGAAGTCACTGTTTGTTTCTAAATCTAACAACCACAATTTTCATGCGGAGCATGAATCTGCATTGCAAATTTCAGACTTTTTCACTTGCAACAATGCTAGAGAATCGCTTACTTTTTCTTTGAGCAAAACAATCAGCACTTACATCTCTAAATAGAACAATGGCTCTCAACCATTTTTGGCCCAACATTGTGAAATACATGAACATTTATGAAATGGTGTTTGCATAAAAGCGTGTATTAAATTGATCAGAAACTACAGTAAAACGATTTTTACGCATTAAAGCAGCCAGACTAGTAAAAGACTCTGATGCTTTTTGTAGCACATTTGAGTTATTAGTTCGTAGGTCTCTTCTAACAGACAATCCATCTCTGACGGTCATTTCTAATAAATTATAGTTAAAAACGTTCTTTTGCCTCTTTGAATCTCTTCTTCTTATTCACCAGTTCCAGATGTGGCTTTTTCTTTGAAACTCAGCACAAAAGGCTAGCATCCCAGATCATGAAACTGCTGCTTGGCATGTACTTTTCAAAGAAGCTGCCAGCTGAGAACCTGTGAGGTATCGATTTCTCAAACTAGAGACTCTAATGTATTTGTTCTTTTGTTACTGTGTACCATCCACATCCATCTCTGTCTGGGTTAAATCTAGTTTGCTGCTTTCGTTTAAAACATCAGTACACCTTAGCCTTAATTTCTTGAAAAAACACTTTGTGTGTTTATAGAGAAAGCTGAATATTTTTAAAACCAAAAACAAACTTTGAACAACCCAAATAAATTAGAAAACAGGTGTTTGGTGACTGAAGACAGATATTGCATTGCAATTTTTACACTTTTAAAGGGAACCCTGGGTATTAAGACTTGAGAAACGATGTCTCTTACTGAGGCCGCGTTACACTAGTGCGTTTTTGTTTTAAAACACATAACTTTTGCTATAGTTACGCCTGTCATTTACACTACTCCGGCTACTACTAAGACTTTTTACACTAGTGCGTTTTTGTTTTAAAACGGTGTTTTCACTGTGTTTCAGAAACGATCTCTACACTACACAATTGAGAAGGCATGTCACATGACCATGTTCATGGAGGTACAACCATAGATATGTATAGGCTATTATTTAGGTGTTGGACGCATCTACGTGCTTGGAGCAGTCGAATGATGAATCTACCTATACAAATCTATGGGTACCAACAACGAGCATAATGTTATTGCAGTCTGCAGTGTTTTCAAAAGTGTCCGTTTTCGAGGGTCGAAAAAAGCCGGAGTAGTGTAAATAGCAGGCGTAACCGTAGCAAAAGTTATGCATTTTAAAATGAAAATACACTAGTGTAAACGCAGTCTCAGTGTAAACGGACCAAAACTGAGACTTTTGAAAATGATGGCGTGGCTGCCCACATTCGCTTTGCGTATCCTTGACGACTGTGTAAATAATAACATCATGCTCATTGTTGTACCCATAGACATGTATAGGTAGATGCCCCATTCGACCACTCCAAGCACGTAGACGCATACGCCATCTAAATAATAGGGCATCTACTATACATATCTATGGTTGTTCCTGCATGAATGGTCATGTGACACAGGTTTACTGTTGTGTAGTGTAGATGGAGATCGTTTCTAAAGGTGTGTTCACGCCATATCGGAATTCCCGTAATTACGAGATTCCAACTTGTAAAAAGCGTTCACGTCTTCGTAGAACTCGTAATTACATCTTGTGAACTGGGAGTCTTCTGAGAGCTACAACTTGTACCACATGACCGCTGTACCACCTGACCAATGTAGGCTCTGTTTAGGCCTTGATAATGTTGCCATAGAAAAGCATAATTCCGAGTCTGAGGACGTGAACCGCTCCGAGTAGAATGTCACATTGTCATCTCGAAATTACGGTAATTACGATATGGCGTGAACGCAGCATAAAACTTTAGTGTAGATGAGGATTGTTTTCATTTTAAAACGAAAACACACTAGTGTAAACAGGTCCTGAAATATGTAGTAGAAAACCCATTAAATGTTTACATTTTACACATATTTTAGACTACGGGGATTATGTGAAATGGTTGCATTTGGTAAGCTAATGGCGCTACCTGTTGCTACTTTTACTGCAAAACAACTCGGAAAATAAAATGCTGATACAATGACCACAGCTACTGAAATAGCTTACAGGTGGTGATGGATGACTTAAACCAAATGCAGTGCCATCGTGCAGTCGAAACGCCCACGGATATCGAGTGAAATCCATGCTGAAAAACTCCATCAGTGGCTGCGGCGTTATGACAAGCATTGGCATGTTTACATCCTGCCAGGATGGCAGTATTTATCATATCAGTCAAAGTAAACGATGAGCGCCGCCATTACGAATTCTAACTTCCGATTGGATGCTCTTCTGTTCCGGTCACCATAGGAACCCATTTAAATAGCGCCCATCTGTTTTTAATGGAGATAACGTTGGCAGCTTTGTGTCATCTACACACTCATTAAACTTTGAGGAGTGAGGCACTGACAAATGACGGTCACATCAACAATGAAGCCATGTGCTTTTTAAAATCATTTTAATAGGTTTAACATTAGATTATCAACTCGGAATATACGCTAATTTTACTAGAAACACTGGACACTTGGGCTGCATGATTTGGGAAGATTTTCATATTGCGATTAACGAGGTCAATATTGCGATATGCGATTGCGATTATAATAAATGGTATTGCGAGTCAACTTGATGGGTTTTTAAGGAAAATGCACACACAGATTAGTGATAATGCTGAAATGTGTATTTGTAAAACTAGAAATGGTTTCAAAATAAATTCTTTTTACAAAATGAAATAGCTTTTGCATTAATGTAAACTTATTTTCTCAAAAGTATAGCTAAATTAAATAAAACAATAAATAAAAACATACACATTCTAACAAAAATAAGATATTTTAAACATTTTGTCCAAACAAACAGACATTTATGCAGAATGTAACATACTCTGTGTAAACTCTTTTGAAAAGAAACCGGTTATGTTTTTGGTCGATCGGATCATAAGTGGACAATGGAGAGAGCCATTTACACCTGGCCTTTTAATCCGCCTCTTCTGTCCACTTTCGACCACTTCTGACCACATTACCCCCCGTGGTGCTGATTACAGTACATCAAGAGGAGGGTAAATGGACGGATCCCTCTGTCAGCGTCAAAACAGGAGCAGGAGGGGTAAAGTTATCGCGCACTTGTACTTACAGCTGCTAGTGTTATAAGAAACATGCTGCACAAGTTTTGTTCATGTATATGTATGGGCTTTTTCAGATATTTCAGAACAATGGTAGACATGAGCTCAGACAAATTTCACACGTTCGCAAAATTAGACAAAAGAGAAAATACATAGAGCAGCCGATTTTGTTTTGTTTCGTTTCGTCCCGACAAAGTTTAAATCCCATCTGATAAGCGTGTGTCCTTGTGAGTCTCGCAATGGATAGTATTACTAATACTGTATTACATAGGCGGAGAGAAGACCACCTCTGGATGTAGTCGAAAGTGGACAAGCTCAAAACGTTTTACACCCTGCTTTACACCTGTACTTAGCATTGTCCACTTGTGATCAGATCGACGAAAACGCATGTTAATACCAGGTGTAAACAGGGCCTTTAATTTTGCAAATCTTGCACAGTACCTCTCTCTGCTTAGTGTCAGTAATATCAAATCCAAAATATCGCCATATAACAGAGGGGTTTTTTTTTTTTTGGCTACCAGATCAATGTTGATTTCCTCGGCATCCATCTTCGTTCTGGTCTCTCTGCGCTGCGCACACAATGAACACACACACGCACATACACACACACACACCACACGTGCACTGTCTATACTGAGTCTAAACCGTCAGATTTTTTTTGTTTTGTTTTGTTAGTGGCACGAAAAATCAGCAAACTGTTCTCAGAAAGTATGTGTTCTCAAGTCCACAAACTTATTTATTTAATATAATCGCAACATTTTGCCGTGATATAATTGCACAGGGTGACATCGCAATTGCAATTGCGATACGATTAATCGTGCAGCACTACTGGACACCGGAAATGCAAAGCATTCTTCAGGTTAAGAGTCAGGCTGACTTCCGTGTTCAGCAAAAACGTCTATAGAATACCCAAAACCTGTCACTCGTATAGTTTTGAAAGGGTAAAAATGCAACGCTCTTTATTTCCACGAAGCCCCGCCTTCGGAAATAAATGAGCCAATCGCTAATCTGTAAAGTCAGCGCGTCACTGCAGCTGCCGTTAGAAGTCCCGGTTGCTATAGAAAAAGTCAGCGTTCTGAGATGTGCGCTCGGTACTGCGTATGCAAACTAGCTGATCTCGCCTGAGAAATAAGATTTTTTTTTTAAAGCTATAAGAGCATAAGAAACTACATTTATGAGGCAGTTGTTGTCAGATTTCATTGGTGATTTCAAATATG
Organism: Cirrhinus mrigala; assembly: GCA_036247105.1. Lineage (NCBI taxonomy): Eukaryota > Metazoa > Chordata > Actinopteri > Cypriniformes > Cyprinidae > Cirrhinus > Cirrhinus mrigala. Next base: position 19,080,864 of record CM070012.1, on the reverse strand, counting down.
AAATTTAATCGCAAGCTTGGTGAACAGTTTTGGAAAATTTAATGCTTCCCCATTCAAAGAGACAGGAGCTGCACTTGCCTGCCCGAGAGGCATTTCAAAGATGGGCGCCGAGTGAAATTACTTGTCTTAAAGCAGGGGTGCTCAACCCTGTTCCTGGAGATCTACCTTCCTACAGAGTTCAGCTTCAACCCTGATCAAACACACCTGTCTGTAATTATCAAGTACTCCTTCAGATCCTAATTAGTTGGTTCAGTGTTTGATCAGGGTTGGAATTAAACTCTGCAGGAAGGCAGATCTCCAGGAACAGGGTTGGGCACCCCTGTCTTAGAGGGACTTTGGTATCAGTATTTTATATTGCATGTTGCAGTAAAAATAGCCACAGGTAGTGCCAGAGTGCAACTATTTCACGTCATCAAATAAACAGCACCCCCCCATAGTCCAAAATATGTATAAAACAATGTTGATTTTTTTTTAAATAACGTAAATCATGGGTTTTCTACATAGTTCAGTAAGAGACATAATTTAAGCTCTATTAAGCCATACAATATCTGGGGGGTCCCCTTTAAGTGACAGTACTATACTGTAGAATCATATAGCTCCTATTGTAGCACCAGACAGTCTGTAAAAGTGTGGATGAGTTATCTAATCCACAAGCAGCAGACTCCAAATCCCATTTTAATCACACTGACCATAATCCCAATATCTCTGTAGATTACCTACTCAATGGGGCATCTGGGAAGACTGGCATTCACAGAAACACTCAACTGTGCATCATGTATGAGTGACAATATTTAGTGTGTTATAGGATGAATTTCTTTCATCTAAGAGTTTAGTAATCCTGTTCATTTAGGTTAGGTTATCTAATTGTGAGTAGTGACATATGTGACCCTGGACCACAAAACCAGTCGCTGGGGTATATTTGTAGCAATAGCCAAAAATACATTGTATGGGTCAAAATTATTGATTTTTCTTTTATGCCAAAAATCATTAGGAAATTAAGTAAAGATCATGATCCATGGAGATATTTTGTAAAGTTCCTACTGTAAATATATCAAAACCTAATTTTGATTAGTAATATGCATTGCTAAGAACTTCATTTGGACAACTTTAAAGGCAATTTTCTCAATATTTTGATTTTTTTGCACCCTCGGATTCGATATATTGAAATAGTTGTATCTCGGCTAAATATTGTTCTATCCTAACAAACCATACATCAATGGAAAGCTTATATATTCAGCATTCTGATGATGTATAAATCTCAATTTAGAAAAATTGACCCTTATGACTGGTTTTGTGGTCCAGGGTCACATATATCACTTTCATTACTATGGTGAACTACAATCATCATATAAACAATTGGAATGTGCAAAAACCAGTTTATGGTTCACCAGTATTAGTTTTTTTATTGCGCAAGTAAGTGGTTACATTAACACAAAAGTATGACTAATTAAATGTGAACTTAGTACTTTGGTGTGTCAAGCAGTTTCATGGAAAAGCAATTAAAATTTTTTCAGTTACCTAAAGCTTTGTAGAAATTCACAGCTAGCCATTATTAATTTATTATGCAAGTAAAAGTTTACATTAATACATGGGAAGAGTGAAAAGTGAATAGCACTGGGCTGGTCATGTGATCTCAAAAGATGGCCCCCATGATCAGACCTGCTTATTATAAAATAAAACTTTTACTGTTCACAAAAAGAAAAAGTAGGAACCATTTTTAAATAAAGACAAAATAAAATAAAATTAAATTAAATTAAATAAAAAAATTAGAAATGTTGCCTTGGGAACTAACTAAAATAAAAAATAAAAAGTTTAAGTGGAAGTTAATTTAAAAAAAAACTCAACAATAAAATAAAGCTAAATATTAAAAAAATAAAATAAATATTACACTGTACACTGTACGAGTCACCTCATGTGATCCCTTTTAAACATTTTAGTACTGTTTAGATAAAATATTTTAGTAAGAAAATGTTAAATTTGGATATCAAACATATGACACTGAACTATGCACCCAGGAGTACATATGGCCTTGTCTCACCATTAAAGCTATGTTCTCTATTTGTCCAGTGCCTTTGTCATGCCAAACTAAACAATCCGTCTCTCCAGCTAATAGTATGACCTCATAGTTTCAAATGAAGTCAGAATATGCAAAACAGGCACCGCCCACATACGCAACAGCTTCCTATTTCCCTATTTCACAGTCAAACGCTTATTTTGCTTAGGCTTTATTCAGACATGCAATCTGTCTTCAAAAGCACACTGTTAAAAGCCACACATCACTCTCTCTGCTCTATCATGATGGTACAGATGGTGGAGTCACATGGTATGCCGGGGTCAGGGTCGTTTTGGTCACAAACCACTGAACTGCCTCTGGCTGACATGACATCTGACAAATTTGTCTTGCAATTATAAAGAATCATGACAAAGACACCAGCCTCAACAGGTTTTTAAACCAACACAAGGGTGGAATGATGTAATAGCATGTTATTTGTTAACTGTAAATATGTATGCTATATAGTGGGATTCAAAAGATTAAGACCACTTTGCAACTTATTCAAATGTTTGGGGGACAGCAAGATATTTTTTTTATGTTTTTGAAAGAAGCAGTATTTATTTGATCAAAAAACAATAATTAAAAAAAAACAACAATAAAAACAGTAATACTGTGAAATATTTTTACAATTTAAACTCAAATGCAGTTTATTCCTGTGATGGCAAAGTTGTCACATGATCTTCTCCACCTTATTTTCCCCATAAGAGTAGGTGTGGCCATTTGTAAATTTTATGGGTCTGGGTTCCAGTGTCATTCACTTCCAGCTATTTTTAGCTATACAAAACAGCTTATATTGCTGCTTCATATTGCAAACAGGTGTGTCGTACCATATTATTTTAATTTATTATCTTAATTATGAACACACTGGTTTGTAGTGAACAGTTTTACCGTTTACTGCCCTTTGTTTCCCTACAGCGGGTAATGAACCGGTAGTCTCACACGTTCACAGAAAACAGCTTCCGTGTTGAAAAATAAGGTGGCTATAATAATTTTAATATGCTGATTTGGTGCTTAAGAAGCATTTCTTATTATTATAGTTAAACTGTGCCGACATTGCCAACAATGCCAAAAATACGAGTCTCCACGTCAGGAATATTAGAACTAATCTCAGATGATGCATCCTGATTTATTTTGTCTGGTGCCCAAAATCCATCAACTATGGAAGACCATTTCCACCAATAAAAAATAAAAAAGGTTATTGCGACTTTTTTCTCACATTTCTGACTTTTTCTCAGGATTGCATGATACAAACTCATAATCGCAAAGTTTGTATCTTGCAATTCTGAATTTTTTCCTCGGAATTAAGGTCTGAATTGCAAGTTTATTGTAAAAGTCAGAATTGTGTGATATAAAATCGCAATTGCGAGAAATAGTCAGAACTGCAAAATAAAATTTGAATTGAAAATGTGAGTTTGTATTTTGCGATTCTGAATTTTCTTCTCACAATTGTTTATATACAAGTCAGAATTGCAAGATAATTCTTGCAAATGCGAGTTTGTGTCTTGCAATTATAATTTTTTTTAGAAAAATTAGCAATGCTGACCTTTTCCTCGCAAATGTGAGTTTGTCACAATTCTGCATTTTTTTCTTAGAATTGTGAGATTGAATTGTAAGCAATTGCGAGTTATAAAGTCCAATTTTGAGGGAGAAAAAGACTGATATGATCTTAGAATTACACGTTTTTATCTCACAATTCTGACTTAACTCACAATTCAGAATTGTGAGATACAATCTCAGAAGAAAAAAAAGTCTGAATTGTGACTTTATTTCTCAGAATTGCGACTTTATGTCTTACTATTCTGACTTTATAACTTACAGTTGTAAGTTTATATCATGCAATTCTGACTATGTTTCTCAGAATTGCAAGTTACTTTTTGTATCACAGAGTTCTGAGAAAAAAAGTCACAATTGCGAAAAATAAACTCACAATTGCAAGAAAAAAAGTCTGAATTGTGAAATTAAAAGTCGAAATTACCTTTTTTTTTTATTCAGTGGCAGAAATGTGCTTCCATAGTCAATAGAGTTCTGACTGTTGCCCAAAACCTGTTTAACACCAAGCCTTGTCTGGTACCAAAAATCAGTGCTTTTTATTGCATTTTAGTACCCAAAACTTAACTCTTTAAACATTTTGTGGAAACTAATGATATTTTTTTCAGGATCCTTGATAAATAAAAAGTTCAAAATAACCATATATATTTGGTTCTTGGACCCCAAACTTTTGAACAGAGATTTAAAGATCAGGCTATCCATAATGACAGCCATTCAAAGCCTTTTTGAATGAGATTCACACCTCTTGTTTAACACACGAGTCTGCAGACTGCCCACGCACGCCCCACCTTCCACTGTGGTCCAGCAATGATTTGTTAACTGTTCTGTGTGCTAATTCTGACTCACTGCCCAATGAAATTATCCACTACAGACAACGGAAAATACAAGAAAATGTATGCACAGCTACAAACAATAAACTATATTTGTCTACTTGAAGGTTTATACTTTTTCTTGATTTAAAAATCCAAACGTCATATTACGAAACATTCCTGAATTCTTTTGTGATTACTCTACTGGAATGCATTAATTCAACTGAATAGGCTGTGAGTAGTTACGTGTCTGTTCAACAATGTCAACCACTTATCCCTTATTGCCTAATCGGACCACATTCGTTTCACTGTTGGAGATACGAAACCGCGAGTCAATCCTTGGTTTGATGTCACCATACACAACCCCCATTTCATTTCTCATCTACAATAAACATTACTCCAGTAAAAAAGGCACATGCCAAAGCCAAATGTCATTGCCGAGTTTAATCTCAGCTTTGATTCAAACCACGCTTCTAGTTCATAACTCTGCCAAATTTCCATGCATTGAAAGTCAACTACAGCGAATCGTGAACAGATATTCAAGTCACCTTAAAGAACAATTCAATTCACCTTCTAGCACACAGCAAACCCGCAATAATGGCTCTGTCTAATAGATAAACACAGGCAGTTTTTTTTTTCCCTGGATGACAATGTTTGTTTAGCAGTTATGCTGTAATGCGACCAAACGCACTTAGTGTTCCCCAGATAGGCCAAGCTGAGACAAAGAGGACAGTGTTTGGCACACAAAGAAGTGGACTGATCAGCCTGCTCCTTGGACAGCCAATGCAATGCTCGTTTAAAAGAAAAATACTACACATTTTATAATACACATTTTTTTATACAGACAAGATAAAAATCAAACCTGAAACTGTTTAACATGCATTTACATAATTTCTCGTCAAGAGATCACATTGCTGTAAGTGTTGCTGTGAGCATATGCATACACTTCAAGGTGAGAAATTCTCACATTCGTGTTTGAGGTTGGAAAAGAGCAGAAGTTGTGAGAAAAGCTGATAACAATCAGACCACGTGAATCAGGACCAAATCACTTCATTTGCATCACAGAGTCGAGACACGCTCTCTACCCACAGTGTCCACTGGCTGAGAACATCACTTCCAGCCCGCATGCAAATCTACTGCATCGCACAGAAACTTCACACAGGGTTGTTAGTGAAAACATAGTGGCTGCTCACTTTAATGTTAGCTGTTGACTACCAGTGTTGGGAGTAACGCACAAGTAATGGGGGTTACACAATCAGATAACTTTTCTCCAAGTACTTATTTTTCAAATAAGTAACTGCAGTTATTTTGTTTTCTCATTTATTGTCTGACAGCTCTCCTGTGCACATGTTGAGAGAAATCGGAAGTAAGTACAGAGGCGTTGTGCGCTGTATGTAAATATGACGTTATTGATGTTCTAGACTAAATGTAAACATACATTTACTCATCTCACTTGCACAAAAACAGATTCAGCATTCAACAAGATAAATAAAAATAGTGAAAAGCAAACAGAATATGACACAAACCCGCAATAATTAAATATGTTAAATAACACAAATATCTTTTATGTATTTTAGGGGTGTCACAATAAATTGATTTGTGGATCAATTTGACTATTTTCCGAATGCATCGCGGTTCTCTATTGCAAATTACAAAGAGCATTCACAGAGGGCTGTTCACATTAATCTTGCGTCATAAAAGCATAAATGCTGAGGTGCAAGTACATTTAGCCACTTAAATGACTTAGCTGAACGCGTAAGCGCTTTTCTTCTTGGCACTTAGCCTAGAGCGCCATCTGCTGTTAAAAACTAAGCTCAGAATAGATTTCAGAGAGAATCGCGATGCATTCGGGGAAAAAAAAAAATTCACAGAAATGATCCACGAATCGATTTATAGTGACACCCCTAATGTTAAGGCTGTCAAATGATTAATCACGATTAATCGCATACAAAATAAAAGTTTGAGTTTGCCTAATATATGTGTGTGTACTGTGTTTAATTATTATGCATATATAAATACACACAAATTAATGTATTTATTTAAGAGAAATATGTTATGTACAAAATATTTTTATTTATATATAATATACATTTTATAAAAATGATAATAAATACATATACTTGTAAATATTTCTTAAATTTATACATGAATGTGCTTGTATTTATATATACATAATAATTAAACACAGTACACACACATATATTAGGCAATAATATATTTTATTTTGTATGCGATTAATCGCGATTAATCGTGATTAATCAATTGCCAGCCCTACCTAATGTATTTAATACCATTTTATTAACCAGTGTCATTGCTGCTGACCTTCGATGATTCAATTCACCCATACTAATAAGCAAAAATGACTTAGATAAACATTACATTTGTGTTTTTTTTTGTATTGCTGAAGTGTTGAACTTCCTTTGCAATCTAGAAAGGTTTGTTTGAACTGTGCCCACTACTGTACAGATGTAAATTTACACTTCCTTCGGCCTAAGGCTTATTCATTTCACCTTTGGTGTAAAAGAGCTATTATATTTGCCATAAATAAAACTTTTTATATTAAAAACAAACAAGCAAGCCCAGCGCAGATTTAAAAATGAACACAAAAGTAACGTAACGCATTACTTTCCATAAAAAGTAAAAGTAGCTAACAGAATATTGTAACGCATTACTTTTAAAAGTAAGTTCTCAACAGTTCCACAGTAGAACAGGAAGGGTAGCCGAGTACAGAAGATGCACTATTTGATGTTTCAATTAGAAAAATAATAATAATATTGTAAATATTATTATACTGGAGTTAACTTATATATAACTTATGATGTTCACTGACGACAAACGTGACTTAACACTTTGTTCTGAAACGTTCAAAATGCTGTATTTAGAAGCTGAATCATTAGCAATTTATTTTTTTATGACAACATACAAATTAAATGAAATGTATGAGACCATACTGAAAATTGTTCTTTTAAAACCTGGCAATAAAGTTGTATAACTTTTTGATACATTCAAAAAAAAAAAAAAAAAAAGTTACACCATAAAATGAAGAGTGTATATATATATTTACACTACAGGGCCATCGAATGCTTGAATCTGATTGGCTGATGAACGTTCTGAAGGTATGCATTATTTTCAGGGAAACGAAAATCTTTTCTAACTTTATGAGAGGTAATTCACAAGCTTAATCTCTCTTTCTCTCTGCTTGTCTGTCTGCCTGTGTAAACTTCATTTAGACATACCTGCATTACTTTGTTATCAATGGCTCAAGCGTCATTACTAGGTCTAAAATGACATTATTGGAATTAGCAACAGAGGCACTGGATGAGATGTGTAAGCAATTAATCCACCTCACAATAGCGTTTTAAGGACAAAAACTAGACAAATACCTTGAAATTATCATCTGATCGATGTCTTGAGGTGTGGTAAGTGTGGTAGTATAAGTGGAATAATTGACTTTGGTCTGTTGAATTCTTCGAAAGTAATGCACACCCGAGGTGTGTGTATATGCATGCATGTATGTATGTATATATATACACACACGCATACATACATATATATACAGGTATATATGTATATATATAATTTTTAGTAATACCTCCCTACTTTCAGTACATAGCTAAAATGAAAAACAAAATTGAAACTGATTTAGTTTTATTTTAGCTTCCTATTCCTGTACCTCACAGTGTTTTGCTTGTCAGTGGTAGAAAGTGATCTGGCAGAACTGGACCGTCAAGCATTCAACGTCTCCCTCAGCGTCAGATGAACTAGTGATGCAAACAACACCAATCCCCAACGGCTACAATCACTCACTACCCACATGTGACGTACATTTATTCACTGGTGTTTCTACCTAACAGGGTTATACAATATTGATGGGAACACAAGTAATTCTGCTGAAAATATTCAATGCATCTTTTAACATATGAAACAAAAACAACAACAGTAAGCAACCACAGATATCTTACCATCGGTGTTGGGCAGTAACGCATTACTTTGTAACGCGTTACTGTAATTTGATTATTTTTTTAGTAACGGAGTAATTTAACGCGTTATAATTTCCAAATTAGTAATTAGAGTATAGTTACAAGCATGCGTTACCGCTGCGTTACATCATTGCCGACATAATGTGATTTATCATGTAGATTGTAAAAAGGGTGTTGGCTAGCACACGCAACGTCCTTTACCTGAGAACTATGACTGGTGAGGCGGATGAGGCGGATACTACCAATGAAAACAAAGTCAGCATGGAGAGAGGAAAGCACACGTTCTGTAGCTGGAAATACAATCATTATTTTTAGTTTATTTCTGTCAAAGGCAAGAACATTATCGTGCGTTGTCAGTTAGAGGGGAAGAAATCCTTTTCAACCGTGAAAAACTCCATATCCAATTTAAAACCTCTGAAAGGGCAGCACGGCACATTAAAACTTATTGAGAACTTACCGGGTGCGGAGAGCAATGGACCAGCTTCTGTTGTCGTACCGCGCCGCTCTCTGTTGCGTCGAGACCAGCGAGAGTGGTCTCTAATCCACTGGCACTGGACTCGACGCAACAGAGAGTACAAGACTTGCGCGGTAATGGGCAAGTACGGGCGCCGGCGCGGGCGGGCAGAGACTCATGTGTGAGCGGGATGCGATAGAATAAAATGATTTGCGGGACTCCCGCAAAATAGAACTGTCTAAACATAAAATATCTAAAACAAATTAATTGCTATTCATGTATTGCACAAAAGCAACAAGAACAACTATATAAAACAAAAACGATTAACAGGCGTAAGCATAGGCAGAGTTTCTATTTATAACGTGTTTGCAGCGTTGAACAATGTTGATTTCTGAAATGCAATGGACAATCAGAGAATCCACTCGCCACTCGAAACGCCGTGCATTCTGCAACCACACATGCAGCAGCCTACTGCTTTTAGTTAAAATAACAGTGGTTTGTGAATGATGATGCTTTAATAACAAATATTTTATCGGAGCGTTTATGCTGGGATGGTAGGCAACACACAAGTTCGCATAAATTTTGTGGCTGTACAGGAAAAAAAAGTAACGTAACTAATTACTTTTGAAATAAAGTAATCAGAACAGTAATTTGATTACTTCTCAAAGGAGTAATCAGTAATTTAATTACATTTTCAGAGTAACTTGCCTAACACTGCTTACCATGGATGAAATGTCAAAGACCCTGTTTACACCTGGCATTAACATATGTTTTTGACAATTTGATTACAAGTGGGCAGTGTTGAATGCCAGTGTAAGCAAAATCCAAAATGTTTTGCTTGATCTTTTCACTGTGACCACATTCAAGGGTAGTATTCATGTAAACACATCACAATTCTAAACCTTGCCAAATGGCTTTAGTTAATATAGGGGCTTGACTAAATTAACTGAGCATTCTGCTCAAAATGTCCATCTGCAGTGAGATTAAAATTTGGAAGTATATTTGGAAGCAACAGTCTGTCGACTTATCAACATGCAATAACACACTGACGTAGAGAGTGATGTATGCACAGTGATGTCACAAAATCAGGGACCTACCCCTCAAAATCCATATATGTGCTGCATGTTAGGTTAAAGTACCTTGCCCACTTATGATCAGATTGCACAGATAGGTACTAATCTCAGGTGTAAATCGGGTCCGAAAATAATACTGAGGTTGAGTACAAATTACCTTTTCACCACCAGGCTGAGAGTCTTGTGTGAGCTCTTGATTAGGCAGATGGCTTCTTGTCTGTAGCCAGCGAGAGAAATGTTATTGACACTGATGAGTTCATCTCCAGCCTGTAGTCTTGCGGTCGCGGCCTTGCTGCCCTCTTCCACCTGTGACACAGGCACAATACACTCAATCAAATCTCTTTGTTTCATGACCATACTTCACCTACAGATGAACAGACCTGCATCAATAGCTCTCCTTTTGTTGGGAGATTGAAATTGAACAAACTATGACAATATTTGGACAGGCATTCATCTTTTGTAAATGATCTAGGCATTGTCAGGCAATGCACTGCGATTATCCTTTGTTCATATAGGAAGCAAAATTCAGAAAATCAAACTTAACAGTTTAGTTGTTTATGGTGTGAACAGCAAAAATGGAAAAAGGAAATCAGATTTTTACACATTCAGTCCAAATCAATTGATTTTTGGTTTAAAATCTGATTAAGTTTCAGTGTAAATGGTCACATATTTGCTCACTTTTTTCACTAAAAACTGAGGAACTATGGTTTTTGCAGATATGCCGATATTTTTCAAATCATTTTGGTCAATAGCTGATGCCGATCCATATTTTCTTTTGTTTTTAAACAACATTCAAATAAGTGTCTCCTGTGAAATTAACAAATTATTTTTAACTTTGGTTAGTTAGTAAACCAATTTGTTAGAACTAATAAACATTATTAAAGTTCACAAACATTGAAAGCTTTGAAAATAACTATAAAAAAATTAGGGCTGCACGAAAAATCGCATGCGATATCCAATGCGCATCTTGTCAGTAAAGCGGTTCTGTAATCAGCAGTAAATCTTCATCACATGTGTGCTTTCAGATAGAGCTACTGTGTAGTAAACGCTGCTCTATCTGAAAGCACACACGTGATGGAGATTTACTACTGATTACAGAACCGGTCTTACTGATAAGATGCGCATTGGATATCGCATGTGATTTATCGTGCAGCACTAAAAAAAAAAAAAAAAAACAATCCTAAACAGATGCAGTTGAAACCTTAAGATATTATTTGTGGATTTAACATTAATAGATGGTCTAAAGCAAAAGAGGTGTAAATTTCTTGTAGTGTTGTTGCTTCTGATGCACGCACTAGTGACTTTCTCAAATTAAATGCCGCGATCCAAAACAGTGAATCTAATCATCATTCAGGGCAAATTTTCGCTTTAAGAAAGAGGCAAAATTTCGCTTTAAGAAAGACCACAGTGCTGACATGATCTTATCACTAGCACACACTGAGAACATGTGAGCTATTCGGGTAATCGGTAAGGCATATCGGCAGAATTTTTTAATATCGTCTGATTTCGATAACATTCCAATATATTCGATAACATTCCAATACTGTGCATCCCTACTGAAAACTATAATGCGTCCATTGTGCAGTGAATTCTGAATGAAACATCCTGTTTCTTGTAGTATATGGAAAAATATGCAAATAGACAGTATATGAAAGAACATGCAAAAAACACAAAAATGCAACAATGCAAAAATACAACAATGCTTATGTTATTCAGTATCATGGCACTTCGTCACGATAGACAAGAGCAGAGACAAAAGTCCAACTTTTGGTTTATTCCTCACTCTAGACAGAATGTGTGATATTGACCAAAAAAATCTAAATTTTTTAGGGGGAACTGGGATACTTAACAACATTTTGCTGAGTGTGTTTTTGTGCTGGGCTTTTGGGGACTTCCTGAAGCTTTTCATATCACTAAAAATGCTGGGTTATTTTTTTTTAAACCCAAATGCTGGGTTCAGCCTGTTGGGCGATTTTATTGGGTTGTTTTTAATATTTTTACCCAGGTGATGGGTAGTTTTCTGGACTCTAAAAAACGCTGGGTTATTTTTTTTTACTTAAATGCTGGGTTCAGCTTGCTGGGTCAGTTTATTGGGTTATTTGAAATATTTTTCTGTAACTCAGCTGCTGGGTCATTTTTACCATATGTAACCAAATGTTGGGCAGTTGACTGATGGAAAACTTCCTGAATGAAATTAAGGTTTGTATTACATTGTATTCCCTTCAAATCATCACTATATAAATAGAAAACCATTTGTAGTCTCACATTTTTCCTTTTTTTTTTTGGTACGTGGCAGCTAATGTCTGCTTGGAACGCTAGCCTTTTACAAACACAGCATTCACCAGATCTACTCAAAGCGAACAACACGCCGGCACCACCATGGACGTTTCACCTCCTGCCAAATGAATGCATGACCAGGGCTGACACACGACGTGACTTTGCAGTAATGTAACAAAGTTTCCATGCGCTCCACTGACTACAGTACGAGCGCTATTGATCCAGTGCACCACTGTTGTAGCTGTGGTCGTACTATGCGTTTGACGGGTTGAAACTTTAATGTCTGACAGACAAGTTGGCACAAGGTGAAGCTGTTTTTGATGTAACTTTTCAAACATGAATATAACATAAGTCATGAATAGAAGTCATTTAATGCACTGGAACAGCCTACTGATAGCAGTTTTCTTCCTACAGATTCCCACTGGCTGCTCTTGCTGCCCCTGTCATGAGGCAATGTTTTTGAAGATTTTATGATTGATTGTAAAAGACTGACTTGACATTGAAAAAAAAATACTGTATATAAACTGTTCTTGTCATAGATAAAACAGATTCGATGTCAAAAACAATAGGTGAATACATAAAACCTAACAAAGCTGGGTTAAAATAACCCAGCATGTGTTCTGTCCAATATTTACCCAGCGCTGGGTTGCCAAATAACCCGGAAATGTTTGTTTTTAACCCAGCATTTTTTAGAGTTACTGTTTACAATTTAATTCGTTCAAAACATCTGATTCAGTGGCTTTTTATGAATGGGTTATTGAATCATTCACTCAAATGATTTGTTCAAAAACGCCAATTCATTCAGTAACAAAACACTGTGTTGCAATCTCTCTCCTCCGCTTTTTCTTTCAAACTATTTTCACTGGCATTCTAACTGCATTCTGCAATCAATCCGTGGACTCTCAAGGCGTGTTTTGTTTGGTTTTTGCAATGTGAGTGACATTACACATCATTAAAACAACATCGCACACCTCTCCTAGACTTTACTATGGTAAGCAGTGTACACATAAAGTATGATATTGACTGTATAAAACAGATCTGATTTTATCATGTACAAAAACGACAGTGTGGACAAGCAGTCCTAAAGATCCGATCTGAAAAACAAGTGTGAGCAAAGTCTTAGAGCATTTCTTAAACAACTGCAATCAGTCCAATGCCAAATACATTATTTGTTGTGCTCTACCCTGAAATGACCAAATGAGAAAGGCATGTTCACCTTTCTAAATCAGCACAGGGGGGCAAGTCATAAGCTTTCCACATCAACACTTTACCCCCAGAGCCGAGCTAGAAGCGAGTTAATCATAAATATTCTGTCATAAAGTGCAGATTTCAGGGAACATGTAGCCAAATAGGGGGTTTGGTCTAAACTAAAGTAAATTCCTGACTAGATATGTAATGCTGCTCTATCTTCCAGTAAGTCGGTTATCTGCTATTTGAGCCTTTACCCTAAAGTTGATCACGACTGTTCATTATTTACTTTGCAGGTATGTCTATTACTCATCAAACATGATCCTCTCTGGGGAGATAATATTCATACACAGGCAAGTACTTTTATCATAATACGCTGCTATTATTAACATAACATTTTTAGAAGGTCAACTTGGACAACAAACCTTGAGTGATTATTCTGGCTTGCTTTATCACCAGCTGCAGTAGAATTTAAGCACCAATCGGCCCTATAATAAACCATCTTACTCCGTATACGTGCTCGGTTAAGAATGCACAAATGTGGCTATTTTAGTCATTCCTTTGTTGTATGCCGTCTTCCCTGCATTTATTATTTTAACAGCACCAGGACTTTGTGACATCCGGAGTCGAGAACCCCCCTCAGAGTTTATAAAAAAGGAAAACTTTAAGCATGCTGAAATAAGAAGCACTTAGAATAACCTCAAATGTTAATGTTAAACAGGCACGCCAGTGGGTGCCCCCCTCTGGCATTCCGCACCATACTGAGAGAATAAATGACTTAGAACAATGGAAATGTTCACTAGAGAGGTATCAGACCCACACGAGCAAAGCAAACACTGTCGGAGCATCAGGGATGAGGGTGGGGGTGTCGTTTAATGGTAATGCAAAGCAAAAGCAGAGGTGAGAGTGAAGAAAGACAGATATTTTCTTCTCTGTATCATGCATATGCGTGACCTCAAAACGCATCCACAGAGTCAATATCAAGTCCAAATGTTCTTGACAGGACCATGACAATGAAAATACGGTCTTGGACTCAAGCTTAAGTACGGTTTCAAGTACTACAACACTGACTACCAAATTCACGTGGCATTTACACTACCAGTCAAAAGTAGATTTTTTTTTTTTCTTCTGCTCACCAAGCCTGCATTTATTTGATCCAAAGTATAGCAAAAGCAGTACAATTTTGAAATATTTTTACTATTAAAAAGAACAGTTTTCTATTTGAATGTATTTTAAAATGTTATTTATTCCTGTGATCAAAGCTAAATTTTCAGCATTATAACTCCAGTCTTCAGTGTCACATGATCCTTCTGAAATAATTCTAATATTCTGATTTGCTGCTCAAAAAACATGTATTATTATTATGTTAAAAATAGCTGAGTAGATTTTTTTCAGGTTTCTTTGATGAATAGAAAGCTCAAAAGAACAGCATTTATCTAAAATAGAAATCTTTTGTAACATTATAAATGTCTTTATCATCACTTTTGATTAATTTAAAGAATCCTTGGTAAATTAAAAAAAATAAAATAAATAAATAAATAAATAAATAAATATACTGACTCCAAGCTTTTAAATGGTATAATGCATGTTACTAAAGCTTTTATTTCAGATAAATGCTAAACTTTGGATCTTTCTATTCATCAAAGAATACTGAAAAAAACTGTTTTAAATATTGATAATAATAATAAGAAGAAGAAATGTTTTTTGAACAGCAGATCAGCATATTAGAATGATTTCTGAAGGATCATGTGACACTGAAGACTGGAGTAAAGATGCTAAAAATTTAGCTTTGATCACAGGAATAAATTACATTTTAAAATATATTCAAATAAAAAAGCAGTTACTTTAAATAGTAAAAATATTTCACAATTTTGCTGTATTTTGGATCAAATAAATTCAGGCTTGGTGAGCAGAAGAGACATCTTTAAAAAACATAAAAAATCTTACTGTCAAAAAACTTTTGACTGGTAGTGTACATGGTACTTCAAAGTACCAAAGTTTGTCAAAGAATATCATGGTATTACCATAGTACAAGTCAAAAAAAGTGGGGTATAAATCGATTTGATTCTCTGGCCGTGCATTCAAAAGTCATTTTAGTAAACAAAGAATTAGCAATTCAGTTCAATTCACCTGTTTTCGATTAAATTCAAATGCCGTTTTTTGCAAATTTAGAACAAATTTATTCTATTTCATTGGATGGGTGATAGAGCCAAAAATATGATTACAATATAAATTTTTTAACATATCATTTGATATTGTTATTTATCAGAATATTAATTTCATAGCATTATTGGGTAATGAAATGCATTCCCACACATTTGTTAGTCCTCAAGAATACAATACAAATTAATATTAATATAACAAATAATTTACAACACTTTTTCAAATTGATGTCAAATAAGGTGCTGCATGAACATAATTTATATACTGTATACATTAAAACACAGATTAAATAACATACAACAGTATATAGTTGTCATAATTTCTTCAAATTAAAGGAGAAGTCCACTTCCAGAACAACAATTCACAAATAATTTACTCACTCCCTTGTCATCCAAGAAGTTAATGTCTTTCTTCAGTCGTGAAGAAATTATGGTTTTTGAGGAAAGCATTTCAGGATTTTTCTCCATATAATGGACTTCATTGATGCCCTGATATTGAACTTCCCAAAAATGTAGTTTAAATGCAGCTTCAATGGATTCCAAACAATCCCAGCCGAGGAAGAAGTGTCTTAACTAGCGAAACGATCAGCCATTTTTTTTTTTTGAAAAATAAAAATTTGTATACTTTTTAAGCACAAAAGCTTGTGTAGCACAGGCTCTGGGATGCGCATCGATGACGCTACGTACTATTGGATCACGTCGAAAGGTCACACGGAACGTAGGTGGAACTACAGACCCAGTGTTTACCAAGCGAACCCGCAAAGACTAAGAAAGTGCAAGTAAGTCAAACGCTGTTTACAAACAAAAAGGTACAACAAAGTCGGACGATTCTGAAGCTGTAGGAGAAAATAAGATGGAGTTTTTCACCATTCTCTACCTTTTTGAGCCGGAGTACACAGACGATGAACTTGGACGTGATTCGTAGTAGTGATGGGAAGTTCGGATCATTTTACCGACTCAGACCTTTGAGTCTCGTTCAGCAAAATGAACGAATCTTTTTGAGTCATTTCGTTCATTTTAGCAAAATATAATTAAAATCTTACATGTTACTTCCCTAACACATCTACTGCTTACACAAACGTTGATCACACTACAAACAAGACAAAACTATAATGCTGTAAGAAACAGAAAAGATTAATTCATTGTTTACCTTTAGTCTTTAGTCTATGATTAGCTCACCTCACCTCTTATCTGAAGTTTTCGGGTTTAAGTCGTTTGCTCATCACGTGACAGCCCCATAAGCTTAACCAATGCAGTGTGAGCCGGAAAAAGAATTAATTAGTTCATCTCTCGAGTCTTCGGTTTCAAGTTGTTTGTTCATCACATCATAGCCCAATAGGATGAACGAATGACTCGAAAAACCCAAAGACTCGAAACAGGTGAACTAATTTCAGTACAGCACCTAATAGGATGTTGCGCATGCGCGACTGAACGAATCAATCCTTCCTGTTCTTCCTGAGTCACATTAAAGATTTGTTCAAAATGAACGAAACGTCCAAGAACGACCCATCATTAATTTGTAGCATCGCGGACGCGCATCCCAGAGCCTGTGCTACACGAGCTTTTGTGCTTAAAAAGTATAAAAAAATTTATTTTTCGAAAAAAATGACCGATCGTTTCGCTAGATAAGACCCTTCTTCTTCGGCTGGGATCGTTTAGAGCCCTTTGAAGTTGCAATGAAACTGCAATTTGGACCTTTAAACCACTGATCCCCATTGAAGTCCACTATATGGAGAAAAATCCTGGAACATTTTCCTCAAAAACCTCCATTTCTTTTCAAATGAAGAAAGACATAAACATTTTGGATGACATGGGGGGTGAGTAAATAATCAGCGAATTTTTATTCTGGAAGTTAACTAAAACTTTATCAAAATTGTGGATTCATTTTCTTTCTATAAATATTTTCAACAAATTTATCATCCAGCCCTGCTCCACGGTATTTGGTAAGTGCATGTGTCAAAGCAATACCATGGCTCTTTCCAAAATGTGTCATAATCATAGTATCATTTTGGAATACTATTTAAATACCATTGTAATGGCACCACTACAGCTCCAACAACCAGGTGGTATTTCTAAGGAATTTTTCAAAAACTTGAAATAAGTTCCATGACCTTGCAGTCTCGGCGTGGGGTCTGGAGCGTGGGCTGGGGTGAGGGAAGGATGTGGCGCAGAAGAATGCTGGAGTTCTGCTGACTGGTGTCCTGTGCTCTACGCTGACAGAGCACTGAGTTTTACAGCTACTTTACAGCCTATCCTGCTGCGCTCAACACACACACACACACACACACACACACACACACACAATACTCAATTCTCACACACAATGCTCAAAGTACAAATGTTCTTCCAAGAGACATCACCTCTCCACAATGGGGCCATTGTCAAATCTTGACAATGAGAGTACATATAATACACACCGGGAGCTATAACAGGACTCTGTCTGCACAGAACAATAATATGACTAAGGGTTCTTTTTTTTGTTTCAGCAGAACTTGATCGTACACTAAAGAATCTGAGTCGACTTCAGCTACAACAGAAGTGTTGAACTGTAAAGATTAAGCTCTTCTGAATGAACATTGTATCCTAGCACAAACAAAAGAGGATGAGCTCCTTGTGGCTTAGCATCAGGAATGCATCTAAATTCCTGCCCCTCCAGGCAACAAAATAAAGGATTTCAAAAAAAAAAGAGAGAGAGAAAAGAAAGTTTTCTGCAATTACATTCAAAATATCGAGAGGCCTACATCCAGACTCCTACAGAGTGTTACTGAGTATGTTTCTGAGAAATGGACAACCCTTGTATATTTAAAAAAAATAAAATAATAATAAATAAATAAAATAAAGAAATCCATATATGGGCCATTCTACAGAATAGGTGCAAACTGCTGTCCCACACCCAAAAAACACATTTAAAAAGCGTTTAAGTATTCAAATCTTGGATGTTTACTAAGATTCTTCTATTATCTATTGAAACCCACAATATTTCAAATATCAGTAAGCTTAATACACTGACCAAAATTATAAACGCAACACTTTTGTTTTTGCCCCCATTTTTCATGAGCTGAACTCAAAGATCTAAGACTTTTTCTATGTACACAAAAGGCCTATTTCTCTCAAATATTGTTCACAAATCTGTCTAAATCTGTGTTAGTGAGCACTTCTCCTTTGCCGAGATAAGCCATCCACCTCACAGGTGTGGCATATCAAGATGCTGATTATTGCACAGGTGTGCCTTAGGCTGGCCACAATAATAGGTCAATATAACCATTATTATTAAATTAAATATTACTGTGTTTCAGTAGTGACATATTTTGGGGAGAAGACAAATATTCCAAAGCTTTTTGAAAATACAATATGAGAATTAACTGCACAATTACTAGAAATGTCTACCGTGGATATTATACAATTTGCATACATATACATTTTTTGGAAAAAAAAATTTTCAAGACGTTTCCAAATGGCCCATTTAGTGGGGATGCACAATATCTCATTCCTATATATTTCTTGATTTATTTGTATTGTTTATATCGAATATACTGTATGAATATACAAAACATAGTGTGATTATTTTTTATTGCATTCTCTGTGAAGAACTACACTACCTATAATTGCTGTCGAGAGATCCACCAATCAGAGAAGCTGCTATTACTGGGTAAACAGGAAATCAAAGCAAATGAACTCAGCAGTGACTCCCATAAATTACTGTTAAATCACCATCAAGTCTCCCTGCAACCTCAAACTACTCCTATCCACATGTCGGAATAAACTGCAATAAACTTCAAATATATGATTAAATGCTCAGTTCATGGCTTCAAATGCCTAAAAAAAAAAAAAAGAAAAAAAAAGAAAAACACTTTTAAATCTAAAGCTGCTTCTAAAATCTGTCAATAACTGTTGCACAATGTTCTCTTCAGACCACAAATGATTGTTGTCTCCATATCTAAGGACAGCTCACACAAAGCGGTGTGTTTCTTTAAACAAACACCATTATTTTCACAGCAGCCTTCAGCGGGTTTGGTGCAGTCTAAACAATAGATGCGTGCACATGTGTGTATTTGCATTGAGCAAGCGCTCAGAAAAGATAAGAGCAAAGGTCTTGAAATACTTCAAAACATGCAAAGTGAAGTTAAATACTCTTTCCTGATACTTCTTACTCTGAACATGAACAGACATGCACTGTAGAGTTCAAAATCAAGCTCTTCTGAAATAAAAACTAATGAAAGCTAGTCTAAATTTTAGTGGCTCCTGCCACTCCTCAAGTAAAGTAATTATCGTAAAAAAAAAAAAAAAAAAAAGTTCATTAACAGACTTCTTCTCTGATTGCTTTTAGCATGTGGGTGAAAGGTTGTTCTCACCAAATTTGCTCTTAACGGGTCGGGGCATGACAGTCGACTAACGAATCCTGTTGTTGACAAATAGGTTTACCAGCGCTCATTAAATGGCTGCCCTTTTAGGGTCTCTGTGTGTTGAAAGAATGCATAAAATGAAAAACAAACACAGGCGGCGTGTGAAAGGCAACACTGTATGCATGCAGTGTTAAACAGGATTATTAGAGTTTATTGAAAGGGTTTAAAATAAATGCGATGAAGTCCTTTGGCAAATAAACGGCATGAGAAGAATGAGTGGAATTTTAATTTGTTCCATTTTTCTGTATAAATGCTCTGTTTAAATTAAGCTGCTTCCTGGAGCCCTCTTTCACCTAACATATAGATGAGTAAGGTAAAAACTAAAGGTTTTTAAAGAAGGTTACTTTGGAAATGTAATAGGTTACAGATTACAAGTTACCCTATTTAAAATGTAATAAGTAATGTAACTATTTCAATTACTTTATTAAAGTAATGTAACTAATTACTTTTGGATTACTTTTCTAAATTAGAAAGGGGCACGGCCTTTAAAGTACTAGCTCACTTCCAGAACAAAAATTTACAGATAATGTACTCACCGCCTTGTCATCAAAGATGTTCATGTTTTTCTTTCTTCAGTAGTAAAGAAATTATGTTTTTTGAGGAAAACTTTTCAGGATTTCTCTCCATGTAATTGACTTCTATGGTGCCCCCAAATTTGATCTTCCAAAATGCAGTTTAAATGCAGCTTCAAAGGACTCTAAAACGATCAAAGCCAAGGAAAAAGGGTCTTATCTAGCAAAACGATGTAGGACGATTTTGAAGTTGGAGGAGAAAATCAGACAGGAGTTTTTAGACATACCCTAACTGTCATGACCGGAAAAAAACAGTTCACACAGAGCTAGACAAGACGGGCGTTGGAGGTTAAGTATCTAAATTGTTTTAAAAAAATGCTAGTTTCACTAGATAAGACCCTTCTTCCTCAGATGGGATTATTTAGAGCCCTTTGAAGCTGCATTTAAATTGCATTTGGAAGTTCAAATTTGGGGGCACCATAGAAGTTCATTACATGGAGACAAATCCTGAAATGTTTTCCACAAAAAACATAATTTCCTTACGACTGGAGAAAGAAAGACATGAACATCTTGGATGACAAGGGGGTTGAGTACATTATTTAAATGTAATTCAAATTTTTGTTCTGGACGTGCACGAAAACAGAACGAAAATGCAAGACCTTCGTAATTTAACATTGCAAAGGCCTTTAGAGTAGACTGACCAAATATAATGTTGATGTCATTAAAACTGAGGAGTACGTTAGAGCGTCAAATATGCCACTTCAGGTGGCGCTATGGCTATAAATGAATATGGTCAATGGAATGTGTTCAGGACAGGACTCTTATCAAACATGTGAATTTTGGTGCAGATTGGACATTGTATGCTTGAATTATGACAACATACTTTTTCATGGCAAAACATCGAAGTTTGTCAGGCCGCCACGGACACGCCTTTCAACGAAAACTCAAGATCTTCACAATTTAACGTCACAAAGGGCTTTAGATTACACTGACCAAATTTTGTGTTGATTTGTTCAAATCTCTAGGAGGAGTTCATTTAAATACAATGCCTGAAAATGGCAAAAACTGCACAAAACTTGAGAAAATACAAAATAGCAGACTTCCTGTTGGGTCTTGGACTTCATACCAGGGGATCGTACATGTATGACATAGCTCGAGGGGCACTTTGATGAAATATTATAGGTGGCTCTATTGAGCCACTTTGCCACACCCACTTCTGAAACCCGTATCAGATGTAAATTTTCACCACTTTTGGCGTGTGCGGCGTTTCATGAGTTTTCGAGCATGCTTAAGTCCTCAAAAATGCAATTTATTTTGGAGAAGAAGAATCTGAGCAATTCCAATTACTTGAATTACTGAAATTCACACATATAGACAGATAGGCTGTCGCAAAACATGTTAGAATGACCTCACTTTATGTCAATTATTTTAAGAATGTAGTGAGACCACAGAAGGTTTTCATCCTTCACTTACAAGACGTCAAAGACAAAGTGAACTTGCCCAGGTTCCTTTAATCCAATCTAAATTTATCCCAGATGCTGTATCATGCAAGTCCAACTGGCTTCAGGCTGTCAAAGATAATTCAGTACATTTGGATAATCAAGCAAAGCTTCAACATTCCTGTGCTGTTCCTGGCACTGCCAGTTTGCCTCAGGAATCTCAGAGAAATTTAGTGAGACAATCCACTGAAAAACAGCACAAGCAAAGAAAATCAATAAATGAACTGCTAATTAACCTGCAAACCACCTTCAATTCAACCTTTTACTTTTGTAGCTGAGGTAAAGTTTTCCCTACGTTTTATTCACTTGTTTACATACTTTATCTTCTTTTCCCTTTTGTGGATTAATCTAAATCTCAGGGAACAGTCAGCTTACAAAACAGGCCTTTCTGAACACTTGTCATTAAATAATTTTCTCATCAACATAGTATGTCTGTCACCTAATGTATACCTAGAGGTTTGGATGAAATCCAGAACATGACAGCAATACGTCTACTTTCACAAAGACCAGTACAATAAGAAACAATTGCTGAACAGATTTCACAAATCTTACAGAAGACCTCAATTCACATATCAGTCATTTCTCGCGTACTATTAAGGACAGCTAAACAGTATGTGATAATCGAACATTGAAAACAGTAAGCCAGAAGATTTTTATTTAGTGAACTTTGTACTGCTAAGCTAATATAACTCACAACCTCTTGTATTGTGAAAGAGGAGCTTCACTTCAGGAAAGCAAAGCTAACGTTTTTAAATATATGAACCGAATGCTAATACAAACAGTACAGTTTCTGTTATATCAAGACCATATAATGTCCCAATCCAGGTGTTGTCTTACTACATAAGTATGTACTTTTTCATCAAGAGTGGGAGTACCTACCTCTACCACATAGCATAAGTATGTGAACTGAGATGCAGTACATGTTTACAACTGCCATTTCTTTGTGTAGTTTTCATAGATGATCTTATATTTAAGAAAAATTGAAGTGCTCCACACCCAATCGGCATACACTTGGAACATATTTTCGGTCATATTCGATAAAGGTCATTCAATTGTTTTGTCTATGGCACTTGTACCAGAACAGCAGGTTGGGACAAAAACACCAGTGTGCTAAGAATAACAATGGATTCACAACTAATGGTGCAATATGATGAGAGACAACTGCACACAAGCTGTAGAAACATTTTACCTAGAGAATAAATTAATACAGGTGGGGTGTTTTGCCAAGTATGAAGGTTCTGGTTTCAGTCCTTAACATCTTTAGACATTAGGTCTCCTTCATTAGTAGAATAATGGATTATTATGAAAGGAAATGTACTACACCTCTGATAAAAAGCTTGAGCTGTTAATGAACCCTAAATCTTACATAGCAGTGACTTGAACAAATGTGGTTCCTGAAAAAAGTTATTCCATCTTTGCACCCTTGAGCAAGGAACATACAGCAAGCTCAGATAGCTGCAGGGATATTGGGTGCTATATTGAATTTTCCCATGAGAACCAAACAATCAATCAATCAATAAATCAATCAATCTATCTGTCATACTTGTTTTGTATTCTGAGTTCAAGTAGCATAAGGGGAAGTTAAAAATTTTTTGAAAACACTAATGTATAATGAACAAGAGAGATAACACTGACTAACTGGCCTAATAAAATACAGCAAACAAGGTAGGAACAAAATGAATCAAGGTAAAGAAACCTTGATGAAAACAAAGACACAGTTAAGCCTAAATCTTGAAAAACAGGTGCAAAGGTTATTTTATAGCAGGATTTGCCATCATATGATCCAGTAGGAACAACAACTGACTTTAAGAGCATCAACGAGGGGGGTAAAAAGTACATTATTAACCGCTCTTACCAATTCCTGAAGTGTGACGGGGTCTGCAAGACTCACAGAAATGGTTCTTGGTGAATAAACATCCAAAGATGTGAAAAACCACACTCAGTCTTTGTCCTGAGAAGCTGTTCTACCAAATCAAAGGCTTCCATGAAATGACCTAACTTAACAATGTAGCTCCTTAAAGACCTCAGCAATGGCAGGAATTTATTTCTGAAAGTCACATGCACCTCAAAACTACAGTGTATGTAGAGATGGCCACCAGAGTTTTAGAGACGGTCACGTTCTGCCTTATTTAATATTCTCTATAACTAAATTTTGAGCTAAAATTGGCTAAAAGAGAAAGACTAATATGCACTTAGAACATTAGGCATCCTATGCTGAAAGTAAGAGCGATGAGTATTCCTTCCAAATTTATCTGCAAGGTCCTTCAAAGTTGATAAGTAACCAGAAAAGCACACAAAAAAAGTTTCGGTCACTGTTCAAAATGAGTTGCTGAAAAACTACACTGCTAGAGACCAAAGTGCCATTTCCACAGCCATAGCCTAAGAAACATATGAAACATTAAAACTACAAAATACTAACTTTGCCAGTTGTTGTTGGACAATAGACACTCTTTAAAAAAAAAAAAAAAAAAAAAATCACAAACAATGTAGAAATCTGTATGCAATCTATATACGGTCAGTAACGTTTTTATTTTTGAAAGAAATTAATTATTTATTTAGCGATTAAGATTCATCAAAAGTGCCAGTACACATCCTAAAATACACAAAACAGAAAACCACTGTTTTTTTGTAGTATTTCACAATATTGCTTTTTTACTGTATTTTTGGCAATAAAATGCAGTTATGTTAGCATAAGTATAAGTAAGTATAACTGTACAGACTCTAGATATTTGATCGGTAGTGTATACACAACTATAAAGGTAAAGGTTCTATAAAATTATAGATTGTAATTATATAGAATTATAAAAATCAGGTGGTACACTACCAGCCATAAGTTTTTGAACAGCAATTTTTAACATATTTTTTAAAGAAGACTCTTCTGCTCACCAAACCTGTATTTATTTGATCCAAAACACAGCAAAAGCAGCAATATTGTGAAATATTTGTACTATTTAAAATAACTGCTTTCTATTTGAATATATTTTCAAATGTAATTTATTCCTGTGATCAAAGCTAAGTTTTCAGCACCATTACTCCAGTCTTCAGTGTCACATGATCCTTCAGAAATCATTCTAATATGCTGATTTGCTGTTCAAGAAACAATTGTTATTATTATTATTATTATTATTATTATTATTATTATTATTATTATTATTATCAATATTTAAAACAGTTGAGTTTTTTTTCATGATTCTTTAATGAATTGAAAGATCCAAAGATCAGCATTTATCTGAAAAAAAAAAAAGCTTCTGTAACATTATACACTATACCATTCAAAAGCTTGAAGTCAGTAGAATTCTTTTTATGGGTGGTGGAAGAAATTATAGAAATTAATACTTCTATTTAGCAAGGATGCTTTAAATTGATCAAAAGTGATGATAAAGACATGAATAATGTTACAAAAGATTTCTATTTCAGATAAATTCTCTTCTTCTGAACTTTCTATTCATTAAAGAAACCTGATAAAATTCTACTCAGCTGTTTTCAAAGTAATAATAATAAATGATAAATTATGAGCAGCAAATCAGAATATTAGAATGATTTTTGAAGAATCGTGCTAGAATGATGCTACAAAATTCAGCTTGAAATCACAAGAATAAATTAAATTTTAAAATATATTATTTTAAATAGTAAAACTATTTCAAAAATGTACTGTTGTTGCCGTACTTTGGATCAAATAAATGCAGACTTGTTGAGCAAAGGAGACTTCTTTAAAAAACATTAAGAATCTCACTGTTCAAAAATTTTTTTGTGTACACATGAAATGTAGTAAAATACTATATATATATGTGATTAAATATTTAATTTCATTTAAATTAAATTAAATTAATTAAAGTGAATTACACATTCTTATGTCAGTGTACAGGGTGGGAAAAGTTACTAATGTAGTCATTCTATCCTGTTCTGCCCTCAAAATATTAAAGCTCTATTAGTCACAAATACTTTCTATGACTTTTTAAAGGTAATGACTAGGTGATACCGGATGGCCTGATTTCACCAGCTGTGGTATTTGATCTAAAAAGGTTGAAAACTACTAGCTTAAGCCACTGCAAGGGAATTTTGTTTTAAATATTAGCAAATCAGGTGAGATCTGTCTAAATCTATTTGCATAGGTTAAGCCATTGTATAAAGTTATGCTTAAAATACGTGTTCAAACAAACAACTCTACTCTCTTTACTTTAAACAGCTCTTTCTGTTAAGTCTCATGATATAAACAACAGTGCAGTCAACAAACAAAAGACAGCTTTAAACATCAGCTGATGACATACTAAGATAACCTAAATATTCTGATGCCCTACACGGCAACAAGATGAAAATGGTCTTTTTCTGTATTAAGTAACTTAAATTTGATGGTTTAGACTGAGAGTGAAAGTTCAGGAAATGTGCTCCTTCCACTCCTGCTGCAGACTCCAGCCTGTGTTACAGTACCTGGTCAAGAAATACATTGTTTTGCTTGCATTGCAAACTTTCGAGACCTGTACTTTCTCCTCAATCAGCATTATTTAATTTTTACTTCCTTGTAAGAACCAAAAGATTCCAGTAAACACTTTCAGAGGAAAAACATTGTTGCGTTGGCCGGGAATCGAACCCGGGTCAACTGCTTGGAAGGCAGCTATGCTAACCACTATACCACCAACGCTTAGTGAAACCCTTCTTGTCATGCTGACCAGACATGGTAGATGGCATCCTACGTACCAAACGTGTCAAAATGGACAAGTCCATTAAATTTTAGATGCGAGTAAATAAAGTTTTAGTATTAACAACACCTCTGAATAAAAAACGTTAAACAAGTTATAAAAAGATTAAGATCAACCAATGCTTTGTTATCGTTAATCTACTTTCATTACACTAAAGGTTCATTACACAAAACGTTTTACTAAGTATCACTGTATACAAGTTATATATAATAAACATTATATTGTTAATGATATAATTTATCTGCCTTTATAACAGCTAGTCTCAAGAATCGGATGTTTTTTTCGGAGGTCTCTCTCTAACAATAACGCTCAGGTTAGATAAACAGTCCTAAGGTCACCCTGCCCAACATATAGTCAACAGATAACTTACCTTGGTTATAAGAAGAGGTTCTCTGTGCTCCAGTCCACCTCTTAGGGTAAAACCCCATGGTGCTCCCCCAGCAAGGGTCACATCCACCACTTTCCATCCCTCACCATTACCATGAGGTTCATCAAAATTCCCAGGTCTGTCCGAACTGTAAAAGATCCTGTGATCTCCTTCAGGAAAGCCAGAGTCTATGGGGTATTGGTTGATCGTATCCATTTCGTACACAACCTGTCTCCCAAACAACAGAACAGTCTTTTGTGTTAAAAAAAAATGATTCCAAACGTCAAAATCCTACATAGTCTTCCACATTAACATCAGTTGTTGATGCTATTCCACATGAACATCTCTTGGATACTTTGTTGCCTTGTTTCCTCCTCTGGACGAGGCGCTGTCCATCATTTAAGAACACAGTTTAAAAAAGTGGAGTTTAAATTTACAAAATAAACTTACAAACGTATATATTTTTGTTTAAATTCTTGAAACAAACCGCGTTGAACCAAAATGTGTAGTGTTGTTTTTTTTTATATAGTTTATCTAACCTCTTTCATTATGTTAGCATTAGCCAAAGGATTCAGTTTAAGTTTCTCTCGCCATCAACTATTTCCTCAAATAATAATAACAATCGCTCACTGACTGACTGTCGATAACGCACCCGCCCGGATTCGAGTCGTAAATCCGAATTACAGATTAGTCATAAAGGTTTCGCTGTGTTCATACTGAAGGTTACGTTCGTCTAAGTCTTGTGGTAAGTGTGTGTGCCGGTAGAGCTAGTCAGCTAACCGTCTTACTCAATCAACAAGTGGATCAACAACATCGCACTTTACATCTCTTTCCTCAGCCACATTTTTAAGTTTTCCAAATGTTGTACGAACCGAAACAAATATATTTCCCTTTTAGTTTTTATGCTAACACAACAAGTACTCGGAGAGGAGGTACAAAAGCTGAAATGCAGGATGGCAGAAGGCTGATCTGTTGTATGGATTATGTTTACAGGAGGGGGAAAGCCTCAATCTACCTGTGCGCTCCTCATCAAAAAATGAACAGAGAGCAGCAGCGACCTCTTCTGTTCACTGTGTGTGGCCGCACTAATTCTCAAGCACAATGAGTGGTCATTGTTTTATCGAAATAGTGAACGAATGGTTTGTATAGTGGCTTTAGATCAAACAGTGCTGAAAGTGCATATATTCCAAAGGAAATTATCCACCTTTTCCTTTCCATAAGAGTGGAGAGCCATTTGTAAATTTTATGGACCTGGTTTATGGTCTCATCAGCATCCAGCTATTTTTAGCTGTACAAAACAGCTTGTTTTGCTGCTTGATATTGCAAATTGGTGTTTCTTACAATATTTTTTTTATTGTATTATCTTAATTATGAGCACACTGGTTTGTAGCGCAAACAGTTTTACCGTTTACTGCACGTTATTCTTCTCGTTATTTCCCCAGCGGCTAATGAACCGGAAGTCTCACTTATAAGATGGATAAGGGTTGTTCTTAAAATATAGTAACAAATATGTCCTTTGATGATGTGTCAGTCATTAAATAAATATTCAGGAAAGGCTACAAAAGGCCATGTGAAGAAAATGTGTTTAGAAGTCACTGATTTATCGAAATAGTGAATGAATGGTTTGTATAGTGGCTTTAGAGTTTAGATCATGCTGAAAGTGCTTATATTCTGAAGGAAATTATGGCTTATTCTCAAAATATGGTAACAAATAGGTCCCTTGATGTGTCAATCAAGAAATGAATATTCAGGAAACAGGCATGATTCTGTAAGCTATTTATTTAATAATAAAATATGGGTTGATTTTGTTGTTTTGCACATTTAAAAACAATATGTAAAATTTGTAATTTATTTGAAAAGATTCCACTCCCTGATAGTATATGTACGGCAGTATATAGAACGTTATCAGATGTCAAATAGATGTGTATTAGATGTCTTTAAGATGTTGATGATTTAGAATGTATGTAAAACTGACATCTTACAGACATCTGTCAAATTTTTGTACACAGCAGATGCTTTCCAGATCAAGTGATCTTTAACAGATATCTTGCAGACGTACATGTGCTATCTGGGCTATTAATTTACACGTTACCCTGATAGCACACGTACATCGCAGAGACATCTAGTTGACGTCTGCATTTACATCTGCCAGATGTATTTTTTTAGAGTGTTTGCTCATCTGCAATACATCTACTGGAGGTTTCCTATCAGATGTCAAATAGACATCTATTAGATGTCTTTAAGATGTTTATGATTTAGAATGTTGGTAAAACTGACATCTTACAGACGTCTGTCAGATGTTTGTACACAGCAGATGCTTTCCAGATCAAGCGATCTTTAACAGACATCTTGCAGACATACACATGCTATCTGGGCTGTTACTCGTCATTAATTTTACACTGTTTAATGTTTGTGTGAACTGTTTTTGAATTAAAAATACATAATTGATACGGTATAATGCCTTTTTAATCTGTGATGTGTTTTGACATGCTTTTGACACCATCTTAATCTTTTATGAGAATGTGAGAAATAATATATTCTCACAAATCTTATGTACTTTTCTCGTAATAAAAATCACGAAATAATACATTTCAAAGGCATTTAAAGTGACATCTGCTCCCAGAGAGGGCACTCCTGAGTAGCTTTCCATTGATTCCTCTGTCCTGTTCATAATATTTTCATAGTTCTGTGAAAATGAGTTCCCAGTGGACATTAGATTCACTTTGTTTTCTTTTCTTCGTTGCCAGATGGTTCTTGTACAAGTACTGTCGTGCTTAAGTATCCTACCCTAGCCTAATTCTGAAAGCATGATATGCCTCAGAAGTATATTATGATAGGCATGCAGACTGAGCTGCCCACGTTCTTGGTTTAAAAAAAAATCGGCTTTGTGCTTGCTAAGGCACATATACCTACTTTGGATCAATGCAGTGAAAAATAATCAGAGGTGTTGCTTGCAAAGCAATCCTGGAGTAAGACAATCCTCTATTCCTGCCAGAGGGAACACACACATACACTCTCTTTCTTTGTAGGCCTTCTGCTGTGCCTACATTATAAATCTAATATAGTCTCAGCCTATTGGCAGCTCAACCTACCTGTTAAAGGTGCACTGAGATGCTACTGTAGAAATTCAGAATTCACAGACATAATTTATTAATAACTTAAAAGATTTACAGTGTTTACATTTCTAATTAATTTCAAACTAAATTAAAGCTCAGCATATGTTTGTTGAATATAAAACAATACGAACGATGAAGATTACTAATACAGCACCAGTATGAATCACCCATTTATTTATTTTTGAAGATTATTAGGGATGATTGCTTAATATAAACCCATTACATTTTTAAGAGTTGACATATGTGGTTAATCAGGTTGAATATTGCACATGAATATGAATATTGCATATGGTATATTTATGTTTTACTGAAAACTGCTTAAGATACTATCACCTGTTTTAGATTTATCTGTCATCTCTCAGAAGATCTTAGTTCTGGAGTATCAAAAGAGGGTCCATCATATGGAAGCTACAGCAAAACTTTTGTTTTTTTACAGCACTGGGTGAGAAAAGCAAACAAGCAAGACTATCTACTGTAGTTTCATTGTCAATGACAGCCGAAAAGCAGAAGAGCATTTACACATTCAGCAACAGGTCATTAGAGACCTCTAAACCAGTAGTTTTTCTCATCAGCTCTCCCCATGCTAGCATAAAAAGAAATAGTTCTGCAAATTACCCAAATTGCCATGCAAATTACCACATGAACAATAAGGTATTATTACATTAGGATTAGAATGTATATCTATGCTGAAGTAAATAAAATCAGGCTCCACATGCACACTGGAAACTCCATTGGTAGAGCATGGATGTGGGTTTGATTTTCAGACAAATACAACACACAAACTGATAAAATGTGTAGTCTTGAACCCCATGCAAGTCGTTTTGGATAAACATCTGCCAAATGTTTAAATGTATTACAAAATGTACTGATTTTAGTGATATTTACCAATAAATGAGAGAAAAGTGAGATGGATGGAAGACTTAAATGCAATGTTTTAATTAAAGCCTTTTTACACTTTTATTATGCTCACAGTATGGTGTCCATATATGAATAAATATGTTTCGCAGACTTTTTATTTACACTATAACAAACATCTCGATCACATGCTGTTCACACTAATTACTTTTCACATTAAAGGAGTAGTTCATCCAAAAAAATAAACAGTTTGCTGAACAGTTACTCACCCTTAGACCATCCAAGATGTAGATGAGTTTGTTATTCATCTGAACAGATTTGGAGAAATTTAGCATTACGTCACTTGCTCACCAGGATCCTCTGCAGTTAATGGGTGATAAAAGCATTGCAATAATCTATAAATAATCCACACGACTCAGGCCACAGTCCATCAATTAACATCTTGTAAGGTGAAAAGCCACGTTTGTAATAAACAAATCCATCATTAAAGGGGTCATTGGATGCAAAACACACTTTTACATGTTATTTGAACATAAATGTTGGCAGTGTGTGTACACAACCACCCTATTATGATAAAAATCCACCCAGTGGTATTTTTGAAATCTTTATAATAAATATCCCCTTTGTCAATTCAAGCCATTCTCAGATTTTTGTCGGTGTGACGTCACACCGTCAAAGGCCACTCCCATGGTAGTTGATTGACATGACCGTCTTACCTTAGACCCGCCCTCATTGAGCTGTAAACAGTTTGACTCCGACCACCATTGTTTCAACTCCAGTGCAGGGGAAGACAAGAATGTCTCCGACTGAGCGATTGAGATGTTCTGTTGTTGGATGTAATAATGATCATCTGAGCCACTGAAGACGCAGAGGATTAACGTTACTTTCGTTTTAGAAGGAAATGCGCCCGGCCATCTACATAAATGCATCTATGTTCGTGCAAATCATTTGTGATGCAGCTTCACCTACAGCAGAAGTGAGTAAGGGTTTTTATGCATCTTTGCAAATCGCCTTTCTTAATAATTTTGCTAGTTAGCAAGTTTCGCGTCTAAACGTGGCTAAATGCAGCTAAAGTAAACAGACTGGCTCGTCACCCCACAGAGGAGAGGGCGGGGTGAGCAGAGCTCATTAGCATTTAAAGGAACATGCAATAAAATGGCTCTCTCTGAACAGGGCTGATTTTGACAAGGTAAAAAGGGTGTTTTTTACACTACCACTGAAAAATTTGAACCAAAGTATGTTATAGACTTCTCATTAAGACCAGTGTTAATTTCGTCAATGAAGACGGCGACGAAAAATATTCGTTAACGAAAATTTTTTTTGTGACTTAGACGAGACGTTGACGAGCTAAAACTAATATCTGATGATAAAAACGATGACGAAATTTATGCCGCGTCTTCGTTAACAAGACAAGACGGGACTAGAATGTTATTTGAGGACTATAATAGCGCTGATAGAAGCGCTCTCTCTGCCGCACACTCTATTTCTTCAGTTTTCATACAGCGCATGATCAGATCTCAGTTCTCAAATACACAGTAGTCCAAATGTTGAGTATCTCACTTAAATACAGTCAGTTATGGCTTAAGTGAATGTAAACAGGTGTGTGAAAACTGAATGTGTCAGTATTGTATGCATGCTTTCCGTCTTAAAGGGACAGCATTCCTAATTAAAAACCTATCTGTGTCATTAATGTTAACCGAAAAAAGATGTTAAATAAATGTATACATGTTAAGTAAACCTACTTTATCTAAAAAAAATTAATTTAATTTGTATGTCTACCCAGAAATGAAAATTGTCATAATTTATTCCAGTTTTTCAATCCTCATACATTTCTCATAAGCTTAATTGATTTGGTATAAAGAGAGAAGAATTAATGACTATTTTTGTTTGAAGACTATAAAATAGCTAACAAAATAAATGTTGGTAACTACATTTTGACTTTTATGACTTATGACTTTTCGTCGACTAAAACTATAGAAGACTAACACTGATTAAGACCCTAAAGAATCATACCAGCTTGTGGAAAATGGGCATCCGGTGACCCCTTTAAGACATTTTAACTTCAAACCATTGATTCTGGCTAAAATAGTCATCTATCTATATTGGTTGCAGTGAAAAAGTCTTATCTGAATCAGGAGAGAAATATGCACAGATCAAGCACCATTTACAAGTGAAAACAGTCTAAAACAGTTCTAAACAAATATGTTGGTGGATTTTAATGTGAGAGGACAACAGGGAGCAGACTTTTTCACTGTAGGAAGCATTATTATTATGAATTTGTACTTCTCGCCAAAAGCGATAGTTAAAAGTTCCAACATTTTAATGATAGATTTGTTTCTTACAAACACACAGCTTTTTCACAAGACATTAATTGATGAACAGGAGTCATGTGGACTATTTGTGGATTATTGTGATGTTTGAGGTCTCATCTGAACTCTCATTCTGACTCATTCAGCACTTTGAACTCTCATTCTTACAGCACCCATTCACCGCAGAGAAGCATTGGTGAGCAAGTTATGTAATGCTAAATGTCTCCAAATCTATTACGATGAAGTAACAAGCGCATCTACATCTTGGATAGCCTGAGGGTGAGTAAAGTTTCAGCATATTTTCATTTTTGGGCAAACTATTCCTTTAATAGTCAAAAGTGTAAAGGTGTTCTTCTGATCTACAGAACACACACACACACACACACACACACACACACACACACACAGATTTGCTGTAATGTTTAGAGTAGAAGCTCTAGAAATGAAGTGCTGAGACACTGGCAGTGCCGAAAGGTGTGAGCATGCTGTCCTTGGTGTACTGCCATAGAAACACCACATCGACACATTTAGTTTTTTTTTTTTTTTTCAATCATAATATATAGAAACAATGTATTAAATGATTCATAAAGCAGTTCAGTTTCGATTCATTTCAAAGCCACTTACTGCAGTAAATAAATAGTTTTTTTAAATGTTTAACTCTAACACCCATAACTAAGAGAAATGCAAATTGGGCGTAGAGAGAATGTACAGTTCAATTTATCACATGCTTATAAAAACAAAACAGTGATAGGACCAGTGTACTGTATCTCTTGCATTCTGTACTATTTAAAATGAATAATAACGTGCATCGCCTGTGAAATATAAAATCCAAGCTGGTCTAAAGTCAAGGACAAAATGCAGAATGAGCATGAACATTTTTTAAGAGTTTTTAGATTCATTCCTTCTGCACTGCACTTCTCAGAGATCAGGCTGTTGCTAAGCAACTGTAAAATAAAGCAGAATCCTCTTAAGTCAGATAACCTCCTAACAATTGCTGTACAGTACATACTCTACACATCAGTGTTCCATGTGTATTTCTCTCAGCTGATGCTTACTGTAATATGGAAAAAGTGAATGTAACTGAAGTCTACTTATTCAAGGAATGCCATTCAGACTCTCAAATATAAGACAACCATTTTTGCCCTGTGGATAAAATCCAACAATGGCTTGAAATATAATATTTGGTTGTGAGAAAACTGGCAGGTTCAGTCTTTGTGCTCATTCTATTCTATACCATTAAGTGGGCTATATCTGAATGAATGCTGGCTTGTGGCATCAGTTGTATCAAACATATGCTGTTTATGACATGTAAACTTATTAAAAAGCTACTGAGGCTTTTAATGACTCATTGCATAATATCATTCAAAGACGTCATTTTTTTAAACTGGAAAAAATTTAGATATTTGTAGAGCCTTACTGTCACTTTATGTAATGCAAAACAACTTCCAATAGCTCAGTCTAATCTATAATATGTTGCAGACTATTTACTCTATTATCTTTTATTTGTGATGCAAAAGAAATATAACATTACTGTTGCTCACTGAAAGGGAAAGTGAATTTAGCTCACTGGTGT
Organism: Cirrhinus mrigala; assembly: GCA_036247105.1. NCBI lineage: Eukaryota > Metazoa > Chordata > Actinopteri > Cypriniformes > Cyprinidae > Cirrhinus > Cirrhinus mrigala. The sequence continues at coordinate 19,045,989 of CM070012.1, read as the reverse complement.
ATTTTGTGCATGATCTATAGTTGCCATGGTAATGATGGCTGAGTACAGTATAATGAATATCACAGAGCATTAAAGTCTAGTGTTCTCACAGCTCAACATTTCTTATTTTCACACACAAATAGGACAAGCGATATAATGACAAATACTTGCATTTGAGAAGTGCTGGATTCCAAACCAGGGTACAAAATGTGATTGGCAAGCTTCTCTTACATTTACACTGCATTTGGCACGTTTATCCAAAGCATGTGATATGTACTCAAAGTATGCATTTTATAACTTCATGCATTTCCTGGGAATCAAACCCACCACCCTGCCATTGCTGCATTGTACTACTGTTTGAACTACTGTCTCTGACTATCTAATCTGATTTTTGTGGTTACTAAAATGTTGTTGAAAAGGATTTTGACATTTGAAATGCCTAACCTTTTGTTTTGACTTCCTTTTGGGGTCTCAAGCAGACGCTCTTCAATCATAGCCTTTTTTCCCCGCGCAAAGCGGGTTTCGCTCACCAATGCTCAAATAAAAACCCAAAATGGATTCAGATCTGGAGCACAGAACACTAAGCGGGGAAAGGAAATCTCTGTCACTCGGTCATTGCACAGTGAGTCTGAAATTTTTTGAGTCTGTGCTTCTTTTTTCATATTCGTCATCCTTTCCTAACAAAATGCTTGCTATGGATGTGAAAATGCAGAAAATCGAACCTGATCTGAACTTTTAATGATGGACGAATGTTTCAGAGGCAGTAACGAGATTGACAGAACGTGAGGTCGCATTTATTTTTTAAAGGGGTCATCGGATGCCCATTTTCCACAAGTTGATATGATTCTTTAGGGTCTGAATGAAAAGTCTATAATATACTTGGTTGGTTAAAAATTCTCAGTGGTTGTGTAAAACAACACCCTTTTTACCTTGTCAAAATCAGCTCTGCAAAAATCATCCTGTTCTGGTCGAGGCTGCTTTAAATGTTAATGAGCTCTGCTCGCCCCGCCCCTCTCTTCTCTCTGTGGAGTGACGAGCCTGTTTACTTTAGCCACATATAGATACGTTTAGCTGCTAAACTTGCTAACTAGTGCGTTATTAGGAAAAGCGATCGCAAAGATTTATTAAAAAAACCCTTATACTCACTTCTGCTGTAAGTGAAGCTGGATCACGAATGATTCGCGCGAACATAGACGGATATATGTAGATCGGGAGGAGAATTCCATTCACAAACAAGTGTAATTCACTGCATCTTCAGCGGCTCAGATGTCGGGAGTAAATGACGACCACTATGTTCATTATTACATCCAACAACACAACACCTCAATCGCTCAATTGGAGATATTCTTGTCTAACTTACATCTCTGCTCCGGCATCGAAACAATGGAGGTTACTGGACAATTACAGCTGATGTAAGGCGGATTTGAGGCAAGACGCTGATTTGTCAATCAACTATGGTGGGAGCGGCCTCTGACAGTGTGACGCCACACTGACAGGCATCTGAGAATGGCTCAATTTAAAAAAGGGGATATTATTTTTAGAGATTAATTAAAAACCACTGCATGGATTTTTTATAATTATAGGGTAGATGTGTACATACACTGCGAACACACATTCATGTTCAAACAACATGTAAAAGTGAACTTTGCATCCGATGACCCCTTTAACGTGCGAAAATTTCGAAAGGTCTGGCTTCTGGTCTCATCTGCGTCCAGCTACTTTTTTAGCTCTACAAAACAGCTGTTTTATCTGCTTGATATTGTAAATTGGTGTGTTTTACCATATTATTTTAACATATTATCTTAATTATGAGCAAACTGGTTTGTAGTGCAAACAGTTTTACTGTTTGCTGTGCGTTGTTATTCCTCTCGTTTGCGGATAATGAACCGGAAGTCTCACCTATACACTCTTTGAAATAAAGGTTCTTTATTGGCGTCAAGGGTTCTGTGAAGAACCTTGAACATCCATGGAACCTTTCAAATGCAGAAAAGGTTCTTTAAAGTTGAAAAAGGTTCTTTAGATTTTTAAAATGTTTTCCAAAATGGTTCTTTTAGGAACTGTTCACTGAAAGGTTCTTTGAGGAACCAAAAACGGTTCTTCTATGGCATTACTGCAAAAAAAGGCTTTATTTTTAAAATAAAGATTCTTCCGTACTTCCGTGTTAAAGAAAAAAGTGGATGCTAGACTGAATTTTGAGTCTGTGTATTAAGTGGTAATAGCCTATCCACTTTTTCCCCCGTAAGAGTAGACACGGCCATTTGTAAATTTTATGGGTCAGGCTTCTGGTCTCATCTGCGTCCAGCTACTTTCATCTATTTTTCTGCTTGATATTGCAAACTGGTGTGTCTTACCATATCATTTTAATGTATTATCTTAATTATGAACACACTAGTTTGTAATTCTGTTTTTTTCACCAGGGCTATAGTGAATAATAAACCGGAAGTCTCACCCATAGGCAGACAATGCTTAATTATTCTTTAGACATTTTTGTACAGGGAATATATAAACTTGCCATTTTTATCTGAATCGGAATTTTCTTATTTAGCGAACTCTTAAAAGCAATTACACACTCGCAATCTTACTTTAATAGCCTACTTAATAATATTAGCTACTTAATTACAGCTATACCGCCTATGACTAAGACAATTGTGCCTTAGCAATAATAATGCAGTCGGCAGAAATCTAGATTCTGTGCTAAAATCCTTGTCATAAAGGTGCGTGAGACCCTCAACAGATGAACAGCAAACTCACGTGGCTTGTAAACACATGCGCAAGCAGGAGGTGCTATGACATGAATAATGTGGCGGAGAGCATAATTTATGATTTGAGACATAATGCAACTTCATAACCAATCCTCGCACTCAGGAGTGAAGCGTAGGTGAACTTGTTTGATTGACGTCGTGGGAGTCCGTCCGCAGACCACCGTATGCAGGCGCGCAGCCATTGCACTGAACCGCACCGACGATGCAGAGAGGATGGAGACGATCTACAAGGAGGCACGATGGTTAATAACATAAAGAATTCTGTCGTTTTTGATTAAAAACGTCACCCGCTGTTATTTCCACTGGATTTTTTTGGAAGTGAAGGAGCCGAAATCCGTTTTTTGGAAAACGTCTTTTTCCAACCTTGTTCATTCGGTCCCAAAATGAGCAAACTGCTCCATGCGGTACGTACGAATTGAATGCATGTTTTACATGATTCTTTTTGCTTTCTAAAGAACGCTTTTCATGATAGTGCCAGCGCATCTTCACGCATCTGCACTGAGTCGCAGCTGGCTGAAATGAAAGTACGCCTACTCAAAGTCAGCAGCGGAGCTTTGCGCATGTTGCGGGTATCATGTCTCAAATGTTCAGATCCACCTCTGATTGAGTATTGACCTCTCTGTCCCAAAGGAGTTAAGGTGCATAAGGGGTTCTTGCTAAGTAGAACAAGTTAACATAGCTGTTCGAAATCTCTCCGGTCATTTCTAGCGTCAATCATTATGAATTAACTCAAAAACGCAGTCCAGGCGTGTTAGTCCAAGTTTAGGTTGGCACTGTTGCTTATAAGGATTACTTGAGGTAACTTACCGCTTTGAATGTGTGTGTTTAGGTTTTATTACCCTAAAAGAGCCTGTAGTCGATCAACTTTTCAGCAACAAATACAGTGTAATGTCATTCAGTCACTTGTCAGAGCAGGGTGAATGCAGGTAAAGTGGGACCCTTGAAGATAATTTGTCATTTGTCTGTTTTTAAAATATAAATCAAAATGGCTGCATTAATATCAAACCATTTTAGTTTGTATGTATGGCACGCTGATTTCTGTGGGGTTTTAAATGCATATTCACTCAGAACATTTAACAGAACAGTATGTATTTTGCATATTTGTGAATGTGTAAGAGAACTTAAAGATTTTAAGTCTATTCTTAGTATCCAATATGAGCCTATATAGAACACTTTGAGAAACTAAGTGTCATTTCATATACTTTATGCAGGTTTAGAGGTTTGGAAATGAGTCAAAACAGCCTCCTTTTTATTGAAAAATAATGTTGGAAGCTTCATGGGACCCTGATTGATTTTTGTTGTTAAATGTTGAATTGAGAACATTTAGCCCACATAATAATTAGCAAAACAAATAAAAGCAAAGTGGTTTAAGCTTGCAGGCTATTAAATATGTTTCCAAAGTTCTCTGAAAAGGGCAAACTCTAAGAGTGGGCGAATGGTGTACAGTTAACAATAATCACGACTGAATTTTAGTGCGAAAGTTTACTGCAAATTGATTTCCTGTAGATACATAGCCAAGAATTACAGTATTTTATTATAATTAATATACATTAACAAAACAATATACTGTAATTTTATACTCAGTATTCACCTATGTTATTTGCTCTTCTACAAAGCATCTGCAAAAACATCAGAGATTTTTTTCTAATTTTGGTTGCAGGTCAGACAAAAAAGCACAGAATAAATGTACATTATGAGTTAGATTATTCCATTATCCTATTATGATTAATAGAATAATACAAAACTATTTGGACACAGAACAAAATAATTTTGCTTGATGGCGCTCAGTGGACATTTAGTATGCACTTGCCTTGTTTTTAACTGTTATTAAACCTATATGTATCCATTATATTGCAATATAACATCCTCAATGTCCATATACACCGTTTGAAATGATAAAAAGGTAGTTTGAAGGACTTAAAGTCAATGCCTTCAAGAGGCTCATCACTCCCTCACAAGGTCACCAAATCCTTGGAATGTTTTCCTCAAGAAATCCATCTAAAACCATCTTGACTGGGCAACAGGCCAAAAAGAGTCAGCTAAATTATCTGGGTCTCGCATGTTAGAAAGAACAGAAAGAAAAAGCAGAAAATATCAGTAATAACTTTCTTCAGAATCAAGAAAACCTTTTTTAAAATATTTAACAGTTGGGTGAGTCACAGTTATTCATTGCGATGCATTAAAATTTTCATTTTGATGTACGTACGGGTCCATTTGATGCCATGTTTCAGAGTTTATTATGATGATTTCAGAATTAATGATACATAAACAGACCTGGTTTGGAGGAAGCAACAGAGCAGGGACTGGATCGCCTTGATAAAGCCAATCAGATTAAAGTAGGTCTTCTGTCAACTAGGTCACCCCGACCTACATAGCTTGTCCCATGGAAAATACTCAGCTTTTTTAATCATAATGTACCTATATCATGATAGAGCAAGGAGAGACATTTAGTAAATTCACAACATACAAAATAATAAAAGTGTAGATTACCAATACAGATCTATATGTATAGTCCACAAAACTAATATTTTAGGGAAAATAACTCATGCCTTTCTTTAGTTAAAGATATTTCTCTTTAAATACAGTTTACCTTAGTATAAGGTCTGATGGTATCAAAAAATGCCATTTTTAGTTGTTCCATTTTTTACTTATCTTGTATCTAAGTTTGCTGGGCTGAGGAAAGGATGGATTTTTTATGGTAGCAACAAATCCACTGTAATTAATATATTTTATGACAGTGTATTCCACTCACTTGACTGTGGGGGCTCCAGCAGTGTTGACAAATCCTTGATTTTCCCACAGAATTGGGCTATGTTTATACTGTTGCCACAGGTCGTTTTTTTAGTTAAAGCGAAACCCCTTGTTCCCTCGGAACGTATCTAGGATAGTTTGGCTGTGACTGGGCTAATTTAGAGTACCAGCTGGGCTTGTTTTATTAGATCTGGCAACCCTAGGCTCCAAAGTCACACAAATTCACAAAACCACATACGGTTGCTTTAATCAAATTATTATTGCATGAAGTTGTTACTGGACCTTTAAAGCAATCGATTTAACTTCGTTTCATCATGCCAGTATACTTCTGCTCTTCGAGCATTTTTAAGTATTTGGATTCACATGTAGTTTTAGGATTTCTACTTAAGTTGCTGGATTACATCATGCCATGTGTTACTCTTTTAAGTTTTTACTCTCTATCTCTCTTTATACACACATTTTCTCACTCTCAATAGTGGTGTGGAGAATGGAGGCAGCCAGAGCTGGCACTTTAATTCCATGGTGCTTTTTCCTCTTCATATCTGTCAGCGGGTCGCTGCATAATTAGCTGCAGATATCTGCACAGGTTTCCATGGTGCAGCATCATCTCTGTGTGAAAGGCCTGCCTACACATAAACACTCTCTCGCTCTCTCACACACACACACATACACAGCAGAATGCTGGAGGTTTAGCACTTTATTATAATTATCGCCTATTATTGCAGATCTGGAACACCCTTACTCACTATGTGACTTCACAACTAGGAGCAAAGCAATGCATCTGCTGTCTTCTCGGTGGACATAACGGTTCTTTGTTGAAGCATTTGTTGAAGTGTTACTTTCCCATCTGTTGTGTGTTGTGCTGTGGTTTGCCAGTCATAGAAACACCCACAAGTTTTCACCTTTTGAATCATCGCTGTAGGTAAGAATGTCTGCGTGATGCATAATTTTCAGCGCTCGCAGTGTAATCGTTGTTCCTCGATGACTTGCGGTCTACGTCCCGCTTAGGTTTACCTCGGGAACGTCACGTCGAGGTTATGAAGAAGCGATATTTGCTCTTTCTGATTCTCTTTCTGTCTGTCTGTCTGTCATGATTCTCTGTACGCTGGCAGAAAAGACAGTTTTCGGCTTTTCAGCCTACAGACGAGGTTTCATTTCAGTGTTGTGTGGGCGTCTGCAGTGTAAGAGCTTACTCTGCGGAGAGAAAGAGGCAGAGAGTGGGGGCTTCCAGTTGTGCTCTACTGCAATGGCAGGCTGAGAGCGGCCCCTGCTGTGTGTGAGGAGGGTGACTGATGGCTCAGGGAGATTTCGGAAGAGCTGAGTAAAAGTTATTCAGCATGCTTATCCACTCAATCAATCATTCACTTTTCTACCTGCAGCAAGGGCTGTGTAGCCGTCTGGTATTGGACCGGTGGTGTGTGATGGGCTTCGGAAGTGAGGAGGCAAAGTCCCTTCTCCGGAGAAAGTGTTTATGTTCCAATCTGAATTCATGTTCCAGTTCTATTTGATGCTTACAGTTTATGGCTTAAGACATATGGTACTTTATCTTACCTTACTATTTATACCTTTATGAATATAAATGAAATGCATTTAAATAGGTGTACACTACTATTCAAATGTTTGTTTTTGAAAGAAGTCTCTAATGCTCACCAAAGCTGCATTATTTGATCAAAAACAGAGTAAAAATGTTATATTGTGTGAATTATGATAATTTAACTGTTTTGTATTTTAATATATTTTAAAAGTATTTTCTTCTTGCCTGCTGAATTTTCAATTATTATGCTGATTTACTGCTCAAGAAACATTTCTTCTCATCAATATTGAAAAAAAGATTGCGCTGCATATATATATAGTAAGACGTCATGTTTTTATGACGTCAAGTCTCTTATGCTCATCAAGGCTGATTTTTTTTGGATCAAAAATACAGAAAAAAAAACTGTTAATTGCAGAATGTAATTACAATATAAAATAATGGTTTATATTTTGATATACTTTAACATGTAATTTATTCCTGTGATGCAAATCTGAATTGTCATCAGCTATTACTCCAGTCTTAAGTGTCACATGATCCTTCAGAATTCATTCTAATATGCTGATTTATTATTAGAATAATTTATGTTGGCAACAGTTGTGCTGCCAAATATTTTTTTGGAATCTGTGATATTATCTATACTATATCTTTCAGGATTCTTTGATGAATAAAAAGTTAAAAAGAACAGCATTTATTCAAATATAATTTAAATATATTTATCCAATATAAGTCTTTGCTATCACTTTTTTTCAATTTATCACATCCTTGCTGAATAAAAGTATTAATTTCTTTCAAAAAAAGAAAGAATAACAATTTACTAACTCCAAACCTTTGAACAGTAGTGTATATTGTCAGAAAAGATTTATAGTTTAAATGAATGCAGTTCTTTTTAACATTTTATCCATCAAAGAATCCTGAAAAAAGTATCACAGGTTTCAAAAAATATTAAGCAGCACAACTGTTTCCAATATTGATAATAAATGAGCATATTAGAATGATTTCTGAAGGATCATGTGACACGGAAGACTGGAGTAATTATGCTGAAAATTCAGCTTTGATCACAAGAATAAATGAGATATTACTGTATATTAAAATAGAAAAACGTTATTTAACATCATAATAATATTTCACAATATTACTTTTTTCTTTATTTTTAATCAAATAAATGCAGTCTTGATGAGCATAACAAACTTCTTTAAAAAAAACACAAACTTTTGAATGGCAGTGTGTGTGTGTGTGTATATATATATATATATATATACATTCGGAATTCTTGGATTCTAGAATTCAAAAGAACAGAATTACACATAATTTATTGAAGATTTGCTGTATAACTATTCTTTAAAAACAAAATTATTGACCCCAAGCTTTTTAACAGTAGTGTACATTTATACTAAAATTTATAGTAACATACTATTTATTAAACCCAAGTCATGTAAAATTCTAATTAAGTTGAGTGTTTCTGCCTCCATTCATTTGACTTTTTGCCTTTATTTGCACTAGATGTTGTACGTGGTCATGTGGTCTTTGTTAGAGTTTGTGAAGTTCATAATACTGCAGGGTGTCACATTTGTCGTTTTAAGTTAAAAAGGGTATTCACAAGCGCCTCCTATGTGCCCTTGGTAAACCTTTTTTTGCCTTTCAGGCTTGTTTTGAGGAGTCATTGCCTCCCTTTCTCTTCTAGACAAAGCGCCTCTGTACAGTGTTTGTGTATTGTGTTGGATTGTGCTTTCTTTTATACTGAGTGAGTCACCATGGCCATAAAAGTAATATATATATATATATATATATAAATTCCATAGAGAATAGGGAAATTGGTAGGTTTGATGTTGATTTAGGGTTATGGACAGTTCATGTGTTTTGAACTCTGTGTACTTGTTTTAGAAACCCCTGTCTTAAATGTTACACAGTTACCATTAGGTAGGTATTAAAGGAATTGTTGACTTAAAAATTGAAATTCTGTCATTAATTACTCACCCTCATGTTGTTCCAAACCCGTAAGACCTTCATTCATCTTCTTAACACAAATTAAGATATTTTTGATGAAATCCGAGAGCTTTCTGAAACTGAACTGACACGTTTAAGGCCCAGAAAGGTAGGAGGGACATTGTTAAAATATTCCATGTGACATGAGTGGTTCAATCGTAATGTTACAAAGCTACGAGAATACTTTTTGTGCACAAAGAAAACAAAAATAACGATTTTATTCAACAATTTCTTCTCTTCCGTGTCATTCTCCGCCACCATTCACGAGAGTGCCATGACACCATGAAAAGTAGTTTTTTTGCTTTCTTTGCACACAAAAATAATCTTGTAGCTTCATAAAATTAAAGTTGAACCATTGATGACACATGGACTATTTAACTATGTCATTACTACCTTTCTGGGTCTTGAACGTGGTAGTTCCGTTGCTGTTTATCTAAGGCCAGAAAGCTCTCGGATTTCATCAAAAATATCTTAATTTGTGTTCCGAAGATAAACAAAGGTCTTATGGGTTTGGAACGACATGAGTAATTAATGACAGAATTTTCATTTTTGGGTGAAATATTTAAGTTTTTGAGTGTAAATACATAATACATGCAATGTCATTTAAGAGTATGTTATCCATAGTGGGGGTGGTCTCATTGAAAATGCATATTGGACACACAATGACAAATTGTGGATTTGCATCAAGCTCGAATAGAGCGCACCAGGCCAAAGCAACCCACCATCTCCTAATTCACAGCTTCTTATTAAAACAGTCTTGAGGCAGGCTGACCGTGGGAGGAGAGAAGAGATGGGGGCTTGACGTGATTGGAATAAACAGTGATTCCTGACCAGAACCCCACCAAACCACTTTAATTCTTTGTCGCTTTGTCTTATTCCTCATTTGTATTCCAATCGAATTGCACATTTTCTCACACACAATTGCTGACACAACATGACCTGTGATGATTCACACATCAGCAGGATGGATCACATGTTACTCAAATATTCATAGATCTCTTTAAAATTCACAAGCTCTTTGCTTTGATTTTTCAACACACAGGGGAAGGTCACAAGACTGTAAATCCACATCAAGTGTGGCATTTAGGATGGCATCACTGTTCCCAAAAATGAATGTTTATAATAAATAATTAGTTTTACTGAAATTGACTAAATAATAAAGTTGCATCACTTCCTCACAATGAGATTTATGTATACATTTTCAGGAAATATACAAGATCCAGGTAGCTGCCAAAATGCTGATTTAAAACTATTATGCAGTAGTTTGCACTGAAAAACTCAACAACCAACTGGCTCTCTATATGCAAAGTTATAAAGCAAAACTGATGATGCATTTGCATAATAACCTGTGAGCCTGTCACTCAGAACATACTCAGGGATTGCTGTTCTTAGTTTTATCTTATAGTTTTTTGAAGGAGAACTTGGAGCTTGAGAAGAGTTTAGTTAAATCGAGTCCTTTCATTTTGTCCAAAAATGTAGTTTATACTACCATTAAAAGGTTTGGGGTGTGTAGGATTATTTTATTTTATTTTATAATTTAGCAAAGATGCATTAAATTGATGAAAAGTGACAACATTCCTCAACATTTTGTAATATTACATTCAATATCACAATTTATAATTACTCACTTAAAGCACTGACGCAGACTTTCACTGTAAGCAGTTCTTTATGACTGTTCTCTGATTTGTCTCTGCCCACATATAGGAGATATAATAAAAAAACAGATGAAATCCCATGGAAACCATGCCAGCGATCGTCGTTCAGAATGAGTTTTATTCACTAACAATCGTTTGTGACAATGCACTGCTCCAGTTTACATGCAAATGTTTTTTAGCAGCAAAAAATCAGGTTTATTGTCAAAGACATCTTATTTTTCCCAGCAGTACATCTCACTGGTGAGCATATTTTCAAAAGCTATGGCCAGTTACAAAGCCTATCAGTAACATTAGCACATCCAGCAGCAGGCAAGCAATCAACAGTAGGAATAAAACTGCTGTCAGTGTGAACGGGACTTAAGAATATTGTAATAGCCAGCTGGTATATTAGACTTTTTCGTGACCATGCTGAAACTAGGTTGATCTATTATGGTCCTATAAGGCAGACACATCCTGTGTTGGCTCAACTCTCAGAGCCTCTGAATAAACTGGGCCACAATCTCTGTCACCATAGTCCGCTGTTCAGACAGTGTCACAAGTTCAACCTCTGCCCAGGTGGTGAAAATGTTTTATCGTTTTCAGTGGTCTTCCTTTGTCAAAAATTAATGATGGCTTATGGCAAAAATGCCAAAATGAACAAAAAAGCCCCATCCCTTATTAAAATTAACCATAGTTTTACTACAGATAAAACCAAAGAAACATAGTTACTATACTTAAGCCATGGTAACCATGGTTTTGCTATACCAACCATAGTTTAACCATAGTATTTGCAGTAAATCTTTGGTTATACAAATGGTAATCAGTACGCCAAAAAACATGGTTACTACTGTTGTAATGTGAAAATGAATGAAAAGTGTCAATTTGCAGAATTACATTTAGATTAACTCACACTGCATCAGATTGCTTTTATGTGCTGTTTTGTGCAGCGTTGAGCCTTATAACCAATCAAATGCATTTCTGTTGAATTTAGGAATGCATTGGCCAATCAGAGGCGCTTAGATTACTCAGCACTGAAAACGCTAAAGCTGTGTTGCTTGCGCACACTCGCAAAATCTCTCATCATAAACAACACAGTGCAGATAGGATGTGAATAAAAGAATAATTTCATAGCTTTAGTGATTATAATGGGAGTTTTTGCATAACTTGGGCTAGACCTGGCTAACGTTATGGACCAGCATTTTTGTCTATGCAGCTAAAATGTGACCTGCAGGAAACAAAACAGAAATGTTTTATATTGTTTTCTGTATCGATATTAATAATCATTATTACAATATAAAGAGCAATAATCAACGATAATGATTTTTTGTCATAATATTGCAACCCTATGTTGCATAATATTGCAACCCTATACACTACTGTTCAATTCCAGGGGGCAAATATTGCCCCTTAATGGAAAAGTTAATTTCTTACCTTGTTAGAGAGACACTTTTTGTGTTTATTTCCCTCAGCCTATCCCAGCTACAAAATATTTGACTGCCCACTACTCTATATTGCAGATAATGTTCACAAAGATTATCTGCTGTGTTGAGATATTCATCAGAAATTTAGTTTTTGATGTGGTACAGTGTAAAAATGTTATATACTTTGAAACCACTGTGAAAATGCTACAGTAAAACCTGTTAATTGGTTAACTGTAAGTTACCCTACCATATATGTGACCCTGGACCCTGGTCTTAAGTAGCATTATGGCAATAGCCAACAAATCATGTTCCATAAAAATATTTTGTAAATTTCCCACCGTCATATCAAAACTTAATTTTTGAATAGTAATATGCATTGCTAAGAACATAATTTGGACAACTTTAAAGTTGATTTTCTCAATATTTAGATTTTTTGCACCCTCAGATTCCAGATTTTTAAACAGTTGTATCTCAGCCAAATATTGTCTTATTCTAACAAACCATACATTAATGGAAAGCTTATTTATTAGGATTTCAGATGATGTATAAATCTCAGTGTAATAAATTTGACCCTAATGACTAGTTTTGTGGACCATATGTTGAAAAACTGTAAATTTAACATCATATTTTATGATTTTTTACTGTAAAATACTGTCAAACGTATGGGTTTTTACTAGAAAAACTATTAAGTTGTAAAATATGCAGTTACCAATGTGCCATGCCTTAATGCTGGAAACATTGTCACCATATTTTTTTATGGTGAATGAATTTTTGGCATTTTGCAACTGCTGTAAATATAACAGTGGTTTTACAGTGTAGAAAGAGAGTCAAGCAAGTTTGAAAGGACATGGGTAAATGATGAGAGGATTTAAACTTTTGGGCAAACTATTGCTTTAAATAATAGGAGATGGGAGTTTGTGAGAACTGAATGGATTTGACAGTATCCTGCCTTTGGTTGTGCATGTAGCATGTACTTTGTGTCCTTGTGTTGTTGCTTTTTCCTGCTGGTTTTCCCACTGATTGTCTGGTCAGTGGTGAAGGTTGACAAGAGTTGGTTACAATGCAGATAGAATGAGAGAATGCTTATAGTACACCTTTTATACTAATGTTCAAGTAGTTTGACACATGTGTAACTAGGGAATAGTGTAGCATGGAAAGGATTTCACATGCTTTTGAATTTGGTTTACAATCATAAGGTTCCTTTATGATATGTCCTAAAAGCAGAAAACATTTTAAAATAAACAGATTTTCTCTTTTCTTTGTTCTAAGAGCTCTAAGATGTTGAGGATCTTCTAAATTAGCTAGAATTTTATTCTTTATTGGTACTTATTCTGCTACAGGGCAAATAAGGAATTACTGCTGAACCTAAAATGTTCGAATGAGCTGAAGTTCAGGCGAATGAGAATGAGAAACTAGGGCAAAACATAATGTACTGGACCCATATACTAAGTGATCTCTTGCTACAGTATCTATTTTCAGCAGATAGACAATGAGCAGATTTGCTTCAGTTTAATCACAAATTACATGGCAGAAGCATTTCTGGAAATGATTTTCCTATTCATATTTTTCATTTTAAATAAGATATGGGAACAGAGGAATGTAGGCTTAGAGTGAAGTGTATCGATCTGTTTCTGTGCAGCAGATGGAGCCATGGCTGCATTTTGAAGCGTTTCAATCAGATATGTGATACTTCTATTTCAAAGCCAAAAAGCAAGCTATTTATATAATCTGAATTCAAACGACATGTCGTTCTAAACCTGTATGACTTTCTTTAATCTGTGTAAAAAAACAAGATATTTTGAAATTATACAATGAACAATATTGTTTTGCACCTCATTGCCTCTCAGAAAGTCACACAGTTTTGAACCGACATGAAGGTGATTACATAACAGAATTTTAATTTTTGGAAGAACCAACGCTAGTTCTGAAGATAATTTTATTAACATGTACATACTGCATTATATTCCATCTGTTACAGGCTCTGGCTTACATGTAGAGCAGTGCGTATCTCATCTTTAAGCATGGAAATAGAAAATGGTTGATGGTTTGAAGTCAAAAGTAATCCACATTGAAGAAATGCTTGTACAGTACACTGACATTGCTGACGGTGGCTATGAAGTAAGTTGAAATAGCAAGTCTTATCTAGAAGATTAGTAAGCACTAAGTATGTTTGCTTTAGTGTCTCATTACCATTTCCACGACGCACACGCTGTAGTCAACAGTAGATGATAAAATGACAGAACTTAATTCATATCCTCTGTCTTGCACTTTCTCCTCCGTAGCCTGCAGTTTCCATGGCAACTCTGTGTAGCATGAGCGCTTGTCAGCCCACTCAGGCAGGCTTCGCTGTGTGAAGTCACAAATAAAACATTCTCTCTGTTCATCTCACCATCCCCACTGCAGTACAAACCCAAGCACTTCCTCCCGACTATACCAGTTCTAGCGATTCACACAGGAATCATACCAGTCCACTCAATTTGTCCTCTTTTGTGGAACAGTAGAAGAGTTGCAAATCGCTCTGTGATAATGTCAGTCTGCCATCATGTACAGTAGGTTACATGTAGGCTACATGTATTTGCAGAAGCTACAGAAGTTTTCAGTTGCTGACAAGGCATTGTTTCACATCAGGCATTGAATGTACTCTACAATACCTTATATATTATGAAGACTTTTGTTTTTAAAGCAGGAAAGCTTTAAAGTGTCAAAGACTGACACGGAAGACAATAAATTGTTGAATAAAGTCGTTATTTTTTTCTTTGCACACAAAAATCTGACTTTTTCCATGTTTAAATGCTATAATCAGGTCCCTGGTGCATCTATCAACACAGAAAATGTGAAAAAGACAATCTAGTAACTTTGTTTTGGTTTGCCTTTTTGTCTGCAAAAATGTGAAAAAATGAGCCGTTCAGATTTCACCCCCTAAGGAAGTGAATATTACCACCCCTTAATCTGCACGTTTCCACCCACGGTGCCACTATTTTGTTTTTGCAAGTGACAAAAGTGTACCAGTTCTAACGCCATGACCTTCACAGACATAACGACTGCGTTTTAATAACTTATGTGTGTTTTTAACATAAACTTGTGTGTATTTGACAGTTTAAGCGCAATAAGAAGTGAAAGAACATAGTTTAGTACTCGCAGTCTGATAGCTGCTTTCTGTGTGCGTGCTTTAGATGTACGCGCTCAGAAAACCATATATCAGAAATCTTATTTTGAAAAAGGGGGCGGGGAGCAGCAGCTCATTTGCATTTAAAGAGACATGCACGAAAACAGTGTGTTTCTGCTTTCATTCAAAATAGGCATTTTCAAAATTATTACATAGTAGTCAACATTTGAAGTGAATAAAAACCTTTTATCAAAGTTGTCCTAATACCAAAACAGTAGGTTACTCGTTTTTGTCTTTGGACAACGTTGATGAACTTTTTTGATCCACTTCAGATGTTGACTACTGTATTACATATTGAAAAAAGAGGCATAATAGGTGCC
This sequence comes from Cirrhinus mrigala, assembly GCA_036247105.1. Lineage (NCBI taxonomy): Eukaryota > Metazoa > Chordata > Actinopteri > Cypriniformes > Cyprinidae > Cirrhinus > Cirrhinus mrigala. The sequence continues at coordinate 19,030,439 of CM070012.1, read as the reverse complement.
TTTTAATATATGTACTGTATTCTTTAGAAGATATGTGACCCTGGACCACAAAACCGGTCATAGGGGTCAATTTTTCGAAATTGAGATTTATATATAATTTGAAAGCTGAATAAATAAGCTTTCAACTGTTGTTTGGTTTGATAGGATAGGTCTACTATTTGAATATATGGAATCTGAGGGTGCAAAAAAATCAAAATATTGAGAAAATCACCTTTAAAGTTGTCCAAATGAAGTTTTTAGCAATGCATGTTAGTAATTAAGTTTTGATATATTTACAGTAGGAATTTTGCTAAATATCTTCATGGAACAAGATCTTTACTTATTTCCCTAATGTTTTTTGGCATAAAAGAAAAATCAATAATTTTGACCCATACAATGTATTTTTGGCTATTGCTACAAATATACTCCAGCGACTTAAAGGAACACTCCACTTTTTTTGAAAATAGGTTTTTCAATATCATTGAATCGGAATCAATGATTTATGCTAAGCTATTCCAAAAGTGCTACCGCCAGACCCGGCGATCGGCTGAATGGAATCAAAAACGGTAAAACACATCTGTATAACTCTAGGGGAGTTGGAAAATGAGCATATTTAAAAAAAAGTGGATTGTTCCTTTAAGACTGATTTTGTGGTCCAGGGTCACATATTTCATCCAAAAATGAAAATTATGTGATTTACTCATCCTCATCTGTGGAATATAAGATATTTTAGAGAATCTTCATGCAGGTCTTTTGCATGTAACAGGGTTCATAATGACCAAATGTGACCCTGTGACCCTAGACCTTTAAAGTTGTCCAGATGAAGTTCTTATTAATGCATATTACTAATCAAACATTTTTTAGTCATAAGTGGCACAGGTATATTTGTAACAAATAGCCAAAAATACATTGTGTGGGTCAAAATGACAAATTTTTCTTTTATGCCAAAAATAATTAGGATATTAAATAAAGATCATGTTCCATGAAGATATTTTTGAAATTTCCTTCCATAAATATAGCAAAATTAAATATTTGATTAGTATATGCATTGCTAAAAACTTCAAGGTGATTTTCTCAATATTTAATTTTTTTTGCATCCTCAGATTCCAAATTTTCAGATAAGACTAGTTATATCTCAGCCAAATAGTGTCCTATCCTAATAAACCATACATCAATTGAAAGCTTATTAATTTAGCATGATGTATAAATATCAATTATAAAAAAATTGACCTTTATGACTTTTTTTTTTTTTTTTTTGGTTCAGGGTCACAAATGATTAAAAACACACCATAAGAGTGTTCTATATGACATTTGCACTATATTCATAGTCTTCTAAAACAATCACTAGGTTTATATAAAGAACAAATCAAATTTAAGTAATTTATTTATATATTTATTGATAATCTTTCCCTCCATTGAGCTGATGGTTTGAAAACTGTTGAAAATGAATCAGTAAGTTGAACATGACTCATGAACAAATCAGACAGATTTGATTGAACAAATGAATCTGAGTAGCGAATGAATCATTTGGTATGATTTGTGAATCTAAACCATTGGGTTCATTGAAAAGACCCAGCTCAAAATTCAAAAGTCTTTCATTGTATGAACAATATATGTGACCCTGGACCACAAAACCAGTCTTACGTTGCATTTAAATATATCAAAACTTATTTTTTGATTAGTAATATGCATTGCTATGAACTTCATTTGGACAACTTTGAAGGCGATTTTCTCAATATTTAGATTTTTTTGCACCCTCAGATTCCAGATTTTCAAATAGCTGTCCGATCCTAACACACCATACATCAATGGAAAGCTTATTTATTCAGATTTCAGATGATGTATAAATCTCAATTTTGAGAAATTTACACTTATGACTGGTTTTGTGTTTCAGGGTCACATACATGTAAGTGAAATAAAGACAGAAATTTCGTTTTTGGATGAACTATCCCTTTAACAAAGAAGCTTAAGACATTTAAGGACAAATATTATACTGTCTGGCTCAGTGGGTTTGCAGCATTTTGTGTGAATGACTACATGGTGCCTGCCGGTACCTGCTGGGTCATTTCCCAACCGGGAGGATGTGATTTGTAGTTATAGTGTTTCATTCCGGCTGACGTTCGTTTTGTCCTCTGCAACTGGACCTGAGGGAGGAACACAAATAAAAAACATAAGAAACACAAATGCCGATCAGTAAAGAATCTGCTTTATGTGTTTTCATTATCTGCTTTTATTGCCTGAAGGCTTGAATGTTTAAACAGGTCTTTCCTTAATTCAGAGTACAATTTTTCACCATGTGCTGACAAGATGCAGGGGCACCAGAAATAACAAAGTAGGCCAGAGCAAGGCATTCTGGGATGCCTAGACACCCTTTGGGTGCCATCAAGAGACTTTTGTCTAATATTACTCTCTTGCATGGCTGCCTGTTTTGCTTCTGAAGGAGTCTTGTGACATTGAGGGTTTACAGCATCTTTAAGGCATCAATCCCTCTGGTTGATATCTAATTTGGTTGTCTTTTTGAACTAATGGGCTGTTTATTCTATGTTTAGTTGGTAATAATGTGGAATATCCAAGATCGTAGCTGAGAATGGTAGTCAGTGTATTATGAGAAGAAACAAGCAACCTGAAAATGAAAAACATAGGTTAGTAAAACACATAACGTATAATTTCCGTTTAAAACACGCCTCTTCTTAAAACACAAAAATGCTACAGGCAGGAGCAGGGGATAAAACTCTTGCTCTATGAGAGGCCATATGGGCTGCGTTAGTGCCTGGAGGTGCTCTCGTTCAAGTGACTCAGTGATCTCGTCTCCTCACGTGGCAACTCCACTTATCCTCAACTCTCCGCCGCGGGCCGTCAGCATTAGAGGCAGGAATGATTGTGTGTGCCCTGCTGTGCTTCATAATAAACATTCATGATGTCTTTTAGCATTTGTACTACCTCGCTAATGTGTAGCAATGTTGATGGTACGTCCCAGAAACAGAGGACCTTGGGGACGATTGCTCCATTTTCCCCTTCCTTCTGTTTATTAATTTATCTGTTTTATTTGTGCCATGCCTGACCTGAGGACAGCTTAGCCGTCTTTAAATGAGTGCAAGGTGCTTTGGTGAACATTTGCTTTTGAAGGACAAATTTGCATTCAAAAGATTTCAGCCTCTTACAGACTTTTTCAACTCTGTTCAAATCATGTCAGTTAGTGTTTCTTCAACTATGGGCACTTTTGACCCTGTGGACTTTCAAAGTCTTTTAAAAATCACTAGTCTGTTTAGTTTTGTTTACTAACAGTAAACTATAAAATATTGGATATGCATTAATTATTCAAGAATTCTGTATTTTTTTCTTCTGAACTCTTTTGAAGAAAGGCAACTGCCATCCAGGATTATTATTATTTACTAAAATACATATAAAATATATATAAAAAATAAATTATGTGTGTGTGTATATATATATATATATATATATATAAACTTAAACAAATATTTTATTGCATATAGTTGCCAAAAAAAACATCTCTAATTTAAACTAGTTTAACTTGATGTACTAGAATATGTAAAACTATAACTGAAATAAAATAAAAAAATAAAAAACATGAAATTATCCTTAGCAAGACAAATAGTTGGCCACTGCATTCTAAAAATGCTTAAAATATAATTTCTGCCACCATCTTTTCCATCACAAAATAATTTAATTGTCACTGAGGTTCTATTTCTATTTTTCTAGTTTTTATAAATATTTTGAATTAGCTTTGATTTTTAAATTATCCATTTAAATTTAAATTTTAGTTAAAGTTTTTGTAATTTTGTAGTGTTTTTGTCATTTTATTAGTTAATATGTAGCCTAAGTGCACACAATTAAATATTTTTTCATGACTTTTGAATCTTTTGAACAAATACATTATTTTTCTTTAATAAATAAAAAGTTAAAAAGAGCAGCATTTATTTAAAATAGATATTAATAAAATAAAATATATTAATATAAACTACCATTTAAATGTTTGAGGTCAGTAAATTTTTCTTTTTTTTTTCTTTTATTCACCAAGGATGTGTTAAATTGTTAAAAAGTGATAGCAAAGACTTATATTGTTAGAAAAGATTTCTATTTTGAATAAATGCTGTTCTGTTGAACTTTTTATTCATCAAAGAATCCTGATAAAAGAAAAAAATCACAGGTTCCAAAAAAAAAAAAAAAATTCAGTAGCACGTTTACAACATTGATAGTAAAATCAATAAATCAGCATATTAGAGTGATTTCTGAAGGATCATGTGACACTGAAGACTAGAGTAATGGCTGAAGAAAATTCAGCTTTGGATCACAGGAATAAATTATATTTTAAAATATATTAAAATAGAAAACTATTATATCAAACTGTAATAATATTTCATAATATTACTGTTTTTTCTGTATTTTTGATCAAGTAAATGCAGCCTTGGTGAGCATAAGAGAATTACTGATCTTGCTGATTCCAAACTTTTGAACGGCAGTGTGTGTATGTATGTATATAATTTAAAAAAATGTTACAATATTCGGTATTTTCCTATTTTATCAGTCAGAGATACATGTACTTTTATTATGTTACTTTTTTTATTACTTTGTATTCACAAAGTAACTGTAATAAATAGATCTAATTGAATTGAATGTTTCCAGTTCACGTATCTTCTCTATGTGGAGAATATCCTCATGATTGAATGGAGGTTGGATTCCACTTGGTATTCTGCCTCGGTTAGACCATCCCGTGAAGCTATATATCATCATTTGTAGGACGAAGACCGGGCCCCATCTCCTCTGCCTCACTGGGACAATGACCTTAAACGTCTTGCTTCCATTAAATAGAGCGATTGAACCTGGGCTTGGCATGTTTAAATGCTGCTGTTTGCCATACTGTGCGAATTACAATTCTTTTTCCCCACATTGATCGCTGGCTGTGGGCTCCCCTCAGGAGATGTGATTTAATTACACTCCATCGTCTCTCTTGGTTAAGACTTTTTCATCAGAATGCTCCGGCGTGCCGTGGGAATCCGTAAGCATGAGGTCAGTGGCTTCGCTTCCTGCTGAGCAGATCTGGAGCTCAGGTGTCAGAAGCTAGTTGGCATTTGGCAAACGACACCAAGCGTACACCTGGAACTGTGAATTTGCTGTTATGATGACCATGTGATCGGCTCTCTTGTTCAGTGAATTCCCATCAGCCATTTAATTATTTATTTACCTTTGAGTTCTTAAAGGAATAGTTCACCTAAAAAATTAAATTCATCAAAATTTCAGATTTCTTTAAAAATATCTTAATCTGGGTTCTGAAGATGGTTGAAGGTCTTCTGGGTTTGGAATGACATGAGGGTACATAATTAATGACAGAATTTTCATTTTTGGCTGAACTATCCCTTTAATCTCAGTGAGGTTTTTTTGCACAAAAGGTGAATTCCTGAACATTCTTCACTCTGCTCTTTTCCATATATCAGTTCATATTGGTGTTTAAGTTGCAAAAATGGCAAAAAAGGAAAAGAACCATAAAAGTCATCTGTTTGACTCATGCTTTTTGAAGCCTTAAGTCGTGATACACTGATATTTTTCCCCTCCAGTGAGCTGTTAAGAAGTGCTACAACTGAATCATACAGTCTTTAAGAACCAGATAAGTGAATGAATAACTGCTTTGAGCTTCATCATGTTCACAAATCATACTGAATGATTCGTTCTCTACTCATTCACTCAATTGAATCTCTCATGAATCAAATTCAACTCACAGACACAGCTCAAATTGTTTAAACAGTCAAAGCAGTCATATTGTCAGATTACTGGAGAAAAGATTATCACTAAATAATGACTTGAATTTGGTTTGTTCATCATACAAATTTAGTGTATGGCTTTAAAACGCATTATCACTCTGGATTACTTACTGGATGTTTTTCGTGCCACTTGCGTGAATAAAATCATCATGTAATGCTTTCCTCCATTTCCTCATACAACCGGATGTGTCAATAAGTTGTTTGCTAATTGGCTTGCGTGGCAAAGCATCATGCAGATTTTCTGCTTGAATTTTTAACTTGCACGGAAGGCGCGATTTTGTGCGTTCAAGGCAATCGCGTCATCAAATTCACGTCATTCACTTCTTTGCACTGACTTTGTATGTAATCTACTCAAGAAAATCATTTAATTCGCTTTTGGTGTGTGCCGAAGACACAATATCTTATGTTCGTGGCAATTGTGTCACCCAGTTTGTGTCGTACACTTCTTTGCATTGACTTTGTATGTAATCTACTTGCAAATAATTCTGTTTGCTTTTTGGTGTGCGCAGAAGACATGATTTCGCGCATTTGCGACAACCGCGTCACCAAATTCACATTATTCGCCTCTTTGGATTGACTGTGAATAATTCGATTAGCTTTTAGTGTGCGCCGAAGACGCAACATTGCACGTTTGCGGCAATCGCATCACCAAATTCACGTCATTCACGTCTTTGCATTGACTTTGTATGTAATCTACTTGCGCAAATAATTCAATTCGCTTTTTTGGTGTGTGCGGAAAATGCGATATCACGCGTTTGTGGTGATCACGTTATCAAATTCGCATCATTCATGTCTTTGCATTAACTTTGTATGTAACCTACTTGCGCAAATAATTCAATTCACTTTTGGTATGCTCGGAAAATGTGATATTGCGCGATTGCGGCAATCATGTCGCCAAATTCGCATCATTAACATCTTTGAATTGACTTTGTATGTAATCTAGTTGCGCAAATAATTCAGTTCACTTTTGGTATGCTCGGAAAACGTGATATTGCGCGTTTGCGGGTATCACGTCGCCAAATTTGCATCATTCACATCTTTGCATTGACTTTGTATGTAATCTGCTTGTGCGAATAATTCAATTCACTTTTGGTGTGCACCGAAGACGCAATATTGCACGTTTGCGGCAATCGCATCACCAAGTTCACGTCATTCACGTCTTTGCGTTGACTTTGTATGTAATCTACTCACGCAAATAATTCAATTCACTTTTGCTGTGTGCGGGAAAATGCGATATGCGTTCGCGGCAATCACGTTGCCAAATTCGCGTCGTTCACGTCTTTGCATTGACTTTGTATGTAATCTACTTGCAAATAATTCTGTTTGCTTTTGGTGTGCGCAGAAGACATGATTTCGCGCATTTGTGGCAATTGCGTCACCAAATTCACATTATTCGCCTCTTTGGATTGACTGTGAATAATTCGATTAGCTTTTAGTGTGCGCCGAAGACGCAACATTGCACGTTTGCGGCAATCGCATCACCAAATTCACGTCATTCACGTCTTTGCATTGACTTTGTATGTAATCTACTTGCGCAAATAATTCAATTCGCTTTTGGTGTGTGCGGAAAATGCGATATCGCGCGTTTGTGGCGATCACGTTATCAAATTCGCATCATTCATGTCTTTGGATTAACTTTGTATGTAACCTACTTGCACAAATAATTCAATTCACTTTTGGTATGCTCGGAAAATGTGATATTGCGCGATCGCGGCAATCATGTCGCCAAATTCGCATCAACATCTTTGAATTGACTTTGTATGTAATCTAGTTGCGCAAATAATTCAGTTCACTTTTGGTATGCTCGGAAAACGTGATATTGCGCGTTTGCGGGTATCACGTCGCCAAATTTGCATCATTCACATCTTTGCATTGACTTTGTATGTAATCTGCTTGTGCGAATAATTCAATTCACTTTTGGTGTGCACCGAAGACGCAATATTGCACGTTTGCGGCAATCGCATCACCAAGTTCACGTCATTCACGTCTTTGCGTTGACTTTGTATGTAATCTACTCACGCAAATAATTCAATTCACTTTTGCTGTGTGCGGAAAATGCGATATCATGCGTTCGCGGCAATCACGTTGCCAAATTCGCGTCGTTCACGTCTTTGCATTGACTTTGTATGTAATCTACTTGTGCGAATAATTCAATTAACTTTTGGTGTGCACGGAAGACGTGATATTGCGCGTTCGCGGCAATCACGTCACCAAATTCACATCATTCACGTCTTTGCATTGACTTTGTAGGTAATCTACTTGCAAATAATTCTGTTTGCTTTTGGTGTGAGCAGAAGACATGATATCGCACGTTTGCGGCAATCGCTTCACCAAATTCACATCATTCGCCTCTTTGCATTGACTTTGTATTTAATATACTTGAATAGATTATAATTATAATAATTCAGTTTGATTTTGGTGTGTGTGGAAGACGCGATATCGCACATTCGCGGCAATCATGTCGCCAAATTTGCATCTTTGCATTGACTTTGCATGTAATCTACTCGTACAAATAATTAAACTCGCTTTTGGTGTGCATGGAAAGATTCGATACCATGCGTTCGTGGCAATCACATCACAAAATTTACGTCATTCGCTTCTTTGCATTAACTTTGTTTGTAATCTACTCAATAAATTAAATTCACTTTTGGTGTGCGCAGAAGATGCAATACCACGTGTTTGCAGCATTCGTGTTGCCAAATTCGTGCCATTCGCTTCTTTGCATTAACTTTGTATGTACGCGTGAATATTTAGATTTGCGTTGGATGTACGCAGTTGCTTCACCAAATTTGCATCATTCGCGTCTTTGCATTGACTTTGTGAATAATTAAATTCGCTTTTGGTGTACATTTCAGATGCAATGTCATGGCAATCATGATGCCAATTTAGCACTATTCGCGTCTTTGCATTGAGTTTGTAATCTACTCGTGTGAATAGTTCGCTTTTGGTGTGTGCGATATCGCAGATTCGCAGCAAACGTATTGCCAAATTTGCTTAATTTGTGTCTTCGAATTGACTTTGTATGCAATCTACTCGCGCAAATAATTCAGTTTGCTTTTGGTGTGCACACACCATAAGAATATAGCGCAAGAGTTATATGGATTTATATGCCATTATATGGACTTTTTTGGTCATTTGGAAAACATGCAAAAGAACTGCATAGAGATTCTTTAAAATAATGTCTTTTTTGTATCACATAAGTACAGAAGTCAAAGAGAAATCACATGAGGGAGAATAAATACAGAATTTTCATTTTTGGGTGAACTATTCCTTCAAATGATAAGCCGAATATTGCTACAATCATTCTACGACCGTACTACATGCTTCTAAATTTAACTACTCTAATCTACTCTTTTTTTTTCCCACCAAGCATAAATAGTAGACGCTTTCGTGTTTTGTTTGTATTTTTGAGGGCATCTTTATAAATAGTTGCACCACCATGGTAGGGTGTTGCTGGCATCACTCACATAATCCCCTTTATCTTTGTGCTGAGGTTGGCAACGATTTTCCGCAACTCCATCTCTAATGCCTATGAGTCATGCTCCCTCATTTTGAAGGTATGTTTAGATCCATTGACTAGTTTATATTGAGAAACGCTCAAGCCTTCTTTTCCTGTTATATCCATAGTTGTTATTTTAGCTGTGCTCCCAGGGACCCAAGGCACATGGCTGGAGGAATGATATTCTAGAGTTCTAGAGAGATTTTGCTATGTCCCTGAGTTGTGAAATTTGACTAGTGTTAACAATTACATGTACTTCAAAAAGAACACGAAGCGTTGAGGAGAATTGAGATCGGTTTGTTCTCTGGCACTCAGTGAGTCATATCTGTTTAACACAACACCCCCTCTGCTTTCTGCTTCATGATTGTATGGACAGTACTTTGATTGGCTGCAGTAGAAATCATGTGTATTGAGGAGGCACAAATGCATTGTAAAATTCATGCAAGCACACACTGTGAAATACAGTTATACTGTATTTGTGATTCCAAATTAAAGGTACATGTACCCTAAATTCCAGGGAACTGGGAAGGATTTCGATTTTGCTTTTGATTAAACCTGTAAGAAATTATGACTTATTTTAATTAAGGATATTATGACTTTTAATTTAAGTAGATATTATGAAATTTTTAAGGAAAGAAAGAAAAATCTGTGAAATATCTGTATGTTTCAGAAAAAAAATGCATAAACAATCATAGCAAAATATACACTATTGTTCAAAAGTTTTTTCAAAAAAATAAAAAAATAAAGAAATAAAGAAATGTAATATATTTTTAAAAAAGGATGCATTAAACTACGGTAGCTGAATAAAAAAAAAAAAAGGTAATTTCAAATCTCACAATTCTAACTTTTTTCTCACAGTTGTGAGTTTACATCTTACAGTTCTGACTTTTTTTCTCAGAATTGTTTGATATAAACTCACAGTTAGGAGTTATAAAGTCAGAATTGTGTGATAAACTAGCAATTGCAAAAAATAAAGTCACAATTTTGAGAAATAAAGTCAGAATTATGAGATATAAACTAAATAGACTTTTTTCCTCAGAATTGCAAGTTTATATCTCCCAATTCTGACACAATTGTGAGTTATAAAGTTAGAACTGTGAAATAAAAAGTCACAATTCTGAGAACATACCAGTCTTTTTTCCCCCCTCATAATTGGACTTTTGGAGAATTGCGAGATACAAACGCATTTGTTTGAAAAAAAGTCAGAACTACAGGTTTATATCACAAATCTGAGGAAAAAAGTGATAATAATTAGAAATGTTTCTTAAGCACCAAATCATCATATCGGATTCATTTCTGAAGGCTCCTGTGACACTAAAGATTACACAAATAAATAACTTTTTAAAATATATTTAAATAAAAATATATATATATATTTTAAAGTAATTTAATGTTTAAAGTAATAATATTTCACAATATTACAATTTTTACTGTGTTTTTGATCAAATGCTACCTTTTGTATGGTAGCATTATATTCTACTTGGTGAGCCACTTTTTTTTGTGATTTTAATAATATTAGTGTTAAAGGTTAATTATGTGCATTATTTTTTACTGAAAAGGAACCAATTTCTGGTTTGGTGACAGTAAATGGACTGGTAGGTGTATGTAGGCCAAAAGAGCTTGTAAGACATATATTTTATTAAATTTTTAAGATGTAGTAAAATTAAATGGGAAAAATTGATTACATGAACTAAATATGTATATTTTAGCACATTGCATGGAAAAAAAAGGAAACAGCAGCATGAACATATAACACAACTAGCAAGTAATACTGTAAATTACAGACAATAAATACGTACAATAAATAAAACCTGTGTTGGAAGGAAAAAAAGCACCGTTCCACATGTGTAGCCATTCTATTTTTATTGTGTTAGCGTTAGAGCTGTATCACTTTTGTAAGCTCCAGATATTAAATGTTTTAGGTGCACTCATTCATGCAGTTCCTTAGATGTGATTTACTGCTCATCATCTTGTATCTCTGAGAGCAGTCTTGCCCTGCAGCCATAAATCTGTTTACTTTAATAGTGAGCTGTTTTCACATGCTGTTCTTAAAAGCTGTGCTGTTTGCCACCAAAAGTATGTTTGCAGCAGTGCTAAATCACATGGAAATGATATTGTGATTTATCTCCTAAACTTATTTAGAAATTACATAGGCAGGGATCTTGGATCTTAACCTGTAGTCTATTTTCTCACACCCAGTACCTTGGAATCTGGTTTGCGATCTTAAAGGTGTGATTAGTTCACTTTCAGAATAAACATGTCCTGATAATTTACTCACCGCCATGTCATCTGATGTTCATGTCTTCCTTTCTTCAGTTTAGTGTTGTCACAATACAAAAATTTTGACTTTGATACGATACCTGACTAAAATATCACAATACTGCTACTGAACCGATACTTTGAAAAAAAACAAAACATAGAACAACAGGAAAAGTAACTGAATAATAGATGATCTAAATGGAGAACATAGTTATTTTATCTATTAAAACAAAACATTTCATCCCCCCTTTAAAAATAAAAAAAAAAAAAAAAAAAAAAAAAAAAAATATATATATATATATATATATATATATATATATATATATATATATATATATATTAATCACATGCCAGTGCCACTACACAGGATTATGTTGAACAACTACCGCCTACAGGTATGTAGAGTTCTTTGCTATATTGATAAGTTAGCTTAAAGGATAAAGCCAAATCTTATTTCATGATATAGAATTTTATTTCACAACAACAATTTATATCATGACATAGTCATTTTTTATTTTATCTTTGTTATTAATAATAAGAACCCAGGCGCAAGTGACAAACTAAAGGACAGCTACAATAAACAAAGAAACAAATAAAATAAACTAATGAAATGAAAAATGAAATGAAATCTGTTTTATTTTTTCCCAAATTCCATTCCAATTTTTCTAGACTCTATTTTAATGCTTACATAAAAAAAGTATTTATCAAAAAGCATGTCTAATTAATTGAAATCATGAAACTTATTATTATTGCTATTATTATTATTATTATTATTATTATTTTAATTACATGTTTTTAAGGCCCTATGAAATACGTTTTATTATTTTTCTCAAATTCAGTTTTGTTTGTAAATCTCTGTTTTCCATAAATTTTGGATTCTATTTTAATCGTTTCATTACATTTTAATAATCAAAAGCATGTCTAATGAATTTATAAAGGTACTTTTTTTTTTTTTTTTTTTTTTTTTTTTTCTGGTAAATATTCCTTAAACATTGTTTTAACAATATTTTTTATTATTATTAATAGTACTAGCTTTACATTAAGTAATATATTCATATATTTCTGACTGTGAAGTTAAACCGAACTTTTATTTTGACGGGTTGCTGTGAAGAACTGTAGGGTCTTCATTATATGACGATAGTTTTCCGCAAAAGAAACGGTCAAATGCTCACGAAATGACTCTCAGAGCATTTCTAGAGATTATGTTCATGTGTTTATGTACTCATATATTGAGGCGGCAGAGGCTGAAAACACCGCGAGCGTCACACGTTTGTGTGTAGTAAACAAAACGTGCGCATCTGCGCCATTCACTAACGCAGACACGCAGAGATACGGCTCTTATTAAAATGCATTCTTAAAGTACTATACTAGCAAAATGCGGAATCGTACCGTTTTTAAAAGCAGGGTATCGCGATACTTTTTAAGTACCGGTATATCGTGCAACACTACTTAAGTTGAAAAGAAATTAAGGTTTTTGAGGAAAACATTCCAGGATTTTTCTCCATATAGTGGACTTCAGTGGGGATCAATGGGTTGAATGTCTAAACTGCAGTTTCATTGCAGCTTCAAAGGGCTCTACTGGATACCAGCTGATGAAAAAGGGTCTTATCTAGAAAAACGATTGGTCATTTTCTAAAAAAATCTACAAATTTATATACTTTGTAACCACAAATGCTCATATGCACTGAATTGTGTTTTGACAGAAAGGATGAGAATACAAAAAGGCACATATTTCTTGCCTGGCTCCTTTTTTGCATGTAAAGTTTGAAATGATTTGCTAAGAAGAATAACAATGGCTGCTTATGTGTTTTGCAGGTGTATCTGGAAACAAGAGGCAGCCTCTTTCGATCAGTGCGTCAGGACTGAGAGTGTAGCATGGGCAATATAACAGGATATGCCATCAGAGTCTAGTGGCTGGCAGGATTTGGACAGGAGGCTGAAGATGAGGAAAACATGAGTGTTTGCACACAAATGAACTGGGTGGCTGTCTATTCCCACCAGTGATAATCTACACAAGCCCTGCCTGCTCTGGGAGTCTCTACAGAGAGTGGCCAATAAAATCTACAAAAGGTCATCCCATTTCTACTTCGGTAAGTGTGAAAAAGCGCGGAATAAAAAAGCAATATATTGATAATGACCCTGCTGGTGCTGTCTGTCTGTGCTTTTTCTTTTATAAATGTAATGTTCTTTGTTCTGTTTTAAATTGGTGTTTGGGTTTGTATGCTTAAAAAAGAATATGAATGGGGTTTGAAGAAAATAGTATATTAAAAGTCCTGTGGTAGAGCTGGCCTTTGTTCTGTGTCTGTTACTGTTGCCCTTCCCGTACAAGTTATGGCTTCTGTCATGACAATCCAAATGGCTCCATAATTTCCTGCGGTCATAGAGGTCTATTGAAAGGTTGAGTAGACTTTTGTAATGGGTTCACTGAGCTTTATTGCAGTCTGGATGTGAGACAAATAATGCCATCATTTAACTTCTGGCCTTGCCCTGTGATCGAGATTGGTAACAGCTGGACACAATTGTCCAGCAGTTTCGATTTGGGGGCCATAGACTATTGAGTTTTGTAGATGAACTCCACTGAATACAACAGATGGGTGAAGATGAAACTGATTTTTAACTGCTCTTACTGAAAAAGCAGTGTGATTTTTGTAGTAGAGATTAGCGTAACATTTGACCATTTCAACATTTTGCTATTTCATATTAATATTGTATGTAGGAAACAAGAGCTGGGTCAAAACAGAACAAGTTGTCTATTGTTGCTAATCTGGTTCTGGTAACACTTTACAGTAAGGTTCATTAGTTAACATTACTTAACTTCTTTAGTTAACATGAACAATATTTTTACAGCATTTATTAATCTCAACATTTAAAAATCCTTTTTTAAAATCAAAAGTTCTGCTTGTTAACATTAGTTAATGCATTGTCAACTAACATGAACTAACAATGAACAACTGTATTTTTATTAACTAACATTAACAAAGACTGTAATAATACTGCAATAAATGTATTGTTCATTGTTTGTTCATGTTAGTTAATATATTAACTAATGTTAACAAATGACACCTTATTGTAAAATGTTACTGTGGTTCTAAGGTAAAACAGTGTGATGTTTATTATAAACAGGAAGCTTATTGACATTCAAATTCTGTTTAATAATGAAAAACCCATTATTCATTTTAAGCTGATAATTTATCTATATTAAAATTCTACAATTCAAAATATATTTTCTATAAAATTCTTAAAAAATATAAACATTCTATAGGGTACAACAGGGCTAAAGGTACCTCCTAAGAAAAAAAAAAAGTGCTTTTTAATGCGCCCAAAGTGTATGATTGCAGAAAAATACATACGTTTGTAATGAACATTTATGGAGCAACAGATTTTGTGTGAAAATAAATCATACAAGTTGTTTATTTTGTTTAAAAATCTCATAAATGTATGAGGTGGCAAGGTGGGCCTTTTACCCCACACACGGAGTAAAAGGCTCGTCAGCATGGGGTAAAAGGCACACAGTATTGATACAAATACTTTAGCTAAAATGTTTTTTTTTTATAATGTCTAAGTTAATATTTGCTCAAAACAATCACTTTAGCAAAGATTGTACTATTTTCTGCTTATTTTGATAAATAAAATACTTATTTTTTGTTCAATAAAATATGTTAATATAAAACATATATTTTAAAATACAGAAACAAAATCATTTTAAAACGTAAAGATTCTGAAAGCATTGAAGGAGATCCCATAATAATTCAATATAGATTTACAGTAGTAACAACAAATTATATTTTATTATATGATATGATTAATAGCATGTTTTTAAATATGATGGTTTCATTCTAAACATGGTGATTATCTCTAAGGTGGACACCCAACATAATATATGATATTTACCTCTGAATCTGACATGTCATGTCAACAAATGGAAAAGTCAGCCTTCTATTAATTATCATATTAATTATTGTGCCTTTTAGCCTCAACAGCAGGGGCGCTTTTTACCCAAAATACCATGAAAACTGCTGTTTTAATTATCTTAAACAAAACTGAAAATCATTAAGAAGACATTTGTCTCAAGATATATTGAATAATTTTAGCCATTCTCATTTGCTACTTAAATCTACAACATTTTTAAAACATCAAATATTACATCAAGCAAGCATAGAATCGACTTTTCGCTGCTGGCCGCGATCGCGTCTGTGGCGAGAAGCGATTTGTTTGATGTGTTCTTTATGTCACTCGCGATTCTGTACGCGCTTGCGCAGTTAATAGGAAGAGTAAAAAGGGAACCGAAAGTGAAAGCTAAAGCGGTCTCCATCTGGTGATTGTCCTGGTTAAAAAAAGATCAGAACGGCTCGAAACAATACAGCGTCAAGGATCAGACAATTTTGCACATGCATGTTGAAAAGCGGATCTTTTGGAAAGTGCTACGCCATTTTTTCTGCCATCTAGTGGTTTAGAGGAAAATACTATCAAAGGCGCATTTTACCCTGGGGAGCCTTTAGCCCTGTTGTACCCTATCAAAAATTAAAAACTTGCTCCACTCTAAAATTAAGTTGTAATTTTGTAACACAGTAATTTGCTGCCAATCAGTGAAGTAAACATTATGAAAAAAATAGCAGATGATTACAAAAGAATTACAAAAGTTACAAAAAAATTTAAAAACAGTTAAAAGGTCATCAGTTAAAAATTACGATAGTTAAAAAATGCTATTTTTGTAATCATTATATCAAGATGCTGTTGGACTTAAACTTGACCTTAAAGGGATATTTAACCCAAAAAATTAAAAAAATTCTGTCATTAATTACTCACCTTCATGTCGTTCCAAACCTGTAAGATCTTCGTTCATCTTCGGAACACAAATGAAGATATTTTTGATGAAATCTGAGAGCTTTCTGAACCTGCACAGACAGCAATGGAACTGATAGACATAATGCACAGATAGGGCATTTTTGTGAGCAAAGTAAACAAAAATAGTGATTTTATTCAACCATTTCTTCTTTTCCGTGTCAGTCTACGATGCGTGTTCATGAGAGTACCACAAATAACAAAAGAAATTGTACCATTAAATTGTGCATCCCTAATCTTTTGGCATTTCCATTCATTTGGGCCATGCTAACTATCCAATCCCTGACTGCTTGGTGAGAATTCCTAGATGTTTTTTTGTGGGTGTCTCAGTCTACTCATATGGACCAAATTGGGTCTGAGTGATCTACACGAATAAGTGTCGCTGTGAGAGGCCTAATGAGTGGCTTCAGGAACACTTCTCGCTCTCAGCTATTCAGCCAGGTGTTCTCATTAGCACCTTCTCTTCTGTTGGCTTTGGTGAAGAGAAAAGAGATGTCAGGTTGGAATGAAATCATGCTGAATTCACCATGCTTTCATTTTTGACACACATTCTCCCAAATGCTTGTGAGACTGTACTCCTAATATTTTTGTTGAGTCATGTGTGCTCTGACAGTCTATTCATCTATTCATCTTCAGTCTATACATCCACGATCATACACCAATTATGCCTAAGATTACAACAGTCTAAAATGCGTAAACTGTACTCATTCATCAGGTTTCCATTTTTTTTCACCAATTTTGCTCTGCTTATAAATCATTCTGTCTGTTTTTCAAAGTGTGCATGTTTTGTGCATATGTCCATTTAAGTTTGTCAAGACCGCTTTTAGGAGTTGAGGTTACATGTTGCTAATACAGTATTCAGGAGAAGTGCCAATTTGCCAATTTTGATAAAACAGAATTTCATCCATCTGTGCAAACTAGCCCCGTTATTTCAGATGTCGACTGTTTATCAGGAAAAAACAGAAGGGTAGAAGGTTTATCTCTACCAGATGGGGATTTCCTGGCTCTTGTACTGTTGACCATTGTACTGATGGGAAACTACATTATGAAAGATCCAGAGTGTAGATTAATGGCGGGGTAGCTGGGTGAAAACAGTGAGAGGGAACCACTCTCTGGAGATCGAAATCTTAAGAAAAATGTAATGCAATTGGTCAAACTCCCACCCACTGTGAGTCTTCATTATAATCCAGTGGAATTTCAGACAGTAAGGTTAGGAGCTGTGCCACTATTGGCTGCCTAATCAGCCTACAGTAGTTATATCTTGCATAGTGAAGCTGAAATGAATGTGAAGCACTTTACATAATACTGTATTTTGGCACAAATTCAACATTTGGTAGAAGCTGGCCAAATTAGGTAGATGCCAACATAGACACTCTCTGAGTCTCATTCCTAAAAACATTTATTTAACCTACAATAAATATGGTTGATTTGCAACAAGTATAAACATGATTTGCGGCATACTGCAGTATGTTTTAAGTGGTACACTATTGGCTGCTGAAAACAAAACCAACATTTAACATAGAGACATTTAGAAACCAACATTATAAATATTCCCATTCATCCTAATTCATGTTAATCATTCTACATTGTGTTATGCCTTATTAAATGAATGGTTAGCCCGCAAAATGAAAATTTTCTGAAAATGCATTCACTCTCAAGATGTAGATGAGTTTGTTTCTTCATCGCATCAATTAGCATCTTGTGAAGTGAAAAATTGAGTGTTTGTAATTCATCAAACCGTATTTAACTTCAAATTGTTGCTTCCGGCAAGCACTGTTTATAAGCTATAAAAGTCCAAAAAAGTTCTGAACCAATATGCAACTATGTTGATGAATTTTGATGTGCGAGGATAACAGGGCATGGACTTTTTCACACGAGTGTTATTGTGGATTATGGTATTTTGGCCAGAAGCAGTGGTTTAAAGTTAAAATGTGGATTTGTTTCCTACAAATACAAAGCTTCACTTCACAAGACGTTAATATGGACTGGAGTCATGTAGATTATTTGGATTATTGTGATGTTTTGATCAGCTGTTTGAACTCTCATTCTGACGGCACCCATTCACTGCAGAGGATCCGTTGGTGAACAAGTGACATAATGTTAAAATTCTCCAAATCTGTCCTGGTGAAGAAACAAACTCATCTACATCTTGAATGGCCTGAGGGTTGAACTTAAGGGTTGAAATTGAGGAGAACTACTTCTTTAAAGGGGACATATAAAAAACTTGACTTTTTCCATGTTTTAAGTGCTAGAAACGGGTGCATCTACCAACCCATAAAACGTGAAAAAGGACAACCCAGTAATGTTGTTTTGGCAAGCCTTTCTCTGGAAGCTTGTGAAAAATGAGCCGCTCAGATTTTGCTCTCTCTGTGACATGGGAAGGGGATCTTATTATAATATTACCGCCCCTTAATCTGCACATTTTCATCCACGGTGCCGACTTCTTGTTTTCGCGAGCGACATGGCAAATATTTGACCAAAGCATGTTAACTATTCTGTCGTTGGCTGCACTGATTAGCAAAGAACACTATTTAGAGTCCCAGCCTCAGAGAGAGCAGTGGATTTATTGATTTATTTACTGTATATTATGCCGCTGCCACACAGATTTAATATAAACATGCAATTTCTTTCCTAGCTGTTTATCTTCACAGACATAACCGACTGTTTTTGTGACTCGTGTGTTTTTAACAGAAACTTATGTGTATTTGACAGTTTAAAAGCGCAATAAGACATGAAAGAGAAGTTTAGTACTCACATGTCATGTGACATCCGCTTTCTGTGCGTGCGCTTCGGATGTGTGCACTCGGATAACCGTAGATCAGAAGTTTAAACTAATATGGTTTAAAACTCATGATTTTAGCACGAGCGATTCAGCAAATCAAAACCAAACAGATAATTTTAGAACAGTATCTGTGGCGTGATTTGTAAAGGCAGAGTTCTATTCTGGAAAAGGGGGCGGGGAGCAGCAGCTCATTTGCATTTAAAGAGACATGCACGAAAACAACGCATTTCTGCTTCCACTCAAAATAGACGCTTTCAAAATTATATAATAAATGATCTGTGGGGTATTTTGAGCTAAAACTTCACAGACACATTCTGGGGACATCTAAGACTTATATTACATATTGTAAGAAGGGGCATAATAGGTCTGTTTTAATACATTTCAATGTTTGGTTTTGGTAACATTTTTGTGTAGCAGGTCCAAGCTGGTCAGTAAGCCATGTTAGGCCATTTTAAATCAACAACAAGCCAGCTAGCATCTAATTTTAGAAAAAAGAAAAAAAAAAAAACATTATGCAGTATTAACTCTACAAAAGAAATTCAAAGGCATATCATGCAGCCATTACAAATGTTCCTTTTCTGCAGCCACTTCAGAAATAACCATTGTCTAGTTAAATCGTTTGAGGTCGGCATGTACTGTTCTTGTAGGGGAAATCAGGGAGCATTGTAACACAATTTTAGCTTCAGTGTTTATAGTTCATAGGTTTTTTGTGCTGTGTGTCTCAAACGTTGATAGAATTTTCTTTGTAAAAGTCATACTTATTCATTATTAATAATATTAATAATATAATGATAATAGCCATGGTATACCTCAGTTTCTTTAAAAAAATGTACACTTGTTCTGTCACCTGTGGTGGTCGTGATCATCCTCTGTAGCTCTTTTCTAATTGGTTATACTGATGTTATACCACTATGTTGGACATATGATGTTACAACACTCTCTTACAGATTAAGATTTCGTTCTGGGTAATACATTAAGATTCTGAATGATAAAATCTCAGAAATTATATTGTTAATGAAACAACCTGTTTCTCTGCGTGAATAGCGCAGACAGAGCTGTGGCTAAATGTGCTTTAGCTTTTATTTTTAGATTCCTTATGTGTGGGCCTAATTCTATTGCCTGGAGTATTGCAGTGTGCTATGTATCAAATTATGCAATTAAATTGATTCTATATACTTATTTCATACACTACTTATGAGAATGACAGCACCCTGCTAACATTTAGCCTACAGCTCACGTGTCATTTGTCATAGACATTTTTAACAATGGTCTTCAGACTTGCACATTTTGAAGAACTTCAAGAAGAGTTACAATACATTTCCCTATAAATAAATGGCACACTCTAAAAAATCCTGGATAAAAAACAACCCAGCAATGGGTGAAATATGGGAAAACTTATTTTTGCGTTGACTGGGTTGTTTTGACCCAGTAGATGGGTTAAATGTTTAACCCAGCCTTCTGTAAAGTTTTATTTAACTCAGTTATTGTTAAAAAAAATACCATATTTCTTGCTTAAAATAAACCCAAAATAGGTTGGAAATATAAGGTAACATTTATTAATATACGCAATAAATGAACATTTATTAATAAATTGAATACTGATTTGAATAATAATTTAAAAAAAAAAAACATTTTAATTGCTTATTAAAAAATGTTCACCTTTTGATTATAGCTGATGCCTCTAGTAATTATGTGTCTGATTTTTAATTTACAACTTTAGAGTGCAGAGGATCAATTATCAATATGACAATTTGATTTAGATGTTATTAAATAATAAACCTGTAACCAGCAAATAAAGGTGGGTGAGTACAGTTGAATTTTATACTAAAAGTATATTCTTTTTTTTTATCATTCAAAAATTAAAGCCAAAATTGTGTGTGTGTGTGTGTGTGTGTGTATACATATATATATATATATATATGTTAGTGTTGCACGATATACCGGTACTTAAAAAGTATCGCGATACCCTGCTTTTAAAAACGGAACGGTTCCTCATTTTACTAGTACCGGTACATTAAGAATGCTTTTTAATAAAATCCGTATTTCTGCGTGTCATTGGTGAATGGCGCAGACGCGCAAGTTTTATTCACTACACACATACGCGTGACGCTCGCGGTGTTTTCAGCCTCTGCCGCCTCAATGTATGAATACATGAACACATGAACATAATCTCTAGAACTGCTTTGAGAGTCACTTCTAGTGATGAACGAATCTTTAATGTGACTCGGACGAACGAGTCGTTTCGGGGAGTGATTCGTTCAGTCGCACATGCGCAACACCCTATTAGGTTCTGTACTGGAATTAGTTCACCTGATTCGAGTCTTCGGGTTTTTGGAGTCGTTCGTTCATCTTATGGGGCTGTCACGTGATGAACGAACGACTTGAACCCGAAGACTCGAGAGATGAACTAATCAATTCTTTTTCCGGCTCAGACTGGATTGGCTAAGCTTATTGGGCTGTCACGTCATGAACGAACGACTCAAACCCGAAAACTTGTCAGATAAGAGGTGAGGTGAGCTAAACATAGACTTAAGACCCAGGTAAACAATGAATTAATCTTTTCTGTTTCTTATAGCATTATAGTTTTGTTTTGTTTGTTGTGTGATCAACGTTTGTGTAAGCAGCAGATGTGTTAGGGAGGTAACACGTAACATTTTAATTTTATTTTGCTAAAATGAACGAAATGACTCGAAAAAAGATTCGTTCATTTTACTGAACGAGACTCAAAGGTCCGAGTCGGTAAAATGATCCGAACTTCCCATCACCAGTCACTTCATGAGCATTTTACCGTTTCTTTTGCGGAAAACTATCGTCATATAATTAAGATCCTAAAGGTCTTCACAGCAACCCGTCAAAATAAAAGTTCGGTGTAACGTGACAGCTAGAAATATATTAATGTATTACTTAATGTAAAGATAGTACTACTACTACTAATAAAAAATATTATTAAAACAATGTATAAGGAATATTTACCAGAAAAAATATTGTAAATACACAACACAGTATTTTTGAAAAAAGAAATAAATAGCATATAATAAATTAACTCTTTAATTATCCTTTATAAATTCATTAGACATGCTTTTGATTATTAAAATGTAATGAAACGATTAAAATAAAGAATAAAGAAAATGAATGGAAAACAAAGACTCACAAACAAAACTGAATTTGAGAAAAATAATAAAATGTATTTCATAGGGCCTTAAAAACATTTCTGTTTAACTTTTAATAAATTACTGTTAAATTCTGCAAGTTTCATGATTTCAATTAATTAGACATGCTTTTTGATAATTATTATTTTAATGTAACCATTAAAATAGTATAGGTTCAGTAGTAGTATCGTGATATTTTAGTGAAAGTAGTATTATCGTATTGAAGTCAAATATATATATATATATATTATATATATATATATATATATATATATATATATGTATATATGTTCTATCTACGCTCTTCTACACTCTGTAATAAATAAATAAAAAATAACAAATTAAACCTAATTTTAAAACCATTTTACACTTAAAAGGAATTGATTAATCATTTTTACTTTAGCATTTTTACTGTTAAAATTACAGTCATTTTTAATATGTACTATCTAGTTTGTGCTTGCAGTTAGAAATTTGAAAACTGCTTCACAACAAACTTGAGGTTTGACTGTGTCTGCCAAACACTTTGACTGAAGCGTTTGCTTGAGGACCAGGACTTGTGTTAAATTCTAACAACAAATTTCAAATGAGGAGAGCGAAAACCTGATTGTACGTTGAAAGAAAACGTTGTTCCGCTTTCACTCAGAGGTCAACCTAATTACGTTCAGTCATATTTCCAAAATGACTGGCTTGAGGGCTGGCAAAGACGAAGATGCCGTTGAGTCACGCTAATAGATCAGACGAACAGATCTCCCTCCATGGTCTTATGTAGATCAGTGGGACTTGTTGCCATGGCAACAGCGGCAGATGGAGCATAGCTACACCTCAGCAGCGTGGATAGGAGAGAAAGCCTGGAGTCCCTGAAGAGGCAATGTGGTAGGTGGTGTAACACTAGTTCCTGCAGTCAGCCCCCCCTTCTTCCTCTCAGACACCCACTCTCAAGACTCACCAGTCTCTGTGTCCGTTACTTCTTGTGAGTAAGGTCTCATGATCACTCGTCTGTTGAATGACACATTATGCTGATGATTGCATTGAAATTCAATGAATAAAGGAAATTCAGTCAGGAAATGTAAAGCATACATTAACATACATGCATGTCATAAATCGAACTTCTGTTTGGAAGCACTGTATCTCAGTGTAATCTCTATTTGTCGCAAGCATGCATTTTCTTATCATGGTAATTAAAAAAAATTGGAGGGCTGTGCAATGCAATCACAGTAGGGTAATAAAAACAATCTTGGGGCCATGCAATAAAATATTCTATGCACAACTCAAGCTCTTGAAATGGCTTAGAAAAAAGAAAATGTGTTTTCAACATTGCATAATTCTTATATCTACGACTAGATGAGATTTGTATGCTTCAATCCTGTTCTCCTTCATAATGTTTCCATGACATTCCACTTGGATTGTCTCCATGACATCCCACAATGTTTCCATGGCACCATGAATACCTAAACCTGTCTGCCAGGTTCAGATATGTAAACCAGATTCAGTTCATACATAAATAATTATGAAGTGCTTAAATTAAAATATTTGAGTTATACTACTTGATTTTATTTATTTGTTTATTTTTTTACTTTTTTGTTTTAGATTTAAACTAACAAATTTCAGCTTCTTGCTTTTTTGTTATAAAGCTACACTATGAATATCCAAAAACTTAATCAAAGAGAACAAAATCGTCACTCCCTGATAAATTGGCACTAAATATCACAAAGAAAAATAGGAAAAAGCCTCTGAATAACTTTTAAACACTTTGTTACAAATTAATGCACTTTTTTTCTCCAAAATTTGATGTCTGCATCACTCGTTTTTGATGCGATTAGAAAAATATGCATACAAAAAAATCGCATCCATTTTTGTTTACATATGTGTGTGTATTGTGTATATTTATTATGTATATATATATATACACACATGCATGTATATATTTAAAAAAAGTTGTTTTTTATATATAATATCAATTATATGAATATAAATATATACATGTATATATTTTCAAAATATATATTTTATGTGTTTGTATTTATATATACATAATAAATATTTATAATAAATAATAAATAAATCACAAAGAAAAGTAGGAAAAGCCACTGAATAATAAAAGAAATTGTTGCGAATTGAGGAATTTTATTTTATTTTTTCAAAATTTGATGTCTGCATCACTTGTTTCTGATTTAGATTTCATTGTTTTACTATTTTTTTTTTAGTGCTGTCGAATGATTGTTTACATATGTGTGTGTACTGTGTATATTTATTATGTATGTATAAATACACACACATGCATGTATATATTTAAGAAAAATCTTATGTTTATATATTAAAAATATTTATATGTAATATCAATTATATGAATATAAATATACATGTAAATATTTTCAAAATATATTTGATATGTGTGTGCATTTATATATACATAATAAATATTCACAGTATACACATATATTATGTAAACAAAAACTTTTATTTCGGATGTGATTAATCGCAATTAATCGATTTACTATTTATTTATTTTTATTTTTTTACATTTAAACGAACAAATTTCAGCTTCTTGCTTTTTTGTTATAAAGTCACACTTTGGGATGCCATCCAAAGTTGTGAATTTAACAGGAAAAACTGAAATATTGCATAAAACATTTGTAAATAAGCACTGTTTACATCCAGCGAGTCAATGAGAACAAAATAGTCACTTCCTGATAAACTGGCACTAAATATCACAAAGAAAAGTAGGAAAAGCCACTGAATAATAAAAAAAAAATTGTGCAAATTGAGGAATTTTATTTTATTTTTATTTTTTTTCAGAATTTGATGTCTGCATCACTTGTTTCTGATAAGATTTAGAAAACATGCGCATTAAAACAGGGTGACGGAAACATAACTATTGTTAACTGTTTTAGAAACTTCATGTTTTCATGATTTTTTTCTTTTCATTTTTTCTTTTAAATATCTTTTGTGATTTATATTTCATTGTTTTTCTATTTTTTTTAAGAATGTCAAACTAATAATTGTGATTAATCAGATCAAAAAAGTTTTCTTTACATATGTGTGTGTACTGTGTATATTTATTATGTATATATAAATACACACATGGATGTATATATTTAAGAAAAATGTTATGTTTATATATTAAAAAATATTTATATATAATGTAAATTATATGAATATATATATACATGTAAATACATGCAAATATTTTCAAAATATTTTTGATATGTATGTGCATTTATATATACACAATAAATATTCACAGTATATTCACATATATTATGTAAACAAAAACTTTTATTTTGGATGTGCGTTTGACAGCACTATTTTTATTTTATTTTATTTATTTATTTATTATTTATTATTTTATTTATTTTTTTATTTATTATTTAATTTCAGCTTCTTGCTTTTTTGTTATAAAGTCACACTTTGGGTTTTGATTCAAAGCTGCAAATTTAACTGGAAAAATTGAAATATTACATAAATCATTTGTAAATAAGCACTGTTTACATCCAGCGAGTCAATGAGAACAAAATAGTCACTTCCGGACAAACTGGCACTAAATATCATGAAGAAAAGTAAGAAAAGAAACTGAATAACCAAAAACTTTGTTGTGATTTTTTTTTTTTTTTGTAAATTTGATGTTTTCATCATTTGTTTCTGATGCAATACTTATTTGTGCATAAAATCAGGGTGACGGAAACATTTGTTAGCTGTTTTAGAAATGTCATGCCTTCATGTTTTTTTCTTTTCATTTTTTTCTTTTAAACATCTTTTATTTTATTTATATTTCATTGTTTTACAAATTAAACACAGACTTTCCATCTTAAAATATGAAAACACATCACAAAATATTACAATTTTTAAAGCCAGGCGTTTAATAATCATAAATCATTTAAACATTTGTAGTATGAAAAACGATTCACAGAAATATCTAAGGAAATTATGGCTGAACCTCATTGTCATCATATTCACCATAACCAAATATTTTGCTTCTACAAAGGTTTTATCAAAAGTTAACGTAAAATATGAAAGCCTGTTTCCACCATGGGATAAAAAAGATTATTTTATCTCACAATTCTGACTTTTCCCCCCTCATAATTGCCAGTTTATATCAAAATATAGAGTAAAACTTGTGAAAATTAAGCTAAAAAATTACCTTTTTTAAATTTTTTAAATACTGCTGTGGAAACAAGATTCCACACAAAATGTGCTCAGAGTTCAAGAATCACTAAAATGTTTTGTTCTCAACAAAAGTCTCTCTGTGTTTGTTTGTCTCTCCTTTTGCGTGATTATGTGAGAGTTAATTGAGAGTTTTCTCATCATCACCACTCCTGGCTGAGGTTTCACACTTCCCTATCTCTTGCTGGGGCTGGCGCAGTCTCAGGTCTGCTGGTGAAGCCTGTGGCTTGCTTGTCGTCAAACCTTCATTATACCAGCATGGCAGTACATATCCAGTCTGTCACAACGAGGCGATCCCCTGTGCTTATCTGAGTGGATATAACATCAAGTTGAGGATCTCAGGACCCGAACATTGTTGCCTTTAGTGTGTATTCAATGTTGTACAAGATGGGATAATAAATAGTTAAAAAAATTCTATTTCATTTAGTCAACTGGCATCTCTGTAGTTTTTACATTTTACACTAGAGAAAGAATAGAAGGATCAGCTGAATATGAATACATTCAAATCTTGTTCATTATTCTTATTTAAACTTACACATTTGAAAGAGATTTTATCAACAAAGGGCCATCCCTCTGTAGCAGAGAAGATAAAGCTCCCATGACACTCCATGTTCTATTGAATATGGCTTGAGAGCTGATCCAAAGAAATATCTTAAATGATTTATTGCATCGTGGTACAACACGGCACCAGTCTTTGTAAAGCTCTAGATGCTTTCTGTCGCAGAGAAAAAGATGTTTGCTTATCATAACACTTCAGCATATTACTATTTCATGACTCCAAATGTGCTGCGCTGGTAGGGCCAGCAAGTCAACACGTGACGTGACGTGTGAATGCATGTACACTCTAAGAAAAGTCTGTAAAAATAGGGCCTATTCTGCTGTGTTAATATAAAGGAATTTACCTTACTGATTTTTCACGTGTACCTGTTTTTTGAATTGCAAATTATATAACTTGAAGAGATAATGTCCTGGCAGAAACTTTCTAGTACCTTTTTTATTCAGCTTTTTGCAGATGCATCATAGCCATTTTTGAGCTGAATGGATATTTAACACAACACACATTTCTTTGATAATGTTTTTTTTTTTTTTGTCATTGTGTCACATAGATTAGGACGTGTTTGTCTAAAGATGCAGTGGTAGAACTTTAGTCAAGCTTTACCATTTATAAATTTATTCTATGTGGTGGTTTTTATTTATTTATTTATTTGGTTAGTTTGTGTTTTGTTTTGTGAGTGTATTTGCATCACTGATTACATATTAGATAAGTGATTCAGCTAGAATGTCAAAATTATAGACTTTATCTACAAAAATGGGTTTTTCGTTTAGTTATGAAATATCCTTTTAGCAAACATGCCTTGTAAAATGTATGATTTTTTAAATTATTGAATTATTTATTTAAAAATTGGCACTGGCTATTTGTTCTACATACAAATAGCACTAGATGCTATTTACACTAAGTGAAAATAGCGCTAGATGCTATTTATGCTAAGTGCAAATAGCAATAGTTGCAATTAACACTAAGTGCAAATAGAGATAAATGCTAGTAATGCTATGTGCAAATAGAGATAAATGAGAATAAAAAGAGACAGATGCTATTAAAGGAGACGTCCAGTTCCAGCACAAAGATTTACATATAATGTACTCACCCCCTTGTCATCCAAGGTGTTCATGTCTTTCTTTCTTCAGTCGTAAAGATATTATGTTTTTTGAGGAAAACATTTCAGGATTTTTCTCCATATAATGGACTGATATGGTGCCCCGAGTTTGAACTTCCAAAATGCAGTTTAAATGCGGCTTCAAACGATCCCAAATGCGGTTGTAAACGATCCCAGCTGAGAAGGGTCTTATCTAGCGATACGATCAGTTATTTTCATAAAAATAATACAATTTAAATACTTTTTAATCTTAAACGCTCGTCTTGTCTTACTCTCCCTGAACTCTGTTTTTTTCCGGTTCATGACAGTTAGGGTATGTCAAAAAACTCCCATCTCATGTTCTCCCTCAACTTCAAAACTGTCCTATATCACTGTTTTACCTTTTTTGTTAAGTGAATTATGATCTTCTTTGCATGTTCACTTTGCATAGGCTGTGTCGGTACTTCTGCAGCGATTGAGGGATGATTTTGAAATCATTTTTGAAGTTGAGGGACAAAATACGATCTTCGGCATACCCTAACTGTCTTGAGCCAGAATACACAGAGTTCAGGCAGAGAAAGACAAGATGAGCATTTGAGATTAAAAAGTATATAAATTGTATTATTTTTATGAAAATAACAGATGGTTTCGCTAGATAAGACCCTTCTTCCTCAGCTGGGATTGTTTACAACCACATTTGGGATCGTTTGAAGCCGCATTTAAACTGCATTTTGGACGTTCAAAATCGGGGCACCATATCAGTCCATTATATGGAGAAAAATCCTGAAATGTTTTCCTCAAAAAACATAATTTCTTTACAGCTGAAGAAAGAAACACATGAACATCTTGGATGACAAGGGGGTGAGTACATTATATGTAAATTTTTGTTCTGGAAGTGGACTTCTCCTTTAACATTAAGTGCACATAGCGATAGATGCTCTTTACGCTAAGTCCAAATAGCGATAGATTCTATTTACACTATGGAAAGAATAGAAGTATTTTCTTTGCAGTAATATTAGTTAGATGCTATTTATACTGCTTAGTCCAATTAGTGGGAGATATTTGCACCTCAGTATTGTAGTACATTATAAAACAGTATGCAATAATCATGTATTGAGTGCAAATGATCATTTTTATTAAAATTATTAAATGGATGCCGCCTTGGGACAAGAAAGCCCACCTTACATCTACCTGTGAGGCACATTATTTTCCATTTTTTGATTCTTTTCCTAATTTTATTGAAAATAAACCCCCTTTCGATGTGATGTGAAAAGGGAGAAGAATGGGTTTGGCAAAAGGCGAATTCGAACTTGGGTCGATCACGTCAAAAAGTCACTGCTATACACGTTACCACTTAAGCCACTTGAGCCATTGTTTAACAGGCTTTTGTCTTTTGTAATGTTGTCTAACCCAACTACATGTTGTTGGGCAGAGTTAGTATAAATAGCCTCTGCCAACAAGGCAGGCTATTTGCACTTAGCGTAAATAGACACTTTTAAAAAATGTCCTACTTTTATGTAAAATAAAGCTAATGTATTTAAAGTAAATGCTGCTTATGCTGCTTAAATGATGCTCATGGTAGAATATGTGCCACAATTCTGTGCAAGTGAGTGATTTGAATCATTCACTCAGCCAGTTTGAGTCTTTCATGACCAAAACAAGTATTAATACTTATTAATAAAAGTCGTGCCTAAATCTTCTAAGAAAAAAACAGTGTTGTGACAACAATTCGTTTACTTAAACAATTTATTCTAAAACACTGATTCACTCATGAATGAAACTCCACCACAGTGTGAACCACAGGAGCATATTATTGTAGACTATGTCTTGCTCAAACATTAACATTATTTTAATAAGTAAATAAAAGTAATAATAACATGATTTGATGTGGTGTCACTCTGAACAAGTTGGTTTTTCTGGGCACCATAAAATGTGGCCGTCCGATTTGAATTTATTTCAGTAGTTCAGTGTTTGTAATTGCTTTATCCTTGTGCTTGTTGAAAAAAACAGTCTACAGCTATTTCTTCTATTATTCTGTAAAATTGTTCTCCGTTCTGATATCATTATTCGTGCCTTTCAAAAGGCTTCTGGTACATCCGTAACTCTCATCCAAACAAATCAGATCAGATGTTTAGTTTGACAGGCAGTAGGTTTGAAAGGCTAATCCTGTTGCCTGACTGGAATGAATTCTGCCTAATAATTAAACAATAACAAAGGAGAAGGGAAAACAGTGACTTGGAGCACCCCAGAGACCGTTCTTGGAATACTTTAAGCATAGATTTGCCAAATAGAATTGCCCTGCCAGGCAGACAAGTGATTAACCAGTCTGCCTCAGACAGCTGAGATTAGCAGAGATATGTGGTTATGCACAAAACATTTGTTTGCATTCAAATCCATTTGGCCTCATGCTGTTGTCCAATTCAGTTCCGTAAAGGTGAATTATATCGCTGTGAAATTCTTGCTTTGGGCCTCAGGATTCCATGTTATATTCATGCCATCTGTTACACAAGCTGATCTGACACAAATATGCATCTGTTCAACTAGTATGTTAACATTATCACGGAAACTAGCCCCACCTGAAGGGACAAATCACAATGTTGGCTTCAAAGTGCATCCATGTGGTGTGCAACATAGGGATGTCCATAAAAAAAGAACATAAATAAAAGAGAAAATAGGCCATAAAATATGAAGATAACCTGCTACCTAAAAAGCAGTGTGCATGAAAATTGTGAATGCTGACAGAAAATGATATCTTGCTGGAAAATAGTTAACCTGCAGTTATTGTGACACATGTACCCACTCTATATAATGTGTGATATTAGGCAAGTAGTCCATGGGTACAACATTTTTTAAGATTTTAATTAAATTAATGCCTTAATATATATATATATATATATATATATATATATATATATATATATATATATATACACTGGGGGTCAAAAATTGGAATAATTCATATTTTAAAGTTTTTGAAAGTGTTTTGTGCTCACCAAAAATACAGAAAAACCAAGAATATTGTGAAATATTATTACAATTTAAAATAATTGATTTCCACCCAGATAGCACACGTACGTCTGCAAGATGTCTGTTAAAGATCACTTGATCTGGAAAACATCAGCTGTGTACAAACATCTGACAGACATCTGTAAGATGTCAGTTAACATACATTCTAAATCATAAATATCTTAAAGACATCTAATAGACGACTATTTGACATCTGATAGGAAACGTCCTATAGACGTATTGCAGACATCAAATAGACGTCTCCAAGACGTACGTGTGCTATCAGGGTATATTCCTGTGATGGCAAAGCTTCAGTCTTCAGAGTCACATGATCCTTCAAAAATGCTGATTTGGTGCTTAAAAAACATTTCTTATTATTGAAAACTAAGCCCTGTTTCTGCTGAATAAAAAATAAAAAAGAATAATTGCGACTCTTTATATTACAATTTTGAGTTTTTTTCTTGCAATTTTAGGTTTACATCTCGCGATTCTGATTTTTAAAAAAAAAAAAATTATATAGACTTGCAATTGTGGGTTGTAAAGTCTGAATTGCAAGATATAAACTCGTAATTCTGACTTTTTCTCAGAATTGTGAGTTTATATCTTACAATTCTTACTTTATAACATGCAATTGCAAGTTATTAAGTAAATTGTGATAAAAACTTTAAAATTCTGAGAACGTATCATTCTTTTTCCTCTTCAGAATTGGACTTTATAACTCGCAGTTGCAAGTTTATATCTCACAATTAAAAAAAAGTTAGAATTGCAGATATAAACTTGCAATTGTAAGTTATAAAGTCCAATCCTGAGAAGGAAAAGGAATGATACGCTCTTAGAATTGCAAGTTAGAATTAAAGTAAGAATTTTGAGATATAAAGTCACAATTCTGAGAAAAAGTCAGAATTATGAGAAAAAAAGGCTGAATTGCAAGGAAAAAGGCTGAATTGCAAGTTTATATCTCGGAATTCTGACTTTATAACTTGCAATTGCAAGTTTAGATAGATAGATAGACATAGATAGATAGATAGATAGATAGATAGATACTTTATTAATCTCAAATGGGAAATATCATGCAATTCTGAGAAAAAAAAGTAGAATTGCGAGATGTATACTCGCTAATGCGAGAAAAAAGTCAAAATCGTGAGATAAAAAGTCACAATTATCTATGGAAATGGGTTTCCATAGAAAACAGTTGAAGCATCCAGTTCAGCAGCTGAAAACCGTTATATATTTTTGTGGAAACTGTGATACATATGTCTGTCCATCTGTCAGGTTTGATCAGTTTAATGTATCCTTTTTTTCTGAAATCTTACTCCAAACCTTTGAATGGCAGTGTATCACAGTTTCCACAAAAGTATTTAGCAACACAACAATGTTTTTAACATTGATAATAATAAAAATGTTACTAGTGCACCAAATCATCATATTAGAATGAATTCTGAAGGATCATGTGACACTGAAGACTGGAGTAATGGCTGCTGAAAATTCAGCTTTGCATCACAGAAATAATTTACATTTTAAAATATATTCAAATGGAAAATAGGTATTTGAAATAATAATAATATTTCACAATATTACACTTTTTACTGTATTTTTGCATCAAATAAATGATATATACATATATGTTACACTGAATGTTTACTGTAATTCAGCCATTTTGGCTCAGTGGGTGCCTTTGTCTTTGTGGAAAATGTGCTTAGCTGACAAAAGTTGCCATCCTTATTTGTCATTGTTTTGCTCTCTTTGAAGGATCTGGACCTAGTTCCTAATCCTGTTGTCCTACACTTCCTCTTCAGGCACTTTATCCATCTCCTCAGCTCTCACCCAGAAAAAATGGAGAGAAGGAGGTTGCTATAGCAACAGGGAGCCCACAGGGAAGCTAAGTACAAATAGTGTTGCAGGGTTGAGATTCCTGCTTCAGATGAGGCACAAAATTGTGCTTCAGAAGCTTTATATAGACAGTATAAATATTATCTTTCCTTTCAATTTTGAATCTTCATTAAATAAGATATATAGCGTCTCCTGCTTGGCCGTTGATGTATGATGGCATGCTGTCGTCAAGCCTAAGTAATGGAACATTAGATAGTGAATGTATTTCTGAGTCTGCACATTTACACCTGCATAAAGGATAAATTGGCATGTCATCACAATGTATTCTCAGGTGTTGGCAAAAGGATCTATTTTAGGGTACGCAGACGTACCTTTCATCAATAGATGTGCAATAGATGTGTCTGCCGCACAAATGAGGAATTCTGTCAGGCCTGATTTTGTGAATAGAAAATATTGCTTTCAATCAGAAAAATTGAGAGAAAAAGATTTTAAGTTATAAGCATCACGGCCTGGCTATCTAGCTAGTATGCTAGCACTACTTTCTTAGCCAAAAAAAAAAAAAAAAAGCAGTCTAAAACATTTTCATGCAAAAAAATAAAAAAGCTGTATTCCTAGGGCAGATAAACAGCAATGCACCCTTGGCACAAAGACAGCAGATCTGTTTAAGTGAAATGACACTGCTGTTTCTATTGCAGGAATATTGCAAGAGCAAAAGTACAGATCTCTTCCTAAAGCAGAAATAAAGCATTGCACCTTAAGCACAACAACATTGTCTCACGGGAAAAAATATACGACTCACATATTTTTTTGCCCTGAATAAGGAGAAAAGACTGACTAGTAGAAGTTAACATGGTTTGAGCAGAAAATATTTATGTAAAGAATGAGAAACTCCCCGTTGACCTTGATTTATGTCGGCTTTAACCATTTTAACCACTTTAAAGGATTTCATCATTACATAATTCTCCCATGTTATTTCAATTCCATATTATTTTTGTTTCCTCAGTAAAGTGAGATCTTGTCTGAAGCTCCAAAAATGGCCAAAAGCACCATTATAATATCCTAAAAGTGAACCAAATTACTTTATATTCCATGTTTTCTAAATCCATATGATAACTTTATGGGAGAACCAGACCAAAATCGTTTTCTCTGATAATCTTATGTTTCAGCCACTGAATAAAAAAATAAAAAAAGGTAATTGGGACTTTTTATCTCACAATTCTGACTGTTTTTCTAAACTTGCAGTTGCGAGTTACAAAGTCAGAATTGCAAGTCATAACCTCGCAATTTTGAAACAGAAACTCACACTTCTGAGAATTAAAGTCAGAATTGCAAGATATAAACTCAGAATTGGACTTTATATCTCGCAGTTGCAAGTTTATATCTCAATTCTGGAAAAAAAAAGTAAAAATTGTGAGAAAAAAGTGAGATTTGCGAGATACAAACTTGCATTTGCAAGAAAAAAACATTTTATTTGTTTGTTTATATCACTCAATTATGACTTTATAACTCATGATTGCGAGTTTATATTACGTGATTCTGAGAAAAAAAGTCAGAACTGCAAGTTCATATCTTGTAATTCTGACTTTATAACTCGCAATTGCGCATTTTTCTCAATTTGGAGAAAAAAACGTCAGAATTGCAAGAAAAAAGTCAGAACTGCGAGATATAAATAATGCAGTTCTGACTTTTTCTCAGAATTGATATATAAACTCACAATTCTGACTTTATAACTCAAAAGTGCAAGTTTACATCACGAAGTTATGAGAAAATGTCAGAATTGCAAGTTTATATCAAGCAATCCTGACTTTATAATTTGAAATTACGAGTTTATATATCAATTCTCAGAAAAAAGTCAGAACTGCGAGAAGAAAGTCAGAATTGCGAGAAACACATTTGTGAGAAAAAAAATGCAATTCTGACTTTATAACTTGCAATTGTGAGTTTATATCACACAATTCTGACTTTTTAACTCACGATTGTAAGTTTATATTAAACGATTCTGAGAAAAATAAGTCAGAATAGCAAGTTTATATCTTGTAATTCTGACTTTATAACTTGCAATTGCACATTTATATCTCAATTCTGAGAAAAAAAGTCAGAATTGTGAGATATAAACTCGCATTTGCAAGAAAGAACTTGCAATTCTGACTTTATAACTCACAATTGCGAGTTTATATCACACAGTTATGAGAAAATGTCAGAATTGCAAATTTATATCTCGCAATTCTGACTTTATTACTCAAAATTATGAGTTTATATATCAATTTTGAGAAAAAAAGTCCGAATGGCAAGATATAAACTCACACATGCAAGAAAAAAACGTGCAATTCTGCCTTTATAACTCACAATTGTGTTTATATCACACAATCCTGACTTTATAACTCGCAATTGCAAGTTTATATTACGCAGTTATGAGAAAATGTCAGGACTGCAAGTTTACTGTATATCTCGCTATTCTGACTTTATAACTTGAAATTATGAGTTTATATATCAATTCTGAGAAAAAAATTCAGAATTGCCAGACAAAGTCAGAATTGCGAGATACAAACTCGGATTTGCAAGAAAAATTTCGCAATTCTGACTTTACTGTATATCTTGTAATTCTGACTTTATAACTCGCAACTGTGAGTTTATCTCAATTTTGAGAAAAAAAAGTCAGAATACCTATATCCCTATTCCCAATTCTGACTTTACTGTATAACTCGCAATTATGAGTTTATATCACACAATTCTGACTTTATAACTCACAAATGCAAGTTTATATCAAGCAATTCTGAAAAAAGTCAGAATTGCATGTTTATATCTCGCAATTCTGACTTTATGGCTCGTAGTTGCGTGTTTATATCCCACAATTCTGTCATTCAGAAAGACAGTCAGAAAGTCAGAATTGTGAGATAAAAAGTCACAATAACCCTTGTTTATTTATTATTCAGTGGCAGAAACAGGCTTCAATATAATCTTGCCCAGAGCTAAAAAAAAAAAAAAAAAAGTTTTTAATTAGCATTCATGGTTCCATGAAGAACCTTTAACATCCATGAAATCTATTCATTCCACAAAAGACTCTTCATAGTGGAAAAGGGTTCTTTAGATTATTAAAATGTATGAACTGTTCACTAAAAGATTCTTTGAAGATACAAAAATGTCTCATTTGGAACTTTTTTTTTTTACGGTGTGTTGTAACTTCACAGCCATGTGACACACAAGGACCAATAGCATTTGCCGTCAGTGAAATCAGGCTGAAGAATAGCTTTATTCAACAAGATAGAAAGCATGAGGGAGTAATTCTTCCCAAGTGTGTTTGACTGAGCTGAAACATTTCGGAAAATAAAGTAAAGGATC
This sequence comes from Cirrhinus mrigala, assembly GCA_036247105.1. Taxonomy (NCBI): domain Eukaryota; kingdom Metazoa; phylum Chordata; class Actinopteri; order Cypriniformes; family Cyprinidae; genus Cirrhinus; species Cirrhinus mrigala. The sequence continues at coordinate 18,994,182 of CM070012.1, read as the reverse complement.
ATTTTAGTTTCACACTGGGTGCTGAGTGCATATCTCCCACATTCTGCTTTTCCCCCTCTGTATTATGATGCTATGTGACAGCAAGGAAAGGTGAAATTGAGTTGTTATGACTGTAATGTCTCTTCACAAGCAATCTGTTTTATCTGATATTTTCAGAAGGAAATGGTGGGGAATAAAGACAGCCATTTTGGAGTAACAGTAAAGAGCCCCGGGGGGCCTTTATTTTTGAACAAAAGTAATTTCACCTCAGTGAATGAAATAGTAAAGTAGTGTCCAGACACACCTGCGGGTTCAGAAAGTGCTGTAAAAGATACAGTATGTGTGCAGGGAGAGAGAAAAGTCCATGAGCAATACTCGGTGATCATCATTAATAACAAAAATGCTCATGTCCATTATATGACTGTGGCTTAAGGGTTATGACCCTTTAATGTGTGTGCTCATGTCTTTATTGAGGAAATATGTCATCTAACACACAGTGCAACTGTCTGATATGTGTTTGTGTGCATATCTGTCACACCTTTGACTCCATGTTACTGTTTAGATACATATAAGTCTTGGCTACAAAATAGATACTAAACATTTTCACCCACATGTGTAGGTTTTTACTCTGAATTATAGAAAAAAGGGCGACTAGTAAAAGGTACTACGGTTTGGCTGAAAAGTTAAAGCTTTAGGTAACGATAAGAAACTCCCTTTTGACTTTTCTGTTTTTTCACACAAAAACGGCATCATTCATATAATTTTTCCATTTAATTTCAACAACATATTTTTGGTTTCCTTTGTGAAGTGAGATCTTACAGTCTCCAAAAAGGGCAAAAAGTGTCCTGAATTAAGCATGTATGCCTATATTTACTAGAACAAAGGATATCTGCACGATATTATGCGACCAATATCGTTATCGGGATTTAAATGTAACGGCCTGATATGAAAAATTATGCCGATATATCTTGTCAATAAGAGGAATAACTCACATGTGCTCAGGGTGTGCTAGCGATTAGATCATGTCAGCAGTGTGGCTCATTCTTGAAGCAAAGTTTTGCCTGAATGATGATTAGATTCCCTGTTTTGTATAGCTGCATTTAATTGAGAATGCACTTACAGAATGAAGAGTTGGGTGTGCGACAGAGTAAATAGTAATAGCGCATGCAGTGGCAGCAAGCGGCAGCCCCCCCGGGTCCTAATGCCGAAGTTTTAATTCCATAGGGGGCGCTGTTGGTCTACTTCAAATAAAATGAAAGTAAAATGCACAAATAACATTTAGACTGAATTTCTGATTAAATAGAGCAGTTACTGTCATGAGTATGTTTTGATATAAAGGTCAGAAGCTATAGTTTACATGAATAAAAAAAAAAATCACAAACATGACACTTGCAAATTAAATTATTTTATATATACTGATTTATTCATTAATGTGAAATGTTATATTTTTTTAATCAAATTATGAGCTCTAAAAGACTTTCAGAATTTTTACAACTCTTTTGCTTTTAGACCATCTACAAATGGGAAATCTTAAAATAAAATGTTAAGGTTACCACTGCATTTTTCTAAGAAAAACAAATGCAGTAATTCATATATATAGTTTATTTATAGTTATTTTCAAAGATTCAGTGTACTGTCATTATAAAAGAACTTCATTGTTTGTTTAATTCTAATAAATAAGTTACTGATGAAAAACTATCCAAAATGAAAAATAATTACACAGGAGACACTTGGTGTTGCTTCCAAACAAAAGGAAATATATTGGTATTGACATCGGTTATCAGCCAAAATGAGTTGAAAAATATCAGCATATTGGCAAAAATACAATATCGTGCATCCCTACTTTTATACACATCAACCCCAGTAAGAGGGCATTTTGTTGCACTACATTAGAGTTAACTATCTCATCTATCATTAAACAGCCTATATAGACTTTCAATATAATTTGATACAATAATGAAGCACAAAAGTAATAGCATTGTCCTGAGAACACATAACACTTTTTGTTTACTACATTGAATGTATAGTATGAATTATTTACTTGTTTCCCCAACAGAAATGACAAAAATAGGTGTATCTTCTCCCTATATGTCCCAATCTGTTTCACTAATTAATAATTTCAGTAATCACTAAATACTTTATATGTAAAGAGGCTGAGCGTTTGAATGGAAAGTGAAGAGTGTATGGTGGTAATAGCCATGTTGGGATTAATTATAATCAAATCCCTTAGAATCAATATATTATCATGGGTCTGGATTCTTTTAATCGCTGCTTTGAACAAAAGTTTACTTTCTTTTTCACCTTCGACAGCAATTTGCTTGCTCATAATTGACGATCACTGGAAATAATTGGATATGTATGCTGAGCAGGATAACAAATAGCTTTGATAAAAGTGTACAGCACTGCTTTGCTAGTTTTAATGAGTCTTAATGGAAATATTGTACATGTTCTGATCAATATCACTAAATGTTACATTTAGGATTTCATAAGAAATATATATATATATATATTTTAAATGGTTTTAAATTTTACAACCATTATAACATGTTTCAGCCTTGGAGGTTAGCAGTGTTATATTTTGGGGGGCCTTTATTCTGGTTTGATGAATTGAAAGTAACACAGTAATATAAATGAAATAATATGAATATGAAATGATATAAAACGATCATTAATATCCCCGTTCCTGGTGGATAAATTGATGCATTTATATTTTATGGTTTCTCTTGTGTTTGACTAAATTGGGATATTTGGTGTCATTTTATTGATATGTTCTCTTCTACTGCATTCTGTTAGGTAAAATAAGGTGAAAGAATAAAGAGACAAATCTCTGGGTGTTTAATGGGTTTCAGTAGCAGGTACATTTCACTGTCACTTCAGAGTGTTCACTTCAGTTAGCTGATTTGACAGCCTTATGAAACTGAGAAGACTCTGCTAGCAGCGTGGTTAAAACACATAAAGCTTCTTGCTGAGGTGCTATGCCAAGATCCTGATCTAAGCACTAAAGGGCCCCAGTAGATAGAGAAGGGCTGTGCAGATCTTTAATGAAGTAGTCACTACTTGAGTATCCCTGTGGGGATATTTATGAAACCAAAAAATGCAAATTAGCCCAGCGTTGTTGCAGTGGTTGTCAGCAGTGGTTGTACAACTTAAGCCTGGCTTACAAACATGTAACATATTTACATCTGAGCGATAGAAAGGTGTATGTTAGGTGCTTAATTTGCATGGTTGATGCCTAAAGCATGTTCAAGACTTTTACTTTAGTTTATTTTTAATTCTGAACATGCGATTTGTTGTTTCTTTCTTTGTTACTGCAGTGAGGTGTCAAAGAGAAAAATTCTGTCTAATTTACTCTCCTCCATATTGTTTCAAAACTATAAGATATTCTTTCTTCTGTTGAACATAAAAAAGATATTTGGAGAATTTTTTAAAGGTTTGGAACCACGTGAGGGTTATGATGACAGAAATGTTTATTTTTTTTCTTTTTCTTGTGACCTGTACTAGTATACACTGGAGAGACAAAATGTTGATTCTGCAAGTATAATCTTATGAAAAGAAAAATTTTCTGGTACACTTGATCGGTTCCCTGAACCTAGCTTTATAGTCCTAGTAATATCATGAGCTTCAGAACATGAGGGAACATAAAGGAAATTGTCTTTGCTTTTAAAGCAAGTACATTTGAATGCCACTTTGCTGCTTTTTAAGTAGTTTGACCAGAGAACATCAAGTATATATATATTTCTGCGAAGCAACCGACCATGTAATCCATTTAGGAGTTTAGCCTGATTTTCAGAATAGATTCATATACTCTATGTGGACTTGTCAGAGGAAAATGTAATGGAAGTCCTTGAAAGCATGGAAAACAAACCAAATGAAAATTCATTATAGTAAAAAATCATTTCTGGGAACCTTCGCTATTGAAATCAGGCAGGTTACTCTCAAATGCTCTTTCACAAGTTCACTGTTGAAGATTCAAACTCACTTTAATCCAGTGGGCCTTAATTATTTAGATATTTCTGAATTATTGTCTAATTATCTGCTGAGCATAATATAATACACAAATGTTGATTAGTGACATTATTGAAAGCTATTATTTGGAAAACATGTTTCAAGACCATGACTGTATGTTGCCAAAGATGGAAGAATTTATGTGTTGTCTCTGCATTCAAAGGTGTGGCAGGCTAAGGAAAAAAAACAGACCACTAATTGTAAATTTAAATATAAATATTAAAACAGGAAGACTAAAGTGTCCAAAGGGATGTTGTACTATAGCTGAATGGGCGTTAGGTGTCCTCTAGGTGCTACACACATTTCCACTGATTTCTCTTTTGTCTGTTCATCTGTTTGTAGAGACTGCTGTGCTGTTATTAGACTGCTCTACTACTTTATTGCTCTCTAGTGTATTATTGTGGATTCATTGATTTCAGCTTTGCCCACACCTAAATGTCACATAAAAACAATGGGTTGGTTGTTTTACAAGTTGGTTAGATAGTCTCCTCTAGCTTAAGTGGATGCTTTTTTTGGCTAAAATAAACTGCAGAGTGGATTAGACATTATGGTAATAGTTAAAACTAGTCATTTGGTGTATTTGGTGGACTGGAAAAGTAATGGTTCTGAAGAACATTCTTGGTTTCTTCCTGGTTTTACCAGTTTATAACTGAAGTTGATTCTAATCAAACTCTGATCATCACAATGATAGTGAATTTGCTTATTTTTGGATTAACAGATATTTGCTGTTGTTCTTATTAATTGAAATGTTGTATAAGACAAGAACAAAATATAGATCTCCCCATACCACAAAAAAAAAAAAAAAAAAAAAAAAAAAAAAAACAATGTTACAGAGAAGGTCATAACATTTTCAGCTACTAATAATAGCAAAAAGCCTTTATGTCAGACAATATACAATAAGATGAACACGGCATAAATAGAAGTATAAATAAATACAATACAGATGGAAAAACAGTATTGCCTGTGGGACAGATGCAAGTTAGAAATACTTTAACAGCTTTGTATCCTAAAGATGACTTTAGTGTAGCAAAAAAATGGTATTTAGGTATCTGAATTAGGGACTGGGATGTCATTCTCATAGGTTTTTTTTATTTTTTATTTATTTATTTATTTATTTTCAGAGAGTCAGCTCATGTCAAATTTAGGAATCATAAGCATTTTTTATTTATTCATTTATAAATCTGACTTTACACAATATAAAAATCGTTATACGCATTATAGTATGCATTAATCTGATCATGATAAATAATCATTAGCTCTGTAAACAAATTCATTTATATCAGTGCATGTTACACACATTAAAATCACCATGTAAGCAAAATTGACAAATCTTATTTATTATGGAATATTGTGGAATATTTCTTTATTATAAATTATTATTTTCCCTCAAAAAAAAAAAAAAAAAAAAAGGATTAATAAAATATTGGGAATTAACAAGTTATTTCAATTACAGTCCAATTAAGAAATTGAATGCTCATCCAAACATGTAAACATCTAAGAATGGGGACTATATAATTGCAGATTGCCTATTTACACTAAGTGGAAACAGCCCACCTTGTTGAAAAAAACAATGTAACAGAGAAGGTCATAACATTTTCAGCTACTAATAATAGCAAAAAACCTAACACCTAGCACAACCTAACCTCTAGCACCTAACTCCGCTAGAAAACAATGAAGACGCCTGAAAAACAAAATGAAAAACAAAAGACGGCTGTCATTACACAGCTTTAGTGGTGTAGATATAAAGCGCATAATGCAATGGACCCGAGTTCGAATCCGCCTATTGCCGAACTCGTTCTGCTTCCTTTTTATGTTTTACATCGAATTGGAAAATTATCTATTTTCAATAAAAATTAAGGAAATAATCGAAAACTTGAAAATAAAGTATTGGGTAGGGTTAGGGTAGATGTAGGGAGGGCTTTATTGTCCCAATAAGGCAGTTTACTAATAAGGCTTTTACACTCAATACGTTATTGCATACCGTTTTCTAATGTACTACAATACTGAAGTGCAGATATTTGCCACTATTTGCAACAAGTATAAACAGCAAAATAATACTGCTATTTTTACGTAGTGTATAGAATCTATCGCTATTTGCACTTAGTGTAAATAGCATATGGCTAAGAAAATACTTATGTTTTCACGTACTGTAAATAGCATCTATCGCTATTTACACTCTTCGTGCCAGTAGCGGCTGCCATAAAATTGTGTGGCTGATAACAAATTCTGCAGTTGGCTTTTTTAGATTGTTAGGTATTTTGGCTTATTAAGTTACCATGGTAAAGTTTTGCAGTGATAGTGAGAGACACATTTCTCCATCTTAAAAAAAAAAAAAACCAATGAGCAGATGGGCGGAATAGTGTCGTTTGCGAGTACCGGAGTCACGTCATACCGGTTTTCCTCTCTCTCTCTCTCTCTCTCTCTCTCTCCCTCTCCGCTTCTCTCTCTCCTCCGCACGTTCTTTCTCTCTCAGACCACTCCTCTCTCCTCTCATCTCCTCCGATCACCCCCACTGATGCTCCTGTTCCCCGGTACCAGGGACAGAGTCTCGCGCTGCGCTTGTGCGAGCCTGAGGACCTGGATCCGCTGTTTTACCGCGCTGGATTTTGATCCGTTAAACAGAAAAAAGGGACAAGATGGATAGAATACAAGAAGAAGCTCGCGGGCCTTAGCTACAGACTCTATCCCGTCACGACATGTCACTTGTCATGACAGAGCCGTCTATGAGCTTCATTGAATATGCGTAACGAGAGCAGAAGATACGATTTAATCGTTGGCAATGAACTTGAATTTCCATTCCTCCACATTAACGGGAGGACATGGCTCAATACACATGTTCCTAAATGCTTTGGAACATAATTCCTTTTTCTGCATCATCTCAGTAAGACATCAGTAGAGCAGTTTGTCAGTGCACAGCGCATTATGTCCGTTCAGTGCTGCATTGATGTAAGGGAAACGCTGGAGCGGAGGACAGACCGAACCGTCGTGTGATGTGACTCGTGTCTCAGCACCACATCCGTCCTGGGATTACTGCTGGAGTACTAAACAATCTCTAGAAATAGTCTAATGGACAATTACTCAACGCTTCAGTGTAAGTAACCATACCAATTCATTTAAATTCTAGTACTGAAATGGTGGTGTATCTGGTATCTACTATCTGGTAATATGCATGATAGCAAGCATTTAGGGTACAACGGTCTAAAGGCCCCCCGTATAAATGTGCAGGTTTCTGCTTACAAAGTGAATGGAGATTGATTTTTTTTATTTATTAAATATTAATGAAGCAATACAATTAGCTTTAAAGAAAAGGGTAAATGTCCATTAACACCTTTTTAAAATAAATAAATAAAAATATGTAAATTTAAAAATACATAAAATAAATACTTTATTTATTGATTGATTGATTTTAAAAAAGGTGGTGAGAGTCCAGGAGGGGCTGACATACTGTACTTTTGAGATAGCAAGATGCTTTTTTGAGGAATAAATTCAAAACGAGCATTTAATTTTATATCTCATTAATTGTAACAAACTCCACTGTAATAAATCAGTTTTTCCCACTTATGGAAAGCAGTTTGTTGTAGTTCAGGCATTCTGCATCATCGTCCACTTCCAAAGTAGCAGTCTTTTTGGTGACGTTTTTGACCAGAGTGAGGCTTTTTATGGGGGGGCTTTGGCCCGTAACTCAAGAGGGGTTTTCTTTTGAATCCCTTTTTCAGGGATTCTCACATGCAACATTTACAACAATTGCTAAATCCTAAACTACTTCAAATTTGCATTTTGCTGATTTTGTCAAATTCAGTCTTTTGTCGTTGTACGCAATGACCTCAGAACAGTATTGGAGTGCACAGTGACAAACAGGTGTTTAAGAAAGTGCTGTGGTGGTGTCTGTTGGTATTTAGTGCTTTGAGAGACAATAAATTCAAAACTGCCTCTTACTTTGGCTTTCTAATCGATTTGCCCTACTTCTCTTACAGTATAACCCCTTTAGAATGTTTTACAGATTTACTGCAGCTGTACTTGAACAGATTAAGTTAGTGTTGTAAATATGATACCTAGTAGCATCTCATCACAACTCAATAGCCTGGTATTAAATCAAGTGATTTAGAGCTTGACATAGTCAAGGGATTTTTAAGGGATTGTTATTTTTCTTTATTCGGCATATAGATAAAAGTGCAGTGAAATATGCGGATATGACATTCTGCCATGATTTTGTATATTGTACCTTCTGATACTGTACAAAAAAATGTAGACACATGCGTCAAGTCACTGCATTAAATCATCACTCATTAAACCACCCAGTTTATCTGTATCTCAGTTTAGTTAAACCAGAACTAAAAGTTAGACTGGTCTATTTAATCACACTACCAATTATTAATATCTCATCCTGCATGTAATTTCCATTATTGCCACCTTTTATACCCCAGTTATTAATGGTTGAGACTTTCTGTGAATAGAGGGCTTAATGTTACTGACAATACAGGAAGTTTAGTCCAAAAAAAACAAAATGTCTTTTGAAAAAATAATCGTTCTTAAGGTACACTGCGCTTTTTGACATTTTTAGTGGGAATACATCACAAAAAAACTCTTTGTTGGGAGTTATTTTATTAGTTAACCTTGGCAGCAGTTATGTCCATCATCCTGCACCTTCTGGAACATTTAAGCAGATATTTCAAAACAGCTGCTGTGAATTTAGTTTCTCAGTCTGCCTAGAAAGACAACGCTATTGCCCCTTACATGCCAAGCTGCCATATTCTGAGAAGGTATGTGTGCCGCAGATAAGTTGCTGGACAGGTGTAAGCAGATTAGGGGTGGCAGTGCCTCATTCTGCCAGAGAAATAGGACCATAGCCGACGTGACGGCTGAACAAAAGCTGAGTGGCATGGCCGGTGGAGAGATGTTTGTATGATGGGCCTTGTGGCTGTCAAGAGATAAATAGCCCTTCGCTAGCAGGGGAGGGAGTTGGAAGGCCTGCTGGATCTGTTCCAGGAGCTTGGAGAGAGCAGGGGGGAATGGAGGCTGTCACCAAGGGCACTGATACGGACTGTCCTGCTGCCAAATGCCAACCACTGTCTGCCTATATATATATATATATATATATATAAAAGATGATTTTTAGGTTTTTCAAGCAAGATGCCTTCACTGCAGCTGTCTTCTAAAGACAAATAGTCCAATCAGCAGAATAGGATCAGCTTGTGCTGCAGCTGGGTTTATGTGTCTGAATTCGGCCTTGTACCTGCTAAGCATGGTCTGTCTTATGTGAATCGATCTCATTAGTTGCTGTTGTGACAGGAATTGGCAAAATGAACATGATTTCATTCTGTTAGTTATTGTGAAGATTCCACCAAGCTGTGTTGTAAAAAAACAATCAAGTTGTAACATTATTTGACATGTCAAAGTCGCATTTTGGATGAACTCAATTTTGGATTCAGAATCCATGAAATTAGAATTTTAAGTGTTAATAACTTAGAATGATCAAGTATAAAACTGAGGCTGGGGGGAATACTCACAAGGCCCTGCGCTTGAATAATTTAATTACGTATGCTTGATCAAAGCATGGGAGCTTATGGGGACATGCAGAAGTTGTTATTAAAAATTAAAATAGGTTTTAGCTCTTTTGAGTATTGTTGGTGGCTCACAGGGGCCATGGTAAATTCAATCCATTTCTCTAATGCAAATATTTTATAAAAGTGCATTTATAAATTTATTTGGAGACAATCAAGTGTATTGGTTGCCTGAGCCAATGTTTAGCCAGAAATTTTCCTTTTTGAAAATAATTTTTAATGAAATTCTAAACTAAACAAATACGGATTTCTTAAAATGTTTTGAGTAAATGTAACTCATTAAGAGTTTGCATTAGTGTTATTTTATTATCTTTTAGACACTGTTATACTTGGATTTATTTATTGTTAAATATGTGTGTATAGGTTTCATTCATGTTAATTGGTACAACTAAATTAAAATGAGAAACTAGTTAAAATACTTTTTAGAATTATTGGTCCCACTTTATATTAGGTGGCCTTAACTATGTATTTACATTAAAAAAATAATTACAGTGAACTTATTGTGTCCATATTGCATTTGCTATTGAGGTGGGATACGGGTAAGGTCAGGGATAAGTTTTGCTGGTATAGGTAGGTTTAGGGTGGTTAAGGTGTAAGGGATGGGTCAACTGTGTAACTATAAATATAATTAAATAAATTAATTACAGATATAAAATATAAGTACAATGTAAAAACATGTATGTACACAATAAGTGCACTGAATCAAATTATTCATTTAAATCTAAAGTACTTAGTAGTTAAGGCCACCTAATATAAAGTGAGACTGAATTATTAGCTCATTATTGTTATTTCAGTTAACATTTAATTTTATTTCAAGTAGCTTTTTTTATTAATGGTTTTGATTTAAGTTAAATATGATAACCATGGTTTGCAATGAACGTATAACCTACCTAATACTTATTTTTACAATTTTTCTTCTGTTTATGTGTTGGACATTTTGTCTCAAGCTGCATGATTCTCTCTTTATTTCTGGAAAATGTCATGCTATGTGATGTGTGTGATGTTTGATTTTGACAGAATGCTAGACTCAAAATGTTATGTAATGTTACTAACCTTAGAAGTTTTACTCTTTGTATGCTAGTGCAACACAAATAAGACTAATGCTTTTCTTCATGTTGCCCAGAGTTTTGCCCAGTGGTCTGTAGCCCACTGCTTCCATTTGCTGTTAAGGTACATTACAGTACATTGGTCTGTAAGCAGTTGTGTCCTGTTCAGTTTTCTGAAGGTTTTTTACAATGAAGACTATTTTCAAAGCCTTAGGCTGCCATTACATCTAGCTTGGAAGTGGCTTTATAAGATAAGTCCATGCAGGTCCATTTTTTCAAAAAAAAAAAAAAAAAATGTAGTTTCCATGTACTCAAAAGCAAGATGTCCTTAGAAAATCCAAAATCGTAATTCTCTTCTACTATATTCCTCAAATTGACCCTGTCACTTCTTTATGATTTCCGTAATAGTACTATTTGCTATGATAATTAGGTAAATGGGCTTTATATTTGCCTTCATAGAGTCAGTTGATTTGATTCTTTAATGTTCTGTTTGAGGTTTCATGCAACATTGTCAGAAGCCATTCATAGGCCTGTAGGCTGTGACAAGAAAGAAACACAGTTCACTCCATTAGCGGTATGTCTAAGGACATGACGCAACACTTTTTTCCCCTCACATATTAATTACAGTAGTCTGCTGAGGTTTAGATTAAAGCCGTGACACAAAAACAGTATTATTTATAAAATTGTAGTCCGCCATGACACCTGCTGTGAGAAATACCACAAGCGGAGTGATACAAATGGTGAAACGGTTGGAGTTCTGCTCTCACTAGAATATTGCACTCTTATCAGCCAATCTGATTCAAGGACCTTGAAGACTTGGGGGACTTTCTAAAACATCCGCTTTTCAACATACACGTGCAAAATTGTCTGATCCTTGACGCGATCACGGCCAGCAGCGCAAAGTCGATTCTGTGCTTACTTGATCTAATAATTGATGTTTTAAAAAATGTTGTAGATTTAAGTAGCAAATGTGAATCGCTAAAAGTTTTGTTTAAGATGAATAAAACAGCAGTTTTTAAATAACTAATGAATATGTAAAAGTATGGTATTTGGGGTAAAAAGCGCCCCTGCTGTTAGGGCTAAAAGGCACAATAATTAACATGATAATTAATAGAAGGCTGACTTTGCCATTTGTTGACATGACATGTTAGATTCAGATGGTAAATATCATATATTATGTTGGGTGTCCATCTTAGAGATAATCACCATGTTTAGAATGAAACCATTATATTTAAAAACATGCTAATAATCATATCATATAATAAAATATAATTTGTTATACTGTACATCTATATTAAATTACTATGGGATCTCCTTCAACGCTTTCAGAATCTTTATATTTTAAAATAATTTTGTTTCTGTAGGCTATTTTAAAATACGTTTTATATTAACATATTTTAATGACAGTATATTTATTGAACAAAAATTAATTCTTTAATTTATCAAAATAAGAAATAAGAAAATAGTACAAACTTTGCTGAAGTGATTGTTATTTTAGTATCAATACTGTGTACCTTTTACCCCATGGTGAGCCTTTTACCCCACCTCATACATTTATAAGATTTTTAAATATAAATAAACGACTTGTATGATTTATTTTCACACAAAATCTGTTGCTCCATAAATGTTCAATACAAACATATATATACTTTCTGCAATAACACACCGAGGGGCGCAGTGAAAAGCACATTTTTTCTTAGGGTGCGCCTTTAGCCCCGTTGTACCCTACTACTTATGAATATATTATTTATATGTATTAATATATAAGATTTTACTGTCATATGCACTCTGATATGATAATCAAAGGCAACCAAAAACATAAAAGCCTGCATGTAATTCTAATTTCATGTTTCAACCACCAATGGCAATAAAGGGGTTAAAGTATATAGTGAACATTTACCATAACAGTTAATTTACAATTGTTCCCATTTACCTGACAAAACATTTTTACATTTCATATTGTCACAGGACCAACCAGATGTGATTAAGAGGAATTGAAGAGCATTTGCATTAGAAGAGCACAGGTGCAAACAGTACAAACAGAGATAATGTTTCACCCCTGCACTCTGCTGAAAGCTGGCTTGTGTTTAGAAACAATTTATGTAAAACCATCAGATACCTGTGCAAGCCATATTGTATTGCAAAGCATATATGAACAGTTGTTTCCATTAGCAGCAGCAGTAAGGTGAAATCACGTGAATCAAGTCATCAGGCCCACTTTATCTGGTTATAGTTAAAGGGATAGCTCACCCAAAAATGAAAATTCTGTCATTAATTACTCACTCTCATGTCATCGTTCCAAACCCATAAGACCTTCGTTCATCTTTGGAACACATATTAAGATATTTTTGATGAAATCCGAGCACTTTCTTACACTGCATGAACAGAAACACAACTACAATTACGGTTGAACCACAAATGTCTTTACTACCTTTCTGGGCCTTGAACGTGTCAGTTGCACTGCTGTCTATGCAGAGTCAGAAAGCGCTTGGATTCCATCAAAAATATCTTAATATTTATAGTAAGTGATGACAATGATAATTTTCATTTTCAGGTAAACTATTCCTTTATTGTTATAAGAGTCCCGTTTTAATAAAGCAGTTTAGTAGGGGTGTGACAAGACACTTATCTCATGAGACAAGACACGAGACTGGGTTCACGAGAACGAGACGAGATAAGATTTTTAAACTTTTCTTAAGAAATCCTCAATGATGAAATATATAGGGAAAATAGTCTTTTATTAAAAAAAATATAGGTGCATTTTGAACTTAATGAAATTAAACTTCCATTTTAATGAATTATATGCCATAATAAACAACAATCAAACAAGAGCTTTACGATTCTGGATAAATTGAGAATCCCATTTGTTTTTAATGAATTGGAGACCATGATTCTCTCACGATTCTAGAGAAAAAAGATTAGAAAATGAAATAAAATAACGTAATTTACTAGTGGTTCTGACAAACTGTTCATTGCTTAAGTCTTTTAAAAACATATATATTTATTTAAAAAAAAAAAAAAACATTCAATGAAGGAGTCAGTGAAAACTCCTGAATGAATGATTCAATGACATACTTTTTTTAAACGGGCAGTTGTCGCCACCTCCTGGCGGAAGAGGATAAGCGTTACAAATACATACACGTTTTAAGACACTTTCGTTTTGATCGCTACTGTAGACAAAGTGTTTATACCCAAACTATAAACTTTTATCCCAGGACTTCTATTATTTAAATGTCTGTAACAGAAATAATGATTATAATGTGGTTGAAAAAACTGTTTGTGTTGCTCTCTCTGCGTTCACATTTACCCTGAGCCTCTGATTCATTAACATGGGCAGCGACAAAACGTGCTTCTCACACTCCACTGACACTCGCGAGGTGAAACAGTCCTAATAGACATAGCTAATCGTTGTCATTCAGGAATAAGATAGTGTGGGTGTTTGAATCGAGATCTCGATATTTTTAGGTGGGTGTTTGAATCGAGATCTCGATATTTTAAGGATTAATCGTGCAGCTTTAATGTAAACACTGCAAAATGTTTTGCAAGGTTATCGTCACGAGATCACACATCAGATCTTGCGAGATCTTGTGCCACGAGATCTCGTCACATCCCTACAGTTTAGTTATATGCACTTCAGGCTGATCTTTGCTATGCGGCATGTGCTGATTTTGCAGTTCTATTTTTAAAAAAACATATTTAACATTCTTACAGCGTAATATTCTTGGAGATTAGAGAAACCCAGCAGTTTCTCATGCAGAACAGAAAGCCCATAGGGCCTCATCAGAATCATAATGTCATGTTAGGTACAGAGTAAACAGTCTGCTGATAGACGCACAAAAGAATCATTTAAGCGCATAAAGATACGTCAATTTATTACTTTTGCCTAAAAACCTCTTTGGACTGGCAGGATGCTGTCACTTTATTGTACTAATCAAATTTGACTTCTAGAAAGATGATTGATTCCCTGTGCTTTGATCAGTGCATTAGCTCTTGGCGACTTGACAGAGCACTATACAATTGAGATCTTATAAAAGAAGCATTCAAAGATGGTTTCTGTTAGTTTTTAAGTAAGGATGTATGATGCCGAGCCATCTCTGGGCTCAAGCTGGTCTGCGCCTGAGGGCTTTTATTCAATTTCTGGGTGGAGATGTGGTATTTTGCTTGTTCATTACATTATGACTTCTGTAGATCAGCTTTTTTTAAAATGAAATAAGTGATATTACTGTTCTTTTTACAAATAATCACAAACGTATTGCTCTCAAATACTTTTACATCGCCTCCATATCATAATTTCAGCAGTTGCTAACTGTTTCTCTAAATGAACATGTGGTGTGTCACTTGGAGAACATCTTGATGTAAGAATGTCATTACTTAAGACGTACATATTGCGTTTGCCATTTAAGAGCATGTTTGTGTACATGAATTCAGTGTTTTGTTAAAGAAAGGAAGCATTTTTTATGCATGCTGTTCTCTCATGGATTCTTCTTTATTAAGCATGCTGTGAAAATGTCTGTTCCTGCTTAGTATTTTGAGCTTCTTTTTTTACTGCAAGCATTAAAGTTAGAATGCACTGTTCGACTGAAGTGAGCCTGTACTTTAGTAGCATTGTAAAACATTTTATCTCACTGTAGGTGAGTGTGTAGCTTGTTAAATGAAGCTCCACTTGAAGTGGGCTTGTACTTTTTCACTTCTAATACTGAAGCAATCAGAAATAAGTAGGTCA
The DNA here is from genome assembly GCA_036247105.1 of Cirrhinus mrigala. NCBI lineage: Eukaryota > Metazoa > Chordata > Actinopteri > Cypriniformes > Cyprinidae > Cirrhinus > Cirrhinus mrigala. Next base: position 18,978,868 of record CM070012.1, on the reverse strand, counting down.
GTGTTAAATGTGCCTAAGAAATAATATATGATGTGATAAATCCATGCATGGGTTGCTGCCGCCTGTGGACTTTAATGATATAAAGCACTTAATTTAAACACCTTTTAATTCAACCATTTAAACTTTCCAGATGAAGTACCCAGTCTTCATGTGGCAGGATGTGGTCATGCTTAAGTTTGCTAGTTGAATTTTTATTTTATTTTATTTTGTTTTGTCTTATTTTTTTTATTATTGAATTTTAATTTCATGATTTTTAAAACTCCTTTAAAACGAAACAGCTATACACTAATATGTAGTTTGACGTCCTGAAATGATATTCAACATTTATATTCAATATTCAGGTTAATAACCTTTCACTATCCAATTGTTGAAAAGTAATTAGTGGAAAATGTTATTATACTATATTATATTATATTATATTATATATCGTACACTACCAGTCAAAAGTTTTTGAACAGTAAGACTTTTAATGTAAAAATAAAAATTGCATTTATTTGATCCAAAGTACAGCAAAAACAGTAAAATTTTGAAATATTTTTGACTGATTTCTATTTGAATATATTTTAAAATGTAATTTATTTAAATGCTGAATTTTTAGCATCATTACTCCAGTCACATGATCCTTCAGAAATCATCCTAATATTCTGATTTGCCACTCAAAAAAACATGTATTATTATTATCATGTTGAAAACAGCTGAGTACAATTTTCTCAGGTTTCTTTGATGATTAGAAAGTTCAGAAGAACAGCATTTGTCTGAAATAGAAATCTTTTGCAACATTTTAAATGTCTTTATCATCACTTTTGATCAATGTAAAGCATCCATGCTAAAAGTTTTAATTTCTGTCATTTCGTTCCCCACAAAAAAGATTATACTGACACCAAGCTTTTAAATGGTATAGTGAAAAAACTTTTTTATTTCAGATAAATGCTAATCTTTGGATCTTTCTATTCATCACAGAATCCTTAAAAATGTACTTAACTGTTTTAAATATTGATAATAATAATAATAATAAATTATTCTTGAACAGCAGATCAGCATATTAGAATGATTTCTGAAGGATCATGTGACACTTAATGAGCGTCTGGAGTGACTGGAGTAATGATGCTGAAAATTCAGCTTTGAAATAACAGGAATAAATCACATTTTAAAATAAATTCAGATAGAAAGCAGTTATTTTAAATAGTAAATATATTTCACAATATTACTGCTTTTGCTATATTTTGGATCAAATAAATGCAGGTTTGGTGAGCAGTAGAGAATTCTTTAAAAAACATAAAAAATCTTACTGTTCCAAAACTTTTGACTGGTAGTGTATATTACTCACATTTTTTCCTCATACTAAGCTGTGTCAAAGTGTTTCTGCCTGTGTACAATATATTCAGCTGTATTTTACATGGAAGCTTTCATTTCCTTTTCTGCTACCTTGAGATGAGAGGTTTTCGTTTGGCATTGCCCTCTTGAGTCAGCCTCAGCACAATAAAGAACAAGAAATTTCCATTTTCCCATGTGTAGGCCTGTGACCACATGACTCTGTACTGTCTAAGTCAGTTTAGTGCGGAGAGTCAGAAGGGATTACTCTTTCTTGTATAAGACCCTACAAATGGAGATTTCACATGCAGCGCATCGTTCTTTAATCCGTTACTTGGGTCGTAGTCTTATGGCTCACTGCGTCACGCGTGGGATTCTAATTAGACTGTCTTTGATTGCTGGCCAGTAGTTCGCTTACATTACCGTTTGATGTTCAGTTGTGATTGGTGTACATTTTTTAGACCTTTTGTGTTATGGAAAAAAAAAATCAGAAGCAGAAAAAACATTAGTACTAAGATACACATTAACTTCTTGCAGAGATGATATTAAGGTGAAGAGACGGACCACTCATACAAAATTTGATTGTGAATAATTGCAACACTAAATGTAAAAACACTGCTTTATCACTAAGAGACAATATCTCACACTGGTCACATGTACTGCTATTATATGAGCATCACTAAGAGACAAAATAACACTATTATTATACTAGCAGAGCAGCATTAGGTAACATTAACATCATAACAAGCTGAAATGGCAAACACTTGATTGCAGTATTTTATGAAGTAACATAGTACCTTGCACAGACTCACGTTTAATTATAAATGAGAGTGATGTAAGGTCAGTGACAACACTGGCACGTAGTGAGGAATTAATGAATTGTGAGAAACGAATATATCTAGCTACAAAAGCAAGACATCTTTACTGACTGTTCTTATTTAGTCTATTGTAGCAACTAGAGCTTGCACTAACGATTATTTTGGTGATAGAGTAGTCAGTCGATTATTCTGACGATTAATTGAGTAATCGGATTATTAATTTTGTGTGGGTGTGGTAATAAAAATAGACCTAAGCAAACAAATAGCCTTTAAAATGACTTAAAATACATATATAATAGCAATAAGGCAATAATAATTAGTTCAAATAAAGTATCAACAGCAAGTAATTATATTGTTTTATTGAAAAAAACTGTTCAAATACATAACGTATTATAAACAATAGATGTCATGTACATTACGCATTATAACAAATGACGGCAGAGGGCGCCAACGGCCTGACGATTGTTTTTACAGTTTACAGCTCGATCTAATCTTTGTTTAATATTGACTAAACAACATTTAATTCAAATATCCACTTAATTACTAATATTTGGCCATTTTTACGACAGAAATGCTGCAGCCACTGTAATTTCTTGAATATGTTGGCATCCAAACGTGTAAACTCTTGAGTAAGGGTTTAAGCTTTTATTTTGAAATCGTGATAACAGCATAATAAAGCCACTGATGTATTCTTCTGTGTTTGCGTAGGTTTATAAATGACGTTCCTAGATGACCAGATGAACTTTATAATAAACCAAAACTCACAACAATATGCAGAGAGGGAGTTTTAGACGCTTCTCACATGTAAATGATAATAATTTGCGTCCATGGAATGCGCCACTTCCGGTATTTTGCCGGTTAATCGACATGGGCAAATTGCATTTGAGTATTTTTTAAAATCGAATTGAGTTGAGGAAGCATGACAGCCCTAGTAGCCACTAGAGCTTAAAGTCAATGGGAAACAAAATAATCAAGACAAAATGTAGGGTTGGACTTGATTTTATCAATCAGGAATTATTTTATTTTATTTTATTTTATTTTTATGGAACCAGTATGTTCACAAAAAGGTGAAGACCATGAATTAAGAAAGTAAATAGGGTCAGTTTTCCTTTCATGTTGACCTTAACGGGATAGTTTTGACAAAAATGAAAATTCTGTCATTAATTACTCACCCTCATGTCGTTCCAAACCTGTAAGACCTTCTCTCCTCTTCAGAGATATTCAAAGATTTTTTCGATGATATCTGAGAGCTTTCTGACCCTGCATAGACAGCAACACAAATGACACATTCAAGGCCCAGAAAAGTAGTATGAAAAGTTGAATGTGGTGGTTGCGTTGCTGTCTATGGAGGGTCAAAAACCTTTTGGACTTCATCAAAAATATCTGTGTTCTGAAGATGAACGAAGGGCTTACAGGTTTGGAACAGCATGAAGGTGACAGAATTTTCATTTTGGGTGAACTATTCCTATAAGGTGCACTTTCTACCTCAAATCTATTAATTTAAAAGATACCATGGAGCACATTTTGAGTTACCTTTATGTTATTTTTCAGATTGTAATTTTACAAATGGTGGGTGGTGATGCCTGTTGGATGTTTTCCAGCTGACGCATTTTAAAACTTTACTGCTTTCCATTATCTCCAGCCTGTGCTTGCACAGAGGGCTCCATGGAATCTCTCAATTCACTGCCAGCGCACATGGTCCATTAACTCGGCACAAGAAAGTCATTGCAATCAGCTTACCATTTAATTAGTTTTTACTGGGGTGTTTAGGAACTTGTTTTTCTTTTGAATTTCATGAATACTGCACAAAGTGGGAAATTAATAGTTGTCACCCTCTATCAACTTGTGAACGACTTCCAATATCACTGGTAGGCCCGGTCACAGTGTTCTATAACGCTAGTGAGATTACTGTACTTGTGAACAAACTTACAGTGTTGGGTTGATGGCTTATAAGCCACCAGCGAGGATGTTGTTTGCTTATCAGGCCTGAGCCTGTGGCACTCTGATTCTTTCCCGTATCAAGACCATTGTAGTTTACCATGGATGCTGCTGCCTGAATGAGATTATGCTATTTCTGCTTCTGTTTTTGCATCCACATAATGGCATGTCACAGTACATTTCCCTCTCATTGTATTAGAAGCAGCAGTTATTATAAAAATAACTTTGTCTTAGAGGAATAGTTGCTCAAAATGAAAATTCTGGCATTGTTTACTCATTCTCATGCTATTCCAAACACATTGTTTTTCTATGAAGCACAAAAGACGCCGTTCTCAGACTCGAGGGAAAGTGAAAAGTTGCAGGATTCCAAGGGTGAGCTACCTGTTCTATTTCCTTTCTGTCTTGTCTAAAAAAAGCTTTCTCTTCTGCCTTGTGTCCTGGATCTGTCTCCATTAGCGCAACTGTCCCCGGGCCCCAAGATCCACATAGGCAGCTAGGACTTCCTTCCATCAAGGTGACCTAAAATACCCATATCTACATTGCTTAGCCCAAACTTTGAGATTTGTGCTTATTCTCTTGGTGTTTGGCAACAAGATTGGCTCTTTTATCACTGTCATTGTGTCTAATACGTCTTTAGGATAGTTACGCAAGAGTGTTTTAACTTTATGGGACAAAGCCATGTTGTTTTGAGTCCAAAACTAATTTCCCTTTGGATTATTAAAGGAGCTATATTGTATCAATTCATCATCTTGCTATGTTGTTTCTGCTTCCCCCCAACATCCTCAGACATTTAAAGGGATAGTTCACCTGAAATTGAAATCACTGCTGTTGACAACTTTGTACGCAACATGAATGACATGAATGCAATGTGAACAGTTGTCATTGGTTGTCAGGTGACCAATCGCAGTGCAGCAGTTTTGAATGTGAAAGTGTGAATAAGATGTGAGAACTATAGTGGAAGTGAAGAATATAAGTGAAAAATTACTTTTTGATGTGTCCATCACAAAGTTATTGAGTGGCTTCAGAACACTTAGACTGCATTAGTTGTATGGGCTACTTTTTGGAAACTTTTATGAAACTTTTTTTCATAATTTTGGAGCTTGACAACCCTTTTTTCTATACTCTACCATTCAAAAGTATGGAGTCAGTGTTTTTTTTTCTTTTTCTTTAAACAAATCAGTTTTTAATAATGGTACTTACATATTTGGTATTAATATTAATAAAATAATATAAATAGTTCAATTACTTTTAAAGTGTAGTATTCATTTCATTATTCAGCGTTTTTAAAATTATTAACAGTATTATTTATTTATAACAACATTGTTACAAATATTTATTTCAAATAAATGCTGTTCCTTCAAACTCTCCTGAAATTCATGTATTCTAAAAAAAACGTCCGGATGTATTACAGTTTCCACAAAAATATTAATTTTTTGAGCACCAAATCAGCATATAATAAAGTGATTTCTGAAAGATCATGTGACACTGAAGACTTGAGTAATGGCTGCTGAACATTTGAAATTACATTTAGTAATTATATAATTACATTATTATTATTTTATTTTACATTTTCACAGGCATAAAGTACATTGAAATAGAAAACAATTATTTTAAATTGTAATAACATGTTTTTAACTTTTTTTTGTAAGGTTCGACTGATATGCGTTTTTCAGGGCTGATACCCATTATTATAGATCAAGCAGACCGATAACCGATATTTTGAACCAATATATATGTCTGGTATAAAAATGAAAATTAATGTCAAAATTAAGAATAAAAAGGACTCTGACAAAAACTTTCTTTAAATGCTTTTAAATTATTTTTATTATCAAGTCAGTTTTGAAAATGGCAGAAACCGATAATCATAAAAATGCTTAATGCTCATTTGAACTCTCCTGCAATTCATGTATCCTTTTCAATTATTTTTATCGGCAAGTGGGTTTTGAAAATGGCCGATACCGATAATCATAAAAATGCTTAATTTTGGTGCCGATAATCGGTCGACCTCTAATTTTTTTATCAGATAAATATAGCCTTGGTGAGCATAAGACACTCAAAAACAAAACAAAAAAAAAAAACATACCAACTCCAAATATTTCAACCTGATCTCATGACGAAAATGTACCTGTGGGAATGTTTCATGAGACTCAAAATACATACCAAAAAGTACACATCACTGAAGTTTCCAACTGAAATGAACACTAGAGGCGGTAAAACAGCAAGCATTTGTAATATTTTCCGTACACAGTTAAGATTGCAGCTCCATATGTTTCGCTTTCCGGACGTAAAAATTAGATTTAGGATTTGGAATTCTTGGGTATGAATCCTGTAAAAAACACAACTCACAATGAAAGAGCTGAAAGACGAAAGAGCAAAAACAAGCTAAAACGGCCTGCTTGCGATTGCGTTTATACATCAGATTCACTTTTGTTCATACTATCGAGTAGGTTTAGGTGTAGCGCAGATTGTACGTTATTTTAAAATGTCACAGGGCATTAGAGTTATAGCGCCACTCAATGGACATTTCAAGTCAGAACTGCAGTGACATGTACAAAACCAATGTCACATAAAACATACCATATGTACGTTCATCTGTTTGAAGAAAAAATACACTAACACTCTTGTAGCACCACCCAGTGGACATTTTTGTTGGAAACTGCAGTAATATGTACTTAATGGTACGTGTTCATATTGGTGTGTCTTGATGTTTTTTTTGTCATGAGACTAGGTTGCAACTTTTGAATGAAAAAATTCCAATACTTCATCATTTTTCTTTTTTTGCTCCACAAAAGTCGTATGGGTTTGGAACAGCTTGAGGTTGAGTAAATAATGACAGTAAAAATTGCTCATTTCTAAAATGGGAACTGTGCCACGGATCATTGACTGAGGTTTCAAAAAACGAACATTCAGAGAAAGATCTCAAAAAGAGCATGCACATACTGGTAAACTTAAGAGCGTTGTTAACCAAATCATTTGCGGTAAAATCCCCAGAGATGGACGCATACATTTACGCTGTTTAAAATGTAGCCCTACAGAAGTACATTTAATTCAAGAGAGTTTGCTTTACCATTATTGATTTCCCTTTGTAGTGAAAAAAGAGAATCCAAGAAAATGATGCCTTGCCAGCGGATCATTAATTGATCCTGAATTTAAAGCCGTGGCTCTCTATTTGCTCTGCCTCGGGAAGGATAGCTTTGAAAATCCCAGGGGTATATTTGTTTTCCTGCATGTCTTCTGCCTCTGATTATTGGAGAAAGCTGCAGTGTCTGCCAAATCGCCGTGCCTCATGCTGAGGCAGCAGTGAGGCTGCTCTTGAGCAGTCATGGTCATTGAGAAGGAGAAATGGGGCAGAGCCAAATGGATGGAAAACAGGTTGCCTGGTCATCACAGCAGTTATGTCCAAACAGTCCCGTCCTTTTTTGGAGAGGTTCAACAATTGTTCAGTGAACCCAACTGAATGTTCTGACAGCGCATGGAGAGGTTATAAGCATTTGTGGCATCCGTTTGCTTGACTAATAATGCCTTTCTGTCAGACACAGAAGATTCATGTTTCCTCAGCCGATTTAGCCATGAACGCTTGTGACAGATGTCTCTACAGGATACTGTTTTTAAAATCAATCCGTTTTCCATGACTGTCTTCGCTATACTTTGTTAAAGCCTTTGATTGACCTTCAGCTTTTCAAAAACAGCAGAGTGCTTTCCCAGCAAGTCTCTCCAGGACAAATACGCTTTTAGAAAATTCTGCAAATCCGTTTCTGTCACCTGCTGTTCCACTAAAAACTGACCCTTTATCTCGTCGTTTTGGTGCATGTCAGGAGAGAATGACACTTTGTGTGCATTGCTGGCAAATTATAATGCCAATGGTAACATCCTGTGTCCTTTGAAATTCCTTGAAAAACTTTCTCGCTGCCATTTTGCCTTCGTTGTCATCTTTTGTGATGAATTAAAATACACTGTGTTCCTACACATGACATTTTTCGAACCTTCTAGTCACAGCCTGACGTGTCCTTAGATTGCTTGATTGTGATTCAACTGGTGTGTGATAAAAAAGGTTAATATAATTCCTATAACATCTTTGTGATCTTTGGATCTTCTACGTTTTGGCTACCTGGACTTTCTGTGAAAGGACATTAAAAATATCTTAATTTGTATTTTAAAGGTTAACCAAAGTTTTATGGGTTTGGAATGACATAAAGGTGAGTAGATTATGATTTTTTTTTTTTTTTTTAATCTTTAAAAAATCTTAATCTGATAAGATACATCAAAAGCTTAGTCTTGACCTTTTTGTACTATGAAAAAGTAATTCTATCCTTCTTAAAGTGATAGTTCACCCAAAAATAAAAATTCATCATTAATTACGCATCCTCCTGACATTCCAAACCTGTAAGACCTTTGTTTATCTTCAAAACACAAATGTTTGATGAATTCTGAGAACACTCTGACTAGGGCTGATCACAATATTTTTTTCATATCAGTCGATATAGATAATTATCACGATAAATGTAAAAATTTTATTTCTTTCAAGTTTAAAGGCAGATTTTTGCTACAATGTGAAAGTTAACTGTGGATTTAAACTATTCTTTATGGTCAGAACATGACAAACACTTTCCAGTCATTTTTCCTTAACAAAATAAATATCTTAATAGAAAAAAAATTCTAAATTAATTTCTTAGTTCTGCATGTTTTAATGAGTAATATTGTATCAAATTAAGAAACAGATTTGTGTTGCTTGATAATATTAATAATAATATAACATTTATTGTCTTAGAAATTCACATTTGATAGTAGCTTGAGTTAGGATGCAGATGTAGATTTATGTTCATTATCAAAATCAGTAATATCTGTAAAAAATTTTAGCAACCTCATTTTTATATGGTAAAATTTACTTTTTTTTTTTTTTTTAATTAGCCATTGCTTTTCCATAGTAGCATACATTTAGATCATGATAATAACAGTTAAAACCAGAAATATAGCGCCTCAACGCCATGGTAAAATGTAATATGGTTTCTAGGTATTTGTATGAAAAACAGTAGTCTAAATACATTTTAGTATAAATGCTATAGCTTAATCACAAAACAAATACTGTAATTATATTCCATTATTCCTCCTTCAATATATTGAATACATGTCTACATTAATAATGTATAAATATAAACTATGCCTTTAACATCAGTATGACCCATACATTCATTGTCAGTTTTGTGATTCACCTCACACTCAAATCTGAATGGCCGAAATCTTTCACTATTCATTTTTTATGCTGACATATTACCTTTTTGGAATCATAATTGATTCTAAAAAATTACTTTTTGTGCTAGTGTTTTATAACACGTCTACACTCTTAAAAATAATGGTGCCTTTAACATCTGAAGAACCTTTCTGTTTCACAAATGGTTCTTTGTGGTAAAGCGGGTTCTTAAGATTATAAAAAAGGTAAGAAAGAGATGGTTCATTAAAGAGCCTTTCACTGAATGGTTCTTTGTGGAACCAAAAATGGTTCTCCTATGGCATCGCTGTAAAGAACCTTTAAAAAGCACCTTTATTTTTAAGAGCGTATGCTTGGCATTCTATATATATGATATATATGAGGTATTGCTCTGTAATTTCATCACAAATGGTATGAAGATCAATGAAAATAGGAGTATGCTCTTACTATGTGCATATGAAATTGGAGCAACACTGGCAAAATTAGCTGTGAAATGTAACATTCTTGACTTGTTTTTATTAAAACAATAAAACCTAATTCCTTCGCTACTAAATACTCTGACATATTGAAGATCTACAGTAGTGCAGGCATCTTAGGGAGTAGTTATCTGTCCTGATGTGCAGATGTGCTCATATAATCCTCTATTTCCCCCCTGAGCCTAACTGACCTGAGGCAGGACTCCCAGGAGATCAATGTCAGACTCACCCACAATAACACAACCTACAGACTTACACACACAGCACTGGAAGAGAGCAGAAACTCTGTTTTAACCAGAAATAATGATTGTTTTAAGAAGTACACTGTAACACTGTAAAAAATTAACAGAAATTTCAATTTAGCAGTAGTTTTTACAATATAATACACATTGTTAGATATTCAGGCTGTGAAATCAGTGCATGTCTACTACTGTTGTTGATTACACAAATTACTTTCAAATCATATACCGTCATGGCCAAAAATATCGGCACCCTTGCAATTCTGTCAGAAAATGCAACCCTTCTCTTAGAAAACTGTTGCAGTTGCAAATGTTTTGGTACTCACATGTTTTTTTTTTTGCATTGGAACAACACAAAAAAACAGAGGAGAAAAGTCAAATCTGATACAATTCCACACAGAACCCAAAAAATGCACTGGACAAAATTATTGGCACCCTTAACTTAATATTTGGTAGCACCCCCTTTGGAAAAAATAACTGAAATCAGTCTCTTCCTGTAACCATGAATGAGTTTCGTACACCTCTCTACTAGAATTTTGGACCACTCTTCTTTTGCAAACTGCTCCAGGTCATTCAGATTTGAAGGATGTTTTCTCCCAACTGCTGTTTTGAGATCTCTCCACAGGTGTTCTGTGGGATTCAGATCTGGACTCATTGCTGGCCATTTCAGAACTCTCCAGTGCTTTGTTTGTAACCATTTATAAGTGCTTTTTGAAGTGTGTTTCGGGTCATTGTCCTGCTGGAAGACCCATGAGAGATGCAGCTTTCTGATGCTGGCCACTACGTTGTGTCCCAAAATTCTTTGGTAATCATCAGATTTCATGATACCGTTCACACAGTCAAGGCATCCAGTGCCAGAAGCAGCAAAGCAACCCCAAAACATCTTTGAACCTCCACCATGTTTGACTGTAGGACTGTGTTCTTTTCTTTGAAGGCCTTTTTCTGTAAACAGTGCCATGATGTCCTTTACCAGAAAGCTCCACTTTTGTCTCATCTGTCCACAGTATGTTCTCCCACAAGGATTGTGGTTTTGTCACATAGGTTTTGGCAAACTCCAGTCGTGCTTTTTCATGCCTTTGTGTCAGCAGTTGTGTTCACCTGGGTCTCCTACCATAGCGTCCCTTTTCGATGGATATTGCAAGCTAACGCTGTTGTTCCCTGTGTCTGCAGATCAGCTTGAATTTATTTGAAAGTTAATCAGGGTTCCACCATTCGAACAATCCTTCGTTGTAATTTTTCATTAATTTTGCTCTTCCGTCCATGTCCAGGGGAGTTAGCTACAGTGCCATGAGATTGTCCATGTTTTTCCACATTTTTTTCTCTCAGATCCACAGACAGCTCTTTACACTTCTTTCTTTTCTCCATGCTCAGTGTGACACACAACACAAAGGTTGAGTCAACGTTTCTCCATTTTAACTGATTGCAAGTGTGATTACTATATTGCCAACACCTGTTACTTGCCACAGGTGTGTCTAAATACAAATTACAGGAGCATCACATGCTTGAAAAACAATTACTTCTTACAATTTTGACAAGGTGCCAATAAATTTGTCCAGTCCATTTTTGAGTTCTGTGTGAAATTTTATCAAGTTTGACTTTTCTTCTCTGTTTTTTTTTTTTTTTGTGTTGTTGCAGTGCAAACAAAAACAATAAGCATGTGAATACCAAACATTTGCAATTGGAACAATTTTCTGAGAGAAGTATTGCATTTTCTGACAGAATTGCAAGGGTGCCGATATTTTTGGCCTTGACTGTAATTGCACAAAAGTGTAAATAGTGTTTTTTTTTGTTTTGTTTTTTTTTTTATTTTCATTCTCAATGTGATGTTATTTTGTTTTTTAAAAGGGTTAGTTCTTTCTAAAATGGAAATTCTTCCATCAATTTCTCACCCACTTGTCATTAAAAACCCATAAACCCATTTTGTTCATCTTTGAAACTCAAATTAAAATCATTTTAATGAAAGAGATTTGTGTCCCTCCATTTAAAGTCCATTCCAAGTCTCCTGAAGAGACATAAACACTTTATATGATGAACAGATTTAAATTAGGGTTTTATTCACACATAAACATTGATCAAAACATACAGTATGTAAAACACATCAAATAAGGAAAACTTAAGTTCGAGTAAATATAAACTGATATTTGTAATTCTCTATAAATCAGAATCAGTCGAATTCACGCTATTAACTATGACTTTTGGATGAATAAACTCCTTATTTGCTGCTTGTTATTAAGTTTAGGTACTGATAGGATTATACCATTACTGGTAGATTACTGGTAGAGAATATGTGCTTTATAAGTACTAATAAACAGCCAATATGTTAATAATAGGCATTCTAATAAGTAACTAGTTAATAGTGAGAATTGGTCCCTATACTAACGTGTTACCATATGTGACCCTGGACCACAAAACCAGTCTTATGTTGCACGGGTATATTTGTAGCAATAGCTAAAAATACGGGATGGGTCAAATTTATTGATTTTTCTTTTATGCCAAAAATCATTAGGATATTAAGTAAAGATCATGTTCCATGAAGATATTTTGTAAAATTCCCACCATAAATATATCAAAACTTAATTTTTGTTTAGTGATATGCATTGCTATGAACTTCATTTGGACAACTTTAAAGGCAATTTTCTCAGTATTTTGATTTTTTTGCACCCTCAGATTCCAGATTTTCAAATAGTTGTATCCTGGCCCTAACAAACCATATATCAACAGAAAGCTTATTTATTCAGCTTTCAGGTGATGTATAAATCTCAATTTCGAGAAATTGACACTTATGACTGATTTTGTCGTCCAGGGTCACACACACACGCACACACGCACACACACACACACACACACACACACACACATATATATATATATATTGAAAGTGATAACTTTGACCTTTAGATGTGAACCATATTACTGACTGTAAGAACAATGTGTGAAAGTATTGTAAAGAAATATATTTCAGCTTCTAGAGGTGGTTTCCTAGGAAACAGTTTTCAGCTATTATGAACAATATGTGTCAGGCTGGCTGCATGTGGCCCTGAGAATGCAGTTGTTAGATATACATGCATTTTTAATGGCCCTATACAATGTTCTGCTTTTATTCCCTTTAAGAGTGCCTTTACTCCTTGTTTCAGTCAAATGAATAACCTTTATAAAACAGAAGAGATGTTAAAGGCTGTTTGGCAGGATAAATGTAACCTCATTCACCGGCTGAGGAGCTACACTGATAGCATTTCATCTTGTAGCACCTCCGCTCTCGGTAGATCTCATATAATGCGGCCTGGCTTCACCAAAGTCATTAGAGCCATCCTCTACGGGAATGGCGGTGAATTATCTGAAATGTCTTTATGTGAGCTGACTGAAAGACAGAAATTAAGCCATTTTGCTAGAATCGAGCTGGGAACTTGTGAATGTGTCCTCTCGCCTTTGCAGAAGCAGCTCTTGCGTCATGCAGTTTCCATAGCACCCTGGGCAGATCTGGCTACTCGCTGTAATCGCTCAAGACTTGTGTATATGTATGTACTCTGCTTCTGGCTTTCCTGTTAGATACAAATGTTGCTCTGTGTTGGATTTGAGTCATTAAATAGGTAGCTCTGGCTCTGAATGCTGATTGGTCAGTACAGTAATCCAGCTGTATTGTATTCTGCGATTCAACAGCTTTGGCCTGTTTACCAGATCACTGCGCAGCTCCCATGGTGGATCGTTATTTTATGTTGCATAGCAACGTGCTGTTATGTCAGAGACTGTTTCTAGTGTAAGAATAGCAGGTAATAAAATAATCTTTGAATAAGGATTTGTGTCCTTGATATTTTTATTAACTATTTTATGAAAGAAAGAAAGAAAGTAAGAAAGAAAGAAAGAAGGCCCTTGAGACTGTGCTGTATTTTGAACATAATCACAATATACACTACCAGTCAAAAGTTTTTGAACAGTAAGATTTTTAATGTTTGTTTAAAGAAGTCTCTTCTGCTCACCAAGTGTGCATTTATTTGATCCAAAATACAGCAGGATTCTTTGATAAATAGAAATATCTGCATTTACCTAAAATAAAACGCTTCAGTATATTCAGAGTTAGTAAATATATTTTTTGGGGGTCGGGGAATAAATAATTTTATTTAGCAAGGATGCTTTAAATTGATCAAAAGTGATGATAAATACATTTATAATGTTAGAAAATATTTCTATTTCAGATAAATGCTGTTCTTCTGAACTGTCTATTCATCAAAGAAACCTGGAAAAATTTTAATCAGCTGTTTTCAACATAATAATAATAAATGTTTTTTGAGAAGTAAATCAGAATATTAGAAAGATTCCTGAAGAATCATGTGACTGGAGTAATGATGCTAAAAATTCAGCTTTGAAATCACAGGAATAAATTACATTTTAAAATACATTCAAATAGAAAACAGTCATTTTAAATAGTAAAAATATTTCAAAATTGTACTGTTTTTGTTGTACTTTGGATCAAATAAATACAGGCTTGGTGAGCAGAAGGGACTTCTTTAAAAAACATTAAAAATCTTACTGTCCAAAAACTTTTGACTGGTAATATAGCTTAACCTCTTAAAGCTTGTTTCTATAATACATCAATTTTATGTAAATATTAAGTCATTTATTATTTGATTATGTAGAGGTTTTGGTATCTTATTTTATTTGTTCATTATTTTTTGTGTCTTTAAAATAAATAAATAGTTACTAGATAAAATTATTTTGAGAAGTTATGATTTTTATGATCTTTAAAAGCACAAATATTCTGTAAAATATCTCAGTTCATGAACTGAGGTTGCACAGAATGTTTATATACTTGAAGAAATGTATTTGTCATACTGCAAGGGTGCTTAAAATGAAATGATAAAGGCAAATTTGATATAAAAACACCAGTTACAGGACACAAGAATGCCCTCCACTATTCATTCATACACAATGTAAACTAAAATCTAGATGTTGATTTATTAATATTATTATTATCTTTGAAGTCAGTGGGCTGGCCTAATGCTAATTCATTCCTTTAGAGTTGAACATACTTTACTTTTCATTTTAGAAAATAAAAGATAGGGCGAACATACGTTCTCTTTTTTCCAGGACATGTCCTGGCCAGGATTTCTAAATTGCCTAAAATTACATTATATTTATGTGTATTTGCAGTGCCTTTTCTATTCTCTCTAAATCCCACCTTCTCGCACGTCACAACTTGATTATGCCAAAATCCGGACATTTTAGGCAATTTAAAAATCTCAGTCTGGACATGTCTGGGAAAAAAGAGGACGTACTGTATGGTCACCCCAATAAAAGACAACAATGATAGTCAGAATCTCTCAAATAACAGATCCTGCTCTCCATGTCTCCCCTGAACAAGAGTCGAGGGTGCTCTCATTACCCGACTTGTGGCATGTGTGTACCCACAGCAAACTGGCAAACACATGAAACAGTGGATGATTACAGTAATTAATTTGTCTAATGTAGCAATCAAGCAAACATTTCCTCCTGAGGAATAATAATCCCGATAATGAGAGGAAGGTGCTTCAAATGCACTTAATGAAAAAAATCTAAACCAACTGCAGACAGAGGAACATTCAGATAAACAGATGGTATAAACTATCATGTTTACAGATACATCTAGACATTAATTTCTTTTAAATCCTAAAATATGATTGTATTATTAATATTATATAGCGCTCTGGTAAAGTACAATATTCCCAAAACCACAGTCAGTACACAAACAGTTTGGTGTGACTGATGAGCAAGTTGTACTTTTTGCATTCTTGAATAATGAATAAAAATGAAATGAAAAGTTTATCATGTTGTTGAAAACATATACATATGTATTTTACATTCTGCAAGTCCATGAATAATGAAAGGGTTTGCTTTGACCAGCCAGTTATTCAAATGAGCAAATTATACATTTTTGTGGTGAAACATTTTAGCTCAGACAGGTAGAACAAATATCTTTGCTTTAAATTCAGGTATGTACTGTATACTACCATTAAAAAATTTAGGATTGATTTTGAAAGAAGTCTCTTATGGATAGAAGCCTGTTTCCACCACTGAATAAAAAAATAAAAAAAGGTTATTACAGCTTTTTTCTCAGAACTGAGATATATACTCACAATTGCGAGTAATAAAGTCAGAATTGCGGTATATATATAAACTTGCAATTCTGAGAAACTATGTCAGAATGACTTTTTTTCTCCAAATTGCATGATATAAACTCACAAATGCGAGACAATTCTGACTTTTTTCTCGCAATTGCGAGTTTATATCCCACAATTCTGACTTTTTCTCAGAATTGTAAGATATAAACTCACAATTACAAGTTATAAAGTCCAATTTTGAGGGGGAAAAAATAGGTTCTCAGAATTGCGAGTTTATATCTCACAATTCTAACTTGATAACTCCCAATTGTGAAATCACAAATAGCAAAAAAAAAAAAAAAAAAAAAAAGTAAATTGTGAAAAAATTGCAAACTGCGAAAAATTGCGACTTTATAACTCTTAACTGTGAGCTTAGTCACACAATTCTGAGAAAAAAGTCACATTTACAAGTTTTTATCTTGCAATTCTGACTTTAGAACTTGCAATTGTGGGTTTATATCCCACAATTCAGACTTTTTTTGTGTATTGAAAAAAAAAACAGGAAAAAAATTGTGACTTTATAACTCTCAACTCTGAGTTTATATCATGCAATTCTGAGAAAAAAGTCAGGTTTGCAAGTCACAATTCTGACTTTAACTCACAATTGAGTTTATATCTCACAATTCTGACTTTTTTCACACAATTCTGACTTTTTTCTCTGAATTGTAAAATATAAACTCACAATTGTGAGTTATAAAGTTCGATTTTGAGAGGGGAAAAGTATGTTCTCAGAATTGTGAGTTTATATCTCACAATAACTCACAATTGAAAAAGGTCAGAATTGTGACTTTATTTCTTTTTATAACTCTCAACCGCGAGTTTATATCTCACAATTTTGATTAAAAAAGTGTATTACAATTCTTGCTCACCAAGGCTGCATTTAAAAAAAAAAAAAAAAAAAAAAAAGTTTTCTATTTTAATATACTTTAAAATGGAATTTCTTCTTGTGATGACAAAGCTGAATTTTCAGCATCATTACTCTAGTATTAAGTGTCACATGATCTTTCAGAAATCATTGTAATATGTTGATTAGCTGCTCAAGAAACATTTCTTATTATTATCGATGTTGAAACCAGTTGTGCTGCTTAATATTTTTGTGGAAACTGTGATACATTTTTTTCCCCAGGATTTGCTGATGAATAAAAAGTTCAAACTAAGCATTTTATTTAAAATAGAAATCTTTTAAAATATTATCAGTGTCTTCACTTTTTATCAAATCGTCGCCTCAGAATTATAAGGTTCTATCTGCATTCTGAGTACTTTTGAGATAAACAGTTTTTGCGTTCCATATACTTCTGTAGATAGAACCATTTTTGTTTCTAGAAAGACCCAAAATGTACACAAATTACAAAAGAAACATCACATAATGTAAATAAATTGTCACCGAATAAGAATATGTGAATAAGAATATGTGACAAAAATATCAGATAGAACCTTATAATTCTAAGGTGACGAAATGCATCCTTGCTGAATAAAAGTATTACTTTATTTAAAAAAAAAAAAAAATCTAACTGAACCCAAACCTTTGAACAGTAGTGTATTTATTTATTTATTTATTTTTTTGGTGAGATTCCTTAGTTCTCTATAGTACATCATGTTTGCTTTGCCCTTGTCACCAAATCTCCTGCACAGAACATTTAATATGCATGTTTTGAGTGTATTACACAATGTGAAATTTCGTTTCCAATTCATTTCAGGCATTTGTTATGCGAACTATGCTGCAGTGAGGCTGTAGTGGCACCTTGGCATTATCTGTTCTCAGGATCCAAAATGAGGACACAGAAGAAAGACCCATAGGAGCCGTACAAATAGTTAGAGTTCACGAACAAGTGAATCAGATGAGAAAAATCTGCAATCTTATCTGAGACATTTTTATTTTCTTGTGGATGAACATGACTTTATCTAATCAGTACCGATCATCTCACTCCCCGAGCACATCTCCTAAAAGAAAACCTGTTATCTCAAAGCCATTGTTTAGCTATCTCACGATCCCAACGGAAACGTTGTTGTTTTTCCTTTCAGATGGTGGCTGACAGCTTTCGGCATGAGGCGGTCATTCAGATGGAAGGATGTTAGATCTTAAGCCTGTAAGGAGGCGAGATAAAGCAGATACAGTGGTCTAAAGTAATATTGCGTGTTTTTGGAGTGGCCTTGTGAAATAATTATGCCCCCCTCAGACATTTAGTCTGTTTTCATCCGATTCACTCAGCTGTCCTGTAACTCTTCCTTCGTCTTGCATCATTCTTGCCTATTGGTTTAGTTACTATGCAGCACCACATCAGTGAGAGGAAGTGACATGTTTACACATTCAAGAAAGTTTGTATTTCCCATATGAGGAATGTCATACACTAAGTTAACAGTTTACATTAAGGTCCTATTATATATAATATAATATAAATATAGAAGTACAATATTTGATTGCAGTGTTCAAGCAGTAGCAGCCTAAAGTCTTACACTAACTCTTCCTGAAATTTTAATCTTCAGAATCCTCTGTGTAGTCGTTCATCCAGAGCTGCTGCTTTTCTTTTGTTGAGTGGAGGATGTTTTAATTATCAGTGATACATTTGCATTTGCAAGAGACAAAGGCACTCTGCATTAGCGCAGCTTGTCTTTCATTTCAGACATTATTCCCTAATGCCCTCTCAAACGTTGTTTTAGCAGCACGTTTCCATCCCTGAAGAACATTCTCTCTTTGGCTTCTTGTCAGGACAGAGGCAGTAGAGACATATCTCGTCACAGTTGATTGATATAAGCAATTTTGTGTTATAGTGCTTCCTTTTTCGCTGACTGATATTTGCGATTGGCTCCCCGACGGGTCTCTCTCGTGGGTGTTAAATGAGCTTTCATGATAAACTAAATCAGATAAACTGCTTTGATTTATGACACAGGTTACTGCACACTAACACCTCTGAAGTACAGCATTGAGTCTGCATGTCAGATCGTCTTTGTCTTATAGGGCAGATGTTATGGTATGAGTCACCTCATGATGGTTCAAATTAGGGGGATGAGGTTCATTTGTGACCCTGGACCACAAAACCAGTCATAAGTGTCAATTTTTTCGAAATTGAGATTTATACATCATCTGAAAGCTGAACAAATGAGTTTCCTATTGATTTATGGTTTGTTAGGATAGGACAATATTTGGCTGAGATACAACTATTTGAAAATCTGGAATCTGAGGGTGCAAAAAAATTGAAATACTGAGAAAATCACCTTTAAAGATGTCCAAATGAAGTTCTTAGCAATGCATGTTACTAAACAAAAATTAAGTTTTGATATATTTACGGTAAGAAATTTACAAAATATCTTCATGGAACATGAACTTTACTTAAAGGAGAAGTTCACTTCCAAAACAAAGATTCACATGTAATGTACTCACCCCCTTGTCATCCAAGATGTTCATGTATTTCTTTCTTCAGTCGTAAAGAAATTATGTTTTTGAGGAAAACATTTCTGCATTTTTCTCCATATAATGGACTGATATGGTGCCCCGATTTTGAACTTCCAAAATGCAGCTTAAATGCAGCTTCAAACAACCCCAAATGCGGTTGTAAATGATCCCAGCCGAGAAAAAAGGGTCTTATCAAGCAAAACGATCGGTTATTTTCATTAAAAATAATACAATTTATATACTTTTTAATGTCAAACGCTCGTCTTATCTTACTCTGCCTGGACTGTTTTTTTCCGGTTCATGACAGTTAGGGTATGTTGAAAAACTCCCATCTCATGTTCTCCTTTAACTACAAAATCGTCCTATATCGCTGTTTTACCTTTTTTGTTGAGGGTGTTTGATCTTCTTTGCATGTTTACTTTGCAAAGACTGGGTCAGTACTTCTGCAGCGATGTAGGATGATTTTGAAATGATTTTTGAAGTTGAGGGAGAAAATACGATTGGAGTTTTTCAACATACCCTAACTGTCTTGAGCCAGAATACACAGAGTTCAAGGAGAGCATTGCAAGACGAACGCTTGAGAATAAAAAGTATATAAATTGTATTATTTTAATGAAAATCGTTTCGCTAGATAAGACCCTTCTTCCTTGGCTGGGATCGTTTACAACCGCATTTGGGATCGTTTGAAGCCGCATTTAAACTGCATTTTGGAAGTTCAAAATTGGGGCACCATAGTCCATTATATGTAGAAAAATGCTGAAATGTTTTCCTCAAAAAACATAATTTCTTTACGACTGAAGAAAGAAAGACATGAACATCTTGGATGATAAGGGGGTGAGTACATTATATGTGAATCTTTGTTTTGGAAGTGGACTTCTCCTTTAATATCCTAATGATTTTTGGCATCAAAGAAAAATCGATAATTTTGATGAATACAGTGTATTTTTGACTATTGCTACAAAAACCCATGCTACCTAAGACTGGTTTTGTGCATCACATTTTATGAGTGATCTGGTTTGGTGACAAAATTGGTAATTCAGTAATCTTGTGGTCTTAGGTTCAGTCTTAAAGCAATAGTTCATCCAAAAATGAAAATTCTGGCATTAATTATTCACCCTCATGTTGTTCCAAACCCATAAGACCTCTGTGGAGGGTCAGCTTTCTGAGTAATGTGACTGAAATTCTTCCAGACCCAGAAACATAGTATAAACATTGTTAAAACAGTCCACGTGACATCAGTGGTTCAACCGTGATTTTAGGAAGCTATGGGAATACTTTTTGTGCGCAAAGAAAACAAAAATAACGACTTTATTCAACAATTCTGGGAACATTTCAGTTACATTCAGTTACAAGCTCTTGGATTTCATCAAAAATATCTTAATTTGTGTTCTGAAGATGAATGAAGGTCTTTTTGGATGAGCTATCCCTTTAAATGTTGTAGTTGCGGTTCAGCAGGTGTTGTTTGTGCTCATTGGGATACAGGTTTGAGTCTGTCCTGGTCTTTTTTTTTTTTTTTATTTACTCTAAATTGAAGGAGAAAGGCTTGTAAAATTATATCATGATTTAGCTGATTTGGCTTTTATGAAAAAAAATCAGTTTTGCCTGGTGTGCAGTGATTGCAGTATCATCATTGGGGACAATAAAATATAGTTTAGTCTAATATCAGTATGTAAGTTAAAATTAAAATGTTTATTTTTACAAATTAAAGCAAATTAATTTTGCATTAGCTTGCCTGGAATTATTATTTTGCACTAATGACTGGCTGACTGTTGATTATCCTGATTCTTACACCAATATATTTTTAAAATAATAATAATAAAAAAACAATGAACATGAAATATTGATTTGAATTTATATGATATTATAATATATTATATTAGCTTACTTGTTGATTAACTTGAGAATTATAGTTCTTTGTGACATAGAACACAATATGTCTAGCAACAACATATTCACTGCTAAAATGTTATAATACTATTGTTGTTTTTAATTACTGTTATTTTAAATGATGTTATTTAAAATTATATATTATTATTTGCTTTTTTAGTGTACTAGTTAACTAACATATTTAACTTGGGGCCTTAATGTAGGAGTCGACCCAATTATCAGCGACAATATTGCACATTTTTATCGCTGTGATTCGCCTTTAAAGTTGTCCAACTGATAAAATAATTTAAAAGCATTTAAAGAAAGTTTTTGTCAGAACCCTTGTTATTTTTCAGTTTGACCTTAACATTAATTTTTACATCAGACATATATATCAGTTCAAAATATCAGTTATTGGTCTACTTGATCTGTTTTTTTCTGTTTCAAATGCTCTCTCATCCAGATTTTGGATGTTGTTGTTCTTCTTCAAGTAATGTTTTTTTAATGCTTTAACTGGAGACTCCTAAACTTCTAACCACATATTGAAAGTTTATGATCACTTTAAAATGAAAAAGTATTACCTCAGAGGTTTTACAACTTGAGATGCAATAATGGCTCCAATTAGCTATATCAATTTATGTTGATAGGAAAAGCACAGAATCATGCAGTGATAAAAGAATCATGAAAAGAGTCAGAACCAGATAAGTCCTCCGCACAATCTGACTTGTGTTGCAGCCTGGAATTAAACTCTGACTTGTGTTGCAGCCTGGAATTAAACCACAACATGCTGGTTTCTTCTGGCCAGAGAAGAACTGGCCGCCTAACTAAGCCTGGTTTCTCCCAAGGTTTTTTTCTCCATTTCTGTCCGATGGAGTTTTGGTTCCCTGCTACTGTCGCCTTTGGCTTGCTTAGTTGTAGACACTTAATTTTTGACAATAGTGTTGACTTGATTGTACAGATACTGTTTAAAGAGAACTGAACTGAGCTGAGCTGAGCTGGTGTTGACCTGACTTTAACTGGAAAATTGAGTGTTGTTCTCTTGTGTTATTGACACACTGTTTTTCTGTTTAACTCAGTAAAGCTGCTTTGACACAGTCTGTATTGTATAAAGCGCTATATGAATAAAGGTGACTTGACTTGACTTGAAAGCAACACTGGTCTGTTTCTGTGACCTCCTGTCAAATATAGAATTTAGCAGTCATTACACAAAAATTTATGACTGTTCAATGTCATGACTGACCAACGAGAAACACGAATTCCAGAGAGCTGTGTAATAAGCGAAGATAATGATAGCCTATTGTAAGGTTCATGGATAATAAAAAGCTCAACCTCAGCTCAAATAAAACACAAAGCTCCAGACAATTTCCTTTTGGTACCAATTATAAAGACACAGTGGTACTCTGCAATTTGTTGTACAATGCTTAGCATTTAAACTACACCAGCTTCAATTATGTAGAAAGTTATTTGTGTGAACATGTGTGTGATTTAGTGAATCAGCTATATGCTTATGAGAATGTGTTTTTCTGTCCTAAACTACAACATTCTTTTCTTTTCTCTTCCCACAGTGCAGTGTCTGGAGATGACTACTAAGAGGAAGATCATCGGCCGCCTGGTGCCCTGTCGATGCTTCCGGGGGGAGGAGGAGGTCATCTCAGTGCTGGATTATTCCCACTGTAGCCTGCAGCAGGTCCCTAAGGAGATCTTCAGCTTCGAGCGCACGCTAGAAGAGCTCTACCTTGACGCCAACCAGATTGAGGAGCTGCCTAAGGTAAGTTGTCAAGTGTCAGCTTAGACATGCATAATATCTGCCTAACAGTGGATACATCAACTCCTGAACATCATCTTATACAGAAGTGTAACAATACAGAAAAATGGTGCATTAAATTGGGATTATTAAAGGGATAGTTCACCTAAAAATGAAAATTCTATCATTAATTACTTACCCATGTTGTTCCAAACCTGTAAGACCTTTGTTCATCTTCGGAACACAAATTAAGATATTTTTGCATGCACTGTGGTACTATCGTGAACGCGTGTTGATGTCTGATGCAGAAGAGAAGAAATTATTGAATAAAGTTGTTATTTTTGTTTTCTTTGCGCACAAAAAGTATTCTCGTAGCTTAATAAAATTAAGGTTGAACCACTGATTTCACATGGACTATTTTATCCATGTCCTTACTACCTTTCTGAGCCTTGAACGTGGTAGTTGTGTTGCTGTCTATGCAGGGTCAGAAAGCTCTCGGATTTCATCAAAACTATCTTAATTTGTGTTAAAAAAATGAGCAAAGGTTTTATGGCTTTGAAAGAGGGTGAGTAATTAATGACAGAATTTTCATTTTTGGGTGAACTATCCATTTAATGTGATTGTTTAATTAGAAAGCACTAAAGGTGTCCCATAATTGAAGTTTATTAATATTATCATTATTTCCATTTGGTATTTCATATTGGTAAAGGTTAATCAGACTTTGTATAGTGCATCTAGTAGCAAGACTAAAACAGGACCATGGACAGCTCCCATATTGTGTGCAAAGCTGTATCTAAATTTATTCTGTATACTGCTTAGAAAAGTGCTTAAGTCCTAAGTATTTGCTCACTTGAAAAATGTTAAAAACTTTTGTGGAAACTATTTTATATTACATATTGTCAGGATTCTTTGATAAATAGAAAGTTCAGAAAACAGCATTTATTTTAAACAGAAATGTTATGTAACATTATATATGTCTTTACTGTCACTTTTGAATGATTTAATGTAGGGGTCAACCAATTATCGGCCTGGGGTGCGTTTCCCAAAAGCATCGTTATCCGACTATGGTCACAAGTCCCATTGTTACCTACAAAGTTCAATGATTCGGTGTTTCCCGAAGCCATAGTTCAAATGAACATTCGCAAACGGCGTCGCAAACTTATGTGTTTGGAACTACAGTTCTCAACCTGTGGTTAGAAGCATAGTTTCTTGTTAGTAAGACATATGGACTTTATGCTCTTGGGCACAATAAGCAAGCTAACATGCAGTACAATCTATATCTTCCATTCTACAGTGTAAAAAATAAAAAACACAATTTGTTGAGTCATCTTAAAATAATTTGTTACCCTGCTGCCTTAAAATGTTAAGTTCAGTCAACTAAATTAGTTAACTGAACTATAACTATTAGTTTTAAGTTAGTCAACTTGAAATGTTAAGCTGTACTAAGTAACAACTTAGATATTTGTGTTTGTTAAACTTAACAGATAGGTAAGTAACCCAACTGCCTTAAAATTTTAAGTTGATTCAACTCAAATATCTAAGTTGTCACTTAGTATAATTTAACATTTCAAGTTGAATAAACTTTTTTTGAGTTGACTGAACTTAAAATTTCAAGGCATGAAGGTAACAAATTATTTTAAGTTGACTTAAATTGTTTTTAAATATTAATGCATTTTAATCTCTGTATTTTTGCGCGTCTTCTGTAAGCGCAGTTTTTGAAAAGTGTGCTACGGAGTATGACGTAAGAGGGAACCCGCGATGAATCAAACATCAAATAAAGCAAAATTACAAGGAACAAAAAAATAGTACATTAGTCACCAGGTGCCATGTTCAATACAGCAGCATTTTTGAGATCTCTAATCAGTTAGTCTAACAGCAGAAGTTATTACGCCACCACATGCATATGACATCATTAACAATGGTTGAACTACTGTAGTTCAAACAACGGAGATGCGACCATGTTCAGGAAACTGTGACTAGCTAGTTCGTTTCCACAACAATGCATTGTACTATGGAGGTTAATCTGCGAGTTACATCATTGTACAGGAAGCACAATCCTGGCCGATTATCGGCAAAGATATTAAGCATTTTAATGGTTATCGGCATCTGTCATTTTTAAAACAGATTTGCCAATAAAATTATTTAAAAGCTTTTAAAAAAAGTTTTTGTGTTAGAATGTTATTCTTAATTTTTACATTAATTTTCATTTTCACACCAGACACATATACTATATATCGGTTCAAAATATCGGTTATTGCTCTACTTTGTAATAATCAGTAATAATTAGTAATAATCTGTATCGCCATCAACCCTGAAAAACACATATCGGTCGACACCTAATTTAATGCATCCCTGCTGAATTAAAATACTGTATTAATTTCTTTGACCTCAGAATTAAAATAAGTTATTTATCAATGAATTAGTTTGGATTCATATTTTAAACATGGTTACAAAAATAGTATTTATTTCAATGAATGAGTTAATTTAGACTACAGGATGAGTAGTCAAAAATACCAAAGAGATTGTGTGACAGAGTAGACATGGTTGTGTTTATACAGAGAAAAAAATCTACTGTACTGAATGAAATGGAAGTGAGAAGTAATTACTGGCAATGTGAGGTTGTGGGACAAATTTATATTTTAAGAATTTTTAAGTGTTTATAAGGTTGATTGTAAGCATTGATTGTACGAATTCAGCATGACACAAGAAGCTTGTTCATCTGTGGGAATGTAACTCTGGTTATCCTAAATCATGTATAAAAAAGCAGGGTAACAGAAATAAAAGAGGAGCTAAATGACTTTCAAAATTGCAGGCATAAAATGTAGCTAGAGTTAAATATTGTCTTTGCCTGGGGTATAAATATCACCTCACCTGGATAAATGTTAACTATTTTTTATTTTATAACCAATAAGCAAGGATATAATCACTTAGATTAATGGGGCCTGGGAAGTTCATTCTTGAACCAAATCTCTATCTTCCTCTCTCTGTTCTCTTAGCAACTCTTCAACTGCCAAGCACTCAAGAAGCTGAGCATGCCTGACAATGACCTCTCCAACCTGCCAACCACCATCGCCAGCCTTGTGAATCTAAAGGAGTTAGATATTAGTAAAAATGGTATATCCTTAATTCCATTTATTCTATTTTTGCTTTTAATATCTATTTTGCCAAGCCATTTTTTTGTGATGAGCATATTGGTGTGATTGCATATGATTGTACCTTTACACACAGATCAACATGGTAAAACTGTCTTTGTTTCAGGTATTCAAGAGTTTCCCGACAACATCAAATGCTGTAAATGTCTATCAGTTGTGGAGGCCAGTGTAAATCCTATAGCCAAGTAAGTAGAGCTGCTCACATTCCTTAAATCAGAAAGAATGAGTATGTCAATGTTTAGCAATTGTTGTATTATGAACATATGGGTAGATGACAAATCCATATTTATTTATTTAACATTTTAAGTGGATTTTAATAGATTCTAGTTTATTTTTTATAACCGCTCTATCTTTTCATTTTTTAAAAACCATTTTAATCCCATTTTCCTTCACTAGTTTATTTAAATGGTGTTGTGGATTTTTAAAAATACAAGTATTTTATGTCCTTTATATATGGGATAATAAAAGCTGCATGTAAAATAATTATAAAAAGAATCAAATAAAAAAAATTCAAAGAAGCATGTTAAACTGTTCCTGTTTTAATCTGTTTGAATTTCTTCATTTACACAGCCTTAAAATGTAAAGAGATTTTGCACACCTATTATAGTACCTAAGGAAATAAGCCAAAATTAATATTTGAATCTAACACCACTTCAAATAATTGCATTAATATATAAAACGCTTCTCTTATCCTCCCTGAAGAGGATTTTCCATTGTTTCCTATAGTTTACACAATATGAAATTGTTTATTGTGTCATACAGTTCATGGATTTGCTGCATTCTCTTCACTCTCAAATGGAAGCAGTTATTTGCCTTTCTTATCTGGGTTCCTTAGGATAAAAGAATAAAGTGAAAGTACATGCTAAAGATAAATGTTTTCATATTTCGTACAACCTTTTTTCTCTCTGTTTTTTAAAAAAATCCATGATTAAACTTAGTTTTGAATTCTAAAGCACATTTGTACATTAATAATGCATATTGTAAGTAGACGTCATGCCTTAAAACTGAACCAAACTCCACTTATGGAAATATAAGACATGCATTTCTTTTTTTATCTCAATGTATTCGTTTGGCCTTCAGTTTGAAGCTGAGCTTCAAATCTTTGATTCAGAAGTTTATGATAGAGGATCAAACATTCAGAATCCAGTGCATGGTCTCTGCAGAGAGCCCTTTTCTTCACATTATGATTAAATCAGCCCTCAAGTGACTCCATTTACTGGGATGCTAACAGCCAGTAGAAGGGGAAGCGTAGAGGGATTACAGATGGCTTTCACCGCTCCTGAAGTACTTAACGCTTATCAAATCTTAAGGGCACTGGCCTTTGAGAGGGTCTGATCACCTCTCTGTTCCTGCAGGCTCCCAGACGGCTTCACCCAGCTCCTCAACTTGACACAGCTCTTCTTAAATGACGCCTTCCTTGAATACCTGCCTGCCAATTTCGGGAGGTAAGAGCTTCATCTTGGGCGTCTCTGTTCCTGCTCTGCTGGGGATTGTGAAACAGCTCTTTAGCACACTCGTCTGAGTTTGTCTGGTTCTTGTAGTTGTCATCGTAGCGTTTTTATTTTTAGATGTTATTTTGTATCAGAGGAGCAGCATGGTGCTGATTCTGGCAGTGATTTGCCTAAAGCTTTCATGAATAAATGGATTCTTGCAGCTCATATTAGGTTTAATGATAAAACGTTATTTCATTTGCATTGGGGAAAAGGGGATTTTTTATTGCGGCTGACATTGGTCAAGGGCTGTTGCATTTAGTTTTGATAAAAGAATCTGGGGAATTCACTCAAAATGAATTGCCCTGACAACACTGTGTGTTTGCACGGGCTGTCTGTGTTGTTATAGAGCTTGATTCATTCTCTTCAAGCTCTTTTAGGAAGTGTTAATAACACAATGTTAACTGTACAATGTCCAGACAAATAGCCCTAAGTCTGAACATTTATAGCAGGAAGGGCACATTCATGCTGAAATGATTGACAGTAATTTAAATACTCGTGGTGCAGCGCTATTTCGGCACAAGTAGCATCTGGTTAAGCTGCATGTGAAGGATTAGTAATATTTTTTTGTTCAAATACCACATGCAAAAGTGGCAGAATTCACTCCTGTGCTTTTGCTTTAGAAAAAGGAAGATGGAGATTTAGAAGTTTTCCAAAAATGATTTTCAACCTGTTTTTCAGATTATCTAAATTACGGATCCTGGAGCTTCGTGAGAATCATCTGAAAACTATGCCAAAGTAAGTCACTTAAATTCTTATGAATAACTATTTGGCTCCTGCTCCTATTAGGATAATTGAAAAAATACAATAAAAAAGCATGAAAAAAAATGGTGTAAGACAAACCTTGAATCTGTGCATCATCAAAATGTTTTGATGTTTTCATTTTTATATATATGTTTTTTTTTTTTTTTATTTAAAGGGGTCATGAACTGCCTTTGTCCTACATCCTTTATAGATGGACGTTCCTGTGATTTTGGTTAAAAATGCATAAATACTCAATTCATGATCTCTAATAATAAACAAATGTAGTAGTGACCATGTAGTAAAAACGGTTACTTACACTAGTGTGGTGCAACATTACTGTCGGATCCAATAGTCAGCACAGCATCGTCTATTAGTTTCAATTTATCTGCAAATCCTGCATCTAATTGCGCTTTGTTTTTAAATGGATCAGTGGTAAAATTAAGTGAACAAAGGGTCAAGTTCTTACTGATGCAGTCCAGAACTTCATTAAAAATAAAGTTCATTCACTCTTTCCTAATGTTGGGATCAGAAGGAAGGCAATGCAAGGACTGTGTTTTTCCACAACTTGGCACTGTACGGTATCTTCTTGTCTTCTGAGTGATCTTTATTGTTTGGTTTCTGTATTGACCTGCGTTTGCCTCTCTTGTTATTTACCTACGTGTGTGAATCAGTGAGTGGGGCTAAACAGGCAGCAATGCAGAAGAAGGCATTGATATCCCTCTGCAGAGTCAGTGTTTACCCACACTATGGCTACGTTCACGCTGCGGGCAGATGTGCCCCAAATCATGTGACTCAGATCTGTTTTTCTCATGACAGTGTGAACAAACCACATGGAATCTGATATTTTCCATTCCGATTTGTGCCACTTCCATATGTGGTACTAAATCCAATACAGGTCAGATTTTTTGCAATGCGACCACAAGCTGAACAGTCATATCAAAATTCATGCAAATTTTACGTCACTTTTGATCAACGTACGTCACGATTCTGCTCTCATGGGAGTCACTTCAAACATTTTACATTCCCAAAATTATCAAGACAGCTGCAAAAGGTAGTCAGAAGTGTAGTAATGTGTCAGAACTCATAACTATTACAGTGACAGCTCTATATACAAGCAAAACATGAAGGCTCATATCATAAAAGTTTCAAAACTCCACTTTCTTCTGTCACATCATTGACTTTATTTTTCATATTGCCTGCGCATAATTACGCTGGCTTCTGCAGCAGATCACACTATGAATAAATGTATGATCGCTTACTTTATGTCTTCCGTGTTTACTTTCATATGATGGCGCACTGCGCAGGTGTCGCCAAGTCCACAGCTTTCCTGCAGAGTTGGGCTACTTTTTCCAGTTGCCAAGGGTTGTTTTTCAACCCTGTGGGTTGAAGCGACCCCACTAACGCAATATTTACCAGAATTTACCCAGAATGCGACTGGGCTAGTTTTGGACTAGTTTTGAGAGGAAACTGGGTGGATTTTGTAGTGAAAACTGACATTTGTGTCAGTTCAGAACGATGATCTGTCTACACTGGAAATCTGGTAGTGGCCACATTTAAAAACAAAAATGTGAACAGACAAAAAAAAATGGACCAAAAATCAGAATTGTCATTTTGGCAGACTGGCTTCATTATATGCTGTTCTTAGACTAATGAAAAAGTTTTGGATTCTCACAGGGTGTTTTTATAGTATAAGCAATGATCTCTTATATGTCAAAAGATCAAGGGAATTTTGCTTTCTCAGTTCATGACCCCTTTAATGCTGTCCATTTGCTTCATATTTAGTCTTTACTTCACAACAAGTGTTTGTTTCTGCAACAAGGCACTTTGATTCAATTCTGTTTAAATTTCTTAATTTACATGTCCTTTTTGTTTTGTACATCTGCTATAGCAGCTGAGCAAATAAGCCAGTATCGATATTTGAATCTAACACTGCTTCAAATAATTGCACTAATATATAAAACTCTTATCTTCCCTGAAAAAGGAATTTCATTTAGGCCTAGTTTTTTTTTTTATTTATCCCTCAAGTGATTTAGAAACAAGTTTGTGTAGCAGACTCAGAATAGCAGAGTCTACAATATCATTTGTCACAGTGGGGAAGACCTCTGGACCCCTCTAGAGAGGGACACATATTGCACACGATGGTTTATGCTTGCTGACTTGTTCAGATGTCCTGGTTCAAGACTATTTTTATCTTCCAGCAATAATACCACCTATCTTTCCTTCAAATCCAAACTGTGAGAGCGGTGTTTGGCTACAAGTAGCATACCGAATGAGGGCCATTTCAAGAATATCATCACAAATATTTGAGTTACAGAATTTTTGTTTTTTCAGAATTTTAAAGGGTTCATTTCTGTCGTTAATTACTCACAATTATGTCAACCTGTAAGACCTTTATTCATCTTTGGAGCACAAATGAAGATATTTTTGATGAAATCCAAGCGCTTTCTGACCCTGCATATACAGCAATGCAACTACCACATTCACGGCCCAGAAAGGTAGTAAGGACATCAATGAAATAGTCCATGTGACATCAGTGGTTCAACCGTAATGTTATGAAGCTATGCGAAGAATTTTTTGTGTGCAAAGAAAACAAAAATAACGACTTTATTCAACAATTTCTTCTCTTCTGTGTCAGTCTTCGACGCACGTTAATGACTGACCACCTTTCTGGGCTTTGAATGTGGTAGTAGTGTTGTTGTCTATGCAGAGTCAGAAAGCTCTCGGATTTCATCAAAAATATCTTGTGTTCCAAAGATGAACGAACGTCTTACAGGTTTGCAACAACATGAGGGTGAGTAATTAATGACAGAATTTAAATTTTTGGGTGAACTATCCCTTTAAGTGCACTTAACAATCTGAAATGTCTGTATATATTTAAAGTGAGATTTGATTTCGTTTCTTGCCATGTTGCAGGTCAATTCATAGGCTGTCGCAACTGGAGCGGTTAGACTTGGGAAGCAATGAATTCTCTGAACTGGTAAGAAAGATGTTCTCCTATTGAACACTTTTATCAATGGGACAGCTGTTACCTTAGTCAGTCTTTTTACCCAGCATGGATTTTGGCTTAGGGGGGATAGAGGAAGGGGGTAGGGGAAGCTGTTGCCTCCATTCCCAGAGTCTTGTTAGATCTCTAGTGCTGCACTGCGTTGGTTGCATCATGCGCTGATCCATTATTCATGAGTTGGTTGAAACACGCAGAGCTTGCCATGACAGAACGTTCACCACTGAGCTGCATTTAATTGGCTCACCCAAGCTGGAGTAAACAATGGCAAGGAATTTATCATATGTATACCAGGTAGCCCCACTCACACCATGCCTATAGCTGTTTATATCAGTGCCTGATGCTGCCGGTGTTGCATTTATTTATTTGAGTATAAATCAATGAAGAGGTCCATGAGCAGACAAGTTACTGTGTCTGGAGGAACTGTGGCAGTTGAACTCCAAAGTAGCAATTAATGGCAGATTTTTTTTCCAGCAATTGACTTTGCTTTGTGATAATTCTACTAGGAGCTGTTGGTTGATTTTAAAGCTGGTCCATTTCCGATAACCATTTAAACATGTATTATTGGCTGGAAAACCAATAATTGTTTGGTGATCAATATCAGTATTTAGTTTTAAAAAATCAGCAATATCAATGAACTTACAACTCTCAGAAGATTTTAGCATGGTGATGGATATGACAGTGCTGCTAAATTGCTGCTGCTGCTACAAAGAAAACTTGTTACTGCCAGTACATATACCTTGCAGAAACTCCAAAGTAAGAGGGATCATACAAAATGCATGTTATTTTTTATTTAGTACTGACCTGAATAAGATATTTCACATAAAAGACGTTTACATATAGTCCATGAGAGAAAATAATAGTTGAATTTATAAAAATGACAGCGAGGATGCAACACAATGCATTAAAAGCCAGGGGGTAAAATTGTTTTGAATTTAAAGATCAGGGTACATTTAACTTATTTTCTCTTCTGGAAAACATGTAAGTATTTTCTGTAGCTTCTGAAGAGCAGTACTAAATGAAAAAAAAGTGATATTTGGGCAAAATAAGAAAAATGTACACATCTTCATTCTGTTCAAAAGTTTACACCCCCTTAATGCATCTTTTTTCCTTCTAAAGCATCAGTGAGCGTTTGAACCTTCTGTAATAGTTGCATATGAGTCCCTCAGTTGTCCTCAGTGTGAAAAGATGGATCTCAAAATCATTTAGTCATTGTTGGAAAGGGTTCAAATAAACAAAAATGCTGAAAAACCAAAGAATTTGTGAGACCTGAAAGATTTTTCTGAAGAACAATAGTCAGTTTAACTGTTCAGGACAAACAAGGGACTCAAGACATGAAAAAATATCACTAAACAAAAAAACACAGCTGTGGATTATTCAGGTAACAACAGAGTGCTTAGAATCAAGTGTATGTACACATTTGAATGGGGTCATTTTTATAAATTCAGCTATTCATTTCTCTTGTGGACTGTATGTAAACAACTTGTGAATATATATTTTTCAGGTCAGTACTAAATAAATATTAACTCCCTCTTATTTTGGTAAAATAATTTACATTTTTGCAGATTCTGCAAGGTGTATGCAAACTTTTGACTTCAAAAACCCATAGCAGATCTATACAGGTGGAGCTGGGGTGGTTTGACAGGCTTTCATAGTAAGTCTGACAGCGCGGTACGAAATGCTTTAGTGAATGCTAACCAGCCATTTAAATATAAAGCAGTAAGCTCATTGGCTGCGTATGCAAAATGAACCGATCAGTTTGCGGCAAGTAGTTTAGTGCTGTGACGAAAATATGTTTGGCTATGTCACCCAGCCCTATTTTAAGCTTCCCAGTACTAAACAGGTGGAGTTTGTAGAGTTTTTACTTTTAAACTTTGAATCAGTGTCATACACACGTTTGGAATATCCAGGGCACTTTGTCCTTGGGTGATGAAAAAATGCATGCGCGCACCAATGCTTCCAAAGGGAACAGATGGTTTGGCATTGCAGTAAGCATACTTTACTGCTCAAAGCCCTCAAGTAATAAGAGAACACCCATCAACACTTTCTGGTTCTGCTGTCTGGACTTTCAATCTCCGTGTCCCACTTCAGGATGACTTTCAAATAACTTTTGACCTTTCCTGTTGGCAGCCCCATCAGTGCTGTTTTAATTTGAGCTCAGCTTCTTATCAGATGTTTTAAATATCTCTGATAATGGTGATTTTGGCCTGACTCACCTCAGAAGTTGTTGTCCTTCTCAACAATGTCCAGCAATTCTAGCAACTTTATTTATATATGTATCTGTGAAATTGGTGTTTAATGTTTAAAGTCTCAAGTTTTAGTAACAGGTCTGCAAAAATGGTTAATAAATGTTTGTAAGGATTAACTACTTAATGTGATCAAACCATAGTGTTTTTATTAAAATGACAAAATCATACACTAAAAAACAGTTCCAAGTTGCAAGCTGCAAGCCTTGTAAATGAACAGAAGGTTAAAAAGCTCATATAATATATAGATTAACCTTCTCTGGTTGATGATCAACATTATCGGAAGGTTAAGCATCTCACCAAGTTTCAGGGCCTATTTTGTACTTTATTCATGAAAGTGCCAAATCCGTAATGAGAAAAACAACAGCACATTAACAAACAATAATCCTCAACTGAAATATTACTCACTGGTTTCCTCAAGCACTTTTGGATGCATTGCATCATGTCAGGTAATCATGGCATAGCAGTTGCACAGCCTGAAAACAATCATTAGTTTAATTTATTATAGCTCTGTTGGTGCCATGTTCTTTTAGGCATTTATTTCTCTCTAACAGCACACATTCCCCAAACAATGAGTGTTGAGATGGGAGCACTGATGGCGTGAGGCATTTGTCAGGATATCTGACTCTTGCTGTGATGTTGGCAGATGTTGGCTGGTGTGGTGCCCTGAGCTGCAGATAGTTTCTTAATTGAAGTCCTTGCTGAGGGAATCATGAAGGGACAGATGCTAAGGCTCAAAGGGAGAGAAAAGCAGAGAGCAGCCATTAGGAACTGACTGAGTCTGCGGCACATAGGGGATTTGGGGCTGTTGAAACTCAATTTAAAACAATTTGTTTTTGAAGCCTTTGGAATGTTGTCAAGATCTTGCTTTTATTATATAAGAATTGGTTATTGGTTTCATCACCTTATAATGTTTGTGCTGATCTTAAATGATTCAGAGGATGTGCAGTAAAGTGGTTTGATTTAATATTTGAAACCCACTCTGAAGTGTTTTTTCGAAATGAAAATAGCCTCCAATATTTCATATTTACAGTAATGTTTTTTTAAACATCTTGATGTAGAAAAGCAAATCAAGCCTCTTTGAGGATTTAGCAGACCATTTACAACACATTTATTACCACATAATGTGTCTTTGTTTAGTAGTTGTCTTAAGGCCTCAGAACCCAGTTTGGGGCCTTATTTCAAACATGTTCAATGCATTAAAATTGCACATTTTTTAAAAGTTTCTAAAGTTTTTAAGCTACCATAATGATTCAGATATCATTCATAAACTGCTATGCTATACATATTGTTCTTTTGTTGATTATGACCCTCTTTAATGTTACAGCCAGAAGTGCTGGAGCAGATCCATAGTTTAAAAGAGCTGTGGTTGGACAACAATTCATTACAAACCATACCAGGGGTAAGCAATTTCAAAAGTATAATAAAATTTCAGAGTTAGCATCTATTGCATGTACTAAATATCAGCCCTGTTATAACTACATATAAAATACTGGTAAGAGCTTAAAGTATGAAATATTTTGTCATGATTTACTCTCTCCCATGTAATTCATGTCATGTAATATGGTGTTGGAAGAACTTGAAAATCTTTGGGGGAACTATTGAAATTTGACAACGTGACATTTTACTACTCTAGACTATAATATGTGTATAAAGCATAATATATGATTTCTTTCATTTATCTCTCTTGTCATCTGCTGAAGTCTGTTGGGAAACTGAGGCAGCTGCGATATCTAGACTTGGCCAAGAACAGGATTGAGAGTCTGGATGCAGATATCTCTGGCTGTGAGTCTTTAGAGGATCTACTCCTCTCCTCCAACATGCTGCAACAGTTACCTGATACAATAGGTGAAGTTCCACTGCTAACTTTTCGTAAATATTTAAAGTTGGATTTCAGTATAAGATACAATGTCTCTTTACGATCTTAAACCATCTTTCACAGGAAAGTTGAAAAAGTTGACAACATTAAAAGTTGATGACAACCAGCTCACCTCACTGCCTAACACCATCGGAAGGTTAGTAGCTCACTTACGACTCATCCAGCTGTGTGAAGGAAAAATGACAAAGGCAGAAAATATCTTAGATCATAATCCCTGAACATTCCTCTGATGAACATCTTATTTTTTTAAAGGATTAGTTCACTTTCAGAATAAAAATTTTACTACCATTACGGTTTACCTTTTTTTGTAAAGGGCGTTTGACTTTCTTTGCACGTTTGCTTTGTAAACACTGTCGGTCGGTATTTCCGCCTACCTCACGTGTGACCTTTCCACCTTGCATGAAATGCGTGAAGTGGAGCTAGTGCAAAACTATTAAAAAGCTCTTTGAAGCTGCAATGAAACTACAGTTTGAACCTTCAACCCGTTGGCACCATTGAAGTCCACTATATAGAGAAAAATCCTGCAATGTTTTCTTCAAAAAAACGTAATTTCTTTGCCACTGAAGAAAGAAAGACATGAGAAAATTATGGAAGTATTCTGGAAATGAACTATTCCTTTAAGCTGGGATTTTGTTGTGGTTTATAGCTGTATAATAAACCTTAATGACTTCAACCTTTGAAATTATATAGTTTTTTTATGACGACATTCGATGACATTGTACTGTAGCTTGTACTCTCAGTATTGGATTTTCACTGAATTGCCATCTGGGGCACGATATAACAATTCTGCTGTCATTCTGGCAGTTTTTCTCACCCCAGCATGATAAAATGCTGACTGTCAACTTCAATGTGACTCTCAGCAATGTTAGCAGTGTCTTCCAATCTTAATTATCTAAATTTGAGAGAAACAATGTGTGCAGCTAATAGGAAAAAGCATGAGATTCTGGAATTAAAGTGTACAATTAATTAACAATCCTAAAAAAAAAAGTAATTGTATCATTGTTTATCTAAAATTGATATCTGATACCTTTTAGCGATACCTAAATAAAGAGTTTTATGTTTTTATTAGTCATTTTACAAAATCAGTGCCATTTGTGTCTTTCATACAATACTGTTCAAACATTTAGAATCAGTATGGGGTTTTTTTTCCAATGAAATTAGATAAAATCAAATTAAACTAAAAAACCGGTCAACCCTGTAACCTTTCTGATGCCATAATTATATTAACCCTAACTCTAAAGTTTGGGAACCCCTTGCAGAATCTGTGAAAATGTGAATAATTTTAACAAAATAAGAGCGATCATACAAAATGCATGTTATTTTTTATTTAGTATTGTCCTTGGTAAGACATTTTACATAAAAGATGTTTACATATAGTCCACAAGACCAAAAAATAGCTAAAATTATTAAAATAACCCCCTTCAAAAGTTTGGGAACCCTTGTTTCTTAATAATGTGTGTGGTTACCTGAATGATCTACGACTGTTTTTTTGTTTTGTGATGGTTGTTCGTGAGTCCTTTGTTTGTTCTGAACAGTTAAACCGAGCACTGTTCTTCAGAAATTCTGTTCTTCCTCCAGATCCTGCAGATTCTTCAGTTTTCCAGCATCTTTTGCATATTTGAACCCTTTCCTGCAGTGACTGTATGGTTTTGAGATCCATCTTTTTACACTGAGGAGACAATGTACTCCCGAAGTAAACATAATGCATGTATTTCAAGATCAAGGTAAATCGTACTTAATTTGTCTTCCGGGAAACATGCAAGTATCTTCTGTTGCTTCCCAAGGGCATTACTAAATGGAAAAAAATGATACTTCAACAAAATAAAAAAAAAAATTTGGACATTTTCATACTGTTCAAAAGTTTTCACCCCCCAGCTCTTAATGCATCGTGTTTCCTTCTGGAGCATCACTGAATGTTTGAACCTTTTTTAATAGTTGTGTTTAATAGTTGTCTTCAGTGTGAAAAGGTGGATCTCAAACTCATACAGTCACTGCTGGAAAAAGATGCTGGAAAACTGAAGAATCCACACACAGTATTAAGAACCAAGGGTTCCCAAACTTTAAAAGGGGGTTATTTTAATAATTTCAGCAATTTTTATGGTCTTGTGGACTATATGTAATCATCTTTTATGTAAAATATCTTACTCAGGACAGTATTAAATAAAAAATAGCACGCATTTTGTATGATCTCTCTTATTTTGTTAAAAATTATTCACATTTTTACAGATTCTGCAAGGGGTCTCTAAACTTTTGCATAAAACTGTGTATTAAAATGAGTTAATTTATCTTAAGATGGCTCTTTGTAATTAATTTACACTGAAAATATAGTTTTGATGAAATCCACAAATTCATTTTACAAA
Source organism: Cirrhinus mrigala (assembly GCA_036247105.1). Lineage (NCBI taxonomy): Eukaryota > Metazoa > Chordata > Actinopteri > Cypriniformes > Cyprinidae > Cirrhinus > Cirrhinus mrigala. Next base: position 18,940,876 of record CM070012.1, on the reverse strand, counting down.
TTGCAAATCAAACTGGCTGATCAGGCTGGCTTTGGATTTTTACTGCAAAATCAAATTGGAAATTCAGGGACAAGGTGTATATACCGTATTTCCTAGCATCTGTTAATTAAGAGGTCATATTTTCTGCAGACTGCCTTTTTCATTTGTCATAGCTGTCACCACTACCTCATTCCTGTGATACTATACTCCATGCATCTCTCTTCTTGGTTTGTCATTGCTCGGTTCTGTGTGTTGTGTTAATCAAACATGCATCTTAAATGGGCACCTCAGTGCACGTGGCAAAACCGGGTAAGTAGACCAGCGAGTGTTTGTATTCCCCACACGTCTGCCACAGCATGTTTATTTAGGCAAGGGCATACCTTTGCATCCATATCTTGCTTAAAGAGACACAATGAAAGCCCTGCATATGGAAGGCCAGCTGGAGCGGTCTGCTAAAACAAATGTTGGACTAATGACCTTACTTAGCTTAACAAATATACATTGACCTCTTTCAAATTCATTAAATTTAGACATAAAGGGGGGAAAAAAACTAAGGAACAAAATACAGCAAAGATTTAAATGACTAATGTGAGGTCCATTGCTAAAAATACTAAAACTCATTTGACTCAATAAACACTGTGGCATATTCCAGATCATTGTAAATGTTATAAACTAACATAAGGTTTGTTTAAAAAGCCCAGTATTTCATAGGATGAGTGCTTTTTACAACCACCAGAATTGTGTTGCAGAATAGTATATTTAGTAAATTCATCATCAATCCCTTTAACATGTCTTCTGTTAATTCAATGATTCCACATAACTCATAATTCTCATTTCCATCAACAAAACTCATTTATTCCCTATCTTAAAATGATATTAGCCATAGAGACTGATACTATTTAAATTCAATGTACTCGTTTGCACATTGTAAACATTTGAATGGGATGTTAGAATGTAAATTGCATATTAAAGGAATAGTTTACTTCACTTATTTTTACTGACCTTCATTGTCTTCCAAACCTATATGACTTTCTATTCCTCCATGGAACACAAAAGAGTAAATATTGATGAATGCACTGATCCCCCTTTTCCAATGAAAATAAACAGGAACTAGGCCGGAAAAGCTCCAAAATGACAAAATAGGACCGTAAGCATCAATAGCTAGTGTCTGTACTACATAAGAAAAAGATGTAAAAATAGGGTACAATGTACTGTTAATATGAAGGAATTTTCCATATTTTTTTTCATAGGTGTTTTACCCGTGTTTTAAATTATGCATTGAATTGTGCTGTGTTTTTGGGTTAATGTCTGTAAACTTAACAGATAATGTATTAGCAGAAAATTACCAGTATCTTTTCTGTGTTTCTACAGATTTTTTTTTCTTACAGGGTATGATTACTTGTGAAAACTTATTTACCTTCCCTTGAAATTATCATTGATTCTAATGGTGTTATATATGATTTCAGAGATTTTCTGTAAATAATCAGGCCTGTTTCTCACACAAAGCTTTTGTATGGCTTTAGAAAAGAAAATAGTGCACAGATTGTCATGAACTACAATTATGATGTTATTTTGGAGCTTGACAGCCTGTATCCTCATTCACTTTCATTATACAAAAAAGTGTTTACATAAAGAAAATCATATGGGTTTGGAATGGGTGAGAGATATTCACTACTGTAGAGGCAATTATTTCTTCATCTGCTGACCTTTAAAGAGACGTCACTTGATGTATACATTTATCATCTCATGAAGTGTTTTCAATAGGCTTTCAATAGGGATTAAGTGACGCTGCATAACCGCACACTCCTCACCTGCTTTCTCTTACATCTGCCAGTTTATCACTTTTAGAGGAGTTTGACTGTAGCTGTAATGAACTGGAATCCCTGCCTCCCACCATTGGCTACCTGCACAGTCTTCGGACATTTGCGGCCGATGAGAACTTCCTGACTGAGCTGCCCAGGGAGGTGAGTATTAGTGCTATGCACTTTCTACAGTAAATCAAATGCTTATTCTTTATATATTTTACCTCTATTTGTGCTCAAAATACATCCTAGACCAGCAAAGTGGGTTAGATGGTTGCCAGTTTAAATATCCAGCTCAAAACCATAAAAACTGAACATTTAGGTATGTTCAATCTGGTCTACAGCAATAACTTAGCCAGCTTAAACCAACACTTCTGAAACTAAAACCAATTAACAACTGAACTAAAATCAGTTAACTAAGATCATTATGGAATTCTTGATTATTATTATTATTTTTTTTAACAAGGCCACTTTTTTTTAAGCTCACCTTCAAAACTTAGATAGATCTGGGTCTTATAGGGGTCTTCATGATATCTTAATAGCTGTTATATTGATTTAAAAAAAAATTCTGGAAACCATGATGTGTATTTTTTCAAGATTCTGTGACAGAAAAACAGCATCTGTTTGAAATAGAGATCTTTTGTAACATTACAAATGCTCACTTTTGAACAATTTAATGTATCTGTGCTGGGAAAAAAAATATTACTTTCTTAAAAGAAGAAAAGAAAAAAATACTAACCCTAAACTTTCAAACAGTAGTATATTTGCTGGCCAGAATCCAAAATGAACAATGTTTGCTTTGCAACACACAAAGCTACGTCAGCGTTTTATAAAGTGAAAATTACGAGAATAAAGTCGAAGTGTTTCGAGAATAAAGTTGAAATGTTTCAAGAATTAAGTCAAAATATTTGAAGAATAAAGTCAAAATTATAATTAATTCATAGCAATTACGAGATTGAAGTCTCAGCTTTCAAAATCAGTCAGTTTTATAAGGAAATACAAGAAATGTCTATTACAATAATGTGTTTTTCACGCTCTTTAATGTGGCGTGACAGATCACTGTATTCGCCTCAATCTTTCAGATTGCAATGAGACATTCGTTTCATTAAATTAGGCTATTTTTTTTATTCCTAGTCACTTAATAGTCACTTAATGTTATATACCTCAGAAAAGAATTTTCACAAAGAAAACAGTATAATTTTATGAAACGAATGTCTCATTGTAATTGAAAAGACAATTGATGCACATGAATACAGCAATCTGTCACGCCACATAAAGAGAGTGAAAAACACATTATTGCAAGACATATTGTTCGTATTTCACTATAAAACTGACATATTTTGAAATCTGACTTTGTTTTATATTAAAAGTACCAACAACACAAAGCTTATTGCTTTTATTGGGTGACTGGCACACTACAAATAGGCTTAATGAATGCAATCAAAGACGTGAACCTTTATTTCCAAGCATACTGTCCCTGCGAGAATAACACATGGTATGATTTCTGCTAATAATCCCACATATATTCACATAAATTCCAGGGCCTGGTAACTTCTCCTGGTGCTCCCAGTCTGGGCCATCTGCATGTGCAGGCTATACTCTCAAAAACTACAAATTTAATTGCTACGATTTAATTCTCACAATTTCAGCTTTATTCTTGAAACATTTCAACTTTATTCTCAAAACATTTAGACTTTATTCTCAAAACATTTTGACTTTATTCTCGAAATTTCAACTTTATTCTCATAATTACGACTTTATTCTGAAAATATTATTTTTTTAACGTGGCACTAAAACGCTGTCGCACAAAGCTATATTAAAGTTGTAGATAAACATTTAAATATAATACAGTATATACATTTTTGACTACCACATTTTGAGATCCACTGAAGTGGCTGAAAACAGGACAGCCCAAATCTGTAAAACCAAATGCATGGTAATGTCCTGCTGACCTTCACTTGCTGTATTGACAGAATACAAGAGTCATTTTACCTGAGAGAAAGATAGAATGCTGATATTCAACAAAAAAAAAAGCTGACAAAATTGCACCTTACCAGAGCTATCATATCCTGTCCTGTGCTGCAGATTGGAAACTGCAAGAATGTCACGGTCATGTCCTTGCGCTCCAATAAACTGGAGTTTCTGCCTGATGAAATTGGACAGATGACAAAGCTACGTGTTCTCAATCTAAGTGACAATAGGTAACACCTGATGTTCCTGTATTTTTTTTTTTTTTTTTACACCCCGTGCACGCATTTGTCAACATTCACACCAACACATGATCTTCAAAATTGTGTAATGAATAAAAACCGAGACACATTATTTGCTTAAAGTTTAGAAAGTGCATCTTCAAATCTCTCTGATGAATTGTCTTGATCAGTTCATGTAAAGCAGTAAAGGATGGTGTTTATTATTTTCCATAATGGTACAGTAATGAGGCATGACATCAGAAAAGCGCCTGGCCTTCCCACAGGTTAATTAAGAAAGCTCTTTATGAGCTGTTTAGATGCTCTGACTGCGATTATCTGAAAGCAGAGTAATTAAACTTAACCAAGACTAAACGCAGCATAGCCATTAGAGTACCTGAGTTAATGGGGTTTCCTAAGTGAACAGAATCACCACAGGTCTTCATAACATTTTAACTACAACTGTCTCATTTGGCTTTTGCCATCCATGTTTTGCCTCATGAATGAACTAATTCTTTATGTTCTGTTTTAGGTTAAAGAATCTTCCCTTCACTTTCACTAAATTGAAAGATCTTGCTGCACTCTGGTTATCTGACAATCAGGTTGTTATCCAGACCTTCTTTTTTAAATTGTGTACAAAGTCTTAACTATATAGTACTTGGACCAGTTTATAACCACATGAACAGTTAAAAAAAAAAAAAAAAAAATCTGTGAAATTTACAGTAAAAATTAGCAGCTGTGGTTACCAAAACTTCACTGTAAAAAATATGATAGCACCATTTTAGATTTTATTTATTAAACGTAAATTTACAGTACAAACTGTACAGTTTATATACATATATATATATGTATTTCACATATATATATATACTTTTTCACTGTTTCATATCCAAAAACATAGTTTTGTATTCAAAAAAGTATTTTGCTGTAATTAAAGTGCAGTGTTAGATTTAATGTACAGTAGTTTTTACTGTATATAGTAAGGCAGTTTAACATAGCCAGATAACAGGTTTTTACATAGCAGTTTTAATGTCTTTTACTTTTAAAATTACAATAATTGCCCCCAGTTAGTGTTTGGACAAATAAAAAACTTAATGTATGAAGGTCATTGCATTATTTAAAAATATCAAACCAAATGGCATTTTTCCTCTAGATATAATTTTTTTTTTTTTACAATTATCTTTAACCAAATGGCACTTGGAGTTATTTTTTTAAAGCAATTCAATGATAGTAATCCATTTTTAATGTTTATTTATTAATGTATCCAAATACTTTAAGGGAGCCACTGTGTTTAATCGTTTGTGAAATGTGGTTAAAAGTGGTCAAAATACATACTGCCCTTTAATAAATCTGATTTGGTATTTGATTTAGTAGTTGTATTTACAACAATTCTTTTTGTTATTTAGTCCAAGGCCCTTATCCCCCTTCAAACAGAGGCTCACCCTGAGACCAAACAGAGAGTCCTTACCAACTACATGTTTCCTCAGCAGCCTCGGCACGATGAGGGTATGAATAAATCAACCGTTTCTCTTTTCTTTGATTTGACATTTTACTGGATTTAAACTTTCGGATGGATGTGTGTTTTCCATGCTGCAGATTACCAGTCTGACAGCGACAGCTTTAATCCCACTCTCTGGGAGGAACAGAGACAGCAGAGGATGACGGTGGCATTTGAGTTTGAGGACAAGAAGGAAGAAGAGGACAACTCAGGAAAAGTGAAGGTCCCCTTAAGAATTGAAAACATAAACCTCTTTAGCCCTTGTATACACCTGGTATTAACATCCATCTCGGGTGATCTGATCACAGATGTTAATATCAGATGTAACCAGGGCCACTGGTTAGCTGGGATTTATGAAGAACCACTTTTAAGCATCAGAAAAGGTCATGTCTTTGCCATATGGGCTAAATCCTCTTCCCTCTATCTGCAGGTTGAGATTAATCTGAAGCGTTATCCCACCCCTTACCCAGAAGACCTAAAGAACATGGTGAAGTCAGTGCAGAACCTGGTGGGTAAAACCACTCACCCCCTCAACACTGAAAAATGTTCTTCCGGGACCAATATGGAGCTCCACAGCCAAGACAAGTATGAGCCCAAGTGGCCCATTGCTCCTAAAGAGGTAATGCTTCTTTATCTTATTTTAGCACAGTGCCTTACCCACGTTCATAGATCAATGTCTCTGAATTTGGCTACAAAGTGCATTTTTAAAAAAAAAAAAAAAAGGATAGCTCAGACTCTGAATTTTGATTGGGCGAGCCATATTTGAAGCTGTTGAGGATTTTAAACAAGGATCCAGGGACCTTAAAGTTGTTTAGGGATGCAAAAGTTGAAGGTACACTATGTTGTTAATAAACAAAATTGCATGTAGCCGGAGCTACTTTTTTTGTCGCTTTATATATGGGCTGTTCTACAGAATTGGTGCAAACTGCTGTCCAACAACCAAAAAACACTTTTAAAAAGCATTTAAGTATTCAAATCTTATATGTTTACTAAGATCCTTTTATTATCTATTGAAACCCACAGTAATATTTAAAATATCAGTAAGCTTAAAGGAGAAGTCCACTTCCAGAACAACAATTTACAGATAATGTACTCACCGCCTTGTCATCCAGGATGTTCATGTCTTTCTTTCTTCAGTCATAAAGAAGTTGTGTTTTCTGAGAAAAACATTTCAGGATTTTTCTCCATATAATGGACTGCTATGGTGCCTCGAGTTTGAACTTCCAAAATGCAGTTTAAATGCGGCTTCAAACGATCCCAAATGCGGTTGTAAATACGGTCTTATTTAGTGAATCGGTTATTTTCATTTTAAAAAATACAATTTAAATACTTTTTAATGTCAAACGCTCATCTTGTCTTGCTCTCCCTGAACTCTGTGTATTCTGGCTCAAGACAGTTAGGGTATGTCAAAAAACTCTGGTCGCATTTTCTCCCTCAACTTCATAAATCATTTCAAAATCATCCAAAATCAACATTGCTGCAGTAGTACCGACAAAGTGAACATCCAAAGAAGATCAAACACCCTTAACAAAACAGGTAAAACATTGATATAGGACGATTTTGAAGGTGAGGAAGAACATGAGATGGGAGTTTTTCGACATACCCTAACTGTCATGAACCGGAAAAAAAAAAAGAGGTCGGGAAGAGTAAGGCAAGATGAGCGTTTGACATTAAAAAGTATATAAACTGTACTATTTTTATGAAACTAACCAATCGTTTCGCTAGATAAGACCATTCTTCCTCGGCTGGGATCGTTTACAACCACATCTGGGATCGTTTGAAACCGCATTTAAACTGCATTTTGGAAGTTCAAACTCAGTGCACCATATCAGTCCGTTTTATGGACAAAAATCCTGAAATGTCTTCCTCAAAAAACATAATTTCTTTACGACTGAAGAAAGAAAGACATGAACATCTTGGATGACAAGGGGGTGAGTACATTATCTGTAAATTGTTCTGGAAGTGGACTTCTCCTTTAACATGTATAAAATCATCATTTATTGGGTACTTTCAGTTGGGAGGTGGCTGCGAGTTTAATAACATTTAGTTTTTATATGTGAAGAAATGTTCAGAACTGTGCTAGCTAACCACGTGCTGATAGCATCTTCAAGCTAGGTTCAAAAGTATCTGAAATGTTACTACTGAAACAGTCATGACTGAATCATTTGGTGAAGTTTCAGTACTGACATCTTTGTTTTTTTGGGGTGTTGTCCCATAAAATTGTCACTACCGTAACAGTCACGACCAAAACACGTCATCTATTTATTTATTTGGAGGAAATTTTAGTGCAGTTATGCAAACTTTTAGTATTTAAGTGTGTTTTAGTATTGGGTTAAAATTCTGTAATGTGATGTGGTCGCTACCAAAACATTATTGTCACTACCGAAAATGTGCAGCCAAGACCGAAACATGGGATGTTTAGTCAGAAATAAAGTATACTGAATTATCAACTAAGATGTTATGATAGTGGTTTGTTTAATGTATATTTAAACTAATGAATCCTTAAGTTTGAAATCCATATGATCAACTTTTTGCCTTTTACAAAGAAAAATTAGATTCATAATACAACAAATCTCATAAATTAAACTAGAAATATTGTTAAAATTGTAATTGCTATTGATTTTTCCTCTGAAAACTTTTAAATAAAATGTATATTTACAAGTAAGTTGTAAGAAAAATCTTAATAGGTCAGTATAACCCTTCTTATCATATTATATATTACTCTGTTTCGTAGTGACAAATTTGCGGAGAGGACAAATGTTCTAAAACTTTCTAAAAATACAATATGAGAACCAACTATACAGTTTGCAGACATACAACATTTGTGTTTTTTAAAGATGTTTCCAATTGACTTTGAACCAATTCTGTCAAATATGAGTAGTCACACAATTCAGAATATAAACACTTATTATAGTCGTACTGTAGTGATTCAGCATAAGGCAAAAACACATTTTGGAAGATGGATTCATGATGTAGTCGCTCATTATATTAATTTGTTGATTTCAGAAAAAAAAGTTACATCGTGAATCTTTAAGTTGTTTCTATATATATATAAATTTGAGTTTATTGCAATCATTTTAACACATATAATATTAATGCATCAAATTACTGATAATATATATCATAATATATTTATTATAATAATAAAATATTAAGAACTATTTAGGCAATGTGTTATGCAGATTACACATGGTAAAATGACTGTAATGCACAGTCTCTCATGGCTTATTGCGTCAATATCCATTACTTTGGAGTTTTTGCAGTTTATTTTGTCATTGAAAAACGAGACACTTGTAGATAAGTGGGTATTCGTTTGCAGGTGACGGAACGAGAGGTCAAAGACTTTTCAAAACCACCAATGTCTGACCAAGGTGTCATCCTCAACTCAGCCATTGACATCCCAAAACGCAAAGACAAAGAAGATCTGACTGAGAGTTCGGAAGTATGACAAGTTTTCTCTTTTAATCTTCTCTCTTTTAAATGCTAGATGCCTTTATCCTTTTCAATTATTTATGCACAGTAACATATCGGGGTCGCAGCTTATTTTAAGCTCCCCTTAACCTTTCATAGCAGTTATAATGGAAAATGATTTTAGATGCAAAACACTTAAGGGATTTCCAAAGTCAATCATTTTAAAACAGAAGGATAAGAGTGTGTAATGAAATTCAGGCAGTAGTTTCATTGTTTTCGAAGGCCTGGTATTTGCATCCTCGGTGTCTGAGTCAGTTCGGTTGCATGTATAGAGAGCGTTGACTATAGTGCTGAGAGTGTTTGTTAAAGGTTAGCTGAACCTGCGGAGATAAAATACACAAAGATCAGTGCCAATGTTTCATCTCTCACAGCCAGCAACCCCCCTCCCCAACCGCCAGAGCTGCAGTGTTGTTTGGGACACAGGATAACGACCAAGTCATTAACTTTGCAGATGAATATTAGAGAGAGCTGGTGCAATTAGTAGTGAATGTCACACTAACCTTGTAGTATGCTTCGTTTTTTAGTAACTCACTTTTAAAATATCCTACATTTGTTTATTTACTAGAAATCTAGACCTGCAGTGTTTGTACTCTTGCTCAGTCCTGTAGCACTGCTCTGAATACAGCTGGAAATCTTTTCGTAAACAGAAAGGTCAGCGTGAAATGTCAAGAACACTCAGAGGATCCAATAAAGGTTCCTATATGAAAATATGAATTGAATTCAGGAATGCTACGGTGATTTGAGTAAACTCTAATAAATCTCAAGGAATGATGCAAACACAGCTACATTCATAATCCATTCATTGATGCCAGGCTTTTCTATGCTTGCAGTAGCTCTTTGTTTAGAATAGCAAGTGCATGGTGTATTGTTTCCATCGCAGCTTGGCCTCACACTGCTTCCCCCCATGGTCTCAGAGACCCCCCGGCCAAACTGTGGAGCGACAAATATTCGTAATATTATCAGGGTTATCGGGACCGTGGGAGTACCAGTGCCATAAACCTCATGTATCTTACACATTCTTTTCTTTCTAGACCATGAGAATCCATTTTTGTTTGTTTGTTTGTATATATGTATGTATGTTTGTTTTGCTTAGATTTCTTTACACCGCGTCGTTCCCAAGCCGCAACAGCCAGAGAATACGAGCCTGGCCGTTACTTCCTCTTCCTGTTTCTGCCTCATAGTAAGTGGCTGAGAGACCAGACAGCAGTAAATCAGCTGAACATATGGGGTGGCTCATTTCAACTGCCTTCAAAGCAAATTCAATTCATTTTCTCAGACACCCCCTTTTTGGGTGAAACATTTGTTAAATACATGCATGGGTTTGTTTCCCATAATGAAGTCAAAACCAAAAAAAAAAGTGAAATTTGGTAACTCCCAGTCCATCTGTTTCCAGCATAACGTCAGTGTTCGAATCGCAGGGGGGCTAGATGGTCATTTAAATTTATCACAGCAAGTGATTGCTGTCTCTATGACATTTCAATGAAATATTCTCAACGATAACTAAGAAATATTAACAGTAAAAACATAGTATTTAAAGGGAACCATGGGTATTAAGACTTTTATGGCTTAATATAATGTAAATGATGTCTCTAATTGAAATATGTAGTAGAAAACCCTAAAAATCCACATCTTTTTATACATATTTTGGACTATGGGGGTGCCGCTATTTTAGTGATGTAAAATGGTTGCACTCATTGAGCTACTGGCGCTACCTGTTGCTATTTTTACCGCAACACAACTCGAAAAAAACTTACTGATACGATGACCACAGCTACGGAAAGAGCTTACAGGTGGTGCCGGATTAAAAGCGCAGGCTTAAACCAAATGCCATACCATTGATTTTTTTCCCCTCAAGGGGCCAGTTTTACTAACAGCTTGCAGCAACACAAACCATCTTTTGGTGTTAAAATTGTACTGTCAGGTTTTACTAAAGACGTGCAGTGAAGAATTAGCACTGAAAAGGTGGGGACGCAGTTGTTTTTGCACCTGACCTTATTGAATATGCATTTGTAGGAGTTTCCCTTTCAGAAACAAAATTTATGGGAGGAGAGTTTACCAACATTTGCACTCGTCAAATTACTGGCATTTGCGCCATTGTTTATCGCCCAACAAAAGCATGTCTTAAACTAGTTTGCACTTGAAATGGCTGCAATTATTGTTGTTAGGAAGAGGCACCGCTGAGAACAGAGAGCACATGGTAGAAGGGAAAGGATGTTTTCCTCATGTATTGATTTATTTTGTAATGCCAGAAGAACGCATTATGCGAACATATCGTTTTCCAAGCCATGTTATTTTTAATTTGCTTCAGGAAATAAAAGACGACTCGGAACCCTCAACTAGGAGTCACGCAATACCAGGTCTATCAAAACTTCTAGCAAACCTTAATTTTTTTGTCGTCCGGTTCTTTTCAACTTACTGTCACTTCTTTATTTTCTTATTATTTCTTTATTCTTTTTTTGCGACTATGCTAATTCATAATATGTCTATGTAAATGAGATGTTGCGTCCATGTTCTTTAGCACATTGTTAGTAAATCACCCACAGAAATTTCCCCTCTCATCATCCCTGTTTTTGTAAAACCGTTTTGTAAAACCGCCCCAGGACTTCAAATTCCCCAGGATATCAAATGAAATCCGTACTGAGAAACTCCTTCAGTAGCTGCGGCATCATGACAAGCGTTGGCATGTTTACATCCTGTCAGGATGGCATCTAGCATTTCTTGTCTCTGCCGTTTGTAAGCTTTTTTAGTAGCTGTGGTCTACTAAAAGCCTCAAACGCATCAGGGCAAGTGGAGAGAACAAAAACACGGGTCTTTAGGACATTTTATTCGTCCATAGGCATCTTCAAATTCTTTTTTCCTCTTCTTTTCGCTAGGAAAGCAATGAAGACTTATATCGCTTCTCTTGTTGCCCTTTCAACTGAAATTGACAACCAAAAGCCGCACAATGTGGAATCATATCAGTACAACCATTTCACGTCATCAAATATATGTTTAAAACGATGTAGATTTTTTTAAATAATGTAAATCTTTCATGGGTTTTCTACTATATATTTCAGAAGGAGATATCATTTACGTTATATTAAGCCATAAAAGTCTTAATACCGGGGGTTCCCTTTAATAAATCTAAATTATAACTACTCGCAATGCTGTCACCATAGTCAACAGCACATACTGGCCAGTTTATCCAGTTTATGCAAAAAAATTTAAAATACTATTTTAATATAAAATAATATCTTTTAAAATGCTAATTTTTCCTCTGATGGCAAAGCTACATTTCCAGCAGCCATTACTTCAGTCTTCATTGTCAAGAAACATTTCTTATTATTAAGAAATGATTCAGGATTCTTTGATTCTAAACATTTAATTAATCAAAGAATCATTAATATGAAATTAATCATTAAATTAATAATTTAATTTTGAATGGTAGTGCATAAGAGCTTTTTTATTCCAAATATTGGGCTCCCCTATGTCTTTGCTATCATTCGAACACTGCACAACATGCATCAAATGGCGTACAAGCTGAATTTTGTTTACAATTCATTTAATATAATCTAATTCATTGTTTACAATTCATTTAATAAAAGAAAGCATTAGCCTGCCGCATCAATTTACACAGTCACGTTTCTTTTGACCCGTTGTGAGGGAGCAACAAAGAAAAAAGACGAAGATGAGAGAAAAGACAAAGGCAGAGAAGGGGAGAGGCGGCTGTTCTGAGAGAATCTTCTGATATGTGACTTTCCTCTTGCTCTGCTGCCGGTTGTGTGAGCCAGCCTGCTGATGTACAGTCAGGTCTGAGAGGTGTGAGTTTTGTCATAGACAGCTGTGAGAGAGCTGGAAGCAACTGATTTGCTCCTGGGGGATTTGACCAGACAAGCCAGGACAAGGCCTGTGAATCATAACAGTCTATATATTACTAATGATGAATCTCAACTTGATGTTGAGGTGTGAGATCACACTCTGTTACTTCTAATATATTTTTCAGCTTCAGCTTTGTTAACTTCGAGGTCATTTGGGGCCAGCGTTTGCACTTTAAAATCACAAAACTGTCACTGTAATATAAGAAAGGAATTGTTTAAGCATATTATAAAGAATGACTCAGTTCGCTATACTGTAAAAGCATTACAGAACCTAAATGCTAGCTACATTAATGTGGTTTTGCAGAGGTATTTCATGTTTTAGCTTAACTTTACACTGTCATGTGTGTCTTAATGGCTTCTAAAAGCAGTTTTATATAATATGCAATTAGGCCGATTTTCATACAGCCAAAATTTGTAGTTAGTACAGCAACAGTTTTCAATATAATTGGATGTTGACATTTAAAAAAAAAACCTCTGATTTGCATTTATTGATATTGTGACCTTAAATTGGATTATAAATGTCAGCTAATAAGTTTTAGTGTAAACAATTTGTGTTGCTCAATTGTGGTATTTAAATGAAAGATTGTAATTTGATTGCAGGAAAACCTCACCCCACTCCCCTTGTGTTTTTATCATTCCTTTATATTATTAATTGACTGCGAATTTGACACTTGTGTTTCCAGGACTCCATGGGAGGCTCCCCTAACGATATCCGAATTTCTGACATGAGGCCGACTTTGGTAGAGCCACCAATGTACAAACCAAAGGTTGTGCTGCTGGGTAAGGAAAAAAAAGGTTAGTAAGACAAAGAATCCTGAAGAAGGTAAAGTCAGCATGAAATCTATTTTTAAATGCATGTTTAATAAAAATAAATATCATAACTCAGTCTTCCAGTGAAACTGTCTTTCTGGTGATGTATTCCAGGCTTCTCCAATTATTTAGACTGCTAAAACTCCTCACAATTGGCCGCAAGCTCGCATTTATATCTGTCTCCATCCAATCAACAACTAACAGATAAAATCAAGTTCTTGCCCTACATTTTTTTTCCCACGCTGATGTATGTCACAATACAGAAGAAAAGACTTCTTTAATTTCATCACAACATAAAACTCACAATGGATTTTGCTAGGCTTAGCTTCTGAGTGTTCAAGAAATCCCCTCATTCTCTTTTGATGTTTATTAATAAAGTTAAAATCCTTCTGAGAATGCTGTTCTGTTGTAAAAATGTGTGCATTGTGTAATTGCACTGGGGAACACTGGAAATCAGTTTTTGTGAGAAGCATAATAATTGGGGTTTATTTTAGACAAAAATAGTTGTTTTTTGTGCATATCAACTATTTTACCTTGTATGCCTTTATCCCTGTTACCTTTCAGAGTCCACTGATGAGTCTGAGCCGGACAAAATGCATTGTTTGAACAACAGCGGATCATCTGCCACTTATTCAGACTATTCACCCTCCCAGGGATCATCTGGCTCCTCCAACCCACCTGGAAATGTCAGTAATCTGCAAACATCTGGGAAAGAGGGGCCATCACAGACTCACTGGACCAACAGGTTGGCAAGAATTTAATCACTGCCACTATTCATTTATATGAACTAATAGACCATCTGTGCACTCATATGACATGACAGTTGATCAAACAGTTTTTAGATATCCAGCTTGCTGACTTTTGGGTGGCCCAAAACTGATGTTGTGTCACCGTAATAGTCTTCCAATAACCATCTCAGCCAATAATCCAAATTCAAATGTAATCTATGCATTTTATATTGCTTTTATTAACTGGCTTGATATGTACATGAAACACAGAATGACATTTGGTGTTCAGTGATATAGATTGCAAATCTGTGCCTTTGTGGGGGTGCCCATTGTTTGCCTTTTTTATTAGATTGAAGGTTTTCATTTTAAATTTCATATTTCTTTCCATTTCAATTAGTGAGAAAATCGAAGACTATTCTAAGTGAGCCTTACGTGGGTATTTGTTTGTTTTAAGGGTGTTTTTCGATGTTACTGCGCACGTCACAATCACAAGTCACGGACAACAGCATGACTCTTGCTGTCATCTTCAATAAAGTGCAGCTAAAAATCCATCTCTGTTGCTCACAGAAAAAGCTTTATTATATTGGTACTGCTGAAACACTTCAAATTATCACTCCTTCCACTACCTGTTCTTCCGAAGAGCTCTTTGAGAGATTTTTGATAGCCTTGAAAAAGTATTACATGGGCAAAATTTTATAAACATTGAAAATTTCACGAGGATGGCAGTCAACCACAGCAATATTTCTCTTGCACTTTTCAGTTTAAATATAAATTAGACTATATTAAGAGAGTTATAGGCCCAGTTAGATTTCCTTTTCAATATTTCATCTCCAGCATTACATGAAGACATAAAGTAAAAAGATTTTTTGAGCATCAGCTAAAATAAAGCAAAATACATAGAGCAATGAGGTTCTGTCAGGGTAATGATAGTCTAATAAATTTGGGGTGTACTCAGATGTTACAGATTCAGTCCCAAGAAGGAATAAACAAGGAATGAGACTAGACTAGATTTACTAAGAATGCATATTTTTGATATTTTTAGGGGATAGTTCACCAAAAAATGAAAATTCTGTCATTAATTACTTACTCTCATGTCTTTCCAAACCTGTAAGACCCTCGTTCCACTTTGGAACACAAATAAGATATTTTGGATAAAATCGAAGAGCTTTCTGACCCTGCGTAGACAGTGACGCAACTGTTTAAGGCCCAGAAAGGTAGTAAGGACATCATTAAAATAGTCCAGGGGTGGCGAACGTCAGTCTATTTATTTGATTTATTCAACAATTTCTTATCCTCCGTGTCAGTCTTTTGACGTACGTTATTATACACCTTGCAGAATCTGCAAAATGTTAATTGTTTTACCAATGCATGTTGTTTTTTTATTTAGTACAGACCTGAATAAGATATTTCTCATAAAAGACGTTTACTTATGGTTTACATATGGATTTTCACCATTTTTGTGTATTTGACCCCTTTCCAACAGTGACTGTATGATTTCGAGATCCAGAAGGAAAAACAATGCATTAAGAGCCGGGGGGTGAAAACTTTTTAAATTTAACTAATTTTGTTTTCTGGGAAACATGTATGTATCTTCTGTAGCTTCTGAAGAGCAGTACTAAATGAAAAAAAATATATAGTATTTAGGCAAAATATCATTCTGTTCAAAAGTTTACACCCCTGGCTCTTAATGCATTGTTTTTCCTTCTGAAGCATCAGTGAACGCTTGAACCTTCTGTAATAGTTGCATATGAGTTCCTCAGTTGTCCTCAGTGAGAAAAGATGGATCTCAAAATCAAACAGTCATTGTTGGAAAGGGTTCAAATACACAAAAATGCTGAAAAACCAAAGAATTTGTGGGACCTGAGGGATTTTTTTGAAGAACAGCGGGTAGTTTAACTGTTCAGAAGAAATAAGGGACTCATGAACAATTATCACTAAACAACAACAACAAAAAAACACAGCTGTGGATCATTGAAGTAACAACATGGTATTAAAAGTCACGTGTATGTAAACTTTTGAACGGGGTCATTTTTTATAAATTCAGCTATTATTTTCTCTTGTGGACTATATCTAAACATCTTTTATGTGAAATATCTTATTCAGGTCAGTAAATAAGAGATCCCTCTTATTTTGGTAAAATAATGAAAAATTTGCAGATTCTGCAAGGTGTATGTAAACTTTTGACTTCAACTGTACATGTAATTTATGAATTGTATTTAATGGTTTTGAGAATCAATTCATATAGTCAGACAAAAAATGAGTGACGTCATTAATTCTGATTAGTCGTGATTAGTCACATCAGTCCATGGCCATATTCTTGTTTACACATTTCTATGTGCGCTGATAAAATCTCAAATGCATTTTATCTGAATACTTCAACAGGCTGGCTCAGTCTTTTCCAAAGCCCATTGAAAGCAAGCCCCTTCTGAGCCAAAGGGAAACACCACCTTCCAGCACGCTGCAGCAGCGAGGTGAGAGGCGGCCACTAAGTGACACCTTCGACAGCTGGAACGACGCCCCCCACTACGATAACACGGGTTTTGTCGCAGAGGAGACACCTCTTGACACTCCAAGCAGCAGCGCTGGAAACCCCATGCTAGGCTCAAAGCCCCGGAGCGCCTCAATGGCACACGGCCGGCGGCCTCTCATGAGACAAGAGCGCATCGTGGGAGTGCCTCTAGAGCTCGACCAGTCGCAACACACTTTCCACACTGTTCGCGCCACCCCTGAAACTGAAGTGCCTCCTCCCTCTAACCCCTGGCAGAACTGGACGAGGACTCCCAGTCCCTTCGAGGACAGGACAGCTTTCCCTTCCAAGTTGGAAATCACTCCAGCCAACAGCCCCAATCCTGACCGAAAGGACTTCGAACAGGAAATGGGAGAACTACCCGGCACTTTTCCCTCGACTGGAGCCTGGGGGTTTCTGGACTCTACGGACTCAGGGACGGGACGAGGTCATCCCAACATTTCTGCGCATGTCCAGGGTGTAAAAGAACCCAACAAAGTAGGCACCTTGGTTATTAGCAAGAGCTCCGAGAGACTTTCGCCAATGATGAAGGAGGTAAAAGCGAAATTTAAGAAATCTCAGAGCATAGATGAAATCGATACTGGGTCGTACAAGGTTTACAGCATCCCCTTGGACAGCTACAGTTCTAGCGTAGAAAACCAGGGAAGTGTTGATAGAGCGGACCTCCCTGTACCTCTAGAACAGAGTATGTCCAGGAGCCAATCGGCTCCAATGCTGGACGACGATCTGGATGGCTTTGGTTCGAGAAGCTCCCAGCAACAGAAGCCCGCCATCCCAAAGAAAGTTTACCATTTTGACCAAAGCTTCAACCCACAAGGAGCCATGGATGTTATGAAGGCAGAGAGGAGAGTTCCTCCACCGTTCCCCAATGCCCCTGAATACGTAAACCAACCTGGGAAGACGTTGCCAAAGGAACTCGTGAGCCCGAGAGGCTACCGAGGCTATCCACCGATGGAACAGATGTTTTCGTTTGCTCAGACCGCGGTCACCGACGACGCCCTCAATCCCCAGCTCACGATCCAGCCCCAGCGCTCCAGGCCGGGCTTCCTGAGGCGCGCCGACTCTCTGGTAAGTTCGACAGAGATGGCGCTGTTCCGCAGAGTTGCTGAGAACCAAGAGCTGCAGCTGGCAGAGCACTACAACAGGTCTCAGCAGAGCATGCTGGAACAACAGAACAGCTTGTCTACCATCACTGACACCCAATTCCACAAGAGGAATGGTAGGTATGACGAAGATTACTCGTCTTATCAAGAACCCAAAAAGCCCATCATGGGTTACCCCACCAAGAGTCTGACACAACGTCGCCCCCTGTCTGCACGGAGCTACAGCACAGAGACATACGGGGCGTCTCAGGCAAGGCCAGTGTCTGCCCGACCCACCATGGCTGCGCTGTTGGAGAAATTGCCTTCCGATTACAATCTTAGTACATGCACTGAGAAGAGCCCTGAATCTGACATGAAGATGAGACCTGTCCCTCAAAAACAAGAGGACCCGACCTCCAAAATGCCAGTAGATTGGAGACAGCAGCTGCTTAGACACATAGAAGCAAAGAGGCTAGACCGGGTAAGTAAGCAAGCTTTGCTTTTTGTTCTGCAACGTAAGTGTTTGTTAGCTTAGACTTTATATAACCTCTCAGTATTTTCAAGAAATTAACCATTCTTTGGTTCTTTTCTTCTGTCTGTATGTAGTCATTATATAGATCTCAATGACCAATGTTCTCAATGCAGTTTTGTATTGTGTACAAATATGATTTTATTATAACAAGGTATATTTTCTGTTTTATTCAGTGACTACATCTTTCAGTCTTTTATATAATATGTTTGCAGTTCACAAAGCTTAAATTAAGGCTTTTTAGTGAAAAGACACATGAACAGTGGGGTGAATCTCATGTGAACTATTAAGAAACGTCTGGGACGTATTTCACCTCGAAATCAAAAGAAAAGAAAAGAAAATTATATTCTGTCTAAAGAAAATGAAGCTTTTTCTTAGAACCATTAAGTTTTTTTTTTTTTAATAATTATAATTTTTCATCATTATTTTCATAAAATCTTGACATTATTTTCATAAAATGTAATCAAACTCACCCCTTTCTCAAAAGCATTATATTGGAGAGTAAAATATTAAAAAATAATTGAAAGATTTAAAATGTAAATAAATAAAAATGATTTATTAAATATAATTCAATGGATTTTTTTTTCACATAACTATACATTTTTTTCTATGATGGCGTTTTAGTGCCATGTAAAATTAAAAAAAAAAAAAAATAAAGATTATGAGATTAAAGTCATAATATTTTGTGAATAAAGTCTAAATATTTCAAGAATAAAGATGAAATTACAAGAATAAAGTTGAAATGTTTCAAGAATAAAGTCGAAATTATGAGAATAAAGCTCAAATGTTTCAAAAATAAAGTTGAAATTACAAGAATTAAATTGTAGAAAAAGTCATAATTTTTGAGAGTATAGCCTGCGCATGCAAATGGCCCAGATTGGGAGCACTGGGAAAAGCCAGAACACCAGAATTTATTTGAATATATGTGGGATTATTAGCAGAAATCATACCATGTGTTGTACTCGCAGGACAGCTTGGAAATAATATTTCATGTCTTCAATTGCATTCATTAGACCTATTTGTAGTGCACTAGCCACCCAATAATAGCACTAAGCTTTGTGCTTTTGCTACTTTTAATATAAAACAAAGCCGCTTTCAAAATCTGTCAGTTTTATAGAAATGTATAGAAATACAAACAATGTGCTTCAATGCTTTTTTTATTTTTTTTTGCATAGATTTTAAACTTTATTCTCATAATTATGACTATTGTCAAAATATTTAAACTATTTTTGAAATATTTAGACTTTATTCTCGTAATTTCAACATTATTCTCATGATATGATGACTTTAATCTCGTAATCTTAGATTTTTTATTGTGGCACTAAAACACTGTTGTATTTTTCACATTATGATAATATGATTTTTTTTTTTACATTAAAATTTCACATTAAAGTAATTTTTCCTCACTATTATGGTAATAATTATGAAGGAAAATGTATTTGACTTGAAAGTAATTGTCACAATGCCAAAAATCCTCAAATGGCTTCAGATTCTTTCCGCAAAATATAATTAATACTTTTTTTCTTTGTAATTGGGGTGGAATATGACCCTGACATTTCTTTCCTGAGATTCACCCTGTAATTGGTGTTGAGCCTTTGTTTCTGTGTAAGTGGAATACAGTACTACAGCACATCATTGTTCACGTAATTTAGTCCTACACTGCTGCTATTAATATTCTGTAAATGTAACCGCTGTGTATCACTAATGTGTCACGTGGGCAGTAATGACGTACTGTTGTTGTTCTGTTTGTCAAGCTTACTCACTCTGTTACAGCAATGTGCAGTCCAGTGTATCCCCAGCCACAGCCTTTTGACCTTTTTGTGTGGTACACCCATTCACTCATGTCATGTGGTTGTTTCCCTCCAATCAGAGCGCTGTCCTTAAGCACAACACAGTAAACTTCGGCATGCTGTACTCTGGAGGCTATGCTGCACCGCATGCCAGCAGAAGCATGACAATAAACTTTTACAATAACACAAAGCATGAAAACCAAACAACTCAGTGGCTACCTCTACCAAATGTGAGTATGAAGCGACTTCAGCCCCAGTTTCAGCATGAAGAAGTAAAACGTATATGAACGCAACATCTCCTATGAAGACTTTCTTTTTAGATCTCTCTCTTTTGAGCGGCTTCTGCTTTAACTTCTAAAACAGTGGTAATATAATCATTTTGGTACAGTTTTTGTACACTATACTAAGGCAGACCATCTAACACATTTCACAGTTTAACACTAATCTAACACCTCACCTGTTCTGAGTTCCAGGCTAGACACTGTCTCTCACTGTGATGTTAAACATATATAGGTGTTTTCTGTTGCATGTGCTCAGTCTTTGTGCTTTGGTCTATGCACTACAGTCTTCCTCTGTCTTTAACTCACAGAACAAAGCAATTCTTGATCTTTATAAAATACAACCAAATATTACATTTAATCAACCATAATTAAACAGTGGGGGTTGGACTCACTAAATATTAAAAGTGGCATAGTACATCTGTGCACATAGATCACTAACCTCCATTTACTTATTCACCAACAGGTGAATAATGTAAGTGAATAGAGGATAGTGAACTGCACAAATAAAGTTCAACCAGGTGCTGAATTAGCATGAATATCTTACTGTAAGAGCATTTTTCTTCAAATAATTACATAATGGAAGATCATTTTAATATATGCAGATATACTGTGTAGTTGAGCATTCTTTTAGCATTTTAAAGTTTCTGAATTGCAGTAGTTGTGTAATTGGGTCAGTTACAGTGGGTTGTAGTTGCTACATGAAGTTAGTTGAACATCTCAGAGTATAGGTTTAGAGTTTATAGGGTTTAGATCAAGTTCAGCTGGCTCACAAGGCTTGCTAAAACTCAGGGATTGTCCAGAGTTTATTATATTATCATCTCTGGAGTGTTAATAAGTTTAAGAGATTGCTATGAAAAATATTTTGAATTTACATGCATTTACAAATTGAATATATTAATGGAAGTGAAACAAATAGTCCACAAAAAGATTAAAAGAAAGCACAACAACTCATTTGAAAAGCTTGATTTATTCTAACATTTTCAAGTATTTTTAATTTATATTAATTAAAAGTTAAATATTTATTGTCTAAATATAAATATTTTGGTATAATGCATTAAGTATATAATCTAAATAATATACATTATTGTTGTCAAGCGATTAATCATGATTAATCGCATCCAAAATAAAAGTTTTTGTTTACACAATATATGTATGTGTACTGTGTATATTTATTATGTATATATAAAAACACACACATGCATGGATATATTTAAGAAAAAATATGTTAGGCTTATATATCAAATATATTTATATATAACGTAAATATTTTCAAAATATATATTGTATGTGTGTGTATTTATATATATACACATAATAAATAGACGCGGTATACACATATATAATGTAAACAAAAACTTTTATTTTGGATGTGATTAATCGCGATTAATTGTTTGACAGCACTACAATTTTCCATAAAATAACTGCTGTGTAGCTGTAGTGTTATCATTGCAATGAACAATGCTGAAAGCCAGTTTACCCTTTTGAGCCCTGAAACTAAACTCAAACTTCCTTAGTTTAGTCACTGAAACCAGATTTGTGCAACAGGTCTAGAACCGACTCGCAAAATTGGGAATTTTACCATGCAAAATGCTTAGCTAGAGCACTGTTTTGAATTCTGCTTGCTGACAGCAATATATTCTTTCAGACACCTTCACAACAGAGCAATATTTTAGATAATGGACAAGAGGTGGTTTCCCCAAGTAGCCAGTGGGCCCCGTATTCACTGGGACGAAGAGACGTGCCACCAGAGAACATGAATATCATCAAAAAGGTATTGATTGTGAGTGTGAAAGTATTTTTCACTTCTATTTTTTTTTTTTCGATACAGGATGATTTTTGTCATACTGATTTGTTAGTTAGTTAAATCAGTTAGTGTTAAAAAGGTGCTTTACATTAGCTGTGTATAAGGGCTGGGCAGTAAATTAAATATGTGCATGATCATTGTAAATAATAAAACACTGTAAAACATAAAAACATTTTAATGTACTTTTTTTAATTTGGGCATTACGTTTCCTAAAGACCACATCATTTAATTTCAGTTATGGCTGTCAAATGATTAATTGCAAATAAGCACATGCAAAATATGTGTGTGTGTGTGTACTATGCATATGCATATATAATTATGTATATATAAATACACACATACATGTAATTTTAAAATATTTATCTATCTCTCTCTCTCTCTCTGTATATATATATATATATATATATAATCACATGCAAAATATGTTTGTGTTTACATAACATTGTGTATGTGTACTTGGCATAATTGATTATGTATATATAAATACACACGTATGTAATGTAAAAAATGTATATCTATCTATATATAATTTATATTAATTAAAGAGTTAATTTACAAAAACAAATAATTTTTTAATTTAAAAATCATGTTTTTTCATTGTGCATTACAATTAATCTCAATCAAACTTGGCTATTTTGATATAACGTAAAAACTAAAAAAAATACAGCTAACTAACAATAAAACAATAAAAACATGATAACATAAAAAAATCATGATTTTTGAACATTTAAAAAAACTGAGTTATCTGTTTTTACAAAAAAACTTCTTACGTACATATACCTACACTGCATTTCAAAATATTACTTTTTTTTTTTGTATTTTTGATTACATAAACGCAAAAATATCTTAAAGGTTATATACTGAACAATGCAAAAATGAAAAATTATCCTGTAAAATGATCACTACCTAGTCTCAGAAAATAAATAGTCAGTAATCATGCTAAAACTTTCTCACCTCTAAAATGGTCCTGTTTTTTTTTTTTTCCCTCCAAGCTGTGCGTAACTGAAATGATTCATTGCATTAGTCTGGATCTCATTATAGTTTTATTATTTCCACAATGCGTTTTTAGAGAGACACCCACATGTCTCTTAAGTATTAAACCCTGTCATGTTCAACTCTTTAGTTTCCTCTGGCTTAACCTGTTCTCTGCAAGATAGACACCTCTGTTGTATCGTGATTGCCATGTTAATTTTTTCAAATGCCAGGGTTAATTACTACCTGCTGTCATGATTCATTTCACAACGCATGTTCTCGCTCGGTCTCCTTAGCAACCTTAGTCTATCGGTGAATGTCTTTAGGTTGTCGCTCAATATTGTGGAACATTTTGCTTCTGCTGACACATTTAGTGTTATGAAGAAAAGTCTAATTTAATTAATACATCAAATAGGGAAATCAAAATGTCATAAGGTCCTATGTAGCTAATACACTTCTTTGTGCCTGTAATGATATGAAGGCGCTTGCCGTCTGTACGAACTCTACTTCATTAAACATTTGCCTAATGTTTGCCCACAGCCTGGTGTTCACAATCCCCATCAACAACAGGCTATGATGATAACCTCAGCCCCCCCTTCCCACCGGACGGCCCGTGACCAGCAGTATGAGGGGGCTATCAACAAGGTGTCCATCCAGCAGTACCAGTCGCCTCTGCCCATGCCCATCACCACCACCAGCCCCCGGCCTCAGAGTGCCCGCTGCTTCATTCAGACTAAAGGCCAGAAGAGCATGGACGGCTTTCCAGAGCAGGTACAGATTATCTCTCACAATAAATTAGAAATAAACAGGTGCAAATGGATGCAAGAAAGAAGACCAATCAAGATTCCTACCTGATCTCATGACAAAAACGTACCTGTGAGAACTTTTTCGCAAGATGCGAAATACGTAACAATAAGTACATATTACTGCAGTTTGCAAAAAAAAAAAATTAACACTAGAGTCGGTAAAACAGCATTTGTAATTGTTTTCGTATACAGTTATGATTACAGCTCCATATGTTTCGATTTCTGGACATAATAAGCTTGCCCAGTACACTGTAAAAAATAAAAAACACAATTTGTTGAGTCATCTTAAAATAATTTGTTACACTGCTGCTTTAAATTTTAAGTTCAGTCAACTAAAATAAGTTTAGTCAACTTGAAATGTTAAGTTGTACTAAGTAACAACTTAGATATTTGTTTTTGCTAAACTTAACAGATGAGTAAGTATCCCGACCGCCTTAAAATTTTAAGTTGATTCAACTCAAATATCTAAGTTGTCACTTTGTATAATTTAACATTTCAAGTTGAATAAACTTTTTTTTGAGTTGACTGAACTTAAAATTTTAAGGCAGCCAGGTTACAAATTATTTTAAGTTGACTCAACAAATTGTTTTTTACAGTGTAGCTCAGCCGGCACAAAATCGGACTAAGGATGCGTATTCCTTGGTTACGAATCCCATATTTTAAAGCGTCACAGAGCATTAGAGTTATAGTGCCACTCAAGGGAAATTTCAAGTCAGAACTGCGGTGACGTTCAAAACCAACGTCACATAAAATGTACCATGTATATGTTCATCTATTCACTCTTTTAGCGCCACTTAGTGGACATTTCACATCGAATATGTCACAAAACGTATGTATTTAGCATCTTGCGAAATTCACACAGGTATGTTTTCGTCATGAGATCAGGTTGCAAGATTCATATCACGATCATGGAATATTAGTTCACTGTTTTCTTGTTCTTCAGATATTCAGAGTATTGTTAACTCTGAATCTTCTACTTCTTAAGGCTATAGACCAATTTCGAGTAGATGTCACAGTTACGTCACTTCCAGCTGCATGCGCATAGTGGTAGCAGACAAACACTGGAGAGAAACAGGAAAATCCAAAGAATAAGAGATAAAAATGTATTGTTGTGCCTTTGGTTGTGAGAATCGGAATGCAAATCATTTTTATTGAATATTGTTGTCAAACCCGCCATTTGAAGCTAAGCGCAGACGTTTCAACAAACAGGCTATGGGTGAAACCTGCTATGATTACTCTACTTTTAAAGCATAAATTTGATTTAAACAATAGGTCTACATACTATTCACATATGCAGTTCATAGGGAATATATTATATTATCCCTACAGTTACAGCATAATATACTATTAATCATTGGATGCTAAGTTCACTTTTACATGTTGTTTGAACATTAATGTGTGTTGGCAGTGTATGTACCCTATAATGATAAAAATCCATGCAGTGGTTTTTAATTAATCTGTAAAAATAATATCCCCTTTTTCAAATAGAGCCGTTCTCAGATGCCTGTTGGTGTAGCGTCACACTATCAGAGGCCGCTCCCACCATAGTTGATTGACATGAGCGTCTTACCTCAGACCCGCCTTACATCAGCTGTAACAGTCCGACCTCCATTGTTTCAATGCCGGAGCAGGGATGTAAGTTAGAAAGAATATCTCTGATTGAGTAAACAGTAACTAAACTAAAGTAAACAGGCTCGCCACTCCACAGACAGAAGAGAGGGGCGGGGCGGGCAGAGCTCATTAACATTTAAAGCAACCTCAACCAGAACAGGATCAATTTTTGCAGAGCTGATTTTGGCAAGGTAAAAAGGGTGTTGTTTTACACTACCATTGAGAACTTTTAACCAAAGTATATTATAGACTTTTCATTAAGACCCTAGAGAATCAACTTCAACTTGTGGAAAATGGGGATCCAATGACCCCTTTAAAGCTATAACATTTACATTAACCTATTTTATTCCACATATTCTGACTTCTTTCTTGCAAACGCAAGTTTATATCTCGTATTTCTGACTTTATAACTCGATTTAACTCAACAATAGCGAGTTTGTCCATTCTGAAGGGGAAAAAAGTCAGAAGTGTGGGATATAAACTCAAAAGAGAGAATGGCGAGTTTATTTTTCTTATCAGAATTGTGAGATATAATCTTGGAATTGTGAGAATAAAGTCAGAATTTTAAAATATAAACTCAAATTGACCTTTTTATTCTTTCATTTAGTGGCTTCCACTGACTGCCACTTGAAAATTGTCATTTTCTGCAACCAGATAGGCTCTGCCCACAAAATACGTCATCACTGTTTGCAAACACTAAATTGGTCTATATCTACTTTTTGATTTGGATACAACTTAAAATGGCATTTTACATTTCAAAGTGCTCTCTGTCCACACTCATTTTCCAGAAGTTGCTTGTCCACACCGGAACATCAGACAATGCTAAAAATCATCTTATTGCGCACACGTAAATCGTAATAAAAGCTCACTAAAATGATACAGGGAGACCAGACATAATAAAGTTCTTACAACTGTTCTTCTGACACAATCATTTCATTAGAAAAATATCCGAGGTCAAGGTCGCACTCAAAGTGGTTATTTCATGACTGAAATATATGGAATACCGTTTCTGCCACAAAATAAAAATCAAAAAGGACTTTTTGCAAGTCTGAGAATAAAGAAACATCACAATTTCATGTATTCACAAAAAATTGTATCTTACCACTAAGAGTTCTCCTAAATAGCAGTAAAAGTTTTCAGCTAAGAGTTTTCTCTTAAAATCTATGCACAAAGCTGCTGAGACAAACTTTTACTAAGGAATAGAGAGAAGTCTTAAGCTGAGAGTAAGGGCGGGGTTGACCTCGTTGCTATGGATGATGTCAGCATGCTGACTAACTATGCACACAGTGATTGGCTGACAGGAAAGGGGTCTCTGTCAGAGATTTGTTCATAGAAATATTGTAGAGTGCGATATTATATTGCCATATTCTCAAATAAAGGTTTAAAAATAAAAATGTTGCCACATTTAAATAAAGATTTTAAAATGCAGGCAGTGTCACTAATTAAACAAGTATATGTTCAGCTAATTGCCAGCCTGTTACATGTGCGCTTCGTGTAGTAGTGGATATGCATATAAACAGCCTTTTAATTAACAGAGAAGAATAATCATGGCTGATGGTAAGACGTGCAAACATAAAAGAAAACCAAACTGACACAAGAACAGCTGTTATTTCTTGATAAAAAAAAAAATGGAACCAAAAAATAATAATAGAATAATAATAGAAACCATCACAAAATTTGTAATGGTTTTACTGGTTTTAATGGTAACTGTAATGGTGCCTGTTGGTCTCTACTGGTAATTGGTCGCCTTTGATTGGTGGCGTGTTAAAACCACTAAATCCTAATGGAACATGTCCCAAAACACACTACAGGAAACCATTTTTTAATGGTTTTATTGGTTAAAAGTTGATGGTTTGTAATGTTTGTAATGGTATTTGTAGTGGAAACCATTAGAATTTCTGTTATGATTTGTATTGTTTTTTTTTTTTTGTTGTTTTGTTTTTTTGTTTCTTCAGCAGATAGGATATTTTCTGAGACTTGGTCTTAGTGGCTTAGGAGTCCTCTTTACTGCTCCTAACATTTCACAGATTTAGGAGCTATTTTTAGTGCTAAAATGCTTTATGAAATACTCTTAAAGCATAAATTTGGGATTAACACACCTGTTATTTTTAAGATTTTCTCCTAAATTGGCAAGTTATGAGCTACTTTTAGCCTTAAGATGTTTTGTGAATACGGGCCCTGACCTCAGAATTTAAAATTTATATCTCACAATTCAGGTTTTTTTTTTTTACATTAAAAAAAAAAAAAAAAAAAGTAATTGTGACTTTTTATCTCACAATTCTGACAATTTTCTGACCTCAGAATTCTTTATTTATATCTCACAATTCTGACCTGCGAAAATGCTTGTATAATCATACATATTTATTATAGGTATAATACAGTGTGCAGCGGTGTTCTGAAATGAGGAGGCAAGGTTTTTGTTTTGTTATTTAAGTTTTATTTTTTCAATCAAATGTAAAATCATGTCCCAGTCACATTTTCTTGCTTAAATAAAGATTACTTACACTATCAGAAAATAATATATACATTTTTACATTAACAAGGAGAAGCAATATTCTGTTTATTAAAGCCAAATATGAATCTCATCAAGTTAGTGTTTTTAAGCATTTTACAATTATTTCAAAATAATAACTCAAGGCAACAATTTCAACAATATATTTTATTTGTGAACTTCAGCTTTTCTTTTTAATAGTTAACTTCTAACTATTTTTGAATTTTTTGGATCATCAGTCATCAAAGCTCTGTAAATATTGGTTACAGACACTTACTTACACGTACTTCAGATTTCACCAAGCTGTCGGTGCCGATAGCCTTGTGGTTAGTGCGCCTAATACTTTGACATCTCTCCATAACCTATCTGAATAATAAAGCCCAAAAATATAACTTAAAAAAAAAAAACTGATTACTCACTTAAAGGATAAGTCCACTTCCAAAACAAAGATTCACATATAATGTACTCACCCCCTTGTCATCCAAGATGTTCATGTCTTAATTTCTTTACGACTGAAGAAAGAATGTTTTTTAAAGAAAACATTTCAGCATTTTTCTCCATATAATGTCAGTTTAAATGCGGCTTTAAACGATCCCAAATGCGGTTGTAAACGGTCCCAGCCGAGAAAGAAGGGTCTTATCTAGCATAAGAAAATACGATCAGTGTTTTTCGACATACCCTAGCTGTCTTGAGCCAGAATACACAGAGTTCAAAGAGAGCCAGACAAGACGAGCGTTTGAGAATAAAAAGTATATAAATTGTATTATTTTTATAAAAATAACGAATCGTTTCTCTAGATAAGACCCTTCTTCCTCGGCTGGGATCGTTTACAACCGCATTTGGGATCGTTTGAAGCCGCATTTAAACTGCATTTTGGAAGTTCAAAATCGGGGCACCATAGCAGTCCATTATATGGAGAAACATGCTGAAAGGTTTTCCTCAAAAAACATAATTTCTTTATGACCGAAAAAAGAAACACATGAACATCTTGGATGACAAGGGGGTGAGTACATCATATGTGAATCTTTGTTTTGGAAGTGGACTTCTTTAAAACTCCCATAGATCATGTTTTCAAGCCATTTCAAGCAGGGTTGCCAGGTTTTCACAACAAAACCCAACCAACTGCTCCTCAAAACTAACGCAAAACTAGCCTAATCGCATTTCAAGAGGAGTCCCCCAGTAAAAATCGCATTCCAGGGGGTTAAATACACATTTAGTTCCCCTAGTACAGTTTGCATGCCAGGGGCTAAATATAACGTTATTGGGATCGCTTTTATCTGCGGACATTAAAAACAACCCGTGGCAACAGTGTTAAAGTAGCCCAATTCCGCGGAAAAACTGTGGACTTGGCAACACTGATTTGAAGTCTTATTTTAACGTAAGAAAGTGGTTGTATGTAAATGTGTGAGTTGGTGACTTACTTTTTTAAATTAGTTTTCCCATTAATGCCATTATATTGTTCATTCAGACTGATTCCCGAACGCGGAACACACATGAACACGAGGCAGGATTTATCACATGAACCAATAACAGCCAATCATAACCAGTCATATCCCATCATATCGTGATGGAGCAATTGCCTCCTCTCACGTGACTTTTCCCCATTCTTTCTTAATTACCCCCCACCACCAAACCCACCTAGGGGGTCTCTTAAAACTCAGTGGGGGCTGTAACTTTACCTGCTGTTGAACAAAGTTTTTTTTTTTAGAAAAACGAGTGATTTATACACTTTTTAATGTCATATTTTGTAATATTAGCGATGTTTTAATTCTGTACTACAATTTCTCATCCAATATTTTGCCTCCTCAGAGGAAACACCCCGGTACAATACGAGTCACGTAACTAAACATCAGTGTTTTCGAGTGCCGCCATTTTCACAGTCCACACCACAACAAAAATGGCATTTTCGAATCCACTTGAAAGCGTCTTCAAAAAGCTCCATCTTCGAAAGACAAAAACACGGCCTCAGTGTGGATGAAAAGCCAAAATGTAGAGAAAGAGATGAATTGACTTGAAATTCTGTTTTATGTTGTTGACAGCTCTGTGTGAGGATCGAGAAGAACCCTGGCC
Organism: Cirrhinus mrigala; assembly: GCA_036247105.1. Taxonomy (NCBI): domain Eukaryota; kingdom Metazoa; phylum Chordata; class Actinopteri; order Cypriniformes; family Cyprinidae; genus Cirrhinus; species Cirrhinus mrigala. Next base: position 18,910,582 of record CM070012.1, on the reverse strand, counting down.
TTGGTTTCAGCATCTCAGGGGGAATCAGTGGACAGGGGAACCCCTTCAAGCCCTCGGACATGGTAAGACCATTTCACTTGGTTTTAAAGGACCAAGCATAATGTAATATGCTAATTTCAGCATTTCATTCTCAGAAATCGCATTAAAATGATGCTTTATTTAGAACGAAATCAAAGCCATCTCTCTTCAGTTAGTAAAGTGTGTCTCTCAGTAGAGTTACCATGGAAACATGCGCTACTGCAATGCACAACCTTGCACACCAGCTGACTGCATTACCTTTTAACCTTTTCATGTCTTGGCAACATTTACCGATAGTTAAAACCAAAGTGTTTTGTGACTCAGATGTTGCTGAAGCACATGAAAAAAGACATTCTGTTTCCATTTCATATGTAGCTTTATGTTAGGAATGTGTATTATACTGTGTTTAGATAGAAAATGTCAATTTGCATGAAAAAGTGTCACTCTTTTTTTCCCATAAGGTTTTCAACATAGCATAAAGATTGCTTGTGTTGTGTATCGTTGCTTTGGGGGTTCTTCTAACAAGCCGAATCCCCGTGAGCCCTGAAGAAATGATGTTAAGTTTGGTGGACTCTCAACATGTGGCGCCAATAATAAGACTTCATATGTGTTGACATGGCGCATATTGATGGGTCCCACATGTAATTTAAATATGTATGCTTTATAATCTCTGCCTTGATACCAGCACAAAAACATTGTTGCTAACAAATACTCTATTCTGTTTATCAGTTTACCATTTTTACTAGAGAGAGAAACAAAAGAAAATCTAAATCCAGATTAAAAGGCAAAGATTCTAAACCATAGTCACCATGTGGTTCCTAACCTCATATCACTTTTGACTTATAGGGTATCTTTGTTACTAGGGTACAGCCTGATGGACCTGCCTCCAACGTTCTTCGACCAGGGGACAAAATTCTGAAGGTAACACTGTTCTCCATCACATTGTCCCACAAGTGACAATGCATCTTCCGCCACACTGCCAGTGGAGGGCTTTGCATGTGGCATTAAATGTCCAGTGTGTATGTGTGTGAGTGTGTGTTTGTCTATCAAACAAGTGAGCATGGACCTCTGTTATGTTTGTCCAACTTTTACATGCGTTAATGTTCTGATTTTAAAAAACAGATTTTAACATTTTTAACATTTCTGTAAGTCAATTAAATGGCATGGAATTCTATATTTTACATTTTAAAATATACATTTGTGGATTTTATTAATCATATATTACAAAATGACTGTAAAACTGTGAAAGAGACTAATCAACAACACCAACTACCTCAAGTTACATTTTACACTGTGACGCAGATTGAATCTGGTCTTTTTGAAGTGTAGTGAAAATGTATCCCTTCACCTCCCAAAAAATGCTAAATAAATAATAATAATAAAATAACTCTAATATGCTGCTTTTGGTCCATTAGTTTCATTAGTTAAAGGGTTAGTTCACCCAAAAATTTAAATTCTGTCATTGATTACTCATCCTCATGTTGTTCCAAACCTGTAAGACCTTTGTTCATTTTCTGAACACAAATTAAGATATTTTTGATGAAATCTGAAAGCTTTCTGATCCTGCATTGACAGCAACGCAACTACCACGTTCAAGGCCCAGAAAGGTAGTAAGGACATTGTTAAAGTAATCCATGTGACATCAGTGGTTCAACCGTAATGTTATGAAGCTAAGAGAATACTCTTGTGCACACAGAAAACAAAAACGTTCTATGTCAGAACACTAGCTCCTGCGTCAGCAGCACCACACGCATACGTTGTGGTACTTTCATAAACATGCGTCAAAAAAAACAAAACAAAGAAATTGTTGAACAAAGTCATTGTTTTTTGTTGGCATATAAAAAGTATTCTCATAGCTTCATAAAATTAAGGTTAACCCACTGATGTCACATGGACTATTTTAACAATGTCCTTACTACCTTTCTGCCAAGTCTGCGGTTTTCCTGTGAATTTGGGCTACTTTAACACTGTTGCCATGGGTTGTTTTTGCTGGGTTGAAGTAACCCCTATAATGTCATGTTTAGCCCCTGAAATACAAATTTACCAGGGGAGCCCCAACAAAAAAAACGTGTATTTTATCCCCTGGAATGCAATTTTTAACAGGGGACCCCCCTCAAAACGCAATTGGGTTTTGAGTAGCAATTGGGCGGGATATGTTGTGAAAATCTGGCAACCCTACTTATGGTCCTTGAATGCGTCAGATTCTTTGCTATCTATGCAGGGTCAGAAAGCTCTTGGATTTCATCAAAAATATCTTAATTTGTGTTCCGCAGATAAATGAAGGTCTTACAGGTTTGGAACGACATGAGGGTGAGTAATTAATGACAGAATTTTCATTTTTGGGTGAACTCTCTTTAACATTAGTTAACAAGATTAGTTAACAAGAACTAACAATGAACATACTTGCACAGCATTTATTAATATTAGTCAAAGTTTTAATGTCAGCATTTACTAATTCATTTTTAAATGCAAAATTTGTATTGGGTGACTTTAATTAATGCACTATGGACTAACACGAACAAACAACGAAATATATATTTTTGTAATTCAAATACAGAAATATTTAAATGCTTTAAAATATATTTTTAGCTAGTCTCAGCCTCAGACGTCACGCCCATGGAACGTTGGCTAAACGTCTGATGCACAAGGCACACTTAGCTGGAAACACTCGAAGTCGTCATCGGATTGGTTAGATTAGACAGAATTTCCGGAAGACACGCGTCGCGTTCTTTAACGTTCCGCCTGGAAACAAAAATGCTGTGGCACTAAACACCCCCACGAAAGAAGAAAGCCGTCGTGTTTACAACCGTAACAACGAGCGCTTATCAGGAACGCTGGATTTTCAAAAGTATGTGAAAAAATGTAAAGTTCGCAGCATAGAATCTTTAAAATATGTCGGAGAGTTTTACACACCGATCTGTTATTGTGGCGACATGCTTTACCTGTCAGTCTTATGGCCCCTTGGGCAGGCCTTGGCCATTAAAAGCGGCCAAGGTTCCCAGACCTTCTGCCGTCAGTCTGAAGGTCTGGCTGCGCGAGACTAATGTTGAGCTAGCTAATGCATTCAACTTATTGTAAAGTGTTACCTACTTATTACTGTCAGTACTGAAAACAGCTGTGCTGCTTAATTTTTGTGGAAACCATGATACATTTTTCTTTGATTAATGAAAAGTTCAAAAGAATATTTAAAGTAGATTTTTTATAACACTCTAAATGTCTTTACTGTGACCTTTGATCAATTTATAGCATCTTAATTATTTTAAAAAATAATAAATAAATCTTACTGAATTGTAAGATGTGAATGTAATATTATTTTTTTTTTCTGGACAGTAATTGAAAACTAAAAAAAAAAAAAAAAACGAAAACAAATTGCTATTCAGGTAGTATGCGTTTCCATATTTTGCCGAAACCAAACGCCTGGCATTGCTGCCTTACTTAAACAGGGGCAATCCAGCCTCTGTGTGCCTAAATAACTTCATGGGAAGTTATTGGGCTGTCTCTTGGTTGTATGTGTTGCTGCCACTAGAATGGCCCGCAGAAAGCAGCTCCTTCTCTTTCCACAGATCCAGAGTGTCTAAAGACCAGCTTCTTTCCACCTTCTCTCCTTTTACAGCATGATCTCCCGTGTGCATCTTTCTCTCTCTCTCTCTCTCTTTTCTCTCCCTCACAGTGTATATCTCTTTATCCTCTTTGAGCTAGGCCTGTTCCCAGCCCTCCTGTGCTGCCGTGCCTGTTCCTGCCCCCCTTTCCCTCCCTCTGTTCCTCCGTTCCTCCCTCCCTCCATTCTTCCATGCCTCTCCCGGTTCATTTTGTTTACCATGTGCTTCATTCTTGCATTGCAGGCCAACGGACATAGTTTCTTACACATGGAGCATGAAACTGCAGTGTCTCTTCTGAAGAATTTCCCGAAAACTGTGGACTTGGTAATCTTAAGGGAGAGCACAACATAAATATTTTTATAGCTTAAAGACTTCTCAGCCAGATGGAACACAGGAACTTGTACATCTTCTTTTTATCTAGGAACAATTTTGCCAATTGCTGGACCAATGGCAAATTCCAGTGCCAAATGTACACTAGAGGACATATCTAATAACGTTACATATGGCTTACACATTCTACACGAACATACATTGGTTGGAATCTTTCGTTGATGTTGCTGATATTCTTCTTTATCTCAGCCTGTGGCTGTAAGTGGGTGCATTTTTTCCTGCTTATTTATATGGCGTATTATTTTGTACCTATTTTTCCTAGCAGCTTTTCGGTTTAATCTTGGAGCATGAAAGCACATCTGCTTTTAAGGACATTTACCCACCATAACACTGCCTCAACTTTGTAAATGCCTTGTGTAAATATATACATTTACAACTCTAATGTGACAAGAACGTAGAATGTGAATGAAAGACGCATTGATGATTTTCTAACGCATCGATGAGTTTTTGTAAGACATCCTTCTCACGAAAACGACAATTTAGGGAAATCCAAACAGCCCCCTTTTAATCTTGATAAACGCTAACGTTCTGTATTTGCACAAATCAAATGACAGAAAAGACTCCCTAAGCAATATTTCTTCCATTTTTCTGGTTTTCCTGCAGCACCCTCTATTGGTATTCTTGGTTTTTTTTTTCCTAGCCCAGATCAGGGTGGGTCTTACTCATTTGCAAAGTAATGTGAATGTACATTTCCATCTTTTCTTTTTTTTCTTTTTTTTTTTTTTTTTTTTTTTTTAAATTCCCACATACCTTTTTGTTTGCTGCCAGGAAAATTCATGCACGTTTATTGGCAACGCAGTTTTCTATCTAAAAATGTACTTTCATATCACATACTACAGTTGAAGTGAAAAAAGAAGGCAAAAAAAGCTTAATTCCAGTTGCTTTGTTGTTGTTCCGCTGCTTTAAGGTTTTTAAATATTTTTTTAATGGAATAACAAAGGGAATTCCTGTCATAATAAAACGGACTAGATACAGTGTACACATGTAAGGCTTTACTGATTAGAGCATGCTTTCACTCTTAAACTTCTTTTATTAGGATGCTTATTAGGGGTCAATGTGTTTTTTTTTTTTTTGTTTTTTTTAACCATCTATTTTGGCCTTTTTTTTTGTTTTGTTTTTTACATTTGAATCATTCGTTGTGATAAACAGTGCCATAATATCCCTCCAAAAAAATAAAAAATAAAAAAAATCTTGGGCACGTTTCAAATGTTGCTAAAAGTGTAGCATTTAGAAGGAGAGTTTCGAGCCGAAATGCACTCTGAAAGACCCCGACACAACACCCACCCACATTTAGCTTCAGAGAAATATTGTTGATTATTAAATAAAGATTATTATGGATGATGCAATTGTTCAAATACTATTGTGAAAGAACATTTGATAATGATTATTTTTACTAAATGTTTTCAAATGGTTTCTAATATATTGATATAATTAGCTATGCTCAAATTGTTAAATTTTATAAAGAACACAAAACCAACGTATGGACGGAGAGTTCGATCGCGAGGGAAGGAAACACTAGAAACAAATATGTACAATTCTTTCTAAAGTAATTGTGAATTTGTGTCATAAACATATATATGTATATGAATATACAAATGGTCATTTTTGTATGTGTTTAAAGACCTATTGAATATAAAAGGTAATATATGGTACTATTCAGTCTAATTGCAGTATTGATGTAAATAACTATGAATGGAGACATTTAAATAATTTATTCCAATAGATTGTGAATGTACTTAAAGCTTTCTGCAGTATTAAGACTTACTGAACTTGAATGCCGTTTCATTTTTGTGCAAAAAGTAATTATATCTAGAAGAAATTATTCAATTTAGTTCAAAAGAATTAGTGACAATTTATCATATCATTTATTTGCACATGCAAGTTTACTCCTTCCAATTTTTTTCTGTATTACCGCAAATATGTAATTGATGACATATATTCTGTGTCTAGAATGCATTTTGCAGATGAGATATGTACATATTTAAAATAAATTTTAGTTAAAAAAATTCAAATAACAAACCTGTATAAAAAGGAGAAGAACGTCCAATGCTGTTCAGCAAATATTGGAGCCATTTTCGGCTTTGGAGTACAGAATTTTTTCAGTATCTAAGAGGTGTTTTGAATAATGTATCTTTATTGTACAAATAATAAAAATGTCACTATTGTTACTACTTGTCATTCTGTGGTCCTTTATAGACGATTAAAAGGTCTTTATTTTCATAACGGAAAATATAAACGTTCACACTGAAAAGCAATTAGAAAATGTAAAACTTGAACACAAACATTTTAGTTCATCTGGTTGATTAAAGTCTTAACTTCATTACAAAGCATGCTGAAGTTTTGTTTATAAAATGTCTATTTAAGGGTAGAGTGGCAGGAGATGATTTTTTGTGTCTTCTTGTTTTTAGACGGTCAAGGAGTGCAAATAATCAAAGTGTTATGGCACAAGAATCGATCGTTTATCAATGATGGTTAAAGTTACGTTACACGTGAAGATTACGTTGGAATACGACTTCGGAGATACTCGAGCACAGCATCTGTTCCTTTACTGACGATGGCAGCTCTTGGATTACGGAAAGGATTCCCATCAAGCATTAGAGCCCTGAAGATATAAGATAAATTATAAGACCATACTTAACAGGCTCAAGAGCTAATAATCTTAGTTTTTGTCCAATTTTCAGTTGAACAGACTGTACGTTTGTTCTCGCGCCCTCAGTTTCATTCAGGTAAAATATGTCTACATACTGAAGGAGGAAGGAAATATTACACTTACCTCAGACTGGTACAGTTGCCAAGTTCTGGTGGCACCTGCATTATATCATTGTTGGACAGATCCAGAGTAGATAGCCTATTTAGGGTCTTCATTTGGACTGGATCAATGCCTCCAACTTGATTGTTACTGATTAAAATGGTCTCAAGGGATGAGATGCGGTACAGCACTTCTGGGAACGACTTGAACCTGAAGAGAAAAGTAAATAACTATTCAGAACACAAAAAAGAAAACACCAAAACAGTGATATTATTTATGTTTTGCCGAACTAATTTAATATATTTGCTCATTTTATATGGTGGGGTGGGAGCAGGGTTGCCAGGTCTGCATGAGAAAACAAGCCCATACCAGTCAAAACTAGCTCAATGTAGCTCAATAACCATATTCCAAATAGATATTTTACAGTCATTCTTATGCACGTTGATAATAAACACAGCTTAAAGGTCACAAAACATAACTGGTGCAGTTTCATCATCGGTAGAATGCAAAAAAGTTTCCAAACAAGCATTTCAGTCAAATATAATGTATGCAATATTTTAAACCTTTAACCCACAGGGATTAAAGATCAATCCACAGCAACAGTTTAAAAGTAGCCTAATTCCATGGAGAAAAAAAGTGGATTTGGCAACCCTGGGTGGGGGTGATAAGGGTAGAACCTACCTATTAAAAGACAAAATAACACTCCGCAGCTTGGTCAAGCCTTCCAATTCCATTGGCAGTGAGTTCAATAGATTGTTTCTAAAAAAAAAAAACAATAAGTTCAGTACACTTTGTTATGGTAAATTATGGTAACGTCACTTTTAAGTGACCTCAGAGCTTACTTAAAGTAATATTTTGCTTTAAAGTAACATTTATCACAGCACAAAATATCTAAAATAAGCTTAGTCATTCAAAAATCTAGATATCATTTTTGTTCTTTGCAAATTTTCCATCTACTACGGTGCCTTGCGAAAGTATTCATACCCTTTCCATTTTTTTCACGTTTTGTTGTTGGAGCCTTATGTTAAACTGCTTGTCAATCTACACGCCATACACCATAATGACAAAGCACAAAACAGGTTTATAACAACTTTGCATATTTATTAGAAAAAGAAAACTGAAATGATCACATTGCATAAGGAGCATTCATATCGCTTGTAGTTGTTACTACACTTCGAGTGGAGTTAAACTGTGGCAAATTCATTTGAATGAGTATGATTTGGAAAGGCACACACCTCTCAGAAAAGGTCTAACAGCTGAAAATGAATATCAGAGCGAAAACCAAGCCCTAAGGTTAAAAAAAAAAAAAAAAAAAGAAAGAAACCTGCCTGTAGAGCTCAGAAACAGGCCAGTGTCAAGGCACAGATTTATGGAGGAGTTTAGAAAAAATTCTGCTGTACTGAAGGTTCACAGAAACATGTAGTCTCCGTTATCCATAATGGAAGAGGTTTGGAACAACTAGGACTCTTCCGAGAGCTGGCCTCCTCCTGGCCAAACTGAGCAATTGATGGAGGAGGGCTCTGGTTGGAGTCGTGACCAAAAAGCTGATGATCTCTCTAGTTTAGCTCCATGATCATATATACAGATGGAAGAAACTTACAGAAGGACAAACATCACTGCAACACTCCACCAATCTGGGCTTTATGGCGATGTGGCCAAACTCAATCCTCTCTTCTGTGAAGACACACGAAAACCCACTTGGAATTTGCCAAAAAAAAAAAAAAGTATCTAAAGGACCCTCAGACTGTGAGAAAACAAGATTCTCTGGTCTGATGAACCTCAATATCAAGCATCATGTTTGAAGGAAACCAAGCACTGCTTATCACCTCCAGAGTAGCATCCCAAAAGTAAAGTGTGCTGGTAGCAGCCTCATGCTGTGGGGTACGTAACTGTCCTTGAGTGGTCCAGCTAGAGCCTTGGCTTGAACGCAATCAAATATTTCTGGAGAAAACTGAAAATGTCTGCCAGCCCCCATTCAAGCTGACAGAGCTTGAGAAGTAAAGGTGTAAAGGTGCCTTAACTAAGTACTGAGTTAAGGGTATGAATACTTATGCAATCTACTTATTTCAGGGTTTATAGTTGAAATAGTTGTCACAAATCTGTTTTGTGCTTTTTCATTATGGTGCATGGAGTGTAGATTGACGTGGGGAAAGAAGTAATTTAAAGCAGTTTAATAATAAGGCTGCAACATAACAAAACGTGAAAAAATGAGGGTATGAATACTTTCGCAAGGCGCTGTACTGTATATAATTACTGTAGTCTTTCCCCTTTGTGCCATCTTAAAAACAGCACTCTAGCTGAAGAAGTACAATGTTTAGAGAATGTGGCAAAAACAACTCTGAACCACTGAATTAGCAGAATAAAATCTTTAAATTGGAGCCTTAAAAGCACATAAATTAAGTTAAGGATTACCTGAGATCTATATGTACCAGTTGTGTCAACTTGGAAAAGTCCACTGGAATGGTTGTTAGCTTGTTAAACCCAAGATTAATGTCTGCTAGGGTGTCTTTCAGCTCTATAATTCTGCAGGAAATGAGAGAAATGTTTTAACTAAGCTTTATAAGTATTCAGTAAATCTTTGAAACGCTGAGATGGAACGGCCATATGTGTACCTGGGAGGAACTGCCGTCAGCTGATTTTTGCTGAAGTTCACGTTGGCCACAGGACTGTCGCCAGCTGCGTCAAATACATCATCGGGAATGGATGCCTCATGTTTCTCACTATTTAAAATGCAAATCTTTAATGTTAAATACACAAAATCTTGCTCCCAAGTCACTTAGAAGTTTTTTTTTTTGTTACCTGTAGTCTAGTGTTTTCAGAGTTTTGATGGCATGCACATTGATTTTGGCTTGGCTTGGGAGGGTCATTGCTGTTTTTGGTTCTTCTTTCGAGCCCCCATCTGGCTGCTCTACATTTTAAACATGACAAAACCCACAATGATGTTAGAAAAGAGAAGCTTCTTGGTCCTTTTTATAATGAATGAGGTTGTATCATACTGAAAAACTACACTGTACTAAATCTTTACATGATTATATAGACATACCTTGTATTCGACTTCTGAGATATTTGAGGAGTTCACCAGTGCCTTTCTGTATGGAATATATTATGTAAGACTGATGCATTTCAGATTTTTTTCAGTATTGTATCTGAGATTACTAAGAACAAAATGAAGATGGAAAAAGCTCTTTTACAGATGTGATATGTTGAACACTTACAGTCAAAATGTCTCTGCGGATTCCCCTTAGTGGATTTCCCTCCAAAGCCAAAGACTTCAGTTTGGGTAAAGTGCCAAGTCCACACGGCAGACTGTTTCACAAAAGAGAGAGACTTATTATGATTTTCTTTCTTCTGCAAGACACAACAGAAGATCTTATGTTCCATAGAAGAAGGTCATACAGGTTTGGAATGACATGAGGGTGAATAAATGATGGCCTTTTTAATATTCACTATACCTGTAAGTCACAAGGTCTTTTTTTCTGCACTGTTTTAGGTCATTGAATGGTTATGGATGTTATGTCAATGTAATGGAACCACCTTGTTTAAAAATGATGCAAAATACTTTGGATTTTTAGGTTCAATAAAGAAGGTCATGTATAGTTTTACGGAAGCCTATTTCTGCCACCGAATAAAAAATAAAATAAGATAATTGTGACTTTTTACCTCACAATTCAGACTTTTTTTTCCTCGCAATTGAGAGTTTACATCTCGCAGTTCCTGATTTCTCAGGACTTTGAAATATAAACTTGCAATTCTGAGAAATAAAATCAGAATTGTAAGATATAAAGTCTCATTTGCCTGTTATAAAGTCAGAATTGTAAGATATAAACACAAGTCTAAGAAATAAACTTGCAATTCTGATAAATAAAGTCAAAATTGTGAGATATAAACTTGCATTTGTCTGTTATAAGGTCAGAATTGTAAGGTATAATCTTGCAATTCAGAAAAAAAAATTGCAATTCTGAGAAATAAAGTCAGAATTGTGAGATATAAACTCACATTTCTCCGTTATAAAATCAGAATTTTAAGATATAATCTTGCAATTCAGAAAAAAAACTTGCTATTCTGAGAAATAAAGTCAGAATTGTGAGATATAAACTCGCAATTGCATGTTATAAAATCATAATTGAGATATAAACTCGCAATTCTGAGAAATAAAGTCAGAATTGTAAGATATAAACTCACATTTCTCTGTTATAAAGTCAGAATTGTAAGATATAAACTTGCATTTGCCTGTTATAAAGTCAGAATAGTAAGATATAAACTCACAATTCTGAGTAAAAAACTTGCAATTCTGAGAAATAAAATCAGAATTGTGAGATATAAACTTGCAATTGCGTGTTATAAAATCATAACTGAAATATAAACTTGCAATTCTGAGAAATAAAGTCAGAATTGTAAGATATAATCCTCCAATTCAGAAAAAAAACTTGCAATTCTGAGAAATAAAGTCAGAATTGTAAAATATAAACTCACATTTCTCCGTTATAAGTCAGAATTGTAAGATATAAACTCAAGTCTGAGAAAAAAACTTGCAATTCTGAGAAATAAAGTCAGAATTGTGAGATAAAAACTTGCAATTGCATGTTATAAAGTCATAACTGAGATATAAACTCACAATTCTGAGAAAAAAAACGAAACTCACATTTGCATGTTATAAAATCATAATTGAGATATAAACTCGGAATAAAGAAATAATAGAAATAAAGTCAGAATTGTAAGATATAAACTTACATTTGCCTGTTATTAAGTCAGAATTGTGAGATATAAACTAGCATTTGCCTGTTATAAAAAGTCAGAATTGTAAGATATTATAAGATACGAAGTCACAATTCTGACTTTTTTCTCGGAATTGTGTGATATAAATTCACAAATGCAAAAAATAAAGTCAATTGTATAATTCAGACTTTTTTTTCTTGCAATTACAAGTCTGTATCTCGCAATTCTGACGTTTTTTCTTGGAATCATGACTTTTTTCATCAGAACTGTGAGATATAAACTCGCAATTGTGAGTTATAAAGTCCAATTTTGAGGTGAAAAAAGACTGCTATGTTCTCAGTCACAATTATGAAATATAAACTCGCAATTCTGAAAAAAGTCAGAATTGCGAGTTTGTCTTGCTTTTTCTGATTTATATCTTTCAATTGTGATTGCGAGTTTTCTTAGTTGGTTTAAAATTCCATACTGCTTATAAAAAGGGATGATAGTCCTTTATTCTGTTTCCTAGTGGAACACGATACAAAGCACAGCACATTTTATATTTTACAGTATACATACAATAACATATGCCCAGTACCTGCTGATGTCATTGTTAGTAAGATCCAGGCGCTCCAGGCCTTGAAGTAGGGTTATTTCTTCAGGAAGGCTCTTCACCTTGTTATCACGGAGCTCCAAGAAACTCAGAGCACTCAAGTGCTTCAGATGGTCTGCCTCCAATATCTCAATTTGGTTGTTCCCACAATGGAGTTCCTTAATACATATAAACAGCATTGTGTTAGCCTTATTCTTAAGACAACCAACTTATTTGACCACATCCGTGGTTGCAGTTTACCTTGAGTGTTTTACAGCAGGGCAGTTCAGGAACGAAGCGTAACTTGTTATGTCTTAAGTAAAGCTGCTCGAGAGACCCCATCTGAGCCAGGACGGGAGGAATACTCTCCATCTGATTCCGGGAACAGTCCAGCATTCTCAGATCTGTGAGGGATAACAGAAGAAGGATGAATTAACAGGTTAATCAATAAATATGATTCGCATCTAACCTACTACTGTCAAAACGTACTTTTCATTTCACTGATGGCAGGAGGGAGACTCTTAAGCTTGTTACAGGACAAATTTAATTTTACAAGATTTTGCAGGTTCGCCAGGCTTTCTGGAATACCCATGAGATGATTGTTGGAGAGATCCTTTGAAAGGGAAGAGAAGGAAACAGCTAAATAATGTAAATACCTAAGTATACATATTTAACATGACATCTTGAAATCACAGCAACATGTGGATCGTGGAGACTTCTTTCAATTTATGTTTGTATGGGGATCTGAGGATCTAGGCTTTTATAATGCTGCTTGTTGCTGGTCAAGACAAGATCTCAGTCACTTACAAGGTCATCCAAATTAACCAGCTGCCCCAAATCCTGGGGAATCTGTTCGATCAGATTCTGTTGCAGATGAAGACATCGCAGGTTTGTAAGTCTCCAAAGACCAGAAGGCAATTCCGTCAGTTTATTGTGACTGCAATGAGGACCAGGTATTATGACACAAGGTTTACACTCAAAATAGGCAGATACAAGTCAAAGTCAAATTGAAGTCAAAAGTTTTCATACACCTTGCAGATTCTGCAAAATGTTAATTATTTTACTAAAATAAGATTGAACATACTAAATGCATGTTATTTTTTATTCAGAACTGACCTGAATAAGATATTTCACATAAAGGACATTTACAAATAATAGCTGAATTTATAAAAATGACCCTGTTCAAAAGTTTACACACACTTGATTCTTAATACTGTGTTGTTACCTGAATGATCCACAACTGCGTGCTTTTTTGTTTGTTTTGTTTAGTGATGGTTGTTCATGAGTCCCTTGTTTGCCCAGTTAAACTGCCTGGTGTTCTTCAGAAAAATCCTTCAGGTCCCACAAATTCTTTGGTTTTTCAGAATTCTTGTGTATTTGAACCCTTTCCAACAATGACTGTGAGGACACACTGAGGACAACTGAGGGACTCATGTGCAACTATTACAGAAGGTTCCAACACTCACTGATGCTTCAGAAGGAAACATAATGCATTAAGAGCCGGGGGGTGAAAACTTTTGAACTAAATGATGTCTGCATTTTTCTTATTCTGCCTCAATATCATATTTTTTTCATTTAGTACTGGCCTTCAGAAGCTACAGAAGATATTTATGTTTCTCAGAAGACAAAATAAGTTAAATTTCCCCTGATCTTCAAATTAAAAAAGTTTCCACCCCCTGGCTCTTTAGGTAAAAAAAAAAAAAAAAAAACCTGTGGATCATTCAGGTAACAACACAGTATTAAGCTTCAGGTGTATGTAAACAAATTAAAACAATTCAACTATTATTTTCTCTTGTGAAGAGAAATATCTTCTGCTCAGTACTAAAAAAAATATGCAATTTGTACCTCTTATTTTGGTAAAATAATTAACATTTTGCAGATTCTGCAAGTTGTATGTAAACTTTTGACTTGTTGCCTTCATCAGTACCTCAATATGAGCTTCTGTAGTTGCTCTAGATCTCCAATAGAATCTGGCAGTGAGCTTAGTTGATTGTCATGGATCTGGAAAAAGGCAGTACAGAAAGCAGATATATTTAGGCAATAAATTAGACCCACAAACATGGGAATTTAAAATACATTATAAAAGACATTATGACATTTTTCTTTAAATTTAATTTCTAATGTTAAATTAATTTGCTATAAAAATATGAATATTGTGGATAATATTAAAAAAATGCTACATAATGTAATATAGTAATGTGTGGTTTATAGGAATCGTTACACTGATTTAACCATAGGTGAGCAGTCATCCATGTCCATCCCATACTTATTACGGAACAGAATAAAAAGTGTTGACATGCAGGGTTTAGTTTGTTAAACATTCTCAAACAGAATGAGATATGCAAAAACTTACATCCAGGACAACCAGGGCAGAGAGGAGTTTGACGTCTTCAGAGAGACTCTGGAGTTTGTTGGAAGACAGCAGAAGTTTGGTCAAGTCTGTCTGTTCCCACCACCGATCTGCAGCTCCAAATGACACGTTCTGCTGAGCTTCTTGAGGTGTGTCTATGTTCAGCCTCCACACACTCTGAGGAACTGAACACAAATACGTTCACCACGGTGAACATTTCATCCTCAAGTATACAACTGTTGCTACACTTGTTGTTACAGTATGTAAAGTTCGATCTCATTCAAACGTTTTGGACAGAAACCTGAACAAAATCTTTGGCATTTTTATGTATTTTTCCATGATATGAATGATAAATGTCATATCTGCTGTATAGCATTTTGAAGCCACAAACTACAGTTGCTAGAATGATTTTTGTGTAGTGCTGATATCAGATAGTGTTTTTCTAGTACTGTTACCTTCAGTTAGACCGCGCCCGGATAGATTGAGCTGTCCGCTCTTTCTTGCAGCTTTTAGTAACCCATATGGGACAGGACAGTCTTCTTTCTCCTGTCTGAATCCCGCTCTAGAGTCCACATGTGCTCCTCGTTTAAAACGAGACATGAATGCAAAATATAAGATTAAAACACCTGTAAACGTGAATGAGGTCGTGGTGTTGTGAAGTAAACGATTGTAAACTGTAACTATAATAAGAGGCCTCTAACTTTTTTAAAATAAAAGTCCCGATGAACGAACGTTTTCACAGTGTGACATAAAAATATAAACAGTAAACTAAATATTTCTACTATATATTAGAAATGTTAAAAAGATTACTAATATTTTCCAGTAAAGCATAATCATTTTCATGATTTGTTTAGAAACATTACAACTTTAGCTCCTAATAGTTTTTGATATTAAATCTAAAAAAAAATACTAAGATTTTTTATCCTTTAATGTCACAACCGTTCCCCGTTTGCTTATGCTGTGTTATGAAGCTTTATGGATTTAAACAGCACATAATGACCCATTAATTCCACATGTAGAAACCAGTATGGTAAAATGATCAGCAGATGGTGCTATAAATGAACAGAGACAACAGCTGTTATGCAGCCAGACCTCATGATATAATCACTCATAATAGAGATAGATAATAAAGAAGATAGAGCTTTTTTATTTAATATATTAAAGTAAAATAGTACATTGAAGGAAATATACTTATTCAAATAATTATTCAAATTATTACTACTTAAATTACTCTATTTGATATACACTACCAGTCAGAAAGTTTTGAACAGTAAGATTTTTATTTTTTTTTGTTTTGTTTTGTTTTATTATTTTTTTTATTTATTTGATCCAAAATACAGCAAAAGCAGTAATATTGTGAAATATTTTTACTATTTAAAATAACTGCTTTCTATTTGAATAATATTCTAATTTGCTGTTCAAGAAACATTTTTCAATACTATTATTATCAATATTTAAAACAGTTCTTTGATGAATAGAAAGATCCACAGATCAGCATTTATCTGAAATAAAAAGCTTTTGTAACAACATACACTATACCATTTAAAAGCTTGGAGTCAGTATGATTTTATATCTTTTATTTATTTCATTATTATTATTATTTTAGAAATGATAGAAATTAATACTTTTATTTAGCAAGGATGCTTTAAATTGATCAAAAGTGATGATAAAGATATTTATAATGTTACAAAAGATTTCTGTTTGAGATAAATGCTGTTCTTCTGAACTTTCCATTCATATGAAAAAAACTCTACCCAGCTGTTTTCATCATCATCATAATAATAAATGTTTATAATAATAAATGTTTGAGCAGTAAATCAGAATATTAGAATGATTTCTGAAGGATCATGTGACTGGAGTAATAAATTCAGCTTTGAAATCACAGGAATAAATTACATTTTAAAATATATTAAAATAGAAAACAGTTATTTTTAATAGTACAAATATTCAAAATGTTACCATTTTTGCAGTACTTTGGATCAAATAAATCCAGGCTTGGTGAGCAGAAGAGGCTTCTTTAAAAAAAATTAAAAATCTTACTGCTCACAAATTTTTGACTGGTAGTGTATATTTAAATAGTTCAAGCTTTATGCATACTATACTGGAATATATGTCAAATTAGATATGTAACTGGACTTCAGCATCTGACCTAGTACAACGTGACAACTGAACTCTAAAAAAGTGTCTTCTTCAGGGTCATTTTACAATACGACCTCTTCAAAAACATAACTGGAGAATGAAAATCTTGAACGTCACATTATTTTCTAATAACAAAAACACAGTCAGTAATAAATATTAAACATGTTTTATCATTTCGCAGCCAATCATGAAGTCATAATGTTTCAGCAAAAGCAGTAATGAAAAACAATGCAAATTTTAAGATCCTTGTTTATTGAAAATAAGTGACAATATGCTGTAATACTTCAGACGCAGACACACTGGCCTGGCAACTAAATATTAGTTATATCTCAATCATTTCATGAAGAAATTGCAAGACAAGGCAGGTATTAATGTAGGACATTCATGTGTCAGCACATATACACTGATATGGTATCTGAACAGATAAAAATAAATCTCTCAAACATACATATAAAGCAAGAAAGCAAGGAAGTGCTACTGTATTAAATAATGTGTAAATCATCAGCTGGAGCTCCAAGATTCTTGTTAATGCGCTAAGAATTGAATTTTGAAAAAACACTCTCATGGTTCTTATGATTATTTATCTCATAGTGTAGTTTCACCTCACTCACATGTATCATTTATGGAATTTATAACAAGCTTCTATTACATTGTCACCTTGCATTTCACACTTGCACTGCAACAATACTAACTAAATTCAGAAACAAAAGGTCTGTAATGGACAATGTTGCAACAGACTCCGAAAGCACTGGACTGATATTCCTCCCCCTGATATGAAGGCATTGCTTAGTTTATCACAATTCAAAAGCTAATTTCATCTCAATGACTACTTATTAGATTTGTCAAAAATTTTTTTGGATTTTAAATGCATGAGCACAGTATGTTGTTGATTTAAGTAAGCAAGATCTCTTAGAATATGAGAGGAAAAGAACCTTTCAGTAGTACAACTCCAGTGCATGCTGCATTCAACGCTACAATAGTAGTTAAAAAAATCTGCAAAGAGGAAAATACTAGACACAGCATATTCCCTGATATGGCATGTGCCTTCAAGTAGTTCATAACATAATAAAATGTCGGTTTTAAAAGCTGCAATAAACATTGTGTCATAAATATGTAACAGGCAAAGCATATGCACTGATATGGCAATTGCCCTCAGCAGTTTCTGAGCAGAAATAATACAAACGGTCACAATAACAAACCAGCTTTGGTTTAAACGTGGTAAAAAGAAAGATTTGAGCCAACTCTTTGCAGTTCCTAATTTAAGACGGTCCTCGAAATTTCCATAGACCTACTTATAAATCTTATCAACAGTACTAGGTGTGTACTATGTACTATGAACCATTACAATCACAGATAAAAGGCGCTGCTATTGCTTAAGCATATTGTAGCTTTAGATTTAGCGGTTTGATTTGAGCTTGAATCACCTAAATAATAAAAATACATCAGCATGGATATGAAGATAAGAGTCCCCTGCTGTGGCTGGCAGACCCGCTACAAAGCCAGAGAGACGACGGAGCTCACAATGGACATCATCAATAGTAATGATGAGGAAAACACTGTAAGAGAAATACAAAGTGAAAAAACTTACATAAAGAATCAAGGTATGTACATCCGGGGGGTGAAAACTTTTTAAATTTAAAAATTAGGGTAAATTTAACTTATTTTGTCTTCTAGGAAACATGTACCTATCTTAGTAGCCTCTGAAGAGCAGTACTAAATGAGAAAATATGATATTTAGGCAAAATAAGAAAAATCTCATTTCTGTTCAAAAGTTTTCACCCCCTGGCTCTTAATGCATGGGTTTTCCTTGTGGAGCATCAGTGAGCATTTGATCCTTCTGTAATAGTTGCATATGAGTCCCTCAGTTGTCCTCAGTGTGAAAAGTTGAATCTTAAAATTACACAGTCATTGTTGGAAAGGGTTCAAAAACACAAAAATGCTGAAAAAACAAATAATTTGTGGGACCTGAAGGATTTTTCTGAAGAACAGCAGGCAGTTTTAACTGTTCAGGACAAACACGGGACTCATGAACAACTGTCACTAAACAAAAAAACACAGCTGTGGATCATTCAGGCAAGAACACAGTAGTAAGAATCAAGCGTATGTAAACTTTTGAACTGGGTCATTTTTATAAATTCAGCTATTATTTTCTCTTGTGGACTATATGTAAACATCTTTTATGTGAAATATTCAGGTCAGTACTAAATAAACAATAACATAAATTTTGTATGAACCCTCTTATTTTGGTAAAACAATTAACATTTTTAATGATTCTGAAAGGGGGATGTAAACTTTTGACCTCAGGTGTATACTGTATAGGCTTGTTGAAGAAGGCCAGTACCTGTTGTTGAAGCTGAACACTCCATAGCTATTACGGCATCCAGGTAGCCCTGGCCAAGCCACTCCTGGTAAGTCCTTCTCTCTCCAACACCAATTAAAGTGAGAGTTGAGTCCTTGAAAATCAGGTCGGATCCATCATAGGATTTGGAGTCAAACATCTTGAAACCTGAGGCGGAATTAACTCCAAAGAAACGCTGAAAGATTCAAACCAAAAAGTCTTAAAAACAAGGACAGCTCCATCTGAGCCTGAAAATGGCATTTGGATTTACCGACCTGGGCTTTGTCCAGGAGGCCAAAGATGATGTGGTGGTTGGTATCAGGTCTTATCATAACGGCATGGGAAGGGACACGGGCCAAGTTGCACTTAGTGAACTGAGTGACTTCAGCACGAGACTCTTGCGAACAAAGCAGCTGAAAATCCTGGGATTTCAGGTTAACCGCCCAAGAATCTGTATTGTTTCCTGGAAACAACAATTCTGAAATGAGAGAACTACTAAAGAATTTTACACACAAAGTAATGGTCTGCTTGCTGTACTGTATCTAAAATGCATAAGTGAACTGTTCAGTTTATAGTCCTAAACCCAGAAAAACAGCATTTTCAAACCATGGGTTCTCTTTGGAATGTCCTTTGGGTTTTTCAAATAGTCGTTTTTATTTTGTATATAGTTTTCTTTCACAAGTACTGTTAATCACATATAAATATGTAATGAAATACATGGTAGAAAACCCATAAAAAGATTACGTTACTTAAAAATCCACATCGGTTTATGCATATTTTGGACTGAGGGACACCATTACTTTGATTATGTCAAATGATTGCACTTGGTGACTACTGTCGCTACCTGTATCTACTTTTAATGCAACACAACTTGGAATACACAACTTGGAAAATAAAATACTGATACGATGCCACATTGTGCGGCTTTTGGTTGTAATTTTCAGTCGAAGGGCAACAAGAGAAGCGATGTAAGTTTTCACCGCTTTCCTAGCGAAAAGAAGAGGAGAAAAGAATTGGAAGATGCTTGTGGATAAATAAAAGTTCCTAAAGACCCACGTCTTTGTTCTCTTCACTTTAGCCCTGATGCCTTTGAGGCTTTTAGTAGACCACAGCGACTGAAAGAGCTTACAAATGGCAGAGACAAGAAACGCTAGATGCCATCCTGACAGGATGTAAACACGCTGACGCTTGTAATGATGCCAGGACGTTTCTCAATGCAGATTTCATTCAATATCCTGGGACATTTAGACTGCTTTTGTGGAAAAAACGATGGTATGGCATTTATTAGTATTTTATTTTATAAGTCGTGCTTGATCATTTAAAGACTCTCCTGAGGGAACCCAGGGCAAATTACCCTTCTGGTTTGGCCTATAAATTGATATCATAACTAAACAGCTATTTTAAGATTTTGTTTGTTTGCTTGTTTGTTTGTTTAAGGTCTTTTTAAATTAAAAATGGCTTAAAGCAACAGAGAACTCTTTACCATCTGTGTTCTGGAATACAGTGGAATGTTTGATAAAGGCCACATCACCATGATCTTCAACAAGGCACCTGAAAATATAAACAGAGACTATGTTAAAATATAGCTGTTATGCAAATACTCAATTGGTAAAACACAAATTAACTACAAATCTTAGATTACCTGAAGGCTCCATCATAACCGTCGTATAAGTCCTTGCCTTTTTCACACTTGTTCTGACCACTGGCGTCTCCAATGCACTGCTCGCACAGGTTACTGGGGAAACCTTTCTGATTGGCTCCAGGTATACAGGCTGATTTAAAGAACTCCCCAGTAGCTAAAAACAGAATCACACCCTCATTACAATGATTTTGCGATTTATATAGCAGAACAACATAAGCCTTTCATTTCAGTATATGACTGTTTACCTTTGTAATAACTGATACAAATGTGACCTTGGACCACAAAACCAGTCATAAGTCACGTGGGTATATTTGTTGCAGTAGCCAAAAATACATTGTATGCACTCTTAAAAATAAAGGTGCTTCAAAAGGTTCTTCAAGCGATGCCATAGAAGAACCATTTTTGATTCCACAAAGAGCCATTTAGTCAAAGGTTCTTTAAAGAACTATTTCTTGCTTACCTTTTTATAAGCTGAAGAACCTTATTTGCCACAAAGAACCTTTTGTAAAACAGAAAGGTTCTTCAGATGTTAAAGGTTCTTTATGAAACCATTTAGACAAAAAGGTTCTTCTATGGCATCGTGAAGCACCTTTATTTTTAAGAGTGTCAATATTATAGATTTTTCTTTAATATCAAAAATTATTAGGATATCAGGTAAAGATCATGTTCCATGAAGATATTTTTTAAATATCCTACCATAAATATATCAAAACCTAATTTTTGATTAGTAATATGCATTGCTAAGAATGTCATTTGGACAACTGTGAAGCCGATTGTCAGTATTTTGATTTTTTTTTTTTTTAATTTGCACCCTTGTCACAAATGCGGCCTCTGTGGCTCCCTCTAACCGCCGCCAGCGGGAACCCTCACCGGACTTTTAGCACACTACATTTCCCATCACCCCGTACCTGGGACGCTTACTTCCGGTTCCGGGTTGGCCGGGGTCTCTTCCCCTTGTTGGCCATTTTAGGAGCGTTCTGCCGGCGTCTCCTCGCGAAGTTTTGTTTAGTCATGCTAACAATCCTGAGCGTTCTATTCACGGACTGCCTACCTGTTGCCAACCGGACTGTTTATCGTGTGTGTGAACCTTTGCTGCCAGCCTGTTATCCCTTTGAATAACCCCTTTGATCGCCGCCAACCCCGACCTTTTGCATGGACTTTCGTTTACCCGTTTGGTTTGTCTTCACCACACCAGTCTGCCATTGTTGAACCCTGCCTGTGTTAATAAAGCTGTTGCAAATGGATCCAACGTCTCCGGATGTGTCAACGACTACGTCACAGAAAACTTCGCCATCTACGGATCCAGCAACAGTCGACCAGATCGCGTCAGAGCTATCTGCTCAAGCCACGGTCCTGACGAGTCACCAACAGCAATTGGACAGGCTCACCAGTCTCACGGAGCAGCTAGCTCGGGCACTACAAGGTCTGCAGGTAACCGCTCCACCTGCCGCAACTCCCGTGTCCACGCCACCACCAGGGGCCCAGACGGTCACGGCCAGCCCACGTCTCGCCTTCCCGGAGAAGTTTGACGGTACGGCAGCAAAGTGTAAGGGGTTCCTTCTTCACTGCACTCTTTTTGTGAACCAGCAGCCACACTTGTAGCCCACTGATGAATGCCAGATTGCCTTTGTTTGCTCCCTCCTCTCCGGGAGACCTTTAGACTGGGCCACTGCCGTCTGGAATCTGGATGGGCCCGCCTTCCCGTCGTTCGCCATTTTCCTCCAACGCTTCAAGGAGGTTTTTCAACCTAGCTCAGAGAGCGGAGAGGCGGGGGAGCAGATCGTAAAACTGCGACAGGGCCGACGGACCGCAGCAGATTATGCTCTTGACTTTCGCACACTCGCGGCTCAGAGCGGATGGAATGACGGGCCCCTCAAGCTCCACTACCGCAAGGGCTTACATCCAGATCTGCAGGTGGAGCTGGCCTGCAGAGATGAGGGCCTCACCTTGGATCAGTACATCGATCTCTCCATCCGGATCGACAATGTCTTGCGAGCCCGTAAGTCCAGTCGTCCTTTCACCTCCATGCCCCTAACCTCGCCTGCCGCCGAGGCAGTCCCTGAACCTATGCAACTGGGGGCCACCAAACTGACCGTGGAGGAAAGGGAGAGACGGCTGCGAGGCAACCTGTGCCTGTATTGCGGTCTAGCAGGACACATCAGGGCCAACTGTCCCACTCGGCCACCCTGTCACCCACCTCGGTGAGTAACGTCAGTTCTTATCTCAACCGTTGTGAAATACCTGTGACACTTATTTCTGAGGGCGTTCCAGTTACTACCACTGCCTTGGTTGATTCGGGCGCGGCCGGGAATTTCATTGATTCTGACTTTGCCGTCGCTAACCATCTACCTATCCTCTCTTGCGCCCCTCCTGTGGCAGTGGCCGCCCTCGATGGGCGACCGCTAGGCTCCGGGCGGATCGACCACACCACCAACGACCTCACTCTCCTCATCGAACCCGCTCATCAGGAGACCATCCGCTTCTTTATCATCTCGTCACCACAGTCACCTCTCATCCTGGGCTACCCCTGGCTCAACCAGCATGAACCGACGATTTCCTGGGCACAGGGCACCATCACCCACTGGTCCTCCCACTGCCGGCAGCACTGCACGCAACCAGCCACCAGGTCTTCCGCCTCCCCTTCTCATCTCACACCCAGTAATACCATACCCGTGGAGTACCAGGATCTGATTAGGCCTTCAGCCAGACCAGGGCCACCCAACTGCCACCGCACCGTCCCGGAGACTGCGCCATTGACCTCATTCCGGGATCTTTTCCACCCAGGGGACGCGTCTACCCACTCTCCCAGCCCGAGTCTGAGGCCATGAATACCTACATCCAGGAGGAACTAGCCAAGGGTTTTATTCATCCCTCCACCTCGCCCGCTTCAGCTGGATTCTTCTTTGTCAAGAAGAAGGATGGAGGCCTACGTCCCTGCATCGACTACCGCGCACTCAACGACATAACCATTAAGTATCGTTACCCACTCCCACTCGTTCCCCCGGCCTTGGAACAGCTAAGAACGGCCAAGATCTACACTAAGCTGGACTTACGTTCTGCATACAACCTCATCAGAATTCGTGAGGGGGACGAGTGGAAGACGGGCTTCTCGACTGCGTCAGGTCACTATGAATACCGGGTGATGCCCTTCGGGCTGGCCAACAGTCCTTCCTTCTTTCAGGCCTTCGTTAACGAGGTGTTCCGGGACATGCTGAACCGTTGGGTGATCGTTTATATCGACGACATCCTCATCTACTCCAGCTCCTACGCCGAACAGGTCCAGCATGTCAGGGCAGTTCTCCAGCGTCTTATTAAGCATCAGCTCTACTGCAAGGAGGAGAAATGCTAGTTCCATCAAGAGAAGATAGCATTCCTGGGCTATATCATCAGCCCCGAGGGAGTCGCGATGGACGAGAGGAAGGTCAACGCAGTTTGTAACTGGCCACGCCCCACGACCCTCAAGGAGCTCCAGCAGTTCCTGGGGTTTGCCAACTTTTACCGTAGTTTCATCCGGGGTTTCAGCACTGTGGCCGCTCCCCTCTCGTCTATGGTCAAGAAGGGCAACACCCGTCTAACCTGGTCACCTCCTACCAGGAGTTGCTAGCGATCAAACTCGCTCTTGAGGAATGGCGGCACTGGCTCGAGGGCGCCCAACATCCGTTCACCGTGTTGACGGACCACAAGAATCTGGAGTACCTCCAATCAGCCAAGGTCCTCTTTCATCAAGAACTGCTCCGTCTGCAACACTACCAAGGTCCCTTGCCAACTACCCACTGGTCTTCTGCAGCCTCTGCCCGTACCTAAGCGGCCCTGGTCCCACATTGCCGTGGACTTTGTCACCGATCTCCCCTCTTCCCACAGACACACCACCATCCTTACCGTCATCGATCGATTCTCCAAGGGCGGAGGCTCTGTGCAACGCTGTTTTTAGATTCTACGGGTTGCCAGAGGACATCGTGTCTGATCGTGGGCCCCAGTTCACTTCTCGACTGTGGACGAGCTTCTTCCGCCTCCTTGGAGTCAATGTCAGTCTCACTTCGGGATACCACCCACAGGCCAATGGCCAGGCCGAGAGGCTAAACCAGGAGTTGACCCGCTTTCTACGCTCCTACTGCCAGGACCACCAGGAGGACTGGAGCCGCTTCTTACTCTGGGCAGAGTATGCTCAAAACTCTCTACGCAAACCCACCACCAATCTCACTCCGTTTCAATGCATCCTGGGCTACCAGCCACCCTTGTTCCCCTGGGCCAGGGAGCCCTCGGAACTACCCGCGGTCAACTCCTGGTTCCAGCGTAGCGAGGAGATGTGGAACCAGGCCCACGTTCACCTGCAGAGGGCGGTTCGTCGCACCCGGATCCAGGCCGATCGCAGACGGCGACCTAATCCTCCCTACGAACCCGGACAGTGGGTTTGGCTCTCGACCCGGGACCTTCGTCTGCGCCTGCCTTGCAAGAAGCTCAGCCCCAGGTACGTGGGTCCTTTCAAAATAATCAGACAAGTCACCCCATTATCTTTTCGATTAGAACTCCCTGCTGAATACCGTATCTCACCCACCTTTCATGTTTCTCTGTTGAAGGCCGCTGGGGACCCGGGAGGAGTGGAGAACCTAGACGAGGCCGCTCCGCAGGGACCTTCCCCCCTGATCATCGATGGCGAGGAGGCCTATCGAGTCAACGCCATTATGGACTCCCGATGCCGGAGAGGGCACCTCCAGTATTTGGTCGACTGGGAGGGCTTCGGCCCCGAGGAGAGGTCTTGGGTGCCTGCTGAGGACATTCTGGACCCATCTCTTACCACCGACTTCCACTCTTCCCACCCAGATCGACCAGCTCCCCGTAGGAGAGGTAGGCCCCGGCGTCGGTCGCCTCCTCATGCCAGGAGGCGCTCGCAGGGGGGGGGCTCTGTCACAAACGCGGCCTCCGTGGCTCCCTCTAACCACTGCCAGCGGGAACCCTCATCGGACTTTTAGCACACTACATTTCCCAGCACCCAGTACCTGGGACGCTTACTTCCGGTTCCGGGTCGGCCGGGGTCTCTTCCCCTTGTCGGCCATTTTAGGAGCGTTCTGCTGGCGTCTCCTCGCGAAGTTTTGTTTAGTCATGCTAACAATCCTGAGCGTTCTTTTCACGGACTGCCTACCTGTTGCCAACCGGACTGTTTATCGTGTGTGTGAACCTTTGCTGCCAGCCTGTTATCGACCCTCGTTTGCTTATCGGAATAACCCCTTTGATCGCTGCCAGCCCCGACCTTTTGCACGGACTTTCGTTTACCCGTTTGGTTTGTCTTCACCACACCAGTCTGCCGTTGTTGAACCCCACCTGTTTACTCTGCCTGTGTTAATAAAGCTGTTGCAAATGGATCCAACGTCTCCGGATGTGTCAATGGCTATGTCACAACTCTCAGGTTACATATTTTCAAATAGTTGTATCTCGGCCAAATATTGTCCTATCCTAACAATCCATACATCAATGAAAAGCTTATTTTTTTCAAAAAATTTACCCTTATGAATGGTGTTGTGGTCCAGGATCACAAATTATAAATAACAATTTGAGTATAAAGCTGAAAGCTTCTTAATGTTGTTTTAGATTTTAGGACCCCACAGTATTTGTGCACTACATGCCCTACCTTGTTCCACTTGGCATCGCTGAGGTGTGATAAGGCCTTTTTCTATTAGCACACCTACGGGAATGTTCCAGCCTGCAGTCCTTCCATAACCCGTGTGACAGGAGCGCATGCTCTTGAGGTCACTGAATCTCTGGATGTCTCTGTTGCTCTTTCTCAGCACAGCCACAGCATAATAAATACTTCCGTCAGTGTCTCCTAAAACAGAGAATCACAGTGGCTTGTGAAAATGAATCATCATTTATGAATAAATGGCTGATGTTTCATCAGGTGCTGCTGAAAATATTTCCCAAACACAAAACAGTTACATAGTGAGCACATTTTGACTGTTTATGCTGTACTATATTCAAATCAAAGAAAGAAACAAAGATGTAGTCATGTGAAGCTGTCATCTTCATACCCACTGCTGATGCAATCCAAAGGGACTTGGGCAGAAGTCATGTTCATGGATGAGCTATTGTATTAAAGATTTATTAATGTCATTGTAGTATGAAGCAGGGTGGGGCTGAAAGAAAAACAAGGCCGCTGGAGCGATTACTAGTGAGAGATGACTGTGACTCACGGCTCAAAAGCAGCAGAGCTTTTATTATACCACAGTCGACCACTTTTGCTCCTTCCAGTCATGTGTATGTGTGGTAAAGCAGTGCTGTTTTATCATGCTAGACACATTTGAGTGTGTTGAAAGTTTTGTTCTAATGCTATTCTGTGCTTCTGTCTAATAAAACACATAACATATTAAAGCATCTTTGGTGTTTCCATGTTTTCTACAAAATATAACCAGAAAACGAGGGTGTATGATGTTATTAGCAGGTGACGCAATGACAAGGGATGTGGTTTGTGGATATTATGGATATAAAAAAAACCTATCTGTTAATATGATGAATCATATTTCTACTTTCTTTTTAATTCTGCACTTTTATTTTTTGAAACTGTCTTTAATTTCTTGACAGTTTTTACAATTTCACTCCCATATTAAGGAAATGTTTCATCCTCTGTGGCTCCTTTTAAAATACGGCCTTCCTCAGGGCTTGA
Source organism: Cirrhinus mrigala (assembly GCA_036247105.1). Lineage (NCBI taxonomy): Eukaryota > Metazoa > Chordata > Actinopteri > Cypriniformes > Cyprinidae > Cirrhinus > Cirrhinus mrigala. Next base: position 18,883,415 of record CM070012.1, on the reverse strand, counting down.
TTTTGAGCCCTACACGGTTTTCTTTATATATGTGCCGGCTGGGGTCTGTTTGCCGTCGACACAATATCTCGTATCACGTATGCAGATGACACACAGATCTATCTTACGCTTAAGGTTGGAAATGAGCAGTCTTTACAGTCCCTGTTGCAATGTCTAGATGGCTCTCAAATAATTTTCTTCAGCTTAATGAAAAAAAAATCTGAGATCGTAATATTTGGTCCTTCTAAGGCTAAAGAGAAGATAGCCAATGCTCGTGCCCCCTTAGAAATGACAGTGAAAGATAGTGTGAGAAATCTTGGCATCATAATAGATTCATCTCTTAGTTTTGATAAACAGATTAGTTCAGTTGTAAGAAGCAGTTTTTATCAGCTTAGAATTATTTCGAAGCTAAAACCTTTTCTGTGTTTTAAAGATTTGGAAATTCTGGTTCATGCTTTTGTCATGTCGCGACTGGACTGCTGTAACTCACTTAATGCAGGGATCTGTCAACTCGATTGCAGCTTGTGCAGAATGCTGCAGCTAGGCTTCTGACCAGCACAAAAAAAGGGGAACACATTACTCCGGTGCTATCGTCTCTCCACTGGTTACCAGTCAGGTTATAGGATTGATTTTAAGATTTTAGTATGGGTTTTTAAAGCTTTACATAACTTTACATAACCTCATAGGGTCTCATACACCAGCTAGGTCACCTAGATCAGTAAATAAGTCATTGTTGAATATGCCTTGGTCAAAAAAGAAGTCAAAAGGGGACCATTCCTTTTCAGTAATAGTTTCTCAACTATGGAACAATCTTCCCCTGTGCATAACTGTCTATAGAGGCTTTTAGGTCCCAGCTGAAAATATATATTTTTTTAGTCTGGCCTTTGAAGTAGAGAAAGATTGATTTGGGAACCTTTTACAAATGTTTGCTTTACTTGTAACTTGTGTGTGGATTTTATTTTATTCGTCATGTTGTGAAGCACTTTGGGCAACAACGTTGCATTCAAATGTGCTCTATAAATAAATGAAGTTAAAGTTGAAGTTACACTTATGTTTACTTTGTACTATATTAAAGTCATTAATGTGTTTTTAGTGTGTGATGCGTCATCAATCGGCCATATTGGCAGCACTGAATGTAAACAATGCCACTGAACCGAACTAAACTTGCAAATGCTGCTGATTACTACTGCTGAAAATGGTCAATTGTTGTCACGTTTTGGGCTGTCCTAATCTGTCGGACCGGGAAGTACTATAGACTATGAGTACTATAGATTGCCAAAAGCTATAACAAATCAAGGAGAAGAGTGCAAAAAACTGTCTGAGGAACAAAATGCGTTTGTGGTTGGCTAAACTGAACCAGCATTTCCAGGGCAAGAATCTTGAATCTTCATTTCCAGTCAGGTAAGTGAAACATTAGGCTAATTTCCTAATAAATACTGCTCATATGTATCTTTACCACCTATTAACTTTAGTTTGTCAAAATATTGCACCCTTTCCTACTTACTAAGTTCTTCTCTATATGATTTAGCAGCTTCCACGTGTTTTTTTCCGTGGTTTAGACAGCATAAATTAGCAGAACAACGTAATCAGTAGTACACTGACCATGCAATCAATGCTGTTGTTTCCATCCAACTATCTCCAATATGGCCACATATCTGGGTAACTGACCAAACCGTGATGAAAGTGTGAAAACTCTCTATTCATTTAAAAAGTGTATGGTTAAAAAGGCAAAGTACATTGAAAGAGTATGGCTCTAACCTGTGTAGCTCTCCCCGACAGCAGGAATCAAACCAAAACTCTTCCCCGCTGTGTAGATGTAACCTCCATCAAGAGTGATGGCATCAGCTTCCTTGTTCTGGAGGGAAAAAAAAAAAAGAGTCTCATTCAAATACAGCACAGTGGCCGCCCACTTTTTCAGCAACCCTGAGTTTATACAAATCTTCATGGTGAAAATTAATTGGATTTTTTTTTTGTCTTGGAACTTGACTCTTGTAATGTATTCCAGATTTTAGTAAGGGAAACTATGAGTATAAAGGCTTGTTTACATCAAGGACAGTTACTACAATAACTATACACTCTTAAAAATAAAGGTGCTTCACGATGCCATAGAAGAACCTTTTTTGTCTAAATGGTTCCATAAAGAACCTTTAACATCTGAAGAACCTTTCTGATTCACAAAAGGTTCTTTGTGGCGAAAGAAGGTTCTTTAGATTATAAAAAGGTAAGAAAGAGATGGTTCTTTAAAGAACCTTTGACTGAATGGTTCTTTGTGGAACCAAAAGTGGTTCTTCTATGGCATCGCTTGAAGAACCTTTTGAAGCACCTTTATTTTTAAGAGTGTAAAACGACAAAGATATTAAAAAACACTCTAAATTTAAAAGAAGAGCAAAGTCCAAACCTCAGCTATAAAGGCACAGATGAACAAAATCATTGGAATCACTTTCGAAATAATTTTTCCAAATAAAAAAAAGAGCTTTTTAAAGCATTTAAAGTGACAGACAACAAAATGGCAGTGAAGGCTTAAATTAAACAGTTCTCTTTAAAATCGTTATAGATATCTTTATCATTTTTGGTGAGAATGGGTATCAATAAGAGTTTGGCTTGATTGGCATACTTGTATTTTCTTCATACAGTCCTCCACAGATGCGCCGTGAACACACTGAATATTAGGAATCAAGTTTTTGCTTTTGAAAGCCACAGCCATGTCTTGACATTTTTGCTGCTCTCCATGAGACAGGACACACCAGCGTAGGTTAGCGGGAACATCTACACACACACACACACACACCCATGACAGAGAAACACAGATTTTGATAACAATATATATATATATATATATATATATATATATATATATATATATATATATATATAAATAGCACGCTTAGCTTGGCTGCATTTTAAATTTATATTTTTTGTTGTACAAAGAAGATGCAAAAATTCGCACCTGACTGTGTGCAGTCCATAGCTTTCAGTATGTAATAGTATCGGCCCATCCATTCGATATAGTTTTCATTTCCTGCTTCGATAAATGTGGTTGAAGAGTCGCTGAACAACAAGTTTGTCCCTCCATAGCTTGTTGAGGAGAACATGGAGAACCCAGACTTTTGCTAGAGAGAAACACAAAACCTCATTTAAATGAAACTGTCACATTAAAATACAGATTTTACTCTGTTTCAAAATCCCAAAAATTACAATTTCAAAAAGGATCATACCAGTCCCTCACGCAACATGTTGTAAACCACTGAAGTGCTGATGTCAGTGTGGACAACAATTCCCCTTGATGGGACTCGAGCCAGATGACATTTCTCATAATCAGTGACTGGACTGCGGGTGCCGTCCCGACACAGGAGCTGATAGTCCGAAGAGTGCAAGCTTTGAGCCCATGAATCGCCCTTACCTGAGACACAAAGTTAAAAGATTTATTATTACTTCATATACAGATGATAATCTATCACTTATCCCATTTTACTGTCCATTCTTCTGGTGTATACTTCTTGGTATATTATCATAATTATAACAATACAATACTTGATTGAGAAATATACATACACTACCAGTGAAAAGTTTTTGAACAGTTAGATTTGTAATGTTTTTTTGTTTTTTTTTTTTAAAGAAGTTTCTTCTGCTTACCAAGACTGTATTTATTTGATCCAAAGTACAGCAAAAAACAGCATAATTTTGAAATATTTTTACTATTTAAAATAACTCTTTTCTATTTGAATACATTTTAAAATGTAATTTATTGCTCTGATCAAAGCTAAATTTTCAGCATAATTACTCCAGTCCTCTTGTGTCACAGAAATCATTCTAATAAGCTAATTTGCTCAAGAAACATTTATTATTATTTATTATTATTATTATCATCATCAATAGTTAAAACAGTTGAGTACATTATTTCAGGATTCTTTGATGACTAGAAAGATCCAAACATAACATTGTAACATTATACACTTTTTTTATAGCAAGGTTGCTTTAAATTGGTCAAAAGTGATGATAAAGAAATGTATAATGTTACAAAAGATTTCTATTTCAGATAAATGCTGTTCTTCTGAATTTTTTATTCATCAGAGAAATCTGAAAAAAATTATACTCAGCTGTCTTCAACATAATAATAATGTTTTTGTGCAGCAAAAACTAAAATTATTAGAATAATTTCTGAAGGATCATGTGGAGTAATAATGCTAAAAAAAAAATCAGCTTTGAAATCAGAATAATAAATTATATTTTAAAATATATTCAAATAGAAAACAGTTATTTTAAATAGTAAAAATGTTTCCTAATTTTACTGTTTTTGCTGTACTTTGAATCAAATAAATGCAGGCTTGGTGAGCAGAAGAAACTCGTTTAAAAAACAAAAAAATTTGACTGGTAGTGTAGTTTAAATATTTTTTTCAAAAGGAAGACAAAAAGAGTTTAGACACATTCTGGTTGTCTTTTCCCCTCCCTAAAGTGTCCAAAAGTCTTATTATTAATTACATATATATATATATATTTTTTTTTTTTTCTTTTTTTCTTTTTTTTTCTTTCTTTCTTTCTTTTTTAGTAATCCTGCATGCCCATTGGAAGTTTGCTGAGGCTCCCTAGTTGAGAAAAACTGGACTATACATTTACCATCGGTATTCTCGCTTACAGTTGTGTGCTTCACAAAAGCGACATCACCTGCATTTTCAACCAAGCATCTGTGAAACCCAAAACAACAAAGTTATACACTGAGAATATTTCTCATTATCAAAGCTGTAACTGCACCAGCTATGTTTCAGTATAGTAGAATTTAACATTTTAAAGGAATACAGTACCTGAATGCTCCACTATATGCATAGTACAGCTCATTAGCACTTTCATCACACTTATATTGTCCATTTTTATCTCCCACACACAGCTGACACAGGGAGGCAGGGTCATCTTTAGCTCCTGGGATACAGCTGGCGCTAAAGAAGTCAGCAACCCCTAAAAAGCAGATAAGCCACAAGATTTATTTTTTTTTTTTAATCTGAAAAAGACAGTCTGATGATTTAGGATGTGATGCACCAAGAGCGATGGAGTACCTTGAGGGAAGTTGCAGTCCATGGCTGACATCATTCCACTGTCAATCAAATAACCCAGAGGGACGTTCCAGCCAGCTGTGCGGTGCTTGCCGGTGTGACAAGACTTCTTCCCCTTCAGATTGTTGATGTTGATGGCTGAATTTGCCTTTTTAACCACAGCAACACCGTAGTATGTTATTCCTTTCCCTGTGGCCGTTAAGAAAAGAACAATTGATGAGAACAATTGATTGCTTTAAGTTGCTCTAAAAATTGCCAGATAAAACAATTAATAGTCTATAACATCAATACTTATAATGGACTTTTACTATAATAAAGTATGATAGAATATAATAAAGTAAACAAATAGAGATACCACCATGACCTGTTAATAGTCAACCTAATGTTGCTGTTGACGTTTAATTATATCCTTAATCACCGCCTTCAGAGGTTCAGAGGTACAACTTGCGTAATCTGGTATCTAAAGCACCAAAAAAAGAACGTACCATCTGCTCCAGATTCTCCAGCTGCAATTTTGAAGTTGGCTTGCTTGCCAATGTCGTATATTTCTGTAGGACTGGCTGAAAAGGCATCAACTTCCTTTCTCTGTCAAAAGCAATATTGATCATAATTGCAAATTAATTATTGAACATTTTCTTTAATATTTCTGGAAATAAAACAGACAAATAATCACGAAGCGCTCTGTCTGAGTAGTGACACATTATCATTTATTGTATGTTTTTGATAAATTCTCTGTGACAGAAAAGCTTTTTAATCTAAACATTGGCGTTTTCTGTGATGCTACAACATAAATGCATAAAAACACTTTTAAAATAATTTCAGTGTGAAAATGATAAACATGTAAACACAGTTAGGCACAATCTTTTTTCACAGTTTGACAGATTTCTTTTTGTTCTTTAAAAGTGATACAATTTAGAATTTTTGTTTAAGCAAAACAAAATTTGAAAAATATAACAATGATTTTCTCAAAAACAAACAAACAAACAAAAAATAAATAAAATAAAACACATTATTTGTAAATGACTGTCACATGTAAAATTATTACATTCACATTTCCATCACGTTAAAAAAAAAAAAAAAAAACACTGTAGACAGATAGATAGACTACCAGTCAAACGTCTTTTTTTTATTTTTATTTTTTTTAATAGAGGTCTCTTCTGCTCACCAAGCCTGCAATTTTTGATCTAGAATACAGCAAAAACAGTAACAGTTTTTTTTTACTATTTAAAAGTTTTTTTATTTTAAAATAGTAGTTGTTTTCCATTGGAATATACAGTAGGGCATATATTAAAATGTAATTTACTCCTGTGATTTCAAATTTTGAATTCTGATTTTGAATTTTTAGCATTATTACTCCAGTCATATGATCGTCAGAAATCATTCTAATATTCTGATTTTCTGCTCAAAAAACATGTATTATTATCATGTTGAAAACAGCTGAGTAGAATTTTTCACATTTCTTTGATGAATAGAAAGTTCAGAAGAACAGCATTTATTTGAAAATATTTTGTAACATTATAAATGTCTTTATCATCAGATAAATGCAGATCTTTGGATCTTTCTATTCATCAAAGAATCCTGAAAACTGTTTATAATAATATGTAAATAATAATAATAACATTAAATGTTTCTTGAACAGCAAATCAGTATATTAGAATGATTTCTGAAGGATCATGTGACACTGAAGTCTGGAGTAATGATGCTGAAAATTTAGCTTTGATCACAGGAATAAATTACATTTTACAATACATTAGAAAGCAGTTATTTGAAATAGCACAGATAATTCACAAAATTACTGCTTTTTCTGTATTTGGGATCAAATAAACGTACTTCGTTAAATGATATACCGGCTAGCAAAAATATGTTCTAAAAATGTTTTGATTTTTAAATGTTTCAAAAACTTTTGAAAACAATTTGTTGTTGTTAGGAAAATTCAATTTTATCATAAGCCTTACTTTTAAATGTTCCCTGAAACTAGTAGTAACATTTAAATAGCATTATGAACGTCCAAAAAAAAAAAAAAAAAACGTTTCATAAATGAAACGTTTTTGCGCTTTGAGAACATCAATAATGACCAGAATATCTGACTGAATATTTGTTTCGTTTGTTTATAACTTCAAAGTTCTGAGAACGTTCTCTATTAGCAAGGTGAATGACTGGGTAGACAGACAGACAGACAGACAGACAGACAGACAGACAAGACTTACGGTTAGTTTTTGTCCACATTCGGCTTTGGATGAAACGCGGACACACTGTAGCGCTGGACGAATTGCAGCACTGGTGAAGGCCTGGGCCATTGCTTTACATTTGGACTCCTCCGCAGCAGAAACAGTGCACCATCTTATCGTACTCTGCCCTGACACTGGACGAAGTAGTTTATAATATTACCACCATTATTTTTAGCCGAAAGTGTCTCAGATTCATAAACTCTTGTTTAGATAACTAAAAACATATATTTCTTACAATATAGCAATAATAATTAAACACAGAGACAGAATTCACGTTTCCCCCCTCGCATTAACTTAAAATGTTTCTTACCATAATGCGTGACCATAAGCAGAATGCTTAGAAAAGCCCAGGTGTCCATCTCTGACTCGAGAGTGCGCAGACGTTACTGTATGTAACTAAGTGTTAGCCTACTGTCTTTATATCTGAGAGTCTGTTGCAAAGTCCAAAACACGACTCAGCCCTTCGACATAACTACACGGGAAATTGTACCTCAATCATAAAAGATACGTGCAGTCAGATTCAGGATTTATAGACTATAATGTGACCAGACATGCGGACTGAGGAATGACACGTCCAAGAGACGGGCGGAGGTCCAAGGTGCACACAGAGGGGTCTTTCATTCTTGGAAACTCCACCTTTTTCCAAAAAAGGAATGAAAAAGCCTCTGAATCAAGGGCAGTGTCACATAGACACAGGTAAAGTCACTTTTAACCTTCAAAATTAAGCAAATGACAATCAAACGCATATCAGTCAAAAGTTTTTGAACAGTTAGATTAAGATTTTTTTAAGAAGTCTCTTCTGCTCACCAAGCCTGCATTTTCAGCATCATTACTCCAGTCTTCAGTGTCACATGATCTTTCAGAAATCATTCTAATATGCTGATTTGGAGTTCAAGAAACATTTGTTATTATTATTATTATTATCAATATTTAAAACAGTTGAGTACAGCTGAGATCCAAAGATCAGCATCTATCTGATACAAAAAGCTTTTTATACACTATGCTATTCAAAAGCTTGGAGTCGGTATAATTTTTGGTAAAAAAAAAAATATTTAGCTAGGATGCTATTGATCAGAAGTGATGATAATGACATTTTCAATGTTTTAAAAGATTTCAATTTCAGATAAACGCTTTTGAATTTTCTATTCATCAGAAACCTGAAAAAATACTGCTCGGCTGTTTTTTTGAGCAGCAAATCAGAATATTAGGATGATTTCTGGAGGATCGTGTGGACTGGAGTAATGATGCTAAAAATCAGCTTTGAAATCAGAATTACATTTTAAAATATATTAAAATAGAAAACATTTATTTTAAATAGTTAAAATATTTCAGAATTGTGCTGTTTTTGCTGCACTTTGAATCAAATAAATGCAGGCTTAGTGAGCAGAAGAGACTTATTTATAAAAAAAACAAAAACAAAACAAAAAAAAAAAAAAAAACTTACTTTTGACTTTTGATCTCAAAAACTTTTGACTGGTAGTGTAGTTTGAATATTTTGTTCAAAAGGAAGGCAAAAAGTGTTTGGACACATTCTGGTTGTCTTTTTCTCTCCCTAAAAAGTGTCCAAAATTGTCCAAACAACACATGTTCAAGGCAAGCCACTAAGCAAGGTAGGCTATATGGGAAAAAAAAAAAAAATAAAAAAAATAAATAAAAATACAACAGAAACAGACTTAATGACAAATTATTAAAATTCAGAAATGCAGTCCCTTTGATTTTGGCTGATTTACAACTTAATATTATTGGTTGTAATAATAATTTTACTGCCATAATAAAGTGTCACACCATTACACAAACATCTATTCAGCTCCTACCCAGAGGTGTTATATGGCAACAGTGAATTGCGATTGTGATTTAATGATGTTTTACAACAGGATGGAAACATCTTTAACAATGACAAAAACTGCTCAATTGTACAATCATACAGCACACTTTATGGTGGCAGAATTTTCTCCAGCTATTCCGGTGTGCTGCTTAAAGTGATAGCTCAGCCAAAAATGAAAGTCTGTCTTTTGAGGAACAAAAAAAGTACACAAATATATTCTGAAAAAAAAAATCCTCCTTTTATCTCTTTAAAAGGAACTAAGTATAAACAGTTCAAAAGATAAATCATTTGTAACAATTATTTATCATTTACATAAATTGTCAAACTTTTAATGTATTTATAACTTATTCGTCTTCGAGAAAAGATACACAAAAACACTGGGTATGAGAAAAAAGTTTTTATTAGCTGTTCTCCTTTTTGACAAATGGAATGAATCAAGTTGGCAGATTATGTACATAATCTAGTCAAAAATGTGTTAGAAAGCCATGATGACAAGTTAGAGAAGCAATCTTTTAGAAAACAATCATCTCCGAGTAACTTAAGAATGAAAAGGGGACGCTGTCAGCGCGGCCCCTGGTGGAGAGTTAAAGGCTTGTGTTAGAGAGTGGCAAAGCAAATCTCTCCTCAGCTATGGGCAGTCGACAAGTTCACACACATGGAGGCAAGAATCTCCTAGCCTCAACGTTTACAGTTCATGCTAACTCTGACATTTTCACAATCCCAGGTGAAAACAGAAAGAGAAGCCCTCCCCGCTGCTTCTCGCTCATATTTACGTGTCAAAGAAGACTATTGCTTTTAGAAATCATGCACGTCACATGAAAAAGTAAATATGACATAACTACATAGGAGAGAGAAAGAGCTGAAGACTACAAACTGCCAACTTGAGTTTGATTTTATATTGTTTGAGCAGATGCAAATGGAACACCACCATTCAGCCCATGTGTCCTGTGTGTCAGTGTTTTTGCATAAAAACAAACCATAAACAACCAAAGTGACGGTGGTAAAAGTAAAGGAAAATATATATTTATATATCTATATTTATATTTATTTTTATATCCATACACGCATATTCGTACGCGTGTATGTTTGACATTATAAAGAAAATAATTCCCATAGGTGTGGAGTTTAATTAAAGCTCAATATAGACTTTTATTATAACAAAATAGGCAGTATACTGAGGGTTGAATATACATTACAATTTATACTCTCTTATTTGCATTGCTGTTTCTTTAAGTAAGAATATGTCGTCACCTGGATTTGAAAGATAATTGTAAGCTGTTCCTTTTCACCTCGACTAAAAGCTACTCCCATATGCACCTTGATTAAAATGTACACAGATTGTTAAGACAAATAGACATTTAATATAAAAAGAAGAACTTTTGTGCCAAACGTTTTCGTCCTCTTTGTGCACTTGTGACAAAACAGATCAGCTGCTTAAAATGAGTGGGCTGCTTGATTTTACAAGATACATGAGAGAAAACAAAAGTAATATGGTGGCTGCAGTTCACGTAGTCTGACAAAAACCGTAAGAACGTAAGAAAAAGAAGAATCCAAAACATGCTCTTAATGCAAAAACGTGCAAAGTGTTGCTTCATGTCTTTTCAGTTGCAGACATGAAAGCGTTAACTTCTGATCATACATGGGAAAAAGAACAAACCAAAATGTATATAATGCATTAACTCATTGGTTTTCCTTCGAGAAAGTCACCTCCCTTAAACATTAAGGAATCTGTACCGTATAATCTGTCCAGTAAGTCGCTGGTCAGGCATGTCTCCTCCCACCGGAGGATGAAATGCGGAGATTGGGATGCGAGGTCTAGACAGCAGTTTCAAAGAGAGGCGTGAGAGAGAAAAGGTGGACGAGAGACCACCACGACCCCAAGCCCATCCAAAGAAAATGTATTTCCTATGCTCGGGGGGGCAGAAAGCCAATGCAAGCAGCAGGCCAGGTTAGTATAAAAAAAGAAAACAGAAAGGAAAAAAAAAAATACAAAAAAAGTTGAAAGAAGAATAAGGTTTATTTGTCTCCAGCCATCTCACAATTTCTCTTTGACCGGTACCCAGATGAACGGCCCAGACTGCTCCTCGATGATCTGCTTAACCTGGTTGTAGATCTCTTCTAATGTGTCTCCTTGTACAATGGCTGAAGGAAAGATAAGATGGCCATTAATGAGTACCACACATCTCCTTACTCAATGGAAAAAATGAAAATTCTGTCATTGAAGAAGTCCACTTCCAAAACAAAGATTCACATATAATGTACTCACCCCCTTGTCATCCAAGATGTTCATGTCTTTCTTTCTTCATTTGTAAAGAAATTACATTTTTTGAGGAAAACATTTCAGGATTTTTCTCCATATAATGGACTGCTACGGTGCCCTGATTTTAAACTTCCAAAATGTGGTTGTAAACGGTCCCAGCCAAGGAAGAAGGGTCTTATCCAGCGAAATGATTGGTTATTTTCATAAAAATAATACAATTTATATACTTTTTAAATGTCAAATGCTCGTCCTGTCTTACTCTGCTTGGACGTTTTTTTCTGGTTCAATACAGTTAGGGTATGTCGAAAAATTCCCATCTCATGTTCTCCCTCAACTTCAAAATCGTCCTATATCGCTGTTTTACCTATTTTGTTAAGCGTGTTTGATCTTCTTTGCATGTTCACTTTGCAAGACTGTGTTGGTACTTCTGCAGCGATGTAGGATGATTTTGAAATGATTTTTGAAGTTGAGGGAGAAAATACGATTGGAGTTTTTTTACGATTGGAGCCAGAATGCACAGAGTTCAAGGAGAGCGAGACAAGACGAGCGTTTGAGATTAAAAAGTATTTAAATTGTATTTTTTTAATGAAAATAACCAATCATTTTGCTCAGCTTGACTTGTTTACAATCGCATTTTGGAATGTTTGAAGCCGCATTTAAACTGCATTTTGGAAGTTCAAAATCTGGGCACCACAGCAGTCCATTATATGGAGAAAAATCAGGAAATGTTTTCTCCATAAAACAATTTCTTTACAACCGAGGAAAGAAAGACATGAACATCTTGGATGACAAGGGAGTGAGTACATTATATGTGAATCTTAATGTTTTGAAAGTGGACTTCTCCTTTAATTACTCACTCTCATGTCATTCCAAACCCATAAGACCTTTGTTCATCTTCGGAACACAAATTTAAATATTTTTTATAAAATCCGAGAGCTCTCTGGCCCTCCATAGACAGCAAGGGTCCTACCAGGTTCAAGGTCCAGAAAGGTACCAAGAACATCAATATCAAAACAGTCCATGTGACATCAGCAGTGATGGGAATAATGGCGTTATAAATAAACAGCGTTACTAATTAATTTTTTCAGTAACGAGTAATCAAACGAATTACTGTTTCCCGTTACAACGCCGTTACCATTACTGACAATAAAATGTGGTGTTATATAATTTAAAAGAAGGTTCTCAGGAAAGGTGGGACTGGATACAGGCAACCCACAACAATTTGCCACTGGTAGCAAGTGGGGGAGACAAAAAAAAAAAAAAAAAGTATATAGACAAATTGTTGCTACAGCACCTTGGAATACATTAAAGTAATTCCAATATTATTTTGAACCACATTAACTTTCACTGTATGGACAAAAAAATCTTCTTTTATGTTACACAGAATAAAAGTCGTACAGGTTTAGAATGACAGATGATGACAGAATTTTCATTTTTAGTTATCCATTCTTTTAAATGAATATAAACAGGTGGCATGAAAACTGAATGCGTCTCAAAATATCGGAGTTTAAAGGGATAGTTCACCCAAAAATGAACATTTTGTCATCATCTGTCATGAATTACTCACCCTCATGTCACTCCAAACCCGCAAAGAAAACAAAAAACATCTTTATTCAACAGTTGTGATTGTGACCACGGATGGCAGTGGAGACGAAGAGAAGAAATCGTTGAATAAAGTCCATCAAGAAGTCCTTATTTTTGTTTTCTTTGTGCACAAAGAGTATTCTTGTAGCTTCATAAAATTAAGGTTGAACCACTGAGGTCACATGGACTATTTTAACAATGTCTTTACTACCTTTCTGGGCCTTGAATGTGGTAGTTGCATTACTGTCTATGCAGGGTCAAAAATCAAAAATTTCTTAATTTGTGTTCCAAAAATGAACGAAGGTCTTATGGGTTTGGAACAACATGAGGAAATTTTCAATTTTAGGTGAACTATCTATTTAAATGCAGAGCATGACTTCATTGCAGGACAGGTATATGTGAAATTGATTAAGAAGAAAGGTCACAGCTGACTTGGATGTGAGTTTACTCTACTGTTCTCACCGGTGAAGTGCTCTAGGAATTCCTGCTCCAGTTTCATGGCTCTGTCATAGGTCTTCCTGCCTTGCTCCTCCATCAATCTCTTATTCATCTCTCTGTGAGGGACATGGAGGACATATTATTAGTGCCAATTATTAAAAAATAATCAAGCTTTAGCTTTTAGCAAGCTTTAGTTTGATAATCTTTGATACAGTAGTAAAAATAACATACAAAATATTCTCCACTGATTTGGGTTTCACGAACACCGCAATGGGGTAAAGCTGTGCTAACTGGAGTCGCTTGATGGCATTGCCTGAGACATCCAGGATGCAGTGCTTGCCCTTAAAGAACAACAGATCATCATGTGAGAAATGAGAAAAATGCTATACAATGCAAATCTCAAGGTCACTCTCACAAAAAAAAGATCCTTTTTTATTACTGCCATAAGTTCCTTTATTACATCTTAACAAGTTGAACTCATTCACCTTTTCTGCAACCTCTCGCACTGACTGCACGCTTGTCCCGTAGAGGTGATTGTTATATTGTCCGGCCTCTATGAACTTGTGATCCTGAATGTCTTTTTCCATTTGCTCCCGTGAAATAACAAAATGGTAGTCTCTGCCATCAACCTCGTAGTCTCGCTTTGGTCTAGTCGTGTCTGGTCAAAGGACAGAAACGACTGTTAAAACAACGCAGATAATATGAGAAAAGATAAAACTGTTATTATGTACTCACGGGGAACACATGATCCAAACTTGTCCGGAAACTCAGAGATTAGATCATCATTGATCCGGTCTTTCATGGGTCCAAGGACAATCACTGGACGAGTGTAACTCACTGTAAACCACAATAAAAACCTTAGATTGGCTCAAGCAGAATTATGCACTGACACAGTTATATGAAGTAATATTACCCAATGTACCATAATAAAAGAAAGCCATAATGAAGGACACTCACCTTCTTGTTGTGTGACTGTCTCATACGAGAGGACATACTCTTCCTGTCCACCTAGTAGAGACAGAAACGCTGATATGAGTTCAAAAATCCTCATGTACTGTGTAATTAAACAGTTAACATGCATGTACAGCCGAGGCTGAACTTAGTAAAACACTCAGTGTTACAAACTGTTTGAATTCTCTTGAACTTTGAATCAGAGGATTTTTAATTTTTCAAAAGTGGAAATATTTTTATCATATTAGATACGTCTTAGATACAGCAACTTGAGAGGACTTTTGCGTGGTATCCAATTAATTATCTAATTATTTATAAATAATATATGCTACTGTTCAAATGTTTGAGGTCAGTAAGATTTTTTTTTTTTTTTCTAAAGAAATTAATACTTTTATTTAGCAACTACACATTAACCCTAACCCTAAAGAGTAACAGTAAAGAATCCTGAAAAAACGGCATCAGTTTTCAAACAGTTTGGAACATTGATAATAATAAATGTTTCTTGAGCACCAAATCAGCATAAAATAATTTCTAAAGAATCATGTGACAATGAAGACCAAAGAAAATGTATTTAAATATATATATTTTAAATTGTAATAATATTTAACAATATTATAGGTTTTACTGTAATTTTGTTTTGATCAAAAGCATTGGTGTGCATCCGAAATAAATAAATCTTGCCAAACTTAAACTGTTAAACAACTGTGTATAATTGATTAAACCGGTTAAAAGACTATAGCTATAAATATAAAAAATACAAAATATATATATTTTAGCATTCTGATTTGTGGTTCATTATTATTATTATTATTATTATTATTATTATTATTATTATTATGTTGAAAACAGCAGAGTTTTTTCAGATTTCTTTGATGAATAGAAAGTTCAGAAAAACAGCATTTATCTGAAATAGAAATATTTTGTTTCATATATTTTATAAATGTCTTTATCATCACTTTTGATCAATTTAAAGAATCCTTGCTAAATTAAAGTATTACTTTCTATAATCTATATAATCTATAATCTATATATTTCTATAATATAAAAATAATTTCTAAAAAAAAATTAAATAAAATTTCACTGACTGCAAGCTTTTAAATGGTATAGTGTGTGTTGTTACAAAAGATTTTAATGTTTAATTCTGATCTTTGAATCGTTTTATGCATCAAAGAATGCTGAAATAAATTTACTCAACCGTTTTAAATTTTGGTGGTAATAATAATAATAATAATAATAATAATAATTGTTTCTTGAACAGCAAATCAGCATATTAGAATGATTTCTGAAAGATCATGACACTGAAGACTGGAGTAATGATGCTGAAAATGTAGCTTTGATCACAGGAATAAATTACATTTTAAAATATATTAAAACAGAAAATAGTTATTTTAAACTGAAATTTTTTTCAGAATTTTTCTGTTTTTGCTGTACTTTGTATCAAATAAATGCAGGCTTGTTGAGCAGAAGAGACTTCTTCAAAAACATTAAAAATCTTACTGTTCAAAAACGTTTGACTGGTAGTGTAACTGAAATCTGCTCAAATGTATGTCTTTTGCTTTTATTGCTATTACATTTCAAATATATTACTTGGCCACCCTATGAAAGCTGCTTATATGCTTTTGTTTTGAACAGCAGTCTCTAATTTTCACTCACTGTTCAGATGAGATGAGCCATGTAGCATTAACAAAGTTCAAGAGGTTTTTCAGACCACTCGATGTGAATGACAGGCCAGTTATGAAACTGTTAAAAGATCCAGGCTGTTCAAATAACTGTAACGTGATTTGAAGGTAATATTCCAGGCCGTAATATATGCTGTGTACCCAGCAAGACCACTAAACACAGATAACCAGCAACTGTTTTATCACCTGAAACGCCAATGTAGGTCGAATCATATAGCTAGCTTATGAACCATAAAGCTTAGTAAGGTAAAGTGAGCTTCTGTTAAATCAATAGTGCATTCTAATTATCTTGGCTTTTGCTACTGCATTTGTAAACAAACTATTTTAAATGTTCTGTTATTTTAAATATTAAATTAAACTTTCTATGTAAAATCCTGACTTTCATGTTAGTCTTGAATAGTACACATCTTCCTATTTTGTGTGTGCACATAACACAAAGAAAAAGCTGAGGGAATAAAGTGAATTAAATACTCAAACTGATTATGTTTAAAGAGATGATTTTTGTCAATGACAACATGATGAAAGGAAATAAAGGGGAACACAAACTTACGGTAACTACTTTCACTATCGCTGGCATTAGAAGTTACATGCTCTGAAACCATAAAAAGGGAAAATAAACACCACAGACACAAAAACAAGCTTTGCAGGAATATGACAGACATAACACCAAGAGCATTCACCAGCAGATGGCAGTGTTAAGAATCCGTGCAGGACATGTGAGGCTTTGAAGCGGAGCTCATTTTGCTTATTTTATCACAAAATTGCTTCTACAAAATAGTTTTAGCCGTATGAAACATTTTGAATCATCAAATTGCCTCTGAATGCATGTAAGAAATTCTCTCGGGGGGGGGGTCTTAACATTGTCATGGTGCAGTGAACGTTCATGGACAGAGGGGCTCCACTCCACCACCTGAAAGTGTTTCAAAGTATAAGTCTAAAAGAACACAAATACACTAAACAACCAGGAATCATGGAAGATTGTAAATAACCTTCCTTCAAATCAGCCATGCTGATTTTAACCCCTCATGTTCCGTTTTCACACGACCAAAGTTCAAAAATTTGGGGTCAGTTATTTTATTTTTAAAGAAATAAATACTTTTATTAAGCAAGGATATATTAAATCAATAAAAAATGATGGTAAAAACATTTAGGTTGGGAAAGATTTCTTAATAAATGCTGTTCATTTAAACTTTCTATTCTTCCAAAAATCCAGTTTCCACAAAAATGTTAAACAGATCAATTATTTACAACACTGAAAATAATAAGAAATCTTTCCTTAGCACCAAATCAGCATATTAGAATGATTTCGGAGGGATCATGTGACATTGAAAACTAGCGTAATGACAGAAGCTGAACATTAAGCTTTTCTGTCACAGAAATAAAATGTATTTTAAAATATATTAAAATACAGTATTTTTGACCAAATAAATGCAGTATTGGTGAGCATAAAACATATTACTGACCCGAGACTTTTGAAATTTTGTTCAATTACTATGCCATTATTTGCATTTGATGTATTTGTCCTCAAAAGCACATCTCAAACTTATCTCCCAAAGCAAAAATCACAGCAGTAACTACATTTTTACATATTCTGAAGAAAATGCACAACTCGCTGCTCCAATGCTAAGGTGTTGTGAATGGTTTCCAAAGCCTTGCTATGCAGCTGCTAGATGGTTGCTTACTAGCAAGTTAAAACAGCCCACTTCCCAAGCCCTGAGATTGTTTTTTCCGCCCTATTTTGTCATTCATCACAAGAAAAATATCACATTCAGTTGCTTAGTGGAGGGAATATGTAAAGGAAAAGATGCGAGTTACACACCAGTGTTTAATATTTTGGGTTAGGTGCTTGTTCAAAGCCCCAAACCTGGGGTTCCCAAATTTTTTTTTTGTCAGGCGAAACCCTCAGAAATAAAATATTGACTTGAAAGTATCCCCTGAGATTTTAAGTTAACATTATAATTAGCATGTTCAAGGTTCTCTAATGTTGGTCACAACATCCAATGAAACCGATAAAATATCTCCTTTATTTCTAGTAAGTGTTTTATATTAGTTGTTTTCATTTTCATTTTAAAACTACAGCTAATGGAAATGGTTATAGGGCCCTATGAATTCTGAGATGCGGAAAGTGTGGACAAAGTAGCGAAATTTACTGAATAACATGGAATGTCACAGAATTTACCAAATTTTGGATAAATATATCAAACGTAGGTTAGGACACCTAAATCAAAATGCGATATGGACTAACATTACGGCACAAAATACTATTTAAATATGAATCCTGCACGTTTTGCGTAAATGAATGGCGCAGACGTGCGGTTTCGTTTACTACACATATGCTGAGGTGCGCTGAAGTGACACTCGCAGTGTTTTCAGCTTCTGCCGCCTCAAAATATATGTGTAGAAGAACACAAACATAATCTCTAGAGATAATATGAGTCACTTCATGAGCGTTTTACCGTTTCTTGCGAGAAAAACCAAAACTACTGTCACATCATATACAAACATAAACTTCACAAAGATCTTCACAGCAATCTGTTGAAATAAAAGTTCGGTTTAACTTAAGAAACTGTGACAGACATATATTACTTAATGTAATGATAGTACAACTACTAATAATAAAATTATTATTAAAACATTATTTTTAAGGAATATTTACCAGAAAAATTATTTCCCAGAATTATTACCAGAAAAATGTAAATACCCAACACAGTATTTCTGAAAAAAGAGAAATATAATAATAATAAATTATTATTTTTTTTTTTTTAAATAAAATTCATTTATTTAGAGAAGCTTTTGATTATTAAAATTTGGTGAAACCATTAAAATTGGATTTAAGAAAATAAGTGGAAAAAGAATTTTGTAAAAATAAAACTAAATTCTTTCATAGGGCCTTAAAAATGTCATTTTGTTCATCTTTTAATAAATTGCTGTTAAAGTTTCATAATTTCAATTAATTAGACTTGTTTTTTGATGAATACATTTTAATTTAACTATTAAAACAGAGTCTAGAAAAACTAAAACGGAAAAACAGAATTTTGGAAAAAAAATAAAATGGAATGGGGGGGGGGGAATACTGATTTCAAAGGGCCTGAAGTTACTTTTAAGAGTGTTCACTCTTGGGTTCACTCCTTACAAGAATCAACTAATATCTGAAGGTACAATACATATATTTATTTCTTAAATGTGTTACTTTCAAACATTCAAACCCTTGAGCTTTTAACATGTTAAACGCTCAAGTTTTAAAGTTTTATTTTGTTCATTTTGGAAAAAAAAAAAAAATGTTGGAAAAATCTTACTTTTATTTCAGTTAATTGTGCTTCACCATTTATTTATTATAATGTTTCATTCAATTTAATTATTAGCTTTTCATCAACTCACAAACCCCCCGCAGTTCCTGCACAAACCCTCATTTACCCTCATAATAAGCACCATTTAATCAATGCATTTATAATGCTAATGTTGTTAAAGGGACAGTACACCCAGAAATGAAAATCCCCCTCACCTCTTTACAAACCTGTATGACTTTCTTTTTCCAGCAGAACATGAAAATATTTTGAAAAATATTGGTAACCAAACAGTGCTTGCATAACAATGGAAGTCTATGGGAAATGAAGCTCTTTGATTACCAACATTCTTCAAAATACCTCACATTCTGCAGAAGAAAGAAATGCATACAGATTTTCATGGTTAAACAATTTTTCATCCTGTTGTAAAACAACATATACATTACGTTAATTATATAAATTAGTAAATTATGACAGAAAATTCATTTTTGGATGAAATATCCCTTTAAGAGGAGCAGAATTAACATGTTAAGGGCATAATAGACAACAAAGGACCTGAACATAGTGCTGATCTGCAAAGCTTGTGTTTTAAAGCCATCTAGACGCAACACAGGCTGCAGACACAACACAATTCTAACCGAACATCACCGCTAAACGTGCAAGACAGATTTCTAGGGAATAAAGGGATTTTGGTAGGGCCGGTGGGGAACTGTAGGTCTGCTGTAGCCTTTGTGGACTTACTCAAGCCTTTGTCGTCACTCACGTCCTGTGGAGCAGTCGGCAGAGAGCACGGAACAAGAGAAAACCACAAAAATAACAATGATTACTGGAACAACATATCACGTCTTACCGATGAACATTGCTGCTGCCTTGCAACAAACCCAGATATGGAGATTTCAGTGGTTTTAATGAACATACGGTCCCTAAATTATCGAAATCGACAAAATAAACCAAATTCGGCGTCACATTTAGGGTTGTTGCAGAAGCAGGAGTTTTGTTCAGCGGTGTTGGCGTAGCCGCGTGTGGCGCTACCCTGCCCTGCACGCGGCTAATGTACTTACGGTCGACATCGCTTGTTTCCTGTTCGCCGGGGTCCTTGTTCTTGTAGAAAGGGAATTTTCGCGAAAAGAGGTTCTTTTTACGCTTGTCATTGAGTGACTGCTGGGAAGGAGGAGAGGGAGGGATGGAGGGAGGGAGAACAAAAAAGGAAGAACAGATGGAATGGTGTTGGGTGTCTAGTTGAAGTATGAACAAATGCCCAACTTAACAGATGCCCGTGTTACTGACTCTACAGCCACCGCCATCCAATAAAATGATGCTGGAATGACAAAAATCACTGATGCTAGAATTTATAAATAGATATGAAACCAGATTTTGGTTTGGAGATGGCAACAGACACAGTGGAGTTTATGAGGGATTACTGAACATCAGATAAATTTAAAGAGTAGTTATCACAACCAAAGTTAGCAAAGTGGGGTTATAACACAATCTGACAAAGGCAAGGACATGCAGACCAGCTCTATGAAATTAGTTGAGTAAAGTTAGTGATTGGCACTGATCAAAGGGTTTGGACGAGAACAAAGTTGCAACACAAAGGACATCAACAGATGGACAGCTAAATAATGGAGGAGGAGAAAGTGAAGAGCAGTTTGACATCAATGGCAAGCGTATACATCTTTTTGTTCTCGGAAATATTCATGCACTCATGCTGCATTAGTGAATGCAGTTGAAAATGCTAAGACAGTGAAGAGTGGATGATGAGTTGGTCCGGTGCTAAACACAAGACTGCTTCAAAGACTAAAGAGTTATTATCACTAGGGCTGGGCAATATATATTGCATTTTAACAATATATTATTCATGAAAAAAAATTAAAAAAAAAAAAAAAAGTGAAAAAAAAAAAAAACAAGTGAATATTGCAATCATTTTAAGAACTTTTATATATATATATATATATATATATATATATATATATATATATATATATATATATATATAAAAATTATGGTTGTTTTTTTAAAGAAGTTTCTTTTGCTTCCATTTCCATTTATCAAAAAAACAGAAAAAAAAAATTATACTATGAAATAATATTGCAATTTAAAATGACATTTTTATTTTTTTATTTTAATATATTTTAAAATCTAATATATTTCTGTGATGCAAAGCTGAATTTTCATCAGTCATTACTACAGTCTTCAGCGTTATTCTAATATGCTGATTTATTATCAATGTTGGTAACAGTTGTGCTGTTTAATATTAATTTTGAACCTGTGAAGATTTTTTCAGGTTTCTTTGATGAATAAAAAGATTAAAATAAACCCATTTATTCAAAATATAAATATTTTCTCACAATATAAGTCTTTACCATCACTTTTTGTCAATTTAACACATTCTTGCTGAATAAAAGTATTAATTTCTATCAAAGAAAGACATTTTTTTTTAACTGAACCCAAATTTCGAACGATAGTGTATATGGTTATAATTTAATTTTTTTTTTTTTTTTATAGATTTCTATTTTAAATAAATGCTGTTCTTTTTAAAAAATATCACAGGTTCCAAAAAAAAAAAAAGCACCAAGCACCATAACTGTTTACAACATTGATATATCAGTATGTTAGAATGATTTCTGAAGGATCATGTGACACTGAAGACTGGAGTAACGATGCTGAAAATTCAGCTTTGCATCACAGGAATAAACTCTATTTTAGAGTATATTAAAATAGAAAACCACTATTTTTAATTGCAATAATATTTCACAATATTACAGTTTTTTCCGTATTTTTAAATCAAATAAACACAGTCTTAATGAGCAGAAAAGATTTTAAAGGCTTCTTTAACATAAAAATATAACATAAAACATACACATAAAAATATCTTACTGATGCCAAACTTTTGAACGGCAGTGTACATGATTTTTATTGAGTCAGAGCAAGTGCTTTAATACTGTGATATATCTTGAATGAGATTTATACAGTATACAGTATATACTGTTCGTGTTTGAGGTTGGTAGGAATTTTTTTTTTTTTTTTTACATTTTTGTCTCTTTTGCTTACCAAGGCTGCATTTATTTGATTTAAAAATACAGTACAAAATGTGAAATATTATTATAATTTCAAACAACCATTTTCTATTTTAATTTATTACAAAATTTTAATTATTTCCAGTCAGCAGTGTCAAAACATTCTTCAGAAATCATTCTAATATGTTAATTTGGTGCTCAAGTAACATTGCTTGTTATTATCAATGTTAAAAACAGTTGTGCTGCTTAATATTTCTGTGAAAACGAAATAGAAAAGTTCAAAAGTTCAAAAGAACAACATTTATTTGAAATGGAAATCTCTTGTGGCATTGTAAAAGTCTTTATGGTCATGTTACAATGGATTTAATGCGTCCTTGCTGAATAAAAGTATTACTGTATGTACAATACACATTTTTTTGCCCAGCCCTAATAGTCACATGCAGTTAAGAATCCTCTTACAGGAAAGAATTGTGAGCAAACATACAGGATTAGTACAATACATTCAGTAAAAAGTTTCACAAATAGAAACTTTTAAACAAGCATCTCATTCATGAAGATGATTCATCACTAATATACTTCACTACTTTGTTAGAGTTTACACTTGCCAGCTGTTAGTCATCTTATGTGAGAACAGTTTTGGCTTTTGAAAAGTCACACAAGAGAAAGGTGCAACAAAATGTTTCTAATGCTGAACATCTTGTTAGCACTTTTCGTCTCAAATTAGCATAAAATAACAATGTTTCAAAATAGGCTACAAGGCGTGTTCATAACGGTCTCTGATTTCCATCAAATTAAGGTTATGCCGGCGTGACTGCAAGTAAACTAAATTAAATTTTTACACAAAAGGCCCATTTATTATGTATTAGTCTATAAACAGCAGCTTTTTTAAAAGGACATTAAAAGCCTGTTTGTGTCATTCCAGACATGGTAAATATTTGAGCAGCAAACACTCACCCCTTTGTCTCGAGACTTGGAGTTGAATTTAACCGTCTTTAACCTGGCTCTTTCTTTTCTCTCCACCCTGAAGAGGAAGGAGACAAAGACATTAGGACGAGTATTTTCACTGTTAGTACACAGCAACTGCCCTGGAGTTTATTATATACACTATCAGTCAAAAGTTTTTGAACAGTAAGATTTTTTTTTTTTATGTTTTTAAAGAATTCTCTTCTGCTCACCAAGTCTGCATTTATTTGATCCAAAGTACAGAAAAAACAACATTTTAAAATATTCGTACTATTTAAAATAATGGTTTTCTATTTGAATATATTTTAAAATGTTATTTATTCCTCTATTTCAAAGCTACATTTTCAGCATCATTACTCCAGTCTTCAGTGTCACATGATCCTTCAGAAATCATTCATCATTTTTTTTTATTATTATGTTAAAGAAATTATAGAAATTAATACTTTTATTTAGCAAGGATGCTTTAAATTGATCAAAAGTGATAATAAAGACATTCATAATGTTACAAAATATTTCTACTTCAGATAAATGCTGTTTTTCTTAACTTACTATTCATCAATGAAAAAAAGTTCTGCTGTTTTCAGCATATTAATAATAATAATAATAATAAATGTTTTTCAACCAGCTAATCAGAATATTACAATGATTTCTGAAGGATCATGTGACTGAAGTAATGACCCTAAAAATTCAGCATAGAAATCACAGAAAAAAATTACATTTTAAAATATATTTGAAAAGAAAAGAGTTATTTTAAATAGTAAAATATTTGGATCAAATAAATGCAGGCTTGGTGAGCAGAAGAGACAGAAAAAACAACATTAAAAATCGTACTGTTCAAAAACTTTTGACTGGTAATGTACATGTGTATAAACTAAAAAAAAAGTATAAACGTATAAAGCCCAAAAACGTTTGCTTTTTGCAAGGATAAAGATATTGTAGTAAGACGTAATATTTATTCATATATTATCCTTTAAATACATGTTTTTATGTCTAAATGGTAAAATTCAACAGACTCTGATCTGACGTGTTTATCAGAGAGAGTTTACATGAGATGTTTTGTTCCAAAAACTGTGCTTTGATGCATCTAGATGACATCTAACCTCCAAAATCCAAATATGAAGAAGTATCAAGACATATGACGCAGATCAGAAACTTTCACAGTGAGAAATCCCAGCTTGTTTCTAAAAATACAGAGAATTGCTGGCTGTCCCCCTGTGCTTCAAGACTAAAGCGTCATCAGTGGAGAAACGAGAGAGGCAAATTTTTAGAATGAGGTGAGAAGTTAATTATCAAGTCTCAATCAGCATACAGTTGGGTGGAGAGAATGAGAGAGAAACTCTCACAGCATCACACATCAGAGCTGAAATATAAGGCTCTAATTAGACATGGGTGACAGCAAACCCATGACCTTGGCAAAAATAAAATAGACTTGTTTGTCTTGCTAAAGCTAATTTCAATTTTGTATCCTAAATACAATTAAATCATTTTGTCACATGTTTGTATGTAACGCAAGATGACTTTCCTCACTTATAACATCTCATATTTAGTCAAGTACAAGTTTTGATAAAACTTCACTGGGGTGTGGTGGAAAAGAACCCATGACTGATAATTCATATCATTTTCACACAATAAAAATGTAAAGCTTGTATGATTATTTGACTCTGCTGAAGTGTAAAACTAAATTATACTAAAATAAATACAAAAATAAATAATGAAGGCATAGAAAGTCTCCAAGCAGTTTTAACAGGATCTCAGGATGACTAAAAAAAAAAAATCTATCAGTTTTAATAAAAAATTAAAACCCCTGGGACATAAAAGTGCTCTTGATTGAAGAAACACCCACATTCTTTAAACAGTTCTCTATCCCTAGCTGTTGAGTCTGGTTAAAAACCTTGTCACACAGAGAGAAGTTACTTAGACCTCAGTTTTCACTTATTTAAGCACATACAGTCTCAAATATGATAATTTCTAGATGCCATTGTACAGCTATATGTGTGCTCATTGCTCATTATTACAAATTACAACGCATAACGCGTGGTCATTAAACCAAAATGAAGAAAGGCAGTGAAGTGAACCGGAAGACATTGTGAAAGCAACATTAGTGGAAAGGCTATGAGTCGTGGGTAACGTGGCATTAAACGCACAATTGCATTAATCATTGTAAAAAGGGTTAACTGATCTATATTTCTATAGTACAGTGTGCTCTAGAACGCATGGGGGCACAGCCTACCTCTTCTTGCTGGGAATGACGCCCATCTCCTCCATCTCGCCATCTGGAGTCACATGCCGCGCTTGCCACCACTCCTCGTCCGAGGCATTCAGGACATGGAGGATGTCGCCGAAGCGGAAGTTCAGCCCCTGACTGGGCAGGCCAGAGTCTTTCGTTATGTCATAATCAAACAGGGCTCTAGAGGAGAGAGAATGTAATAAGAATGATTTTTCAGAGAAAAAAACAAAAAAAAAAAAACAATAAACAAGACAGCAAAAAGCCAGTGAATGTTAAAGGACTAGTTCACTTTGAGAATACAAAAAAAAATCCTGATAATTTAGTCACCCCCATGTCATCCAAGATGTTCATATCTGTCTTTCTTCAGTCAAAAAAAAGAAATTAAGGTTTTTGAGGAAAACATTCCAGGATTTTTCTCCATATAGTGGACTTCAACGGCAATCGGCGGGTTGAAGGTCCAAATTGCAGTTCAATGCAGCTGCCGAGGAATAAGGGTCTTATCTAGGGAAACGACTGGTCAATTTCTAAAATAAATAAATAAATAAATAAATAAATAAACATTTATATACTTTTTAACCACAAATGCTCATCTTGCACTAGCTCAACTTCAGGCATTACATCCTGTCACATGTAATGTAGGTCGAAGTAGCAACCCAGTGTTTACAAAGTGTATGTGCAAAGAAAGTCAAACGCCCTTTATATTTAAAAAAAAAATAAAAAAATGGAAAAATTACGTCAGACGATTTTAAAGTTGAAGCAGTTTTTGCCCTACCCTACCTTTTTGAACTGAAGTACACAGATAAAGAACTAACCACGCGTGACCTTTCTGACGTGATTACTTTAATGCGTGAAGTTGTAGACGTGTTTCGCAAAGCTAGTGCAAGACAAGCATTTGTGGTTAAAAAGTACAGAAATTTACATTTATTTTTTAGAAGATGACTGGTCGTTTTGCTAGACAAGACCCTTATTCCTCAGCTGGGATCGTGTAGAGTCCTTTGAATCTCCACTGAAACTGCAATTTGGACCTTCAACCCATTGATCCCCACTGAAGTCCATTATATGGAGAAAAATCCTGGAATGTTTTCCTCAAAAACCTTAATTTCTTTTCGACTAAAGAACATAAAACTCCCACATAGAAAAAATCCTACTGAAATTTTATTCAAAAACAAGTAAAAGACTTCTAATTTTTGTGTTATTTTTGTGCCACTAGCATAACCAAACACAAACTGCAGAAATACTGTAAAAATATGTTTTTGCTTTTCAAACACTCCCCCATCTTCCGTTGGTAGAACAAACTAACAGTTCCCGGCCCAAAACTGCTATTGGTTGAGCTACTGCTGCTATGTTTGACCAGTCTGAATGTTCAAATAGTTTATATTAAGCTAGAATAGGAAAACTTATTCCAAAAAAAAAAAAGACACACTTCAGTTTTAGAGATGCAGTAGCAAAAACAGCCTTTATTTTAAAGGTCAGAGGGAAGGTAAAAATGGGGCATGTCAAACAAAATTATGATTTTAGGGGGAAAATGAAACCTTTTCTTAAAAAAACAAAAAAAAAAAACAATAAATCTGACACAACCGCAAGAAAGGCCTCTAGACTGTGCACACATGAGATTCTATGAGTACTAAACAACTATAAAAAAAACACTGAAACCACTGAAAACGTCTAACAAAGCCAGTCTTCCTAACTCATTTGCCCACAGACAGATTCCCTGAGCTGTTAAGTAGGCCACTGCTGTTCTGTGCATGTGTGCGTGTGCATGTAAGAGAACTGGAGCTGAAGTAACTAGCTGTCCAAGCTCTTGACTAGCTTATCTCTGCTTCCTCATCAATAATAAAGCACTTCCAGGAGGAAGCCAAGGCATCTGAGAAGCTTATGGGGGCTTTATGGAACATACAGACACCAAAGCCTTCTTTAACCCTCACAACCACATAAAGAACCCTTATTTGACTCTTCAGCAAATGATGCAGATGATTTCTGTGCGGTCTTAATCTGCTTAGAGGTGTAATAGGCTACATTTGTATCCTTGTACAGCTAAAAAGACCTTAAGTCATAGTAAGGGACCTGCAGAATTAAGATTAAAAGCTTAATCTGTGTAGAAATAAGGTTTTAATGTAATATCAGATCAGAAAACCGGTGTCCCTTTCGGTAAGGTCAAAATTATATCTGTGCTCTGACAGCCAGTGGAACAATTAAATATTTGTAAATGCATTTAGTGGACACTTAGGAGAAAATATCACTGATAAATGTTCCAATAGTCAAAAAAAGGCCTAAATACATAATTTCTTAGCACTACATGTTCTACCTGTCACTAGTGGCCTAGTAAACCTTGACTCTGTGTCAGAAACATGCTGTGGGGAATATAAAGCCAAAGATGACAGCAGGTTTACCTGCATTCTTGCATTATACAGCTCGTGTTAGTATAAATCTTTTAGAAACAACCACAAACTACATCCTTAAATGTAATTGTTTGTAATACTTGAGCAAACTTGAGCAAATAGCCACACTGTAACATCCACTTTAGAGACAGAATATTTATGGAAGCCCCTCTTACTCTTCATTTCCATCACTGTTTGTTTCCATTAATCATTTATTAGATCCACTTACTATGGTAAACATTCTGCTGTATGTCCTTCAATTCAATTTACATAAGATTTCCTGTCAATTAAATTCTTATGAAGACCAATCTGACTAATATTTTTCAGAACCCATACATAAATATACTCAGGGACAATATATTATGGGTTGAGCTGAATGTGACCTACACAGCTGAAAAATCACATTAGGTTTATAAATCAGTGCATAATGCATGCATGTGTAGAGAATCCAGTGCCCAGGGGCTTTCGAATCCTCAAAATGTCAAAGCTGCTCTTATTAAAACATAAGAGCAGCAACCTGAGAGCTAAAGTATAAAGTCAAACAAAAGCCACATAAGAGCAAAACTTTAGGAACAGTTTCACATGACAATCCTGATAGCCTATGGCTTTACGTCAAACTGCTAGGCTATGAGCGATGGGAGTCCGTGAACACAGAAAGGTAAAAAGATCGACAGTGGCTCCAAAAACATGGCAAACTTTCAGTCAATACAAAGCCTTAGTTTCACTGCATGAAATTATGTGATTTAATCTACTATGTAACCACTGGCCTGAATGTTCCGAAAGCAACACACTCACACACACACAAAAAAAAACAAAAAAACAAAGCAGGCACACTTCAGAGAATGACATATTAACATAGGCGGTCAATGATGCATTCAGCGGCAGACATAACAATGTACTTGAAAAAATACAAGAAGGTTGGTTAAATATTAATGAAAGCCATAACTAGATGATTTTTTTTTTTGTCGCACTGAACTATGTGAATATGTATTTAGTATTTATTTATAGACCTTACACCCCATTGTGTTATATATGAAGCCATCAGCGAAAATACTTCTATTCTGCATTTTTATACATTTTTCAAATCACATATCAGGTTGATACTTTGCATTAAAAGCATGTCAAGCTTATGTTTAGATATAAATATTATAGTGCTGTCAAAACTAGCATTTTAACGCAGGCGATTAATTTTTGTCATTTTAATGCTGTTAAAAATATTCAGAGTAACGCTGTTCACATAGGGGCGGGGCTAGGGTTGGCCACCCCACTCACAATTGCTGCTTCTGTCTCTTTTTCTTGATAAGAAGTGCATTTATTTAGTCACAGAATGTCTTTACGACCACATCAAATAGGAGACTTTTCAGACGAGTGCTCAAAATTCACTTCATCACCAGGTGCTAGTCAAACGAGCGCAGAAGTAGTACAGGTGATGAGGGAGCTTCAGTGGAACAATTGTGAACTGCGGTCAGATGAGATGTTGTTAGGCCATATGTCAGCAAAAACAAATTTTCCTGTCCTGTCAGCCGTTATAATGTGCTCGTAGCACACGTGCTTCAATTGCACGAACAAATGCGGTGGTGCACGCTGCCTGTATCATTTCTAATTAAAGTGCAAATGAAACTACGAGCATGCGTGTCAGATCTGCGCCACATTCAGCCGTGGGCGGCTCTTAAAGTAATAGCAGCCAAATAACCTAATAACCTAATAATTATGCTGTGAAGTCTGTTAATCAAAGAACAAGAGAAAAGGAGGAAATTAATAACTTTTGTAGCTTTAAAGATTTCTATATTTAATTTAGTACTTAGTGTTTGATAACTTTGTTCAGTTTCTGTATATTTCCTACTTGTTGAAGGGCACAGGTCAATAATGGGTTTATGTAAAGACTGTTTTAAGCTCACTTGAACTAAAAGTTATTTTTTTAAAGTCTAAGAAACGTTAAAATTGATAGCTCTCTATTATACTGTAATGTTGAATGGCTATAGTCAATGGTTAATTATTAGAATATCATTAGAAAATAAAAAATTTCCTAGAGCCTTTATAAAAAAAAATTGAACGAATATTAAAATATGCTGTCTTGATGTTGTTTCTACATTAATTTAGATTGAATCTGAAATTACTGCATTATAAAAGTATATTTAAAATTTAATGTTAGGTGGGATTAATTGCGATTAATTAATCACTTTTTTTTTTTTAATTAAATCGCAATTAGTTACATTTTTTTAATCAATCAATTGACAGCACTAAAATATTATATCAGTAATATAATCGTATATATAAATCTAAACAGAATTTATTATTTAATATTAAACTATTTATAAATAAATAAACAAATGCTACCACAACTACTACTACTACTACTACTACTACTACTACTACTACTACTAGGGGTGGGAATCTTTCAGTACCTCATGATTAGATTCAAATCGATTCTTGGGGTCATGATTCGATTAAAAACCAATTCGCATTTTTTTTTTATTTTCATTCATGATTCACAATTTTTTTTTTTTTTTTTTTGGTGCACACTGGACATCAAACAGACCAGTATTTTAATACAAAAACACACCTGTCTATAGTATGGGAAGTCCTGACTCAAGAAATCAGTGTTTCCTATTAATTGTTAACTATTAATTTCCTAATAATTCAAAAATATTTTACAAATCCCATTAGGAATGTGCCTGAATCCGTTCATATTGTGTTCAGAAAGGAAATGACATGTACTACAAAAACTGTAAATACGAGATGGGAGGAAAAAACATATTTCAGTGCTTTCTCTCGCAATTATATTGTTGGGTAGTTATACAGCGGGTATCAAGGAGTCGTTATTAATATGCAGGGCATTGAAAAAACCTTTTTGAATGCGCGTTTGCGTTTTACTTTCACTTTCAAGATTCACTATTGTACAGAGCGGCAGTAGGCGTACTTACCACATATAGATGTTTGTCAGTGATGCTCAAGGTCTACAAATCATTCGCCATCATCCTATTAGTCATCTCTACTTACTCTGTTTATGTGGTAAGTGAAATATATATCATGTACTACAATGTAACAGGCTACCACTAGCAAGCGGCTAACCATGTCTCTTTAGTGGGTCCGTAGAACGCTTTATATGTCCCTTTCCGAAAAAGTTACGAAAATCACTATTTGGGCACATCCCTGCTTCCCATAATAACAAAAGATCAATAATATAAACATTAATATTTTTCCAAACAGCCCTCGCTGAAAATGGGGCACTTGTTTTTCCTTGGTATTTGTTTTTCCTCCTCCATTGCTGTTGCTTTTTCCCCAACAACATCAAGCTATTATCATAATTATACTAGAAAATCGTTTTTTGACATTTGTGAATCGATGCGAATCACTAGAAGATTGAATGGCGATTCATATGTGAATTGATTTTTTTGGCCCATCCCTAATTACTACTACTACTACTAATAAAATGATAAAAAATAAATAAAATAATAAAATAATAAAATCCAGTAAAACTGTATGTACTACAAATAGGGTGACATATACGTGTCATTTTTACAGGACACGTCCTGGCCAGGATTTCTATATTGAATAAAATATCCAGGATTCAACTGCTTACGCTGTGCAGACCGATTGTTATATGACATCTGTGAGAGCTATAGAGAGCAGACGGCTCCTTGCGCTTTCGAATCGCTCTCACAGTACATTGAAGTCATACAACGATCATTCTGCACAGCGTTTTAAGTCAAATCAATGAACAAATGAACATCTTATATGTATGTGCATTTGCATCACTTTGACCATTCTCTGTAGATCCCACCTTCTCACATACTATGATTGGTAGATTATGTACAATCCCTGGACACTATTGGTCAAATTACTTTTCGATCATTACCTTCAGAAAGTATGAAAACAGGAAACAAAACCAAATATAGAAATCCTGGCCAGGACGTGTCCCTTAAAATGGCACGTATGGCCACCCTAACTACATACTAATGTAAATTTATTCATTTATTTTTTTTAGCAGAAGTGCCACAGTTCTTTGTTGATGTCTGAGGATTAAGAATCTAAGCATGTTTGAAAGATCAACTGTAGCTAGTGTTGATTAGCTGAAGCTTACCTGACATACAGGGTCCTCTTCTGACTAGTCCGCAATGAGCCGGAGCCTGAACTAATACTGCTGTTCATCATCTGCTCCCGTAGATCATGGATTTTGGCTTCAAACCGACTGTACTCTGTGGGAAACACAGAAAACAACATTACACATGCTGTCCTGCTGAGAACAGATAAACAACAAGGAAAAAACCTTCAAAAACCTACAGCCTCAGGGTGGATCGGTAATATCGATGGAGATGGAGGGAAAAAAAGTCAGACAGAAAGAGAGAGACATATAAAGATGTGAGCTTTACAGCATTTGGAGAAAGTATATGATCTCTCAAATGCATAAACACTAAATAGCAGACAGATGCATCAACATATGCACAGCTGTGCAAGCCGTAAAGTGGTAGAGAGGACGGATATAATCTGATATGTTTGAGAAATCTTATTTAATGAAATACATCCAGTGAATTCATCACCCATTCCCAGGACTCAAACTGCGCGAGGAAGGTTTGCTCACGCTAGACTGAAACAGTGAAAATGTTCATGAATTATTCAGTGGTTTAACCCACTTAATATTCCTGCTCTTTTCCTATGTTTGACCCTTGGAGAACACAAGACGTTCAAGTTACAGAACATGAACGTTGATATTATAGTCTGATAAAGAGCTCACGACGGGTTTAAACCATCCAGAAACACTAACTTTGAAGAAAAAGTCAATGAAATATAAGGAGGCAACCCGAGAAGAAAAAACTGTTTTTAACAAAGTCTGTTAAATATCAAACCTCTCAAACCTAAAAAACCCCAAAAACCTCAACCATTTTATTACGCTATGTATAAAACATTCCAAGCATTCAATGCACAATAAAACACTAACTCTCCTGCCAGTTAATAATTTAACCATCTCACTACAAATAGCATTTAATTAAGTTGAAAGTAAATCAGCATACTTACATGCTCTTTTCTCAGTGCCGTGCAGGAGTCTACAGTGAGCGAAAGTTTCCGAGCGCTTCTCTCCGTGTCTGTCTCTCTACTCCTCCATGTGGGAGTTCAACTGTGTTGTGGTGCTGAAGGACAGCTCCAAATCACACACAGCTGCGCTCGGTGCACAAATGTGTGTTTGAGCGCGTGTACGCGTGCGTAACTTGCCTTAGTTGGGCGCTTCCATGCAAAGCCTCTCTGAGCACCTACAGCACGGCAACATAACAGATGCTAATGGACTAAACAGTGCTTGAATTGCTCACTCACCCCTCCCTCCGCCCTCTCTCCCTCTCTCCCTTGCTCTCTCTCTCTTTCTCTTCTTGTTGAAGTCACAGCCCTAACCCATGTTGGCTTGTTTAGCACAAAAACGTGCCTTCGTTTCACCAAGCAAAACAAAGGAAGTCAATATGAACAGAGAGTGAACTGACAACAGGAGAAATAGAAGAGTACTGAGGCATGTGATGATATTTGTAAAAAGCGGTGGTGAAATCACGCAGGTTCTGAAGATCTGCTGTATTGGGGTACAGCGAATTTAGCCCCACTGTATGCAGAGCACACATGGCTGAACATGTTGGTAATCCACAGGATTCATTTGGGAAAAGTATTTAAGCAGGTCAAAGAAGCAGCACAAAAAATACATGTTGGTAACTCCTTGTATGCAGGAAGTTGGGCCTTGAACGTGGTAGTTGCATTCCCGTCTACGCAGAGCCAGAAAGCTCTCGGATTTCATCAAAAATTTGTTTTCTGAAGATGAACGAAGGCCTTACAGGTTTGGAACGACATGAGGGTGAGTAATTAATGACAGAATTTTCATTTTTGGCTGAACTAGCCCTTTAAATAATGGTGCAATACCAGTAAACTAACTACTGCAAACCTTTATAAATCACTTTGCAAGATTAATTCAAGCACTCTCCCCTCATAAATTTTGCGTCTGAAATAGAAACTCCTACAAATGCATATGCATTAAGGTCAGTTGCAAAATAACTGCGTCTACACCTTTGCATTGCTAATTTGTCACGTTGTGTCTTTAGTAAATCCTGCAGTAGTTTTTAAACACCAAAAGAGTGTTTGTGCTGGCACAAGCTATTAGTAAATCTCCAGTGAAACATTTTGACTGGAGAGGAAGAAATTAAGAAATCGACAGTGTTTCAAACTCTCAAACAAGAGTGAAATTCTTTACAATTCACTCCATGTACTGAATAATATAAACTTTGAGTACTTGATTTAAAAAAATAAACTAAATAAAAAAAAAATTAAAAAAAAATCCTCCACTGCATTTTGCCCATGTCGAGTAACCGGCAAAATACCGGAAGTGGCGCATTCCACATATTAAACCCATTTAAAAATCATAATAAAGCATAAATGCTTAAGAATTAACAATTCAATTAAATAAATATATTCTCTTTAAATATTTAACTTACATGGCTTCACAGTAAATGCTGCTACACAAACTGTTATCATTTACATGTGTGGAGCGTCTCAAACTCCATCTCAGCATGTTGTTGTGAGTTTAGGTTTACAATAGCGTTCATCTGGGAACCAACGTGCGCTATTTCTTGATATTCATAAGGTAAATAATTTACAAACCTTCGCAAACACACGAGAATATATGATTACCTTACATATGCTAACTGTTAATCGCGATTTCAAAATAAAAGTTTAAACCCTCACTGAGTTTACAGGTTTTGATGTCCACATATTCAAGAATTTACAGTGGCTGTAACTTTTATATCAAAGAAATGGCCAAAAATTAAAGATTAAATGGACATTTGAATTAAATGTTGTTGAGTCAATATTAAACACGGATTAGACCTCGCAGTAAAGTGTAAAAACAATTGTCAGGCTGTTGGCGCCCTCTGCAGTCAGTTGTTATAACGGCTGAACATCTCTGTATGATGTACAGAGATACTGCATCTGCCTTTAATCACTGTATCTGATAGGACATCATGGATATTTCATAAGTACTGTAAAACATTAAATAATCTTCAATAAATTATCTCTCTGTCATGTTTTCTCTCTGAATTCACATCTTCCTTTGGAAGATAAACATAAGACAATGAGACAATAATGGATGCGTGCAAGTCTCTGGTGATGAACAAAAGTCTATAATTAGATATAGCAGAAATGCGAAGTCATTCATAATAAAGAGTGGAGAACATTCAAGGCTTCTCGCGGATTCCATGCAGATGAAACAACAGGAAACTAAATGCTGGTACCCCCAGGATTACATTGATTTTGAATGAATAGTTTAACGAGAGTAATGATGCATGTGCTGCCGTAGAACAGTGAAAGGCTTTCATGTTATCAGGAATTCAGAATGCCGTCATCAATTCTGTGTCAAACAACAAAACAATTAAGGGCCTTTCAGAAAGCTCAGAAAGGAAGGAGGCAGAGAAAGGAAATAATACGCTTTGAGTTATGTTTCAAAAGAATGAAAGTTGGATGAATAATCATTAGGAGCTTTTATATTTAGAAATGGCATTAAGGCACAATGGACAAAGCTAAATCAATGTGTGATTTGAAGTATCATTAAACAAAAGTTTAACACTTCCTCAATAGAATAAATAGTAATAGCACTGCCAATAAGCCGATAATTATTTCACATTATGCCTGGGAAATGATAAACAGCAACTGTTTCAGGTCAACTTCATGCCATAATACAGTATGAAAATATATATTCATTTAGAGAATTGCTAAAGATTACATTTAACAGTGTTAATAAGTGATTGTTGTTTGTATGATCAACTTAAAGTGGGCTTTAGATGATGGCAAAGGTAATGTAAATGTAATAATCCAAAATCTGTCAATAACTGATAGGGTACAGATATGCTGTGATATGCATCCATAATGAAGAGTATCAGCAAAATACTGGCACTGATTCTCAAAAACAAAAAAAAAAAATATATATATATCAGCAGTGTGACTTTCTGCTTGAATATATCTGGATTAAAAAAAAAGGCTTGGGCACAGATCACTTTCTTTCAACAGTGCTTTGTAGACAGAATAAGAAAAATATTCACCAAAATTGTATGAGTCATCAAATCAAAATTAGACATAGAATATATGAATATTAACAAGGTGCGAGAGAGGATTTCATCTTTGTTAATCTGACTGAATTTGTAGTCATAGTCATAGCATGCAACGCTAATGTATGTGGCTAAAGCACTTTCAGTTTATACATAATATTGACTAATACTTTAGTCATCTCCTTAAGGCATTAAAGGAAGTTTAACTCGTTTTTGACACAAGCAGAGTAAAACCAGAGTAAAAATAGAACTGCGGCTATACAAAATAAGCATTACAGAGTTGCCAGAAAAGCAACTCTAGGATTTTCCAGGACGACAATGAGAGAACTGTATGTAACAAATATTTCGTACAATATACTGTTATTTAGACAACAGTTCTTTCTGGTCCTCGAATCTGATTGGCTGAGAGGAGTGTGATATTCTAGTGATAACAGAACTCCAACCGTTTCACTGTTCGTATCACTCGGCTTGTGGTATTTCTCACAGCGAGTGTCATGGCAAACACCCAAATCAACTATCATTTTATAAATAATACTGTTTTTGTGTCAAGGAATGTAGTTTTAGAAGTTTTTTTTTTTTTTTTTTTAGGTGAGAATGAACTTTAGATTTCAAATTTGAAATTTGTTAATAAAGATAATGTCTATTTGAAAATTTGCTTCAACGTTTTCTGAGATGTGAGCTCCAGGGTGTCAGCAGCCGTTCAGCGCTTATGAACCCTGCCAAGAGCAGCTCTGACTCGGCCAGACCTTCTGGAATTTGCTGCTGGCTCTGATGTCTCTATAGTAGTTAAACATGAGATAGAATTAATTTTGGGTAAATCTAATGGGCAGTCTTTGGTCTCATTAATCAATTATTTGTTCCAGAGCAAACAGATTTGGCTGAGGACAAAATCTCATCATGTTATATTTTTGGTACATTTCATGCTGTATATCAGATTGCTGCCTTTGTACTTTTGACTGAATTGCTTAGCAACTTTATGATTGCGGTTGTTGTTTATTAAATATTATTATTCAATAAACAATACTTTATATAAATAACAGTAGTATTTAATAATAGTATTTAGTACTGGGAAATGGTGTGTGTGATGGTGAATTTAGTTGCATTATTCCGCCATTAGATGGTGACAAGAGACTGCTTTTATGAGTGAGTCAGCAGTAAAGACTTTAATATTGAAAAACACTGAAACATTGTTGTAAACAAGGAAGTTATCTTTACTTTCAGCAACGTGCAAGACCCAGCCAACAAATGCACTGAGCAGTGCTGTCGTCAGAAATCACCCTTAACAGATAAAAGGATAGTACGATAAAGATATCGCTTTCCTCAGTGGATATTCAAACTAATATTTTATTGTGAATATGAGACTGAGCTAAAAAATGAATGCTGCATCAGGTAATCACACTCGCTCAGTTCATCTCTCTCTCATAATACACTACTTAATACAGCAAGCCTGTAAACAAAAAGCTTGCAGTGAAGCAACGTTCCTTCGTTACTAGTTCTGAAGTGACATTTTCGAATTAGTAACGGAGGCTTGGGCTCAGCTGATAAACTGTCAACTTATGGACAGTTTGGATTTGAATCCATGGCAGAAAGTAGTAGTTCTGCACAAAAGAGGATTTTTAAAGATACTCCAATGTTGTTTCTTATGTTTTTTCACTCTTGTTGCCATCAAACTATTGTGTAAACGCAATATCACACTCGTAGCCGTATGATATGGCTGTATATTGTCACGCTGTGATTAGCTAAGACTCACGGCCTGCAGCCATAGCCGTGCTGATATACCTTCATATGCTACTTATGTGAGATTGCTTATATAGCAAAGTTGCTTATAATGAGAACACATGGCAAAACTGAAGCATTGTTTGATCACATCTACTTATGTGAGATTGGAAATATCCCAGTCAAACATTGTTTTCATTGTTTATGTGGTCCCATTAAAAGCACAAAGCGTATGTTTCTTTGTTTGTTGAGGTAAGTGAAGGTACATTTCTTCTTAATTCTGTAAATAACTGGAGGGCATGTCACTGAAGCGGGACTCGTGCTTAGCCCAGCTGCGTGAGCGTGTGTGTCAGACACTGATGTCTTTAAGCTCCAGCACAGATCCTCAGAGCCGTTAAATCCCTCTGATCAAAGCAGTCTGGCCCTAAGGGGTTTCATTTCCTTTCCAAACACCACCAGTGTAAATTTAATGGCATTTGTTTCTCACGTCACAAAATGGAGGCTCTGGAACGACTGCATCGCAGTTAAATCATTATACCACAACATCTGTTCTTTAGTTAGATATCTAAAGCATCCACTGGTTATTGCACTTAATGAAAAACAGCACGCAGCAGTGACATATTCACTATGAGAAGCCCTGGAGATTTGACAAGGTCCTCCCTCAGCAGTGCTTCAGCAGCCATTGGTCAAAGTGAGTGCTGCATCTGTGCTTTCCGACGCTTTATTATGCATGTTGTCACACACTGCATATGGAGAGCAGAGGGAGCTGGATCTAATCTCAGCTCATTCTCCCCACAGGGAGCTGCCTGAACCCTGCTCACACCTGTGGCCGCCTGATTGGGCACGACCAATCTCCATCGTGCTGACTGAATACTGGGCAGAAGAGCATGTTGATGAGATGTCTGGCATGGATAACGGATGACAACAAATAGATTCACGTGGAGGCCGGTCATTTCTCTGTGGCAACTACAAATGTGTAACTTTCAATGCAGTATTTTCACTGCAAGTTCAGTGGCTAGTCACATGAGTCTAAAAAATGGGTTGCATATTACAGCTGGATTGCATCTTAAAGACAATTTATGATCAAATGTGGAAATAAACCACTATTATATCCACACAATGCAGAATTGAAAACCACCACATCTATATTTGAAGGGAAAGCAGCAATGAGACCTTGCAAACCGACACCTGTGCTGTAACTCAAGAAGATGACAGTACAGTAGGTGTGCTTTTTTTTCTTTTGAAAAGCTAAACTGACTCAACAACAACTATCAAGGGAAGCTGAGACTACGCTATGGAAAATTTTAACCAAACATGTGGGTAAATCAAATGGGTAAGTTCCAAACTAGTCAAAACATGTGCATGTTATATTCCAAAACAAAAACAAAAGGAAGGAATGAGAAATTACATTTTATATGAAGAAAGTTAGAGATTTTTGGTAATAAACGTTTTAGTTCATTTTAGCATGTTGCTAACATGTTAACAACATATCTCTAGCATGTTGCTATTGTATTAGCACACTGCTAGCATATTTTAACAAGTGTTAGCATGTTTTAACAATGCTAGCACATTTAGCTAACACATTTTAACATGTTGCTAACATGCTTCAGAACATTGTCAAGCCAACATAAATAAATAAATAAATAAATACATAATATTATAATTATAAAGTATGTTGGATAAATTTAAACAAAAGTATAAGTATAATTTAAAGAAAATTGAAAAATATTGTCATGTGTTAAAGGGTATAATGTTAAAACCCAATAAACAAATTTAAAACAAATATTGATTAGTAGCCATCACACATGTGTTGTTATTTTGGTAATAAACATGTTTTAACATGTAGCTAACATACTGTGGCATTTTAAAATGCTAGAAACATGTTAACAGCATCTCTCTAGCTTGTTTTAACCCACTACTAACTTGTATTAACACACTGCTAACATATTTCAAGAAGTCACTGGCATCTTGCTAGCATGTTTTAACAATGCTAGCACATTTAGGTAACATGTTTTCGCACTTGCGAACATGTTTTTACATGTTGCTAGCATGTTTCAGAACATACTCCAGCCAATATATAAATAAATACATTTTTATTTCAAATGTAAAGTATGTTAGATGAATTTAAACAAAAGCACAAAGTATAATTTAAAGAAAATTAAAAAAAAAAAAAAAAAAAAGGTAGCCAGCAAGCATGTGTTGTTTTGGTAATAAACATATTTAGCTCATTTTAGCATGTTAAAATGCTAGAAACATGCTAACATCTCTCTAGCATGTATATAAGCGTATTAGCACAATGCTAACGTATCTTAAGTCACTGGCATCTTGCTAGCATGTTTTAACAATGGTAGCACATTTAGCTAACATGTTTTATCACTTGCTGACATGTTTTAACAAGACACTGTCATCTTGCTAGCATGTTTTAACAATGCTAGCACATTTAGGTAACGTTTTAACACTTGCTAACATGTTTTAACATGTGCTAACATGTTTCAGAACATTGTCAAGCCAACATAAATATTATTTTAGTGAGGTATGTTGGATGAATTTAAACAAAAGTACAAGTTTAATTTTAAGAAAATTGGAAAATATGGTCATGTGTTGAAGAGTATGATGTTAAAACACGCTAAAAAAAAACATGGTTACTACAGTTTTACTATGAAAAAACCACGGTTCATTTTTTGTAACGGTAAGCTGTTGCTAGCTTGTATTTGCTCACTGCTAGTATATTTTAACAAGTCACTGGCATCTTGCTAGCATGTTTTAACAATGCTAGCACATTTAGCTAAAGTGTTTTAGCATGTTTTAACATGCTGCTAGCATGTTTCAGAACATTGTCAAGCCAACATATAAATAAATATTTCAACTGTAAAGTATATTAGATAAATTTAAACAAAAGTACAAAGTATAATTTAAAGAAAACTGGAAAATATTGTCAGGTGTTAAAGGGTATAATGTTAAAACCCAATGAACATTTACTTTTTTTTAGTCAAGAAAAAAAACAAAAAAAAAAAAAAAAAAACAATAATAGATGTTTGAGACAAATATTGATTAGTAGCCAGCAAGCATGTGTTGTTTTGGTAATAAACACATTTAGCTCATTTTAGAATGGTAAAATGCTAGAAACATGTTATCTCTCTAGCATGTTTTAACCTGATGCTAGCTTGTATTAGCACAATGCTAACATATCTCAAGTCATTGGCATCTTGCTAGCACATTTAGCTAACACTTTTTATCACTTGCTGACACGTTTTAACAAGACACTGTTATCTTGCTAGAATGTTTTAACAATGCTAGCACATTTAGGTAACATTTTAACACTTGCTAAAATGTTTTAACATGTGCTAGCATGTTTCAGAACATTGTCAAGCCAACATGTGAAGTATGTTGGATGAATTTAAACAAAAGTACAAGTTTAATTTTAAGAAAATTGGAAAATATTGTCATGTGTTGAAGAGTATGATGTTAAAACATGCTAAAAAAACATGGTTACTACAATTTTACTATAATAAAACCATGGTTAATTTTTGTAAGGGTAAGCTGTTGCTAGCTTGTATTAGCTCACTGCTAGCATATTTTAACAATGCTAGCACATTTAGCTAACGCGTTTTAGCATGTTTTAACATGTTGCTAGCATGTTTCAGAACATTGTCAAGCCAACATATAAATAAATATTTCAACTGTAAAGTATGTTAGATGAATTTAAACAAAAGTACAAAGTATAATTTAAATAAAATTGGAAAATACTGTCGTGTTTAAGGATATAATGTTAAAGCCTAATGAAAATCTTTTTAATTTAAAAAAAAAGGTAAATTAAACAGAAAGAACCCAAAATAAATATACAAAATAAATAAACAAATATTGATTAGTCTCCAGCAAGCATGTGTTGTTTCTAGTGCAGTTGCTTACGAAAACAACAAGTAAAGAGCAGGTCAGGTACTGAAGACCTCAGATAAGCGCTTTCTTCTGTTTCTCTGCAGTCTATGCAGAGTGATGAAGAGAACGGATTGTGGAACATTCTCCCAGTAAAAGCCAAGCTGAAGGGCAGAACTGCATTGTGCTGGCCGTGAACGGAGGAGCGTGATGGGTACAGGAAGCCAGGCTCAGGAGCCACGCTAAGACAACAGCTTTCACCAAACAGAGATGATGATACATAAACACACATACGCTCGCTAGGGGTGTGAAAGGAGCTCTGATCACACATACACACACATACCTGTTCAGAAGCTTAATTTAGACCCTCTCAGACTAACTCAAGCCAAAGCTCTGAGGGTCATCACTACCCCATTGGTATTTTAATAAACACTGCAGCCAGGCCTGCCGAGCCGAGGAAAAATGGCCAGGCTGGACTTTAGTCCTCAGGGTGAAGGAACCGCTATGAGTCACGACCACAACGCCATACAGCACACTGTGTGTATTATCACTTGCATGTACAGTACATGAAATCATCATGTTTATTTCAAAACTTTGGGGTAAGTAAGAATTTTTTTTTCAAGAAATTGATACTTTTATTTAGCAAGGATGCATTAAATTGATCAAAAGGAAGGATAAACATTTATAACAGTCCAAAAGATTTTTTTTTTCTAATACATTTCTATTTAAAATCAAAGAATTTTGGTGGAAAAAAAATGCATTCAAGTGTTTTTGAGCACTAAATCAGCATATCAGAATGATTTCTGAATGATCATATGACACTGTGACTAAAGATTAAGGAAATTGCATATTAAAATAAAAACGTTTTAAATTGCAATATTTCACAATATTACCGTTTATACTGTCAAATAAATACATCTAGTCCCACCCAACATTTATTCTTGTTCAATAACCCCTTTCAATATCAGATTATGGAAGAAAAATGGGTTGGGAATGGCGTTCAACGTTGACTTTAAATACACAGTACATCTGTGATTACTTAACGGGCGCAAATTTTGACAGGTTATCAAGATCACACTCTATCGGCTGACAGGTTTACAAATGACAGGTTTTCTATCTAATCCACAGTGTGACTGCCACTGATTCTCTTTCCATTATCACAGTCCATCCATGAAATGGTTTTCTGGCATGTCCAGCTATGAACAAACATGCATTTGTAGCATTCAGGCAATGCTGCGTCTAATCAAGTTCTTTAGCTAAAATCTAGAGTTTGTATCTTAAAAGATATTTAAAAAAAGCTGTATGCAAATAGGAAAACCAAGGAGGTAGATTTGGGGAAACACCAATCTGAAGCAAAGTGTGGAAATTCATTAGGTTTAGGCTTGAGTATACAGTTAGTGGTACCAGAATGAAACATGACAGAGTCTTATATAATCAACTGAAATAAATGAAATGACTGAAGCTGTCATGTTACAAGGAAAGGCCTAGTAATCCAGTTCTAAATGCGTTAGAATGTTATTTATTGTTAACATTGAAACATACTGGTCAGTTTGAAACTAAAGTCTGTAATATTGTGAGTGGAACTGCCTACCCACCTTCAGGTCTGTACTGAGCCACGATGGTGACAGTCTGTCCAGCATTCTTCAGTGCTGCAGCTGCCTGTTCATGCGTTGCACTGCGGAGGTCCACCCCATTTACCTACAGCACACATACAATATTAATGACATGTATCATAAATAAGCGCTGATGCAAAACACAGCCAGTGGGATCCAACAGTCTGAGAATGCATAGAAAATTCAGAATGTAAAATTGACTGTTAACCTGGATTTGTTTTTTTTTTTTTGTTTATGCTGAATGAGTACTGCTGTAATTAAAATATATACAAAGACATTCTAAAATTTCAAATTTCTCTAAAATGGTTATGCTGATAATGGCAAAGCATTGTTTCATTAACGGAGAACTCCACTTTCAGAACAACAATTTACAAATAATTTACTCACCCCCTTGTCATCCAAGATGTTCATGTCTTTCTGTCTTCAGTCGTAAAGAAATTATGGTTTTTCAGGAAAGCATTTTCTCCATATAATGGACTTCACTGGTGCCATGATTTTGAACTTCCAAAATGCAGTTTAAATGCTTTTTTTAAAAAAATAAATACTATAAAAATACTATAAAAATATACTTTTTAAGCACAAAAGCTTGTGTAGCACAGGCTCTGGGACGCGCGTCCACGATGCTACGAATTAGTAATGGGTCATTCTTGAACGATTTGTTTCACTTTAATGTGACTCAGGAAGAACGAGTCGTCTCGGGGAGTGATTCGTTCAGTCACGCAAGCACAACATCCTATTAGGTTCTGTACTGGAATTCGTTCACCTGTTTCGAGTCTTCAGGTTTTTTGAGTCGCTCGTTCATCGTATGGGGCTGTCACGTGATGAACGAAAGACTCGAACCCGAAGACTCGAGAGATGAACTAATCAATTATTTTTCCGGCTCACACTGCATTGGATAAGCTTATGGGGCTGTCATGTGATGAACGAACGACTCAAACCCAAAAACTAGTCAGATAAGAGGTGAGGGGAGCTAATCTAAAGACCCAGGTAAACAATGAATTAATCTTTTCTGTTTCTTATAGCATTATAGTTTTGTCTCGTTTGCAGTCTGATCAACGTTTGTATAAGCAGTAGATGTGCTAGGGAAGTAACACGTAACATTTTAATGATATTTTGCTAAAATGAACGAAATGACTTGGAAAAAGATTCATTCATTTTGCTGAACGAGACTCAAAGGTCCGAGTCGGTAAAATGATCCGAACTTCCCATTACTACTACGAATCACGTCCAAGTTCATCGTCTGTGTACTCTGGCTCAAAAAGGTAGAGAATGGTGAAAAACTCCTCCTTATTTTCTCCTACAACTTCAGAATCG
Organism: Cirrhinus mrigala; assembly: GCA_036247105.1. Classification (NCBI taxonomy): domain Eukaryota; kingdom Metazoa; phylum Chordata; class Actinopteri; order Cypriniformes; family Cyprinidae; genus Cirrhinus; species Cirrhinus mrigala. The sequence goes on along the minus strand of CM070012.1, from coordinate 18,838,972 downwards.
TTCGACATCGTTGTAGCTTTTTGTTTGTAAACAGTGTTTGACTTACTTGCACTTTCTTAGTCTTTGCGCGTTCGCTTTGTAAACACTGGGTCTGTAGATCTGCCTACGTTCCGCGTGACCTTTCGACATGATTCAATAGTACGTAGCGTCGTGAACGCACATCCCAGAGCCTGTGCTACAGGAGTTTTTTGCTTAAAAAGTATACAAATTTTTATTTTCTGAAAAAAAAAATGACCCATCGTTTCGCTAGATAAGACCCTTCTTCCTCGGCTGGGATCGTTTAGAGCCCTTTGAAGCTACATTTTGGAAGTTCAAAATCGGGGCACCAATGAAGTCCATTATATGGAGAAAAATCCTGAAATGTTTTGCTCAAAAACCATAATTTCTTCACGACTGAAGACAGAAAGACATGAACATCTTGGATGACAAGGGGGTGAGTAAATTATTTGTGAATTATTGTTCTGGAAGTGGACTTCTCCTTTAAGACTGAAAAAAGATTGACAATGAACAATTGTTGATGACTGAACAACTTTTTTCACTGAAAACAGAACAACAGCTGTTAATAATGCAATGTTCTTACAGAGATGATACGGTCTCCTTTCCTTAATTCTCCACACAGGTCTGCAGGCCCTCCTGCTAGTATGAATGAGATGAAGATTCCCTCTCCATCCTCTCCTCCTACAATGTTAAAGCCTAGTCCCGTGGTGCCCCGATGCAGGACTATTTTCCTAGGCTCCCTAAAAAACAAAACCAGCATTTATTTGTTGTTTTAAGTGAACAGGAAAGCATGCTTACAAAAATATTTTTTCCACTTACTGTACACACACACCCCAAACTAAAACTAAAACTATTCAAAAATGCTTTCAGTTATTTTGATTTTTTTTTTTTTTTTAGTATAAGTTATATTTCATCAAGTTACACTAAGGGAGACAATTAAGGATAACTAAGTATTTAAAAAATGAAACTAATGAAATAAAATATAAATATACACTATTAGTCAAAAGTTTTTGAACAGTAAGATTTTTAATGTTTTTTTTTTTTTAAAGATGTCTGTTCTGCTCACTGCATTTTTTTTTTTTTTTTTTTTTTGGTAAAGAAATTATAGAAATTAATACTTTTATTTTGTAAGGATGTTTTAAATTGATCAAAAGTGATGATAAAGATTTCTATTTCAGATAAATGCTGTTCTTCTGAACTCTCTATTCATTAAAGAAACCTGAAAAAAAAATTACTGGGCGGTTCTTAACATAATAATAATAATAATAAATGTTTTTTTAAGCAGCAAATCAGAATATTAGAATGACTTCTGAAGGATCATGTGACTGGAGTAATGATGCCAAAAATTCAGCTTTGAAATCACAGGAATAAATTACATTTTAAAATGTATTCAAATAGAAAAGTTATTTTAAATAGTAAAAATATTTCAAAATATTACTGTTTTTGCTGTACCTTGGATCAAATAAATGCAGGCTTGGTGAGCAGAAGAGAAAAAAGAAAAATTAAAAATTAAACATTTTACTGTTTAAAAACTTTTGACTGGTAGTGTATATATATATATATATATATATATATATATATATATATATATATATATATTATATATATATATATAAACAGTTTTAATTTATTTTTGTTAAAAAAAAACATTTAATTTGCCACTTCAGAAAAAAAATAAAAAATAAAATAAAATAAAATATTTCACTGCAATATTTCACTATTTGAATGATCTGCCATATGTCCCCCAGTAAATGTGTCCTTGTGAATCAGTGGTTCTTAACCAGGGTGCCTCAGCAAACTTCCAAGGAAGCCCCAAAATGATTTAAATTTTAAAAAAGGAGCATTAAAATAAGCTAAAATGCTTTTTTGTGATTTTTTTTACCTTTTTTTTTTACCTCCCTCTAGTAAAAAAAAATATTAACTACACAAGAGAGGTAATAGCTAAATTCAAAATTGCATTAAAAATTAAAGTAAATCAATATGTGTGTGTATTGCTATGACAGCAACATCCCCTTACATGAATTGTTTGTAATCTCAGAAAAAAAACAAAAAAAAACGAATACATTTGATTGCATCTCCCTCTAGTGCACACAATATAAACTACAGAGAGATACAAGCTTAGGTAACAGTTTGCTAAGCTGCATCACATTTTTTATGTGTGACTACATCCACAAGTCTGTAGATGGCAGCAGATCCTCAAGTTACTGGTCCTGTAGCATTTCAGTGTTTTCAAAACAAACCCTCACTCAACATGGCTACAGACATGTCATTTAACCCTTAACACACTTTAAGAACAGCAGAGCATTCTGACATTAGAACATTCACATAAATTTCAGTTATAAAACTGTTTTTCATACCCGTCACATAGAATTAAGTCTTAATTCAAAGCTTATCAGATTTGCCAAAATTGACTCACAGATTGGTTGGTCATATCATGACGCCAGCTTATGATGTAAGAGGCTGTTTGTTTTCAACATCAATTTGACGTATTTGGTGAATTCTTCCGATAGGAAACAAATCCTCCCGATTAAAGAGGATTAAATATGGTAAAGCACACCAGTCAGTATGTGCGTGCGTGTCCTCGTTACGAGTCCACATTTCTCTACCAGACAAAACATGGCGGTCTGGCCAATATCATCTGCAGGCCAGCTCTCGTAATACAGCTCGCTACTGACAGACAGCTCTTACTAAATTAATAAACAAATCAGGTGAGCGAGAAGGTGAACAGTCAACAGGACAAATCACAGATGCTGTATTTTAAATGAGTCAATATCTTCAACAGCTCTCCGGAGGACATTTAAAACTGTCCAACAAATGCTGTGAATGATCTGCCATATGTCCCCAGTAAATGTGTCCTTGTGAATCAGTGGTTCTTAACCAGGGTGCCTCAGCAAACTTCCAAGGAAGCCCCAAAATGATTTAACTTTAAAAAAGGAGCATTAAAATAAGCTAAAATGCTTTTTAGTGATTTTTATTACATTTTTTTTTTGAAGAACCAGGGTTCCCACCATCTTGAGGTCAAAAGTTTACATACACCTTGCAGAATGTTAATTATTTCACCAAAATAAGAGGGATCATACAAAATGCATGTTATAGTTTTAGTACTGACCGGAATAAGTTATTTCACATAAAAGACATTTACATATAGTCCACAAGAGAAAATAATATTTGAATTTATAAAGATGACCCTGTTCAGAAGTTTACATATGCTTGATTCTTAATACTGTGTTGTTACCTGAATGATCCACAGCTGTGTGTTTTTTTGTTTGTTTAGTGATAGTTGTTCATAAGTCCCTTGTTGGTCTTGAGTAGTTAAACTGCCTGCTGTTCTTCCAAAAAATCATTCAAGTCTCACAAATTCTTCGGTTTTACAATTTCTTTTGGTTTTGTGTATTTAAACCCTTTCCAAAAATGACTGTATGATTTTGAGATCCATCTTTTCACAATGAGGACAACTGAGGGACTCATACACAACTTTTACAAAAGGTTCAAACGCTCACTGAGACTCCAACAATGAAACACAATGCATTAAGAGCTGGGGGTGAAAACTTTTGAACATAATCAAAATGTGTACATTTTTATTATTTTACCTAATTATATAATTTTTCTTTTATTGCGTAAGATACTTACATGTTTCCCAGAAGACAAATAATTAATTTTACCCTGATCTTCAAATTTAAAGGTTTTCACCTTCAGGCTTTTAATGCACCATTTTTCCTTCTGAAGCATCAGTGAGTGTTTGAATCTTCTGTAAAAGTTGTGTATGAGTCCCTCAGTTGTCATTAGTGTGAAAAGATGAATCTCAAAATCATACAGTCATTGTTGGAAAGAGTTCAAATGGTGGAAAAACAAGAATTTGTGGACCTGAAGTTTTTTTTTTTTTTTTTTTTTTTCCCCAAAGAACAGCAGACAGTTTAACTACTCAGGACAAACAATGGACATATGAACAACTATCACCAAAAAAAAAAACAGCTGTGGATCATTCAAGTAACAACATGGTATTAAGAAACAAGCGTATGTAAACTTTAGAACGGTGTCATTTTTATAATTTCAACTATTATTTTCTCTTGTGGACTATGTAAACTATGTGAAATATATTCTTCAGGTCAGTACTAAATAACAAATAACATGCATTTTGTATAATCCCTATTATTTTGATTAAATAATTAACATTATACAGATTCTGCAAGGTGTATGTAAACTTTTGACCACAACTGTATATTTTATCCTGTATTTTTAATCAAATAACGATTAAAAAGTCTTAACCAAAATTTTGACCAGTAATGGTAACAAACACATATAAAAATTTTAACAGAATTTTTAAATTCTACTACACTACTACTATAGTTTGTTAGGATAGGAAAATATTTAGCCGAGACGCAACTATTTGAAAATCTGAAATCTGAGGGTGCAAAAAACTCAGAATATTGAGAAAATTGCCTTTAAAGTTGTCCAAATGAAATTCTTAGCAAATGCATATTACTAATCAAAAATTAAGTTTTGATATATTTATGGTAGGAATTTTACAAAAATATTTTTATGGTACATGATCTTTACTTAATATCCTAATGATTTTTGGCATAAAAGAAAAATTGTTCATTTTGATCCACACAATGTATTTTTGCTATTTCTACAAATATACCCCTGCTACTTATGACTGGTTTTGTGGTCCAGGGTCACATATGGCTAGACATAAAATATTCTTGAACTTCAGTAACAGTGAATAAAGGGAGTAATTCCTAAAAACCTGATATGACTTTCATAAGGACGGTAACAGCTGAATGTCAAAACACTAGCTGCTAACAACACCCAAGACTAATGTGAGTAGTTGTGCAAGAGTGTTCTATATAGTCTGTTTTGTAGTATAAAAAGCCAGAACCATTATGCAGATATACAGTATGTACTAAAAATTCCATTAACCTTGAGCAGCTTATCTTGTGTAGAGAAATGCCATTCTCTTTGAACCGCATATCTATTCAAAATTATGGAGCTGTCTTCACACCAAGCTACATGTAATGAAAGTTATACAGCATTATCTTCCAAATTTCAAGAGGATGATACAGAGAAAAGACGTGTCAGAAAACTAAAAACAGCCGTTGAAGATGTGATTGGAGTGAAAGAAATGAGAACGAGTGAGGTCAAAGGATCTGTATCAACATTCATTTGAAATAAATGTTCATTTCACTTCCCAAGGTCAATGCACAATAGGAATTGCACAGATGACCTATGAACCAAAAGCCATTAAATGTATAAGCATGGCAAGAGGAAGTCATGATCATGAAGACAAAGAAATGGAGAGGGCAAAGGCTCACCTTGTGATCTCATCATCTCCCAGCATGCCTTTTGAGATAGGAGAGTAGCGAGATGGGGTGGCGGGGGTTAATGGCTGACTCAGATAGCTTTGGGTGCTGATATGGTTCTCCATTTGCTGGGAATAGGCTGAAAAACCAAAACACAAAAGATATGACGTTATTGGCGTAATGATGAAAACTCATTTGACCATGTTCACAGAGGTCAGGACAGAGAAATGCACCACTCATATGTAATAATGTGAAGAATTACAGAATTTAGAGTGTTATTTTTGTTTTCTTTGCGCACAGAAAGCATTCCCATAGCTTCATAACACTACGGTTGAACCACTGATGTCACATGGACTATTTTAACAATGTCCTAGCTACCTTTCAGGGCCTTGAAAGTGGTAGTTACGTTGCTATCTATGCAGGGTCAAAAAGCTCATCAAAAATTTCTTAATTTGTGTTTCAAAGATGAGCAAAGGTCTTATGGGTTTGGAACGACATGTGGGTAAATAATTCATTTTAATTTCACTTAGTACTAACTTGTGGAAACACACTGTAGGAAGGAATCATTAAAACAAAATGTGACCAAAATAACAACATAAGCGCTGCTGTAGCTTAAACCTAGCAAGGTCATAAGTTTGATTTCCAGGGAATGCATGAACTGACAAAATGCATATCCTTCATGCAATTACCAAGTGCATAAATGTAAACGAACCAACATTAGAGTGTGTAAATAATGGCAGAATTTTCATTCTGTGTGAACAAAATCCTTGATGTCACTACTATAAAAGATGTGTCCTTATTTCACTGTGTCAGATGTAAAGTGTAATAAAGTCAAGGGTACGCAATGGGCAATTACTAACTGCAGACATTGACAACCCATTTATTTAATTCTCATCAAACAGTCCTTCACGTGTCAAATCCCTACGCTGTGCCTGACTGGCTGACAGATATAATGAAATGGGATCACTAATGAAATTGTTCTGTTTACGCCTTCCGAGAAAATTCACATTGTGCGCACACACATGTCCGAGACGGTGCCGTCTGCATGTGCAGATATCCTTACACGGCTTTCAAACTCCCTCTTCAACACTTTTACACGCACATGCACTCATTCCTACATATACTGATGCTGGATTTGCCGGATGGGGGAGCTGGCCACGTGATGCACTTCATGATTAAATGTGCTTTTGTCCTTCATGCCTTTAAGCCCTAATGACAGCTTCCTTTCTCAGAATCTAATGCTGGGGGATCTGGCCTGCCTCTGGAACATCACCAAGGTGCTACATTATCGACTGTCATCACTCAGCACTTTGCACAGTCAATTTTAGTGGCCGTCCTCACAAGTTGCTGCTCCCATCAGTAGAAAGTGCTGTGTAGAGCGGCTTTGAGGTGGGATTTAAGCCATAAGTGCGCATGGGACCTCAGAACGGAGTCAAAGGGCCTTTAAGGCAAGTCGGTTCAACCTTTGACCATACTGATAACGCCTCCATGCTGTTATTTTCTATGTAAAAAAAGAATACAGTATGTTTTAGGATAAGCTTACTTACAGCTGGTGACATCGGGAGGAACGTAACTATCATTCATAAAGACACTAGTGGGTTTCGCCACTTTTAAATAGACGACATCAGGGGTGTTTTTCAAGGCAGCCACGGCATCTTCATGAGTGACCTCTTCAAGGCAAACAGCATTCACCTGAAACCAAACACATAATTAGATGAATCCATCAGATGAAACATAAAATGAAAGTTCACTTTTACATGGTGCTTGCATATAAATGTGGACACAACCACCCTACAATGATAAAAATCCATTCACTCCTTTTTTTAATCATAAAAAAACCTAAACAGTCTCAATTATCAAGCCATTTTGATTTTCTTAGCAATATGACATCATTTTGCTCAAGCCCCGCCCACGACCGCTGACGGACTGTCCCGTATTAACACATTTCTGCATATTTCCTCAGCCAGTTAAACTACTGAATTTAACTATAGTATTATTTCCTCAGCCAGTTGAATGTTGTTTGCCATTTTCTCCATGCTCGAGCAGCTGTAGCAACAACAATGTCTCACAAGCAATGCAGGTGTTTTGCAGTTGGATGTAAAAGTGAACACAAGATTCTTCATTTTCTCCTGACATCAGAGTCACTGAGGACGCAGTGGATTAGTTTTGTTTTTGATGGTAACGTGCCGCCGAATACACAAAAAACAGAGGGGAGGGGTGGAGTGCGCAATAGCTCATTATCATTTAAAGAGACATGCACCAAAACAGAGTGTTTTTGATGAGGTAAAAAGGGTGTTGTTTTACACAACCATTTTAACCAAAGTATGTTGCAGACATTTCACAAAAAAAAAGAAAAGGAAAAATATATCAAACCAACTTGTGGAAAATGGGCATCCAATATCCCCTTTAATGTTTCTAAAATTTGTCTTGTATACTTACCAAGGCCGTATTTATTTGATCAAAAATACATAAAAAATACATTAAACTCTGTAATATTGTGAAACATTGTATCAATTGAAAATAACCGTTTTAACATATTGTAAAATGTATTTACTTCTAATTTTTAAAAGCCATTACTCTAGACTTCAATGTCATGATTCTTTAGAAACCATTCTAATATTCTGATTTGGTTTTAATAGCACTGCTGAAAACAGTTGTGCTGCTTATTTTTGTGGAAATGATGAATGACGTATACTTCCAGAACAAAAATTTGCAGATAATTTACTCACCCCCTTGTCATTAAAGATGTTCATGTCTTTCTTCAAATTATGTTTTTGAGGCGAAAATTCTCCATATAGTGGACTTCAATGGTGCCCGCAAGTTTGAACTTCCAAAATCAGTTTAAATGCACCTTCAAATGGCTCTAAACGATCCCAGCCAAAGAAGAAGGGTCTTAACTAGTAAAAAGATCCGACTTTTTTTTTTTTTATTGACAATTTATATACTTTTTAACCTCAAATGCTTGTCTTGTCTAGCTCTGCGTGAATTCTGTGCATTCCGGATCAATACAGTTAAAGTATGTCGAAAAACTGCCATCTCATTTTCTCCTCCAAGTTCAAAATAGCCCTACATCGCTGCAGAAGTACCAACCCAGTGTTTACAAAGTGAACATGCAAGGAGGGTGAAACACCCTTTACAAAAAAAAGATAAAACAGCGATGTAGGACGATTTTGAAGTTGGAGGAGAAAATGAGATGGGAGTTTTTCAACATACCCTAACATTCATGAACCGGAATACATTTTTTGAAATTAACCGACTGTTTCGCTAGATAAGACCCTTCTTCCTCGGCACTTAGAGCCCTTTGAAGCTGCATTTAAACTGCATTTTTGGAAGTTCAAACTCGCAGGCACCATTGAAATCCACTATATGGAGAAAAATCCTAAAATGTTTTGTCTAATTTTCAAAACGAACTAAAAAAAAAAAAGTTTATTGCAGAGGAATATTTAACATTAAAAACCAACTGCACAAGCTCCAAATTAATAGGTTGTAACATCTCGTTAAACGCGCTGAATTTCCTCCTCGCATCAATGCAAAATGATGCTTCTATTATTATTTAGTAAATATACACTTCCTAAAAATAAAGGTTCCAAAAGGGTGTTTTACCGTGATGCCATAGAAGAACCATTTTTGGTTTCCAAAAGAACCCTTCAGTGAATAGTTCCTAAAAGAACCATTTTGAACAAAAATCTAAAGAACCTTTTCTGACTATAAAGAACCTTTTCTGCACTTGAAAGGTTCCATGGATGTTCAAGGTTCTTCACAGAACCACTGATGCCAATAGAGAACCTTTATTTTTATATAGTATAGATAATAAAGTTAACTTTTTACTTACAGCCAGAAGTTTATCTCCAATCTGTAGCCGGCCATCTTTGTGGGCCGCTCCTCCCTCAATGATTTTGGTGATATAAATACTGTTGTCACCTGGAATATGTTGGTTTCCAACTCCTCCGGCTATACTGAAACCTAGACCTGTCAACAAAGGTCAGAGTAAACTATGTGCCAAACTATTTCCTAAATAAATGATAGTGATTAAACATCAAGACACAGCATGCTTTTATTTTGTAATGTTTAGATGAGAGATGGCTTTACCTTTAGGACCTTTTACCAGCTTTACATCCATTATTTTTTCTGTGACAGCTTTTCTTCTTCTGACGTACAGTCTGACAATGCAGCCTGCCTCCTTCAATGCCTCCACAGCATTGCTGTGAGTTACATCTCTCACATCTACATCATTTACCCGCAGTATACAGTCATTAACTCTGTACAAAGAGAAAGGAGAACACTGACTAAACAGTCAAAAAAAAAAAAGGTATAAATCACAATGATAAAATGTCCTTTAAAGTATTTACGACACTAAATTAGTGTATAAACAAACAATCTATCATTGTAAAACAGGACTGCACCACAGACGCAAGCAGCGCAACTGCAACACAAGAGTTGCATTGTGTTTTCACACTGCATAACAGAGCTGCGGTTCTAACCACAAAATAATGTGATTTACTACACTTAGTATTTTCTATAACAACAGCCATAACATATTATCGGGAATTAGGCAATTACAACTATTCCAGTAAATAACGTGAGGAAAAGAAGGTTCCGATTTAAATTCATATTTGCATCCACTGGTATAAAATTCACACTAAATCCAAACATTAAAGGGATAGTTCAACAAAAGTGAAAATTCTGTCATTAATTGCTCATCCTCATGTCGTTCCAAACCCATAAGACCTTTGTTTATCTTTGAAACACAAATTAAGATATGTTTAATGAAACCAATAGCTTTCCGACCCTGCATAGACAGCAATGCAACTGACACATTCAAGGCCCAGAAAGGTAGTAAGGACATAGATAAAATAGTCCATGTGACATCAGTGGTTCAACCGTAATGTTATGAAGCTACAAAAATACATTTTGTGCTCAAAGAAAACAAAAATAACAACTATATTCAATAGTTTCTTCACTTTAATGTTAGTATTTCTGTGTATGGAGCTTCAAAACGTGCTAAGATTTCATAAAAAATATTTTAATTTGTGTTCTGAAGATGAACAAAGGTCTTATACACTGTAAAAACAATTTGTTCAGTCAACTTAAAATAATTTGTAACCTGGCTGCCTTAAAATTTTAAGTTCAGTCAACTCAAAAAAAAAAAAGTTTATTCAAATTGAAATGTTAAATTATACTAAGCGACAACTTAGATATTTGAGTTGAATCAACTTAAAATTTTTAAGGCAGCTGGGTTACTTACCCATCTGTTAAGTTTAGCAAACACAAATATCTAAGATGTTACTTAGTACAACTTAACAACTTTGACTAAACTTATTTTAGTTGACTGAACTTAAAATTTTAAGGTAGCGGGGTAACAAATTATTTTAAGCTGATTCAACAAATTGTGTTTTTTTATTTTTTTACAGTGTAGGTTTGGAACGACACGAGGGTGAGTAATTACTAACAGAATTTTGCATCAGAATCTAAATATGAAGCTTTCTTCAAGTGCACAAAGTGAGTGTAAGTTTCTGAAGGTACTTGAGTGTGAACCTTTTACCACGTTCTGACAGCACCACCAGGCAGTGCCTGAGGGAATGTGATCCTGTATGCTAGCATCCTGTGTGCTTAGCAGATTGCAGAAGATTCTGTTGATAAATTTACAGTGCATTTTCAATGTTTTCTGCTGAATTCAGTGCTCTACGTGTGGCAAAAAAAGGTTCAGCATTCAAAACTACCAACAACTATTCTGCACTTCTGCTACTTCAGCTACACAGAACTGTGCTGCCTATGCTGTTAACTTGTAACCTGCTAATATGGGCTCAGAAATAAATATGCGCTGCTTACATGCGTGATGTGGAACAGGCCTAATAACATATTCTCTGACCTGAGCCTGCCATCCTGTGCGGCAGCTCCTCCTGGGATGATCTTGGTGATAAAGATGCTTGGGTCCTCGCCAATGTGGGGGTTATCGGTACCGCCTGCAATACTGAAACCCAGGCCTGAGTTCCCCTGAAGGAGGAGAGGGAAAACATGTCAGTACAAAAAAGAGAAAACATCAGGCCCCCCGTCAACAGACCTTTAAGCATAATGACATTATTAAACCCAAAACCCAAAAGTGTGTATTCAAATGTTACAGGCAATTGATCTGTTAAATATTTTGGTAACACTTTACAATAAGGTGTCATTTGTTAACATTAATGTATTAACTAATGAACGAACAATGAACAGTACTTTTATTACACTATTTATTAATCTTTGTGAGGGTTAGTCAATAAAAATAGTCGTTTGTGGTTTGTTCATGTTCACAGTGCAATAATTAATGTTAACAAACATTAGTAAATGCTGAAATTAACATGAACTAAGATTAACAAATGCTGTAGAACTATTGTTCATTCTTAGTTCATGTTAACTAATGTAGTTAACTAATGTTAACTAATAATACCTTATTGTAAAATGTTACCAACATTTGATACAAATTGAGTTCAGTACTCAGATAATTTTTGTAATAAGCACCTGTATGTTTGGATTAGTTAGTAGTTAAAGTGGTTAGGTGTCATGAATTAACAATCAAAAAACAGCAATGTTTTGCTTTTAAACATAGTATTACAAACGGTGCAAAAACACATTAAAAACACATCAACTATGTTAACATACAACTTAAGAATGTTAAGAAAGTCCAAGTAGAAATTACTATTAAATCAAATGAGATAAATGATGTATCGTCTTTAATACTCTCTCATTTTAAAACCTTGAGCATGAACATTTTAAATCTATTTTTTTTGTACAATTCATGATGAAGTTTTATTCAGACGTTCCATAAAAATGACATTTACTTTTAAAATATTATGACATATGAAGAGTTCAGATGCAAAAGCCTCTAAGTCCATCTGACGTTAAGCATTTTTATCAGGCTCCTATGTATAGGTTTGTTCCTAAGTACCAGTACTTCTGATTGGGCTGAGGCTGGGATTTAGCGAGTTTGAAGTAAAAGTATTTGATGGACATATACTGTGTGTCGAAAACTCAAACTGTTGTCATTCACTCAGTATCATTTTCTCATTTGGCTTTTAGAGGGTTTTGCATCTGAACTCTTCATTTATACGTTTATACATGGTGTAATGTACTGTAAATCCTACTGACACTCTTAGAACCAGGAATTTTTGTCACTGACAGAGCAGTCTTACCCGTTCAAGTGTAATTTCTTCATATTCATAATCAGCTTCTGTTCCATTCACCTGAAAGTTTTAACAAAAACAATTTTGTAAATATACAAATGTCAAAATACACAGACATAAATGAATGCCCTCTCAAAAACATTTATTAGTAATGCAAGTTTCTGTAATTTAAGAGTGTTATTAAATACTTGATTTTACTCTCTGTATTCATTGTTCCAAAGCACCAGCATCATGAACAATTAGAAATTAGATTCAGAATTAGATCAGAAAGGTAGTAAGGACATTACAATTGTCCATGTGTTAAATTGTCCATGTGACATCAGTGGTTCAGTCTTCATGAACATGTCTGAAGATTTCGACAGAGGATCACTTGCAGTTTTTTGCCCAGGCTTACTTATTTGAACCAGAATAACTCTCAAGTACCCACGTCGAAGACTGACACAGAAGAGAAGTCCTTACTATCTTTTTGGGCCTTGAACATGGTAGTTGTGATGCAGGGCCAGAAAGCTTTCAGATTTCATAAAAAATATCTTAATTTGTGTTTCAAAGATGAACTTTTTTTAAAATCCACTCTGTGGAATTCCTCAGATTTTCTGCAAAAACCTATGTGAATTTCATCTTTAGATTCCATCTGGGACTGATCATGAGCAAAAAAAATCTTATATAATAAAAAGTTGTGCTAAAAAAGTGCTATAATTATGTAAGAATGAACTGTTGAAGTCTCAGTGTTTTCTCTTTCCACTCCTTACATTTCACCTCTACTGAGTCTACAGTTCTTGGCACTACAAAACTCAGCCAGCATTACATCTCTTGCCAGTTACTGTGTATTTCAGCCAAAGAGGCCACAGCAACCAAATCTATGAAGAACACAGACACAGTCCACTTGTTTTCAACATTCTGGATTCAACACAAGTTAAGCTCAACAGCATTTGTGGCATAACGTTGATTACCACAGTAAATAATTCAGACTTGTCCCTCAATAAATGTCACTTTCAACGAACTGTTAGAAAGTAAATGTAACTTAAGAATTATACATGTTGGCATGAAACTAACCTGATAGAATTGCTTACTGGCCTCGTGTGCGTAAAACTATATCCAATTATTCAACTTCAAAGTCATGACCATGTAACACCCAGTAAACCTTGGTAACTTTCACATGATACAGGCAAGGATACCATAAAGGTGTGTTAACATGGAGCAAACATCACTCAGGACGAGTTCAAATTGAGGTCTCATTTAAATGAGGCCGGACAGCTGTCCTGTTATCAAAGTTTTATACGAATCACCGGGTTTTCAGCAGAGTTAACTGTTGAATGAAAACAGGGCTGCACGACAAAACCAAAAATCAGCATCAATGCATCAGCTTTTAGATATTTGTGTGGTTCTGGAGCCTCTGCTTTAAGCTTCCAAATGATATTTAAAGACCTTAAATACTAAATGTCCTAAACATTTCACTCTCTCTTTCTGTAAAACATCTGTCTGTGACATCAGCTGTGTTGGGGTGGGGTTTAAAGGGGGTAAGAGACATGCGTCAATACTGACACTGCCCAATATGGCATTATACTCTAATCACGCCACCAGCTCTCAGTGTGATACTACAGTAACATTTATGCTATTACTTGAGTGCTTTTGTATCATTTTTTAAAAAAAAGGCCTTTTCATTCCTGCATAACTACATATTGACCAGATCTTCACAAATATGAAGTTAATTCTATTGAAAATAACTTTTGTCTCGTTTTATAGAAGGCATTTAAAAGGCTTTCAGCACTGTTAAACTGTTATGCTGCTGCTCACATACTGCACGTATGGCCACAAACAACCAGCCACAGGGATCAGAGCCAATACAGGCATTTACGCGATCAATATCAGACTACTACTACAGTCTGTGTATGCAACATAATGAACGATCAAAACAAGAATAGACGTACATGGACAAGAAGTCTTTAAACATCAACACTGCCCTTTATACTGTATATTTCTTACATGAAAACCATATTCAGAAAAAAGAACATTTGGATTTTGCATACAACAAGCTAAATCACTATAAATCCACCTGCTGAACTCATACTGCTGCCAGACTCGGTATCAAAAATGCTTGATCCTTGGGTAATACAATGCATAAAAATCCTGTGCTTTTCAGGTCTTTTGTATTATTATTATTATTATTATTATTAGATACCATCAAAACTTACTGTAAACAAAACAAATTTACCAAAAATGTAACAATTACATTTCAAATTCCAAATTTTACTTTCTTTTCACCTTAATTATGTATTGTGGTTATTTTTACAGCCAAAGTTTTGTTGTTTACTGTTGGTGAGTGCCAACTCCATGCATTTAATATTACGGAGTGTCTATTTACACTAAACGCAAACAGCCCGCCTTGTTGGCAGAGGCTATTTACACTAGCTTCACCCACCAACGTGTGATTGGACTAGACCACATTACAAAAAAAGACTGTTAAACAACGGCTCCAGTGGATTAAGTGGTAAAGCGCGTAGCAGTAACTTTTTGACGCAATCGACCTGAGTTCGAATCCGCCATTTGCAGAACTCGTTCTTCTCCTCTTTCGCATCACATATCACATCAGAAAGGCATTTATTTTCAATCAAATAAAGAAAATAATCCAAAAGTGGAAAATAAAGTGCCTCACGAGTGTTTATCGGTTAGGGTTAGGCATGTGTGTGGGGAGGGCTTTACTGTCCCAAGGTGGCATCCATTTAATAATTTTAATAAAAATGATAATTTACCCTCCATACATTATTAATGCATACTGTTTTATAATGTACTACAATACTGAGTTGCAAATATCTGCCACTTGCACTATTGTATAAATAGCATCTAACTAAGATTATCGCAAAGAAAATACTGCTATTTTCGCTCAGTGTAAATAGAATCTATCGCTATTTGCACTTAGTCTAAATAAGATCTATCTTTCACTTAGCTCAAATAGCCGCTGCTTTAATATTATTAGGTGAAACTCAATGTCTTTGGTCTCATTTACTAACCTGCAAACTTTTTCTTGCAGTAATTATGCTTTTTTTTGTTGTTATTTCTTACTTTTTTTTTCTTACTTTTTTCTAAATTTTCCTACTGAAACTCTAAAATCACAAACTGACGACCTTAGCCACATGGTGACAGAGTGAATCTCCAGCACTGATAATGTGAGGTATTTAATGAGGTCAGTCAAGAGCTCCTCGTGGTTATTTCTTTATAGACTAGTTCTATCTCATTCAGATAACTCTAGTCTTCGTAGTGAGTCTTTGATGAAGGATGACAGAAGTCAGCTCAGCAGGCTTTCTGGCACTGGATGTATAGGATTATCAGAAGCTGCTGAGATTGAGAGAAGAATGGGGTTGAAGAAGTGTCATGGGACCCTGATAAATGTCATCCACAGTTAAATCCCCAAGCTACAGTAGAACAAGGAAACTCCATAACATCTAAAATCACATACACTGTAATGGAACTTCAAAATACAAGACAAAGCAATCTAAAATGATCTCGTAAAGAGTGGAAAATTCATTTCATTGTAAATAAAACAAGTAGAGAGCATATTTCAATAAAGATACTTTCTTCACTTTGGCAGGATATATTTTTAATTTGCTATACTTGCAATATATCTTCTAACCAATTGTTAGACCATAGTTTGGTACTGACTGAAAATGAAAACACACTAAGAATGACATCTAGATCTAATTTGCTCAGTTTCTGACCCATAATCAAATTAAAATCCCCACTGTCAGTGCCATTAAGCAGGAAACCATCTTGTTATTGTGCTTTTTTGATCATTTGGAGTCAGTAAAATATATACTGAGATCATCTTACAATTTTTTGTAATTCATAAGCAATGAATACAGTATTACTTTTCAGCAAAACTGCATTAAATTGATAAAAAAGTGATAGTAAACATTTAAATCTGCACATTAGAATGCATTTCTGAAGGGTCATGTGACTTTAAAACCTGAAAAAATTCAGCTTTGCCCTCACAGAAATAAATTACATTTTAAAATAGATTTTTTTTAAACAGAAAAAAATTGATCATTTATATATATATATATATCTTCATTTTTAGTAGTAGTAGTAATATTTCTACTGTTTTTATAATCAATAGAATAATAAAAGCACCCTTGTTGAGCATATGAAGCTACTTTCCAAAACCAACAAACAAAAAATTATACTGACACCAAACTTTTGAATAGTTGAATATTACAAAATACAGCTCATCTAACTAGTTGAGGTGATTTTTTTTCCATTGAGATCAGAATGAAAAATAAAATGTTTAAAAAAAAATAAAACAATGAGAAGATTTTTATATTTATATGTAATTGAACAACATTCTGCAATAATCTACCACTTCGCAAAGTGCAGTAAATAAAGAAATACATCACTTACATATGGACTTACATAGGGCGAGGTGTCAAGGCTTTCTGTGTTCACCACCACCGGTGCTGGGCTTGCCTGTGAAAGAAATATTCATTAATATTTGAGCTAAAATGAGACAAGATCAAGACCCATAACTGTGCACCTTGCTTTTTGTCTCTAACCTACTGAGAATGAAATAAACGGTTAACTATTAAAAAAATAAGAAATAGATCCGATAAAAAAAGCATCACTTACTCTTGGCATTCTGATACAGTATTACTTTGGCATTTGCAAGAGATTAACAGCACAGCCTGTGTCCATACACAGCATAACATACTGCAGAATATGCAATACAGTGGCATAACAAACCAGCACAGACCTAATCCTTCTGCAAACATGTATCACACGCTTCACTTGCACAATTGCTTTTGAGGTACAAGTGCGCATCAGCGATATAACGTGGCATTCGCTCTGTAATCTCTCTAAGTCAAGAGGACCATCGCTGAGGTGGGTGGAGTGAAAACATGAGAAAAAAAAAAGACCTGTGACGTGGGTGCAGGAATGGCAGTGGTCTCGGCTGGGACGGGTGAGATAGGGATCACAGGGATTATGGGAGCGGAGGGAGGAATGACATCTGCCTGCTAAACAATGACAGTGGAGGTCAAAGGTCAGAGCAGATGACACACAACAGTAATGATTTTTCACGAATTTTCCTAATTTCAGCAAATATTGAACAGATTTAAACACAGAAAGGGAGGGAATATGAAAAAAAAAAAAAAACAGAAGATGAGGTAATGAAAACACAATCAAATAAACAAAATAATCATATGACTGAATTGGTCCATAAATTAAAACTAGTGTCTGTAATTTCCCTTTTATTATTAAAGGACTCTACAAACATTCAATGAAAATGATTAAGTAAAGGGTGAAAAAAAGAAATGAAAAGTTAATAATAAAAAGACCTTACAAATAAGCCAAAAAAAAATAGGTTAATTAAAAATGATTGTTCTGTCATTATTTACTCACTCTAATATTGCTCCAAACCCACATTTTTTTCCCCTCTTAGTGAAAAGCACAATTTTAAAGGATGGCGACTAATGATTAATCTTCTTTCATTCTTCAAAATAACATAAACAGGCCACTATTAACTGTTGTTTAAAACCACTTGAAAGACATTGATAATTCCAATTTTATGGTCCACCAGCAAAAAAATAACAAACATTCGGGTTTGGAATAAATGATGGTAAGTAAATAATGACAGAATGTTAATTTTGGGCTGAAATACTCAAAATAAAATTAAATATATAAATAAAGTTTTAGAATTAGAGTGTTAAAAAGTAAACTGTGACATAGAATCTCCATCAATGTAAATGTCTGGATGTGTGCTATTCTGTGACTCCTTTGAACGTTTCTTTAGACTTAAAGGGGGACATATCATGAAAATTTGACTTTTTCCGTTTAAGTGCTATAATCGGGCCCCCAGTGCATCTACCAACCCAGAAAATGTGAAAAAGGACAACCCAGTAACTTTGTTTTGATAAGCCTTTCTCTGCAAGTTTGTGAAAAAATGAGCCGCTCAGATTTCGCTCCCCCTGTGACGTAGTAAGAGGATCTTATTATAATATTACCGCTTCTTAATCTGCACGTTTCCATTTTGTTTTCAAAGCAAAAGTTCCAACGCCATGGCAAAAGCTTGAGCAAAGCATGCTAACTGTTCTGTCATTGGCTGCAAAGATGAGCACAGAGCACTATTTAGAGTTCCAGCTTCAGAGGAGACAAGAAAGCAATGGATTTATTGATTTATTTACTGTATTATTACGCTGCTGCCTCACAGATCTTATATAAGCGTGTAATATCTTTCCCAGCTGTTTATCATCAGACATAATTGACGCTTTGTTTTGTAACTCATGTGTGTTTTTATTTTGTACTTCTGTGTATTTGACAGCTCAAGTACAATAAGAGATGAAAGAACTTAGTTTAGGACATGCCGTGCAACAGCCGGTTTCTGCGCGCTCAGAAAACCTTGTATCAGAAGTTTAAACGAATATGATTTAAAACACATGATTTCAGCGCAATACACATAATAATCAAAACCAAACAGATATTTTTGGCAGAGAGGTACGAGCTGTAAAGGCACAGCCTTATTATGGAAAAGGCGGCGGGGAGCAGCACCTCATTTGCATTTAAAGAGACAGTAACGAAAACATCGCGTTTCTTCTTCCACTCAAAATAAGCACTTTCATAATGATCTGTGGGGTATTTTGACACATTCTTGGGACACCTGAGACTTATATATTACATTTTGAAAAAGGGGCATAATAGGTCTCCTGTAAGTTAACTATGAAAAAAAATAGCCAGTGTTTTAAGATTATACAGAGCTAAAAATAAAACCCTAGTCCAGCAATCAACATCCTGTTGTGCAGGGCTGTGAAGGATTAGCTTTTCCTTTTGAATATGAAATTAGCTGTCAAGATGTCAATCAAAGCTCTGAAAGGTTTAGTGAGGTTGTCATTTTCATTTCTGCAGGTTCAAAATGGGTGCCTGCCAGAGAGGCTTCAAACTACACTGCAACTAAATAGTCTGCATTATATAAACCGGTAAACAAAACTGAAGTGCTCTGTGGTTAATTCTGATAAGAGATAAGAGACACAATAATATCCCAAAGTAAATAATATCCCACAGTTCCTTTCACAAAAGAATGATCAAAATCAATCCAGATCTACTTGTTTTCCCATCCTTTTAGACATCAATTTAAAGGGATAGTTCACCAAAAAATGAAAATGCTGTCATAAATTATTCACCCTCATGTTGTTTTAAACCTGTAAGACCTGTATTCATGTTTGGAACACAAATTGAGATACTTTTAATGAAATCTGAGAGCTTTCTGACCCTGCGCAGACAGCAATGCAATTACCATGTTCAAGGCCCATAAAGGTAGTAAGGACATGGTTAAAATAGTCCATGTGACATCAGTGGCTCATGTTAAAGGAGAACTCCACTTCCAAAACAAAGATTCACATAAAATGTACTCACGCCCTTGTGATGTTCATGTCTTTCTTTCTTCAGTCGTAAAGAAATTATGTTTTTTGAGAAAAGCATTTTTCTCCATGTAATGGACTGATATGGTGCCTCGATTTTGAACTTCCAAAATGCAATTTAAATGCAGCTTCTTTTATGCGGTTATTTTAATAAAAATAATACAATTTATATACTTCTTAATGCCAAACGCTCGTCTTGTCTTACTCTGCCTGGACTGTTTTTCTTCCGGTTCATGACAGTTAGGGTATGTCGAAAAACTCCCATCTCATGTTCTCCCTCAACTTTAAAATCGTCCTATATCGCTGTTCTACCTTTTTTGTTAAGGGTGTTTGACCTTCTTTGCATGTTCACTTTGCAAAGACTGGGTCGGTACTTCTGCAGCGATGTAGGATGATTTTGAAATGATTTTTGAAGTTGAGGGAGAAAATACGAAATACGAGTTTTTTGAAATACTCTGTCTTGAGTCAGAATACACAGAGTTCAGGCAGAGCAAGACAAGACGAGCATTCGAGATTAAAAAGTATTTAAACTGTATTTTTTTTTAATGAAAATAACAGATCTTTCGCACGATAAGACCCTTCTTCCTCGGCTGGGATCGTTTACAACTGCATTTGGGATCGTTTGAAGCCGCATTTAAACTGCCTTTTGGAAGTTCAAAATTGGGGCACCCTATCAGTCCATTATATGGAGAAAAATGCAGAAATGTTTTCCTCAAATTATATGTGAATCTTTGCTTTGAAAGTGGACTTCTCCTTTAACTGCCTGTCTATGGAAGCTCAGAAAGCTCTCGGATTTCATCAAAAATAACTGAATTTGTGTTCCAAAGATGAAGTAAAGTCTTACAGGTTTGGAACAACATGAAGGTGAGTAATTAATGACAGAATTTTCATTTTTGGTTGAACTATCCCTTTAACATTAACAGATACACAGCATGTAGCTAGCTAATGCTAGCTACAGTAGCAATACCTAGCCTCTGTTAACTTTAAAAACCTTTTGTCTCAAGTTTTTAATGTCATTTCAATGGTCTAACCAACTCTGACATGTCTCAAAATTGTGGCTAATCATTTTAAAAATCACAGCTAATCATTCATTCAGAAATTAAACTGTAACAGAGTTTTGCCTACATGACTGCGCACTGACTGCGTGAGAGGATCTGACGCAAGCACATATCTATGGGAGTTCAGCAGATTCCAGCTCTACAGGAGCAAGTGCGAGTGTTGCCATGCTGTCAGTGAGGAGACATCCGTTGAAACTGGCCCTCTACACAGGCCGTCTGTGTCAGCGTTCCTAAACAAAAGCGATCTGATCCACAGACGCTTGTCCAAGCACCAACCGCACAGCCAGAGGAGACGGATATTCAGTTACAACAGTCCAGTTCACTCAGTCAACAACAGACACATCACCGCAACTACTAATTAGAAAGGGGTTCCGTTTCACTAACCCTCACTCTCAGGGTTACGGCAGAGACTTGAGACTATGGAACGTGCTATGGAGCTGCATTTGAGTGACAGCACGGAAGACATCAATTCAAATCACAATGTTTTGTCCTGCCTAAAATGACCAGTGTAACTTACATAAGAATCTATAAATGCTGCATGCTATTATGGTAGTGGTACAGTAGTCATGGCCTGTGATCACAGAGTTAAAATTAGAATCAATCATTAGTATTGATCAGATAGACTGGTTTGGAGTTCAGCCTAAAGCTCCCACCAGTGTCTCAAATGAATAACAACCCAAAACACTCCTCATTTTAACACCGTACAATACACACTCTGATACAGTTAATATTCAGTTTATATCTTTGTGATAAACACACACACCCACCTGTATATATATATTTTATTTTATATTAGTAATGTTTGAATACAGTTAATATTCAGTCTATATCTTTGTGATGAACACACACACATACACACATAAAATTTCAGAACAATGTGCGATTAATTTTTTAATTGATTGACAGCACACACATGTTTATCACAAAGATATAAACTGAATATCAACTGCATATTAAACTGACTATTAACTCAATATCAAGTGCTGCCCAATCGATTAATCGCGATTAATCACATCCAAAATAACAGTTTGTTTACATATTACATATTCAGCTTATATCTTTGTGATAAACGTACACGCGTGTGCTGTCAATCAATAAAAAAAAAAAAAAAAAAAAATATTAACTAACTGATTGCACATTTTTCTGAAATTAATCACGATTAATCCCACCTTACATTAAAGTTTTTAAATATACTTTTATATACTTATATATAATTTCACATTCTGTCTTAAAATGAATGTAGAAACAACAACAAAGACAATATATTTTATTTTGTGTGTAATGGTATCTTTTTCATGTTTCACTGATACCAGTACTACTGATGTCTCTCTTTTTGCCTATTTACTATTACTAGCCATTCAACATTACAGTATAATTGAGAGCTATCAATTGTAATAAATATTAGACTATAAAAAATAACTTTTAATTTAAGTGAACTTTGAAGTGAAACATTTATTTTGGATGTGATTAAATCACAATCAATCACTATAATCCCTCTGAACATTAAACTTTTTAAATACTTTTATATTGCTATAATTCACATTCCGTCTTAATATTAATGTAGAAACAACAACAAAAACAGTATATTTTTAATATGTTTAATGGCATCTTTTTTGTTTCACTGATACCAATACTACTGATGTCTCTCTTTTTGGTAAATGGTAATTTACCATTACCATTTACGAGCCATTCAGCATTCAACATACAGTATAACTGAGCCATCAATTGCAATAAATATTAGACTAATTTAAGTGAACTTTGAAGTGAAACTTTCATTTTGGATGCAATTAATCGCGATTAATTGATTTCACATATAGGTAGAACATATTTTATAAGCTAAAAGTCTATACATATTTATTTTTTAATGTCTGTCAATTAATTTCAATGACACGTGAAGCTGGTTTACATTATATCACTTTCTCCAATATTTTGTTTGTAAGGCCCTGGCAACCATAATGACAATGACCAAATCTTTAGAAACAACCATAAAATCATCAAAACAATATAACAAACAATTCGGATGTAACATTAGCTCAAATTCAAACCCTCAAACCTCAGCTTCCTCCCACAGTGCCTTACCATCCCTCAACTCTCAACAAGATTCAATCCCACATACCTTCTCCAGTGAAAATGTGCCCCAAGAATTGGCAAGCCACAAGGCACTGGAAGAAGCTCTGACTTTAGCTGTGCTTTTAGTGGGGCTCTTTTTCACACTGTCCCTCAGGTTGGTGAACTTCCCTCTGCTCTTGGTGGAGGCTGGAAGGGTGCAGGAGCTATACTGAGGAACCCTGCGGGACTCCACAGGAGCCTGCTGGAAGTTGAGAAGGCTGGGTTGAGAGAGGTGAGGTGGCGGCGGCTGCTGCTGCTGTTGGTGTAGATGATGGTGGAAATGGTGATGGAATTGCGGTTGTTGCACCAACTGTCTCGGCGTTCGGGTCAGCGTACTGTGCACGTGTCCGACTCTCTGTTGCATTCTGGGATGGTTGCAGTTGGCCATCTCCGCCACCCCGGTCCGACAGTCCACGTTAGCGGCACAGCAGTACTCATGGTTGCTGCAATAGGTGGTCATTGTTTTCCAAGCCAAGCAGGTGAAATGATGGAGAACGCAGGCTGAAGAATGATGCGCTTACTTTGCTGAGCAATCGGGAAGGAGAGAGGACACACCGTGGTTGTAAATCTGGTCCTTTTCCCCTGGCTCCACTCTTCTGCCAACCTCTCTCACTGTCTATCTCTCTTTCTGCCTCACTCGCTCTCATCCCCCCGCACTTGCTCGCCAATTAATGAGCTCCAATGGGCACTGCACATGACAGCACACAGTCTCTTCTGCAGGCATGAATAATCAATGCTCCATTCTTGATTTCAGCATTGGCGTTCGGATGATCTGCGTGTCGCTCTTCGGACAACGGCAGATTTGCACCCTACGTTTGAGATTCATGAGGCTTTTTGTAGTCTGATTCGCTTTTCAAAGCATTAACACGGGTCACAAAGTGAGAGGTCACAGCGGATAAAACGCAATCTCTATTAGATGCTTAGCGTAAGGGCGGGCGAACGGCCCGCCGTGGTGTATCAGAGCATATGATGGTTGAGCACAGCCTTGCTTTGACCTTGTTTTACAACTACTATTCACAACTAATCTCCATTTGTACCTGCTCTGTAAGATTTTACACAGTCTTAAATGATGCCAGCTCATTCATTTTAACCTATGTGGCTTCATTTGGTTTATAAAAGGGTGATCGCTGTCAAACCATGTGCATGTTTGTTTAAATAGAGATTTTTTATTTAACCAGTTTCTTATAGAATATAAAACAAGACAATCATCTTTTATCCCACTGTCATTAGTGCAGTGATCCTACATGTCGTTTTCACATTGTCCAATTAAATAAGCAGACGCTTCAGGGCTTGAAGAGTGTTGGAACTACTTCTGCATTAGGATTGGACGGTTGTGAATGTACTGTTTCCTGTTGACTGCATCTTTTAATGTACCCTGTCCTGTTTCTTATGGGGCTGTGGGTGAGAAAGAGAGAAGAGGAGGAGGAAGAGGAGGAGGAAAAGAGGGAGAGAAAGCAAAGCTTGCGCCTGAGGCTTTTGAAAGTATGCCACCAAAGAATGGACACTAAAAGGAACATGTATATCTTCGTATCTCATGAACTAAAAAACAACAACCGGTGAGAGATAATGTTGAAAATAGCTTATCAAAAGACAGCATTAACTTATATACATTTTATAACTAATGTGCAAAGATTTAGGCATTGTTTTCTTAAACCTAGACAAAATAATAGGTTTAAAACATCTTATTATTAAATGTAGGGCTTTTTAAGAAAAGAAAATGTAATGTGGCTCATAGCAGAACATATTTGACATATTTTTCACATTATTGCTGGTTTTCTTTTTTAAATCAATAATATTAATGATAAGGCTAAATGATTAATAGGAGTACATTACTGGCGTGAGTTGATGAAGTGGTACTTGAGGCTTAATGGACATATACGAAAATAAAACCCTTATAAATAAAATAATAAAAACCTAAAATAAAAAATGATTTAATGGCATATAATGTCTGGACAGTGGCCATATTGATTTGTTTCATATTAAAATCACAGACACACCTCCTGCTGTACAGCAGATGGCTCCACACACACAGACATGCTCAGGTTGGAGGAAGGCAAAGAATGCACATATTAGGCATCCACATCTATGTGAAAATATTCAGTCCTCAGTGTGGCGCCATACAGTCTGGCATAAGCATCTCATCTGAAGTCTACTAATGCAAAAGACAATTTATATCAAGTTAAAAGTAGAATGGTATGATACTAAAATTCTTACCAATACCAATTATTATTTTTATGTGATGGCAGATAATCAAACTAAAAATCTAAACAAGATGGATCTAAATAAAATACATTCAAAATAAATGAAAACACTAAAAATTAAAATTTTTAAAAGTAAAACAAAACTCATTTTAAATGCTACAAGTCCATTTAGGCATCACAATATCATAATGTGTGGTATTAAAGATAAACATTACATTTTGATATTTGTAAAGATGACATTTAACAGTGTTACTCATGTTTTTATATATTAACTTTAATAATCTAAATGTGAAAAAGGTGAAAATGAGCATGCACAAATAAAGATTTAACACTGACAAATTACAGTACAGACATAATGTTTCCCATTTTCAGGAAAATTTACCTGCAAATGACTTGCTTACATTTACTAAAATAGGAAAAAGTATTTTGAAATTATAAAATTATCATCTGAAAGATGAATAAATAAGCTTTTCAATGATGTATGTTTTGTTATAGGACAATATTTGCCCTGACATACAAGTATTTAAAGATCTGGAATCTGAGGGTGGGGGGGAAAAAAAAAAAAAAAAAAAAAAAAAAAAAAAAATGCAAATCTTGAGAAAAATTGCCTATAAAGTTGTCCAAAAGTTCTTAGCAATGCATACTACTAATCAAAAATTAAAAAAAAAAATAGATAATTTTGATCCATACAATGTATCATTGGCTATTTCTACAAATATACCCGTGCTACTTATGATTAGTTTTGTGGTCCAGGGTCACAAATCAGCATTAAAATATTGTATAAAACTTGTTTGCATTTTTTCCCAGTACTAAAATTTGGTAAAGACATTCACATGTACAACTGGACACAGAAAGTGTGTTAAAAAGAGCAAGCAATCGCATGTCTAGATCAGTAGAGATTACCAAAACTGAATGTTATTGCTGTGTAGAACACTGAAGCATTGATCGCTGACACACAACAAGCTTAAAGCCCATCCTTGAGTTTGAAAACCCAGTTTAACACTAGTAACGTTCATGTTTAGCCAAAGGCTAGACTTAGGCCAACAGCTTACGTTACAAGCTTGCATTTCACTCTGAACAGACTAATCAATACAGACCGCTGTTCACCAGGATTGCCAGTACGATCTTTCACTGACACAGGATCTTGATAGACATCACATTGGCCTGCTTCTGTCTTCTTTGAATCGAATGAACTCATTCACAAACTAGCAAGCACTGACTGTTCAGTGAAAACTGAAAGAACAGGGAATTTGACGTCTTTCGCATAATTATGGTCAAAAAGAACAATCTTTAATAGTAAATGGATACATTACATTTATTCAATAGGTATCCTTTGTATAGCACTCATGCATTCACATCTGAGGTCAATCTTTTTATGATATGATGCAAAACCATTACAGAGCAATAAATGCATCTCAACTTAGACACTATGTTCTTCACTTCAACATCATCTAAACCATGGCTGAAGACTCCAATAATTCTCATAACTATTCTATTTATCTACAGTGAAACACTGTAAAGAGAATAACAGCATGAAGAACTACAGTGCAATAAATGTGACGTGCGAGTTTAAAACACTATCTACCTTCACACATTGTGAAGCTATCGTAACATTTATCTGTTGAAAAAAAATCCTGACCAGTCTGACACTGCAAAACTGGCTCAACCAGTGGTCTAAGCTGGAATGGAACTATCTGTTGAAAGCGGTCACCATTTTTGAAATTCCTCCTTTAATGATGAAATGGGTATACTGAAATTCTGTAAGGCAGCATTAAAGGGATAGTTCCCCCCAAAAATTAAGACGACCCCATGATTTATTCACCCTCAAGCCATCCTTGGTGTAAATGACTTCCTTCTTTCAGACAAATACAGTCAGAGTTATATTAAAAATGTCCTGGCTCTTCCAAGCTTTATAATGGCAGTGAATGGGTGTTGAGATTTTGAAGTCCAATAAAGTGCATCAATCCATCATAAAACATACTCCACACAGCTCCAGGGTGTTAATAAAGGCCTTCCTTAAAAACTTTAACACTTTAAAAATCCATCGTAACTCTACTCTCTCATGAATGCATGTACGACAATTAGCGAAAGCTATAGATTACGGTTTATAAAGTTTTACATATCTTACATAAATGCACTGATTCACTTCAGAAGGCCTTTATTAACACCCCAGAGACGTGTGGAGTACTTTTTATCATAGGTTGGATGCATTTCTTTGGGCTTCAAAATCTTAAACACTATTCACTGCCACTATAAAGCTTGGAAGGGCCAGTTCATTTTTGAATATAACTGCGATTACATTCATTTGAACAAAGAAAATCATATACACCTAGGATGGCTTGAGGGTGAGTAAATCATAGGGTAATTATTATTTTTGGATGAACTATCCCTTTAACTATAACTGTTAATATACTGCCTTCTAAAAGATAAATGGATTATTTTGAGCTTCCCAACAAGCATACTGCAGTATGGCCCAAACAATTTGAGTTTAGGAAGGGTCAATCTGTCTGGCAGCCAAGGAAGGGTTGTGGATTTCTACATTTAAATAGAAAACAGTCGGAAGTAGTAAAACCAAGTAAAACTACAATAAGAATAATTACTATTATTGTTAATTTATCTTTATAAAGAAATATTATTCATTAACTAACATGAAATAGAATTATCATAATCATCATCATTATATGATCATATTAGTAATAGTAGTAAAAGAACAAAAACAGCTTCCAGAACAAAAATTTACAGATAATGTACTCACCCCATTGTCATCCAAGATGTTCATGCCTTTTAATAATATGACATGGATCAGTCAATGAAATTATGTTTTTTGAGGAAAACATTTCAGGAATTATCTCCATATAGCGGTTTTCAAGGGTGCCCACAAGTTTGAACATTTAAAATGCAGTTTCAGTGCAGCTTCAAAGGGCTCTAAACAATCCCAGCCAAGGAAGAAGGGTCTTATCTAACAAAACGATCAGTCATTGTATGAAAAAAAAAAATTAATAATAATAATAATAATAATAATAATAATAATAATAATAATAATAATAATAATGATGATAATAATAAAAATTGATATGCCTTTTAACCGCAAATGCTCGTCTTGTCTAGCTCTGCGATGCGCATGCGTACTCTGTGTAATCCATCTCATTTTCCCCTCCAACTTCAAAATCGCCCTACATCGCTATTTTACCTTTTTTTTTTGGAAAAGGTGCTTGATCTCCTTTGCATGTTTACTTTGTTAACACTGGGTCGGTACTTCTGCAGCAATGTAGTGCGATTTTAAAGTTGGAGGAGAAAATGAGATGGGAGTTTTTCGACCTACCCTAACTGTCTTGACCCGGAGTATATGCATGCGCATCGCAGAGCTAGACAAGACGAGCATTTGCGGTTAAAAAGTATATACATTTTTTTTAGAAAATGACAGATCGTTTTGCTAGATAAGACCCTTATTCTTCGTCTGGGATCGTTTAGAGCCCTTTGAAACTACATTTAAACTGCATTTTGGACATTCAAACTCACGGGCACCATTGAAGTCCACTATATGGACATAATTCCTGAAATGTTTTCCTCAAAATACATAATTTCTTTACTACTCAAGTAAAACAAGGCATGAACATCTTGGATGACAATGGGGTGAGTACATTATATGTAAATTTCTGTTCTGGAAGTGAACTACTCCTTTAAAAGGCTGGACCTCCTTAAACAACTTTAAAGGAACACTCCACTTTTTTTGAAAATAGGCTAATTTTCCAACTCCCCTAGAGTTAAACAGTTAAGATTTCCAGTTTTTTAATCCAGTCAGCCTATCTCCAGGTCTGGCGGTAGCACTTTTAGCATAGCTTAGCATAGATCATTGAATCTGATTAGACCGTTAGCATCTCGTTCAAAAATGACCAGAGCTTCCATATTTTTCCTATTTAAAACTTGACTCTTCTGTAGTTACATCGTGTACTACGACTGATGGAAAATGAAAAGTTACGATTTTCTAGATATAACTAATAATAACAGAAAATAGGCTAACTTCCATCAACATAACCAACGTGAGACTATTTTCAGGTGCTGTGTAATATTGCGCCTGATGCACCCATGGTACGCCAGCAAAGTTCCTTGATTATTACGCCAGAATGAGAGTATAGTTCCTAGCCATATTGGTCTAGAAAATCGTAACTTCACATTTTCCGTCAGTCTGAGTACATGATGTAACTACAGAAGAGTCAAGTTTTAAATAGGAAAAATATCAAAACTCTTTGGTCATTTTTGAGCGAGATGCTAACGGTCAAATCAGATTCAATGATCTATGCTAAAAGTGCTACCGCCAGACCTGGAGATCGGCTGAATGGATTCAAAAACGGTAAAACTCAACTGTTTAACTGTAGGGGAGTTGGACAATGAGCCTATTTTCAAAAAAAGTGGAGTGTTCCTTTAAAGTGCACCCACTCTTCAGGGGGATAGTTAACTCCTTTTCTTAAAGGTTGGCTTGACTGAACTTTATGTGATGAGTTGCTTGTATCTTAGGAAGCTACATTATCAAACCAGTTTCCACTAAATTCTATGTGAACGACGGTAGCCCCGTGCTTAAGTGCCACTAACCACAGAGTCACTATTACGCACTTGTACAGCACACTTAACACCAATCCGGTCAAGAGGTGCTGCCACTGCAAACGATCTACAACACATTGTTTGGATTAAAGCACCAGCTTAATGACAAATTATCAATTAATGAGCACTCAAATCACTCTGCCCTCTGCAAAACCACCTCTAATGCGTACAAACTGCAGCCACAGGATGTCGAAACAGGATCTGTATCGTCTTAAACGGAGAAGCAAAATGTTCATTCGTGTTGCCATGATTCATTGTGGAGAATGTCTCCTACACACACACAGCCCACAGATCTCTCTCCTCCACCTCCCCCGGCCAGCACGCACAGGAACGCTGCATCTCCTCAGCCTGAGTAACACTCAAGAAGAACAAGAAGAAATTTTAATCTACTACAACCTTGCCGAAACCATAAATTACGCCAGGAAGGAGGATCCCTCTTTTGTCTCAGCTCAGCTAATAGGGTTAATGGGCAGGGTCACGGAGGGTGATCGGGTGGCTATTACGATGGTGATTGATGAAGCCACAACCGCCTCATCTGCTGTTTACCCAAGAGCAAGAGTTCCACCTGCACATCATCCCCGATGAAAGAGCCGCCGTCATACAAAGCTCTATGTTCAACAGATATGAGAAATAAATAAACAAGTGCTGCCACATGATGAAATGTCCTTGCTTGACGATCACTATGGCAACACCATGGCAACAGCTGAAGCTGCAGTGAGACCTGCGAGGCTATGCATGCTCAGGGAGACTGCAGCTCCACCGATCTTAAACTGCTTTTCTTGAATTAACAAGGCATTTTGCAATCCGTGCTGGGATTTTTGGTGTTAGATTGTGAATCCTTTTCTCACAGTATTGCATTGAGACTTTAGGTCTTTGTATATGTATGCTTTTATTGTATGCATATCATTTCCTACAGTTCAGTTAATGAGAATTCAACTATGATATTTGTGATGCATTGCAATGAGAGATATGCATATAAATGCATTTGTTGCAGGTGATACATATTAGGGTGGGAATGCCAAAAATATGTTAAGGAGTTCCCATAATTGGTTGCACAAATGCTAATGCAACTACATCAATTCATTTCCTTTTTAATTTTACCTGTGCCACATGCACATTAAGGGACGGTGGTAAATGAATGAGGGGGCTTAGCTGTGCTTGAGATCTTGGTGGGTGGATGATGGAAGCCTGGCACATCATTGCAGCAATGCCTTTACCAGAAATAGATCAACAGAAACAGGTAGAAAACGGACATGCAGTCTTATACAGATGTGCCACATAGACACATACTGTATATACACACACAGTACATATTGTACATACACATCACACAGAGTCCATATCGAAAATATGGGATTTATAATGAAAAATATTATTTAGACATGCATTTTTAGACACTTTTTGGACAGCAACTCAAAAGAAATTTTGCATTTTTAACGTAAGCGTTTATGTTTATAATACAAAACTAAAACACATTCATTTAATTAAATAACTTCACTAAAATTGGACTGAAATACTACCGTCTTCTTCAGATGCCATGCTCTTCCTGTCTCTAAGTTTTTGTGGAAAAAACGATCAACTGCTTTGCATTTTTTCCAGTTAAATCATTTCCCTCCTTCAGTATAAAATGAGCTTCATGCTCATAAATTATTTTTGATTCAAACCACAGATCTGCATGTATTTCGCTCTCTCATTAAGTCGATCCATGACTTCAAATGGTCCATAAATCTACCAGCCAATGGCTTCAGATTACCTGGAAGTCTTTGCAATAATTTTCCTCCTTTTAAGATAGACGAAGCCAAAAACATCTTTTATGTTACACAGTGTGTGCCATTTGATACATCCAGCTGTGACATATAAATATAAATGGTTACCATTGATTAACGATGCCATATTTCATGCAAACAGCAAGTTCTATATTTTTTTTTTTACACCAAGGTGGATTAATACGTCTAGACTTCTAGACAGACATAATTTAGGACGTTGAACGTGTCCATATCTGCAATACAATGCAAGGTGAAGCAAATAAAAATGTAATACTTTATGCTAATAGCATAGAAAATATCAGATGGACCACTTTCTGTGAGACTATTTCATCTGTGGAACACAAATGGTGGATTTTAAACAATATCCTGGCCCCTATAAGTGAGATATAAGTAAATGGAAAAAAAAAAGCATCCTAATGTTATCATAAAATTGGTCAACATGACTTGTGCACTCATTACGACTCACTGATTCAATGATCTGGTCACGGCAGTCAAGAGCTTAATTGAGGGGAAGATTATTAATCAATAATGACTATAATTTTGTTCTGTCCATTAGAAAATCCTATCATATGGCTCTAGAAGGCTTGGAAGTTTGAATATAGCATAGTTTTGCATCCTTTTTTAAGTCTGAAAGTCATTCACTGCAACAAACATACATGGGGGTGACCATTACATCACTCAAAGTGAGCACCGAAGAACCACAGAAGGGATTGGAAAGACAATAGTTTGGAAAGCTGCAAAAAGCTTTCAGTCCTGTCCAAATCAGCAATGATCTAGTGAGTTGCATTGGGTTGCATCACAAATCCATGTTCTTACCTACAGTATGCATATCGCTTTGCTCTTATATCACCTCGTATCCAATCTTTGCAGTGTACCAGACTCAGTATGGCAAGAATTAATTACACTTATTGAAATAATACCCGATTGTCTGCAGATGACCCAACTAAAACTACGCAGAATCACACTTCTCATGAACAGCTTCTAGCTGTCACCCAATACATAAATCCCAAATGGTGAGCTGAAAGTTTCAAGCATTCCCAATATTTCCACTATACCCCCAATAAAAGAACAAACTGTTATGTAGGTAACCTTGGCAAGAATTGCTGGTTTGGCCTTTTGAAACATTCATGAAAAAAAGATGAAGTTATCACAGTGTGGTAACAGAGTCAATGGCACGAATAAAGGAACTGACTGTAAAGCCCTTTGTTGCAGCTTCTATTTGTCCTGCTTTCATTCCAGGGCATGACCCGCCATGACACAATGAGCAACCGTTTGTCCTTGGGATCAGAACCAGCCTGCCTGATGGGCTGCTTTTTTTGGTCTGCTCCCTCAGGTCACTTCTGGCCAGGAAGAAGATGCAGAAGCGCTTTGACTTAACCGCTTCATATGATTAGATTCAAGAGGACCATCATTCACCAACTGAGTGCTTTCCTCTACCTATGGGAAGCAGATACTTCAACTGTCCAGTATGATTATGTTTTGTAACTCTCAATTAAATGGGCCTTCACTGAATAGCTCTGTCGATTCCATCAAGAGAAGCAAAAATAATTCACTGAACACATAAGTAGCTTTTTAGCTGCAGCTTCTTACAAGTGAGTATCCAGTCAAATGGCAGAGCCATTTTTCTGCTTATAACAATGTTTATAACAAAGTTATTACCATTGCAAACATGAAAGGACAAACTAAGCAAATGAATGCCAGTTGTATTATTAATAAAGGCTGAGACGCACTGATAGATGTACAGTTGATGTGTCACTCCATAAAAATGCAAACAGTGAAAGGACAAACAAAGCAAATAAATGGCACATTAGGAGGTGCTGAAAAGACCTAGATCTCACACTCCAGTCAGACACCCCAACAAAACCAAAGCCTAAAACATGCATTTTCGAGAGTTCAACTAGTTTACAGTGAGGTTTCCCCACACTTGGCTCAAGTACATGCGCATCCCATGCAGCAGGTGTGCTGTGGCAAGAGTTACCTGGCTCGCTCCTGCCGTGATGCAGTCGCTGAAGGCACCGCGTCGCGTGAAGAAGGCCAGCAGCTGCTGCCAGCGAGAGGAAGACGAAGGCAGTTCTTCGCTGGAGCTCCGCTTGGCCCACTGCCTCTGCTTGGACCCTGGGGCGGCATGTCCGGATGCGGTGTTGGCCCGACCGCCTCGCGGGTACAGCGTGTTATTCCCGAAGATGTAGTTCATCACAGCCCTTGGGGCCAGGACAGAGCCGCAACAGCTGTCAAGCGCCGAGGCAGTTCGGAAAGTGGAAGCGTGGCAGAAGAGGGAGGGTGTACCTGGATAAGGTTACAGCATCCTCTCACGGAATAACGTAAGCGCGAAGTCGGAGCCGACAGCTCAAAATCCATTCGTCGGCCAACTCGCAACCTTCCTGTCCTCACCAGCTGGGAGATCAAGTGTGCAGCAGGCTCATGCTGGAAGGTGGAGTGGGCAGCGAGAAGGGAGGAGGTGATCGAGCTGCCCACAAGCGGTGCACGCTACTCTGGGCTGTGACTCCAGCTCCAGACGAGCTGAGACCTGAGAGAGGATCAATGAAGGACCGGGGAGCTCTCTGTGCATGGGGGAGAACCTAAGAGCCTGAAGAAGCAGGAAATGGGTTCAATTAACTGGCAAGTGTTGCAGTCGAAAGCCCACAGTTCTCCAGGGATTCTTAATCTAAATGGACTGGGGCTACGAGATCGTCCACGAGCAGGTATCAATCACATCACTTTCTTAAAAGCAAAAGCAAGCCTTCCACTGCGCATTAAATATAGATGCTGGCATTCACGGCGGTGCCCTGATGAAAAAGAAACGATTGGTGCTGTTGTAGTCCTTTTCTTCTTAGGCATGGCCACACTCGGAGGACTCCAGTTTTCCGGCTGATCATTAGAGCCAGCCGAGCCACGAAAACTATTTCAGCAAAGCTATTGATTTTTCCCTCCTCCTTGCACTTTAGGCTAAAAGCTTCATTGTCGGAAAAGATACGATTACCTAATGATTAGAAAACTTTGTGCTAGCAAACATACTCACGGCTCCGAACGGGAGAGAGAGGCACAGATCCAGCGAGATCCAGAGGTAAAGGTAAATCCAGGAAGCGTGCGTGCGCTACGCGTTCAGAAGAAGAAGATGACGATTCCATGCTGTCTGGATGCTCCTTCTGACACAGATCGGCTTTCACACGCTGCAGTCTCTTTCCACACACATGTGATTCAGTGAGGGGGAGACAAAAGGCTGTGCCTTCACAGGCAGAAAAAAAAGGAAGAGAAAAGCGATTGCAAAAATAACCTCGTCTTTGTTAATAAGACTAGAATTCCTGCAGATCTCCACCGCGGCAACGCTCCGCAGTCAAACCTATTGACGGCGGCTCTGTGCCGGTGAAAACTATCCAAGGTGTGCCACAGGTGTCAAATGAGGTAACAGACATTGTCACAGCTTGTGCCTCTATTCCCCCAGGACCAAAACCATGGCAACAGCTTCCACATCAAATAAAGCAAGCAACCCCACAGAGCCTGAGCCCTGCCTTCTCCTCCACCTAAATAGCTTATATTCACAGGGCTTTAATAGAAATTAAAGAACCACATGCAATGGGCCTATTACCGCACAGCATCTGATCAGAGATACTGGCAACCGTCTTCAGTGATACTGGCAATTTTCAAATTAGCACTGAGAGGACAGAAAAAAAAACAACAAACAAACAAAACCATGATGTCCATTTGTGGTTAAGGAAAATAATGGCACTAAAAAAAAATTCTTCTACTGCATTTTATAAAATTACAGGACATTTTCTTTTTAAACATTTACTAAATAATAGTGCTGTCAATCAACAAAGAAAGAATATTTTTAATATTTGTTAAATATTTTTTTATGACTAAAGGCGAGTATCACTGATATCAATATTACTGTTGTCTCTAGGAAATTGTTCTTTTTTTCCTTTAATCATTTAACCATTGACTATAGACATTCAACATTACAGTATAATTGAGAGCTATCAATTGTAACATTTATTAGACTTTAAAAAACACCAACTTCTAATTTAAGTGAACTTAAAACAATCTTCACATAAACCCATTATTTAGCTGTGCCCTTTAGCAAGTAGGAAATAGACAGAAATTGAATAAAAACACTAAATACTAAATTAAATATAGATGTATCCTTAAAGCTACAAAAGTTATTGATTTTCTCTTTTTTCATTTGCTCTTTGATTAACCGACATCACAGCAGCTGGGCTATTAGGTTATTTGGCTGCTATTACTTTAAGAGCTGCTCCTGCTGAATGTGACGTGGATCTGACACACATGCTCGTAGTTTCATTCGTGCTTTAATATGAAATTATACAGGCTACAGCATGTACAATTGAAGTATAACAGCTGACAGGATTCATTTTTACTGACATATGGCCTGACAACATCTCATCTGACTCCAGTTTACCGTTGTTCTACTAAAGCTCCCTCGTCACCTGTACCTTTCCCGCGCTAGTCTGACTAGCGCCTGACACTGAAGAGAAGTTGGAGTGTGCATTTGAAAAGACTAAAATGCACTTCTTGTGAAGAAGAAAAAAAAAAAAAAAAAAAAAGAGAGACAGAAGCAGCAGATGTGGGTGGAGTGGCCAACCATAGCCCCTCGTTTTTTTTTTTTTATGCCGTTACCATCTGCGTTAAAGGAGAAGTCCACTTCCAGAACAACAATTTACAAATAATGTACTCATCCCCTTGTCATCCAAGATGTTCATGTCTGTCTTTCTTCATTCGTAAAGAATGTGTTTTTTGTGGAAAACATTTCTCTATATAATGGACTGCTATGGTGCCCCGAGTTTGAACCTTCAAAATGCAGTTTAAATGCGGCTTCAAACGATCCCAGCTGAAGAAGAAGGGTCTTATCTAGTGAAACGATCGGTTATTTTCATTCAAAAAATACAACTGAAATACTTTTTAATCTCAAACGCTCGACGTGTCTTGCTCTCCCTGAACTCTGTGTATTCTGCCTCAAGAGTTAGGGTATGTCGAAAAACTCGTATTTTCTCCGTCAACTTCAAAAATCATTTCAAAATCATCCTACATCTCTACAGAAGTTTTGACCCAGTCTTTGCAAAGTGAACATGCAAAGAAGATCAAACACCCTTAACCAAAAAGGTAAAACAGCGATATAGGACAATTTTGAAGTGGAGGGAGAACATGAGATGGGAGTTTTTTTTATGAAAATAACCAATTGTTTTGCTAGATAAGACCCTTCTTCCTCAGCTCGGATCGCTTGAAGCCGCATTTAAACTGCATTTTGGAAGTTCAAACTTGAGGCACCATATCAGTCCATTATATGAAGAAAAACCCTGAAATTTCTTTTCGACTGAAGAAAAAAAGACATGAACATTTTGGATGACAAGGGGGTGAGTACATTATCTGTAAATTGTTCTGGAAGTGGACTTCTCCTTTAATGCGCTAATTTTGACAGCACTACAACAAAAGAGATACAAATTAAATTAAAATACACTTTAATTTTTAAAGTTTTTTTTTAATACATTTAATGCATTTAATACACAATTTAATTATTTAATTAAAATGATTAAATCATTACATTTATTATTGTCAGTGCTGATAGCCTTGTGGCCTTGTATTTTTTATTTTTTGTTGTTGTTTTTTTAAGTTTACACAACCCAACAATGTCGCATTACATTGGAGCAGATCACTGCCTTGAGACAATGCCCCAGGACATGCTTTCCAGCATTCTCATTTAAATTTGACCTTCTAAATATTGAAGTGTATCAATAATTCATCAGCAATTAAATAAAAACACTGTGCATTTATTTTTCATGAGTGTTGCTGTGGACCCCTCACCATGGCTCACCGACTTAACGGACAGCTCCAAAATCCAGACCCCCAGCGTCATGGCAGCTCAAGACTCGGTGTACTCGCTGTACGGTGTTAAATGACTCGACAAGACACTGAGCTTTACGGTGCTGTATATTCGTAACAATGACACTAGTATGTTCTCCGATTCAATTAAGTGTCCTAAATCAGCCACTGGACTTGACAATTACACAATAGTGTGAGTTTTAAACTTTAAAACTTTAAATCTTATTGTAACACTGATCACTCTAGACATGTAGTTCTCAACTGGTGGGTCACCACCCTAAATTAAGTCAAGGAATGAGGGGAAAAAAACAATGCTGAATGGAAATAATAAAATGCAGCTAACCATGTAATACATAGTTATACTAGTACATAGCTATTAGGGGTTACAAAATGGATAAGCTTATCAATATTTAAAGAGAGGAAAAACGCTACCTTGTTGACATCAATTCCAACATGGACACACTCTCATTCTATATCAACATTAAATCCAACTGAATATTAATTATACTACAGGCTGTGGAATGCTTAAATCTGATTGGCTGACAGACTTTCTAGGGAAATGCATGGCTAAAGTAGATCCAGTCAAGTCTTGACCGCATTACATGTCCATATTACTTTACCAAATGATTTCACTAATTCCCTTGCTGGCTACAACAGTAAAAGAACCAAAACCCAGAACAACACTGACCAAGCAAATAAATGTAGTAAACATCAAGATAAAAACAACGAATTATTTCCAGTTTATGCCACAAAATTATGTTTTATTATGTACGTAAAGCACCTACTCTTGGTCTCCCACTCTCTCTCCCACAAATGCACACACATACAGTACGGACACACTCGCACAGAAATGTGCCACGATTTTATCAGTAACAACTTTAAAAAAGGTAATAACACTGCTGTTCTTGAAGAAGATTAACTTATTACTATTAGTAGAGACGCTGCTGCTGATCACGGTTGAGAGACGCAAGAGACTCCGGTAATTCACACACGCTTACTCTCGCTCTCTCTCTAATAACTTTATTAATAACTTTAATTATTAATTAATAACTGCATTAGTCTGCTATCAATAGCTCAAGCCTCCGTTACTAGGTACGAACAAAAACCTGGCCAATGTCTTGAAACATAACATTGCGTATTAAAATAATGCATACCCCAAGTGTGCAATATTTTTTAATAATTAAATGGCCTGTCGTCATTAATTCCTTACGTAAACATGGTTCCTCATAACTGGAATTATGTGTGTCTAATTATTGGCTACCAAGAGCATAAAACCTATCCAAGATATTTTAAATTAGATCTATTTAATAACTATATTTATGTACCAAACCACAATATTGTCAAGATGAAAGAGTTTTAATAACGGTTTCTATGTACTTGCATTTTAACTTAACTTACAAAAAAAGGTTACGAAAAGTTTTTTGTAATACATAATTTAATACTGCATTTAATACACAAATTAACTATTCAATTAAGAATTATTAATAATTGAATTTAATATTATAATTTTTATCATACAGCGCCATTGCGCTATGGGTGTCCCAGCTTGAGGACCTTTCCCAATTCTCCCCCTCTCTCCAACTTTGATTCCCGTCAATTAATTTATTTTAATTTACAATAAAAGGAATACAAATTAAATTAAAATGCATTTTAATTGTTAAAGTTTTTCAATACTTTTAATAGACAACTTAATTAATCAATTAAAAATTATTTATTGTAACATTTATTTTTATTAATTTTATCATACAGTGCCGTTGCGTTACGGGCGTCCCGAGTTCGAATCCCAGCTCGAGGACTTTTCCCAGTTCCACCCACCTCTCTTTCTCTTACTTCGATTCCTGTCCATTATTTTGATTTAATTTAATTTCATTATTTAAAATTTAATTTATGCAGATGTAAATAATATACAGTTGGGTCCAAAAAAATGGAAATCAAAATGTAAATTTTAAAGCTGGAAATAAACAGAGATTTAGATTTTTTTGAAACTTTACAGAGAAATTTTACAACAAAACGGACATGATCATCATGTTTTACTTTTCTTTCAGGTGCTGCTGTCATTAAAGCAAAAGAGAACCATTCCAAATAATACTGATATTCACAATCATTTTTCAATTAAGTTTTCACTGTATTTTTTATGCTGATAATAAAGTCTGAATTAATTAAAATTTAAAAAATGCAAAACAGAAGTATTTTCACTTGTGGTCTCCTCAGTGTTGCACCCCATTGCCTCACCAGTGTCATATAAATTGTTTTTAATTAATGGTGCTTGCTACAGCATAATTGTTTGATAATAGGAACAAATTCATATTAATGTCTATTCGTTAATATTCAAAGCAGCTGAATTACTTTTGCCAGGTGGGCAATTTAATTTATATTATCTGGGGACCAAAATACAATATAGACTGACTTGAGCCATCAAGTAACATAGCAACCACAAGCATCTTAGTAACTGGCAACATCCCAGAATGCTCCGATATTGCAGTGATTTGTGCACAGATAAGCAGCACCTACATTTTACCATTATTAATAACAATAATCTCAATTACACATGACCAAAAGAAGCAGACAGTGACAACAAGATAGCTGTTTGTCTGTGACGCACTGATGTTTATGGTTTCCTTTTTTCCTATTCTATATTCTAATGTGGCATAATACAGTCTGCAGAAAGCACATTACTGCTTGCCTTGTAGTCTTTTGCTCTGTAGGGAAATATATGAGCTGTACAGTAATTAAATGATCACGCCTCTCTCTTACATGTCATGGGCTGAACTGAACATGTTGTGTTGGAACATTGACGTTCTGCTCTGGCAGTCACAGAAGTGCAATATCAATCCCGTGTCTATCAATGTGACAAAGAGCTTGTCTTTTCTTTAAAATATGTTTTGCTTTTCTACAGTGCTTCATCAGCACTGCAATAAAGCCTAGAGCAGTTTTGCTTCAGGACAAAGATTCAATCCAGTACTAAAACAGTTAGTGAAAAAAGACAAAGATAAAGCATTGGTTAACATGACATATACATGTGGAAATACCTCTCAAATTGTGTTGCCAAACAGAACCCGTTTTCTACTATTATACACTCTCACAGACACGTTTCGACTTATTTTAAAGGGGCCTCTCTTTTCTAATAAGCAGCTGTCTCTTTTGTTTACCACCTCACGGTCTCTGAGCCGTTCCCTCTTCTTTTCCCCAACCACCAGCATTATGGGCAATCAATCGATAGCACAATACAAGGACAAAAGCCTTCGGAGCGTCCCCTGCTTCTTCTTCAGGCTCTCCGTCTCAAGGCCAAATGAATTTCGGCAGTAAACACGCAAAGAGATGAGCAGTTATTTCAGAGATGGAGTGTCGAGCACTTGGGGTGACAATAAAAATGGCATGTGGCGCTACTCTACATGCGAACGTGCATATCTTCTGTCGGCAGACACCGCGTGATTGTTCCATTATCATCTTTGCAGTAAATTTTCCTTTCATGCTCACAGAGACGCATTTACATAAAAGGTAGAGAAATGAAGAACCATTGAGAGACTTTTAAAATGCAGCATATCTAATGATAAGAAAGGCACATGGGGATTTACAGGGGGGAAAAAGGCACGTAATGAGCTTTAGTTATTTATCTATTCATACCGTTTCTTATATAACTGATTCCTGTAAAAACTTGTGTAATATGACTAATGTTTTTGTAACACTTTACAATAAGGTGTCATTTGTTAACATTAATGTATTAACTAACATGAACAATGAACAATATATTACACTATTTATTAATCTTTGTTAATGCCAGCCATTCATTGTTTGTTATGTTAACAAACACAACTTTCGATTTTAATAATGCATTAGTAAATGCTGAAATTAACATTAAAGGAACAGTTCACCCAAAAATGAAAATACTGTCATTACTCACCCTCATGTCATTCCAAAGCCGTAAGGCCTTAGTTCATCTTCAGAACAAAAATTAAGATATTTTTGATGAAATCCAGAAGCTTTCTGACCCTCCATAGACAGCAAGGGTCCTACCACGTTCAAGGGCAAGAAAAGTACCAAGAACTCGACAAAATAGTCCATGTGACATCAGTTCAACCATAATTTTATGAAGCTATGAGAATACTTTTTGTTGCGCAAAAAAAGTAAAATAACAACTTTATTCAACAATTCTTCTCCTCCGCATCACCCTAGCACCATTTTTAGTGCCATTCTGTCTGTGCAGGGTCAGAAAGCTCTCAGATTTCATCAAAAATATCTTAAGTTATGTTCCGAAGACAAACAAAGGACTTATAGGTTTGAAAGGACATGAGGGTGAGTGATTAATTACAGAATTTAAATTTTTGGGTGAACTATACCTTTAACTGAGATTAATAAACGCTGTAGAAGTATTATTCATTTTTAGTTCATGTTAACTAACTTTAACTAATGAATCTTATTGTAAAGTTTTACCGAATTTTTTGTTAAATTCAATATTGGAAGGAATCTGATAGTATGATTAGTTCGTGAAAACTTTTTCCAGTGACTTCTAACAATGTACTACAATAGCTGTTTAACTGAATAATTTACCCATAAAAATGCTCTACTCATTTACTCAACCCATATTATTTTCTTTCTTTATTCTTTCTCTCTTACAAATAATGCCAACCTCAAATAAAATAAAATAAAATAAAATAAAATAAAATAAAATAAAATAAAATAAAAAGTTCATTAGTTTTCTAAAGGCATACAATAGATTTATGTTCAAGAACAGACTATATGAACTACTTAAGGTTAATTTTTTGTTGATTTTATTTTATTTGATTTTTTTTTTTGTTTGGACACTAAGCCAAACATTACAAACAGCATAACTGTAAATTATTACATAATTTTGGGTAAACTGTTCCTTTACGGGGTTTTAAAAAGTAATAATAGCAGATAAATCATCATCATCTCACAGTATAATAAGCATTTCTTGTTTGTTCATTTAGTCTCACAAATACAAAATTATTGTGTTAGTTGCGTTGTTGCTTGCAATATTGTGCAAGGTAAAATAATAAAGCTAAAAAGAAATATAAATAAATACTTTAAAACATACTATAAAAAAAAAAAAGTTATAAATATTCCAATGCTTTCACATTATTTTGCAAAGCTTCGGCATTCCCCCAAGAAACTTCACATTTGCCAAAGAAACTTTTGCATTCGTCCAAGAAACTTCCATGATGGAAAGCTTGGAGTCAGAATAATTTATTTTTTTGGAAAAGAAACAGAAATGTATACTTTTATTCTGCAAGAATGCTTTAAATTGATCAAAAATGATGATAAAGACATTTATAATGTTACAAAAGATTTCTATTTCAGTTAAATGCAGTTTTTCAAAACTTTCTATTCATCAAAGAAACCTGAAAAATTCTACTCTGCTGTTCTCAACATAATAATAACAATAATAAATGTTTTTTTGAGCATCAAATCAGAATTTTAGAATGATTTCTGTGTATCAAGTATCATGTGACTGAAGTAATGATGCTAAAAAATTTAGCTTTGAAATCACAGGAATAAATTACATTTTAAAATGTATTCAAACAGAAAGCTTTTTTGAATAGTAAAAATATATCAAAATTGTATTATTCTTGCTGTACTTTGGATCAAATAAATGCACGCTTGGTAAGCAGAAGAGAACTTCTTTAAAAAAAAAAAAAAAAAAAAAAAAAAAAAAAATCTTACTGTTCAAAAACTTTTGACT
Source organism: Cirrhinus mrigala (assembly GCA_036247105.1). Lineage (NCBI taxonomy): Eukaryota > Metazoa > Chordata > Actinopteri > Cypriniformes > Cyprinidae > Cirrhinus > Cirrhinus mrigala. Next base: position 18,795,846 of record CM070012.1, on the reverse strand, counting down.
GGTAGTGTAATTTCTCCTCCCATCTCATATTTTTTCCAATCACCATGTTTCCTTAAGAACTCTCCAAACCAAAAAACTATAACAAAAAAAAAAAAAAAAAAAACTTAAACAAAACATATGCTGTACTTTACGAAAACTGGGTAGTCCAAATGCTTACTTCAGAATGAAAACACAAAGCAAATGCTGCTCCTACCAAAAGCAAAACTATATAAAGCCTATATAAAAAGTCTGTGCAGCTCTGAATTGAAAAATAAAAAATGATGTTACTGCGAAGGCAATATTTTCCTCCTCTCGTCCATCCTGTGATTTACATGCACAGCTCAAAGTCATTCTGTCTGGAGCGAACACGTTCTGCAGGCACGCTTTCCACAACCCTGTTTCACGTATGTAATACTAACTATTACCCACCAGCAACTGCAGCTGCAATCTTTTGGTCCTCCTAATGCTTCTGATCAGACGTCGTCCCATCTTCTTGGCGTACCAAATAGAGGCCAGCATGTCACTTTCAAGTCCTGAGGTGAAACCCGGCACAGCGTGGCATCCAGGGGTTTGATAGACCGCCGGATAAAGCAAAGAACTCCTCAGCTCTGATCCGAACTCCCCACCCACCCCCAGGAGCTGCGTCAAGGTGATCCCATGATGCAGTGCACGCAGGATAGGATCGTGATATAAAGGGGGCTAGAGAGCCCGCCAGAGAGCTTCACGGGTGAACACGTGGACCCGCATGCTGGCTGTAAAGGGACGGCTCATGCTATGGGACTCTAAACTGTGGTCCGTTAGATTCCCCAAGAATGACACAGCTCATTTTTCAGTAAAGCTGCCTCTCTCCCCCTCCTTCCCTGCGTTTCCTCCTCTTTGCTCTCAACTAGACTAACGGAGGCTTTTAGACAGGCAGGGAGAACGTGGTTCAGAGCAGACCGATGACTGGAACGCAAAGCGGTACAAAGCTGAGACAGCAACGTGGCTGGAACACCAAGAGCATCCGAGGCAGACTGGCATAAATGGGTGTCATGCTATGATTCAGGTAGCCAGATCGTGTCAAATGTTACACACAAGGTGGTCTATAACACCTTGAGAAAGCTATATGTTAGTATTTCCATTCAGCTGAAACAGGAACTGCCAGGATTATGCAAAATTTAGATTTGGGCCACACTTTGAGCCAATCACTAGAACTGTAAATGTCATGTGACTAATCACTCTGAAGATACTGGAAAATGATATTGCTTATCGGTTGATCACCGTTTCAAAACTTTTACCAGTGACTTTACTGAGCTGACGTCAAAGGCAGCAGACAGGGAAAAGTATAAGCCCATTTAAAGGGGTCATCGGATGCCCATTTTCCACAAGTTGATATGATTCCTTAAGGGTCTTAATGAAAAGTCGATAACATGCTTTGGTTAAAATGTCTCAATGGTAGTGTAAAAAACACCCTTTTCACCCGTAAAATCAGCTCTGCAAAAATCAGCATGTTCTGGTGGATGTTGCTTTAAATGTTAATGAGCTCTGCTTCCCCCGCCCCTCTCTTCTCTCTGTGGAGTGACAAGAGTGTTTATTTTAGCCGGATTTAGCCGCTAAACTTGCTAACTAGCACGTTATTAGGAAAGGCGATTGCAAAGATTCATAAAAAACCCTTATACTCACTTCTGCTGTAAGTGAAGCTGGATCCCAAATGATTTGTGCGGACATGTACGCATTTATGTAAATCAGGAGGCGCATTCCCTTCACAAACAAAAGTCATCCACTGCATCTTCAGCAGCTCAGATGTCAGGAGTAAATGATGACTACAATGTTTTTTTATTACATGCAACAACAGAACACCTCAATCACTTAGGAGCCATTCTTGTCTACGTCCCTGTTCTGGCATCGAAACAACTGCGATCGGACTGTTACAGCTCATCAGTGAGGGTCTAAGGTAAGATGGCTGTGTCAATCAATCTATCATGGGAGCAGCCTCTGTCGGTGTGGAGTCATATAGACAAAATGCTGAGAATGGCTTGATTTGAAAAAGGGGAAATTATTTTTACAGATTAAATAAAAACTACTGGGTGGATTTTTATCATTATAGAGTGTTTGTGTACATACACTGCCAACACACATTTATGTTCAAGCAACATGTAAAAGTGAACTTTGCATCCGATGACCCCTTTAAAGGGATAGTTCACCCAAAAATGAAATTCTGTCATTAAAGGAACACTCCACTTTTTTTTGCTAATAGCTTAGCATAGATCATTGAATCTCACTCGATGCTAATGGTCTAATCTGATTTAATGATGTATGCTAAGCTATTAGCAAAAAAAAAGTGGCCTGTTCCTTTAATTACTCACCCTCACGTCGTTCCAAACCCGTAAGACTTTCGTTCATCTTTGGAACACAAATTAAGATATAAAATCAGAGTTTTCTGACCCTGCACAGACACCCAGTCCAGTGTCACGGCAGTTCATGACATAGTCACGAAATTTTAATCTTCTAATTCATGTTCATGGACACGTCTTTCACTTTTTTTCGTGACACGATTTTAAATCTAATATATTTCAATAGGGAGTAACTTTCATACCTGCAGCACGTTTATTTCTTTCTGCCACTGCAACACATTTGTTGATTTCTGTTTAATCAGCCACCATATATTATTTACATTTATTTTTTTATTTAAACAACTTAGACACATTTTAGCACATACCCCAACCCTAAACCTACCCATTTGTATATTATATAAAACACAAGATATAACTGACACATTTGACAAAAAAAAAATGCCAAGTGTTCCGAGGTAAAATGATTAATTTGTGTGAAGAACGCATGCAAAAGCGATCATCTTCATCCGCAATCTGCCGTAAAACTGACTGTTTACTGTGCACATTCAAAACTGGCAATTACATCAGCTTTGATTGTGAAATGGCATTGGCTCTCGTGTGTCTTGTGACTGATTGCATCATGTGTATTTTTTGAATGAGACGTGACTGTGTGCGTTCACAAAGCAAAATTATTTCAGTGATAAAACCAAAAATTTCACCAAGTCTGTTCATATAACGATATTGCACGGCCTCAGAAGATTTGGAATGCACCACGAGATGTCTGTAACACTTTTATACTGTTTGTGGTCAATTTTTGCAATAAATACATGTGTCTGTACTTACATTTGCCTGTGTTTTATATAGTTGAGAAGTGGGTAGGTTTAGGTTTAGGGTAGGAGTGGTATTAGGTGCTCCAAAATAATAATTATTTATAAAATAATTTCTAGTTTTGCAAATGTGAAGATCTAAACACTGAACACTGATCCCTACTGAAATACATTTGATTGAAAATCGTGCTAAATGACAAAAAGGGGAAATTCGTGTACATGAATAAATCAATAGACTTTTTTATGACTATACTCTTTAAAAATAAAGATGCTTAAAAGGTTCTAGCTAATCCAGTGTCACGGCAGTTCGTGACATAGTCATGAAATTTTAATCTACTGATTCATGCTCACGGACACGATTTTCCCTTTTTTTTCGTGTCACGATTTTCAATCTAATATATTTCAATAGGGAGTAACTTTCATACCTGCAGCACGTTTTTTTCTTTCTGCCAATAATTATTTATAAAATCATTTCTAGTTAGAAATGACAAGGTAAAAAGGTAAAAAGATCTAAACACTGATCCCTATTGAAATACATTCGATTGAAAATCGTGCTAAATGACAAAAAGGGGAAATTCATGTACGTGAACAAATCATTAGACTTATTTATGACTATACTCTTTAAAAAATAAAGGTGCTTAAAAGGTTCTTCACAATGATGCCATAGAACCACCATTTTTGGTTCCACAAAGAACCCTTCAGTTAAAGGTTCTTTAAAAGAACCATCGCTTTCTTAACTTTTTACAATCTGAAGAACCTTCTTTCGCCACAAAGAACCATTTGTGAAACACAAAGGTTCTTCAGATCTTAAAGGTTCTTTATGGAACCATTTAGATAAAAAAAGGTTCTTCTATGGCATCATGAAGCACCTTTATTTTTAAGAGTGTATGTCACAAAATGCCTTGAGACTGGGTTGAACTACCACGTTCAAGGCCCAGAATAGTACTAAGGACATAGTTAAAATGTCCATGACACCAGTGGTAATGTTATGAAGTTAAGAAAACAAATTAAAAAAAATAATAATAATGATTTCATTCAATCATTTCTTCTCTTCCGTGTCAGTCTTCAGATTTCTGATAAATCATGTAACACTGAAGACTGGAGTAATGGCTGCTGAAAATTCAGATTTGTCATCACAGGAATAAATTACATTTTTAGAATATTGTTCTTTTAAATTGTGAAATAATATTATAATATTGTAAAATACAAACTTCCCCAAACTTTTGTTCCTGACTGTTACTCAATGCTCTTTCATGACAAGCATTTAGTTTCTTACAGAATGCTTTTGAAGAAATGTCAAGATGTCTGGGTTCTGGTAGATATGCTGGTCCACCAGGTTATATTAACTCCAGGCCCAATAATATCCGCTGAAGATTTGGCAAAATTGGCAAGGGAGAGCACATTTGAGTAATGACGGTTACTGTAAATGCTCCAAATATTCACTGCAGCTTCTATAAGGTCACCTCCTTCAACTCTGAGGCAAAACGCCCAATCTGTGATAAGACTACAATGACATGGCCTAATCAGTCAAGTCAGACACTTTCACACAGCTATTTCTGCAACAGTAAACAAAAAGTGATACATAATTCATGTATCAAAAAGTGATCTGGATCATGTCATCCAAGACATTCATGTCATTCTTTCTGCAGTCAAAAAGTAATTACGGTTTTTGAGGAAAACATTCCTCAAAAACCGCATGTTTACCGCATGTCTACCGCACGTTTACCGCATGTTAAAGGTCCAAAATGTACTTTCAATGCAGCTTCAAAGGGCTCTACACGATCCCAGCTGAGGAATTTGTTGTTAAAAGTAGACGAGCATTTGTGGTTAAAAAGTAAATAAATTTATTATTATTATTTATTTATTTATTTTTAGAAAATGACCGATCATTTCGGTAGATATGACCCTTATTGCTTGGCTGGGATCGTATAGAGCTCTTTGAAGCTGTAATTTGGACTTTCAACCCATTGGCCAACATTTGTCCACTATATGGAGAAAAATCCTGGAATGTTTTCCACAAAAACTTTCATTTCTTTTTGACCTGAGTTGCAAGTGCAATAAAGTACCCTTTTAAGCAAGTCACTAAAAGGCCTGAGACAAAATATATAATCTTTAGTCCAAAAGACAGCTTCCTCTGTAATCCTCATGGCTATGACATCACAACCATTAAGAAATTAGCACAAAACCAGCCTCACTTTAACATCAATAATGCACATTCAGTTTTCAGCAACTAACATTACACTTTAAGTGAACCTTGGCGAAAGAAGTAAAACGCTGAAGAAAAAAAAAAAAAAAAAAAAAAAAAAAAAAAAACTGAGACTCAAGTGGAGTCTGAGCTTATTGGCAGTCGTGCAGCCATTTGGTCTCCTTGTCAACAGTTGTTATGCGTCACTTTATTTGGTAACACATGGGATTTGAAGTCTTCGTGCTCACAGTACACTTAGTGCCCCGCCACAGATCCTACAGAGGCTACGAGCTAAAACAAAATTACTAATTGTACCTGAGTCAGAAAAGCACCTTATTTGAATTCAAGGCAGAGTGAGGCAGAGACGCCTCCACCTCCAGCTCCTATTACTTTATAAGGCTGGACAAGACTAATGCACTTACTGCCCTGCAGCTCAAGCCACATTACTGCACTACTCTCCACTGCTGATGACAAGCACTAAAGACATGAACACAATACAAAGATGGAAAATCTCAGGAACGGAGAATATGAAAAGATTAGGTCACCCAAAAATAAAAACTCAACCTGATGTCTTGCCAAAAAACCCCTATGCCTGTATTACTTTTTCTATGGAACACAAAAGGAGAAATGTTTTATAAATTTTATGCAGCTTTTGCCTTACAACAAGGTCAGTGAAGTGAAAAAGAAAATTCCTTTTTGGGTGGCCCAATATTTTAAGAACTAAATTAAATAATAAACAGAAAAACAACAATTGCCTCATTTACTAGTTGCATTTCAGGAAATACATTGGTTTTTTGCCTAAATAACATACAGTGGAGACCACAAGTCAAAGTCACCCCTGAAAAAAGCCTCTATTTTGCATCTTCTGTTTTTCAAAAACCAACGATTTTTATGTTTACATCCATCTATATATTATATGTTGACAGCTGGCCAGATAAACAACACTGCTTGTTGTATGTAGAAAAGTACTCTAATATATTATATATATCATTACATATAATATGCACTGCCAGTCAAAAGTTTTTGAACGGTCAGATTTTTAATGTTTGTAAAAAAAAAAGTCTCTTCTGCTCAACAAGCCTGCAATTAATTAATCCAAAGCACAGCAAAAACTGCAAAATTGTAAAATATTTTTACTATTTAAAATAACTTTTCTATTTGAATATATTTTAAAATGTAATTTATTTCTGTGATTTCAAAGCTGAATTTTTAGCATCATTACTCCAGTCACATGATCCTTCAGAAACCATTTTAATATTCTGCTTTGATGCTAAAAACATTTATTATTATTATTATTATTGTTGAAAACAGCAGAGTAATGAATATCAAGTTCAGAAGAACAGCATTTATCTGAAATAGAAATGTTTTTTAACATTATAATTGTCTTTATCACCACTTTTGATCAATTTAAAGCACCCTTGATAAATAATAGTATTATTTTCTATCATTTCTTTCCTAATTTCTATAATATAAAAAAATTATACTGTCTCTAAGCTTTTGAATGGTATAGGGTATAATTAGGGCTGCACGATTATGACAAAAATCATAATTGTCGATTATTCCCTTGAAATTGTAATTGCGATTATTAATTACAATTATCACAATTTACATTAAATGAGGTTTTGAATAGCTTTATACCTCTGTTTGAAGCAACTGCATGCCGCATTGTTATATATAGTTTCTTCTTTAAATATAAAACAAAGTAAAAATTGAAAAATTAAAAAAAAAAAAAAACAACTGTAGGAAAGATAACTTGTAAGAAAAACACACACACACACACACACACACACACACACACACACCCACCCCCACACACACCCACCCCTATACATCTTAAAGCAGAACAATGTAAGTGGATTGTTTGTTTTTTTTGATAAATGTGCCTTTGAACAATTACATAATTGTGGCATCTGTAATTGCAATCACGATTAGAAATTCGATTAATTGTGCAGCCCTAGGTATAATGTTACAAAAGCTTCTTATTTTAGATAAATGCTTATCTTTGGATCTTTCTATTCATCAAAGAAATTTGAAGAAAAAAAAAAAAAGTACTCAATTAAATATTGATAATAAAAAAAAATGTTTCTTGAATAGCATATCAGCATTTCAGAATGATTTCTGATGGATAATGTGACACTGAAGACCAGAGTAATGATGCTGAAAATCTAGCTTCAATCGCAGGAATAAATTACATTTTAAAATATTCAAATAGAAAGCAGTTATTTTAGATACTAAAAATATTTCACAATATTACTGATTTTGCTTTATTTTGAATCAAATAAATGCAGGCTTGGTGAGCAAAATAGACTGCTTTAAAAAAAAAAAAAAAAACATAAAAAAAACATAAATCTTACTGTTCAAAAACTTTTGACTGGTATCAAAAGATTGGGATCAGTATGATTTTTCAATGATACTTTCAATATCAATACTTTTATGCAGTTCAACAGTGATAAGTCTTCTACATGGTCACAAAAAAATATATATATTTCAACTAAATGCTGTTCTTATGAAATTCCTATTCATTAAAGAATGCTAAAAAAACGTAATGTATGATAGTTTCTACAAATATTATTTAGTAACTTAAATATTAGTAATTTAAATTAGGAGCAATATTTGACAATATCAGTATTTTACTGTATTTGTGATAAAGTAAATGTAGTCTTTGTGAGCATAAGAGACTTCTTTTGAAAACAAATCTTAAACCTTAAACATTTGTACAGTTATTCAAATAATACAGTAATAGACCTCAAAAGTGAAAAAAGCTGAACAAATTGAACTGAAAAAATCTTCTAAACTGATGGTAAATGTATAAGACACATTCTAATGCTTCTAAATGCTCTTTAAAAATTATTTGAGTTAAGACTTCATATGACTTGCAGGAGAAAAATAGAAAGATTAATTATTCTTCATGTGTAAAGTCATGGAAAGGCTAAAACAAGGAATATCAGTTCTGTTCTAGCTAAATGTTGTGACAAATGTCTTTATAAAACATAACTTCAATATTAAATATCAGTAGCTGAGGTATAAACAGGCCTGCACCATCTGTTTGTGTAAAAGACTTCATGCCTGTTAATATAAGGACGATGCATCGTCCTGTTTCACAACCTCCCCCAGAAAATTGTTGTTGCCACAAACCTTATAAACACCAAATGCCCACTTTAAAAAGGCGGTCTGACATTCTGTTCAGTGAACAAGAAACAACTCTCCGAATGCGTCAACAGAGAAAGCCAAGAGTCACACATCACTTCTTGAATACAACAAACACACATACACACACAGAAGAAAATCTAGCAAAGCTTTCAACAAAAAAAACCTGACATTATATTCAACAGCTTCTATAAGAAAAACAAAGACTTAAAACCTAACTTGAACAGCGCTCACCACATCTTTTAAGCGTTTCATTATACTTGGATTTTGCCCTAAAGAGAGCAAATGCTTTGACCTACTGATCAACATGGTTTGTTAGAGTAGCTGTGCAACAAGTCAGACAAATTAAGCATGAATTATTTAATCCTCCTTGACCCAGAAACTGGCACAAGCCCAGTTTATTGGAAAGCATTACCTTTTACAAAAGCGCCACCAACAAACAGTCTTTATAAAAATCATAAAGAGTTACCCTGGCAACAAACATTTCACACTTATATAATACTGAAACAGTGTTCAGCGACAAAACTGATTCCACCTGTACTTGTTTTTGCCACAAAGGTGTCAAAATTGTTACTGATGAGATTTGTAAAATCATTTGTATTAAAAAAAAAAAAGAAAAGAATCTAAAGAAAATCAAGAAATTAAAATATTTCAAGAAATTGAATTGAAGTATATAGCATAATAATTCTGAAGCTGGATGCCAAATATTCAAGTCAGTATGAAATGGTGTTCACAACACATTTTACTTAATGTGTTAAGTAATGCGATATTTTCTTTTTTTTTTTTTTTAAGTGAAGCTGGATTTTTATGGAATATTTGGTGCCTGTTGCACAGAATGAAGTCAGATCGAACTGAAGTCTGCTAAAACAATGCATTTAGGGGATAGTTCACCCAAAAATTACATCACAATGAAAGTCAGTGGCTACCGTCAACCATTTGTGACCCTGGACCACAAAACCAGTCATAAGGGTAGGGGCTGTATGATTATGACAAAAATCATAATTGTCAATTATTCCATTGAAATTGTAACTGCGATTATTAATTACGAATAATACAATTTACACTGAATGACGTTTTGAATAGCTTTATACCATTGTTTGAAGCAACTGCATGCCACATTTTTATATATAGTTTCTTCTTTAAATAAAAAAGTAGACATTTAAAAAAAAAAACAATGAGAAAAAAAAAACCTTAAGATAACCAGTAGGAAAAATACATACACTCTCTTCCTTTTCATCTTAAGAAAGCAGAATAATGTAAGTGGATTATTATTATTTTTTTTTTTTTTTTTACATTTAATTGTGCCTTTGAACTAGTGATCGATCGATATTGATTTTTTTTTTTTTTTTAATGACCGATACAGATACCAATTATTTGCAGAATTATGTGCCCGATAACCGATATGCAGAACGGATATTTATTTATTGTTATAAAGTAAATCAGTGACTGAGTGAAGTAAGTCCATACTTCACTTTGGTTTTTCCTCCTTTCAGTCATCTTAAAAAGTGTTGAAAATTAGCAGTCTTTCATGTTTAATTTAATCTTCATATTACAACAATAAAAACATTTTTTTTATAAAACGCATCAGCTGCAACACTAATAAGCAAAATGAATGTAGAATGTTTTCAAATGGAGACAATAAATAAAAAGGACAGTAGTCCTATAAGCTTTTTTTAAAAAAAAAAAAAAAAAAAAAAGCAGTTTATAAGCTGTTTAATAGGCAAAAGAGTGAAGAAATCACTGGATAATGTTAACTCACTGAATAATATTCAGTCAACTGCTGGCTGCAACTCTGCATCTACACAAACTTAGTGCCGGTCACTTTCAAGCGCTGTGTAATATCATTGCGCCTGCTGCACCCGTGGTACGGCAGTAAAGTTCTTTGATTATTACGCCGGAATGAGAGTATAGTTCCTAGCCATATCGACCTAGAAAATCACAACTTTTTATTTTCCATCAGTCTTAGTACACAATGTAACTACAGAAGAGCCAAGTTTTAAATAGGACAAATATCATCATTATATATGGTCATTTTTAAGCGAGATGCTATCGGTCTAATCAGATTCAATGATTTATGCTAAGCTATGCTAAAAGTGCTGCCGCAGACCCAGAGATTGGCTGAATGGATTCGAAAACGGTAAAACTTAACTGTAGGGGAGTTGGACAATGACCCTATTTTCAAAAAAAGTGGAGTGTTCCTTTAATGGCTGTTATATTAAATAAAGGTTACTAATTACAGCAAAGCAAGAACGTAGGCTATGCTTTACCTTTGCACGCTGTTGTTGTCGGGTCTCCCCTCAGGCGGGCTGCATGCGCGCAATTCTCAAAACACCCACAAGATGGCGGCGTTTATCGGTGAACCTGATATTACAAAACCGATAACAGATTATGGTAAAATGCCTAAATATCGGGAAAAATGGCGGTAAATCGATATATCGGTCGATCTCTACTTTGAATGATTACATAATTGTGGCATCTGTAATTGTAATCACGATTAGAAATTCGATTAAGTGTGCAGCCCCACATAAGGGTCAATTTTGTGAAACTGAGATTTATACATCATCTGAAACCTAAGTAAGTTTTCCATTGACGTATGGTTTGTTAGAATAGGACAATATTTGCCCGAGATACAACTATTTGAAAATCTGGAAACTGAAAAAAAAAAAAATTAATTAAAAATACTGAGAAAATCGCCTTTAAAGTTATCCAAAAGAAGTTCTTAGAAATGCATATTACTAATCAAAAAGTTTTTATACATTTATGTTAGGAAATTTACAAAATATCTTCATGAAATATGATATTTACTTAATATCCTAATGATTTTTGACATAAAAGAAAAATAGATAATTTTGACCCATACAATATTGCTACAAATACACCCGTGCTACTTATGACAGGTTTTGTGGTCCAGGGTCACTTTTGGTTACCAGCATTCTTTTAAACATCATATTTTTTGCTCAACAGGGAAAAAAAAATATATATATATAAACATGTTTTCCCCTTTCAAATAGTATTTCATAATACAGGAAATTAAGAAACTAAAAAGGGGTCATTTTAATTTCATATTTACTTTACATAATAACAACTACAGAAATTATATAATCCAATTTACAAATTATCCAACAGAAATCCACATATATGCCAGCTAACACTGTGGCATCTCTGCCACCTAGTGTTTACAAAGCAAACTGCAACAGATTTCTCTATAAGCTTGTGCCATCTGTTTAGTCATTTTGTCATAGACAGCAGTTGTTTGTAAATCATAATGAAAAATGTGTGAATAAAAAACACAGAATCGCGCTGAGTTACCTGCATCAGTGTGTCACTTTGCGAGTATAGAGTGGCAAAGGCGGGGGCTGGGACCTCCTCACCTCCTAATGTAGACGGCCCGTCAAAAACGCACTCCAGAGACTCTACCTGAAGAGGGGCACGCAGCTCAAATGATAAATATGAGTAGCAACAGTCTTACAGAAACACACACACACAAACATAATCAAACAATGTGCCTGCAAGCAGCTTCAAAATGAGTGTGAAAGCATCGTGCCCTTCACTGAGACCCATGCAGCTACTGACATAACACAACAACTTCACTAACAGCAACACACAGCTGGCAAACGCAAAAATGGGTGAGGGTGGTGTTGAGGTGTGTTCAGTCTAATGACTGAACCCTAATTACCCATAATGTCATAATGATGATCGTTTATAATGCAGCACACATACAAAGCAATCTTCTTCAAAAACCATGGATCATCATGATGAACTGCAGACACTCATAAAAAGCACACACTTGAAGTTGTGTGGCAGAAGACAGCAGGAAACTGATGGCATTTCCAAAGCATGGAATCATTCTGTGAATGCTTGGACAGATGGGTCACAATGTGATCGCATGTGTCAATTGTGTATCATAGAGACTGTAAAGCATGAAATAGGTGTTCACTATAGTAAGTGCTTGATGTGAATCAGTGAGAATAACTGGCATCTAATATGTCAACATGTAATTTGGACTGCCAAAGTTAAAGGGATAGTTCACCCAAAAATAAAATTTTGTCATTAATTACTCACCTTCATGTCGTTCCAAACCCGTAAGCCTTTCATTCATCTTCAGAACATGAATTAAGATGTTTTTGGATGAAATCCAAGAGCTTTCTTACCCTGCATAGACAGCAATGCAACTGGCACGTTCAAGACCCAGAAAGGTAGTAAGGACATTGTTAAAACAGTCCATGTGACATCAGTGATTCAACTGTAATGTTATGAAGCTATGAGAATTCTTTTTGTGTGCAAATAATTCTGGGCCTTAAACATGGTAGTTGCATTACTGTCTATGCATGGTCAGAAAGCTCTCAGATTTGATCAAAAATATCTTAATTTGTGCTTTGAAGATGAACAAAGATCTTACAGGTTTGGAACAACATGAGGGTGAGTAATTAATGACAGAATTTTCATTTTTAGGTGCACTATTCCTTTAAAATGATGTAAATCCAACACATATTTTAATTAATCAGCATTATTACTCATAGGCAGGTATATAGAATTGCACTCATTCAGATCCACAGAAAATTGCACAAAGTTACGCACGTAATAAAGCTCAAGTGTAAACATAACTGAAGCCATTTGCCCCGATGGTGGAAAAGCAACTAAAATGTAACCCACACAATACAAAGTTCTATACATACCTATATCTGTTTGTTTAATAAATATTTTGGCTAGTTTGAACATGTTTTCAGCCTATAAGAGTATGGTACTCACTATATGTATCCTTGTTCTCATAGGCCATGTTACACACTGTAGCTAAATTTGGTTGTCAGTTCACCTTTTACTCCTTAAAGGGGTTATCAGATGCAAAACTCACTTTTACATGTTGTTTGAACATAAATGTGTGTTGGCAATGTGTACACAACCACCCTATAATGATAAAAATCGACCCAGTGGTATTTTTTTAATCTTTGTAAGTAATATCCCCTTTTTCAAATCGAGCCATTCTCAGCTTCTTGTCGGTGTGACGTGACTGCTCCCATGATAGTTGATAGCATTTAAAGGCAGATCCAACAGAACGGCTTGCTCTAAAAAGGGCTGATTTTGACAAAGTAAAAAGGGTGGTTTTTTTACAGTACCGCTGAAAAATTTCAACCAAAGTATGTTATAGAAGAATCATATCAACTTGTGGAAAATGGGCATCCGATGATCTTTTAATCATGCTCTGTACACACATAATTCACTAAAATACGGGAGTGACAACTGCATTTACAGAAATTCTACACCATATGTACGGAACTGAACTGAACAACTAGTTGTTAATGATGTATTTAAACACGCATCAGAAATGTGTCTTCGTTTGTATGTGAGATGCAAGAAAATAACAGTTAAGAAGTCTTAACCTTGGCACATTTTGACACGGGGCTAGTTGCACTCACGAGCCCTACGGTAAAGTGTCAGTGTTACCAGATCTTCATAAAAAAAAAAAAAAAAAAAAACAAACAAACAAACAAACAAACAAACAAACAAACAAACAAACAAACAAGAACCAGAACAGAAACACCCAAATGCTGTTTTATAACACCAAAACAGACCACTTTATTAACTCCATAAAGTGCTTAGCGTTATGAGCTAAGACCAAACAACATGCCTAACAGTGCTTGTAAACATGAGGACATGGCAACACTGCAAAAAGGCGCTCTCTAAAGCAGCCTCCCGAGCATAAACAAAACACAGCACGTCTGTCAGCGGTTGCTTAGTTAAAATCGATGGACAAAAAGTGTATTTAGCCAAAAAATGTCAGGCTCAATTCTTACTCCCACAAGATCACAAAATTATGCTATGGTTACAAATGCGGGAGTGACTGCTGTTCCGTACACACATGGAATAACGATTTACCGGACGCAATCCCACATTTAAATGCTGTTGTCACTCTTAAAACTTGTAGTGTGTACATGGCCTTACCGTAGCTGGCATATTTATGACTGGAATCTGAATATTAATAATAAAAAACAATAAGTAAAAACTTAACCAAAAGTATTGGTTTAGATTTGTTCCTATTCATACTGAGTCAAAGTCAGCACAGGCAATCTAACAGTAACACCATTCGAATGTTTTTGGTCATTAAGACTTTTTTTAAATACAAAAATGAATACTTTCATTCAGCAAGGAGGCATTAAATGGACCAAAAATGACAGTAAAGACTTTTACATTGCTACAAAAGATTTCTATTTCAAATTAATACTGTTCTTTTGATCTTTTTATTTAAAGAATCCTGAAAATATGTATGACAGTATGTATGTATGTATGTATGTATGTATGCATGTATAGATAGATAGATAGATTAAATTAATAATAATAAAAAAATAAGCAGCAACTGTTATAACATATTAGAATGATTTCTGAAAGGTCATGTGACACTGAAGACTAGAGTAAAAGCTGCTGAAAATTCAGCTTTGCATCTCCGAAATAAATTACATTTTAAAATATATTTAAATAGAAAACCATTCTGTTGAATTGTAATAACCTTTCACGTTATTATGTTTTTTACAGTATTTTTGAACAAATAAATGCAGCCTTGGCGTGCATAAAACACTTTTAAAAACATTGCAAAATCTTACAAACTACAAACTATTGAACAGTAGTATATGTTCATAGAAAAATTTCAGCAAATTCAAATCTGAAAAAAAAATAAATAAATAAATAAATAAATCATGCTAGATTCACAAAAATTATTAAAATAATCACAATATGGATAGATAGATAGATAGATAGATAGATACTGTAGATAGATAGATAGATAGATCAAATTAATTTAAAAAAAATCAGCAGCAACTGACAGTATTTATGTATGTATGTATAGATAGATATATAGATAGATTAAATTAATTAAAAAATATATATAAGCAGCAATTGTTTTATAACACTGATAATAAACATATTAGAATGATTTCTGAAGGATCATGTTACACTAAAGACTAGAGTAATGGCTACTGAAAATTCAGCTTTGTGTCATTGGAATAAATAATATTTTTAAATATATTTAAATGGAAAACCATTCTGTTGAATTGTAATAATCTTTCACATTTTAGTTTTTTACAGTGTTTTTGAACAAATAAATGCAGCTTTGGTGCACAAAAGAGACTTTTAAAAACATGACAAAGTCTTACAGACTACAAACTACTTAACAGTAATATTTATTCACGAAAAATTTCAGCATATTCAAAACTGAAAAAAAAAAAAAAAAAAAAAAAAAAAATCATGCTAGACTCACAAAAAGTATTAAAATAAATCACAATTTATCCCTCTGTGTTTCCAAATTATATAATACACCGTGACCCACTTCTCTTACTTGTGAAGTGACAAACACTATTTTTTCATCCTGATAAAAATATCACCACAGAGCTTTGCTGTGCTTCAACACAGATATCATTGTAGGCCTTTACAAGCACACAGGCCAGTCACAGGACGCTACAACTGTGGGACATGGGGAGCCACAAGATGTCATCTCCATCTGTGCCGACAGTTCCAGCCAAGCACACAGGGAATCATAACACAATCTCATAATCAGGCAAAAAAGTAAAAATCTCAAACATCTATGACTTTAAAACAATATGACATTAAACAAACTGCATCTGCTTTAGGAGGCGAACCCGGGCTGTGTGCCACTGAAGCGAAAGGTTAAACAATCCGTTACTCTGGATGGGAGCATCCCTGTGTCTTGACTGCCAGTAGAGCAGTCTGTAAATAGAAACCTGACCAGGGGCGTGTGGTTCATGTGTCGTGTGCTGCAGAAAGCATGCAGTCACGTCACCACCAGGGCAGGGTGTGCGTAAAGCCAAATCTGATTCATGGGAAATCTGATCAACACTGACAAAATTATTTCATATTCTGCATTAAAGCTCAGCTTACATTTAAAGGTCCTACAGAGGCAAAAGCTAAAATGAGCATTTTATAATTTTTTTTAAATAAGTATAACTTGCTCTATATAAATCAGGCTGTGCATACTAAGGCCAAGGTAGGATAAATAATGAAAAATGATAAAAAAAAATTACATATAATTAAAACTGCAAATTATCCTTTCATTACAAACAATGGCCACAAGGTGGCGTAAAGCTACTATAGTCACTAATAAGGTTAGAAACCAACATCACATCACCCATCTAATTTGAAAGGAGTGGTTTTGAATTATCATTTTAATCACAATCAGAACTGTCATCAAACTATCCGAGGTTGCTTCGGTAAACAAGGCGCTGAGATAATTCATTTTGGAAAAACAAATACAACTAATGCACACGTTCTCAGAGCTCATATTGTTGTGAGGGAGAGTTAAGAGAGAGCGTGCGCGTCAGCTGGGCCAGCAGCCAGAAAGCACCATCAGCCTAGAGCACATGGACTGATTTAGGAGGAATGCAGGCTCATAGTGATGACAGAGCGAGTGTGTTTTTGTGTGTGTGCGGGGACAGAGAGCACTAGCTCGTGCTCTGCGCAGCTGAGGCTGATAGGAGGTGACAGGCAGGGCTTGTCAGGCGCTGCTCTGTCGGCATGCAGGGAGCTTCACTGATCTGAGCCCAGCACAGCTCCTCAAACATCAGCACTACTCATAGTGTGCTAGGAATTTTGGGTTATAAAACTGGAACGTTCACCTGGCTTTTACAAACAATGAAGAATAGTAGTTTAGCGGTAGAGTCATTCAAGATGTCATAACAATAGGTCATTAAGAGCCCTGCACTCTAGGAAATGCACAGAAACAAATTTCAATGCCTGTCATTCATAACACAGTGTCCTAACCGGACATGATGAGACGAGTGACAAGGAAGCAATTTGTCTTTTCATACTGGATAGAAAATAAACAGCATCATTCACTAACAGCCATTCACAGATTAGATCTTTAATGTGGGTGACGGATAACGTGTCCCTTTTAGGTTTAAATGTATCATTTTATTATTCATCAGGTTTTTTTTTTTTTTTTTTAAATTTAAATTTGTATAGCTACCCATTTTTATTTTTTTGTTTATATAATTTATACATATAAGCCTTCATTAGTTATTTTTAAACGGTGGTAAATTGATTTCTAAAATTATTAATATTACAAATTCTCTGAATTTATATGGTCATAAAAGCTGCAAAATTATTATAAAAATGGAGTATAAAATGTCCCGCAGTGTCCGCAACTGAATATTAAATAATTGCAACTTCAGTCAGAATTTTGACTTTTTTTTTTCCTCTCAATTGCTACTTTCCGTCTCACAATTCTGACTTTTTTCTCAGAATTGCAAGTTACAAACTCACAATTCTGACTTTTTTCCTCAAAATTGCAAGATATAAATCCACAATTCTGAGGAAAAAGTCAGAATTGCAAGATGTAAAGTTTATCTTGCAATTCTGACTTTATAACTCACAATTGCGAGTTTATATCTCACAATTCTGAGAAAAAGTCAGAATCGCAATATATGAAGTTTCTCTTAATTCTGACTTTGTCTCTCGCAATTGCAAGTTTATATCCCACTATTCTGACTTTATAACTCGCATTTGAGAGTTTATATCATGCAATTCTGAGAAAAAAAGTCAGAATTGCGGGTTTACATTATACAACTGTGAGAATTGCGAGATAAACTCACCATTTTGAGAAAAAAGTCAGAATAGCAAGATATAAAAAGTTTATCTAGCAATTCTGACTTTATTATTCACAACTGCGAGTTTATATCTCACAATTCTGAGAAAAAAAGTCAGACTTGAGAGATAAACTTGCAATTTTGAGAAAGTCAGAATTGAAAGATAGTTTCTCGCAATTCTGACTTTATATCTCACAATTGCAAGTTTACATCCCATTATTCTGACTTTATAACTCGCATTTGAGTTTATATCACGCAATTCTGAGAAAAAAAGTCAGAATTGCGAGATAAACTTGCAATTTTAAGAAAGAAAGTCAGAATTGCAAGATACAGTTTATCTCACAATTCTGAGTTTATATCTTGCAACTGTGAGTTTATATCTCATTATTCTGACTTTATAACTAGCATTTGAGTATATATCACGCAATGCTGAGGAAAAAAAAAAAAGTCAGAATTGCGAGATAAACTTGCAATTTTGAGAAAGTCCGAATTGCACGATACAAAGTTTATCTTGCAATTGCGAGTTTATCCCATTATTCTAACTTTCTAACTCGCATTTGTGAGTTTATATCACGCAATTCTGAGAAAAAGTCAGAATTGCGAGATAAACTTGCAATTTTAAGAAAAAAAAGTCAGAACTGCAAGATACAAAGTTTCTCTCGCAATTCTGAATTTATATCTCACAATTATGAGTTTATATCCCATTATTCTGACTTTATAACTCGCGTTTGTGAGTTTATATCAGCCAATTGTGAGAAAAAAAAGTCAGAATTGCACATTTAGAAAGTCAGAAAAGTTTACAGTATGCAATTGTAAGAAAAAAAAATTGCAAGTTTATATCTTACAGTTCTGAGGATAAAAAGTCCAAATTGTAAAAAGAAAAAAAAAAAAAAAAAAAAAGATTAAAATGTGCAATTACCTTTTTTACATTTTTTATTCAGTGGTGGAAACTGGCTTACATACAAAAGCATCAATAAAGAGCCCTAAAAGAGTCCGAGTGTATGGAAAAGTTTTTATTGCTAATTGCTTTATTGCATCACATTTGGTTAGCAATATTATATTATTTTATATCTTCTTTAATATTCTGGGTAATCTGATACTGCTTTCAGCTACCAATATGATTGTAGTACTTCCAGGTCAGTTTAACAAAAATGTATCAAACTTAAATCCATTCTGCAAAATTCTGCAGATTGTGTGCCGTAATCAATACAGAAAATAAGGAACAATGTGCAATTTCGGTGTACATCTAATCATGATTAATTTCTTTTAAAAATGCTTAATATCCCCTGACCCTGAACAGTTTCTCATTCGGCCAGTCAACAGAATCATTACCAGCTGAAACAATTAGTGTACTAACAAAAGGTACTGAAAATATAAATCAGGCTATGTACATAGTCTTTTCCTGACAAATGTTTCACTGTGCATCCATATTTTAAGAGTTCCATCTGACTGCTGCAGAAAACTGAGTCACTGTACAGCAGAGCTGTCTCTGTGGACTGGCTATAATGCATTAATGATGACCAGATAAACAAAGCTAACTGTGTAGAAGTCCAGTTTTTAATAAGTAATGTTGCTAATTCTGTGCTTGGTATCTTCTCATTTGGCATCTGACT
This sequence comes from Cirrhinus mrigala, assembly GCA_036247105.1. NCBI lineage: Eukaryota > Metazoa > Chordata > Actinopteri > Cypriniformes > Cyprinidae > Cirrhinus > Cirrhinus mrigala. The sequence goes on along the minus strand of CM070012.1, from coordinate 18,776,193 downwards.
TTCATTAAGCTTCCACAATGCACAATCAGTCACGTCATAGGCCTTTATACGAATACACAGTAGTTATATATAATTAAAATGTTCCAATTGTGTGTGCTTTGCGCTTAGAGTATTGCGTCATTAACGCCGTGCTAACAAATACTGTACTTTGAATCAGCTGGGAGTCTATTCTCACAAGCACTTCATGAGTACTATTTATATGCGTGATATGCTTGAGTAGAAAGTCTGAAGCGTCCAAACAAAAATATTCAAACCAATGCCTTGTGGGGTTCCTTTTGGATCAGAACAGTTTATGTAGGAAGTAGATAGCAAGCCACTAGCATTTGGAACAGAGCTATTATTTTTAAGGGCTGCTACTGACCCGTTTTCTCAGAAGTGGACATGATATATTACACGCTATGTTGAACTTTATACAACAATGCAGCTAGATAACATTACTTTGTTATGAGCTCAAAGCCTCCAAACAGCACTACAGGTGAAATTCACTCCATCTATTGTACCTTCATGGCTAAAAAGCAGCCTAAACGTGTTATTTTGCTGGTTTATTTACTAAATAAATTTACTAAATAATTTACTCACCCCCTTGTCATCCAAGATGTTCATGTCTTTCTGTCTTCAGTCGTAAAGAAATTATGGTTTTTGAGGAAAACGTTTCAGGGTTTTTCTCCATATAATGAACTTCATTGGTGCCCCGATTTTGAACTTCCAAAATGTAGTTTAAATGCAGCTTCAAAGGGCTCTAAATGATCCCAGCCGAGGAAGAAGGGTCTTATCTAGCGAAACGATCTGTCATTTTTATTTTTTATTTTTTGAAAAATAAAAATTTGTATACTTTTTAAGCACAAAAGCTTGTGTAGCACAGGCTCTGGGATGCGTATCCATGATGCTACGGATTAATGATGGGTCGTTCTTGAACGATTCGTTTATTTTGAACAAATCTTTAATGTGACTCGGGAAGAATGAGTCGTCTCTGGGAGTGATTCATTTGGTCGCGCATGCACATCATCCTATTAGGTTCTGTACAGGATATTAGTTCACCTGTTTCGGGTCTTCGGGTTTTTCACGTGGTGAACGAACGACTCGAACCCGAAGATTTGAGAGATGAACTAATCAATTCTTTTTCCGGCTCACACTGCATTGGTTAAGCTTATGGGGCTGTCACGTGATGAACGAACGACTCAAACCCGAAAACTTGTCAGATAAGAGGTGAGGTGAGCTAATCATAGACTAAAGACCCAGGTAAACAATGAATTAATCTTTTCTGTTTCTTATAGCATTATAGTTTTGTCTTGTTTGTAGTGTGATCAACATTTGTGTAAGCAGTAGATGTGTTAGGGAAGTAACATGTAAGATTTTAATTATATTTTGCTAAAATGAACGAAATGACTTGAAAAAAGATTTGTTCATTTTGCTGAACGAGACTCAAACTACTACCCATCACTACTACGAATCACGTCTAAGTTCATCGTCTGTGTATTCTGGCTCAAAAAGGTAGAGTATGGCGAAAAACTCCATCTTATTTTCTCCTACAACTTCAGAATCGTCCAACATCGTTGTACCTTTTTTGTAAACAGCGTCTGACTTACTTGCACTTTCTTAGTCTGTAGTTTCGCCTATGTTCCGCGTGACCTTTCGATGTGATTCAATAGTACGTAGTGTCGTGAACGCGCATCCCAGAGCCTGTGCTACACAAGCTTTTGTGCTTAAAAAGTACACAAATTTTTATTTCCCAAAAAAATGACCGATCGTTTTGCTAGATAAGAGCTTAGTTTAGAGCCCTTTGAAGCTGCATTTAAACTACATTTTGGAAGTTCAAAATCGGGGCACCAATGAAGTCGATTATATTGAGAAAAATCCTGAAATGCTTTCCTCAAAAATCATAATTTCTTCACAACTGAAGACAGAAAGACATGCACATCTTGGATGACAAGGGGGTGAGTAAATTATTTGTGGATTGTTGTTCTGGAAGTGGACTTCTCCTTTAATGGCAGTGAATGGGTCACTTCAGAAGGCCGTTATGACGCCAAGTGGAGTACTTTTTATGATGGATGGACACACTTTCTTTGGCTTCAAAATCTCAACAGCCATTCACTCCCATTATAAAGCTTGGAATAGCCAGGACATTTTTTTATGCAACTCCGAAAAAAGTCACATACACGTAGGATGGCTTGAGGGTGAGTAAATCATGGGGTAATTTTCACTTTTAGGTGAACTATCCCTTTAAGCTGGTCTTTCTAGTCTTGGACAAGCTAGTGTTCAATTGATCTAGTTTGCAATCTGGCTCCCTGCTTGCCAAAAACCATTAAAAACTAGCAAACCAGCTTAGGCTAGAAAGATTTCTCACATTTCAGTGGCAGAAACTACTTAACAGCCTACAAATCACCAAACTAAAATATTCATCCTAGATATGACATTATACATTTCAATAACTGCATCTGCTTTTTCATACTAAAGTGTCCCTAAGAGCTGAAATATTGAAATAAACGACACATTCGATTATCAAAATAGTCATTCGTTGTAGGCCGAGTCTTTAATTTAGTGTGTATGAATGTAACTGATTTTGTAAATGTATGTTTGTGCTCATGTGTAAACATGACACTGATGGAGATTCTATCACACACAACATGTAAGCATGTTTACAGAGTGCACAGAGACAGAATAGATGCCATGCAGCACAGAAATGTGTCATGGAGCCAGAGGAATGCTGGGAGGTTTTACCTTCATAGGAGAGATATGTGAATGGGAAACATAGCCATGTACATTCTCAATCTGGGAGATGTTCTTCTCCGACACCTGCACCAACTCAGGAGGACGCACATCCCCTGGTAGGTGTGGAGAACTTTGTTCTGGAGGCGACGTGGTATCCTCATCCTGATATCTATATTTCTGAAATGGAGAAAAAAAAAAGAATGTGTATAGTTATACCACAATAATACTGTATATTTAACGCATTGCTTACAGCTAGACTGACTGGCCTAAACATAAACATTTCATACACAACTCAATGCCTTAAATCCAGTAAGAGAGCTCTTCAAACCACAGGTAGATGAGAAAATATTGAATACAAGATGATGTTTTAATGATATCACTGCAAAATTTCATTTTTGGGTAAACCATCTCTTTAAAAGAAGATACATTTACTGTATAAGATACTGTATGCAGGAATTCATTAAAAAATTCTAGATTTCCATTTGAATTACATTTGTTTTTCTTACCCAATCTGCATTTTTAAATGAATACCAAATTCAAATTGTGTTGAAAGTGTTGAATACTTATGATATGAAGAAAAACACAAGACCTCATGAAGTTTAAACCCAGCACTGATACTGAACTGTAAAACTATTTTAACTTCATTTCTCTCTAGACCACACTCCTGAGATGGGAAACACTTTTTAAATGAGCCTGGCACCCCCAGATCCTACCCGCTGCACAAGTCGTCACAGTCGACCCAAATCTGCCATGACTGTATGTGAAATATTGTTCTGCAACTTTCTTAACGGGAAGCGCAAATTATTCAGCAGTGCCTTTTATCCATAGACATCCATCTTGTCCAGGTGCCTTGTTGACCCTGATGCATACGCCCACTTCTATGGCATTCCTGGGATATGGGTTAGGAAATGCAAACACAAGTCTAGAGGGAGAAAAAAGAGGGCAGATTTCTACGGGAAGGTAATGCAGATGCCCAAAAAAGTGGGACAAACTCTAAGTTGGGGTCTTACACTGGTTGCTTACAGTAACGTCACTGTCTCCGAACAGCATGGGGGAAGACTGTGTGGATTTGCCCATATGGAGAGATTCATGGAAGAGTCCCATGCCCTATTTTAGCTCAGAAAATTGGTCCATACAACTTATTTAAATTACTTCAGATTGCTGCATCAAAAGCATATCACAAGCTGCCGTTGATGCAACGGTCTGCAATTAAAGGGATAGTTTAGATTAGATTTAGATTTACTCACACTCCAGCCATCCTAGGTGTATATGACTTTCTTCTTTCAGACGAATACAAACGGAGTTGTATTAAAAAATGCCCTAGCTCTTCCTAGCTTTATAATGGCAGCGAATGGCTGATTTTGAAGTCCAAAAAAGTACATCCAACCATTATAAAAAGTGCTCCACAAAGCCTTCTGATGTGAATCGATTAGTTTGTGTGAGAAAAATATCCATATTTAAAACTTTATAAACCATAAACCACATAAAACAAGGATTTGTAAAGAAAAATGTTGGAGGATTTTGATATAAGCCAAGAGGAGACTGGTTTTCCTTTGCTGTAAAGAAAACTTGGTTCTCGCAAAATTAGCATAGTCTCACTGGAGCTCACACTACGCCCCCAGAGCTGTGTGGAGCACTTTTTATGATGGATTTATGCACTTTATGTGACTTCAAAATCATTGTAAAGCTTGGAAGAGCAAGAACATTTATTTTTATATAACTCCAATTGTATTCGTCTGAAAGAAGAAAGTCATATACACCTAGGATGGCTTGAGGGTGAGTAAATCATGGGGTAATTTTCATTTTTAGGTGATCTATCCCTTTAACAACTGTACTGCAGTACTAATTGTCTCTGTTGAATCACTTATGTTGTTTTTCTCATTTGCAAGATGCTTTTAAGTCTGCTAAATGAATAATGTACTGGAAAAGTGTGAAACTTGCCACACAGAGAAGGCTTGGCACCCAGGAATATTGAACCATGCTGCCTAAATTTAAAGAGGTAATAAAGAGAGAATCTTACGTAGCTGGATACATTTTTGTTTAAAAATTAATTAGAAATTAAACCAAAAATAAGACAAAAAATGATATGATAGAACAGATATAATATTTTTATAAAATAAAATAAATAATTATTATAATTACACACATACATACACATACATTATATATTATATATATATATATATATATATATATATATATACACACACACACACACAAGAAATATTTACAAGTATATGTATTTGTTATGATTTTATAGAATTTATATTATATATAGATAAAAATATTTTGTACATAAATAACGTATTTCTCTTGAATATACACATTAATTTGTGTATATTTATATATATATACACACACACACATGATAATTACACACAGTGCACATACATATATTAGGCAAACTCAAACTTTTATTTTGTATCATGATTAATCGTTAGAAAGCCCTAATAAATACAATTAGTATTTAATTAAAAGATTTTTATGCCATATAAAAGTTAGTTTCTAAAAAATAAAGCTCACCTCATTTTGTGGTGGGACCAGTAAAAAAAAAATAAATAAATTTTTTCACACACACAAACTTTTAAAATATTTGCATGTACATGTTTATATTCATAGAATTTGTACTATATATAAATACATCTAATAACATTTTAACATTTTCTTAAATACATGCATGTGTGTGTATTTATATATACACATAATAAACATACACAGTACACACACATACTACATACACAAAAATTTTATTTTGGATGTGATTAATTGCAATTAATTGATGCCCAGCACTAATTTTTTTATAATTAATTAACAGATTTTTCTGAGCCATATAAACTTTTTTTTCCCCTAAAAATACAGTTGACCTTATTTTGTGATACCATAATCTAGCAGACTGTAAAAATTCCAAAACAAAAACTTATTTATTAGACATAACAATATTTTATTAATTCATAATTTTTTTCTATTTATTTCTGAGCCATATAAAATGTTTAAAAAATAAAATAAAATTGACCTTATTTTCTGGTGGGATCAGTAAAAATAGAAAACTGAACTACTGGTTCCACAAGCCCAGTAGAAAAAATAAAATAAAATCCTTATTGTTGAGCCCTAGCGTATATTAAACCGACTAAAGAGAAGTCTGCTACTGCTCCTCCTGACACTTTAGTAAATGGGACCTCAAAATCCCAGCAAGTCACTGAGTTTTAGCATAAACGCTGTGCACAGAATCCTTTGCCTTGTTCCGAACAACTCAAAAGTTCAAACCGAACTCTCAGCGGGCCACGAAGCCAGTAAAATTGAACGGTGAGTTTGAACTCTAAGCCACTGCTGGGAGAGAAAGGGACAGACGGGGAGCAGTTCTGGAGATGTTATTACACCGCTGAGTGCTTCAGTGACTCGGCTTCAGGCGCGCAGCCGCTGCCACTGTGGGGCCAGCTTGCCTGGATAATGAGCTGCTCGACTGGCTCAGCGCTCTCTCTCGCTCTGTGCTGGTCTGTCCAAACTGAGCTAACGTCAGTAAAACCTAATAAATGCAGAGAGATCACTCACACAGGCATTCAACCAAGGAGGACAGGTCTCGGAAAACTTGACAGCAGTGAAAAAAACGAATGCTAGACAGGCTTTACACAGGCGATGTCCTCTGCAATACAATGCCACTGCCCTAGAGCAGGGCGAACCTTGAGAGGTGCACGACTGTTAGGAATGCAGTCTGATGGATGTTGTATAGGATCTTAAAGAGTGGAAGAGTCCCGCGCCTGCTCCGCGTGCCCCTTCTGTCTCGGGTCTAGGCGTGCTGCTGTAAAGCTGTCAGCTCTTGTCTGTTTATCTGGCAGAAAACATACCGAGGCCCAGAGCTCAGCAAACACAGCACTTTATTATAGATGCTTCACCTTGAATACCTTCGGAAGAGCTCTGTATCAAAACTGCACATCCCACAGCTGCCAAAACAACCATATTCACTCCACAAGACTAAGCATCATTTGCATGAGAAATGCGTAGTCAGCTTAATTTGGGATTATGAAGGCACATTCACCTCGGCTGAACCGCACAGAGCAGGTGTTTGAATCTGAATGCCCAGATGTGTGGCCCATCAAACAAAAAGCAAGCATTCTGTTCGACAAAAAAAAGGTTGATACTGAAATAAATTATATGATTTTACACTTTCATTTATAAACTGAAACACTGCTATATTTGCCACATAATGCAGGCCCATTTTAGAACCTTTGTCCTATTTATACCACTAGTGAGGTTTTGCATTATAGTTACCAGTTTTTCTGTGTCTGGATGAGCATGTTTGGCAAATGCGGCACACAAACAATCAAATGTTTAGGGTCAGTAGGTTTTTGTTTTGTTGTTCATTTTTTGCTCAAGAAGGCTGCATTTATTTGATTAGAAATACTGTAAAATCAGTAAAATTGTGAAAACTTGTTACAATTTAAAATACCAGTTTCCCCATTTTAATATATTACAAAATATAATTTATTTCTGTAATTAAACTGATTTTTACCTATGCAAAATGTAATTTATTTCTGTGATTATACTGATTTTTTAACTTTTTATGGGCATTTTTACCTTTAAAAGACCATTTTTTTCTAACCTATTAAATGTACACTACCAGTCAAAAGTTTTTGAACAGTAAGATGTTTAATGTTTTCTAAAGAATGTCCTCTGCTATATATACATATATATATAATTATTATTATTATTATTATTATTATTATTATTATTATTATTATTATTATTATGTTGAAAACGAATAATATTTATTGAATTTATATGAATTTCTTTATTTTTGATTAATAGAAAGTTCAGAAGAACAGCATTTATCTGAAATGGAAATCTTTTGTAACATTATAAATGTCTTTATCATCACTTTTGATAATATTTCACAATATTACTGCTTTTGCTATATTTTGGATCAAATAAATGCAGGCTTGGTGAGCAGAAGATACTTCAAAAAAACATTGAAAATCTTACTGTTCAAAAAAATTCTTAAAATTTGATCAATAAATTCAAATGGTAAGACACTATAGGGCTGTTACCAATCAAATGAAATCATTATCAACAACAATTTTAAGTTTGCAATGCACAGGTGGCACAGAATCTGCATCAGAAGTGCCATTTAGATGCATTCACACAGGCTGTTTAATGCAGGACATGAATGCATTCAGATAATATAAACATAAAAGACATAAGAGTCATACGGCAGCATATCACCCTTATCTTGAATTTTGGGAGAATTCTACATGTATTTTAATAGACTAAATCACAGTGAAAGCATGAAAATGTCCTTGCGAAAACAACTCTGAAAACATAGTTGTGTATCTTGTATTGCATTTCTGTCAATAGATCCTCCTACATATTACACACTGCACTTTAAAACAACAATTACAATACTATCATAGATGATATTGCATATTCCTAGCATGGATTACTTTTAAACTACCTTTATGGGACTTTTGGACCCCATTGACTTTCACAGTCAAAAACAAAAACAGCAGAAACATTATCCCTGTATGATCATACAAGCATGGAATAGCATAAGGGTGAGTAAATGATTACAGAATATTATTTTTGGGATAAATTATCCCTTTAATCTGAACGTTTCTGAAACATTGATTCTGGTTTCTAGATGGTCCAAGCTGGTCCAAGCTGACAGACCATCTTGGACCAGCAACAAACCAGCTTTGATGTTCCAAAATAGCTTAAGCTATATTTTCCAGCAGGGCTGATGTAAAATTAATTCAAAATAAAGTGCATATTTGATCACAACTTCATATGCCATCCCAATAAGCGCAGCGTACTGTACTTCCTCTCCCTCCGTCTGCCCTTTTCCTGCTGCGATCCACAGGGCAGACAGGAACGAGACATGAGATCATCACATCCACTTTGACTCGTGCTTCAACCTAGGAGATGAAGAAAGAGCTGACATCTAAACAGACAGTGTGCTGTGAGCAGAATTAAAATAGTTTCTGCCTCTTGTCTCTCTAGGAAACATCATGGCCCTCCCTCCTCCCAGCTGTCCCCACTGCAAAACCTAAAATTAAACTTTCAAAGCACATTGCCACTGCTCATCCAAAACTGAAGCAGGCGGAATTTTGTTTCACTCAAAAACCAGATGACAATACAAATAAAGCAACAATAAGTGCTACGGGTCACTTGCAAAACGTTACCTGAAATAAACCCGTCTGAAGACCTCAGAATGAACTAATCCAAAAACATGCGTCTATTTATGATATAATGATATAACAAAAGTTTAAAAGTCATTTTTAGTATAAATAAGTGTTAAACAACAACACGTTTCGGGTTTGGCATCTTATGAATGTACACCTGAAGCTTTTTAAATGAGAAAAAAAATGGTTGGGAAACACCAGTCTTTCATGATTAAGCACTGGTTAAAAACAAACAAAAGACCGGTTTTACTGCTCAAATTGAAAGCATAAATCCTAAAAAACAAATCAAGCGCAAATTTTGTTTTCGTTACACATCAAAAAAGAAGACGGCTGTCTGTTTCTTGGCAGCTCTCCCTTGAGATGACTATAATTAACTAGCAGGAAGCCAGCTGTAGGTCCTTTATGAGAAAGCTCTGCATCACTGTGAAGATTCAAACTGGACAAGACGGGAACAACAGCCATAAGCAAATGCAGGGTGAAGACGTGGGGTTTACAGACTTTAAATGGACGCAGAGAAAAAGATGAAAGAATTCCAAATGAGAGAATAGCCACTAATTTGACAATAAATTGCAAATTCAATTCATAAAGGAGTAGTTCACTTCCAGAACAAAAATGTACAGATAATGTACTCGCCCCCTTGTCATGCAAGATGTTTCTGTCTTTCTTTCTACAGTCGTAAAAAAAAAAGTATGTTTTTTGAGGAAAACATTTCAGGTTTTCTCTCCATATAGTGGACTTCTATGGTGCCCCCAAATTTGAACTTCCAAAATGCAGTTTAAATGCAGCTTCAAAGGGCTCTAAATGATCCCAGCCGAGGAAGAAGGGTCTTATCTAGCTATACGATCTGCTATTTTCAAAACAAAAAAAAGTGTACGATTTTTAACTTTTAACTTGATGCATTCTGGTTCAAGTCAGTTAGGGTATGTCGAAAAACTGCAATCTCATTTTTTCCTCCAACTTCAAAATAATCTTACATCACTGCAAAAGTACTCACCCAGTGTTTACAAAGTGAACAGGCAAAGGAGGTCAAACACCCTTTACAAAAGAAGGAAAAACAACAAGTAGGACAATTTTGAAGTTGGAGGAGAAAATAAGATAGGAGTTTTTCAACATACCCTAACTCTCTTGAACCAGAATACACAGAGTTCATGCAGAGCTAGACAAGACGAGTGTTTGGATTGACTTTGTCAATTATAGGCTATTTAATCATATTTCAAAAAATAAACAAATAAATTGCAATTAAATGGCATATCATGTAATTAATTTTATTTATTTTTTTAATCAATTGACAGCCTATTTAAATCGCACAAGTACATGACATGAAAAAACAAAACAAAAAAAACAAAAAAAAAAAAACTAAAAATGTATATTTGATAAAAATTAAATTATTCAAATGCTTTCATTTTGCAATTGAACCATATATCTTTTTTAAACCGCGACGGAGACTGACACTTTGTGCACTAAAAGATCTTGTAGATTCATAAAATTAAGGTTAAACCACTGATGTCACATGGACTATTTTATCCGTGTCCTTACTACCTTTCTGGGCCTTGAAAGTGTCAGTTGCATTGCTGTCTATGCAAGGTCAGAAAGATCTCTGATTTAAGAAATATCTTAATCTGTGTTCAAAAGAAGAACGAAGGTCTTACGGGTTTAAAACGACATGAGGGCGAGTAATTAATTAATTTTTCACATAGCTGTGCTGATTAAAGTATTTATATTCTAATTGTTAGGCAATCAACATCATAAGCAGGATGTAGCTCTATTTCACCCCAAAGTAGATTTTCTGAAAATGCATTTAAAGAGGCTTTTGAACCAGAAATGCTGGATTCAGCACTCCATTTTTGAGCATGACAGCCTATCAATAATTTAGGCTAAAATGCCTCTAGACAGCAGAAGAGGTCTGAAAATTGGCTACATTAACTCTTACTCCCAAATTTAGTATTAATGTGTTCCAACTGGACTGCAAATAAACCGTAATCATTGCTAAGTGTTATTATAAATATAACATATGCATGTTTTTTCTGATCTGATAGCAGTGCTTCCAATAACAGTGAACCCCATTAACTTTCATTTGATGAAAAAAATGCTATTTTACATTTTTTTTGCTTGAGGTTTATTTAGAAGAAAGAAACGTATTCATGTTTGGAACAAAATGAGAGGGAGTAAATTATTAGAGGAAAAAACTAAAACATTGTTATAGGTGTAACTCGTTTGAGAACCATTGGTTTATTCAGAAGAGACACCCTGGAGCATGACATCATATCCTGTTGCTCACATTTGTTGTGTGTAATTATGCATGCTTAAAATCTAGTGTGACTGGAGTAAAAAGGAATTCCCGACAAAAGCGGAGCTTGTTCTATCCCTGATCTTCCTTCGAATCCTTCCTTCCCTTCTTTCCTCGTGCCCTCGTTACATCATATGCACTCGGGGCAACCGGGTTGCGAGGCGTTTTACACACTTCAGTAGGATTCCCTCTGCTGCTCTAATGGCTTATCAACAAAGACGTAGGGGGTGATCAATTCTAACATGCCTTACGTAACGAATTGCTAATGAATGATGCTCATGTGAGAGCATGTGGAACTGCCGGTCACAAAAGGAGCTTCACGGTTAACTGACTAAAACGTAAAGTGCTCTGTTATGTAAGTCAATATGTAAAAGGATCACACTGTCCAATGCAGATCTTCAGAATAAAACATCAGACTGCATCTTGAACAATAAATATTTGAGTGAAATAAAAGTGTTTTCGATTTCATGAAATCCTCCAGTTTATTAGTTCTATACGTAATTAGAAAAGCCTCGAAAAACTAGTTTATTCTGCAAAAGATGCACAAATTTTACAAACTGCTATGTTGACTAGCTGTGTCTCTCATAACATTCATACTAAATTTTCTCCAGTACAAAAGAAAAACTCTCTTGCTAATAAAATGTCACAGAGATGATGATTCATTTTCTAATGGATTCATCAGTGGGTCAGTCACATTTTAGTTTATTAGTAAGTGACAGCTGTTAAGAGCAGCTCTGTTGTATAGACAAGCGTAAATCTCATACAGTTTGCCTTTTTAATCTTCACAGCGGTTTCTATTTAAGGACATATTAGCGGCTGATGACAAAAACGCCAGGTGGGGAAAGTGAGAGGAATGGGGACGACACCGAAACCTAATAAACAGCTCCACAGGCCAGGAGAAAACAAGCTGTCCGCAGCATACCAAACACACTTCCATTACAATCTACATCCCTGAGAGAGAAGAAATTGGTTTGGCATCAGACATCCATCTGCTGACCTTTACATCAGGTCTTCCAACCTCTGGAGATGCAAACAAGCACAGAAATTAACACAGAAGTATCTCTGATGACCTGTAGCTGCTGCAAAGCTTATTAATGGGGAAAAGAAGAAACAGCTTAGCTGGAATAGTTGACCTAAAAATTAAAATTTTGCTGAAGATGCACTCACCCTCTGGCTATTCAAGATGTAGATGAGTTTGTTTTTTCATGAGAACAGATTTGAAGAAATTTAGCATTACAGAATTTGCTCACCAATGGATCCTCTGCAGTGAATGGGTGCCGTGAGAATGGGAGTTCAAATGGCTCATAAAAATATCAGAATAATCGATAAGTAATACCATATTCCAAACCATAACCAAGCAACAGCTTCCATCCATAATATGTGACCCTGGACCACAAAACCAGTCATAAGTTGCATGGGTATATTTGTAGCAATAGCCAAAAATACATTGTAGGGGTCAAAATGATCAATTTTTCTTTTATGCCAAAAATCATTAGGAAATTAAGTAAAGATCATGTTCCATGAAGATATTTTGTAAATTTCCAACCATAAATACATTAAAACACAAGTTTTGATTAGTAATATGCATTGCTAAGAACTTCATTTGGACATCTTTAAAGGTGATTTTCTCAATATTTTGATTTTTTTTGCACCCTCAGATTCCTGATATTCAAATAGTTGAATCTCAGCCAAATATTGTCCTATCTTAACAAATCATCCATACAGCAATGGAAACCTTATTTATCAACTTTCAGATGATGTATAAATCTCAATTTCAAAAAATTGACCCTTATGACTGGTTTTGTGGTCCAGAGTCACATATTGCTTTCTCTAGTAAAAAGTCGTCTTGTCTGAATCATGAGAAAAATATGTACAGATCAAGAACCGTTAACAAGTAAAAACAGTTCTAAACACATACATTAGTGGATTTTGATGTGAGAGGACAACAGAGGATAGGCTTTTTTACCGGAGGAAGTGTTATTATGAATTATGGACTTGTATTTTGGCAAGAAGCGATGGTTTAAAGTTAAAACACCTTGATGTATTTGTTTCTTACAAACAGCTTTTTGCAGCTTTTCATTTCACAAGACGTTAATAGATGTGTTTATTAGCTGTTTGGACTCTTATTCTGACAGCAAAGAAGATCCATTGGTGAGAGCAAGTGGTGTAATGCAAAATTTCTCAATGCTAAGTTTACAAATTCATCGACATCTTGGATGGTCTGAGGGTGAATAATTTCACAGCATAAATTAATTTTTGGCTGAGATATGCTTTTTTATATAAAAGGAAATGACCGAATGAGTTTTGGGCTACACAGTACATTTCATTGATCAGACTGCAAATACTGAAACACTGAAAACTAAGAAATCCAGAACAATTTAAATAAATTAAAAAAAAAATCTACTGACTAACCAGCTAGTTTTTTCCCCATACAATTTCAGAAAAAAAAACTAAAAAAAACATTTCAAATTTTTTTTTAGCCTATTTTAATACTATACTTCAACAGAAAATTGTATCAGGAAACAGGAAAATAATTCAAACAGTTTAGTGAAGCATAAACTAAAGTGAGGAGAAAGCTAGAATTTAAATTAGTTATATCACACACTTTTAATATAGACTTTATTCCCTGAGGACCAATTCTATTGCTAGTAAAGTTTTAAAAAGCATCCCAGAATTCAAGTTTCATAGCACTTCTCAGTTTGCAGGCAGAATATAGTTTTTAACTCAAAACATGACATTGTGAGAAGTTCACAAAACAATCTGGGTAGCACTTTATTTTACAGTCCTGTTCCTCATGTACATACTATGTACTCACAGTAATAACGATAACACTTTACAGTAAGGTTTCATTTGTTAACATTAGTTAATGTGTTAACTAACATGAACAAATAATGAACAATACATTACAGTATTAACCTTTGTTGATGTTAGTTAATAAAAATAGTTATTCATTGTTTGTTCATGTTAGTTCACAGTGCATTAACTAATGCTAAACTGTGATTTTAATAATGCATTAGTAAATGCTGAAATTAACATTAAGTGGGATTAATAAACGCTGTAGAAGTATTGTTCATTCTTAGTTCATGATAACTAATGCAGTTAACTAATGTTAGCTAATGAACCTTATTGTAAAGTGTTACCATAATTAAAATAACTGGGTGCTAACTCTGAACTTACCCCTAAACCTAACCCTACCCCTTGTAGTTACCTTATATTACAGTACTTTCTAAGTAAGTACACTGTAAGTATGTGTACTGTAAAATTAAGTGCAACCACAATCTGTGCTCAAACATGCCGTTTCAAGGGACATACAAGCTTGGAAGTTCCTACAACCTAGGGCAAGATTTCAGCTGGGACAACTGAAAGGTCCATGAAGTATGCATACTCATGGCAAGAACAAAATCGATTACAAAACCCATAAATTCATAAAGCAGCAAACTTTCATATCACACATGAAAACAAAACAAAAAAAACAAAAAAAACAAAAAAAAAAAAGGCATAACACAGACTCATTCACCACTTTCTGCGAGGCAAGCACATCTCAGCAGGATTAAATCAATGCGATGCAGAGCACGGCTTAGCTCAGGAACTTCATCCGCCAAAAGCACAAGATCCAGGCTAAGCAAAGGAGCATCTGAGGAAGGATGCATGCGAGCTTTAATTATCAATGTGGAATCTTGTGTATCCAACAGACTTCAGTCAGGCATCTATGCAGCTGGATGACAGCATGGACAGAGGTGCTGTATTATTTAAACAATCTTCAGTCCCCTTCCCACAAACCTACTCTAATTTTTTATCAAATCTCAGCACTATACAAACCCACCAGATGCCAGCAAGCTAATGCAACTTTCAAAACAGATGTTGCTAGCTTACATTTAAATGTAAGAGCTGTGCTTAAGATATTATGCTAATTCTGATCAGGGACAGCTGGGGTATATTGTACATGCCTAAACACCTGAATGCCTGTTTATTTTTTGCCACTTAAACCAATTTGTCAAAAGTTACAGAAAATGTTTTTACATTTTTATAGAAAAATCAATTTCAAGTAAATGCTGTTTAAACTTTCTATTTATCAAAGAATCCTGAATGTATTAGGTTTCCACAGAAGTACTAAGCAGGACAACCGTTTCAACAAAGATAGTAAGTAGAAAATGTTTCTCAAGCACCAAATATTCGATAACATTAATTGCATAATTTATTGTGAGCTAACAATAAGCAACAATTTATTACTGCATTTAAAAAGTTAATTTACTCTGCATTCTATTGGCGTTTAATTTATGTGTGTTAGGGCTGTCAGACGATTAATCGTATACAAAAAAAAATAAAAGTTTGAGTTTGCCTAATATATGTGTGTACTGTGTGTAATATATATATATATATATATATATATATATATATATATATATATATATATATACTATATATATACATACACAAACACATTCAAGAATATATTTAAGAAATATTTACAAGGATATGTTTTTATTACAATTTTTACAGAATTTATATTATATTTATATAAATATCATATTTCTCTTAAATATATACATTAATTTGTGTGTGTGTATACATAATAATTATACACAGTACACACACATATATTAGGCAAACTCAAACTCTCATTTTGTATGCGATTAATCACGATTAATCGTCTGACAGCCCTAATTCGTGTGAATGCCAGCCTGATCTCATGACAAAAACATACTTTTTCGCGAAGACGTGAAATACGTACCATAAGTTTTTTTTGACATATTCGATGTGAAATGTCCACTGAGTGGTGCTAAAAGAGTGTTATTTTTTTTCCCCCAGAACAGATGAACGTACACATGGTACGTTTTTACGTGATGCTGGTTTTGCATGCGTCACCGCAGTTCTGACTGTAACTCTAATGCTCCGTGACGTTTTAAAATAACGTACAATCTGCACTACACCTAAACCTACCTGATAATATGAACAAAAGCGAATCCGACGTAAAAACGCAGTCACAAGCACGCCGTTTTAGCTTGTTTTTTGATCTCTCATCTTTCAGCTCTTTCATCAGGAGTCACGTTTTTCACAGGATTTGTAACCAAGGATTCTGCATCCCAAGTCCAATTCCGTGCCGGCTGAGCTACCGAGCAAGCTTGTTACGTCTAGAAAGCGAAACATTTGGAGTTGTAATCATAACCGTGTACAAAACCGATTACAAGAGGTCGCCGTTTAACCACCTATAGTGTTCATTTCTGTTGGAAAATGCAGTGATATGTACTTATTGGTACATATTTTGTGTCTTATGAAAAAGTTCCCACAGGTAAGTTTTTGTCATGAGATCAGGCAGGTAAATACATAATACATTGATACATTAAATTTATACAACTTCCCACGTTAAAAATCCGTACATGCAGAAACACATGTAGGTGTTGCTCATATTAGTTCATGATACTTAATGCATTGAAACTTATTGTAAAGTGTTAACATTAAGTCTTGAAATGCTTTTCATTGACTGTAAGCTATTTTACTTATTCATGAATGTGCAATTCACTATCCGTAAAACGGCAGCAAGATGCAAAACCTATAAATAAAACATTCAGCCAATGAGGCATTTAAAAAGACTCTTTAGCTAAGCTAACTGTCTTTACGTGGACAGATGTCTGGTCAAAATTAAACTCAATAGTCTCACAAATAAACAATTTAAGAGGCTACCCAATATGCACAATGCCAAGCACAACTGCCAAGAGGTCATCTCTGTGCTTGCTCTACTCTACCGGGGATTGACGGTCATTAGGAGTTAACAAGGGCTTCCCCGAGCCCTCTGATCTCACGCTTAGCAGAAAAGAAGGTTCAGCTATAATGACAGAAAGCGTTTTAGGACTGATCAGTCCGTGCAGGCGCAAAGTGACAAGCCGTAATCCAGTACACTCTGTGCAAGTTGCAATGCTCTGAGACGCAGACAGCAAAAACCAACCAGTCGTGAAAGAACGAAAAACGTGCTTTTCCCAGCATCCTATTTACACAGAGTAGAAATAATTGGGACGCAAGCTAAGACACCCAGAGGACCAGGCAGTTATGTAACTAAAAGAACTTGCCATCCCGCGCTGAACTAGACAAGCAGAAAATGGACCGAAAAAAGTCCTGGGCCTGAGCTATAGTCCTTTTCAGGAATGAAAACTTCGATTGGGTTGTCTACATTCAGCTTCGAGCTGAAATCAGTCCATTTCAGCAAAAAGAAGACCAGAAGTCCCTCAGGATTTTGTTTCCCCAGACGCATGTGGTTTGTGCACAACAGTGGTGGAATTAAAAGACAGGATGGCACATTTGAAGTGCGTCGTTCTGAGATCCTAGTTGGAGAATATCACCTTCGGCTCTTCAATCTGCCAACGTCAGAGCTCTCGTTGAGAGCTTGTTTCATTTTGCGAGACTAAAACCGGACAAATGGAAACTCTGTAAGACTTACAACCTAAACCACATATATTAGGACCACATGCAAAGAAATGGATCATTGCCATGAGGGTGTAACCTGGAGCATATGTTGAGATCTTAACCCACTAAAGGTGTCATCCTCAGTGTGAGGACAATTAGGACCAATTAAGCAACTGTCAGTCATGCATCTTTGATATGAATTCAAAACATCCCCTACCTTGCATCCAAACATAAGTGAGATGGTGCTGTTGGTGCATGCTACTTTACAGTGGCACAACATTGGCGAAAAGCAATCCAAGTTTTTGATGCTGGGAGACATTCTCTCTGTGCCCGGGCACTTCAATCCATCAGCGATTGAGGTGCCGGCCAATTGCTTCCACGAGCGCTGGCCGCTGCCTGCTCTTGAGGTGCGCCCTCATCTCGGTCTGTGGCAGGGGGAGCAGAAGCGGCGACGTGATGCCTTCATCCAGCGAGCCCTTGTCAGTTGAGTCCACCGCTCTTCCGTCCTACAGTATCTCTCGCTTGACTCGACTCAATCGGGCGGACAGATTAAAGCGCTCCCGAAGAGAGCTGCACTTGAGGGAGCTCTGGAGAAGCCATGCTGCCTGCTGTGACCAGGGGGTGTTACGGTGGGAGGAGGAGGAGGTGCAGGAGGAGGGTTAGAGGGCAGTGGAGTGTGCAGGGTCTCGTGTCACAACAAGCGAAGATCCATTAGTGCTGCTGCGCTTCCACCTGCTGCAGAGGAACCGCTGCCATGACTCGGAGGAAAGAGGAGCAGGTTCGGACGCTCTCCTACTCAACTATCCAAACAAGACGAGGCGAGCGGCACAGAGCGAGAGAGGAGAGGTAAGCAGACTGGAGGGGGAGGGGCGAGCGATAGCGTTGAGCTTATTACACAGTTCACTAGAGAGAATCTGAAGAGTTTCTGAGACGAAGGATGCAGCGTGCAGACCGGGAGAAGGAGATAAAAACAATCCGGACCATCCGGAGGTTAAACCGGGGGAAGCAGGGACTGCTCTCTCAACAGATTTACAATCACAAGGACAACGAACGGAAGCTAGTATGACCTCTGATGTGCAGTTATGAAATCCGATCTCAGAGCAATATGCGAGTGGAGCTATAAACTTGACCTGAAACAATAGTTTACCATACACAAGAATACGTTGTGCTTTCCCATGTCATTTCAATAGCTCAAACCAATTGTTTCCTCAAGTAAAACAAAGTTCGAACAATGAGAGCAGTGTCCAAAAATTGCTTGAATTAAGAAAATGTGTCAGCCATGAAACTAAACCATGACTTACTGTTTACTGCACAAATTTGCAACTGCTTCTCTGGTAAAACTGCACCCGTCATAAAACTGTGAATATTTTCACATGTTCTTGTCGTTAGCCTAACAGAAGAAATGTATCACATATTCACCATGAACTTGTGGTCTAGATGGGAAAGTAAATAAATACTAAACACTAATTTTCCCTCCAAGGTTAAAGTAGTTATGAGAGTCATGACAGTTGTATTTTTGAGTCTGCGGCTTGTTCACAATTCATATAAAAGATATACTACTACTACTATCTCTTGCATCAGCAATGGTCAGATTATCATTTTACAACTTGTCTTAAATCATTGTAATATGACTGTTCTTTCTGTTCTCACTAAGTTTTTATTTACTCAGCAAAGAATTACTGGGGCATGTGTAATGTAATGTAAAAAAATTATTGTAAAATTATAATATATATATATATATATATATATATATATATATATATATATATTATATTTTATTTATTTATTTATTTATTTATTTTTTTAGGGATGCAACAATAACCACAGTTTTCGGTTCGGTTCGGTTCTGATATCTTTGTTTTTATCAGTTCAATTACTGGAAAAAGCGTGGTTTAGTATATGTCTGCTTAATTTTTCTTTTGAGAGAGGTATTATTTTTTCAAATTTTACACAAAATAGAATGGGTTTCATTTATACTGGACACCAGAGGGTGTCCATATGCTACTTACACTAAGTCAAAATAGCAATAGATTCTATTTACATTATGTAAAAATAGCAGTATTTTCTTTGCAATAAATAGCAATTACGCTATTTATACTACTTGATGGCAGATATTCGTACCTCGGTATTGTAGTACATTATAAAACAGTATGTAATAATGTATTGAGTGTAAATGATAATTTTTATTAAAACATTACATGGATGCCGCCTTGGTACAAAGCCATCCCTACACTTACCCCTAATCCTAACGGTTAAACACCCATGAGGCACTTTTTTTATTTCCACTTTTTGATTATTTCCTTTAGTTTTTTTAAAAAGGGGTAATCGGATGCTCATTTTCCACAAGATATGATTCTTTAAGGTCTTAATGAAATGTCTGTAACATACTTCGGTTAAAATTTCTCAATGGTAGAGTAAAACAACACCTTTTATACCTTGTCAAAAACAGCTGTGTTCACAACGAGCTGTTTTGGTGCATGCCCCTTTAAATGCTAATGAGCAAGTGAAAAGCAGTTCTGTCTGAGACTAAACTTTAGCTGCACTGAGCTGCGGAACTTGCCAACTAGCACATTATTAGGAAAGACGATTTGCAAAGATTCATAAAAAACCTTTTACTCGCTTCTTCTGTAGGTGAAGCTGGATCATGAATGATTTGTGCGAACGTAGACGCATTTAGGCAGATCGTGGAGTGCATTCCCTTCAAAAACAAAAGAAATCTCTGCATCTTCAGCAGCTCAGATGTAAATGACAACTGAAGGGAGTAAATGACATTTGCTATGTTCTTTACTATATCCAACATCAAAAACCCTTAAACGCTTAGGAGACATTCTCATCTACCCCTGCTCCGGCGTCAAAACAATGGCAGACAGTTCACTCAGGGTGGGTCTAAGGTACAACAGCCATGTCAATCAACAATCGTGGTCTGTGTGATGTCACACAGCCAAGAATCTGAGAATGGCTTGATTTGAGAAAGGGATTTATAGGGATTTAAAAAAAAAACTGGGTGGATTTTTATCATTATAAGGTGAATGTGTACACACACTGCCAACACAGTTATGTTCAAACAACATGTAAAAGTGAATTTTGCATCCGATGACCCCTTTAAATAAATGCTTTTCCGATGTGATGTGCGATGAGAAAACTGAGAAGAACGAGTTCTGCAAACGGTGGATTCAAACTTGGTTCGATTGCGTCAAAAAGTCAATAATCTCCAAACACTGGAGCTGTTGTTTAACAGCTGTCTTTCGTAATGTTATTTAGCCCAGCCACACGTTGTTGGGTGGAGTTAGTGTAAATAGCCTCTGCCAACAAGGCATGCTATTGTCACCTAGTGTAAACAGACACTCCGAGTCATTAAACACCCTTTTGTTCACAGAAAAATATTTTGTCTTATCTGTAAAAAAGGATGGGCAATAGTTTTACAGAGACCATTAAAGGTTAATTTCAGTATTGCAGGTGACATTGCGGAGGTCCTCCTAAATTATGAAGCATGAGTTTATTAGCAGCCTGTAATAAATCCGAGTGTGATCATTTCTCCTCTGCCCCTCCTCCCTTCTGCCCCTCTGCCACACTACATCATTTGAGCTGTTACATCATCAGAGTGCAGGGAGGCATGCAGATCTCAGACTACTACAGCACAAACACACACGCACATAAACCTCACTAGTAGGAACAAAAGCTGCATCTGTCGCAGGACATGTCAGCTTCATCCGGCTCCTGGAAGAAAACCAGTAAAAAACAACCTCTCTTCATTATACAGCAACATGCAACTTTTTCCATACTATTACTAATAATAGGGCTTTTTTACCAATAACTTCATATTATTAAATATAAATATTTCATATTTTTGTTCCAATAAATGCAAATGTTTTCAAAACTCATATTCACCGTGTGAGTGACCGTTAAATACGTAAATTAGATTAAATATTGCTATGATGAATGATGATAAAAGGCCACACAGAGAACATTAATTTCTCGTTAACACCCAAAATCTCTGGTAAAAATATTTCTGTGGTTTTTATGCATTAAGAACAAAACCATCTATCATCCAATCCCATCTTCAACAAAGTGATTTAATCTGGCAGTGTGACACTGGTGATATATACAATGACTTTTGGAGGAGTTTCGATCCAAAAAAAATTATTCATCCAAAGCTGAAGCTTATTATGAACTTCTAAATCAATCCCTCCCGCCTAGAGTTTCAAGGAGAAAAGGACGATTTTTACAGAGATCCATAAACCTGCCTTGGTGTTGAAGCATTTCTTCAAGCAGAAGTTTGTGTATTGCTGTGTGCTCAGCAGTTTCTGTGAGAACAATGAGGACTTCTCTGCTAATAAATTGTGTACGCAGGCTGATGCTAATCATTCGACTGCCTCGCAGAAGCTCTCTGAGAATATCTAGATGGCAGATTGCTGAATTCCCACGATAACATCAAAGTATTAGATACCAGTAAGACTGAAACTGTGTGTGTGGAGACTCACATCCATAAAGTGGAGAGAAACTTGTGAGTCTTTGTTCCAACAATTATTTCTGCTGAAATTTGTCTTTTAATAACTGGATACAATCTCTTCCATAAAAAGAAAAGGCACATGTGATGAGATGGAAGGAAAAGTTACCAATCTACACAGAAGTTATCAAGGTGATGGCAGATATGGTAATATGCCTTATGGTGTATGGCCCCACAGTTCAGAATATATTCAGAGATTATCTGAAGGTGAAGACATTTTACAAGTGTCTATCATTATAATCAATAATCTATTACATTGGACAGCCATTTTTTATCATTTACATTTTTTATATATTAAAATTCAAAACTACTGCTATATTATGCTACATATATGTACATTTTTTATATAACCTTCATATACATTAATATTCTATTCTAGATAGGTGGCCTATTACCAAAGTAAACATTTATATTTTGTCTTGTCAAAATTTGTCCATCATAAGGCTTGGTGATAAACAATATCATACATTGCGATGAAATTTATGTTGATAAAGATAATAAGCTATGGATATTTTTAATCAATATGGATTATTCTAATAGTCTCACACAGCAGAAATAAACACAACAAAAGCCAGGCAGTGCACGTCGCTAATAAGTTTGACTGACCGTGTGATTGAGTAATGTGGTTTTCCTCTACTACACAAAATCAAAAACACATGACGCTTTGTTTTCAGCATCTGCATCTCAATATATGAGAACATGAACACGCATACTTCATCTGCAGAGCCGCTTTGAGAGTCACCAGCTTTACAGTTTTATTTGAGAAAAGGTCTCAATTACACAATGAAACCAGGGTTGCCAGGTTTTCACAACAAAACCTTCCCAGTTGCTACTCAAAACTAGCCCAAAATTTGTCCAATTGCATTTCGAGGAGGGTTCCAGGGTAAAAATCATGTTACAGGAGTAAAATCCAGTAAAATTCGCATTCCAGGTGCTAAATATCCTCCATAACCGATATAACGGACTGTGTTTTTGCAACCTATGCAAACTTGTGAACATGCGTGTGACAGTGCTTTCTGATCGTGTGGTTTGGAAGTGTGCATCCAGAAAAATGTATACCAGAAATTATGTAATATGGCTTTAAAACGTGTGATTTCAGCACGATATACATGATAATTAAAACCAAACTGATGTTTTTTGGCAGAGATCTGAGATATGAGCTAAAATAGTACAGCCCTGTTCTGGAAAAGAGGGCGGGGAGAAGCAGCTCATTTGCATTTAAAGAGTTAAAGGAGAAGTCCACTTCCAGAACAACAATTCACAAATAATTTACTCACCCCCTTGTCATCCAAGATGTTCATGTCTTTCTGTCTACAGTTGTGAAGAAATTATGGTTTTTGAGGAAAGCATTTCAGTATTTTTCTCTATATAATGGACTTCATTGGTGCCTGATCTTGAACTTCCAAAATGTAGTTTAAATGCAGCTTCAAAGGGCTCTTAACGATCCCAGCCGAGGAAGAAGGGTCTTTTGTGCTTAAAAAGTATACAAATTTTTATTTTTCGAAAAAAATGACAGATCGTTTCGCAAGATAAGACCCTTCTTCCTAAAGCCCTTTGAAGCTGCATTTAAACTACATTTTGGAAGTTCAAAATCGGGGGACCAATGCAGCCCATTATATGGAGAAAAATCCTGAAATGCTTTCCTCAAACACCATAATTTCTTTACGACTGAAGACAGAAAGACATCTTGGATGACAAGGGGGTGAGTACATTATTTCTAAATTGTTGTTCTGGAAGTGGAGTTCTCCTTTAAGAAACATGTTTCTGCTTCCACTCAAAATAGGCATTTTTTTAAATGATATAATAAGTGATCTTGTGGAGTATTTTGAGCTGACATGTTCTGGGGACACCTGAGATTTATAGTACATCTTGTAAGAAGAGGCATATGGTTCCCTTTAAAGACGGATTTTTTGAAGATGAAGTTTTATTAATGTTATTCAAAATTTTTGATCAAGAATTTGTTAACCCATAAGTCACAGAAAATAGAATGGATTTCATGAGGCCCTAAATGAAAAGGTTGCTACTCTGTGAAGTCAATTTTGAACAAACATGTTATGTTTACATTCATTCTCAAGATCTAACAAAAATGTAGAAAAGCATTTCCTATCCTATTAATTGCAAATGATACCATTATAAATATTGATACTGTATGATATGGAAAAAAAAAAATATTGTGACAATATTTTTGGCCTTATGGCCCAGCCCTAGTCAATCTTGCATAAATGATGAAATAGTGCCAGAATGAACACAGCATTAGCTGAATAGGGCAGTTAAATTATGTTTAATTACTAGGGTTAAGTTTAATTACCGTAGTAGTTAATGCTTAATCATGTTTTTCATGGTTTAGTTTCTAGGTGTGCACAGAGTAGCAAGATACAGTGTGGATCTTTACATTTGTGTGTGAACCTTCCAATAAGCTCTGAAATATGGAGTATCTGCACTCACTGGACTAAAGTGTTATGATGACACACAGTGGTCAGATGTTAAATGTCAGAAACTGAAGAACAGAAATGTACTCAAACACTGAAGTATTACCTAAATACCATGAATTACAGAGTTCCATTGTATTTCTATCAAATATTTAGTCAAACACATTGCAATATTACTTTTTTTTTTTTTATGTAAGGGATCCAGGTGACTGGGACGCATTTATGTTCTGCATCATGTCCTGACAGAGAATGACTGGAGGAACTGCAATGATGAGAACAGGTCTGAAACAATTCAATTATGTCACAGCTTTGACATTAATGAAACAGAAGACAGATAGATTTAATTCAACAGTACTCATATATAATTTATATAACATTAAGCTGGACAGGGAGCATGTGAATATCCAAGACAGAGTAGGGATGTTCAAATTTACATATTTTCAAAATCAATTAGTCAGTGATTTGTGTGAACGATTAATTGGTCTTAAGGAGGCTATGTATAATTAGGCTGATGTTGGGTTCACCTGATGATCTGACCAGTTTCTTACAGGCCACATAAGACGTTTCTTTCATTTTTTTTTTTTTTTTTCTTTTTTTTTTTTAAAAGACCTAGATGGGGTGCAACGAAATGGAACAGAACAGAAAAGGGTCTCTAGACTCATTTTTAAATAAACTGACACAAATAGTGATTGTGAGTCACACAAAAAACATTAAAAACTTAGACTAGTTAGATAACTTAACCATGACTATATGCAATTATAAAAATAGATATACAAAAAAAAAAAAAAAAAAAGTAAAAATATTGCATCCACTAATCTTGCACACCAAACCTTATTGTAATGTGTTTATATAAACACATTACAATAAGGTTTGGTGTGCAAGATTAGTGGATGCAATATTTTTACTTTTTTTTTTTTTTTTGGTAAATTAACAATACTTTGACAGTAATTATTAAATGTAGATTACTGGTATTTCCATGCATATAATACATTTTAAAATTCCACGTTGTATGAATGAACATGAATGTAGTATGAATGAACAGAAATTACCAATGTATATACTTACACTTGCAAAAGTATACTAATAAGTGAAAATTAATTTAGATTAATATTATATTAGATTAATAAATGTTTATTACAGGGTTATTATCGTTTATTAACATAAAACCAAAAAATGTGTTTATAAAATAATAAAATAATAAAAATGTACATTCATTTAATCTTCATTACTAAATTTCATCTCTCATTTTCATTTGGTTTAACTTGATGTACTATAATAACTCAAATTAAAAATGGAAATAAAAACTGTAGACATATTTAGAAACGTAGAAAGTATCTACAGCATTACAAAATCTTTTTATTAAATTAAAATTTAAATAGAAAATAGAAATGTAAACCAATTCAAAATACTAAAAGAAAGTATCTATAATAGTTATACAAAAAATGGTTCATAATTAGTCCTCCTAACACATTAATTAATTAATTAATTAATTAATTAATTAATTAATTAATTAATTAATTAATTAATTTAAATTCATTGTAAGGTGTTACCAAAAAGAATTATGTAAAATATTATAACAGTGTGCACATTGGTGAGATGTCTTGGGCAGCAGAAATGCAGCAGAAATAAAAAAATAAAAACTGTGCTAGAAAAGCATGAAGACACACACAAAAAAAAAATGGACCATGAAGAACATTTGTATCAACTCAACAGTCTGATTATTAACCTCAAGGGTAGACCATCTGTTAACTACAATCAAAAAAAAAGACTGCAGCTCAGCAAGCAATTAAATGTGAAGAAACAAATTCTTCAAAACACCACCAACAAAACAAAAACATAGTTAGCATACCATGCTGGAGAAAAATACAAGGCAAATAATTACACATCTGTATTCAAAACCTCTAGAATGAATATACATGCCTGTTAAAAACAGGTACTCTGATGACACTACAGCATGGATTTTGACATTGGCAGCAGGGATGCGTTTTCAGCAGGAAATCATTAAGATTGACAGCTCATCCGGCTACTTAGATTTATTGAGCCGCACTAAAGCCTGTTAACACACCAGTACGGGATATACCTCGCAGGGGAAAATACCTCACAGGTTCATTTACAGCCATCTAGACGGTAGTAACTGGAAACATCACTTAAGATTTTAATGGAGGAAGTGGTCTCTCTTTCATGACAAGAATTAGATTATTCAGTCCAGCAAGTATTTGGCTTCTCATGCTCTCTGTTGTTTGGTTTCCAGCCCACAGCAAGGTATAGAGTATGTTTAGGCCCTGTCTGCATGACTGACTCTTCCACACGGATGGTCCCGCCCTCCCCGATCTGCAATCTGTCACACCGCCTCACACGGACGAACTGTTGCTCTCGTACAGCCACGTGGGAGCTCTCTGGGATAGCCCTGCTAACCTATGGCGACAGCTACGGAGGTATCAGTGATACATAAAGGCCTCTTTCTTCTACAACCCACAGAGAGCTTCAGTTCCAGCACTTCTGGAAGAAAATGAGAAACTCCCCTCTGTGGTCAAAATGCGAAGCACAGAATCATTTCAACATGACAACTTTTTTCTCTCATGGAAATGCAGTGAATCTGGTCAAATGCTTTGTTTTAACAACTTCAAACTAAACTGTGGCATACTTCAAAGCCTTTATGATTATCAACAAATCATGAGGAAATTATCAACAAAATCTATGTACAAAAATATAAATCTAAATTACATAAATGTATTTGTTTAGACTTAATGTCAATTATTGCTCCTTATCATACGGCATTCATGCTTCTATCTTTAGTATTATTTAGTGCAAGGTTGTACAAATTAAACAGTGGCTGTCACAGGGTTCTGAAAGTCATACAGGTGATACTAAACTTTTAATGCCTGCTCATTAAATATTTATTAGGTTAATAAATATAATATAAACAGAATGAATAATTGAGTCACTCAAATATTTGCATATACAAGTCTATACAGTCTGAATATCACTGTATAGGCATCTCCTTTGTATATTAACCAGTATGTCACATCATTCTCACATTATAAGCAAATCTCAAAAATTGATTTGATTAACATTTGTGGTTGTTTGTGATAAAACAAAAGTTTCTATTTCTCACGTGAACATGGAATTCTCTAACATTGAAAAGTAGTGAGGCGACACCTATTCACAAAACATACTGAGCCCCACCATTCTAGAAAAACACAGAGCACCTGTTTCAACTTCTGAGAAAGATCAGTGTTTTTTTTTTTTTTCTTTTTTTCTCCATCTATTTTGTATTACACTACACCTGAACATTGTGGTCACCCTGTGTTTCCCCCTCCACACAAACTATTTTCTGGTTCCACTCAATACAGTAGAGGGCAGTGTTAAATTACTTTCTGACACCACAAGGATGTGAATATAACTCACCACAGAACAAAAAAAGAAAGGTGGGATTTGGGTGGTAGGGTTTACATTAAAAAAAACTTAAAAGGTACTTTACACATTTTAAAATAACCTGAAAAAAGTTTCTGCGGCTGGATTCATGAAATATTCTTAAGAACAACATTCAACTGTTTTTTCTTAGTATTTTCTTGCTTCGAAAGAAAGATATGAATATTCTTAAAAAAATTTTTTGAATATACTCACCCTCAACCCATCCTAGGTGAATATGACTTCCTTCTTTCAGATAAACACTTTCGGAGTTATATTAAAAAAAAATTGCCCTGGCTCTTCCAAGCTTTATAATGGCAGTGCATGGGTGTTAATATTCAATAGTCCAATAAAGTGCATCCATCCATCATAAAAAGTGGTCCACACAGCTCCAGGGGGTTAATAAAGGCCTCCTGAAGTAAATGGATTTGTTTGTGTAAGAAAATGATCTATATTTCAAACTTTATAAATCCTAATCTCTATCGTCTGCTAACTGTCGTACTCGCATACATGAGAGAGTGGCATCCCAGCAGATGGCGCAGGATATAGACGAATGTGATGAACACTGAAGCACAGAGGAGA
This sequence comes from Cirrhinus mrigala, assembly GCA_036247105.1. Classification (NCBI taxonomy): domain Eukaryota; kingdom Metazoa; phylum Chordata; class Actinopteri; order Cypriniformes; family Cyprinidae; genus Cirrhinus; species Cirrhinus mrigala. The sequence continues at coordinate 18,747,696 of CM070012.1, read as the reverse complement.
CAGCATAATAAAACGCCTGTCACAAATTAGAAGTACAAAACGAGGATTTGTAAAGAGAAATGTTGGAGGATTGGAATAAAAGACAAAAGGAGACTGGTTTTCCTTTTGCTAAACAAAGGAAACTTTGCTTTCTTTGCTCCTGTTAGCAAAACTTGGTTTTCGCAAAACTGGCATACCCTCACCAGAGATTATGCTATGTCTACTAGAGTCACCTGCCGGAACAGTAGGGACGTGACGAGTTCTCGTGGAACGATATCTTGACGATATCCTCCTAAAACATTTTGCAGTGTTTACAGTAGAGCTGCACGATTAATTGTTAAAAGATCGCAATCTCTATTCAAACACCCTTGCGATCTTATTCCTGAATGACAACGATTCAGCAGTGTCTATTATGGCCATTTCATATTGCGCTTTTCACGCTCCACTGACGTTTACGACGTGAAACAGGTGTTAAAGACATTTAAACCTGCATTCATGCTGCTACTGATCCAGAAAGAGTAAAATAGTCTTTCAACCACATAATGATCATTATTTCTGTGTTGCAGACATTTAAATAACAGAAGTACTGGGATGAAGGTTTATTGTTTGGGTATAAACACATATTGTCTACGGTAGCAATCAAAACAAAAGTATCTTAAAGGGGTCATCGGATGCCCATTTTCCACAAGTTAATATGATTTTTTAGGGTCTTAATGAAAAGTTTATAATATACTTTGGTTAAAAATTCTCAATGGTTGTGTAAAACAACACCCTTTTTACCTTGCCAAAATCAGCTCTGCAAAAATCAACCCATTCTGATGGAATGTTCCTTTAAATGCAAACGAGCTCTGCTCGCCCCGCCCCTCTCTTTTTTCTGTGGAGTGACGAGCTGTGCTCTGAGTGATTGTTTACTTTAGCCGCATTTAACATTTTTAGCGCAAAACTTACTAACTAGCATGTTATTAGGAAAGGTTTCAAAGATTCATAAAAAAAAACCTTATACTCACTTCTGCTGTAAGTGAAGCTGGATCTCGAATGATTTGCGCGAACATGGATGCATTTATGTAGATCGGGAGGCGCATGCCCTTCACAAACAAATGTAATCCACTGCATCTTCAGCGGCTCAGATGTCGGGAGTAAATGACGACTACCATGTTCATTATTACATTCAGCAACACAACACCTCAATCGCTCAATTGGAGATATTCTTGTCTAACTTACATCCTTGCTCTGGCATCGAAACAATGGAGGTCGGACTGTTACAGCTGATTTAGGGCGAGTCTGAGGTAAGATGCTCATGTCAATTAACTATCGTGGGAGTGGCCTCTGTTGGTGTGACGCCACAAAAAAAAAAAAAAAAAAAGTGTTTGTCATCGAATCATTTATTAGGAGATTCCAATAGTGAAACATGTCTTTATTAATTGAGACACTGACTTTATTTTTGTTTTTAAATTTTGTTTGAATATATTTTTTAAAAGACCTAAACAATGAAGATTTTGTCAGAACCACTAGTAAATTACTAATTACTTAATTATTTTGTTTAGATATCTTTTTTTTTTCTCTTCAGAATCATGAGAATCATGATCTCCAAAAAAAAAAAAAAAAAAAATCAGTTTATCCATAATCATGCAGATTTAGTTTACATTAAAATAGAAGTTCAATTTCATAGAGTACAAGTTCCTTTCAAAATGCACCTATATTTTTATTTTTATTTTTTTTTGCATTTTGTGCTTTTCAGTTGAATAAAATACTGTTTTTCCCTAAATATTTCATTATTAAGGATTTCTTTAAAAAGAAATCACACACCCCTATGGAACACCATTCTCTCATGAACGTGGTTATGACAGTAAGCGGAAGCTAGAGAATACAGTTCATGAAGTTTTAAATATGGATATTTTTCTTTGACAAATGCATCATTTTGCTTTAGGAGGCCTTTATTAACCCTCTGGAGCTGTGTGGAGCCCTTTTCATGATGGATGGATGCACTTTATTGGACTTCTGTTAGACTATTAAATATCAACGGCCATTCACTGCCATTATAAAGCTTGGAAGAGCCAGGACATGTTTTAATACAACTCTGATTGTATTCATCTAAAAGAAGAAAGTCATATACACCTAGGATGGCTTGAGGGTGAGTAAATCATGTGGTAATTTTCATTTTTGGGTGAATTATCCCTTTAAGAAAATGTATTTTGACACACACTAAAAAAAAAAAAATAAATAAAAAAAAACAACATTCTTTCATACTTGATTGTATCCTTGATTGTTTGATTTTGTTCTGAATTTATGACTCCAATATCAGTAGCTTTATCCATTCTTCACCTCTGAAATGGCACTCTGTGTGTCTGTCTGTAAACATGAAGGGATTGTATGGTTTGTAGGTGGTGACCTATGAAAGCTCAAACTGACTCATGGCTCCTTCACATCACCTCCAGTCCTTCCTGCCTCCCACACAGAGCAAAATCATGCTGACACCACTCCATCAGTCCAGCCCACAGCCATGAGCTCTCAGCAGGCAGAGACACCTCACCATTCCACACGCTCACTTCAAACACAGACTTTGACATTGAATGAATTGCGAACACAACACGTGCTGCAGGAATATCCATATCTGCTCTGAATGTACAGCCACTAAATTGCATTATCTCCCCATGGAGCCAATTTCCTAGCTCTGCTGGCTTTCCTAGCTCAAGTCACATCATTGCACAGATTCTTTATTCGACAATGATATAAATAAATACACAGGGAAAAAAAACAAAATAAAAAAATCAAAATCAAAATCAACATGTCCATTAATTTATTCAATCATTCATTCAGTTAATTCATTTTTATTCAGTTAGTTATTCATTCATTCATTCATTTAATGCTTTAATCATGTATTCATAGTTATTCATGCATTCATTCATTTCGTTATTCATTCATTCACTGCATTCTTCATTTATTTATTCTTGCATTATTCATGCATGCACTCATTCACTGCATCATTCATTCATTGCTTCATTCATTCATTCAGTGTATTATTCCTGCATTTAGTTATTCATTCATTCACTGCATTATTCATTCAATTATTCATGCATTCATTCATTCATTGCATTATTCCATTCATTCATTGCTTCATTCATTCATTCATTCATTCATTCATTCATTCAATGCATTATTTAGTTATTCATTAATTCATGCATCATTCATTCATTCATTCATTGCATTATTTATTATTTTATTCATTCATTGCATTATTCCATTCATTCACTGCTTCAATCATTCATTCATGACATTATTCATTAGTTCATTCAATGTTATTCAAGCATTCATTCAATGTGTTATTCATGCATTTATTCATTCATTCAATGTGTTATTCATGCATTTATTCATTCATTTGTGTCTTTCATGCATGCATTCATTCAATGTATTATTCATGCATTTATTCATTCATTCAATGTGTTATTCATGCATTCGTTAATTCATGCATTCATTCAACACGTTATTCATGCATTTATTCATTCACTCAATGTGTTATTCATGCATTCGTTAATTCATGCATTCATTCAATGTGTTATTCATGCATTCATTCATGCATTCATTCAGTGTTATTCATGGATTCATTCATTCATTCATTCATTCATGTGATATTCATGCATTTAGCCAGTTAGTCATTCATTCATTCATTCAATGGATTATTTATTCATTTGTTCATTAATTCATTTATTTACTTATTCATTCATTCAGTTCATTAATTCAGTTAGTTAGTAGCAATTTAGGGTGCTACAAGGCCTGAAGATTGTATACACCCTTTGACATAATGCTGGGATTATAAATTCTAAAAATCTGTTAGAAATGTAGCTGAACATCATTTATAGCTTTACTGAAGCCACAACGTAATGTGCCTATAATCACAGTTTACAAATCCAGGGGAAACTGACACAGGAAAGCCCTTTAAATAGAGCTGCTTCAGATGACTAAAATAAGTACTGAATCCCCTTATAATGTGGTGTGGTGATGACCTCAAACTGTATGGAAAAAAGAATTAGAAAGCCGATGTCCCACATGCATCTCCTTATAGGGAGAATAAATAAAAAAACGAATAAAGCTGTCAAAATGCAGCACTACATATAACTATTCTCACAAGTTTAGGTTTCTAGGCAGACCACAATCATTTCTTAACAGATTATGTAGCCATTACCACAGGATGGCCTGATGGCTGAGGGCCAGTTGTAAGAGTTTCAGACAGTGCTGCACTGTTATCTCACATTTTTTAATGCCTTCTAAGCATAAACAATGCTCAATACTAAAGTATTAAGCATTGATGCTATTAATTCTGTATATTTAAATGCGTCACCAAGATAATTTTGCAGCTGATTAACACTTGAGAATGTTAAAATTGCATGAATGACTTGAAAGTGATTAATGGAGATATATTATTGTTGCATAATTTTTGCAAATTGTAGTAATTATTTTAATTAAATAAAAAATATTAATATTTATCTTTTATAAGTATAAATACTTTTTTTATATTTAACTTTTTTTTTTTTTTTTTTTTACATTTATTTATTACATTTTTTTGAAAATGTGAAAAAGGGAAAATGTTACCAAGGCAAGTACAATTCTGAACTTCTGGGGCACATTCCCTTTGGGCCAGTAGATAGAAAAATCCTTACCGTTAAGCCCAGTTATAAAATACTAATGCCCTGAAAGTGTTTTAATAAAGATTATTCTGTCTCCTCTACTTCATATGGATTAAGCCACTCATATTTTCACACTTACCAAAGCAGCAGCAGCGAGCTGTTAAATATATGTAAGAGGAAGTGACATTTCATCACACCTTCTGAAAAACAGTTTGCCCTAAAAACTAGATTCTGACTGTCAGGAAACTATGCTCATTCTGAACAGTCCCTTTATTAAATGTACTTTGAATCTCAAAAGTGGTATTCATAATCTGCTTGCTTTAGGTGTGGTCATTTATGAACCCTCCTGATTATTAGCAAATTTATTGTCCTCAATACGACAAATGCTTAAGACATATATCAAAGTAATGATTTCTTTCCGCCAATCTAGTTGCAGAGCTGAAAAAAGCACCCAGCTGGGCAAGACCCAGGGAAACACGCCCAGCAGTGACATGTGACACTGGGAGGCCATGGAGTTGCTGACAGAATGACTGCAATAACTCATAGCAAATAACAGGATGGATACAGAGCTACTAACAAGATGGGCAGCAGTTTGAGCGATTTGGGTTTGTCTAGGCATAGAAATTTCCAAGAAGGGATGTGCAAATCTACACATTTTCATAACTGACTAGTCAGTGCCTTGTCTGAACCACTTGTTGTGTTTAAACCTCTTTATGAGACTGATTTAGCATCCACTGTACCGGTGTTATTTTAGGATACAATTACACAACAACGATTGTAGTAATAACAAATGTTTTTTCTTCGCATTTTTGAAAAGGTTAGCGTACAGTTCAAAACACTCCCCTGTTCACATGGATCTGCCAAAATGATTAAAGGGATAGTTCATACAAAAATGAAAATTCTGTCAATAATTGCTCATCCTCATGCTGTTCCAAACCTGTATAAGACCTTTGTTCACCTTCAGAACACAAAGATATTTTTGAAGAAATCTGAGAGCTTTCTGACCCTGATAACTGTCGTTTTCAAAAACTTTTTAGGTCCCCAAAACACCATTTTTGTGAAACTGAACAGAAAAACAACATTAAAAGTTGTCCATTTTTTGCTGAAAATAGTGTTGTGTTCTTGTTAAAATTTTGCATTCATATTTATTTTTATATTTTCTCTTTTTACTTTTATTTTAAAATATTACCATTTGTTCGTTGTTGTTGTTGTTTTTTTTGTTTTATTTTTTGCACATATCTATCGTTTATAGGTTTTGGTTTCGGTTTATTTTTAAGTTATTTTAGTATTTTTAGTGAAAATGAGAAATGTGGCCTTGGCAACAAGCTGAAATAATTGTATCTATTTAAAAATTTTAAACATATATTCGGTACGCATGTGTACCGAACAAGTACAGCATTTTTTTTTTCCAGGAAATTCAAACAATAAATGGCGTTTTGACAGTTTTTGATGTGGCATGACAGATCACTAAATAAACGCCTCGGAGAGCCGCTTCTGGGATGGTTCAGAAATGTGCTGGTATAAACACAAGCATTGACTAGAGTGGATGCGATCAGCATAGCCGCAGAGCCGCAAGAGCCGCAAACTAGAGAAATTAAGTCTAGAGAAGAGCATTTTGCAAAATATTACACTAAATACTCATATTTTACTTTACCTGTTAGTCTTAATTATTTAATGCATGTATAAATTAATCTGTTATGAAACATCATGACAGCCACTGTAATTGAATATTTTAACGAATGCACTCCCAAGCTTTAGAACAGCATAGACAGGCGTTTCTCTTCATCAGTCCAAAACAAGTCCACTAAAGTGTATCCATCCATAAAAAAAAGAAAGGAAAAGGAAAAAGGAAAGTGCCTCACATGGCTCCAGTTGGTCAATAAAGCCCTCCTGTAGCGAATCAATGTGTTTTTGTAAGAAAAATATCCATATTTAAGATGTAAGAATCACTTTAATTTAGCTTGCACTAACTGCTTTGGCAGGGGCGTAGCAGGACAGAAACACCGTCTAAGCTGTTCACCAATCGCAACGCAGTGGGACAGCTAACCAAACAAAATCAAGACTATGTAAAAGAGCATAATAGGACCCCTTTAACAGTGGCTTATGTATATATAGTTTAACAAGGAAACAGTAGAACAGAACGCAACAGTCTTATTTATAACCTGAACACTTCACTTGAAGCTATTAATGTGCTCATAACGAATTTTAATGTGTCAATGTCTGGTCATTTCAGCTACATTTGTGAGGGCAGCAAAATATACTCTGAATGGCTGCACATGATGCTCCTCCTGCCAGAATCAGTGCCCTGGCTGGGTGCATTACTCACTGACTCAAAGGAAACCAGAGCATCTGGACTGCGTTTAGCCTGACCTGGTTGAGCAAAAAGGACACAGAGATGAAACTCTGCTTTAAAACTCCAAGAGTAGACCCTGGCATCTCAGTGACACCAAGAAAAAAAAAAATTAAAATAAAAAAAAATACATAATGGGCCAGGCAATTTTCTAAGGAACAAAACCATTCAAATGTTTGGGGGCAGTAAACTTTTAAATGCTTTTTAAAGAAGACTCCTATTCACAGCAAGGCTGTTTAATTGATCAAACATACAGTAAAAACAGTAACATTGTGAAAGAGTATTACAATTTAAAACAACTTGTGTCACATAATCCTTGTAAAACATTCTAATACACTGAACGGGTACTTAAGAAACATTTTTTACTATTATCAATTTTGAAAATGATTAAAAAAAAATATATATATCCCTGTGCTGTGTAATGAATACTCACATGTTCAGTAATGAAAATCACTTTTGGCACTGTACATCACCCCTGTGCATCTGGATTTCAGGAAATTTTTATTTGAAGTCCCCTGAGAGGGACTTCAAGGACTGTGGTGATGCTTAAAATATGCAGTGCACAATGGCCAGCAGCAAAAAACAAGCTGACAGTCTTACTCAACATACTTGTACACTGACAGGTAATTTATTCCTCTCAGACCGGCGGGGTCACACTCAGGGGTGGGCGGCCGCCTCCAGCTCCACCGCAGGTGTCTCATTAGATTGCCTGTGCTGCCCTGTCAACTCCACTGGAGTTAAACTATAAGAGTGCAGCTACAGAACACAGACTACACAGTTCTGTGTCTTGTTTTTTGTCTCTACACCAGCCAAGTATGAGTGTTCATGCCTTAGGTGTAACAGAACCAGACTGATAACACCAAGCCCCAGTTTAACATTTAATAGGGAATCACTTTTTCATTTTTACAAATAAGAGGTCTACTATAAAAACATACTGTAATTTTCAAACCTACAAAAAAAATCTGACTGCAAAAAGAGCATTCTAAGATACTCAAAAACTCATACTTCATTGATTGCGGTGAACATTTGCATCTGACCGTCTCTACAACAAAACAATCGATCATATTTTACTATACAAGTGGTGAGCAGTGAGGTACAAGATGAGAGATTACTAGCCAATCATAATCAAGAGGGCATTTTTGCTGAAGAATCTTAAAGAAAGTCAAGACCAAGCAGCAAGATCATCACTAAATTCAGTACATTCAATAGCTCAAAAAAAGTCGGTTAGATTTGTTGATGTTTAAAAATAAATAATAAATAAATAAAACCCATTAATATTATGAAATATTACTCCTGTGATGACAAGTCTGATTTTTTTTGTCTTCAGTGTAACATGATCCTACAAAAATCTAATATTCTAATATGTAGGGCCCTATGATCTCCGCAATGTGAAAAATGTGTTTGGAAACGCATATGGAATTTACTGTACAATGCGGAATGTCACAGAATTTGCTACATTTTGGATGAATAAATCAAAAGTAGGTCAGTACACTTAAAGCAAAACACAATATGGACTAGTGTCAGTGAATATGAAGCCACAAAAATGCTATTTAAATATGAATCCTGTCTCTGTGAAAATGCGGTTTTGTTTACAGTACTGATGCTGAAGCGTGCACAACCTTCGTGGTGTTTTCAGCCTCTGCCTCCTCGATATATGAATATACTTAAACACATAAACAATCTCCAGAAATGCTCCGAGTTTATTTATTGATCATTTTACCACTTCTTCTGAGAAAAGACTATTGTCATATAATATATAAACAGAAACTTAAAGGTCTTCACAGCAACCTATCAAAATATTAGTTTAAGTTGAAGAAACTGTGACAGGAATATACTACTTAATGCAAGGACAGTACTACTACTAATAATAATAATAACATTTATTAAAACATTATTTTTAAGGAATATATACCAAAAAAAAAAAAAAAAAAAATTACCAGAATTTAATTAGCAGAAAAATGTAAACACACAATACATTATTTCTGAAATACAGAAATAAATAAAATAATAACACTTTTTTTATATATAAAACTAATTAATTGCATAGATAGATATGCTTAAGATTATTAAAATGTAATAAAACCATTGAAATGGAATCCAGACTATTAATGGAAAACAATTTGGAATTTGGTAAAAATAAAACTGCATTTGAGAAAAAAAAAATTAAATGTATATCATAGGGCTTTCAAAATGTAATTTTTGCTAAACATTTAATAAAATGCTGTTAAATTGTGTAAGTTTTATGATTTCAGTTAATTAAACACGTTTTTCGATAAATACTTTTTTATTTAACCATTAAAACAGAGTCTAGAAAAATTTAACATGGAAAAAAAAAAAAAAAAAAAAAGGAATCCAGATTGGAAAAAAAAAAAAAAAAAACTGGGCCAGGGGGGTTATTTCATAGGACCCTATATATTTTGATTTGGAAATCAGGAACCATTTCTTTTTTTTGTGCCTTTAATGGACAGGACAGTAGAGAGATGACAGGAAAATACTGGGCAGAGAGAGGGGAGTTGGATCAGCAAAGGACCTTGAGACGGGATTCAAACTCGATCGCCGCAAGCACAGTTGTGCTACATGTCGGTGACCATTTCTTATTATTGTCAATTGGGGGGGGGGGGGGGGCAGTTGTGCTGCTTAATACTTTTAGAAACCTTGATATATTTTGTGGAAGGGACTTTTTGAAACTAAAACACACTTCAGGCCTTTCAATACAATAGAAACAAATACTGAAGTGTTTCCTCGCTCCAAATTTCAACAGACAGCCAACAGCATGATAGTCAAGACATAACAGCTGGGGGTCTCACTGCACCAGACTGGATCTCCCCACACACGTCACCCACTCGGCAAGCTCACCACAGTGTACATAAGAGACAGACAGAAAGAGAGAGTGTGCCAGAATGGGGACACAGAGTACCGCACGTAGCCTAAAAACCGAGATGAAGTCAGAAAGCAAAGATTAGGTTTGTCAAACACACACATACATATATATACCTATACATATACATATACATATACATATATAAATAAAAAAAGTAACAGTCATTGCAAATATGAAAATTAGTGCTGGATGCTGTAGCTAAAACATTACATCTAAAGTGTGCATGTGGGGGCAGTGAGTAAATGAATGGGAAGTGACTCAGTAAGCGTGGAAGTGCGAGTGCAGAACTCGGCCAGAGCGCCCGCCGGCTCCCACCTGCTGTCACCCCAGCAGCTCTAGACGCCGACACACGCACCTCACCTCGCTGACCTCTGCGACCCCTGCCGACATCAACACAGCAGTACAACCACACTGTACTGCCCAACGACAGTCGTTAACAAACTATTGCCAAATATTCATATTTTAGAACAGACAAGACACTCGATTTATAACTGATTATTCTAACAGCAAATATTTCAGGTGATATAGCATTAGCTATGAAAATAGGACAATCTTTAACATTTAAATAACTTGTCTGTTTGAAATGCAAATGCATAACATACAAGAATGTCGGTTTGTGCTATATTTTTAACTGACAGTCTTCCCCGACAGGCTGTGAGAGGCAGGACTCATGTAAAACCTCTGATCATAGTTCTAACGAGACCTATATTCAGAAGAGAGAGAAACAGTCTCAAACTGGAACAAACAGCAACATCACATCCTCTTCGTAGTGTCACTCACCCAAATCTTGTAAAATGTCACTAAAAACCACTAATATTCCCAGTCTGTCATTTTAAGACAATTCTCAACAACAAGATTACTTTTACTCATTACTCTTGCTTTCAGTATCACATGATGCTTAGAAATCATTCTAATATAGACTTTTGACCAGTGTACATAACCAAAATAAGTCCTGAGACATATGAATGTCCAAAGAGGCTTTAAATCTTATCGTTTTGTTACGCATAATATTTGCAATATGCCATAGAAACAGCATCCACATTTACATGGACTAAACTAATATAGAAAACAAGATAACCAAGCAATATTTATCTCTACAAGTGGCACTCAGAGAAAAATACCACAGCATGACACAAGCGCAATTATTTTAAAAGCAAGATACTTTACATTCAGTCCCTCATCTGAATCCTCCATTTAGCCTAGGTCGTCCTCTCTAGTCTTCACAGAATGACACCGCACAATGACCTCGAGTAATGCAACTGCTCATTAACACTTCCACAGCTTATTCTTGTAACTACTAAAGAGTATTTCAGCTGACCAAGACAAAGATCAAATTCTCTTACAGTCAAAAATAGGTCCTTCCAAAGACAATTAAGAGATAAATGCTAAGCTACTTAAAGCTTAAAAGGTAAGCCAAGGAAACTTTTACTCTACTCAAAAAAAAAAAAACGTCTAGGCAAAATAATAAAATATTTACCTCAGAAACTGTACGTTTAATTTGTATCAAAAGTTCTGTTCAAGTATTCTAAATATACAAGTTAAGACAAGCTTTTGTCAACAAATCTCTAAGACCCCTTAAGTAGCTGTGGAGGACCACTAAGAACATAAGAACATCTCTGAACACACATAAGAATCCACAATCCCAGGACATTGTGAGCTCTGATGGTTATCCATAATGAGTACATTTGTGCAAATCCACAACGATTGCAGGAATCTGTCCAGTGAACACATTAGCTAAAAATAGAATCGAAGCAGTAACGTCAAAACAGGTTGAATTACTCAGTTATGAATCAAGGGGATGATAACAACAAGAGTTTAAAATTTAAAAAGTGTTTGATTTAGTGAGTAAACATACTCTAACTGAAAACACCTGTTCCAGACCACCCATGCTCATGCTTTGTGTAGCGTTCAATAAAATTCTCTTGGTCGACTAATATGCACTTTTTGACAGCTGATGCCAGTGCTGATATTTTAGAGAGCAGTGTGACTGATGGACAATTTACATTCGGCCAATTTAAATTAAATATCACAATATTTAATTTAAAAGATACTAAATAACACGCTGCAATCAAATTTCTATTGTTTAAAGGGGTCATCGGATGCCCATTTTCCACAAGTTGATATGATTCTTTACGGTCTTAATGAAAAGTCTACAACATGCTTTGGTTATAATTTCTCAATGGTAGTGTAAATAACACCCTTTTTACCTTGTCAAAATCAGCTCTGCAAAAATCAACCTGTTCTGGTCAAGTTTGCTTTAAATGTTAATGAGCTCTGATTGCTCCTCCCCTCGCTTCTCTCTGTGGAGTGACGAGCCTGTTTACTTTAGCCGTGTTTAGCCATGAAACTTGCTAACTAGCACGTTATTAGGAAAAGTGATTGCAAAGATTCATAAAAAAAAAAACCTTATACTTACGTCTGATGAAGCTGGATCACGAATGATTGGCGCAAACATATACGCATTTATGTAGATCGGGAGGCGCATTACCTTCACAAAACAAAAGTCATCCACTGCTTCTTCAGCGGCTCAGATGCCGGAAATAAGTGACAACTACTATGTTCATTATTACATTCAACAAAAGAACAACTCAATCGCTTAGGAGCCATTCTTGTACGTCTACGTTCCGGCATCGAAACAATGGCGATCGGACTGTTACAGCTCATCAGGGCAGGTCTAAGGTAAGACAGCCAGTAAATCAATCTATTGTGGAAGCAGCCTTTGTCAGTGTGACATCACACAGACAAGATGCTGAGGCTTGATTTGAAAAAGGGGAAATTATTTTTACAGATTTTTATCATTATAGGGTGTTCATGTACACACACTGCCAACACACATTTATGGTCAAACAACATGTAAAAGTGAATTTTGCATCCGATGACCCTTTTAAATAATATTTACTAAGTCATAAATCATGAGAAAATGAATCAATGTGAAAACATAATTCAAACTTAAAGGGATAGCTCACCTAAAAATGAAAATTAGCCCATAATTTACTCACCCTCCAGACATCCTAGGTGTATATGAATTGTTTTGACAACATATTACGTCATCTGCCTGGAGCTGCTTCTGGGTATGACCAGCCAGCGCAGGCTATATTAAAATGATTCTTACGTTTTAAATATTATTTTTTTTCTTACAAAACAGCTTTGACTGAATAAGGGTGTTTACAGGTAAAAACTGCATTATAGGGGGTAAAATACAAGTTTTTTTGCTTTGATTCCCCTCGTAAAATTCGCATTCCAGGGGCTAAATATCATGATTGGGGTCACTACAACTCATGGACATGAAAAACAACCCAGCGGCAACAGTGTTATAACAAACAGCAACCCGTCAAAATAAAAGTTTGGGTAACTTGAAGAAACTTGAAATATTATTGCAATGATAGTATTACTACTAGTAATAATAATTATTAAAACATTATTTAGGAATACTGACCAGAAAGAAGAAAAAGATTTACCAGAATTTTTTTCAGCAGAAAAATGTAAATACACACAATTAATTAGAGATGGCTTTGATTATTACAATTTAATCAAACCATTAAAAGTATTATTAAAAAAAAAGTATTATAAAATGTAACAAATGAATGAATCTGAATTGGAGGGGCAGAGGACATTTCATAGGGCCTTAAAAATGTAATTTTTGTTAACTTTTAAGTCAAATTGTGAAAGTGTCATGATTTTAATTAATTAGACATGCTTTTTGACAGTCTAGAAAAATTAAGAAGAAAAAAATGGATTTTGAAAAATAAAAACAGAACTTGGGAAAAAATAAAACTGATTTCATAGGGCTCTACGTCACAAAGTTAGCTCAGATTGCGTCAAACCATGCAAAGTAGTAGAAAACATTTTTACAAGCTTAAAATTGTGAATCGGAAAAAAAAAACAAAAAAAAAACACACACAACACTGATTGGTTATGTACTTGCTCAATTGATTTTGCATCTGATTTTTAATTGTAAAATTTTTTTCAAAATTAATACTAAATTTATATTACATTCTCCACGCTGTCAAAATAAAAGTCCTGTATCAGACGCTCATCAGCAGATGCCGATAATTAAAAGTGTCAAATATATAGGCCCACCACCGCTTAGAACTAGCCAACATTTCCACTGACTTTAGAGTAGAACGACAACTATGTCAGGTTTTTCTCCCACATCCTGTGAAAAAACCTTGGGGCAAAATACCTTATGTTTTAGTTAAAGAGGAGGGAGAACACGGGCCACATAGAACAAAATAATGTTTTAATGCAAGCCGCCTTGACAAAGATTATAATTTGGCTTTGGGTGGAAAATTATCACAAGTAGGTATAAATTATCGCTCAAATAATCAGAATACAACACCTGAAAAGAAGACAGGCTAATTGACTGTATCTTTCAACGGTTGAAATCAGGAGCACTTGAAAACATATTTTAAGTTTAGTCACATCCACCAGTCACATAAAACTGACAGTGTGCTGCTCTCTGCAAACCATGCTTATTATGTTCTTCAAAGAGAGGCTCTCGAAAAGGGCAAACCACTCAGTAAAAAGCAAACCAATAAAAGGGGGAGAGTAAAAAACATGCTAAAAACACTTACACTGAACACCGTATGACATTCTTGTTAAAACAATATGCATGTGCAAGACCAAACACAAGAATTTAAATGTCAAGATTTATCTAGAAAGGAACTTTTTTCTCAATTAAGACAATAAAATGATCAAATCACAAATTCGACTCATGGCTCCCATGGTAAATCAGTACTGGAGACGGTCACTAGTTATTTGCCTATATGAGGCTTTAGAAAAGAGTCCCTTGGGCCTTGCCTTCAGGTGGAGGTGGGCTGGTCATGACTGTCCATTTACAGAAGTGCAGATGTTGCGCTTTTGCCACTACAGTCAAATATAATGCACTCAAAGTAGAAAAATCATCTTTAAAGATTACATAACCATAATTTTAGCATATTTCAAGTGCATGCCTATAAGTGTTCAGACATTGAAAGTGCTCCGCACTCAGCAAACATCCACTTTGCTTGCAAACCTGCATTAATAACTGTTGAATTCTAGAGGACTCTTTGACACAGGTGTGTGCTTAAACACACTTAGGCCGTTAAATAAATTCTGGTAACAGATAAAATCAGTAGACTATGATCTCATTATGCTAATTTCTTTCAGTACTTCCAGATGGCTGGGTCTTAAACACTTCAGCATTCTGTTAGGTTGATGAGTGATCATAATTGGCATTGAATGATAAACAGCTTTTCCCACACCTTTTACAAATTTCACCCACTCAAGGGTACTCTGTTCACATTCAGGTAAGAACACACTGGAATGAATCTAATCATCACAGTTCTAAAGTGACACACATTTGTGCCAGAATGAAATTGGAGGCAGCCCTCATCCTTAAATATTGTTTATTTAAATAAGCACCACACAGAAACACATTCATGTCTGTACCAACAGGTAACTTATTCCCATCTCAGACTGACATTAGCCTTGAGCAAAGCCTGTTGTGAGAGATAATAATGGTAAATATCAAGATTTTGTAATGCATATTTAATGATTCATTTTATTATTACTCTCATTTTCATTCCAAAGTGTCAGACAGCCCCTGCTGATTTCAAGTTCTCAGATGTGCAGCCAAAAAATACGATCTAGTTTTTTTCCGCCCAGTTCTTTCTCCTCCAAGCAGTCTCTCAAGAAGAGTTTTGATTTGCTTTCCAAGCACACTACGCTGTAAAACCCAATAAGTTGTGATAACTCATTTCAGTTGAAGAAAACCAAATGCCTCAATTCATTTAAGTTTAGAAACCAATAGTTATGAGTACTGTGAATTTATATCATTTACTCTCCTATTTAATCTCAAGCAAAGCATGCTGGGAGCTAGAAATCTGCTGTAACTTATTAAATTTGAGTTCTGCTTAAAAGAGAAGCCCACTTCCAGAACAACAATTTACAAATAATTTACTCACCCCCTTGTCATCCAAGATGTTCATGTCTTTCAAGATGTTCAAAGAAATTATGGTTTTTGAGGAAAGCATTTCAAGGTTTTTCTTCATATAATAGACTTCAGTGGTGCCCCGATTTTGAACTTCCAAAATGGAGTTTAAATGCAGCTTCAAAGGGCTCTAAACAAACCCAGCCAAGGAAGAAGGGACTTATCTAGTGAAACAATCTGCCATATTTTTTTTTTTTTTTTTCGAAAAATACAAATTTGTATACATTTTAAGCACAAAAGCTCATGTAGCACAGGCTCTGGGATGCACGTCCACGATGCTACAAATTAGTGATGGGTCGTTCTTGAACGATTCTTTCATTTTGAATGAATCTTTAATGTGACTCGTGAAGAACGAGTCGTCTCGGGGAGTGATTTGTTTAGTTGCGCATGCGCAACATCCTATTAGGATCAGTACTGGAATTAGTTCACCTGTTTCGAGTCTTCGGGTTTTTCGAGTCATTCGTTCATCTTATGGGGCTGTCACGTGATGAACGAACGACTCAAACTCGAAAACTACTACTATGAATCACATGTAAGTTCATCGTCTGTGTACCGAGTATGGCGAAAAACTCCATTTTATTTTCTCCTTCAACTTAAGAGGAGGACATCGTTGTATCTTTTTGTTTATAAACAGCGTTTACAAACTTGCACTTTCTTAGTCTTTGCGCATTCGCTTTGTAAACACTGGGTCTCCGCCTACGTTCCGCATGACCTTTCGACATGATTCAATAGTACGCAGCGTCGTGAACGCGCATCCCAGAGCCTGTGCTACACAAGCTTTTGTGCTTAAAAAGTATACAAATTTTTATTTTTCAAAAAAAATTGACCAACTGTTTCGCAAGATAAAGACCCTTCTTCCTCGGCTGGGATCGTTTAGAGCCCTTTGAAGCTGCATTTAAACTAAATTTTGGAAGTTCAAAATTAGGGCACCAATGAAGTCCATTATATGAAGAAAAATCCTGAAATGCTTTCCTCAAAAACCATAATTTCTTTATGACTGAAGACAGAAAGACATGAACATCTTATAAGTAAATTATTTGTAAATTGTTGTTCTGGAAGTGGACTTCTCTTTTAAGGGATAGCTCAGCCAAAAATGAAAATTCTGTCATTAATTACTCACAGTCATGTTGTTCCAAACCCATAAGTCCTTTATTTATCTTCAGAACACAAATCAAGATATTTTTGATGAAATCGGGAGCTTTCTGACCCTGCATAGACAGCAACAAAACTGACACGTTCAAGGCCCAGAAAGGTAGTAAGGACATCATTAATATAGTACATGTGACATCAGTGTTTCAACTAATGTTATAAAGCTACGATAATACTTTCTGTGCCCCAAAAAAACAAAAATAACGACTTTTGGACTATTCACCAATTTCTTCTCTTCAGCGTCTTCGCTGCACATTCAGGAGCGTACCACGACAAAAAGTATTCTTGTAGCTTCATAAAATTAAGGTTGAACCACTGATGTCACATGGGCTATTTTAACGATGTCCTTACTAACTTTTTGGACCACTAACGTGTCAGTTGCGTTACTGTCTATGCAGGGTCAGAAAGCTCTCGGATTTCGTCAAAAATATCTTAATTTGTATTCTGAAAATGAATGAAGGTCTTACAGGTTTGGAGCAACGTGAATGTGAGTAATTAATGACAGAATTATAATTTTTGGGTGAACTATCCCTTTAATTATTATCAGTTATTGAGTTCACATAACTATTAATTGCAAAAAACTTCCAGTAATATGTGAGTAAAATGAAGTCATTGCATTTGATAAACTAGAATGTTACATTTTACAGTGATACCAGCGATTTCTTCATCTGAAAGAGGCTGACAGTCACAACACAAGTCAACAAAGATCTGCAAATATGCATGTTAAGAATGAGAGAGACAACCAGTTGTTGCCTGCCTCTTTGTTCATAGCATGTATGAACCTCTTTCAACTCAATTCCTTCGAGCACCGAAAACTTAAGGGAGTCAGTTTGGTTATAAAATGTGGTTGTGTAACTCTTTCCTATACGAACACCTCCTAAATATTCAACAATTAAGCATAAACACCACTTTCTAACTAAATAACAGCCTACTCAGTGCACACTGCACAGTGTGATCACCTTTTGCCACATTAACAATCAAAGTAATCATATACTGAGTTAGTAATTATGTGGTTTCCTACTTGTGTAAAATGATTAGAACAGGACAGATAGATAGATAGATAGATAGATAGATAGATAGATAGATAGATGGATAGTGCATGAACAAACTTTGTGAATACTTCTAGCGATAGCACTGTAACCAAGTTGAAGCTTTGAACCTTATCTTAATATTACAGTCAGTTGAAAATTATAATGAAATGTATATCAAATATAGGCTGGACAAACAGCACTGAGAACACTGCAAACACGCACATGGATGTCTTACCTTCGTGCTAACGATACACAAACAGTCCATTCTTCAGAGCGCGACCTCTCAGCATCTCATTCCAGCTGCTCTAATCCCGTCGCTAAAATATGCGAATGCATATGCATGAAAGCATTGCGCGACCGACAGGAACTTACTCTCAGTTGAGCAAACAACGCACGCATCCATGTACTCAAAGAAGTCAAGTCTGCATCACCTCATGTTTCCTTTCCGCGGGAGTGTGTCGGGGATGCTGAGGAGGAGGACGCCTGCACTCATATTGACGCGCGTTCAGAGTTGATAGGAGCTCCACGGGGAGACCGACCAGCATAATGTGCTCCCCTCACCTCTGGACGCGCGCGCTCCAACAGCACGTCACTGTGTGAGTAACCGTGTGCGTTAAAACGCCTCTGCCCTGTT
Source organism: Cirrhinus mrigala (assembly GCA_036247105.1). Lineage (NCBI taxonomy): Eukaryota > Metazoa > Chordata > Actinopteri > Cypriniformes > Cyprinidae > Cirrhinus > Cirrhinus mrigala. Next base: position 18,729,079 of record CM070012.1, on the reverse strand, counting down.
GTTCAACATCAACCAGTGGACTTTTTGATTTACACTGAAGTAGGAAAATTCGCAAAATGTTTGCGATGTTCCAACTTCGCAAACAGGGTCCTTAAAATCCCACTCACAAATTATAATGACGATGAAACGCAAACAACCAGATGTAAAAGCTGAACTGATTCATCCATGTTAAGTCAGCACGTTTGTTTTTGTGTTTTGCTAATATATTCTATCTGTGACTTTTTTCCACTTAAACATATGAACCTTTAGAAAAAGCAAATACTAAGCAAAAATACTAAGTATACAAAAAGAGAGTGGTATTTTTTAAAAATATGGTTCTGTAATATTGCCAAAAAAGCTATAGTAAAATCTTATAAAATTGTTTGGAAAAAAAAAAAAAAAAATACTAGTGCTGTCAATCAATTAATAAAAAAACTAATTAATCACACTTTTTTTCTGAAATTAATCATGATTGATCTCTCCTAACATTAAAGTTTTCAAATATACTAATATATTGCAATAATTTCACATTCAATTTTCAAATGAATGTAGAAACATAAAGACAGTATATTTGCAATATTTGTTTGATGACATCTTTTTTATGATTGAAGGTATCACTACCAATATTATGGATGTCTCTAGGAAATTGTTCTTTTTTTGTTTTTCCAAATGTTTAAAAATTGACTATAGCCATTCAACATTACAGTATAATTGAGAGCTATCAATTTTAACTAGGGCAGTCAGTTTAAGGCATTAACTTAATTAGTTAGCCTGTGAAAAAAAATGCAATTAAAATATTTTAACGCAGTTAACACACTGGCCCCGCCCCCAGACCTGCACATCATCTTTTATTTCATATAGTTGACTGTTGACAAATATGATGCAGGACAACAATTCCACAAATGCAGTTATGCCCTAAAATTCAAGATATCAGTGGGGGAAAAAAAACAAAAAATAAAATAAAAAAAATAAAATGTATGTGTATGTGTTTTGTCTCACATTTATATTTATATATATATATATATATATATATATATATATATATATATATATTATATATATATATATATATATATATATATATATATAAAACGGAGGCAGCAGAAAAACAAAAAAAAAAAAAGAAGAAGAAGAAAAAAAAATTTAAAGGGACAGTTCACCACAAAAAAAGAAATAAATAAATAATAAAAAAAATAATTCAGTTTTTATTTACATTTACTCACCCTCATGTTGTTTCAAACCTTTCTTTTGTGGAACATGAAAGAAGGGATTTTAAAGACTGTTGGTAACAAAGCTGTTTTGGTTATTACTTTCATGAACAAAGAAATTGAGATGTTTCTCAAAAGATCTTCTTTTATGTTCCATAGTTTACGTTTTTATTATGTTATGTAATAAATTCTGTGTTGAATCAAATAAAACATTTCTTTCTAAAGTTACAATTTGTAATGTCTACTTTCTTATTTAACACAAAAAAAGATTGAAGTAATCATTTGTCAGTATTTTCACATTCAAATTATTTGGCGAATAATTAGTTAATCAAAACCATGTAATTAATTAAAATCAAAATTTTAATCAACTGACAGCCCTAATTTTAACATTTATTAGACTTTTAAAAAAATAGCACCTTCTAATTTAAGTGAACTTAAAACAATCTTCACATAAACCCATTATAATAAATCTTTAATAAACGCAGTTCTTGTCAAGGGAAAAAAAAAAAAAAAAGCCAGTGGCGAAAGTAGACAAAAGCCAGTGGGGTGGCCAACCCTTGCACCACCCCTCCATTAATTGTGTTAAATATTTTTAACATCGTTAAACTGGAAAAAAATTAATCACTTGCTTTAATGCACTAATTTTGACAGCATTAAAAATGCATAAAATTTTTGGCTTTATGGAGTTATTTTATGGAGTTAAGTTAAAGTTATTACTTTCAAATATTTTTCTAGGCATGTTATACCCAATTCCTGTTTATTACATTCTTTCAAAAACCACAGTGGAGAAACAGAAGTTTGAAATAAATAATAAAACAACTCAAAGCTACATCTTCTATGCCAGCAGAGACATGAAATTCATCTATGCTTCAAACACTCATCTAATTCATCCGAGACTTCATAGAAATGAGAGTTTTATGCATTGTTAAAACACTTTCTATCCACAGTGTGGCAGATTACATCCAATCCCAACAGAAGGAAAATCTACCCACTCTCTAGAATGTGAACAACAGTTTAAATGAAAATGCATGACCAACCCTTATCTGATTTAAATGTGGAATTAACATTATTAAATAACAAGATAACTCTAAATGTTCTGCATCTGGTGTCACAGAACTCAGTACTATTTTAAGAGTAACACATTTAAATCAGTCAGAGGTTTAACACTTCACACACTCAGCATCATGAACTTTAATTACATCCTCAATTATCTTTCAAGCACAAGTACTGGATGTTCTGAAGTAGGTTAACCAGAGCTGAATCATTACCGTGACTTGACAAAAGAGTACCTTTGAATGATCTAATACAGCGCCTCTGTACAAATATAGACACCAATCACAATTCACATTCACAATCAAACCGTTTATCCAAATATCAATACAGTTAATGCTATGTGGCTTACATTTTAAACAGATACCTTGTCTGTTTTTGATCCGACTATAAAAATAGTTCCCGCATACCTAAAGAAGTAGTAACCATTGCGTGTCTTTAAGCTACACACAGTAGTCCTGGTTCATTTCACAATTAATGAATGAATCATTGCAGGAAAAACAACTGCTCCCACAAGAATAAAGAATGCACCAATAATTGTGACATAAACACCAGCAATTACTCTAAAGGCAGAAAAACCAATAATGACATTTGAGATCCACGTAATGCATACAGCGAAGATGCAGTTCTGAGAGGTATATACATCAATGCTCTGCTTACCTCTTTGCTTTGGGCGTTGACGCTGGGCACAGTTTCTGTTGGTGCGGTGGTGCTGGGAGGGCCAGTGAGATTCCATTCATTAACAGGAGGAAAAGCTTCTCTGGTTTTGATGTTTGAAGGCTCTATGGGCTTATTCTCATTATCCTGGAGGCTCACTTCATAAAATTCCTGGATATCTGAAAGAATTAAGAATTAAGTTGCATAGTCAAATAACATGTGTTTAATAAGCCACCAACAGAACTATAATACTATAATGCAGATTTCACAATAAACACAACGAAGTTAAAAACATGACCAAGTGTAAATACATTAATCTGAGGTGATTGTCCTTGCAATGCAATACAATACACTTTTTACAAGTCGCTTTGGATGAATGCATCATGGATAAATGGCCACAGACTACTGCTACTGAATTTTACACCAAAGATATATTTCAGCGTCAAGTTGTTTGTTAAAAAAAAAAAATGGCTGCGCCAAGGAGCCATCTATTGACTATTATGCTTCCTTCAATACTCAGTATAAAATTTAATTGAAAAAGCAAACTGCATTAATCTTTACAATTTTTAAAACTAGGCTTTATTGCACACCATGCCTGCCCACACACGTACCGTAGCAGCTGACATGTATATAACATACTGAGGACTTTTGTGTGTAGTGGAGTGAGATTCGGATTAAGTCGTGTAAAAACAATAACATTTTAACATATAAATGTTTTCAGCCTATAACACTCAGATGGGCAAATAATAGCACCATTATGAAACATGAATACTCTTTATGGTTGTCAACAGCACTTCCCTGGATTCATGCAGAGTTCAGGCCAAGCTAAAAGAAATCATTGAAACATAATAGGGATGCACTGAGTTGTAACCATCTGAGCACAGCATAACTGGAAACCGAAAAAAAGCAATGATGCATTTCAAATGCCTGTTAATTAAGTGCTAAAAGATTTGAGTATGCATGCACCACTGTGCTTTGATTTGTCCAGTGGGTGGTATAAAAATGTTCTAAATTACAATAGGGTAGGGCATACTACACTCTAAAAATCTGTTAAAATAGGGCACAATATACCGTTTTAATATACATATTGATTTTTTTGCCTGCATTCTTGAATTTTGCAATGCATTGTGTTATTTTAAAATTAATGAATATGTCTGTCAAATTAATGGATAATGTCCTGGCAGAAAATTACCAGTACATTTTCCATTAACAGTGTACTGTAAACAGTCACAAATTCATTACAAAATCCATTTATCACATATCTCACCACAACCTTGTTTGAAGATGCCCACTAAGTCTGTGCACAAAGCAGCCATTATAAAACAAATATACAAAAACATTCCAAGTTGCTTTTTTAGCTATTTCTGGATATGTTCTGTTGGAATTTTTTTAACAGCAAAATGCTTATCACCACCAATTTCCTCTTCCATTTTATCTTAATTGCGTAAACTCCCAAAAGAGCCTGCTTAAAAGAGGAAACTCAAAAGGATTTTTCCAAATTGACAATAATTTTCTTGGAATTACTGCACACAAAGCACTGTTTATACTACATTCCCAGCAAATATAAGCCAAAGACACTTTCTGACAAATTACTTTTTTACTTTTCTGAAATTACATTACTTAATGTTTTGTGATTACTGGTTAATGTTTTAATGTATATCTATATATGCAAAAAAATTGATGAAATATTGAATGAAAAATAGGTGAAATCGATTAAATAGTTTTCAACTAAGCATAACTATAAAAATGAACAGAAATTTTCATTCCTTAATCTTTTTAAGATTTTTTTTTTTTATGTTTTCCATGTGGAAACCTTCTTAAAGTTTTCTCTAACTGTCATTTAAGAGTAAAACAACATTTAAATTGCGCCAACACCTTTATTTGCAGTTAAATAAGAAAAAAACAAAAAAAACAACGCTGCTGTAATACATCACTGGAAACGTCAAACATGTCAGATGATTAAGTCAAACCTGTTCCATTGTCTTAGCACAAGACAAGCGTTAAGAAACTTCCTTTAGGAAAACACTGGTTGTTCTGGCAGCAACTCACCTACAAGAGCCTGGAAGAGTGTACTCTGAAAAATATTGATGACTCTCTCAATTGAATGTCTGAGATGAGGGTCTCCAGTCTTATTGAGTTTAGTTCGGTATTCCTCCAGAAGCTGCAGTGCCCTCTGAGCATCTGAAAAACACATTATATAAAACCTACTGAGACTAGCCAAACACAACAAAGTAGCCTAAGATGTTTAGAAATATTTAGAAAATGCATACAACTTCTATCCTAAAATACTGGCTACACAGCATTTGAATATACACATTTTAAAGAAACCTTACCTTTCTTTCTCACTGGCATGATGAAGACTCAAAGATTCAAAGTTCCACAACTGTTAAAAGGCGACTGCTGTAAACCATTGGAATGAATGACCGCGAATCACTTTCACTTTCAGTCGCGTCACTTTGATTTCGTAGTGATCAACAATCACAGGTGATCGCTGACCATTTCATAGTGACATCTGAAAGCTCAACAGCAACAATCCTCCAAAGCAATTAAAACTGTAAAAGACCACTTCACTCATAAGCATGTCACATGCGGCAGGACCCCATGGACGCTTTCGTACAACTCTCAACTTTGATAAACTTTCTACGGACTAATGAATGGAGCAAATCAGCAAAAGGCAGAGTGCATTACTAAGATTTGGAAAAACTGCTTCCGATGTGTTGCAATGGAAGTAGTAGAATAGGCAGAAATACTAATAATCCCTGCTGAAGTGCAAGTAAAGTTCACTCGCAGACGGGTTCCCGTTCATACATGTCTCCCGTTCCCTCCTGACCGGAGTCTTGGATCCGCACACGTCCGTAATCGAAACTTCTTCAGCGTAACACTTCCTCTTTCTTCTAGTGTGCCCGAAATTCCCAAACTTTCCTGCAAAATGGCGACCTTGATATGCAAAGAGATCACATGATCTACTGATCTACTGCCTTCCCTCTGTGCTCAAAGGAATCAGCGCTCAGGTTTCTTCACTCAGCTGCTGCGGGAAAGCAGCCGGTGAAAGAGCTCTTTATTAAGTTTATGCTCACTTTAAGTAATGAAATCTAGAGAAATTATATAAGAACCATAGAACACCAGTCTTGTTCAAAGTATATGAGCTTAATGTGCTAGTACAGCGGAATATAGCCCTATATATTTTTTTGTTCAAATTTATTTTAAACCAACAGTGCATTTTTATATATGGAACCTATATGTCTTTATTTATCTGTTGCAGATGTAGCATCTAGTGACATCTGATCAAGACTCATAATCCATCAGCCTGTTTCTGCTGATGAAATAGCTGTGATTGAGGTTTATAGTCTGTTGAATGGTCAGCTGGAATTATTAAAATCCTGCTTTACTTACTGATTGTCAGTACTATCACCCAGAAGTATAAAAATGAAATATTTCTTTATCATTTTATAATGCATCAGTTAGTTTCTATAATTTGAGTCGCTTTCAGCGTGCTGATATTTTGTAAATCATTTTACAAATTTGCAGTTTGCATTTCTGGTGACAATTAATGCTTGATGCATTGTCTTCTCTTACACTATTTTCACTAAAAGAGAGAAAATATTTGATATAGCTGGTCAATTTTAGATTCATTTTAAAGTTATTTGATATTAATAACTTTATAGAAGTAAATATTAAATAATAAATATTAAACAAATCCCAGAATAATACAGTATTTGAATAATACACTACCAGTCAAAAGTTTGTGAGCAGTAAAAAAAAAGTCTTTTCTGCTCACCAAGCCTGCATCTATTTGATTCAAAGTACAGCAAAACAGTACAATTTTGAAAGATTTTTACTATTTAAAAAAACTGTTTTCTATTTGAATATATTTTAAAATGTAATTTATTCCTGTGATTTCAAAGCTGAATTTTTAGCATCATTACTCGAGTCACATGATTTTTCAGAAATCATTCTAATATTCTGATTTGCTGCTCAAAAACATTTATTATTATTATTATTATTAAAAACTGTTTTTTTCAGGTTTCTTTGATGAATAGAAAGTTCAGACGAGCAGCATTTATGTGAAATAGAAATCTTTTGTAACATTGTATGTCTTTATCATCATTTTTGATCAATTTAAAGCATCGTTGCTAAATAAAAGTATTACATTTTATTAAAAAAAAAAATTATACTGTCTCCAAGCTTTTGAATGGTATAGCTTTTTATTTCAGATATATGCTGATCATTGGATCTTTCTATTCATCAAAGAATTCTGAAAAAAAATGTACTTGATAGTTTTAAATATTGATGATAAGCAAATCAGCATATTAGAATGATTTCTGAAGGATCATGTGACACTGAAGACTAGGGTAATGATGCTGAAAACTTAGCTTTGATCACAGGAAAAAAAATTACATTTTAACATTTATTCAAATAGAAAGTAGTTATTTTAAATAGTAAAAATATTTCACAATATTACTCCTTTTGCTATATTTTGGATCAAATGAATGCAGGCTTAATGAGCAGAAGAGAGTTCTTTAAAAAACACTACAAATCTTTTGACTGGTAGTGTATGATTACAGAGATGTCTGCTTCAGTGAAAAAACTGCACCAGTTACACATTACATGCATTCATTCACCACAATTTAGTGTTTTGTGAAAATAATTAACATATTTTTTAATTGTTTTACATTTTGTTTCAGATGAGACAATTTGTCATAGTATTTTGCATTGTGTCATCCTATCAAAGGCATACTGTTACCAGCGAAGACAAAGCATGGCAAAGATTGGCTTTTGTTACTTGTTTTGATGTTTGAAATGGCTTTTGTCAATTGAATCTTGTGAAGGGTGGATGTCGAGTCACAGGGTGCTGTCACATTGCCACAGTTTGGGTGGGGTGAAGTCTGCCACACATACAAAAAAAACAGTGGTGTCTTTTTTAAACACCCATTAGAGTCAGAGGTTATTTTCCAGAGCATGTCAGACACAAAGAAACTATGCTATGAATGACTGTGCGAGCATAAAATATTCACAGATTTACAATGATCCATTGATGAAAAATGTGTACAAATTGAAAGCCAACTGAATACTATGTCTGAGGAGTATTTCCACAATTGTGACAGATACTTCTGCCGCCCACACAGTTTGACAAGTCTAGTCCTGACTTGTTGTAGTGTCTGGTTATGCCTAGTGAATGTATTCTTTCAACACAAATTCTAATTCTGTACTGTATCTGCTGATTCCCATACCATTGCTTGTACTGAATGACCCAGACTGCTATGCATGTCAAATTAAAGTTAATTATAACATCATAGTACTTGAAACCCCAGTTCACCTCTAATATGCATGTAGAATTTCCTTTCAATCTCTCAATGATTTATGGAAAGTTGCTTCTTGATTTTCAGTTGCTTTATATAAATAAAGCTTTCATCCTTCACTGACTATGTATAATTACAGTTGCACACACCCTGTGCTTTCTTTGGATGCGTGTAAGTGAAGAGCCTTGACATGGAATGCATGACTGAAACTGGACCTGAGCACTTCTAAGCCTTCGTATTGAAGCAGGGGGCTTTACATAACACATCACATGGATTGTCTAATAATAAAGAGCATTTTAAAACACTATTGGGATATACATCATAAGATTCATACAGTACATAGATCCAGAACATTCAGATTGCAGACCACCCACAGTCTTTTCACTGATCTCCAGATGCATATTGCAAACAAAAAAAGGCTTATACTGCAAGATTTAATCTGATTGGCTGGTGCTACACAACTTCTGGGATCAGTCCGCCTGGAAACACAGTTTACAGGACTGATTCAATAAGCACTTTTGAGGAATAACTCATTTCTAGATTTGGCATTCTGAGTTTCGCGTTAAACCACTTAGTTGAAAGTAAAGTGTAGCTATATCCCCAAACAGACTGTATATTTTGTTTTTGAGTGTGTGAAATAATCTGAATTTATTACTTTTAGACGGACAGAAACACTGAATCCAAATTACATTTAATGATGGAGTGCAGGTTTCTGTAGAACACTGCCATGCAGTAGTTCTCTACACAGTCTTATTTATTATTTTCAGTGCTGGGCATGTAACTTTAAAAAAGTAATTAGTTATAGTTGTTTCTTACAAATAGTACAGAGAGTTACATCATTATAAAAGTAACTAATTACTAGGCAAAGTAACTTTGTGAACTATTTGTAAAGAAAATAAACAAGGTGCACTCTCTGCCGTCTCGGTCTCCGTTACTTCTGTTCACAGACAAAGAAATAAAACAACCTGAATCTCAGCAAATATCTGCCTCATAGACATGAGAAATATAGAAAGCTTGAAATACGTCTTGAAAAATGTTTTAAATGAAGTAAGTCACGTCAAAAACTTAATATTTCTTTTGGCCATTTTGCAATTTTCCTTGATAGGACAGTGGAGATGAGACAGGAAGTGGGTGGGAGAGAGAGAGAGGGGTGGCGGACCGGGAAAGGTCCACGAGGCGGGATTCGATCTCGGGACACCCGAAGCGCAACTGCGCCGTATCCACCTTATTTAAGATGATTCTGGTAATGTGTTAGAAGTCCGGCTCATAATCCGCCATAGGGAAATAACGAGAAGAACATCTAAGTGCAGTAAACGGTAAAACAGTTTGCACTACAAACCAGTGTGTTCGTAATTAAGATAATACATTAAAATAATATGGTAAGACACACCTGTTTGCAATATCAAGCAGTAAAACCAGCTTTTTGTGCAGCTAAATATAGCTGGAAGCTGGATGAGACCGGAAACTAGACACAAAAAATTTACAAATGGCTGCACTCACTCTTATGGGAAAAATAAGGTGGATATAGGCGAGCTGCTCAAAAGGCTATTGGTCTCAACTAAACTTATTATTTCTAATGTAATCACGCCCACGAGCGGCTTCGCTTTTCAAATTTTGAACATCCATGTGAGACGCGCGGACATGTAGGTAAACGCCCACATCACCTCCGTATACAAACCTGAATCTTCAACTTCATCTCGGCTACTTTTTGTTTCTGGAAGAAACGCGCTGAGAGGAATAAGCCAGAACTGACATCAGAAGAAGAACGCAACACAACGCGATGCGTTGCGCAGAGAGCCTACTCGGATGAAAACCGCTTTAGCGAGCTCAATTATAGTAACGCCGCATTTTATTGCCGGTAATGGCGTAACGGGGGAAACAGTAATCCGTTTGATTACTCGTCACTGAAAAAACTAATGCCATTAGTAACACCGTTTATTTACAACGCCGTTATTCCCAACACTGATTATTTTATATATCATGGTATCAGATGAATCCGCCCCGTGTTATTTGTTTTTCATGTTGGTCAGATAAACATTTTCTGTAGGTGGTTCTACCTACAGAAAATGATGCAAAGTGACCCAGATTTTCAAAAGTTTGTCTATTTGAGATTAGATTGTTTACTGACAGAAAATGGAAGTATTAATGTATTAAATTAATTACCCTTAATTATTTTTGTGATTCCAGATGGTTCAAGAACAGTATGTTCTTTAATATAACAATAGTTGTTGAGGAGGAAAATAAAAAGCATAAAACAAAAGAAATATTCAGTTTACGCCATGACTTTGTATGTGTGTGAGAGATTTTTACAAAAGAATTTTAATTAAGTTTAATTAATTAAGATATAAAGTTGTTCTGCTGTCCCCTCAGAAGTTTGCTTTTTGGGCCATGGACCCCTGATTGAGAACAGTAAACAACAATTATCATATATGACTGTATCACTGAATTGTAGGCAGGATAAAATGATTCTTGGCATCCTGGAAGTAATTAATCACACAACACTAATGATCCACCTCAAAGAATGGCAAGAGATTATTGTCATCTCATTTTTCATCTCACCTTGCACTGGCAAATTGTTAACAGCTACAATAGTGTCATATCTGCACCCAGTCAAAGCCAGTAATGCCCTGTAATCAATTTCCATTAGAGGCACTTTCAGATTTTCTGTTCTCAGGATATATCTGATGTGATTTCTACAAACCATCACCTCGATGGTTATTATCAGATTCATTTTTATATGGGGTTCATATAATAATAAATGCATGTTTTGTTTCATTAGATTAATTGTTTATATTGTAGCAGTTCATGGACTTTCACCTTCATGGCATTTGTTTAAGACATTCATTTAAAAATAAATGCATGGATGTTGCACTATGTTATATCAAACAATAATGTGACCACTAGTAACACTGTCTTTTTCCTTTTATTGGTTTCCTGTGTGCTTTCTTCTGTTCATATACTGAATGAAATGCAGACAGAATTGCAGGAAAGAACGCCCATTTCGATTTGAGTTATTAGAGCTATTGAGGTGGTGTGTCTGAAGCTGGCAAGGTTTGAATGCTTCATTGCAGACTCAGGAGTAATAATAATCAAGTAATATGTATAAAAATTGTGTTTCATTTTCTTAAGCAGCAGTACTGCATCACTCAGAGCAGATCTCATTAGTGAGAAAGCAGAGATCCAGCAGTTAAGCTGCAGATCAGCAGCACTGACAAACTGTCTCATAAAAGCACATCAAATGTCTGCACCTGTTATGGGGTTTCATTATTAGAAATGAATGAATAACACTGAACAAAGGTCATTTGGTTTTAGTAGCGGCGTAAATTCATGAAACACGGAACAATGGGTTCAAAATGTGAAGCAGAGTAACATGAAACGAAAGCTTAGGAGGACATTTTCATTAGATAATAAAAGCTGGTAAGATGAAGAGTCATAATACACAGTATTACACAATCTGTTTTGGCTATATATATACATATATTATATTTTATTTTCTATAAATTCTCTATATTGTAACAATTTTTAGCAATCTCTTGTGTTTCTCATTTATTTGTCAGATCTATAACTATAATACAAATACACAGAGTCAGTATCCATTCATCCATCCATCCGTTTTCCAAACCGCTTGTCTGCTGGAGCCTGGGAGAACATTTTGGGTTGTTTATTGATGTGTGCATACTGACACCTTGTGGATACATTGATGCAGTATCAAAATTGTGAAAGCAGTTAATTGCAGGTTCTTTATGGTACATACGATGACGAAAAGGAAGGTAAGATTTGTTCCAAAACTCTAAAGTTCGTCATTTTAGTCTTACGTGCTTTTATACATTGGTTTCATGTAATGTTATGCCATGTAATAACTCAAAAATATATATGACTACAGAAGGAACATGAAGTAACATGCTACACTCTTAAAAATAAAGGTGCTTCATGATGCCATAGAAGAACCTTTTTTGTCTAAATGGTTCCATTAAGAACCTTAAACATGTGAAGAACCTTTCTGTTTCACAAAAGGTTCTTTGTGGCAAAAGAAGGTTCTTCAGATTATAAAAAGGTAAGGAAGAGATGGTTCTTTAAAGAACCTTTGACTGAATGGTTCTTTGTGAAACCAAAAACGGTTCTTCTATGGCATCTCTTGAAGAACCTTTTAAAGCACCTTTATTTTTAAGAGTGTATTTTGTGGTGTTGTGGATCAATTGATCAGAAGTCAATCATTATGAATTATTACAGATAAACCTCGAGTTGTATGAATTACTTTTTTTCTTAAGATATCTTGAAACTGGGGTAATCAAAAACTTGCTGGTCACCACTGACTCCATCAGTATGGAGGAAAAAAATTCTATACCAGTGGGGACCAACAAATGTTTGGCTACCCACATCCTTCAGGTTATCTTCTTTTAGGTTCAGCAGTTAAACATTGATTCGCTTTAGTAAAGCCAAACAGTCATCTTTTCCTCATCCCCAAGTTGTTCCAAACTCATATGTTGTTAAACATAAAGGAAGATATTTAAAAGAATGCTGGTAGCCACTGACTTCCAGAGTATGGAAAAAAAAATTACTATGGAAGTCAATGCTACTAGCAACTGTTTGGTTACCAACATTCTTCAGAATATCTTCTTTTGTGTTCAACAGAAGAAAGAAACTCATACAGGTTTGGAACTTGTGAGTAAATGTTGACAGATTTTTATTTTGGGATGAACTATTCCTTTAATAAATGTGATATTGACCCCCATCACATGCTGCTTACAGCAATGATGCTACATCATGCATGTTATAGGCTATCACAGCCATTACTCTCAGAAAAAGATGAAGAAAAAGGTAGTGTACAAAAGTGGTCATTGGTGTGGTACCCTTTTAAAAAGTATTAATATGTTCTAATATGTAGACTTTATGTACTAATACTGTATGTATAAGGTACTAGTATGCACTCTTCAGGGGTAAATAAGGTTTTGAAAGGGTAACACACCAGTAACATTTTTTTTTTCATGCTGTCAAAACTTATGGCATTATGAGCAGTCTGTTAATAGACAAACGACCAATCAAAAGACAAGACAAATATAGTTATTTAGAGTTACTTAGATTTTATATCTACAGTCTGAGCAAACATGCTAGCATGGATGTCTAATTTCAGAATGTTGATCCTCCACTGGGTTTCACTGTGAAATGTTTTTCAATCTGAGGTCTCAAAATTATTGTCCAGTGGGAAAATTAAGCCTAGGATTATTTATTTATTTATTTATTTATTTATTTATTTCTTTTCGGATAATACCTGTGATCACAAAATCAAATCAGCCACTCAGATTTTAGTTGTGTAGCAACAATTCATGTCCACTAGATGGAGATAATAGCCTTTAATTCTGAGAAGCACAAGCAGTAAGCATCAAAGTGTTTCATAGTGATGTCTTATAATTGTTTATTGTTTAAATTATTGCTGAAAATCCATTATTTAGTTATTTTCAGTGTTGGGCAAAGTTGCTTTTAAAAGTAATGCATTACAATATGCAGTATATACAGTAACTTATTGTGTTACTTAGTTACTTTTTATGGAAAGTAATGTGTTACATTACTTTCGCATTACTTTTACATTACTTTTTCAATCTGGGCAGGGCTTGCTTGTTTGTTTTTAATATAAAAAGTTTTATTTTTGTTAGCCCTTTCACACCAAAAGTGAAATGAATAAGCCTCAGGCTGAAGGAAATGTAAATTCATGTCTGTACAGCAGAAGAAAGGTCAACACTCGTCTTCTATAAAACAAAAGGAACACAGATGTTATGTTTATCTAAAGTCATTTTTGCTTATTAGTATGGTTGGATTGGATCATTGAAGGGCAGCAGCAAAGACACTGGTTAATAAAATTGGATTAAATACAAGGGAATTTGTGTTAATATTTAATTACTGCAGATTTGCGTCATATTCTGGGTTTGCATTTAACAGGTTTTATTCGTTTTGAGGAATACTGAATCTGTTTTTTCTGCAAGTGAGATGAGTAACTTTAGTCACATTTAGTCTAGAACTATAGTAAGCATCATGTTTACACAGCGCCAGGGCCGTTGCTAGAACTTCTGGGCCCTGTGCACTGAATTTGTTATGGGCACCCCTCAAAATAAAGGCGGCTCTGGGCTCTATATGCACTCTGTCACCCTTTTCCCCCCACTAGTGTTTCCCTGCACAGCACAAGATATTTTCTTGTAAATTTAAAGGTAATGTGTTACTTTACTAGTTACTTGAAAAAAGTAATCTGATTACGTAACTTGCGTTACATGTAATTCATAACCCATAACGCTGGCTTTTATAGGTGCGTTCACGCCATATCGGAATTCCCGTAATTACGAGATTCGAACTTGTAAAAAGCGTTCACGTCCTCGAAGAACTCGTAATTACAACTTGTGAACTGGGATTCTTCTGAGAGCTACGACTTGTACCACATGACCACCGTAGGGTCTGTTTAGGCGTTGATAGTGTTGCCATAGAAAAGCATAATTCCGAGTCTGAGGACGTAAACAGCTTGGAGTAGAACGTCACCTGTTGTCATCTCGAAATTACGGTAATTACGATATGGCGTGAACGCAGCATATGATAGTGTCCAGCAGTTCCGTTTTGTGACAAACACTTACCACACAATATTTCACAATGTGTGTCTTATAATGTGTACAAAATGTCATCATGTGTTCAGTAAATCATATTCCTGAGAAATATCAGGAGAAAAACAATTCCATCCTGAAAAGTCTCACCTGCATAATCTAAATTTCATGTCTTAACAGACAAGATCATATGACGAGTTTATTTGCAAAAACCGATAAACGCCATTTTCAAGGGCCTGGATAGAAGCCGGTAAGTCCATTTTAGCGAATCAGCGCGCTGTATTCAGGTCAGGTGACAAGGCTGCCAGTCACTTTGAAAAGACGCAGATGAAAGAAATTTCATCAAAGCTGACTAAAATTGATCGAGCATGAATAATATCGACAAACCTGATTAACCCGTGATATCTTCTTTAGGGCGTAAAAGGAAAATAAATGCTTAAACTTTTTTCATGGAACCTTGCAAAAGCAGCAGTTACAATGGTGAGGGAAAACTGCGTGTAATCACAATCATACAGTCTATGATCACAACAACAAAGCTTGTCATGCGTCTACATTGTCAGCTGATAAGATCACAAAGATAAAACGAGTGTTTTTTGAAACTCAAACATGAAATGTGGAGTTATCTGCATTTGCTGTAAAAAAAAATGTAAATATATAAAAAACATACTTTCAATTAACTTTCATTTTATAAGTTACTTGTATTTAAGTTATTGCTGCTTAACCAAAACAACCTAACTACAGTTTGATTGATTTTACTTGTAATGCACAATAACAAAAAAAAGTAAAACATAATTTGTGAAAATAAAGAAAAATTGAGTTATCTGTTTTTGCAAATAAACTCTTCATATATTCAGCTCATATATCATAGTCATATATTATTTGTGTTTTAATTAATATATAACTTATTTAATACCATATATATAACTTATATATTAATGCATATTACTTAACATAATATTGGCATAAAATATGTTTTACAACATTAAGTGAGGGAATTCAAAATCTGATTTATACAACTATACTACCTCTACAGTGAAACAGTATTACATCCTCCCTTACATCAGTTATATTTGCTATGACAATCACTTGTTAAGGTACAGTCTGAATCACTGAATCAGCATCTTTAAATAAGACCTGGCTTTGATTTCTGATTAAAGTTATCACAAATGTGTCATTGCTATAAATTGCTCTATACTAACATTAGTATTGGTTCTCATAAGTGACTGCAAAAATATAAAAACAGATTACTGAAAACACCACAAGGTGGCATGAGAGGCTTCAGGGAAGTTCCCAGTTCCCACCCACAGCCTCTGATACTGTGATTCTTGCTGTTTATCCAGAAGCAGCCAGATCACTAACTGGACTGAGAAATTCACCCAGAAAGACACAGAGCCGACACACTCACTCTCACTATTCGTTTTTCGGATTCATGAAACAGAGAGGTGAAAATGACTGACCAACACAAATTTGCACCATGCCTACATCATGAATTCCCAGATGCCTGCACTTGGCCTTGGGATGATGCATTGCATGAATGGAATCAGCACTTGAGCAGCAGTTGAACTGAATAGAAGCAGTTCTGTCTGACATGGATTCTACTGGACTAGAGACTTCTGGATTTTTTACATCACCAAGCAACAGAGGGACTTTGACATTTTTATTGAGAAGATATGTGAGTGATGTCAGAAAGTTATATTTAAATGAGTGCATATCATAATGTTATCAGTTTAATAAACAAATTGTATGTTACATTAAAAGTCTGCAGTGTAGCAATGTTTTTAAAATTCATTTTTGTAAAATCGAAATGCTTAATTAATACTCTTGAGATTATATTTAATATATTTAACATTAATATAACTGTATTTAAATATATTATATTATAATTTTATTGAATATAATAAATATCTGCATTTATATTATGGTGTAAAATGTGAATATGGAACCAAAAAAAAAAAAAAAAAGTATCAGGTAAACTCAAACCAAGACCGACAGAATAACCTTTAGTTAGCAAACATTGCTTTCTCTCAAACACATACTTTTCAGTTTGTTTTTTTTTTTCACTTTTTTTAAGGCCCTATGAAATGTCTCAAATACAGTTTTATTTTTTACCAAATTCTATGTTTTCTACTAATTTTATGGATTCCATTTTAATGGTTTCATTACATTTTAATAATCAAAAACATCTCTAATTAATTGATTTTATATATAAAAAAAATATTATTATTTTCTTTATTTTCTTCATAAATACTGTGTTTTCTGCCAAATAAATTTTCTGGTAAATATTCCTTTAAAAAAAAATTAATTAGCAGTAGTAGCAGTAGTAGTACTATCATTACAGTAAGTAATATACTTCTGCCACTGTTTCTTCAATTTTAACCGAACTTTTATTTTGACATGTTGATCTTTAGACCTTTAGGTTTTTGTTTGTATATGATACGACGGTAGTTTTTCTCAAAAGAAGCGGTAAAATTATGTGAGTCTCAGAACAGTTCTAGAGATTATGTTCATGTGTTTATGTACTCATATATTCTGCATCATACAGTAGCCTAAATTTATGACTGGATTCCGCGATTTCACAGGACCCTAATTATGTAATCATACTAAACAACCTGTAATTGTTTTTTAAGCGATGCTCTCTAGAATGCTATTAATTATTCATTTTATTTAATTACCTGGCAAATGCTTCTGTGCTACCTGTCACAGGCCTTTGATATCTGCACACATATTGCTTGTGCAAATGGTGGAATTCATTTAGACTTTCTGAACCCTATTGATCTCTATACCCCATTGAACAGTCAACAATGACTTGCATGCAAAATCAATGCGCTCCAAAAGTGTACTCAAACAAAAAAAAACGTGGTTAACACATCTGCTATTCTCGGTTTAGATGTTGTTTGACAGTTACATCTTCACTCAGTGATAATGAACACTGATATATAATGCACAGGACTGCCATTACATAAGACAAATGTACATTCAGAATCATTTAGATTGAACCTTTGGTGGTTCTCATGAGGTCCCATGTAAGTCCTGTCTTTACTTAAAATCCAATTAAATTTTATATAAAAGCTCCTTGAACCAACATAAACTTGACCGCTTATTTATCTCTCAGTCAGGCCTTTCGTAAAAAAAAATTAGACACTTCTGGCTATAGACAATTCAAGCTGAATAAATGAGATCATTTGTTCGAACAGTTTCATTTAATCTATTTATTCTCTTCTTTTTAAGGACGGTGTTTTTAACAAGCACTGTCAACAAGCATTTTTAGCAGTTCATTAGGCAAGTGTCATCTTGTATGCTGCTAAAATGTGGTCATGGCATCTTTCTCAACACATTGTATACAGAGGGTCCACCTCTATGCAGGTTATTGCTTGTTTTTAAATGAATCATTCATAGACCACAGCACAAAAAAAGAATCTGGAATTGATCCAACTTCTTATATCTCCATGATCTCCTACATTGATTCATATCACTTATGCTCCATCATTCTAATTTCACTCTAGAAGTTCCCAAACAACTTATCTCACCAGCCTTGATCTTCTACTTTCTTCGTATGTGCTAGTTTCTCTTGATAGCCCAGAACCCCATCCCGTCTGTTGTTTCCTCTGGCGGCGTGTCCACCTACTTGTGGCACTGACACTTTCACTCCCTACTTCCCACAAGATTTTTGATTTGCCGGCTGCTCATTAAAACTTGTTTTGAAGTAATTTAGCACACACCCATGTCCTAGGTAAACAGGCAGAATGGTGCTTTCCCTATATATGATATGTATGAAATGTAACTGACCAAAACATAGTTTGAGACCAGATCAGGGCTTGAATGGCCAGTGAGTCAGTGTGTCTTTAAAGCAGGTCACGTTTGATTTCTTCTTTTAGAGTTTGTCTCTGGTGCTCATGATTGTTGGTTCTACCTCTGCCAACAGTCAAAGACCTGACAGCAGTTGTGCAACATCAGCTCGTCCCTCTAGTGCTCCTTTCTGAGAGTTTAAAACCAAAACTGAAACACTTTCACTAGTTCAAGTTTTGGTTTTGTGCACTTTTTTTTCAATTTTGGCAGACTTTTTTTAGGCTACACAAATGCAATTTATGTAATACAAAAAAAATGATTGTGATTTTAACGGTAAAAGACTGTGAAAATGCTAAAATGGTAAAAACCTATTAACTCTTTCCCTGTCAGCATTCTTTTTAAAAAAGTTGCCAGCCACCACCAGCATTTTTGACGATTTTCCCCAAAATTTTAATGCCCCCCAGAATATTTTGTTGTATGAATGTCTGAACATGCAAAATATAGAACAGACCCTCTACTTTTAAAAAATCTGTTTTATTCTAGCTTTAAGCATTATTATTATTTTTTTGTGTGCTGTTAAGCGATTAATTGCGATTAATCCACACATCCAAAATTTTTGTTTACACAATATATGTATGTGTACTGTGTATATTTATTATGTATATATAAAAACACACACATGCATGGATATATTTAAGACAAATATGTTAGGTTTATATGTTAAATATATTTACATATAATATTAATTATACGAATAACAATATGTACATGTAAATACATGTAAATATATTCAAAATATATATATTGTGTGTGTGTATTTATATATATATATATATATATATTATATATATAATATATATATATATATATATATATATATATATACATAATAAATATACACAGTATACACATATATTATGTAAACAAAAACTTTTATTTTGTATGCAATTAATCGCGATTAATCGTTTGACAGCACTATTTTTTTTATAAATACTTAAATGCAGTTAGGTTTCATAAAAAAGCAACATTTTGAGCAAAAGCTGAGAAAATCATATTTTTTTATGATTTATATTTTTACTTTTATCATAGGAAAGATGCAGTAGATCACTTCTATCAAAACTCCTAAAGCTTGCACAGTCTTTTACCACTTCCTGGATCGAGATTTCCCTTGGTAACATTAGATATTATTTTTCATATGCATATGCTTACATATGAGACATGGCCGTAGCCAGGTTTTGAAAATTAGTTAGGTCTGGGGGTACAAATACAAATACAACTAGCCTACAATGAATATAAACACTTTAAAAGAGACAGACATGTACATGTTTGTGAAAGATGTTTTCCCTGTTTTGGAGGGTTAGGGTTAGGGTTAGGGTATTTATTGCATTAAAATTTGTAAATATTTTTCTTTAGTTAGGGGTGGACAATTTTATCAGTTGTTTATTATTCATGCAACAATACATATAATAGTTATGGTTTTTATTAATAACTATTACTATATAGCTTATAACTTTGTCTAGTGCGCTTATGATTGTTATAGCATGATTTGCATAGACTTCTTAATGGCTAGTGTTTGACTATGTTATGCCGAATTCTGACCCCCGCCAGATTACTACCCCCCTAGTTTGTTAGGTTTAGGGTTAGGTGTGGGGGAGGGGTTAGGACGATTAGGAGTGGGGTTAGGATTAGGCAAATCAGGTAGCGATTTCAACGAGAGGGGGTAATAATTTGGCGGGGGTCGAAAATGGGCACAACACCGGCGATGCAGTGTTGCCAAATATTGCTATTAAAACAAACAAAAACCGAAAAACAAATAAAAATGAACCGAAATTATTTAAAATCTTTTGCAAATAAGATACAATAAAGATATGGCTGACCATAAACTGCAACTTCCTACTTTATTAACTTTCTAAAGCGTCAAATTAAGTGGAAAAGACAAGTCCAAAAAAACTTATAATATCTGGATCTGGCAACACAGAGGCTGCGCCCGCGCCCTCAGCGCACAACACCCTCTCTCAAATCTCATTCTCTCCGGCTGTGCCTCGCAACGATAATTTTTATACCACGGACGCTAAACGTTCTTGCAAACTGTCTAAACTGAATTATACATGTGATGCAGATATCCATATGAGGAGTTTAGTAGCAAATTAGTAATTCAAAGAACAAATTTTATTTTTGAACATGAAACATTTACCTAGGTTGCTTCCGGTTCACGCGTTTTATATATGCCACGGTTAATATGAAGAATTTACTCAAGATGCCTTCAAAGTATACACTAAAGATGATCATAACCAATGTCCATCACATGTGTGGATTGATATATAAAGTTTTTTTTTTTTTACTTTTATACTTTTCAGTAACTTTTAGATATAAAAATCGAATAAAACGTCAACAATAAAAACAGCTAGCTCGTTTAACCGATTACCTTAAAAGTCTATCGATATCTCGATTATTTAATACGGCTATTAACATGTTCTCCGACAAGCGGAAGCGATGGGACCTGTTTTCCGGATTTGGTAAGGTGACGTTCGACATATAGGCCTACCCTATTCCGTGTTTGGCGAGGAAAGAGTTAATTGGTTAACGGTAAGTTCCTTTAGTATATACTGTGAAAAACTGTAATGGACATTTCATGTAATTTTAAAGTAAAACAGTTTTTGGAAGTGAAAATGAACGTATACTTTACAGTGAAAAAATGGAAATTGACAGCCAGAATTCCGTGTTAGATTTTATTTTTTTTTCGTTGAAATAACGAAAGTTTTTTTTTAGTTTTTTCTTACCTGTTATGTTCGCTAGGATTGTATGTTACATCTAATGTTGTTACATTTATGTTTATTGTATTATTTCAGTATTGTGTGTTATCATGATGATGTTTAGCTATTGGTGTGAATGACAGCGCACTATGCTAGTAGCATATTTTCCCTCTCAGCTTGTAGAAAAGTTGCTTGTGGTGAGTTTTGGTTTATCATGTGACTTTCTTATCACCTGGTTTTGGTGGTTATCAGAGTATTACAAAGGTATTAAACAAGTTTCTTAACTTAGTATATTAATATATTATAGAACACAATAGTATATAAACATTATATCAGTGAATGAAATATGGTTTTTAAATGTAAATTTAAGTTGCTATCATATTTTTTTGCTAAAATTCTGCCAACCACAGCTGCCAGATTTTTTTTTTTTACATATTTTTTGTAGTGTTAAAGTGTATAGTTTTTAAACTGAAGTGTTTAATTCATAATTTATTTATTGTTTATGCTACAGATCAGATCATTTTTTGAACTGTTGAAATGATTATATTCAGCCAGTAGCTAAAAATAGCTTCCAATATTTAAACTTCAAAGTTCAGTATCACTTGAGCTGGTCATTTCATTTCTAAGAGGACTTTGTGATTTTCATTTGTGCTACAGAACACGTATCATAAATGCTACATCGAACATGTATAGTTAACTTGCAAATTGCCTTCTTATAAAAGAAAGGTGTTAATGTAACATACATGAATAATCTTGATTAATTTTTAAATAAACTTTTTATGTATACACAAACACACACACACACAGTATATATAAATGTGAGCAATATGTGGCCTAAAAAATGTGAATATAAATGAAAGAATTCACACAGTCAATTTTATTTAACGCAATATAATTTATACCAGATCTTGGAGTCTTAAAGGCCTGAATAATTTACATTGATGTACATTTACTTTTGACAGGCTGATGAAAAAACACGAACTGCATCTGAAGGTAATGCTGGTTCAATTATTCTTGCCCATACAGCTCCAACATTAAAAACTCATGAAAAGGAAAAAAAGGAAAAAAAAAAAAAATTAAGAACTCACAAAATAAATTTCGGTTTATTGTCGCACAACAAATTTCACACATACATCAAACAGGCCACAAATAGATAGCAATTTAATAGACAAGAAAGAAAAGAAGAAAATTCTTTTCTTTTGGCCTTGCCCTCTCATACAATCCAACTACGTATGATACAACTGATGTACATACACAAAGTTACTGGAATGCTTTGAATTAATGTTTTTTTTTTTATGGTTTTCTGCAATTTTTCATTTGTTTTTTTGCTTAGTTTTTTACAAGTTTCTTTTGAGATAACATGACATGGTCAAACCACAAGTAAAATCTATTTCATAGAGAAGCATCAACTTCAAAGCACCGTTTGGTAACCAGAGATCACTGTCAAAAATGGCTGACCTCCTAACAATATGTACAAAAATATAAAATGTAAATAAAAATACAAACAAATTTTTCCTTTTAAAGTATTTTGTAAGAAGGTAGAGCTTTGAAGTCTTGGTTGTTTCTACAAAATCTGCAGTTAGGTGTGTGTACACGGATGCTGGACTCTACTTGATGATGACCATGTTTTTCCTCCCCCAGTGGACAGGTTAAGGAAAGGAGGGATGAGGAGATTTCCAGCAGAGTAGCTTCTTACACATCAGTCTTTTGCTTCTTGGGGTCAACATCATCCTAAAAAAAAAAAAAAAAGTGGCCAAACAGAGTTAAAACACTGCAGTTCATAAGGTCTGATTTACACACTTATCTAAGATTTTTACTGACATAATGGAAATTACCTCATCATCATCCTCAGCTGCTCTTTTTCCTGTCCCACCCTCAGCCTCGTCATCTTCATCATCATCATCACCTATAATGTAGTTATTAAATCTTAGTAATGCATCTTTGTTTATATTCATTAGTTGTTAGTTGTGGTGGAGCTACAGCATGGTATTTTTCTCGTTTGCTTAAAGTCTTACCTTCTCCATCATCGTCCTCATCTTCTTCTTCAGCCACATCATCATCTTCCTCATCTACTTCATTTTCTGGATCGCCATTCTCCTCATTTTCCTAAAAAAATAATAATAATAAAAAAAAAAACGTTATGAGTTATAATGGGTAATACCTTAAGTAATTTGGAAACTACTGAAAGCAGTACTGGGCAATGAAAAAAGAAAGTTGTGGAAACTTACCGCATTTCCATTAGCAGGGGCATCCTTTCCGTTTTCTGCCTCCTCAACCTGTTTCTTTTCTTTAAGGTCCTAAATGAAGAAAAAAAATATGGCTCTGTAATTGCTTCAGTTACTTATCTGATGTAGGAAATTAACCTGAATTCACATCCTCTTATTCGTGGAACGTGTTTTCATTTCACGTTTGAAACGCGACACTTCCACACTCTTTATTCATTGGATGTCTGTCTCTTCCATCCCCGCCTGGTTTAAAGACCATATTGAGGTGTTGTAATTTGATACGTCGATGGCGTTACCGCCAATGCGCGCTGTAGTTCAGTTTATAATCCACATCATTGCGCTTGATAAAGACACGCCCGCTAAAAAACTACAACTCCCAGATCACAATTAGTGAATATTTTAGCTCAGCCAATAAGAGCGCGAACTCGTCCAAAGAGAGGCAGGACCGACAAACCTCGGAGAAAGAGAGGGAGTGAGAGAAAGAGAAAGAGACTGACGGGGGGAACAATAGCGTTGTGCTATTAGGCCTTTAACAATTCGTTTTTTCAAGCACCCTATTGCTGTTCCCTCGAGAATTATCATCATTCTTAAGAGAAGCCGTTTTCTTTATCAAATTATTTAACGCACCGCATCATCTTCGTTTGAAAACGCAGACTTTTCATACCTCAGGATGTGCTTCCATTCAGCAGCTCGCTCGTATTAATACATTTAGGTCATAATCCTCAGTTTTTAAGCCGGTTAGCGTCTCCCTCACGCCTGCAACGCCTTCTCACACCGTCACCATTTACACGCCGCTTTGTACCGCCACTGAGCGTCAGTGAGCCATAGATGGATAATGAACATATGCCACTATCTACAGAATAAAACTGACCCATATATTGATCAAACAAACAGCGTGGGCAGCAACCTTTTAGCCTGAAGCGGAAATCAGCTCCGTATTTCATAGGCAAACTTAAGAGACGTAGGCTTATCAAGACCGGGACGCTGCAAAAAAGCTTAACAAAGGACAGACGGGTCAGAAATGTTGTGCCCACAACTGGTAGGCGAGTCCAGTGATCTTTATATGACATCAGCAGAGATTGAGCACCACGATCGTTTGGGTTGATACACTGTAACGTTACGTGCCGTTCACACACTACGCGTTCTTGCGCTCAAGAGGAGCTACACGGAGCGCAACGGAATGGAACACAACGCAGACCCGTTTTTAAAAGTTAAACTGAGCCGCTGCGTCCTAAAAACGCGGAGCGCATGCACGAAACGATAGAATAACAGTGAGACGCGTCGCAACGCTTAAAGTCGTCGGTCTAGAATAGGTTTATATATGAAAACAATCAGAAAATACAACAGCTGGACGCAAGAAAGCATCCTGTACGGACGTCCCTCAACTTCGGTTTTCGCGCTCACCTCCTGAGCGGACCGCGCTACAATAGGAACTCATTCAGTCAGCCAGACTGCTGCATCCGCAGCGGGGTTTCGCGGGATAAGTTTACGCACAAACTGACATCGCCGATAGAAATAATAGCATATTTCAGTAACTGTTTTCCGTGGAAGAAGAGGAGAGACACATTTTCTTTCATTTTAGACATTATCAGTCATCCCGACAGTGGTGGACAGGTAGACTATCGCCTAATAACGCGCATATCGTAAGTAGTTTAATCAATAATGTATGATGAACTTTCATTTTCACTGCGAAAAAGTGAACTATAACCTGAACTTGACAGAACTTGAAAGCCAACGCGACCTAATGTTAACGCTCCCGTTAAACCGTAAATTCGAGGCAGGTTGGCTCTGATGTTCACAAGGTATTTATAAGATTAAAATCTGTTTTCATTTCACTTGAAATGCTGGTCAAACATAGAGTAGCCATGTTTTAAAGACGAAGGAAACGTGCTTTATTCCGAGTGGCATCATGAATCGTGAGGGCTGCAGTAACTTGTGTGACAGATCGGGCTGCGGACTGACGAATCACCGCGTCTCACGGACTATGTGCGAGGCACCTTCAATAACTGAGCCTATAAGAAGTAATAAAGAAACTCGTGCAACAAACCATACAAACTGAGTAGAGATTATGCTTACGATCATCTGCGTCCATCTCTCTCACTATACTTTTTAAAGAGGAACCGAAAAACCGCCTGCATAAACAAAGAACCCGCGTTGAATCCTAACAAAAAGCCTTTTAGTTGCAAATGTCTCTGTAAAGAAGCCCAACTTCAGCACACCTAACGTTTTACCATTCTCGAAAAGTCTTGAAAGTGACAGTGAGAGGTCAAAACACCGACAAAATGTGCAAACAGTGTTCCAGTAATGCTGTGTACCAATTTCCATGCCAAAATCCATATATCATACAGCCCGTTTATACAAAATAATAAAAACGGAGCATCTCTACAAATCAGTGTATAACTATATAAGTTGCATTACCTTGGCGGAGACTTCCGAGCTGGTATCGACTTTTGTGTCAGCCATTTTTCCTAAATATTAAGAATATAATGGGGTCTCGGAACAAAATAATATAAAGAGAAATACGAGATGTGTATAATTAAAAAAAGACTATTAAGCGTCTGTAGCGAGCTCACACGGCGGCAGACCTGTTAATATAGACGACTGGGCGGAGCTTTAAGGCGGGCGGTTTTCAGTGATTGGTCAGTGTGGCAAAAACTCAGCTCTTCTGATTGGTCAAGGTGGAACAATAGACAGTATTTCTACAAAGTCAGACCCCGCCTCCAAACCAACCTCTGACTCATTTATGTGTGGAATAACTGTCGATCCATACTATCCTGGTCAACCTCCCCTTGATGGATGGCCTAGATGGGCTCATCATCCTTTGCTTACGAAAAAAACAAAAACAAAAAACACCTTGTGTACGTAAGACATTGACACTGCCCTGAAATCTATAATGGTCCTTAACCATTTCAAACATTTAATTTTACTCACAGAAAGCCAGCCAAAACAAGGCGGGAGTTGTTATGTATTTATATTTATCAAAAAAATTGTGTTTTTCCATATGGTGACACCTATACGTCATTACATAATCACTGATCACATCGCTACTCGTGTCATCATCACCTCATCATAAACAGTCTTTTGTTAATTCCTCGTAAAGGTGTGTAATAAGTGTGTTTAATTAATACACAAGCATTAAGGTCAAGAGTAGTACTTTACGTTTATTTTAGGTGGCGCGTAAACTTTTGCTCTATTTGAAAGAAAGGTCACGCTCAATGAATATAATATTGCGGCAGTTAGTGGACGCCCCACTGGTGAAACCTGCTCAATGCTTGATTGACAGTTCACAAACTCCGCCCCTTTACCGATATTTCCACTGGTGGGTATGTAAAAATATCACCCGAGTGATTTATTCAAACCGTCTTTTAGACATAATATAGGAAGGAAGAACGACAAAATAATACGCAGTCAGTTCTAGTAAATCAAAGTATCTATTTTTTAAAGATTTTGAACCGAGATTGTTCTCAATCGCAAATAACACGGATGATTTGGCGGGACAGTGAAGTACAACGGATGTGCTCATCAAACGAAGCGTTTTATAAACATTACCAATGATGCTTTGATAATTCACGCGATTCAAAATCTGCACGCTGCAGGAAAAATATAATGGTGTACCTTTTTACCTCACCAACATGGCCGACTGAAATGCCGTATGGCGTCTTAAAGTCTTCTCATTGGCTGATTGGGCCGAACGAACACAGACTTGACGCTTTGCGAGCGCTGATTGGATGCTGCCGACGTCAGTCAAGTGAAAGGCCTCGTTTAAGGTGCAAAACAAAACATGGAACTGGAGTATACCCTCTTATCTCTTTTATTTCTCTGTTTCTGTGTCAAGGACACATAAAAGGTGTTCGCAAATACACGTTCAGGATTGGATTTCGCAAGGGTTTGTGTGGGGTAATTACAAAGAGGTTATTCTGTCACATTTGTGATCATTTAGCAGACGCTTTTATGTGAAGCGACTTGCAAATGAGAAACATCACAATCCATTTATTCCGTAAGAGCAAACATTAGTAACAATTCCGCAATGCAATGTAAAGGGAGCAAGATAATAGTCAAGTACAAGTTAGTGAAAAAATAAAAATAGAGAAAACAGAAAAACAGGTTTCTTTTAAAATGATAAAAAGCTTATTTAACGTTACCATGATAATTTATTAATCATTTTGAAAATGCAACTTTAGATCACAGTTATAACTTTAATCCCAGCATTCTTATCAGTATAATGCATGTCTATCTTTTAGCAGGCGCTTTTCATCCAAATCCATTTACATTAACTCCAGTAATTGCGTATGTGGATGAAACTGAAGTTAAGTGCCTCGCTCAAGGGCAAAATGATGATAGAGCAGAACTGTGATCTCACTAACACGCCAGTTCCTGGGTCACTGCTGCTTGGAATTAAACCTGGAACCTTTGTGTTAGCAGCCCATGTGCTTAACCATCAGAAGAGCACCAAATGACTCATGCATCCATAATCTGTCTCATGCATTTATAATCTGTCATTACAGAAAACACAAATGTTAGCCATTGTCTGCTCCTTCAGAGATTGATTGAATGAATGAATGTTTGATGGTGTCAAATGACATCCATCAATCGATTCTAGGTAATCTGGGATACTGCTGCACAAGTTTATAGCCCAGGGATTGTGCCTTAAAGCGGAAACATGTCCCTTCCACATATTAAAAACAACCCTGAGGCACGTTCATGCAAATATAGAATATTTTTGTAGCCATCATAGTATTTTATAGTAGTAGAATTTGCTAAAGAATTTCTGATGACAGTGGAAATAGTGTATTTATTTCTTCCAGATTATGAATGCTTGATTTATTTATTGACGGAAATAGTGTATTTATTTATTTACTTACTTAGAGATTATGAATGGATGAGGCATTTATTTATTTATTTACTTACTTCCAGATTATGAATGCATGAGGCATTTACATATTTATTTATTCATTTAATTTTAGCTACATACTATTAGACACACAAACTATTTGCTGTGCATTTTGCATCTGCCAGAAATCTCATCAATATGAAGATCTGTGAAATGTTTGTGACCGCCCCCTGGAGCAGTGAAATGATCCTCCACTCCGTCTCCTCTTCTCACATCCTCTCCTCATTCTCTCTCTCTCTAGCAGATCATTCTCCATTACCTCTGCCATAAAGCTGCTTCTCCACAAACAGTGAGAGGGCTTTCTCAGTGATCTCTGGCATCTAAATGGAGTCTTTTCCTGTCTGCAACAATAATAACCAATCTGGAAATCCCCCTGCTTTGCTGCCGTCTGGTATGGCTGGTCACGTGGTTTTGCACAGTCCCAGGGGCCCAGAGCCCTACTTGCCCTGGTCTCTTGGATGGTCCTGTTTACTTACACAATCTTATTACTACTAAGAATTCACAAATGGCCTTGAGACTGAAACATGGACACCCGCTGTCTAATGTATAATTACAGTGGTGGTCATCTAGTGGCACAAGCCATGCGGGAGAGTAATTGGATAATTTCAGTACTATCTATCTATCTATCTAGTTTGAAACAACAACAGTAAGTAAATGATGACAGAATTTTCAAATTTGACTGAACTGTCCCTTTAAATTTTCACTTGATTGCTTAATGTTTAGACCATCAAGATAATAAATAATGTGTAAAAATTTCATCATCTAACTAATCATCTAACTCAACTGGTGAGTTAAAAGGTGAGGTCTATTTTATTTGTTCATTTACTCTTCATCTGCACTGTTACCATTCAGGCACACAGATGAAGAAAAAGACACTTCCGCAAAAGAATGCGTTGGTCAGGTATAATGTTACACTGTAGTCATTAACATAACATATACAACGTGAGGGTTTGTTCATGAGTTACAGTAGCGTAGCAAACATTTCCATATGTTAAAAAAATTACGTTTATTAAAATGTGGTCTTCAAAGCTTCCTCAAACCCTTGTGGAGAGCAAAGAGCTTTGGAAGCGAAGAGTTCATTTGATCTGGGATTCTTCCTTGTTTCTCGTCCTGATGTAGTAGGGGCAGGATTGCAGACGCACAGCCTGCAGCCTTTTCCCCCTCTCTCATTTTTCATTTTTATTTAAATATAGCCTTCACTCCTCCTGCAGCAGCTGGTTCCACAGTTTTCCCACAGCTGGGATGAAGCACAAGGCCAGTGCTTTAATTCAGAGCAGCCACATGCTAGGTGTTCTTATGCTCAACTCTCCTTTTCTTCTGTCTTTTTGTGGCCAAAATACTGTGACGCATCTCCTCAGAACTTTTGGAAAGCAAACCTTGCAGATCTAATATCAGCCTTTTTTTTACAAACATGTGGAAGGATGATCAAATGAAGGAAAGTACGACATGACACTATGCTACTCCTTGTCTCTGGGTGGCTCAAATTAGGAATTCTGTCCAGGAGACTGCAGTCGATGAGGCAGAAATCGATGCAGCTGATGCATGCAGCATGTGACCCCGTGACCCTGAGCTCTGCGGTGTGTCTCCATGTGTTTTACGTGTAATTGAGTGTGTTAAAGGCTTATTCCAGTAGTTTATAACATGCTTCACCCAAATTTGCTGAAAATTTATTCCAGCGGTGTAAATGAGTTTGTTTCCTCATCAGAACAGATGTAGAATTTTAGCATTACATCACTTGCTCATCAGCAGTTCCTCTGCAGTGAATGGGTGCCGGTGATTGAGAGTTTAAACAGCTGTTAAGTAATACACAGCAAATCCACTTGACTCCAATCCATCAGTTAATGTCTTGTAAGAAACAAATCCATTATTAAAGGGATAGTCCATCCAAAAATGAAAATGTTTGTCATCATTTAGGGTGTGGTCACAATTGTCAGGTTTGGTTTGATTAAAACGAACTCTGGTGCGATTGCTCTGTTAGTGCGGTTCATTTGAGTAATTGTGAACGCTGAAATCCGTACCCTGTTGAGCACCGAACAAGCGGGCCAATACCGCTAAAAAGATGGGTCTCTGCCTGCTTTCAAACGAACTCTGACCAAATACTTCTAAACTAACCAAAAACAGGAAGTATTGACAAGATGCAACGCTATGCGACATGATTTCACGAAGGGAACAAGCTGTGTATCCAAAACAAAATTAGCGGAGGGCAACCATCGAGTAACGAGAAGGTAAAGTGCTTTTTATGAGCTCTTTGTGAGTTTGCAGGTGGTGAATATAAAATCATATAAACGCAACAATAAGCGCACTTAGTCCAGCAGATGGCATTAGGTGTATTTGACTTAAAGCGGCGCTGAGCGGACCAATCAGTGAATGGGTACTTTGATGTCATACACCTGTAGCGCTGCTTTAAAGGGGTCATCGGATGCCCATTTTCCACAAGTTGATATGATTCTTTAGGGTCTTAATGAAAAGTCTATAATATACTTTGGTTAAAAATTCTCAATATTAGTGTAAAACAACACCCTTTTTACCTTGTCAAAATCAGCTCTGCAAAAATCATCTCATTCTGGTTGAGGTTGCTTTAAATGCAAATGAGCTCTGCTCGCCCCGCCCCTCTCTTCTCTCTGTGGAATGACGAGCTTGTTTACTTTACCCGCGTTTAGCCGCTAAACTTGCTAACTAGCACATTATTAGGAAAGATGATCGCAAAGATTCATTAAAAAAAACCCTTATACTCACTTCTGCTGTAAGTGAAGCTGGATCACAAATGATTCACGCGAACATGGACAGCTGGTCTGTGGTAAGATGCTCATGTCAATCAACTATGGTGGGGGTGGCCTCTGTCGGTGTGACGCCACAACGACAGGCATCTGAGAATGGCTTGATTTGAAAAAGGGGATATTATTTTTACAGATTAATTAAAAACCACTGCATGGATTTTTATCATTATAGGGTAGATTTGTACATACACTGCCAACACACATTAATGTTCAAACAACATGTAAAAGTGAACTTAGCATTCGATGACCCCTTTAAGTCGAACGCACCTTTTCTAGAGTGTTCGGTGAGTTCCGTCACGAAATATACATCATTTAACCTAACTAATCAGGTTGTGAATGTATCACTAAGCCTTTAGGTTTGGCATCTTTAGGCTCACTGTCAAAAATGCTAGTGTGAACGCTAAACAGACCTGGACCAAATGTATAATTTTCCTTTTTGGTCCGGACCAAATAAACCAAACGATCTGAATTACACCCTTAAACACTCTCATGTCATTCCAAACCTGTATGAGTTTCTTTCTTATGTTGAACATTAAAGAAAATATTCTGAAGAATGCTGGTAATCAAACAGTTGATGGTCCCCATTGACTTCCATAATATTTCTCTCCCTACAATGGAAGTCAATGGGGACCATCAAGTGTTTGGCTCTTCAAAAAATCTTTTGCGTTCAACATAAGAAAGAAAATCATGCAGGTTTGAAACAACATGAAGGTGAGTAACTGATGTGGAAATTTTCATTTTTGGGTGAACTATTCCTTAAAGGCATTTTAACTAATGGACTCCAATTTTACATGGAAGCGATGTTTTGATGCATTTTTAATATATTAGTTGATCAACTGACATAGTGTTGTGATTAATGTGATCAGCTGTTGGAATTCTCATTTTGACTGCACGCATTCACTGCAGAGGGTCCGTTGGTGAGCAACTGATGTAATGAGTAAAAATTTCTCCAAACTTGTTCTGATGAAGAAGCAAACTCACCTACAAGGCCTGAAGGTGAATGTTAATTTTGGGGTCAACTATTCCATTAACGCTGCTTTAATGTTGTGACAAGCTGGATTTTTAAACTAATCATCACCATAAATGTAAAAAAATAGGATTTATTTTAATGACCACCTTTTACATAATATGTTATTCAAGCCAATAGTATTATCACTACTAAGCAGGTAGTTGGGTTATGCACATCAGCGGTTTTTGTTTACAATCTGATGGCAGTTATGAGATGTATCTTTATTGGCCAAGCTTTGGTAAATGTGAGCCTCACTTCCTTCCTTTCTGATGCTTTGCATGACTGCAAAACAGCAACACTAGGCTTGTCATTTGCTGGCAGACTTTCCTTATCTGAGCACTGGAGTCTGGCAATCTGATTGGCGAAGAGCTTGCACCTTCTGTGCTGGATTTACTTGAAGCATTTGGTTTGTTATATTAGAGCCTGTCATCTGACTCTTGCACTCGAACATGAAAATTGGGCCGGTGGTTCTTTGAAACCCAGCAATTTCTTCAGCTTTCAGCTGCTCATGTTGCAGTTCTACCAATGACACCTAGGAACGTTACTATTTATGTACTCTTTATCAAGATTTAGCTTACAACATTTCAAATTTGAGCATTATATTAATGAAAATGAAATAGGAAAATGATTCATATTTACTAAATACTTTATTTATTAAATTACTTTAATGTTAATTATTATCATTTCATTTAAATACAATCTTTGTGTCTTTCCCATGGTCCAGGAGCCCCTCCTACACAGCAAGAACCAACCAGATCTACTTGTGTTAAAGCCTAGGTGGCACTGATGTGCAGTCAAGACCTATAAAGCTGCAGAGCTCACAGATGAATTCTCACATTCTGGCTTTACAGGAAGAGTCTTCATTATACAAGTTATGAACTGGAATCCCGCTACATCATTCCCAGCTGGTCATGGTAAGTGAACTTTCACAGCAGTCATTCTATCTAGAATAACAGTGCGTTACTAATGTTGTATCTGGTTTTAATTTTACTTCTGCTGACTAAATAATCACAAGACGTATTAGATGCATATGACTGCAACAGATGAAACCTTTTGTACCCAGTATAACATATGGCATATCTCTGGTTTTGTACAGAAGTCAGTATGATGCATGTACAATCTAAAAAAAGACTACTGTACTGTTAGACAAAGCTTGTTTAAAGGGTGTGGTTAAAATGCATCTATAAATTATATGGCACTTTTAACAGAAGAATATTTTTAGTGGCAAAAATAGAGATTTGAATAAGATCTATTTTAAAAAGACTTCCTATATACAAATAAAAATACCAAATTACTAGTGTGAAATGTGTATGAAGACACAATGACAAGCAGAATCAGTGAGATGATTGGATTGACTTGAAGCTTATAGCTTGTGATGATAAAATACTAAAATGAGCATCTATTTGAAAAATGCTCACCATATCAGACACTGATCAAAATATTAGCATTTCAGCAGCAGTTGTGTTATTCAGTATGCAACATGAAGCAATATGTAAGCAGTTACAAACTGACTTTATTCAACAGTATTATCACATAAACGTGATTATGTATTCATATCAATTCCAACCAATTTAAGAAAATATGAATGAATATATAAAAGCCACATTTTTCTGCTGCTGAATGTTTAATGTTTAAATGTAAAAATGCATAAACTTATATAATAATAATAATCTGTCACAATTTTCACAACTTTTTAAAATGTTCCTCTTTCTTCAATCAAAATCCAAAACACACTAATGCAAAGTTGCACACATAGCCAACTCTGCTGTCTACATACAGATACACAGAAAATAGATAGTGGGAAAAAACAAGCTGCAAAGCTTCATCACTCCAGTGATTCACACTTACCTCCTTATTTATTTCCAAGCCATTCACTCGCCTTATAATAGACATGCGCTCAGCTGAGAGAGCTGGCAGTAGGCCAGAGTAATCTTCACACACACACACACACACACACACACACACACACACACACACATGTTGTTTTTCCATGTTTTATGGGGACATTCCATAGGCGTAATGGTTTTTATACTGTACAAACCGTATTTTCTATTGCCCTACACCTACCCTACATCTAAACCTAGCCCTTACAGGAGACTGTGCACACTTTTACTTTCTCAAAAAATCCATTCTGCATGATTTATAACCCTGTTTCCTCATGGGGATCTCACAAATGTCCCCACAAGGTCAAAATTTACTGGTATTACTATCCTTGTGGGGACATTTGGTCCCCACAATGTCATAAATATCAGGTACACACACACACACACACACACATCACACACACACACACATCACACTTCTCACTCTCTGTAACTCCTGTGACACCAGCTTTAATGCTTCTAACAGTATATTGACTAAGTCCACATTGCAAGAAAAAAAAACCATGAAAAAATAACCTAACAACACCTGGTAATGAATCTAATACTTTATCAAAATCATATTTTTCTTGGACATGTGCCAAATAAGTACATTTTTATTTATGCTACAAAGCTTGTGTGCTTTATGTGGTAACAAGTTTTGAATCAAGTATACTGCTTAATAAGACTTACGCACTAATACATTGGGTTACGGCAATGAAATTAATTTTTTTAGGGTCAAACCAGGTAAATATCTCCTAGTTACTCAGTTATTATTAAATATTACTAGTTACTGCTGCTTACATATACTTGTATAATCAAGATCAGTTTGGTTAGGTTACATGATTGGATATTCCGTACATAATTATCAATGACAAGTAAACAGTTAATTTGTATGATGTGTGGGTGATGATATGCCAGCAAGATCTGAATGTCTGTGAACATAGTTGCTTGTCACCTTGGTAACTCGGGGTGCAAGGTGCTAGAAAATCAGTCCTGTGCACACAATCACTTTTATGCATTTGCTCGCAGGCATTCTCTCTAGAGGAGATAAACCACATGTTTGCACTAGGCTACATGTGTGATGGTGTGTCTGAGCAGTTATATGAGAACCAGAAAGGAGTTTTCACAAACAGCAGATTGCACTTAACCTAACGGCATGTGGCTAGCCAGCCAAAAAAAAAAAAAAAAAAGAACAACAGCACCACTTGAGTGGCGGAAGCAGTGGAGATTACAGTTTATGAAGGCATGTTTTCACATTATTTTAACATTATCTCCACTCATAAAGGGAATCGTATAATACAAGCACTATGGTTTAAAGGGATAGTTCACCCAAAAATGAAAATTCTGTTTATTTATTCACTCACTGTTTATTTATTCATTTATTCACAGGTGATGGGAAAAAATACAGTGGAAGTCAATGGCTACTGTCAACCAACATTCTTCAAAATATCTTCTTTTGTGCTTAGCAGAAGAAAGAAACTCATACAGGTTTGGAACAACTTGAGGGTGAGTAAATGATGTAGGGCTGGGCGATATGGCCAAAATTATCACGATAATTCTTTTCATATCAGTCGATATCGATAATTATCACGATAAATGTGAAATTTTTATTTCTTTCAAGTTTACAGGCAGATTTTTGCTACTATGTGAAAGTTGTAAAAACCGGACGGTTAAATGTGGCTTTAAAATATTCTTTATGGTCAGAACATGACAAACACAATTTTTTCAGTCATTTTTCCTTAAGAAAATAAATATCTTAATAGAAAAAAAAAATAATTTCTTAGTTTTGCATGTTTTAATGAGTAATATTGTTTCAAATCAAGAAACAGGTTTGTGTTACCTGATAATATTAATAATATATATATATATATTTTTGTCTCTTAGAAATACACATTTGATAGTAGCTTGAGTTAAGATGCAGATGTAGATTTGTGTTCATTATCAAAAGCAGTAATATCTGTAAAAATGGTGGCAACCTCATTTTTATATGGTGAAATTTAATTATTCTGACTGTTTGGGGTTTTTTTTATTAACCATTGCTCTTCCATAGTATCATCTACAGATCATGATAATAATAGTTAAAACCACAAATATAGCACCTCAATACCATGGTAAAAAAGTAATATGGTTTCTAGGTATTTGTATGAAAAACAGTAGTCTAAATAGATTTAGTATAAATGCATAAACGCTATTTAATCCCCAAAAATACTGTAATTATATTCCATTACTCCTTCTTCAATACATTTAATACATGTCTACATTAATAATACAATAAAATTTGACAAAAATATACCCACATTTCTGACACAATACCACTGTGCAGTTAGTGCTACTATAGTAAATCTATGATAAATGATGGCGATTTGTAGATTAAAAAGCCTTCTGAATGTTTCGTTCCGCACAGTGTTTATCCTGTTTGTCAGCACTGTTTCATCTGTGTTCATTTGTGTTCTTCACTGAATTCAAGCGCTTCACACAGGTGCTGTTTAGTGACCGAAACTCATCAGTGAGTGAACACATCTGCTCTAGTAAGTTTGCGTTAAACTATGATCTGAGCGGATAAACGTCTAAGTGGTGCACTTTGACTAGTGCTCTTTTGCTCTGCTTTTGCGGAGCAATTATATCTAACATTTATCCAATTCTTGTTATCGTTTATCGAGGAAATTCATATTGCGCAATAATTTTCATTATCGATTTATCACCCAGCTCTAAAATTATGACAATTTTCATTTTTGGGTGAACTATTCCTTTTAAAGGTAACACTGTTTGACAGTGTTTGTAGATGTTAACAGCACAAGGACTGGAAGTGTATCAGGTTTTAATATGAATCTGAATCCAGTTCATCCCTCATCTGTCTGTGCACTCCAACCGTTTGTATTTTCAAGAGCTTAACAAGATAGGTTTTGTGACTATTAGCCTATATTAAATCATACTTTTCAATTTTCCGAACTAATGATGATATAATGAAGCCCAGGAGGAGGATAGTATGCACGGCTGTTGTTCAGTAGGGAAATGATGCTGACTGCTGCCACGGTAACCAGTGCCAACAGCCTCATCACAATAGTGTCCATGTAGAACAACAGACACTCCGGGCACAAGATGTGCTCAATTGATATATTTAACAAACATTTTAGAATTTCAGTAACCATAAAAGTTTGATTACAAGTTAGTCAGAGCACGAAAAGTTTGTGTTTGTTTGAGGATGTAGCCATAGCAACTGAGATTCAGGATTTAAAGGGATAGTTCACCCAAAAATGAAATTTCTGACATTAATTACTCACCCTCATGTCGTTCCAAACCCGTAAGACCTTCGTTCATCTTTGGAATATGCAAGATATTTTTGATGAAATCTGAGAGCTTTCTGATCCTGCATAGACAGCAACGCAACTACCACATTAAAGTCCAGAAAGGTAGTAAGAACATTGTTAAAGGGGGCATAACACACACAGTTTTGCCCAATCTCATGTTAAAGGGATAGTTCACCCAAAAATTAAAATTAGCCCATTATTTACCTACCCTCCAGGCATCCTAGGTGTATATGACTTCCTTCTTTCAGACGAATCCAAACAGAGTTATATTAAAATTATCCTAGCAATGGGTGTTTCTCTTCATCAGTCCAAAACAAGGCCAATAAAGTGCATCCATCCATAATAAAAAGTGCCTTACATGGCTCCGGGGGGTGAATAAAGGCTATGCATTTTTGTAAGACAAATATCCATATTCAAAACATAAGAATCATTTTAATCTAGCTTGCACCAACTAGTCGTATACGAAAGTCTACGAACGCGAACACGCCGTGGAGAGAGGTAAAGACGGCACCTGACATGAAGTAGAAGTTCAAAACGAGGATTTGTAAAGAAAAATGTTGGAGGACTTCGATATAAACCAAGAGGAGACTGGTTTTCCTTTGCTAAAGTATAAGGAAACTTTGCTTCTTTTGCTTCTGTAAAGAAACGTTGGTTTGAGACTCACTGGCGCATGCTCAACGCTGACGTCCTACATCATCTGCCCGGAGCTGCTTTCATGTACGACTAGTTGGCGCAAGCTAGATTAAAGTGATTCTTACATTTTGAATATGGATATTTTTCGTACCAAAGTGCATCGATTTTCTACAGGAGGCCTTTATTCACCCCCCGGAGCCATGTGAGGCTCTTTTTTATTGTGGATGGATGCATTTTATTGGACTTGTCTTGGACTGATTAAGAGAGACACCCACCTATTGCCATGATAAAGCTTGGAAGTGCCCGAATAATTTTTAATATAACTCCGATTGGATTCATCTGAAAGAAGGAAATCATATAAGCCTAGGATGCCTGGTGGAGGGTGAGTAAATAATGGGCTAATTTTCATTTTTGGGTGAACTATCCCTTTAACCTTGAGTACCTATAGAGTAGTATTGCATCCTTCATATCTCCAAAAAGTCTTTAGTTTGATCAGATATATGAAAGAAAGATACAGGTTTATGATTCTCTGTGAAAACAGACTAGCTCTTGGAAGCATGCTGTGGGCGGAGCTAAAGAGTCACGAGCAGTTTCACTTACAACCCTGCAGTTCCGAATCATGACCGGGATCTTTATATCGTTGGGAATGCTCTATCTTTCAGTATCAAATTATGTGCAAATCTAGCGCAGAACTGGGCCTTGTTTATAAAAAATTTGTCACTGAAATGATGGCTACAATCAAACACACTTGTGAAACTCTGTTGATGCCCCAGAAAAAAACAAACTGCATCCACTGTTCATGTAACGCTGGGTTCTCTGAGAAGCTGAACAAGGACATTTTTCCCTTACAGCAAAAAACACGCTTCTTTAGAGACATTTTTCTCAAGCAAGTCCTGCGCAGCGCTGGCGAATTAGCGCAACAATGGGCACGCTCTTGCTCTCACTCTGGGCGATGTGTGCGTGTGCGTGCGCGTGTTCTTCTGGGAGAAATGCCTATACAAGGAGTTCCACATTTCATGCCAAAGAACTGTGATCGAAAAAAACTTTCTGAAACTTGTACGAACCCAGCATGAGTGTATTTGACACAGACATACTCTGTCATGCGTTTTTTTTTTTTTTTTTTTTTGGCTACAAATTTTGGCCATGTTTAGCATAAAAATCCAACTCTTTAACAGTGTAAATAACTCAGAATACATGAAGTAGCATTAGACCCCCCCCACCCCTTTAAAACAGTCCCTCCCTTACGAAAAATAACCATAGTTTTTTTTTTTTTTTTATTACAGTAAAAGTGTAGTAACCATGTTTTTTGGCACATTGATTACCATTTATATAACCATAGTTTTACTACAAATACCGTGGATAACCTATCATGGTTTAACTATAGTAACCATGGTTTTTTGGTTTTATTTGTAGTAAAACCATGGTTAATTTTTGTAAGGGCTTCCGTTTCAGTCTTCGTTGTGCATTCATGAGAGTACCATGACGTATGTGAACGCGCTTCAAAGACTGACAGGGAGGAGGACAAATTGTTGAATTAAGTCATTATTTTTGTTTTCTTGTTAATTTTTATTTTTGGGGTGAACTACCCCTTTAAAAATTGGCTCCCTTTCAGTTCATGAGTTGTAACTTATGAATTGGTCTGGAACAACATGAAGGTGACTTAATGATGACAGAATTTTCATCAAGTGACTTTAAAAACTGAGCCTTATTTTAAAAGTGTATTCACTAAGTGACAGACTCTTAGAAGTGTGTGTTAGATTTTTAAAAGTGTTTTAATAGCGACAGATCCCCCTTTAGAAAAAATAAACAGCATATGCTGGTTAGGTAGGTTTTGATGCTGGGATGCTGGTTTTAGCTGGTTTAAGCTGGTCCTGGAGCAGCACATGACCACCTAAGAACCAGCATAAACCCGCAAAGGACCAGCGAAACCAGCATCAAAACCTACCTACCCAGCATATGCTGTTTTTTTCAACAGGGCCATATTAGACAGAACATAAGGTTCTAATTTATCTATCACATTTATCACAATTACCACAAAAAGATTAGTAATAAAAGGCGTAAGCTCTCAAAAGATTTCACCCTGAAAATTAGTGGTACAAACAAATATGCAGTGTAAGTAAGGTTTTTCAGGTTATCCCGCCATCTTTGGCATGACAAAAGACACGTCGTGCTTTCTTAATGTTTCTAAATCTCTCTCTCTCTTTTTTTCTCTCTCTCACTCTCTCTCTCATCTCTTCTGCTCCCACCCACCCAATTACTCAGCTCTAAATTTATCTTCAATTACCTCATCAGTGCTATTATAATAGGGCAGTTCTCTGCCCATGATTCTCTGCGGCGTTGGGGGTCCCACCTGACCCTGTATGAGTGCTAAGGCCTGAGAATTGGATTACAGCTTATCCATATCAGCAGCTGTAGCTTCCTAACAAAGCCTGCGGGCCTCTGGGCATAATTCAAGCAAGCCAGAATTCACCAAGGACACTCCTGACTGGAAAAGTGGAATGGCGGTGGAATATCCAGTGCCATAATCCTCTTTTCCCTCAACACATTACCTGACGCACTAGCATATCGACTGGCTAACACTACCCACAGAAGCAGAAGAGGTAAGAAATACTGTAGATCTCTGAAGAAGCGCTACCCAGCTCCACAACAAGAGGGTCAGAGTTTATTTTCAGCCTGACAACGGAGCCTCTCTAAATCAGTGTGATCGCAGTCTCACTGACAGGTTGTGACTAACCCATGCAGTGCCCCTAAATCACACACACACGCTGGGCTCAGACCTCATTGCATGCTTTTATACTTAGTGCACTGAATGAGGGCATTTCAGGTCAAAGCTGCAATATCGAAACTGGTTGCATATTAATTAAACACAAATGTATAGGGATAGTTCATTCCAAATTGAAGATTCTGTCATTAATTACTCACCCTCATGTCGTTCATATTTGGAACACAAATTAAGATATTTTTGATGAAATCCAAGAGCTTTACGACCCTCCATAGACAGCAGTGTAACGGAAAAGTGCATTGTGTCTGCTGAATACATGATGTTAACTAACCATAAAACTTTTTTTAGGTGAATATTAATGCTACATGGACATTTTCACACACTCATCCTCTGGCTGATGACGGAATATGTTCTAATTGTTGCATTGAGACAAGCATTTTCTGTAAAGCTGCTAATATGTATTGTAAAAAGCAAATGCAAATAAACTTGAACTGAATATGCTTATGAATCGAAATGTTTATTTTAGTTTGTTTTTAATGATTTTTTATTTTATTCTGCAAATTATTGTGATATGGTCTAACTAGATGTGTTTCAACATGTATTGACATGGATCGGTGGATTGAAAGTCTGTGAGTGTAAACTGAAAGGTCGTTCATTTTAGCCTGAGGTCATTCATCCAATGTGACATCACAGGCACAGATGATGTAAGGCAAGGCAGTGAGCTCAGAGCCAGTTTCAGCGGGAGGGCAGCTCATTTGGAACAGATAAAGGTGCTTTGTTTTCTTCACTTCCTCCTCTCTGGTACATGACTAGAACATTGTTCCTGTGTTATAGTATTTGCTCATTTGAAGGGAAACTGAGTTGCCCTTTGTGGATCTGACCTAACAGAATCGGTCAAGAGAGGAGAAAGTATATTTACCAAGGGTGAACATCTAGGGTGAAACTAATAAATCTTAGAAATAAAATGGATAGGCCTAATATTGCGGAATGGCTCACTGAAACGCTTATAACACTGCAATAACACGAATGCAGATATTATACAGAATTGGTGTTCATGGGTCAATCAATAAATGGTTAAACAATCAAAAAATATACACTTTTTTATTTTTTAATTAATACTTTTATTAAGCAAGGACACATATTGATCATTAAAGATATTGCAAATGTCAAATAAATAATGTTTTTTTTTTTTTTTTTTTTACTTTTTATTTGAAAGGTTTTCACAAAAATATTATTTAGCACAACTGTTATTAACATTAATAATAATAAATGTTTCTTGAGCAGCAAATCAGCATATTAGAATGATTTCTGAAGGATCATGTGACGCTGAAGACTGGAGTAATGATGCTGAAAAAAATCAGCTTTGCATCACAAGAATGAATGACATTTTAAATACAAAATAAAAACTGTTATGATATTTAAAATTGTAACAATTTTCTACAATATTACTGTTTTTACTGTATTTTTGTTAATGTGAATGCAGCCTTGGTGAGCATAAGAGTTTTCAAATCATTAAAGAAATAACATTTGACAAAAAACAAAAAACAAAGTTACAAAAATATTTTAAAAATTTTAAAAAAGAAGATAAAGAAAAAAAAAAATACAGAGCTCTACAGAGACACAGTTATGGAAAAATATCAGATGGGAAGGGAAAATATATTTAAATTTAAGAAGATTTTTGTTTGCTTTTTAAACCTTTAGTTTTGTGGGGCAGCACAAACATTTGCAGTAAATAGCCAAAACAAAAGTTTGCAGTAAATAGCCAAATTTCTTGTTAGACTGCAAAACATTTTTAAGATATGTAAAAAATACACTACCAGTCAAAAGGAGTGATTTGTAATGTTTTTTTTTTTTTTTTAAAGAAGTCTCTTCTGTTCACCAAGCCTGCATTTATTTGATCCAAAGTACAGCAAAAACAGTAAAATTTAAAAATATTTTTACTATTTAAAATAACTGTTTTCTATTTGAATATATTTTAAAAAGTCATTTATTCCTGTGATTTCAAAGCTGAATTTTTAGCATCATTACTCCAGTCACATGATCCTTCAGA
Organism: Cirrhinus mrigala; assembly: GCA_036247105.1. NCBI lineage: Eukaryota > Metazoa > Chordata > Actinopteri > Cypriniformes > Cyprinidae > Cirrhinus > Cirrhinus mrigala. Next base: position 18,686,288 of record CM070012.1, on the reverse strand, counting down.
AATCATTCTAATGTTCTGATTTGCTGCTCAAAAACATTTATTATTATTATTATGTTGAAAAGTTTCTTTGATGAATAGAAAGTTCAAAAGAACAGCATTTATGTGAAATAGTAATCTTTTGTAACATTATATGCCTTTATCATCACTTTTGATCAATTTAAAGCATCCTTGCTAAATTATACTTACTCCAAGCTTTTGAAGATTTTTTGAACATTAAAAATCTCACTGTTCAAAAACTTTTGACTGATGGTGGAATGCATTTATAAAAAAACCCCACCATGTTCTTTTTGGAGCTTTGTAGTAAAAGGATAAGCAGCCTATTATTGTACAAATACAATAGCAAGTATTTGCATTCCTCCAAGATACTACTATGAAAATAAGATCCTTTTACAAAATTACTTTCAATGTAAAATCCTAGTCAATACAGTGTTTCAAGCTAGACCTGTTTCCCTATAGACTCGTAACATCATATCACTCAACCAAATGCACTGATATACTTAGAAGAATAACAGCAATCACCAGAAGAGCTTTCTGAGCTGATTTTGATGATACAGAGTCACAGTAAATGTTGTATTGGGACTCATGTGGATCCATTAAGTCACATGCTTTATGGGAAGACATTGGAGTTAACATGGAGCTGATGATATCTTCTGAAAAACAACATCTAGCAAGCTTCCAGCTAATGAATCATAATGGAGCATTTAACAACTTGAAACCTTTATGTGGTTTCCTCATTGGTAGGTAATTTATAAGGTAAAACAAGCGCTTTAGTGGTGTGCAACATTGGTGAAGAAGACGTCACAGAATGGTTATATGTGTCTCACCGCTAAGTGGAAAATGCAGTAATCTTTGCCAAGCCAGAGAAACCGTCTTTTGTAAACAAGGAAGCTGAGGAAAACCTGTGTTTTAGCACAACATAAGCATCCTTTGGATTTCAGTATAAAAATGTAATGAATAAGCACTACACCAAATGTGTTGATTTCTCTGCATGCCTGTTACTTTCATGGTTTACACAATCCTCTGCTGAGCACAACCTCTAAAGGTAACCCAGTCCCAGAGAGGACTTACAAAAACAACTCACTTCCCTAAAGACAAACAAACAGTGGAGCCGAGGCCAGCTGACCCAGCAGCATCACACACTGTATTAACCGGTAAGTCCCAGTTAAAGTGGGTAGATTTTACACACCAGGTCAGACTGGTACTGCTGCAGTACCTCTGTTCTCACAAAAACACAGTAAAGATCTGGTGCAAGGGTTCAGGAATTAAACAATCAGTGTCCTTGAGGATATTTGTAGTCAAATTACAATTAATACTACATTTCTACTATATTATATAGTTGAGGTCAAACGTTTACATACACCTTGCAGAATTTGCAAAATGTTAATTATTTTACCAAAACAAGAGGGATCATACAAAATGCATGTTATTTTTATTTAGTACTGACCTGAATAAGATATTTCACATAAAAGATGTTTACATACATTCTATTACTGTGTTCTTATATATATATATATATTTTATTTTATTTTTTTTTTTTTCAGTGATAGTGACAGATGATTTTGAGATCCATCTTTTCCCATTGAGGACAACAGGGACTCATATGCAACTATTACAGAAGGTTCAAACGCTCACTGATGCTCCAGAAGGAAAAATGATGCACTAAGAGCTGGGGGGTGAAAACTTTTTGAATTTGAAGATCAGGGTCATTTTAGCTTATTTTGTCTTCTGGGAAACATGTAAGTATCTTCTGTAACTTTTGAAGGACAGTACTAAATGAAAAAAATATGATATTTAGGCAAAATAAGAAAAATGTACACATCTTCATTCTGTTCAAAAGTTTTCACCCCTGTCTCTTAATGCATCGTTTTTCCTTCTGGAGCATCAGTGAGCATTTGAACCTTCTGTAATAGTTGCATATGAGTCCCTCAGTTTGTCCTTAGTGTGAAAAGATGAATCTCAAAATCATACAGTCATTGTTGGAAAGGGTTCAAATACACAAAAATGCTGAAAAACAAA